>OX401420.1:6461021-7718521 GCA_947846245.1 Cerastoderma edule | reverse complement strand
TTCTTCTTCTTCTTCTTCTTCTTCTTCTTCTTCTTCTTCTTCTTCTTCTTCTTCTTTCTTCTTTCTTCTTTCTTCTTTCTTCTTTCTTCTTTCTTCTTTCTTCTTCTTCTTCTTCTTCTTCTTCTTCTTCTTCTTCTTCTTCTTCTTCTTCTCTTTCTTCTTCTTCTTCTTCTTCTTCTTCTTCTTCTTCTTCTTCTTCTTCTTCTTCTTCTTCTTCTTCTTCTTCTTCTTCTTCTTCTTCTTCTTCTTCTCCTTCTTTTTCTTTTTCTTCTTCTTCTTCTTCTTCTTTTTCTTCTTCTTCTTCTTCTTCTTCTTCTTCTTCTTCTTCTTCTTCTTCTTCTTCTTCTTCTTCTTCTTCTTCTTTTCTTCTTCTTCTTCTTCTTCTTCTTCTTCTTCTTCTTCTTCTTCTTCTTCTTCTTCTTCTTCTTCTTCTTTTTCTTCTTCTTCTTCTTTTTCTTCTTCACTTCCTCCTCCTCCTACTTCTTCTTCTTTTTCTCCACTTCCTCCTCCTCCTACTTCTTCTGTCTTCTTTATTCTCCGTGTTACTATCTATACTTTGTCCCTATCCGTCTTTTTATGGTAATAGAAATATGTCATTTAATCTAGTACCACATGTATATTGATGTTTAGTTATCCCGTATCACGTCCATATAAATTATACCATTGGTCTTAATTTTGACCTTATGACCCTTTATTCGTAATAACAAATTTATCAGCTTGTCCGCTTTGGAGAACAGGGGTGCTGAGTTGGCTCTGTTGTCAAATGGCGGACTTAAAATTCGGGGGTCCCGGGTTCGAGCCCCAGCGACACCTCTGGTTTTGTTGAAGTGGCCTTTGGCAAGTCACTTCAGAGCCCTAGTCTAGTACTGGTGGATCAAGGAAAGCTGTAGGAGTCACAGGCTCAAATCTTTAACCTGTACCAAACGGTAAACGGTGTATAAAGTGTGTAAAAAACCTGGTTCATTGGCTTTACTCTATGCACGCTATAACGGGGTTTTATTGTATGTCAAAGCGACATATTCTTTTAGACTCGATGCATCAGCATCTTATTAGGTACATGCATACTTCTTGTCGAGGCCTACTAGTTTATCGATAAAATTCGCACAACTGCCTTAGTACGCACGTGTTCATCCTCGTCAAAATAAATTCTAGGCGGACTAATACATTTGCGAAAATCAGGCAAGAAAAGTCCAGGTATACATATACATAAGTCGTTACTACAGCTAACGTGGTATATCTACATTTCTTACAATCTCTCTCTTCTGTTTCTTTTAAACTTATATTTTCTTTTTGTACTCCCCCTCTTCCTCTCTACGACCGAATTATTGTCTTTCATCACTTCCCATGCTTTGATTCTCAGAGGGAATCACTGATCAATATGATCATGTGGGAATGAACCTTCTGATCAATGCAGCCCTCAGAGAGACACGCGGTCCGAAGACAGATTCAGGGATTTACCAGCCATCCATCAGAGGCTTCATGGACGACCTCACCCTCACCACTACAACCCATGTACAGGCGAGATGGATGTTGACAGCCCTTGCAGATGTCGCTTTATGGGCCAGGATGAAATTCAAAGCTGTTAAGTCCAGATCTCTGATTATCAAAAAGGGCAAACCGACAGATAGATTCATCCTCCGAGTACAAGATGTGGAGATCCCACCAATAATGACGAATCCGATCAAGTGCCTTGGGAAATGGTTACAAGCTTACAGGACAGCGACAATGCCAGAAAGTAGAAGAGGGTCTGAAGAAGATAGACCGCAGCAATCTTCCAGGAAAGTTCAAAGCCTGGCTTTACCAGCATGCCCTATTACCAAGGCTAATCTGGCCAATGATGCTGTATGAGGTACCAAGCTCAACAATAGAAGCCTTGGAGAGGATCACCAGCAGACACCTAAGAAAGTGGCTTGGAATTCCCCCCAGTTTTTCCAGTGTAGGGCTGTATGGAAAGAGCAACAAGCTTCAACTCTCAATGTCCTCACTGGTGGAGGAATTCAAGACTACAAAGACAAGACTGGTTCTCACTCTAAGAGACTCCCCAGATGAGCAAATCCGTGAAGCAGGGATTGCCACACGTACCAGCAGAAAATGGTCAGCTGTAGAGACTGTCAGCCAGGCGGAGAGCAACCTCAAGCATCGAGACATCGTCGGAATGACCGCTGTCGGACGTCAAGGGATAGGTGCGACGAAAACACGTTTGTTGAGCCGGGCAGACCAGAAAGAGAGGCGAGCCATGATCCAGACAGAAGTCAGGAGAGCAGAAGAGAACACTAGGCAAGCTAGAGCGGTGGAGATGGGAACACAAGGGGCATGGACAACATGGAACACGATAGACAGGAAACTGACCTGGGATGACATCTGGAAGTATGAGCCACTCAGACTTTCCTTTCTCCTCAGGTCAGTTCACGAACTCCTACCATCCCCAGCAAACCTCTGCCGATGGGGGCTAACAACAGATCCAAACTGTAAGCTCTGTGATCGTCCCGCAACTCTGGAACATGTTCTTTCTTCCTGTTCTACAACATTGTCTAAATGAAGATACAGATGGCGTCATGACAACGTCCTCAGAGAGGTGGCTGACTGGCTGGAACAAGAGAGGAAGGAGCGTAGGAGTAACTCGCAAAGTCTTAGAATCAACTTCGTGAAGCCGGGTGAAACTACACAGCGACAGCTACCAAAGAAATCGTCGTCAATCCTAGATGGTACAACAGGTTGGAACATGCTGGTTGACCTAGACAGTAAGCTGTTATTCCCAAGTATAGTACAGACAAACCTTAGGCCTGATATAGTGCTATGGTCTAATCCAGGAAAGCGACTCATCGTGATTGAGTTGACAGTACCCTGGGAAACCAGATGTGAAGAGGCCTATAAAAGGAAGAAAGCGAAGTACACAGAGCCCCTCGACGAGTGCAAACAACGAGGCTGGCACACATGGCTCTTCCCGATAGAAGTAGGTGCGAGAGGATTCTGTTCTCAATCTGTGTGCCGGCTGATGACAGCAATAGGATCCATGGGCAGGGATAGGCGGAGGACTATCCAGAAACTGAGCCAAGCGGCTGAACGTTCGTCTAGCTGGCTGTGGCTGAGACGAGAAGAAAGGAGTTGGAAGAAGTAGAGCTATCGACAATCACACCGTTTCTACGGTGGCCCCAACCTCTATCAGATGTACATGGTTCAGGGGCGAAACATCCATGACGGAGGGATTCCATGCTGAAGATGATTGTCGATTTGCATTCTCAAACCACCTCACAATAGGTGCTTTAGTTTGTTTCATACTCAACAAATTGTCTTTCATCACTTCCCATGCTTTGATTCTCGTAGGGAATCACTGATCAATATGATCATGTGGGAAAGCAGTAATGCAGTCAGCGATCAGGAAAGGCAATAAGAGCATTGTTAAATGCACTGACCGTAGCGATATGCCTGAAATTGTGTTGAAAACGTACATAAAACCAAAATGCAACCGACCAGTTCTTTTCTCGCATTCAGAGGACGTGTTATTGAATAATGAATTTCAATCTACACATTCTATGGTTATTTTTATAAGTGTTATCTTTATATGTAAATAGTTCAACGACCTGGATACGGTTAGATATGCTGTTTGGTTAGATTTGACTTCGTTTCAACTTTCAGTTATAGTAAGGCAACACGTCTTCACAACACCTTTTCTTTCACAACATTTTTGCCCACGTGTTTCCTTTTCCATGTGAATGCATTAATGGAAATATTTAACCCTTTCCAAAACAACAAATTTTCGACTGTCCCAAATTCAAAGAGTTTGCAGACGTTTCAAAATGTGATGAAATTGGAATATAATCTTCTGATAAGGCAGAAAACATTGTGGGGAAAGAAGAAATTGCTCGTTACGAGCAATTTCTCCTTATCCCACAATGTTTTCTAAAGTCGTCTGCAAAAAGGTGGTCAAATGTCGTTATTGTTAGGGAAAGGGTTAAAGCGATGCCTGGTGAATATGCAATAATGGATTTAATACATTGAAGGTGCATGAGAGTTTTGCAGGTTTTGGACAAATTATAATAAAAAAAATAGAAAAAAAAAATTTGCAAAGATCTTAAAAGTGCCGGGATATTTTCATCAAATAACAATCGCAGCAACTCGGAGATACCCGTTATCTTAGAAATAGATTCCTATTACTAAAACCCGATGTGTGCAGATTGTCTTTACACGGCCCCCAATCGGAACTCTTCGGCACTTTCCGGAATCACCGGGAGATTTCGATTGAAACGTCAACATACCTCAAATGATTAATGAACACTACAGACACTAGTCGGAACTACTCGGGTATTTCTGTGAGTTGTGTGTTACACCTCGGATATAAGTGTAGGGTTAAATTTTTTCGAGTAAATCGGCTGACCGTATAACACCTTTTCTAAGCGTGCACGTTCTGTAGTTCAACGTGTATCGAAGTGTTATTGGACATCCTTTTAAATCTTTTTTTTTATATCAGTAACTCATACGAAATGGCGAAATTATAATTTGTGACATATAAACTTCTTTCCTTGATCAAATTAAACGATTTTTTAGATTCCACATTAAAGATCTATTTTTGAAAACGAATTGAAGTGACGTCATTCCGCGGGAAACAATATGGCGACATCCATATTATTTCAGAGGTGTTTTCATTTGCTAACCCGATGTGTTCAGATTTGATTGAAACGTCAACATGCCTCAAATGCTAAGTGAAAACAACAAATACTTTTTTAAACGTCTTATGTATTTATCGCATATTTCAGGGTATGTGGAATCGACTATCCCGAAAACACCGTCATTCTACATACCGGTCGTTCTAAAGGCGCCTTTGTACCGAGCCTTGGACACTTCTGTGTTAAACTGCAAACGTACCTTAACGTCACCAAAATACCATACGAGGTAAACATGTGTGTTTGTTTGATTCGATTGTTTGTTTTATAGTTTGTTATGATTTTATTCTCATTTAAAAAAACCACCAAGAAACAAAGATTTCGGTAGCTGAATTAAAAGCAAATTGCTTACTCCAAATTATTTAAAAGTTTTCAAACCTAAACTGAAGGATTATGACCCCTGATAATAGTGCTGCATATCTCAACACTGAATGGTAGCAACTTTATGAAACTTTGTCACATTAAAGCTCTTTACAAATGGAAATGTTTTATCGAGAAACTATTTCATTTATATCTCAATTAGGGGGAACAATTAATGCAAAAATTAACATTGAAGCCTTTGGGAAATTTAATTTCTGTCATAAAGGTAACTCCTTTCGGTTTTTAAGAAAAAAACTCTTGATAAAAAGATGCTGGTTAGGATTTCGTAAAGAAATCCAAACTTTATCCTAGAAAACAGGAGAAAGTCAATACTATCAGGTTTCAGGGGAGACAATCCATGAAAAAACCCAAGGGAGATGATAACAACATTTTATACCATAAACATGATGTGACAATATGGTCACTGTATGTCAACTGCTTTATATGTTATATATAGTATTGTAATCTTTTGTGTAGAAACATTGGAGAATGATTGATTATCAAGGTTCATTAACCTTAACCCTTTACCAACCGCAAAATTTTCGACTGTCCCAAATTGAAAGTGTTTGCAGACAACATTTCAATATGTAATGAAATTAAAAAAATATCTTCTGATAGGGCAGAAAACATTGTGGGAAAAGAAGAAATTGCTCGTCACGACGTTTACCAGAGCCGACTGCAATAAACTTGTCAAATGTCGTTATTGTTTGGAAATGGGTTAAACGGAAGTAGGGATGTATTATTTAAATCTTATTCACTCACAACAACCCGAAAATGTTAAGTTGTTTAAATAACAACCTACTGTGCCGAGGTTCCCGGGTCCGAATCCCTGTTAGGCGAGGTGAACACTGCCGGGACTTACCCACAAACCGGCGCGATTACTGGTGTATTGTCCAGGAAGCAGTAATCGAGAGTGACACGATGGGTTTTATTAAGCCTCCTTCACAATCGATGTAAAACAAATTATGCAAACAAACAAACAAACAGACAACAAAACATTTCAAAGGATCATATTCCTTATTCCTGTTTAACTCCTGAGTCTTGACATTCTTTAGATAAATTACGATGCGGTCACTGGACCCAAGAGCAAGATCCCCTGGATCGAATACAACGGAATGGCGATGGGGGATTCACAACTGATCATCAACTTCTTGAACAAAGAATTTAACGTCGATCTGAACAAGGAATTATCGAAGGAACAAAGGGCCCAGGCATGGGCGATACAGAAATGGCTGGAGGAGTTTACATATTGGTATGTAGGCGTGAGCTCAGTGTTCGACAATACTTTGCTCTTCGTAAAAAATAGTCTTGTGATAAACATGTAAATATTTGACATAAATTAGTATTTCTCGTTCCTTAATCGTGTATGTTTATTAGTAGAAGGTTACGATAGCCTGCCTTGATCACGAAAGGTTTGTTTTTATTTTAACGGACACTATTTATTTATCGTATCTATTATAGGTAACACATGACGATATCCTATAACAATCACGAAAGGCTTGCTTTTTTTCAACGGACTAAATTACTTAGCCGCATATATTAATAGGTAAACATTACGATATCCGGACATGTTTGCGAAGCCTTGTTTCATTTCAGGTTGAATATCTTCAGCGTCACGATTATTTGCTATTTTCCAGGTCAATTTTCCATACCATCACAAAGTTTGCTTTATCTCAGGTTATACTTTCCACAACACCATGAAGGTCTTCTTTATTTATTTCTAATTGAATTTGCACATCATCAAGAAAGCTTGATTTATTCCAGGTTGAATATATACACCTATGGATTTAGTTCAGTTCAAACTCCAACACCATCACAAACGCTTGCTTTAGTTCGGTTACAACTTCCACACCATCACATAGGCTTGCTATATTTTCCGAATTCTTGCTTTTAATTCAGTTAGATATTCCACGCCATCAAGAAAGTTATTAAATTTCAGGTTGAATGTCTACACGGGTTGGTTTAGTTCAGTTTAAACTTTAACACTATCACGAAGGTTTGCTGCTTTTCACGAAGACTTGCTTTAATTTAGGCCATTCTTCCACACCAGCAAGAAGACTTGATTTATTCCAGGTTGAATGTCTACACGCGTTGATTTAGTTCAGTTTAAACTCCCACACCATCACAAAGTCTTGCTTGAGTTCAGTTTAAACTTAAGCACCATCACACACGCTTTCTATATTTAACGAATGCTTGGTATATATAGTTTAATCTTCCACACCATCTAGAAGGCTCTCTCTATTTCATGTTGAGTGTCTACACCCGTCGGTTAAGTTCAGTTTAAACTTCCACAACATCATAAATGCTTGCTTTAGTTCAGTTTAAACTTCTACAACATCATAAATGCTTGCTTTAGTTCAGTTTAAACTTCTACAACATCACAAATGCTTGCTTTAGTTCAGTTTAAACTTCTACAACATCATAAATGCTTGCTTTAGTTCAGTTTAAACTTCTACAACATCATAAATGCTTGCTTTAGTTCAGTTTAAACTTCTACAACATCATAAATGCTTGCTTTAGTTCAGTTTAAACTTCTACAACATCACAAACACTTGCTTTAGTTCAGTTTAACCTTTTACAACATCATGAAGACTTGCTTTAAGTTAAGCCAATCTTCCACATCATCAAGAAAGCTTGATTTATACCAGGTTGAATGTTTACACCCGTTGGTTTAGGTAAGTTCATCTTCTACGCCATCACAAACGCTTGCTTTAGTTCGGTTACAACTTCAACACCATTACGAATGTTTGTTATACTTTACGAAGGCTTACTTTAATTTAGGCCAATCTTCCACACCATCATGAAAGGCTTAATTAATTTCAGGTTGAATGTCTACATACGTTGGTACATCTGTCTGGACGATACAGTTAACGGTGGATACGCGGACGGGTTCCCCAAGTGGATTCTTTTCATGATGAAAACGTTTAGAGGAAAGATCAAGGAGGGCCTGAAGACAGTCGGCGTCGCACGCCATTCGGACCAAGAAGTTCATGATATGCTGAGCTTTGACCTTCGACAGCTCTCTGTTATATTAGGTAATTTTAATTTTGATTGAGGGAGTTTATATTTTGCAAAATCAATCACATTATTAGAAGACTTCGTGATTATGCAAACAGTTTAGATCCAGTAAATTGGCAGCTGGCCTGTGATCTAACCTGTTGTGTTCTCTTAGTATCTCTCCTAATCAAAATTAAGCAGATTTTTAAGGTTATAGAATGCCTTCGACACAAAAAACTATTTTTAGAAAGTTACCATGCATTCTAAGGGTTAATTGAAAAATGTACACAAGGGGATGTTTTACAGTCGATGTCTTTATAGGGGGAAAAAACAATATCGTTTCAAGCGACAGCGGCAAAGAAAGAAAGAAATTCATGGTGGGTTGTGCTTGGGCCATAAATCATTTCTTGGCTTCGAAATTGCAAAGTTACTGACAAATGATTTATATTCACCAACATGTTGTTAACGGTGCTAACTGCCAATAAAAATAGCACACTAAAAGCAATGTGTTGAGTCATTCATAAACCATTTTCCTTGCCTTTACAACACTATTCTAGATCAAGTTCGATGAGATTTTCTTGTACCAGACCTAGGCTAGGATAAAATCGCGCAAAAATATCAAAAGTAGTTCCTACGCACTATGATTTTGTTCTCGAAGCAATACGAGTGATCAAATTTCCTTAGCCAAATGAAATCTCACCAATAGTCATAGTTTGGTCCGAGAGTGAAATTATTGTGCACTTTTGTATAAAACCACCATACTTTGCACACTAATAGTTTAGGTCAATACCTTCCATTTAAGACCAGGAGACACGCATGAGATGCCATGTGTCCCAAAATAATGAGGCCTCAAAGAGGAGCCAAGGCCTCTTGAAGTAACTTTTACTTTAGCCTGCCTATATTAGATACAAGTGGTTAAACATATTTTTATTCAAAATAATGAGGTCACAAAAGGGGACCAGGGCCTCTTGAAGTAATAATTTACTTTAGCCTACCTATATTAGATACAAATGGTTAAACATATTTTTATTCAAAATAATGAGGTCACAAAAGGGGACCAGGGCCTCTTGAAGTAATAATTTACTTTAGCCTACCTATATTAGATACAAGTGGTTAAACATATTTTTATTCAAAATAATGAGGTCACAAAAGGGGACCAGGGCCTCTTGAAGTAATAATTTACTTTAGCCTACCTATATTAGATACAAGTGGTTAAACATATTTTTATTCAAAATAATGAGGTCACAAAAGGGGACCAGGGCCTCTTGAAGTAACTTTTACTTTAGCCTACCTATATTAGATACAAGTGGTTAAACATATTTTTATTCAAAATAATGAGGTCACAAAATTTACTTAAGCCTACCTTTATTAGAAACAAGTAGTTAAACATACTTTTATTAAATGATTGATCTAAAAATAGAATATTTTTGAAATACTTTAACGGCACATAAAAGGAGATTAATGCTATATCAAACTATATTATTTGATAAACTTTTGGTCAGATTCAAAAAGTGAACTCCAAAAAACCATCATCACAATTTAAACAACGAAAGCCAACAAGAAATAACCACTTTGATAATTAAGATTGTGTGATTCTTAACCTCTGACCTTGACAGTTGATATACAAATGTTTGAACCGACGAATCAGAATTCGTTATTCTGAATATGTAAACAAACAGTTTGTTGATAAACATGATTGAATTGGAAACAACTATATTCAAGCACAAAATAACTTATGTTAAAGGAGTCTTTTTAAAAGGGTCTCAATACATCCGTAAATTAATTGTCATTGCTTTTATGAACATGATAAAAGAACTCTATATATATTTTTTTAAGTAATTCTTTTGCACTTATCTTCTTGTATGTGCCTTTAAGGTGATAAACAGTACCTGATGGGCGGAGAATCCCCAACAGAAGTAGATTGTGCCGCCTTCGGTCAGCTGGCTCAAGTACGATGGGCGACCCCGGATTATATCCTTAGTCAATGAAATCTCACCAATGGTCATGAAATAATCTATAAATAGATCATTTTAAAATACTTTTTAGGTGATAAACAGTACCTGATGGGTGGAGAATCCCCAACAGAACTAGATTGTGCCGCCTTCGGTCAACTGGCTCAAATACAGTGGGCGACCCCGGATTCCTGTCCAGCAAAGAGGCTACTAAAGGGTATTTTTGAGTTTGTATTTATATGGGTTTTACATGGCGTCAATATAACTTCCGTTATGTTGCGATATCCGACTCTTAATGATGGAGGAAGACCCCTTACTCAACCACCCATAAGAGCTCATCAAGCTAAGGAGAACCTACTAAAGGGTATTTTTGAGTTTGTGTTTATATGAGTTTTACATGGCGTCAATATAACTTCCGTTATGTTGCGATATCTGACTCTTAATGATGGAGGAAGACCCCTTACTCAACCACGCATAAGGGCTCATCAAGCTAAGGAGAACCTACTAAAGGGTATTTTTGAGTTTGTATTTATATGGGTTTTACATCGCGTCAATATAACTTCAGTTGTGTTGCGATATCTGACTCTTAATGATGGAGGAAGACCCCTTACTCAACCACCCATAAGGGCTCATCAAGCTAAGGAGAACCTACTAAAGGGTATTTTTGAGTTTGTGTTTATATGGGTTTTACATGGCGTCAATATAACTTCAGTCATGTTGCGATATCCGACTCTTTATGATGGAGGAAGACCCCTTACTCAACCACCCATAAGAGCTCATCAAGCTAAGGAGAACCTACTAAAGGGTATTTTTGAGTTTGTATTTATATGGGTTTTACATGGCGTCAATATAACTTCCTTTATGTTACGATATCCGACTCTTTATGATGGAGGAAGACCCCTTACTCAACCACCCATAAGAGCTCATCAAGCTAAGGAGAACCTACTAAAGGGTATTTTTGAGTTTGTATTTATATGGGTTTTACATGGCGTCAATATAACTTCCGTTATGTTGCGATATCCGACTCTTAATGATGGAGGAAGACCCCTTACTCAACCACCCATAAGAGCTCATCAAGCTAAGGAGAACCTACTAAAGGGTATTTTTGAGTTTGTATTTATATAGGTTTTACATGGCGTCAATATAACTTCCGTTATGTTGCGATATCCGACTCTTAATGATGGAGGAAGACCCCTTACTCAACCACCCATAAGGGCTCATCAAGCTAAGGAGAACCTACCAAAGGGTATTTTTGAGTTTGTATTTATATGGGTTTTACATGGCGTCAATATAACTTCCGTTATGTTGCGATATCCGACTCTTAATGATATAGAACACCCCTTACTCAACCCCCCATAAGGGCTCATCAAGCTAAGGAGAACCTACTAAAGGGTATTTTTGAGTTTGTATTTATATGGGTTTTACATGGCGTCAATATAACTTCCGTTATGTAGCGATATCCGACTCTTAATGATGGAGGAACACCCCTTACTCAACCACCCATAAGAGCTCATCAAGCTAAGGAGAACCTACCAAAGGGTATTTTTGAGTTTGTATTTATATGGGTTTTACATGGCGTCAATATAACTTCCGTTATGTAGCGATATCCGACTCTTAATGATGGAGGAAGACCCCTTACTCAACCACCCATAAGGGCTCATCAAGCTAAGGAGAACCTACTAAAGGGTATTTTTGAGTTTGTATTTATATGGGTTTTACATGGCGTCAATATAACTTCCGTTATGTAGCGATATCCGACTCTTAATGATGGAGGAAGACCCCTTACTCAACCACCCATAAGGGCTCATCAAGCTAAGGAGAACCTACCAAAGGGTATTTTTGAGTTTGTATTTATATGGGTTTTACATGGCGTCAATATAACTTCCGTTATGTTGCGATATCCGACTCTTAATGATATAGAACACCCCTTACTCAACCCCCCATAAGGGCTCATCAAGCTAAGGAGAACCTACTAAAGGGTATTTTTGAGTTTGTATTTATATGGGTTTTACATGGCGTCAATATAACTTCCGTTATGTAGCGATATCCGACTCTTAATGATGGAGGAACACCCCTTACTCAACCACCCATAAGGGCTCATCAAGCTGTGTAGAACCATTGGCATTCCGTAAGTCAGTCTGGAGACTTCATTTCATGAAATGCTTAAAGGCCGTCACCAGGATTCGAACCCGTAAGGGGCGGAGCTTTGTAATTTCAAGTTCTGTAATCTAACCTCTATGGCACTGAGGATGGTATTTTTGAAGCCATTTTAAAGCTTCTTGTTTATAGATGTGAGGAAACTTGGATATCAAAGTGTTTTTTAACCTACGGGATAAAAGCTATTGAAAATAAAATCAGTTCGTATAAAAGCATTCATGGCCTGTATACTACTAAGAGGTATACGCTAAGAGTCTAAAGCGGTACAAAAATTAGAAAAATGAATAAAAAGTTAAACTATCGAAAAAAGAATTTCAAAAGATAAGAAAACTTAAAGATGAAAAAAAAATCATAGACAAAAAATTAAATCTCAAAGGTTCTTGATTTTTCGACAGTCTTTGTTCACTCTATCTTTGTTTCCTCTATCTTTATCTATGTCTTTGTCTATGATATATCTATCTTTCGCATGCATTTATTGGCTATGAGCTTGTTTGCTACATGTCTCGATAAATTATGAGATATTTTGTTATTGTTTATTGTCTCTTCCAGGAGAGCTTCAGAATCTAGTGGCGTATACAGATCGGATAAAAACGAAGTTCTGGCCAGATTGGAACAAACTTGTAACAAGACCCCAGGAATGAACTGTGATGTTTCTACCGGTGTCGCCAATCGGTTGTGGGCCGGCTTTTGGACACTAGGATCCTGTGATAAGCGGGGTTCAGTTTTCGGCCTTTAATCAATCCAAAACCAGCGCGAGTACTGGTTATGTATCCAAGATACAGAATCGATATGATTAAACAATTACCAAATAATAACGACATTTGACCAGTTTGTTGCAGACGACTCTGAAATTTTTGCGTTCGGTAAAGAGTTAAGAGCTTGCTTAAAACTTGATATCATATAAGAAGATTAAACTACAAAGTAGCGTATGAAGAGTTGGAGATCGTTGTGACGTAAAAGGAATTTTGATGAGTAATTCCGATTTTTCCGATTGTTTTCCCGATTATTGCCGAACGTTCCCGAATCTTGCCGATCTTTTGCCGGATGTTTACGTCATGCACCTGTGTGTAGTACTTCCGGGTCGCATGTGGTCATACACCTGTTACTTTTGAGATCTTGAATTTCCATTGACTCAAATGTAAAATCAGGCATTTTCAAGACTCTGCTGAGGGAAGAATAGTGTTTTTTACGCTTAGCTATATACAGAAACATCAAGTTTGGCCATGTAACTCTTAGAAACTGTAATAATATGGACACCTCAATCGTCTCATTTTTTTTCTACGGAGCAAAGTGTATAAGTACCGTCCGAAAATCAGTGCACTAGCTGTCAAATCTAGCCGAGGTACCGGCATTTGTGTTCATACATCCCAAACAAATAGTCCTGCAATAAGCAATCAAAACACACTTTGGGAGCATTGCAGGACTATAATCTATACAGGAAACACATCAGTGTTCTACCAGCTCATTTCTTACCAGCAAAACTATGCATCAGGGTACCGTTTTACTAAACAACTTACAGAAAATGTTTGCGTAAACCATAACTAATACACATGGATGGTATCTTCAATGAAAGTACCATATTGCAATGTGACACATCATTGGAAGCGTCTCGGAGAGACGATTCCAATGATGTGTTACCTTGCAATATTGCTTCGCCCAATATGGAAATAAGAGGAAGTGTTGTTTTAGACTTACGGAAATCTTTAGCGTAAACTGTTTAGTAAAACGGTACCCAGAAGTCGAAACTCAAAATTTCTAAATGGAACTACTTTTTGGAACTACGACCCGGAAGTACTCCGTAAGAGGCGCGAGACCATGTCCCTCAAGTTGTTCCTATTCGAAATTCAAGTTTGGCTCAAGTGTGTGTGTCGTTTTCTCAGTATTTCTCATTTTTGTAATGAAAACGCTGCATGGCTGCAAATTTAAACATATATAATCCAAATAAGTGTTATGTTGTTCTTCATTAATCACGTTTCATTATTATGTTCCTCTGATTTAGTTCATTATGTAAACCCCTATCTACTCCTCTGCATAACAGATACGAGCAGTTTCAAATCGCTTTTATCTAACTTTTCCCACATATTTTAACATGCAATATTGTTGATAAAGCTATTATATATGTAAAGTTTCGCACTTAATATTCGGAAATTATTTTGTAATGTTATCTAGGCCGATTTTTTTATTAAACGGCCTTATGCTAGTATTTCAAATAAGAAATACTTTTATTATTCAATACCAAAACGATTACTATGAAGGCAGGGTTGTTTTTTAGTGTAGTCAGGTAAAGACCGCTACACGTGACAAAAGGAGTTTTTATTTGTGGTAAAAGAACAACATATTCTGTTCTCATTTTTTTCCTTTTTTTTAGAAGGCTGTCGTGTATGACAATAATAGCATGCCAAGAGGAACATATGTAAAGAGCACATTTTGAGAATTCCATTTTAGACTAATTGGCTTGTATATATAATACTTGATTTCAAATAAAGCATTGCAAACACAATGAAGAACAAACCAGATAAATAATGAAAGTCAATCGTTGTGCCTAGCTATACACGTAAAGAGGTCTGCTTTTTTTAATCAATTTGAAAGAGCCCACGTTTCAAATTACTGCTTGTCGCTTCGAGCACTAACCAATTCCGTTTGGGGTTTGAACTGTAAATAAAAGAATTAAGGGCGTACATAATTAGGTTGTCTGAAAAAAAAGAGAAATAAATATATGTCAATACTGGCACTGTGCAAATGTACTTTATATGGACCAAGAACATCCCTTATCATTTTCAAGGTTGAAATACTATGACCAATGACCGACTAAATCCATATTTTCTAAATAAAACCTACTTTACCGCACCTGCTATAGAAGACTACAAATCACAGTAACGAAAGAAAAATAAAGCCTGTGACAAGTTTTTTCTTTGTCACATAGGTTGTTACCTAAGATCTAAATGAAAAACCATTTTCTATATACCTCATATTGAATTGTCGTCTGCTATTGCTTTCAATTTGGACCATTCTGAAAGTCTAATTTTATTGTCATTTGAAAGGAGTATCAATTTGGTTATATAATCTCAAGGTTAAACGTTTCCATTTTAGAGACAGTTCGTAATTCGGTGATATGTTCCTAAGATCTAACGACTTTGCCATAGATAATTTATAATTGGGTCAATCCATCTCAGTCTTTTTACGTCTCTTTGTTAGACAAATAATGATAAAAACAGCAGGAAAATGCTCATAAAGGCAAAATATAAGTCTACATGCATTAATTTCTACACAATAAAAGTGCTAAAAATCGGCTTGATTTGTCGTCTGGTCTATTCACGCCATGACCTCAAGTTGACCGCCATTTTGGCGCCATGAAAGAAGGGCATTCCTACGACATGCGCGCGCAAAATTCTCTCAAAAACGCTTTCTACTGAAAATCCATTCCAAACGTCTGAATAACACAATTCCGACTTGTACTTACTGCAAACAAACCGTGTCCTCAGCGAAAGAATCTTCGTTAAATATTCATCTTGATTTAACCACAATGTTTGCGCCATGTAAGGAGGGCACTTCGACGATTTGCGCGCACAAACATCTCTTAAAAAGCTTGCTATGTAAAACCCATTGTAATTGTCTAGATAAAGGTATTCTGACGAGAACCCCCAATATCCGCTTTGTGTTTTCATTAAAAGAAACGTTAGTAACCCCCCACCCCAAAAAAAGACACCAACAAAAAAGAAAATACAACAAAAAAACAAAAAACAAAACACCGATGACGCCATTTCATTAACCTCCCTCCGATGACGCCATTTCAGTAACCTCCCCTTATCGTTAACACGGGGACTGACCGAAAACCCAATTCATATCTGTGCCACACTGTACACAATAACAAAGGAAGGCCAAGACCTCAAACACAGCACAGTGTACCACGCTTCAAGACTTTAAAACTCGGTGTTCATTTCGAGGGTGCCATGGAGCTTATTTCACATTGCATCAACACACTATTCGTGATGCTGACCACTATTGCAATGGCGAAAGGGGATTATGAATGTGTTTGTAGTTACGAAGTTGAGCAAGCAGTCTATAGCCAGCCGTCCTTGACGAGTGCGCCATCTGGCATCATGTATGAGTTTGATTGCAAACCGGTCTTCAACGACATCAACTTTTCGGATACACGTTTCCAGGCGCTGCAATTCGAAAAGAAGGTACGATGGTATCTCGATTAAGCAATCACCTCAATATGAAATTATAGGCTTATTCCATGCCTTAGTGAGGGGGGGGGGGGGAGTTCATAACTTATCTGTTCGAAAAGAAAAGGATTAACATAGAACGGCCAAGACATAAGTTATGAAAATTGGAATTTAAGCTGCTTGTTCACAGATGTGAGAAGAGTTGGATATCAGAATTGTATATCGATTAAGCAATAACCTCAAAATTAAATTATAAGTTTATTCCATGCCTCCGTGAGGGGATTTTGTACTCGTAACCTGTCTGTAAGAAAGATTAACAACGAAAATGCAAGACAAGAATGGTCAAAAATGGTAAAGAAACTGTTTGATAACAGATGTGATGAGATTTGGGTATCAAAATTGTATTTGTTTAACGCAGGTATAACTTGTGTTAAGCAGCCACCCTTTTAAGCAGCCAACCTGCCTTAAACAGCCACTACAGAAAGTCCCATTGTTAGATTTATAGTGTACATCAATTTGTGTTAAGCAGCATACCTGTCTTAAACAGCCAATTTACCCTGTCCCATAGGCTGGCCTCTTAACAAAAGTTTGACTGTAATCGAAAGTGGTATTAAAGGTGCTTGTTCACAGATGTGTAGATACTTGGATCAGAAAAGTGTATTTGTTTAAAGCATGTATACTTTTGTACAAGACGTATTGGAGAATATCCATTGGAAGTATGATTATTTCGTATCTAAGAATTTAGAGCATGTATGTAATGAATAAATATGTAGTCAGATCAACAAACAACATACAAACGGTTTTGAAATCAGTCGCATACCATCTATAAAAGTAAGATACAGTTTTACATTCTGTATCAAGTTTGCATTCAGTAGCTGGTTTTCATCAATTACTTCACTATAATATAAAAAATGTTATGTTTCAACGACATTTTATTTTTACTCGAAAACTGTGTCATGTGTGAACAAGCATCTTGCTTTGGAGTTTTCAATCCGTAATAAGAATATTCAATTTTATCAGGGATTTTTATACAATCTGTAAGCGATGTATTCGAATTTCCAGAGCTGTGTATTCAATCTGTATGTAGGTAATTCAAATCTCCAGAAATGTACATTCAATCTGTATGTAGTGTTTTCAAATATTCAAATATCTTCAATCTGTATGTAGTATATTCAAATATCTTCAGATTCATATCCAGTCTATAGGAATTGTATTTTAAACCTTCATATGTTTCCGAGCCGTAGGTAGTACATTCAAATTTCCAGAGATTCATATTCAATTTGTAGGTTATGCATTCTGGTCTTCAGAATTTTTTCCTTGTCGTGTATTCAAATTCCAAGAGTTTTAAATTTGATATGTATGCATTCAAATTTCCAGAGATTTATATTCAATTTGTAGGTTATGCATTCTGGTCTTCAGAATTTTTTCCTTGTCGTGTATTCAAATTCCAAGAGTTTTAAATTTGATATGTATGTATTCAAATTTCCAGAGATCTATATTCAATATGTAGGTAAAGAAACAAAATCTATGTTTTATCTGTAGGTAGTGTATGCATTTTTTTCTTAATCCGTAGGAAGTTTATGTGCCAGTTTCCAGCTCGATATCGAAGCAACTTTGTCAGGGAAGTGTCCCCTCAGCAGACAAAGGTTAGTGTGAACTGCTTTTTCTCTACTTGGTTTTATGATAATGAATGGAAATGGATATATCATTGCAAAAATCAACGAGGACAATTCTTAAGCGTGTTATGTCAGAAGCAATAGACATTTTCACTTCTTCAGAGTGCTGTTAACACAACTCAACTTATATGTTCACTTCTTCCAACTGAGTGGCCAAACAAACCACCAAGGAAAACATTGTACTAGTTAAATATAATTCCTTTTTTATCAATAAGAACGTTGCACTAAGGGATAATGTTAATTCAATCATTATTAAGGCGGGGAGGAGGAAGTAATTATCATTCAGAGTAATATGGATTTATGATTGGCTCTTTGCGTTAGAACTGAAGAGGAAGCTTAGGATTGACTTAGAGCCATGTCGTCCCAAGCCTCATTGTTATTGGTCAGATTGCGGACCAATTAGATTTCTCACATGTCCTTTTCTGCTCGGAACAACTTTTCCATATAACAATTATACAGGGGTTGTCTTCCTTGTACATATACATATCTTACTGTAAGACGCTTTTAACTCCTGTTTAAATCTATATAGATTGTCTGACACAATTTGGTTTTAGGTTTTATGTTTTGCTCATGTTAGCTTATTTGCTTACATAAAGTATTCCTCTTCATATGTCATATGCCATTTAATACTGATTATATATATGCCAATCTACAACAGCCAGTGTTAAATCATGTATGATTTGAAGTTGCAAGTAATACAACATTATCGATATCTTCTACATACCTTTTTTTTTCTTGTCAAACATCACAGTTGTAACCACACCGATGCCAACTTCATCGTCATCATCCACTCCAACAACGACTACAAATTTACCACTGCCAACACCATCATCAGCAAGATCAACGTTAACCATACTACCATCAAACATGCCCTCTACGACTCCGATGGACCAAATAACCACAAATACATCAAATAAAACAGATATTGCTACAGATTCGTCAACATCAACGCACCCTGCCATTTATACTAAATTAGCAACTACAACGATGTCATCTACGAAATTGAATAGTCAAACTTTGTCGATCACAAGTAAAACGACAACTCAGTCGTCAGCAAATAATTCGAAATTAACTAACAAGAAACCGCCTTCATCAACTGTTAATCTCAAAACAACGGATTCAATATCACAGACTGTTAATTCACCAAATACTTCAACGCCGATTGTAACATCCAATTCTCAACCGTCAACGGTGCAATATACAACCTTATCGGTAGAGAACACAACCTCCAAAATTATTTCGTCGACAACAACACAGACACCATCAACGACGAAAGATCTATCGACAACGTCTAATACATCAACGCCTTTTGTGACATCATCAACAATTGCCAATACAACGATTTCAACATCTACCCATTCGCCTATTTCAACTGTTATTTCATCTTCAGCTGTCTTGTCAACGATTTCGCCACGTATGTATGTTGTTTCTGTATTTCTTCTGTTTAAGTGGGTACAGGCAAGTCATGTATGTTAAACTACAAAACGCAAAGCAATTTTTTAAGTTAGAGAATCATCGAAACCAATCTACGTGGGAAATAAACTATGTGAGAAGTACAAACGGATTAACTAAAAGGAAGGCAAAGAGAGAAAAAAGAAATAGGAATAAAAGGAAACACAATCGGATACCAAGAAACCAATTGTTGTGTGAATTTCCCACTTTTTAAGATCATGTTACCAATACTTTTGATTGTTGTTCTTTGTTTGTCTCTTCTAGATTGCCCTGCAGGATGGGTTTTATTTCAGAGCTCTTGTTATAAGTTCCATACATCGGGAAGGACAACCTGGGAAATGGCAAATGTAAGAGCTCATCGATATCTAAGCTGTATCTATATCCATGGGTGGTGTTGCTTTACATATAGTACAACAATAGTTTGATTAAATCGTGCTTTTCCTCAATCCTTTCTAAGAAAATGCATGAACTTGGACCATCCAAATACTTTGTCTACATTCGTTGAATCTAATTTTATTGCAATATTTCATTTTTAGAAGGCGAACCTGTACGTGATACCCATGTATGCCTTATTAACTCTTAGCCTTCTTCCTCAACATTAACTGTTTATACAACATCTATATTTTTTCGTTGAGGAATTAGTTAATTCGCAGTATGTAAACACGGATTCAATCCCAATAAGCGTTGTGTTGATATCAAAATTCTTACTGTTTGGTTCTAAAGAGATGTTCCAATCATTTCCTTTCATTATGTTCTCAAGTCCACTCTCAAAATCTCAATATAATCCTGTCTTTACGTTTCAAATTCCACTTTCCAATTTCTACATAACTGTGTTAGCACTGTTTTCACTATCTATAACGATACCATTATTTCTTGCAGGCTGACTGTATATCCAAGAAATCCCACATTGTGTTTGTTGAGAGTGTGGACGAGGACAGATTTCTTCAAACCTATCTATCAAACCATATAAACATACGTAAGATATAAAAACTTAGTATAGTTATTTATCGTGTTATTTAAGGCAAATTAAGGAAATTAAGGTTATTTCCTAGATTTGTCTTTCCTTTCCAAATCAAAATTGCCCATAATGATTGGTACGCATTATTTAGATGAAACACACTTTAACTACAGCTTCAAACTCACATTAATGACAACAGCATCATTTACCATTCAGTTTCAGAACACGTTTATATCTAGTTCTTAACAAATTTAGTCACGTGTTTGTATTGAAGATATTGTGTTTAATCGTTTTATTGACTTTTGTATCATATCATATGTATTTTGAATTAATTGAAAAGCTTGGCCACTTATCTATGAATGTAAACCAAACAGTAATTCGAATGCCCATAAGAATTATCTGTCAATCTCTGAAAAACCATCAGCGTTCTGTTGGTCATCTGGAAAACCACACTTTATCTCTCATGATGTATAATCAAGATGGTCCAAAAACCAGTGTCACTATTCTTTAGAAATTGAAACAGAAATCATCATGAATCGTTATGCTTAGATTTCTGATAGACATATATGACATTTTTGCCAATAGTATGCCAATAACTTGACTGCCCATAAAGACTTGTCAGCCAATCTGTGTGGAACCATCAGCTTTCCGTCAGCTGGAAGGTCAATACTGTATCTCTTATGATGATTGATAAAGATAGTTTAGAAAACGTTGTCAACATTCTTTAGAAATTGAAACAGAAATCACCATTACTCATTATGCCTATTTATTCATAATAGATATAAACGATAATTCCGACACTGGTACCTGGATTGGAGCAACAGAAATGGGTAACAGCGGTTTCTGGGTCTGGAGAGATTCGTACACAAACACGGATACCAGCATTGGGTACAACCATTGGCATCGAGGGCAACCAGATTCAAGTAAGTTTCAAAGGTCAGGGTCAACAAAATGCACATGTCTTCCATTGCTTTTTTTTCTTTTTCTCTCTGCATTTTGCCCACGAACGTCATAATACCCTGAATGGCAGATTTCAAACACATATTAGAAAGACCATCCCTTTTTATGTTGTTTTACATTTACTATGTTACTGCTTTTGATTTGGATCAGCTAAAATCCGATTCGTTACAAGGTCAAGAATTCTGACCGTGTTGATTTCCGGCTTGAAGAATTCACTTTCTTTGTTTCAGGCAATGAACAATGTGCTGGCATGATTGGCAGGCATAACTTTGAATGGCACGATTATGAATGTTCCCAGAGCATGTTTTACGTCTGTGAAATATCGGTGTAAGCTTTTTCTTGTTATATCCCTTGTCACATGTGATGCGCTTGTTTCCATCGAGCAGTTGACAAGCTTTGATTGCATGTCCTTAACGTCAGTAAGCTTTCCTAGCATAGGAATATCGATATCTGTTGATTAAGTCAAGGTATATTGGTTGCTTACCTGTACAATTAAAGAGCACCTAATCACACGTGAGATTGTCAACTTGAAGTCATTTGTTCTACACGACAACATCATTTGTATGATATGCTAACTAGTTCAAGAACCATCATAGTTCTTGTCTGTCAAAATAAAATTCCGATAAAAATAAATGACTAGTCTGAGGATGTGATGGTTTGCAAAAGGAACACAGAAGCGATGAATCTAGTTCTGATATTATATCATTCTTTTCCAGTGCAGGAACAGGCTCTTCATCCCTTACCCATTCCGCAAGTTTAGCTCCAGCACAACATTCTCACTCGCTAGCTGGTATGTTATTCATCTTTTCTAGTTTAATTAAGAAATGCAATTAGTATTGAAACAAAACATGCTATCTTTTGAAGATCTTGACCTCTTACTATACTTTTTAATTGACTTTAAAGCAAACATTGTATAGACAAAATGAGCACTTTCTGGAGATCTCAGCATCTAGTGTGTCGTTAAATGGTCTTTAAGCAACATATTTAAAGGATGAATTAGAGCTTTCTGAAGATCTGAGCATTTATTTTGCAATGGACTTTAGACAAATGGTGTATCACATTCCGAAGAAAACCCTTCTGAAGGTCCCAACATCTTAGTATACATCGTAAACGTTTCTGTTTTGTGGAATTTGAAACAATGGATGTATATTAAAAATCATTAATCTGCCTGAATATTTTACTGAATATTTTACTGACCTGTAAAAAAAGAGTATCAAATAAATTAGAACCTTCTTATGGGTTCAGCGTCTGCTGCGACGTGTTAATTGACGTTGAATCAAATTATACGTAGAATATAGCATCGCATCCGGATGTTCTGAACATCTATGTATGTCTACTTACAACCGATGACATGGCAGATCAGAATTGCTATCTCAAGAGTCACGTGACGATGAGTACACAAGGGGAAAAATCTAAACGGAATAAAGATTAACTAAATTGAAGACAAGGTAAAAACGTGACAGAGTTACATGAACAATCTTACTATGCGTTATAAATTTCCATCAATGTTTTGTGATTGTTAAATATTGATATGGCAGTTGAATATAGCATCAGAACTCTTGGTTCTTACTCGAGAAAGATCATTGTATGTCATCGATTGTTTAAGATATTTCTTTTTTTATTTTCTACAGACTGTGAGTCTGGATGGACTCAACATCACGACTCTTGTTACTTATTCGTAACGGACCAAGGTCATCTTGAATGGGACTGGGCAAGGGTAAGATAACTCTCAAATCAAGTCAAACCCATTGCCTTGTTTTGAACATCGTTCCTTGTGAATTTAAAGGTGCTTGTTCACCAAAGAGAAAATTTGAAAGTCAAAATATAATGCCGCTGAAATAATAGTCTGTGTATTTGTGTATGAAACACTATTAAAGGTAGTTATTGAAATCATCATTAATTCAGAAAGCGTCAACTTACCTAAGTTTGAACAGTTTTTATACGATGGATCGCAAAAGCGATGTCACCCTTTTGGATAAAGCTACTTGTTAAGTCACTGTATTCACTTTATAGAATCGAAAACGATCTCATTTTTAGTGCGTATCATTTAACAGTACAGCTGCTGCGCAAATCTTAAAAAAAATTTATTTCGATCTTCCAAATTTCCTCACATCTATGAACAAGCACATCAGGTCTGCTGTTGATGCAAATTCCACCCTTGTATAGAAAAAAGAAATACTCTGGGTCAGTTAAGAGTGTATGAATACATTCCATTGCTATAGCATATACATTACTAAAATGGTCCGGTTTAGGACTGCTCTAATCATATAGCATTTACTTTATTCTTGTTATCTATAGTTATAACACAGATGCTGTCGCTGTTCATGATAAAACGCGTTGTCGCATCTTGGTCTAGTGATATACATCAAAAAGGTTACTTCACCATGAAGTCTATAAATCACAGACGGTCTTCGATAGGATAGACAATAATACCTAGCAACCTATTCAGACAATACACAATATCCATTCATTGTTTATTGTTTTCCAGGACTTTTGTTTAAGCAAACACTCACGCCTGGCTATTATAGAGACCCGAGACGAGGATCTATTTTTAGCCAACGAAATGCGCAAGCGTATAAATACAGGTGTGTTACCACTTACATCGGCTGTTTCAGTTGATTTCCGTCTGTTTCCGTATTCATTTGATATCCGGCGTGTAAAGCGTATGGATACTATGTTCACTATTAGAAAATATTGTTGTTTAAGCCAATGATATGCTAAAAGAAATAGTTCCTATGAATGTCATTGATAAGCGAAATCAAATGATTAACGTCATATGTTAATTCTTAATTGGTTTATGAATTTATTGCTTGTCAAGGCAAAGTCTTATCAGTTAAATGCTTTAATAAAAAGCAAAAACTTTTCAAGTAATTCCAATTAGAAAAAAATATCTTGGTACTCTGGCGAATTTGATGCAGGACCTACATATTCGGTCAGCCTTCAAAAGCACTATCATTCTTCCAAAACCATAAACTGCTTTCCAAAACGAATACAATTAATACCGTTAAATCGCAGATGACGACGATGAAGAAGACACTGGTGTATGGCTCGCTGGAACGGACGACGCTCACGAGGGAAGATGGGTGTGGCGGGATACATTACGTCATAGGGACACGCCCATTTCTGGTTACACCAACTGGTACCCTGGGGAACCAGATTCAGGTTAGATCTTTAAAATGTGTGTGCGCACGCGCAAGATGGATTTCGCTTCCCTTGCATAACGCAATCAAAATAATCAAGAAAATAAATATGATTGCGTATGAAGTGACTCATATAGCTTATTCGAATTAAGCATTAAGTGCAATATCCTTTCACTTATATATTTAGTTAACATAAGCCACATAGAAGAATCAAACATTGGTTAATACTTTCTGGTTCAAAAAGGAAGATCACAATTTGATTATTGTTTGATATGTGCGCATGCCCAAAAATGGCCCTGGTGTTTCTTTTCAGTAGCGAACAACACTCAACCCGTAACGAACTAAACTCAGAACAAATGTTCAGAAACCGACTTGATGTTTCAACAGATAGGTAGTTTAGAACACATTCTTTTTGATTAAACAGAGCCTTGAAAACAGACATTATTTAACACTGGAGTCAATGGGAATACAAGATGTGTGACCGGAAAGAATGGTAATTAAATCAAAACATATACTGTCCGAAATTACAGGTGACCACGAGAAAGATGAGGATTGTCTTTGTATGATTGGTAACAAAGGTTTCCAATGGCAGGATTGGAGATGTAAGGATAACATGTATGCCATCTGCGAGAAACCGCGGTAACTATTTTGCTTCCTGAATACGTGTTAACTTTGATGGTGCGGATGTTAACCCAAATGCGATACTTTTAAAATGGTATGAAATATAGTCACCGACAGTCGAAGACTATTACGTTTTAGAACGTAACCATTTGGAAGACCATTGTGATGGTATTTCTATATGTCCCTGCTATTTGTGCCTTAATGTACATTGTCATGGAATAAGTTGCTAAAATCAATTGATCTTCATCTCCGACAAAACCATTAATACTTTTTTAAAAGAATGACGGCATATTATCTATATTGTGTTGATGTTATTTATTGGCTGATAATTGACCAATCAGAAACAGTGTCATATCGAAAGTCGACACATTCGGAACTTTCCGTTTATTCCTTCAAACAAGTATCCGAAAAGTTGCGATGAGTTCCAAATTGGAGTTAAAACCAAAACTCCGTAGAATTTAGACTGGATTAAGCTGGTAAAAGTTGTTTCGCAATTCAAACCTTAAACATTTATATTGTGGCGGTCAGCACAACTTTCTGTCATTATCAATACTGCAAAAAAATGTTTAGCTAAGTGCTTTCTCATATGAACATACATTAACAGTTGTGAAAGAGCAATATATACATAGTAATAGAAATCGAGAGGTACTTGGTATAATCAGTGAAACGTGTCTCATAAGCCAAACTGGCTGGCCCTTTCAATAGTGGTGACATTATAATAAACAAAACAGTTTTATAGTCACACTGGTTTGATTAAATCTCGCAAGCCAGTTAGATTTCGAACGAAGGTACCATGTGTTCAGATTATTATGTTTTATTGCCATTGTCATAAGTGCATTGACTGAAATGAGATGAAATATCAAAATATGTAAAAAATAAGTTTGTTGAATGGTGAAAGTTGTTGCCATTGCAACTTAGTTAAATGGCGTTGTCGTATTCGCTTTGGAGCAAGGGAACATTTGTATGTTACCTATTGGTGTTATTTCTTTATCTATTTGATGTATATGGTAGAAATTAATGTTAAAGGAAATAACACCAATTATTTGTGTTTTCAGCACTGTTTTAGCCGGCCTTACGTTGGTGGGGTAAAAATCAATACCTTTGTATAATACGAGACCCGACTCCAAGTGAAAGATCGCAAGCAGATGTTTTTTTGTTGGTAGCTTAGTTCAGATTTTATATCCTGCGAATGTGCTGTATGTAATTTGGCTAAATATTCGTTTATTCGATGAATAAAAATATACATAGATACGAGGAATGAAATACTTGCATTTCTCTTTATAATTCTAATTATAATGATTCTTATATAACTGAGAAAGATTTAAGCATAGAAAATAAGGGATTTGGTGGGGTTTCATTTATTAATGTGTGCATGTACAATGTATGTTTAATAAACTAGGATGTAACTCAAACCCAACCCCGTCGGCCTCTGTATACGTGGGTTGTCGACTTGACTACCTTGAGCAGTGGCTCAAACATTCGGTGGGAGAACTAGTTAGGTTTCCAGAAAAATCGGGAATGATTAATACAACATGCAAGAAATTGCTTTACAATCGACGTATAACAAATTAGGACATTACTAGACTATATCTAACATTGGGAATTTCGACAAAATAAACCAGGCTTGTATTTCATTTCAATTTTATTCTTCTTTCATTTTCGTGTATCCATAGAAAACGTTAACAATTCATTCAAATAGAAGCATAGTATTAACATGATGGCACCAATGAATACTATTATCTACAGAATATGACATCTATATGTAAATGATAAAACTTTAACTAGATGTTCCAATGTAGACTTCTCACCCTGTGTATATACTGTATATGGTTAAAGTTTCGTGGTATAACGATCAAAGCCAAAATACAGAAAAAAAATAACGGAGGTTTCCAAATGAATGGCATTGCATTATCAAACTACTAACCAAGAAATGCTGGGATATCCCAGTACATTTTTTTTTGAAAGATTGTTAACAAAAACTGCGTTGAGGTGTTTATGTCAATACCATCATGCAATCGTATCTACTCGGCAATCCCCGTAACAAGTCGGTAGATATACCTCGTAAGCAGTACATGAATACACCAGAAATCCTGGGGTAATTCGCCTTATTTCCGGCGGATAACGCAAAATGCACACAGGCACTAAATATGTATTTAGATACACACAAATTGGTTATATATCACAAGTGAAGGTTTTTATTACCCTTTTCATTAAAGATGATCATATCAACACATCTTTGTTTCATATTTTGTCAATCGGCTCTTTTCGGCAATCCCCGGGATTTCCGAGTAGATACGATTGCAAACGGACATGCCCTTCGCTGCTGACCTACTTTCAAAAATGGCTCCCCATTACCTCCGAGGTTATTTTAAGAAATGGCCGAGGTGTTCCGAATGTACCATCATGATGATGGTATTGATATGAACATCCAACCGGACCTTTTATAAAAAAAAATATGATCAGGTTTTTATTCATATCATCATGAAAACAAAATCAAAATGTTTCTCTTCATATCTGATTATTTCATGTCACTATATAATTGACAATGTACTTAATTTATAACAGGTTTCCGTTTTCAACCATACAATGCTTTCCACACTTTGATCTTTGCGCAAGGATACTAAAAGTTGTTCCGACATACCGATCCCCCTACACAACCATATTTTTTGTTTTGGAGCACGTTTTGTATTTGCTCAAATTGAAAGAGGATGCATTCGAAGAGTGAAATGGAAACAAAAAACATCAATTTGGATGTGCAAGACGAGGGTTCAATGCAAGACTATAGTAAGTGATTCATGTTTGTGAAGCACTTACTATAGTCTTGCATTGAACCATCGAAGAGTCCTCTGAAAGGGCTATTAGCGTTGTTAGAAAAGTAAACTTAAAAAAAAATGCAAAATTATTTTCCTAAAATCCTATCATGGATGTTCATCCCCCAAGTTTTCCAACGCTGTTTTGGTAAACATGATATGAAATACAACAAATCTCTCACGACATTAAACATATAAGATCACATTTATTGCAATTACATTTACACATGTGCGTGCATACATGTACACGTCCATGTTTACTATGACAATGCTATATCTCCAAAAGACACACATACAAATGATGAAATACTTTGTACAGACTAGGTATAATATGGGTAAGTACTATGTACTTGTTTAATAAAATATGTTCTGTTCTGTTCTCATAAAATTACTATTAAGTACAACACAATACATACAAGGAATACCATACTTCCCCAATGTGATGACCTCCGCTTCATGACCATAATGTACAGAAACGTGACATTGACACGTGTTAGGGAGTTGGAACATATACGAGACAGAACGTACATACATGGCCATTGAAAAAGAAAAAAAAAGCTACACGCTCGCCGATTTAAGAGTCACGTTGATATCGCGGCCAGTTTTGCCTTCTTGGATCAAGATTGTTTCCCGTTTGTAGAATTCAATCAATGATCGTACATCGTCAAAATGCTGAAAAATAAAAAATGGTTGATTGGGTGATAAATTAACAAATTCGATTTCATTCAATTGGTTGAGGAGTTTATTTATTGATTTATTGATTGTTAGTATGCCCTATCATTTCTTGAAAAGCATATTGGTATGTGGATTAATCAAATGACTTATTTCAATTATTTGTAAGTTGATTGAATGAATATTTCATCGATAGATTAATCAATCTATTTACTAATCTATCAAATGATTAATTAACAAGAATGTCTAGGTCTATTCTTTTGTTACGAGTTAGCGAATTATCCCTATTATCACATCTATTTTTTTTCTCCAAAAGACAGTATGTTAAAATTTCATCTTCAGTTAAGAGTAGCGCTTTACTTAACACGGTTTGCAAAATTGAAAAGTCAGTGATTTCATTAACAATTTGGTTCCTGTTCTGCATGCAAATTAGCTTAGGCCAAGCGCCGCCCCCATCGACAAACATGGCCGATAAGCCATGACTGAAATAACTGACTTTAAAGGCCCATTAAAGGAGATTAATGCTTTATCAAACTATATTATTTGGTAAACCTTTGGACAGATTCAAATCGTTATCACCAGAAAACACCATCAGCACAACTTAAATGTGAAAGAAAACCAAAAATAACCCAGATTAGCAAGTTTTATAATTCAGATTTCCTGATTCTTCACCTCTGACCTTGACAGTTTATACACACATTTTCGAACCGACCAATCAGAATTAGTTATTTTGAATACGTTAACAAACAGGTTATTGATAAACATAATTGGATTGGAGACAACTATATTTCAAGCACAAAATAACTTATTTTAAATGAGTCTATTTAATAGGGTCTCAATGCATTCCTAAACTAATTCTTATGGCTTTTATGACCATAATAAAAGAACTTCATATATCTTTTCAGTAATTTATGTGTATTCCTCTCCTTTGATGTGCCTTTAACATATATTTACCTTAGGGATGTCGTAGTCATTCTTCAAATAGAATCTTCCGTCGGATCGGAGTTTGATTTTCAGGTGGAAGTCGTTTCCTCCATAAAGAATATCCAGAGAGTAAATGTGACTTGGGTCTCCTCTGATTGTCTTTCGAACAAGGAAATTCCCCTCCTAGAGTAGATATATAACCAATAGTTTTGAACAAGGGAAGAAAACAACATCAACAGAATAATACAGAACAGAACTTTGTTCAACCCATGTACAACATATATACAATCAGGGTAGGCTTATATTACAATGCATTATAAGCTAAAAATAAATAAACATGACAATCGGCAAAAGTCAAACTGAGTACAGAAATACCGCATTTTACGGGAAAGGTGTCGTTTATTAGGCAGTTGGAGCCATCCACATACCATATCGACATCTTGTCAGTGGACCGGCAAGGTCATAGAAAAAGACATTTAAAGGACAAATAAGAAAAAACAGCCAGAAGCGATTGGAATCTGGTGGAAATGTCATAAGAAAGCAGGAGCTATCTAAAACCAGTGCATAAGCTCCAAACGGGTTTGAAGAACATGTAGTCAAAAGATTATCGCAAATAGGAAAAATATAATTTTATGAGTGATGGTTATGAATGGGAACAAGAATAACTTGTTGGAAGCTCTTAAAGACCATCAGAAACTGTAGACCATTAGAAACTGTTTAAAACTTATCAAATCAACAGGTGTTCATCAGAAAATGTCAAGAATCCTCGAAGATAAGCTTTCTTTTTTTTAAAGAAAGTTGTCAAAAAACAAGTTGAGGTTTTCTAGAAATAAGGAGTTTCCTTTGGGATCGAAGTTAGGTCTAAATATGGTGCATTTCCTCTATATAACTGAAAAGTGAAGAAGGATTGCTCGAGTGTGTGTTTGCTATGCTTAAACTTATAAACGTTGTATCACATCAACAACAATTTCGTCAATCCATATTGCGATGTTTAGCTAATAACCTATGGAGGAAGACCATGGTAAAGATGGACAGAATCACCACTATCAACCAACGCAAAGAGGTGGTCATTTGATTTCTAGTTCTGTTCTCTTACCACTATGCCATAGAGACCAATGAAGATTTCCATTTAAACTTATTTATTTCACATCGATTGTGACAGAAGCTTGAACTTTATTAAATTCACTCTCTATGAATGCTTCCTGGATAATACATCAGTTCTCGCGCCAATTCATGGATAAGTTCCAGCAATTTTAGCCTCACCTTACGGGGATCGAACCCGGGACTCTCGATACAAGAGGACGGCGATCTACCATATCTAAGAACGGGGATTGAAATACAGTCCAACTTGTGTTAACTAATCATCATTTGAAGCAGCCAACCTGCCTTAAACAACCACTCTGGAAAGTTCCATTGTTGGATTTATAGTGAATATCGATTTGTGTTAAGCATCCGACCTGTCTAAAACAGCCATGTTTCTAAATTCCATAGGCTGGCCCTTTTAACACAAGTTTGATTGTTCCAGAAAAAGTGGTCCGAAATACTTACCGGTCCCGTACTGCGCAGGATTTCATTACTTTGGTTTCTGCTTATCTCCCCGACATACCATACTTCGCCTTGAAGTGGATCCTGTACCAATAAATTTATATTTCCCGTTACATATTGGTTTTACATCGCGTCAACTATTTAATTGTTATATGTGATAACCGACTTCTTATGATAAAGAAAGAGCCTAAAGGTAAGGTATCTGCAAATAAGGGCTTGTTAGGCCAAGTAGAACCGTCGGCGTTCTTTAAGTCAGTCGGGGGAGTACCAATAAATGAATACGTGAATAGATGAATAAATGAAAAAAATACATGGGTTAATAGACTATTTAATGAATTAATTGATAAATGAAATAATGAACATGGTAGTAAACAGTGAATTATGTGGAGGTCAATTGGAATACAGTTATTTTTTCAAAGAAGCGAACACATAAGTAGAAACAAACATCCACGCATCCACTTGCACTCGTTCAACGAATTTATACACACAGATATATGATACAAGAACACGGACCCATATCAAGACATATCAGATACATACATACACATACCGAAATACACGCATAAACACAGACACTTAAACGCATATGCACGTACACCCAGGCTGACAGGTACATGTGCTTGTACTTTATCCGTATACATGTAAATACTTAATGTTAAGAACGTACACACATTAAAAAATACCTTAATGGCCGCCCATGGCGTCATAATATCGTCAAGAACAATGTACTGTCAAACTTGTGTTAAGAATCCAGTCTATGGACCTGTGAAAATTGGCTGTTTAAGACAGGTTGGCTGCTTAACACAATTTATTGTACACTATGAATCCAACAGTGGGACTTTCTGAAGTGGTTGTTTAAGGCAGGTTGGCTGCTTAAAAGGATGGTTGCTTAACACAAGTTGGACTGTATATGCAAATTTCTATTATGGAGGAAAAAAAGGATGAATTAAAAAACAGAAAAACTCACCTGAATACCTTTAAAGGTGTCGTATCCCTCCTCCCCCTCGCAGTCCTCCATAACAGGGGCTGACGGAGTGACAGGGGAGGAAACTGGGGAGGTAACAGGGGAGGTAACTGGACGCATGGGCAACCGGGGAGGTTCGCCCTGTACCAAAACAAAAGACTTCGTAATGAATGACGTCATAACCTTTTTATTAAGGCATGGTAAATAAGCAATGTCGCCCTGTACTAAACAAAAGGCTTTATAAAAATCGTGGGTTTTCGTCAATTTTGAATGACGTTTTATCCCTTTAATTTAGGCGTGGCTAACAAATAATATCGCTATGAAAGGTTTGATGATTCAGAGAGTAAGAACCGATCAAAGACCAAATGTTAACAAACGTACGATACAAAGCTGATACTATTGATACTACAAGTAGTTTAGTTTAAACTTAGTTTAAACTTATTTATTTTACATCGATTGTGAAACAAGTTCTTACAGCTTAGATTCATCCCTTTCGAATCTGTTTCCTGGATACAGAACCAGTTTCCACGTCAAATGTGGATTAATGAAAGGTGGCAAGGGAGATCTCGCTTCTCACGGGATTCGAACCCATGACCCTCGTGTCCAAAAGCCGACGCTCTACCCCTTGACCACTGTCCTGATACTACTCGTATTGTAGTCATGATCCAGACGTAGATATAGAGAATAGATGGTTGGTTGTCGTGAATCGGAAATGTTATCGGGCAAGGCTTAGGAATATTATCCGGTGACCCGAAGGCGAAACGGATAATATTCCTAAGCCTTGCCCGATACATTTTTCAATTCAAAGACACCAACTTTCTATTCTATTTATACTGTTACCTTAATGTATTCTTTCAAACAAACAAGATGTAAATAAAACACGAGAAAAAAGGACAAAATGAGTAGAGAATGATGTAAACATGACGTCATGTCGTTCTTATGACGTCATGATTCGTCACGTGCATGTGATATATGGTTTGTGCCGGATATCACAAATGTTATACGGCACCTAGTTATCGGTCCCAAAATGACACTAATGAAAGGATAAATGTCACACTTATCATCGGAGTTAAAAATATAATGGAATATGTCTTTTTTTTCACTGGTCAATTGGTCATACACAATGTTTTCTTCCATCGGTTCGTCAACGAAAAGCGTCTGTCTGGACCGATCGACCGTCAGTTTTAGCGATTGCCATACCCATCAACGGCTTACTCATTTATATTGTTAAATGATATCCGGCAAACATTTTGAGCAGGGTTTGTCAACTTGTTTATGATATTCTAAAACCAACGATTTTACAATGTACCCTTTCATGATTACCATACTCACCACAAACTTCTCATAGTGATCTCCCTTTGCTATGCTGTATCAATCACTGTACCTAAAAGTTTTTTTTACCAGATTTGGGTGAAATTAATATGATGTTTTTGTCTCAAGTTTTTAACCAGATATGATCATTTATTTAGTAACTATGTCTTCTTGTGGTTAATTCTGACTAGTTAAGTTGAGAAATCTTTCGTTTTCTTTACAAAAAAGCACAAGTGGAAGATTTTTAGGATATCGACGCCATCTTTAAACGCCATAGTTTTGTACCTACCCTGATGGTCATGTGATATTTGTGGTGGCAGTGAACATTTTTTGTTTCTTACTAGATGGTCATATGACATATGTGGTGGCTGTGATCTATTTTTTGTTTCTAACCAGAGGGTCATGTGACATTTGTGGTGGCAGTGATTCATTTTTGTTTCAAACTATATGGTCATGTGACATTTGTGGTGGCAGTGATCAATTTTTATTTCAAACCAGATGGCCATATTACATTTGCATGTGATCAATAAATCTGTTTCTAACCAGATGGTTGTATGACATTTGTGGTTGCAGTGATTAATTTTTGTTTCTAACCGGTTGGTCATGTGACATATGCTGTTGCTGTGATCGTTTTTTGTGTTTCTAACCAGATGGCCATGACATTTGTGGTGGTAGCGATCAATCCCATAAAGGGAGATCACTGTGAGGAGTTTTACTCACCAAAGGGTCACGTATAGGAGGCCATGGCACGGGTGGGTCTGAATACTGTTGTGGTAATACACTAGGTGGAACCGGTGGTGCAGGTCTAGTCGGGGCGGAATAATGGGCGGGCAAGTAGGAAAACGGACCCTGGGCGGGGCTTATTGGCGATGTAGGCGTGGCTTGCATCCGTGACCCTGCCCCCCTTAGCCCCGCCTCCCCTGTTAGGCGTGGATAAAGCAATGGATGTTCTTGTGCCATGGAATATGGCGCTGGAATGTAAAGTTTTTTTCTCAGGCTTAGTTTCATGTTATCATTGCGTTAAACGCACGGTTACTATTACTTTCCAGATATGTAAGGGCTTTTCTGAAATCACCAGTTCTAGGAAAGGCGGTTCCTGCGTTATGAAAAATGGCTTTGTAATATATATTTTTCAGGTTTATTTTTATGTTATTATTGCGGTTTACGACCGTCTCAATATTTTTTACAGTAATCTAAGGTCTCCGCGTGGGTTCAAATCCTGAGAGGGATATGGATTTTCATGAGAGGCAGTCTCCCGACTGACTTACGAAATGGCGATCGTTCTACCCGCCTTGACCAGCCCTTATGGCAGTTGAGTATGGGGTCTTCCTCCATCATTAAGAGTGGGTCATCGCTATATAACTGAAATAATGTTGATGTGATGTAAAACCCATATAAACAAATCTAAGGTATTTTTTAGAATTATCTAAGGTATCTAAGGTGCGAACCCAGAAGGGACCATGTGATTTTAATGTCAGTACTGTTACCACTAGGCCATGGAGGCCCAAATAAATTGCATGTCTAATTTTCGCTTTCAAATATGGACCGTTCACCGAAAACGAAAGTAGTTTCCCAGGAAATGGCAGTAGCCTGGTGGAGAATTCTTCAAGATAAGATATTTCTTATCACTTCGAATGTAAAAGTAGAAATAAAATACAACAAACAGTTTTACAAAGGAATGCTTTGATCGTAAAAGGAATTTGTTAGCGATAAGGGATTACTTTCACTACCATTTCCTCATAAATAACTCGCTGTTACCAATTTGAAACTAAGTAAAATACGTTTAAGGTAGGACCTGGGTAATGGAAAACTGGCAATTGCTTTGGTGAAAGAAAAAGTTGAAATATTATTCAAAAATAATTTATGATTTCAAAGGCATTCGCCGAGCCATTTTTCAAGATTTGTCCGATGTTGAATTTATATTTATGAATTGAATATCAATAAATTTTACTTTATTTCATAGTAATTACCTCCCTTTAATTTTTAGTTTTCCCATTGAAACTGAAATTACATGAATGAAGTTGGCAAATAAAAATTCCAATCCAGGCAAGATTCTAATAAAATGAAACTAGACTTTAAAACGGCATTTGTTCTGTTAAATATTGAATTCTATCATTCTGACCTTTCTCAATTACCCAGGTCTTATATTAAAAAAAAAAATTAACACGTATAGCGATACCTTCATACACGCAGACCGGGCAGTGATCCGTGCCCACCGGAAGTGACGTCGTAGCTTTCGTCTGTGCGCATGCGTTACACAGCTGGTGCCCGCACTGCAAGCGGGTGGAGGTTTGAGTTTTTTCTGCACAGAAAGCGCAAGCTGAAAGCGAAACGAAATACAAAACAGTAAAATTTTGATAATGATTGTCGTTCCTGAGGACTGACCGTTAGTTTGCCTTTTGGTTTCCATTTCCAGCAAGGAGATAACGAACATTCACATATTCAGTTGTAAGAATGTAATAGTTTGATTGTTATTATATTAGTTAACGACATTTTAAATAAGGTTAAATAAATGTCCTATTCACCCAACATGGAAATATTATGTTCATTGCTCCCATACTGTCTTTATCACCCATCGGCTAGCAATTCATAAATACAGGTGCTACCAATTGACGAAAAAACGAACAATGTCATATATTCGTAAAACGTAAATTTGTTCCAATCCACCATTTTACATCTCGTTTTTCAGTTTCATTGTTGCATCTATCAAATATGATATCCCCAGTGCTGGTTTCGACATCTATGACCATAAATCAATATTTTTGTTTAATGATTCCTATAAACATAAAGCCATCAACTCATGTAGTTAATGATGAATCTGATACAATACCCGGGTCGGTTTAACCCTTTCCCAAACAACAAATTTTCGACTGTCCCAAATTGAAAGAGTTTGCAGACGACATTTCAAAATATGATGAAATTGAACAATATTCTTCAGAAAGAGCAGAAAACTTGTGGGAAAAGGAAAAATTGCTCGTTACGAACAATATCTCCTTTTCCCACAATGATTTCTAAAGTCGTCTGCAACAAAGTCGTCAAATGTTGTTATTGTTTGGGAAAGGGTTTAATCATGTGTAGGGGATTATCGCCCTATTCCATTACTCAGTTGTTTTTTAACTTATTTATTTCACATCGATTATGACAGAAGCTTGAGCTTATCTAATTCGCTCTCGGTGACTACTTCCTGGATACTTCACCAGTACTCGCACCGATTCGTAGGTCAGTCCCGGCAATTTCCACCTCGCTTAAATTCGAACCCGGGACCCTCGGTACAAGAGGCCGGCGCTCTACCACTGTCGCCCACTGTTACTCAGTTGCATAAGCAACCTAATGGAAGGATTGTCTACAATTAATTGTACAGATATCTCATGTCAAATAATCTTATATGAACAGCAATCTGGATTTATACTTATACTGTTAATGGATGATGAGTATGGTAGAATGGGCAATTGGTATACATAAGTGATGTAAAGAAAAAGAACAAAAGCAAATGACGGTCATGTTACAAAACTTCATTTTTTAAAAATCTGCACCACTTTCAGAAGTGGCATCCCCTCAAGAACTTTCAGGGATACTTTAGGCTTTTCAAAAACACCAATGAAAATTTTCTACCCGTTGGGGTAAAAGAACTTCTTTTTTAAGCCTCTTTTCGGGCTTCAGATTCCCGCCTAACTGTACAATGTAACGGCGCATCAATTAATCATCATCAGCTATCCTTGATCCACCAGTACAAAGCTAGGGCCCTGAAGTGACTTACATAAGGTCACTCCCACGAAACCAGAGGTGTCGGTTGGGTTCTAACCCGGGACCCCGAGTTCTAAGCCCACCACCTGAACCACTGGGCAACGCAGGACCACACGCTTTTATGAAAATGAGAAATTACGAACAGAACAAACGAAAACGTGACAGATTGCTATTTTATTAAGCCAGTGTATTGACAAATGAATCTCTTATCTTATTTTCCTCATGTTTACATAAAGATTTTATTTGTTCTCCTGCTGAGATCTATAACGTGTAAACGTAGAACTTTGGCTAAGTAGAAAGAGCTCATTCATATACTGTGCCTTTTTATCGACAAAATTCCTAGGTTGTTGGCACTCGTTATAAAGATCCTAACAGGGCTTCTTTTCCTTCAATTGGAGAAAGGCCTAAACCTGTTGACTTTGGGAAATTTCATCGCTGAAATTGCTGATTTTGGAAGCCTAAAAGCTGGTATGACTTTGAATTTTTTGGGAAAACTGCATGATTTTAAAGACATGCCCAATTGGGAAGGTGCCTTTAATGGGAGTCCGTTATATAACGTTACTGCCTCATGGTACCAATGTATATGGAGAAACTACTTTAGAAAAAAGACTACATGTTCATCTAAACCCTGCATTGTTGGTACTTATTAGGGACGTCTCGATGAGACGATTCTTGTGAGATCAGACAACATATGATTGAAAGGCACAGAAGTTGGCGAAATCTGATTTTGATTCATTTTTCGGAGAATATCAAGTTTTTTCTGCACTCAACCTTATAATGTTTATATAGTTTATTTCAGTACAAATGCTCTTGTCAGTGACGGCGTTTGGACAAGCTGGGCAAAGCTGACAAGTGATTTCGGTTCCCCTTTAAGATTCAAATCAGAATAAACTCCTGGCCTCGTTAGCTCAGTTGGTACCCGGTCTGACTTTGAATACAAGTCTCCAGAGTTCGTACCCCGGATCAAAACCCGGTTCGGCCAATATTCTTTGCCATTAAGGTAGAATACCCATAATGCTCCATTTTGAAAGTTATTTTTTCGTCAGATTTGTAAAGTCGTTCTCTGTATACACCGGTTGGGGGCCGAAACTCTTCGGTGTAACGCGAATAGTTCCGACTAAGGCCGATGTAGATCGAGAACATCCGAAGTATTCCGACAATAGGATATATTTTATAAAGGCGGACTAAAAGTATTCAACCATAAGATGATGTTTCCCGATATTTAATGAAGCCAATGTGAAACAACTCATAAACGTCCCTCACCAAAGACCGTGTTATGTTCATGTGGGAAGGTAGATGTTGGCTTTGGTCACAGGAACATGAATGGGTTGCGCTGTCTGCCGCAATATGGATGAAATATTGTCGATTTGTATGGTGTTCATACTACTCCGTTTCAACAATTTTTCAGATATGTAACGGCTTTCCTGGATCCACCATTACTAGGCTAGGGCTCTAAAGTATCTTGGCAAAGGTCATTCCCGCGAAACAAGAGGTGTCGGTGGGGCTCGAACCCTAGACCCTCGAGTTCTTAACCCACAAACTTAATCACTGTGCCGCACAGGACCCCATGATACTGTTGAAAACGGCGTGAAAGGCCAATCTATTAATTCAGAATTAGTCATTTGTTGCAAGTCTGATAAATGTGGGCTCTACAACGGGACGAGACAGAATTTTATTTTTGACTTGTATATCACATATCATCCGTCATATTTGCATAGCGTGCATAGGTAGGATGAATTTATGAAAACATTAACATCAATACACACAACATTTATTGTGGTATTATGAGTAAAGACACGTGATATGGATAAAGGGGTTATCTTAGCAAACAACGTGATAATTCAAGTCCTTGGAGAGAAGGTCACGTTAAAAGGACAATCTCACATGTTGAGGAATCGATTTTTCTAAAGAAATGAAATAGTATCCGTCACCGCGGCCAAGTGGTTAAGGCCTCCGCCTCGGGACGGGGAGGTCGAAGGCCAACGGGGGCGTTGGTCAGGAGAATGTTTCTCGTGGGACTTGTTCCGAAATGGCAGGGTCGTAAGCCGCGAGCTAGTTAAATTTAATGGTTACCGACTAATATCCGCTAGGCCCCTGTTTGGGAGGTACTTGGTATAATCAGTGAAAAGTGTCTCATAAGTGTCTTCGATTCTGGCAATCGGAACTATTCGGGTATTTCCGTGAGCTGTGAAATACACCTCGGATATAAGTGTAGAGTTACAATTTTTCGGGTAAATCGGCATCCGCCAATTAACACCTTTTCTAAGCGTGCAAGTTAAGTAGTTCAATGTGTATGGAAGGGTTGGACATCCTTTTAAATAATCTTTTTATCAGTAACTTAAACAAAATGGCAAAATTGTTGTTGTGACATGTAAAGTTGTTTCCTCAATCAAATTTAAATACTTTTTAGATTTCACATTTAAGATCTATTTTTAAACACAAAAGTAAAGTGGCGTCATTCCGCTGGGAACCAATATGGCGTCATCCCTGTTATTTCAGAGGTGTTTTCATTTGATAAACCCGATGTGTTCAGATTGCAAATCTGGCTGGCCCCTTCAATAGGGGTGACACTATGATAAAATAACCTAATATCACAGATTTATAGAGTCACATACAATTAGATTAATGATACAGCTATCATCCCCTATTACAATTATGTGGTGGTTATATAGCACATTTATCATGCAGATTTATAAAACCGTTTAAACGGTTCATTTCGTAAACAATGATTTCAATTTGTATTACCTTCAGGGTAAGCTGTGGGTATTTTTTGGAAGCTATTGATACGTTGGTCTCACGCTGACTTTGCAAAGATATGCCCTATTTTATCTCGCAAAATCATCGGAATGTGCAAGCGTTTGCCACTTAAGCACTAACAGACATGGACGTGTGTATATATATATATATATATATATATATATATATATATATATATATATATATATATATATATATTTTTTTAATAAAACACAGATGGAAATGGTATTTTTTGTATGTCAAGGACTGATTTAATCACCAATTTAACGTTTAAGTAACCAATCTAATGTTTGAATAACCAATTTAATGTTTAAATAACCAATTCAAATTTTAAATAACCAATTTAATGTTTAACTAACTAATCTAATGTTTGTTACCTAGAGAATACAATATATGAGATAGTCTCTTTAACGACGACAAGGAAGTATTGAGATATCCGTGTGACAGGTGAATAAACATACATAACCTCACCTGCGACTATTTCCCTCTATGTATACTACCTTGGGATTTAGTTCATCCCTTTTATCAGTGAATTCTGTCTGGCTAAATTGAAAGTAGAACTAGAAATAAGAGGTAGTTGTTTACAAAAAAAACGTTTTGTGACTTTATGTGAAGAATGCGATACGGGTTTGAGTAACGTGACGATTTTGTTTTTCTTTTTGATAAGTAATTGTTAACTTCTGATTGTTTTTAATCGTGTTTTTATTGTAAATGAACCGTTCGACGGAGTGATATTTAATACCCTTTGTATCAGTTACATTAAAGGCCCATTAAAGGAGATAAATGCTATAATCAAACTATATTATTTGGTAAACTTTTGGACAGATTCAAATAGTTATCACCAGAAAACACCATCAGCACAACTTAAATGTGAAAGTAAACCAGAAATAACCCAGATAAGCAAGTTTTATAATTCAGATTTACTGATTTTTCACCTATGACCTTGACAGTTGATACACACATTTTTAAACAGACCAATCAAAATTCATTATTTTGAATATGTAAACAAACAGGTTGTTGATAAACATGATTGAATTGGAGACAACTATATTTCAAGCACAAAATAACTTATTTTGAATGAGTCTCATTAATAGGGTCTCAATGCATTCCTAAACTTATTCTCATGACTTTTATGAACATAATAAAAGAACTCCATATATTTTTTCAGTAATTTATTTGTACTCCTCTCCTTTTATGTGCCTTTAAGTGATGTTTTTTCACCTGTCACCCTTTAAGCGGTTTTGAATACTTGATGCTTCAAAGGGGAGATGGGATATCTTATCATATTTGTATCATTTTAATTGTAAATATGAAACAGGTATATATTTGTTACTTCTTAGTATATTATGATTCTCTAAATGAATTGTCATGTACTTTTATTGATCTTTTTCATGAATTCTGCTCATGGTGTACTGAACATGAATGGGACTCAAATCAACAAATCAATAAATAAATAAACATCTTGGATGATCATTGTTTTACATGGGTCAGATGGTGAGTTCGTTTTCGGCTTTAGCACATTGATCATCATATGTGGTAGTGAATGTGTAATTAAAAAATTGTTTGAATTGTTGGATGTTTTGTTTTACTCCCAAGCTCAATATCTATTTATCAATTACCTCCGGCCATGACCCTTACATTAATTTGTTACTAGTTTTCTTTTCTTTTCTTTCAAGCCATTGACAAGTTGTCTCCATCAACATGAAATAAGTCAGTGGTAAGAGACGAAAAGAGCATGGCGCACTCAATGAACTTTACCCTTTCCCAAACAATAACGATATTTGACGACTTTGTTGCAGATGACTTTAGAAAACATTGTGGGGAAAGGAGAAATTGCTCGTAACGAGCAATTTCTCCTCTTCCCACAAGGTTTTCTGCTCTTTCTGAAGAATACTGTTCAATTTCATCATATTTTGTAAAGTCGTCTGCAAACTCTTTCAATTTGGGACAGACGAAAATTAAGCGTTTGGGAAAGGGTTAATTCAAAGTGGGAAAAAAGATGTTCCGTGCCAGGGTTTCGAAGCTAGGACCTCTGTATTTTCAATCGCACTAACATGGATCAAGAAAAGAAGAGGAACGGTTCAATCACAATATTTCGCAAGATAAAACATTTAATCAAATACTTCCTGTAAATATTAAGTTACACGTACCAATCAATACAATACCGACAGAGCATCAATAATTGAATTGTTCACATGTAAACAAAAAAAGAACATATTTCATAATCAGATTTATACCTAAAAACTAGAAAGATGGTGTAAAACTTAATCTACAATTTTTCATTTTATGTAACGACTTTCCCGGAACCACCAGTATTATGCTGTGAAGTGACTAACCAAAGGCCACTCACACGAAACCAGAGGTGAGGGTGGGGCCCTAACCCAGGACCCCCCCCCCCCATTATTAGTCCCCCACATGAACCACTGGGTCACGCTTTATGAAAATGCGAAATTACGAATAGAAGGAATTTACCTACCAGTTTCAGCTTTTCTTTTCCCAGAATGATCCGGTACCAGGTAAATATTCGTCTTAAACGCCCGGGTCCCTTCCTTAGGGGCCTTGCACTCCGCCCTACAGACAGGGCACCGGAACTTCCGGCCACGCCCATCCCGTATGAGGCTACCGAGGCATTGCTCACAAACCGTATGGATGCAAGGTAGAATCTTCGGCAGGCAGTATTCGTAACTCGACAAACAAATCGGGCACTCGAAGCGTTGAACCGAGCTGGCGTCCATGGTTTGTTTGTTTCGTTGTTTCGAATAATGTTCGTTGTGTACCAAACGCGCTCTCTTTTTTATGTTTAATGTTTATGTAACCGAATAAGACTTTCAACCAGTAAAACTAGAAACGATCACGATTTAAAATCAAACCAAAATCAAACGGACCACTGCCGTAAATCGGTTTATTAAAGGCTCCGAGAGACTGTGATTGCACTATCAAACGGACTTTTTTGCCGTAAATCGGTTTATTAAAGGCTCCGAGAGGTTGCGATTGAAATGATTGCCAAAAAACGCAAAATCTGCTGTGTCATTTTTCTCTTAAATAACCTTTAAGTTCGAACGTTATGTGTGAAAACAGAGGTTAAATTGTATGTCTCATATAGTTAAAACGTATTCAAACTTTTCAAGCTTCTGTCACAATCGATATAAAATAAATCCCATAAACGTTTAATACTTATTCAAACTAATTAAAAAACTACCGTTCACGACAAGTCCCGCTGTTCCGTATAATTTCCTTTTTAATTTTAAACTGGTGTACTTACGTTGTTAAATCTAGCACCGACCGTTTTGTTTTAGATAATGTTCCACGTATGTCAAGTACAAGTTCGGTTTTATCTTTAAGATGTATGTGACCGAACGAGATATTCAACGTTCGTATTTACACGGTGCTCTTATCAATATCGTCGCATATTAAGGTAGTTTAAATGTAATGCGATCATATTATTTCGGTCGTATAGCGTAAAGGCATTTGAGAACAGTTTTGCAAACAATTCACTTGAAAATATGTCCAAAATAATGCAGAACCGTTATTCACAAATGTTAACATTGAAACCTAAGCGTTTGGTCTCTTGCAGAAATAATACCAATGATTCCCTTAACTAAGAGAACCAACCCATGATAAGAAGTGTCAGCTTTAAGAGGCTTAAAGAAATTTTGTTGCAATAGAATAGTTTGCTCAGCATGCCTTGACAGTTTGCTTTCTGTATCCTTCGAAAATCCGACTGACACAAACTTTGCGGTTTGTTTCGAATGCAAATAAGCCACTCGGGTTATTCTAGTAAATCTTCATTGATAGATACTGTGTTTGTTAATATGGGATTAAACGCCATGTCAACGTTTTTCAGCTATATTACAACTTTCCTTGATTCCTCAGTTTTATTCTGGACGAAGGATACATCCTTTGAAATGTGTTATTTCCTATCTCGCAAACATTATAATGTGTAACTTCGACATAAACCATTATAGCAAAAGGAAAACTTGCTCGCCGCGAGCAATTTCTTCTTTTCTCACATTGGTTTATGACGATCGTCTTCTTTCATTTGCACCTGTTCACTTAAATCATCGTTCAGATTAATTCTACTAAAAGAAATAGTAATGTCAAACTGTTATGTCTAGTTTTACTGAACAAAATATGGAACGTTCATGTCTAGAATGCACAGACTATACGTGAAGTCATGGGAATAACACAAAACGGATAAATTGTCTATTTGCGGGTGTATTTTACAGGTACACACGGCAGAAATCGATTAACGTTCACTCAGGTGTTTTAACTTTTAACCCATTACCATATAATAACGACATTCAACGCTTTGGTGCAGACGACCTTGGAAAACATTGTGCGAAGAGGAAACATTGCTTGAATTGAGCAATTTCTCCTTTTCCCACAATGTTTTCTGTCCTATCAGAAAATGATTTTTCAATTTCATCACATTTTGAAATGTCGTCTGAAAACTCTTTCAATTTGGGACAGTCGAAAATTTGGCGTTTGGTAAAGGGTTAACGCAATAAAGATAAGACGCTCAATATTGCGTTGTGAGTCTCTTATCGGAAATAATACATCCTCAACACCAATCGGAACTACTCGGATATTTCCGTGAGCTGTGAAATACACCTCGGATATAAGTGTAGGGATTCATTTTCCGGGTAAATCGGCCCCGGCGAATAACACATTTCCATAGGGTCCTCAATAGGTAGTTTAATGAATATGGACGTGTTGGCCATCCTTTTAAATCATTTTATCGTTAACTCATAAGAAATAGCGAAATGATAAGTAATGACATATTAAGTTTTGCCCTTAATCAAATTAAACGACTTTTTAGATTTCACATTTAAGATCTATTTTTGAAACCAAAAGTAAAGTGACGTAATTCTCGCAGGAAACAATATGGCGGCTTACCTATTATTTCAGAGGTGTTTTCATTGGATATGCCCGATGTGTTCAGATTGCCTCAACACGCACCTGTATGTACTACTTCCGGGTCGTGAAGGGGGTCGAATCCAATCGAATCTACTCGGCATTCCCCGGCACAAATCGGTAGATATTTTGAAGAAATGGCCAAGGTGTTCCTATATGGTCGAACCGTAGGAGGAGATCGGGTCGTTAGGAGATACAAAGTAGATCCGGCTTAAAATTTAATTTTGGTTTAAATGGATCCGGCTTAAAATTTAATTTTGGTTTAAATGGAGTCGCATTTTCATACGCGATGCTCTCCCTTAGTGATTCAGAGTGAATTGTAGAGAACCAAAGGGAAGTCACCCTACACATGTTGATGCGCTAATATCTGTTCATGTAAATACTGCATGACTTCAAATTTGAACATTTGAAATCCAAATTAAAGGTTATTTTGACCATCTACAGAAACTCGTTAATTCTAAATAAGAACTTTATTGTCAGACGATGGGATTTTGACCTATATCGGTGATTTGGCAAAGGAGACTTTCAAATGTTCTTCATTCTAATTTTAATGATATACTTAGAAAATCAAGTACATTGTTTTGTGATTTGAAGAAGAGTCCACTCATTTATCCTACAATATTGTTTCAATTAACCTTTACGGTATATAGCGCCGTTCGCCGCCTTATCGATTACCGTATAAAACCCTTTTCGCCGTTATACCTATTACCGTATAAAACCTATTTTGACGTTTTATCGATGACCGCATAGAACGCTAGTTGACAGCTGAAATTTTTATTCAACTTTAACCCTTAATTACATAACTTTACACACAGGTCACTTTCTCCAAATTTCATTTTCCTCTTAAATAAATATGTTTTCTTTCATTTCCGATGATAAAATCATAGGGTCAAAGTTTAAACTTTAGCTCTAGAGAGAACCTTTTGATAATGGTCTCACGACATCCTTCTGAAAATACCGCTAGCAAATTGAGATGAAGGGAATTCAAATTACCATCCCAATTACTGAGAGGCCTTCAATATCCGGTCATAAAAGATCAGAACAATGCCGATTTGTAAAGACTCGATGAGGATTTCATGCAATTCTTTATAGGTCATATGTACAGGTTAAGTTTATTTCATAAAATTAAAATATGAAGTAAAAGAATCACATTGAAATTATTTGCAACATTTTAGCACAACGCATTACGTCATAAATCACCGTCATAGCGCACCGATTAATAAAAGTTCGTATGACTTACTTCCCTTTGCTGTGACGTCACTCGTGATCCACTGAATGCGCCATGTAAAGGGCGTGAAGAGCGATCGCTGGTTAGAATTGGTGTTTTTCTTCAAATAAACGATCCCAAAGTCATTGTTTGGATTGACAGCGCATTTTCTTTATTGGATATGATTCATTTTATAAGAATATCAATTTGAAAAAAGATAAATTTATAACTTAACCCGTGAATTTGCATGGATTTGTCATTGCGTAAACCTGTTCATATGAAAGGAACGGCTTGAAATTTGGACGATTTTCCTTGAAATAAATGATTCTTAAGTCATTGTTTGGATTGACAGTAAATTTTCTATTCTGGATATTTTTCATATTATAAGAATATCCATTTGAAAAAAATAAACTAGTGACTTAACGCATGAATTTACAAGGATATGTCAATGCGTTCATATCAAAGGAACGGCTTGAAATTGGGAAGATTTTCCTCGAAATAGCAATCCTTAAGTCAATGTTTGGATTGACAGTGCATTTTCTTTATTGAATATGTTTCATATTATAAGAATATTCTTCTGAAAAAAAGGGTAAGTGACGTAACGCGTAAATTTGAAAGGATTTGTAAATGTTTTCATATGTAAGAATCGGCTTGAAATTTTGACGATATTTGTGAAAACAGCTATTTTTATTAATATTTGTTGAAAAAAAAACAAGAGTACTTTTTCGTCAATGATCGTGTATTAGCATTAAGGTTTTAATTGAGTAGTAAACAAAGACATAGATCTGAATAAACGAACTGTCTTAAAACCGTACATCGTATAACTATTCACCCTTCATTGTCTTATCAATACATGAAATGAAACGGGAGAAGATCATAAATTGCGAACGAAAAAGAACGTATTATGACCCAACTTACTTGTGATACGAAGGTTATCCTTTAACTCACATTTTCACCACGCATCAACTTACTTGTGATACGTACGTTATCCTTTAACTCACATTTTCACCACACATCCAAATTTCAAAACTAAACACTGGCACATTCAAGAGTATTTGTTAAAATCTTCCGACAACTTTCCAGTAACTCCATCCCCAGTAAGAGGTCTATGATTTCGAAATTGATTCCGATGTCGTCTTTCTAGATCACCTGTTTGGACTTAAGAATTGTTCTTCATATTCACTTTACATTTTTGTTCGTTTTCTCTCGTGTAAGTAGCCTTGACATATTGAGCATTTAACTTTCGGACAGGTTTAATAATTAACAGCTAAAACAAAAAAATCGTCATAGTTTATTTTACTAACAACCTTAAACATATTTGAATTTATTTTTTATGATTTTGGAATTTAAATATCAATTTGACAAAACTTGATTTTGATGTTAAAACGTTTTTTTGTTGAAAACATAGAGTTAATACCGTTTTGGTGAATACTGATTATCATATACTTATTGAAGTGTCAAACTAATCTAATAGAAAAGACAACATGTTCACTTCTTTGAATATCATAACGACAAAGTATCAGACGTAAGTCACTTTGAGAGATAAATATGTCCTGACACCTAACCTTATCAATCCAAACATCCTGTGAGAGTTTGGTCTTAATTGGTTATATCTTAACAATGGATTTTTTAGATAAATTTAATTGCCGCGCATTGAAAGTGTGAGATTTGCCGCTTGTTATTTCATGTCTGGAATAGCAGAGCGTGTCAGACCTGTTAATTAACAACAGAGATATTTAAGAGATTAACGCCAGAGGCTATCTTTCGCCTAAACAATAAAGGACTTGAGACTTGAAACGTACTGTGCAAATGTGGCAGATTGGTGTTAATTTGCATCACGACCCTTAATCCTTGTAATGTCCGATGTTTGTTGATTGACCCTTTGTATGTGAGGTAAATTGGCAATAATCAATTAAATTGTAAACAAAAAGATTATGTTCAAATGTGTAAATTATATATTCAGTGATCTTATTAATAAATTATCAATATAAATTTGTAATAACCATGTTTGAACACCTGCATCCCAGTGTGACATACGTCATTTAAACCAATATTACCAATGGCAAAAAAATGAGGTGTGTGGTTTAAATAATTCCGAAAAGCAGACGCTTAAGTTAAGATCGAACCCATTATCATTTGCGTTGATGAGTTCAGAGACAGTTTGCGGATATCAAATATTCATTATTTTGAATTTTCATTCAAAGACAACGGCAGATAAAAGAAACTTGCTTGTTTTAATCGGTTTGTTATCATAACAATCAACGTACATTTTTCATTTTGTCTCATTTATGTACAATGGCAACGTTTCTACGATTATGTTAAAACATAAAACAAGTTTTGCAAATAAGAACAAGATGCATTTAAGGGTTTAAACCCAAAGACATGGCAAAACAATAACTTATGATGTTGGATGAAATTAACATATTCTTGCAACCCTTTGAATTCTTACGTAATATAATCGTAAAGCAGCCTAATTTAGTATTCCTGACTAAGTATGTAGCATGGTTAATCTGTTCCAAACAAAACTAGCTTGGCGAGTAAGAGAGTCATTCAAGGCAATTAACTTTCAAAAAAGGTGTAATCAACGTGATTTATCCTTTTCTTGAATTTATCTACATTTACACAGTGCAAATTCTATATAAAGTTCTAGCAAGACTATACGAGGCTCTAACACCCCAAACTAATAGTCAGGAATTGTTTTAATCACAAACATCAGTTCAGGGAAATATAACGGTTACTCATTAAGTAGAATGAATTTGAAGCGTCTTCACCTGTATAAATTACTTTGAATTGAGTCCGATCATTTAAAGATCAATAAAATCAATTCTCTGGAAACGCCTAACAGTGCGTAAACTTGCCGTCTTCGAAGTGAAAGTAACACAGCCTACTGTTACTTATCGAAACTTTTTGCAGCTTTTATGTTCGTCGGACGAGAAACTCGCACCCCTGCGACCAAAAGCAGAATAACACCAGAAGACCTGTCAAAATACCATATTCAATATCCAATTTACGTTTCCCAAAACACAATTCAACACTTAAAATGTCCGAAATTTGTGCAAAAACACCGTCGTTACTGAGAACTAGATTCTTCTAACTGATACTTCATATGACTTTGAAGCACAAATGACGTCACAACAAGGGAGATAAGTCATTCACAAAAATCGATAAAGGTGAATAAAAGTAGTCAAAAACAACATTTTTCGCTTCTGTATGAGAAAAAATCATTACCTCCGTCATAACGAAACCATAACCTAATTCAAAAACCATAATTAAAGAAAATTTTGTTTATCGGGAAATATGACCTCTAAAAATTCTATCCAATTAAAGAGCATACGGCACGCGATCTGTAAAGAATGTTTATGACACGGAGCTATTGTTCTAAATTCAAAGGCGATTGACAATAAAGCCGTTGAATAATGGACGTTATAAAGATTGTGAGATTAACTTCAGAATGCCTTTATCATGTGAATGTATATTATATTGTATATTGTATTCTATATGTTATAACGAGAAACTTGTATAAAGACGGCTGTTTTAAGACATTTAGCCAATATTGGTGTTTCCGATCGCATGTCAGACATCAATGTAGATTCAGAGCAGTCATTTGATCGTTTTTTTTTAGCCTGAAGATGATGAAATGCTTATAAATCTTACCAATTCACGGACAAGCAAATAAGATCATTCCTCCGACTTTGACTACAACAAAGAGCTTTTGGTAAATTCATCACCCATGGACATGTTTTTTACGAAAATATAAGCATGTTTCGTTGTCATTATGAATTGATATTAACCGTTTTACATGTATAAGATGACCAGGTTTAACTTCTTTACGAAGCAATATTGCGTTGAAAAACATTCTTTTTTTTTAAATTTTGGAAACGGTTTTAATGGAAATTGAAATAAAATTATTCAGCTTTGTTGAGAAATATGCAAATACAAAGTATGCATCTCGAGTCATGAATGGACTTTTTCGTCAACAAAATTTCCTTCAATTGATGACAAAACAGAAAATCAAATTAGGGATCTCTTGGGGAAAACACATAAGTTACTATATTACTTTTGATTTTGTATAATTCACACCTCAATATACAGTTTCATTGTTTGTTTATTTTGTACACCTAAATCCTGATATGTATGTATCACTAAATGAAGAAAAAATCATCAACTTAAAGGAAATTCTGTTCTCGTCGTCTTTTATTCTTTGAGAAAATCTATTAGATGAACGTAAAATGCATTAATTTTGGTTTGTACCCCAACCAATAACAATTATCGGAGATAATCCTGTGCAAATAGGTACCTAGGGTGACTGATTATGTATGCGTTAATGGTCTCCGATAATCGGATGGTTTATACCTATGGTGTCACAGAAAAGCCTTATCTCTATACCTTAAAGGGTTAATAGAGAGACCAGTTTTTATATCGTTAGCGCCCTGAATGCGATGAAATCACGCTTTGACTTAACGAAGTCAATATGACATGTATGATTACGAAGTTGTTGTCAATATAAAATACAGCTCTTGTATAGTGTGCTTCGGATGTCTTGCAACACATCTACATCAAAGTACGGTGGATATTTTCAGATTATGTTAGATAAATCACTTTAAATAAGACACATGTTCACAGGTTCAATTGTTTTGAACCAAGTCAAGAAAACACTTTTATAAGGGAAATAACAAAGAAATACAATATAAGAACTGTCATATGTTACCTCCCTTCATCTATACACACACCACTACTGGTCAGACTCTGCCATGATTTGGTCCTTCTTTGTTCTATACAAAAACAGTCATTTTGGCATGTTCACAGTACCTTCCATGAAACGAATCACAGTTAATCCTTGTTGTTTCATTATTTCGCACTCCGTTCCCAATCAGAATTCAATAAGCTGATATGCCGAAGATCAGCTACTTTTTGCACTACCGGCCATTACTTTTTACCTACCTCTTAAATCGAAACTATAAACTGCTTCGGTCAGCGAAGGACGTCTTCCTCAGCGCTTCGCCTTTCGCGAGAAGTAGTTCTGGAAAAAACAACAAACCAAGGGTTTAAAACATGGCCAACACCCACAAAACACCAAAAAGAGTCAAAAACACCCCTTCTTATGTCCATAAAGCATAAAATTAACACTCAAAGTATCATTCTTAATTTTCAAGAACTACTTTTTTTCTGTACAACGACCTCCGGAAGTAATTCTTCAGTGTACTCTGACCTACTGAACAACCATGAAACATCGGGTTTATCCAATGAAAACACCTTTGACATAAAATGGAAGCCGCAAATTTGCTTTTTGCAAAACTGCTTTCGTTTTCAAATGAAAATGTCAATTGCAATATCTTAACAGTCATCTTATATGATTAAAGGCCCATTAAAGGAGATTAATGCTATATCAAACTATATTTTTTGGTAAACTTTGGGACAGATTCAAATAGTTATCACCAGAAAAAAAAAACATCAGCACAACTTAAATGTGAAAGTAAAGTACAAATTACCCAGATTAGCAAGTTTTATAATTCAGATTTCCTGATTCTTCTCCTCTGACCATGACAGTTGATACACACATTTTTGAACTGACCAATCAGAATTCGTTATTTTGAATATGTAAACAAACAGGTTGTTTATAAACATGATTGAATTGGAGACAACTATATTTCAAGCACAAAATAACTTATTCTAAATGAGTGTATTAGATAGGGTCTCAATGCATTCCTAAACTAATTCTCATGACTTTTATGAACATAATAAAAGAACTCCATATATTTTTTTTCAGTAATTTATTTGTACTCCTCTCCTTTGATGTGCCTTTAAGGAAACATAAATATATCGCTTATACACTATTACGTATGAGTTACCGACCAGAAATAATTGTCTTCAATGGTGTTCAACACTTCCATATACATTGAACTTCTCAACTTGGGCGCTAACAGGAAACATGTAATTAGCCGGGAACACGTAACAGAATGTTTTTAGCCTTACACCTATAAACTATATGTATTTCTCAGGTTACGGAAATACCCGAACCGTTACGATTGACGTACGAGGTGTGTTTCTCTGGTCACGTTCATACCCGAGTGCTTACGATTGCCCACCATAGTGACCCGATCATAAATTCTATTACATGAGAACAAAGGGACGACCGGTCTCAATATTGAAGCCCTTACCAAAACCTTTATTTAGATCTATTCTTTGATGTTAGAAAGGAATGCATGCATCCAGAATATCTAAGCCCATTACCAAACAATAACGACCTTTGATCAGTCTGTTGCAGACGATTTTGGAAAACATTTTTGGAAAAGGAGAACTAGCTCTTAATGAGCAATTTCTTCTTTTCCCACGATGTTTTCTGCGGTATCAGTAGAATTTTTTTCAATTCCATCACATTTTGAAATTTTGTCCGCAAACTCTTTCAATTTGGGAACAGTCGAAAAGATGCTGGTTGGCAAAGGGTTAGGGTCAGGCGTAAACCAAGCTGCAGGAGTTGAAACAGAGAGAGGAACCGGAATCGATTCCAATACCCACGTATTCTGTCTGAACCTGATGCTCAACCCGAGGACCCCTTTTTTCAGACTAGGAAAGTACACATACTTAAAAATGTTGACATGGTGTAAAGCCCTAGAAAAATACCATCAAAAGCATTTAGAAACAATTCAAAGACAATGCTACATCCTTCAGCTGACGATGAGCGGAAACCGATGAATAATCTTACCAAAGGGAAATAACTGTGATTGCTCGGACGAATATCGTAAACGAGTTATCTTTCGTAAAGTATGAGCTTTTTCCGAAATGCTTTCTCGTTACTGACAGTTTAATCCAGTAGCATGCATAAATATTATGTTCTGCACTTCAAAGAACACAGCGATGGTTTGAACATATGATGACACTTGAATATTAAACGTGTCATGAAAATATAATGACTTTCAACTAACAAATATGTCATCAAAATACGATGACATTCAAATAACAAATGTGTCATGAAAATATAATGACATTTAAACAACAAATATCACACGAAAACATGATGAAATTTTAACAACAAATGTATCATGAAAATATAATGACATTTGAACAAAAGTGTCACGAAAATACAATGACATTCAAACAACACATGTGTCATGAAAATATGATGACATTTAACAACAAATATGTCATGAAAATATGATGACATTTAAACAACAAATATCACATGAAAACATGATGAAATTTTAACATCAAATGTGTCATGAATTTATGATTTACTTTAAACAACAATTGTGTCATGAAAATATGAAGACATTTACACAACAAATGGTTTATGCAAATATGATAACATCAAAACACCAGATGCCTCATTAACATAACTACAAGAATGCCATTCAAACAACAAAAGTGTCGTAAAATATAATGGCAATTAAACATTAAAGACCTCATGAACGTGATTATAATGGCACTTTAAACAACATTACTTTCATGAAAATATAATGTGATTTCAACAAAATGGGTGTCATTTACGTTTAATGACACTTGACTGACAGAGGTGTCTTGAACACATTAAAATGACATTTAAACATACAACCCGGTTGCATGGTTTAACTCTTTTAGTGCTGAAATCGACTTCAAGCTTAGCAAAGAGGAAAGATCCAGGCCAGCCGCCAATTTACTTGGCGACTGGCCTGGATCTTACCTGTTTGCAACTCTGAGTATCGTTCCTCATCAAACAATTAAGCAGATATTTAAAGTTTTTGAACGCAGACGACAAAAAATCTATTTTTAGAAATTTACCCAGCATTCTAAGGGCTAAAACAAAAGATTCATTCGCGTTTTTGGAAAGCAGACGACACGAAAAATCTATTTTTAAGAAGTTACCCAACATTCTAAGGGGTTAAAGCAAAGGATTTATTCGCGTGTTTGGGCTCAATTTGTGGGGATATCTCGTGGGAGATAAGAATCGGCCTTTGGCGGGAAATTCATTACATTAGAGCTGAATAATCAAACGAACGTTCAAAGAGAAATCACGTGATAGTGCTTATGTCGCAAATATACGACCGTAAACGGGACTGATTATGTCTAGTCTGGATTACCTGCCCCTTTTACACTAATAGTTAATTGTTATCTTTAATTTTACATTCGTCTGATAGCGCATGCAATGCAAAATTGGCTCAGTTTTTTTCTAAAGGCCAAATACAATGGTAGGTAGATAACCGTGCATTTTCCAATCACCCCTAATCGCATGTATGGTATCGTTCGATTGAAACACAAACATCATTCGAAAGCGCGATGGATTTATAAAATATTTTTGCAATTATATTTGTTATTTGCAAGGATTCTGCCTGCAGCTGTATAACCGATACACATCACATTGCATCATAAGAGAGAGCACGTCTGAAATTATGAGTGACACGTAGACGTTTGTATAAGGGCGAGACGCTCTTTGTGTGTCCTTGTCTGCAATACCCCTGCAATACGATCGTAAACGGGAGCGATTATGCCTAGTCTGGATTACCTGTCCCTTTTACACTAATTGTCAATTATCACGTTACCATTGTAGGTAATCATTTCCATTGTTTAACTATTCTTGAGCGAGAACAAATAGTTGAAATAAGCGAAGAGCGTTGTCTGCATGTACTTATTGCATTCGTCTGATAACCCTTGCAATGCACACCTGGTTCATTTCGTTCCTACGAATTGATATTTTTGATGAGAAAATATACTCAGGGTAGCTAACATGTTAGATCACAGGCCAGCCGCCATTTTACTTGGCGGCTGGCCTGGATCCAACCTATTTGCATAAGCTTGAAGTCGGTTCAGGCATTATAGGCGTTAAATTCTAAGGGGTACATACAAATACACGTTAGTTTAAGGGCTAGACGCACTGCGTTTGCCCTTGTCTGCAATACCCCTGCAATGCACAGCAGTTTGATTGAATTCCACCACAACTGAAAGGTTGAGAGGGGAGGCGGACAGGTTGGCATTTCCATGATAGTTGTCTATGGCGGACAATTTGTTCCGACAGCCCCCAGACGAATTATGGGGTCTCGGCTGATCCGAGAGTGATATGTTGACCACTCCATCGGCAAACCGTCGGAAATCCGAAAAGTTTTAATTTAATGTAAACCGACTGGGATATTGATGCTCCATTGTGTTGCTTGGCTATAAATCAGCCAACGGTATAACTATATTTGATTGGACAAACTACAGGTATTACTTGATTTGATTGGCCCGTACTGCAGACACTGCATTACCTATAAAATTTGGTTTATTTAATTCACTCTCTATGACTGTTTTCCGTATGCATGACCAGTACTGACGCTGATTTGTGAGTTTGAACCCACATCATCACCTCGCCGCTAACGGGGGTCGAACCGGGGACTCTCGGTAAAAGATACCAATGCTCTACCACTGCACAACTTCTGAAAGTCACATAAACACACACGTCACTAAGCTATTGTACTAATAGTTAGTGCAACAGGCGAATTTAGTCCGAATAAGTCTATTCACACTATTAAAGACAGTTTCATGAATAAGTGACTCCTCATAGTAATCTCCCTTTGCTACACTATATTGATTCCCTCCACAAGGTTTTCATCCAGATTTGGATGAAATTAAAATGATGTTTTCCCCCATTTTCTACCGGATATATTAGTTAATATAGGTAAACTGTCTTCTTGTGTTGATTTCAGACCAGTTGAATGGAAAAATGTATCGTTTCTTTTACACATAAAGCAGAAATCGATGATTTATTTAGGTAACGCCGCCATCTTTAATCGCCATTTCCGTTTCTAAGCAGATGGTCATGTGACATTTGTCGTGGTAGTGATCAGTCGCATAAAGTTGTTAGTGGTTAATTTAGTAATAATGTCTTCTAGTGTTGATTTCAGACTAGTTCAATTGAAAGACCCTTCGTTTTCTTTACAAATAAAGCACAAATGAATGATTTATTTGGGGTTGTTGCCGCCATCTTTAAACGCCATTTTCCTTTCTAAGCAGATGGTCATGTGACACATTTGTTTTGCAGTGATCAGTGATCAGTCTCATAAAGGGAGATCACTGCGAGCGAAATCACAAAATGAGGTCAGCCTACCAAATCCTACCCTCTCCTTTGCTTCAAACATATTTCATTACCAAATTTTCTTTTACGGTGAATTACTAACACAAAATAAACAAGTTATGACAAAAGGGTCTCTCTTTCCCGAAGGTGGTTCCCGGGACAGACGTATATTATGTGGTATGGCGGGGGAACCATCGATCTGCAAACAACATTGATTGACAGCCTTCATTACCGAATGACTGGAAGGCCAATTGGTATTTGACCCGACGGATCGACCCGGATTATGTGAGTCAACCAAATTGGAAGCATTCGCAGACGACAATTACATAGAATTTTCTCTAAAAGGAAAAGCCCAGATTTAAGGTAACTTCTGCGATAGAACGATAAATTACTTTTGACCAACATTTTAGCCTTTTGTCACAATGCTTTCTAGTCTATATCAGGGGTTTTGATATGGAGTTAAACGACAATTTGAATTTTGTCAATTATGTTTCGGCTTTCTTTGGTATTCACACCACAGACGATAATTATAGAGCTTTGTGCTTAGAGTTAAACGACGATTTGAAACTTGTCAGTTATATAAAGGCTTTCCTGGCAGTACACTGGTACAGTTTAGTTGAAACTTATTTACTTTACATCGATTGTGAAACAAGTTCATACAACTGAGATTAATCACTCTCGATTCTGATTCCTGAATACATAACGAGTACTCGTGGTGAAAGTGGATTACTGAACAGTCGCAATGAGGATCCAGCTGCTCACAGGATTCGAACCCACGACCCTCTTCTTGAGAGGCCGCCGCATTACCTCTGAACCACTATCCTCAGCAACTGGAATATACAAGAGACCAAGGCTTTGTTTTTGAAAGTGCCTTGCTTCAGGATACTTGAACCAAATCCACAATCCTCGTGCCCCGAGGCAGACGCGCTACCCCTGGACCACTGTCCTCAACAACTTTCCTGTAAACGAGTACAAGGCTATGTTTCTGAGCTGCCTTGCCAATTGACACTCAAATCGAAAAACAGTACCCCCTCAATAGAAAAATGAAATATTTTCAATTAAGGACACTGAATTGAAGTAATTGAGAATATGTGAAATTGCTCTATAAGAGAAGTGTTTCCTTTTATCATACTGATACTTCGAGTCTTCTTCTGCCAGTTTCTATATGGGATCAAAGATATAATAAACATGTTTTATTAGGTTTTTGGTAAGAAAAATAAAGAGCCATTCTGACAAAAGGTCGAACTACTGGACAAAGGTAATTTATCTTTTTATTGCCGAAGTTACCTTAGAATTTGGGGTTTTAGAGATAAAACGATCAATTTGAAAGGGGTTTTAGAGATAAAACGATCAATTTTAAAACATTTTCAAAGAAAGTGTCGGTTACTCGTAGGAAGACTTTTCCGACGATAGCAAATTCCCCCCTTAACGAAAGAAAGCGCTTTCTTCATTTGTCTACGTCAAGAGGCTTCGACCTGCGTATTTATTCGTTATTGGATAACATGATAGATTACGTCTGTATGTCTGACTTCTCCGCCTGATGTGCAAGGTTTCGGGGTTTTTAACCCGTTAGTTAGTATAACATCTTAAAACGTTTCTCCATTAGGGCACAAGCTCTATAAGATAAAAAAAAATATTCATTATAGTGACTTCTGCAGATACAACATATATAAATACATGGTTAACGGAAACGGAAGAAAAAATCACTGGCCCAATGGGCCTTTAAGTCACCTTAAATGTTAAATACAAAATAACTACGTACATTCAAGTACACCTTTATGTGGCTAATCTTCAAACATATTTGGTCTTGATTGTACACTTTGAAGCAAATGGAGCTCAAAACCAGACATTACTTCTGAGATATCTGGCTTTGTCCACCATTTGTTTCAGTGATAAGCGAGTTATACGTATCGAGATCATTTTACATTTTACATGTGTACAGTTCCTAAAATCAAATAGAAGTAAACGTATTGTCTGTGAAAGTGGATGTGCGGATGTATGTTTCTTTATATGTCTGTCCCTTTGTTTTTGTTAAATCACTGTATTCTAATTGACCTTCACACTGTTCCCTAAAAATCATCATGTACATGTACAATCCAACTTGTGTTAAGCAACCATCTTTTAAGCAGCCAACCTGCCTTAAACAACCACTTCAGAAAGTCCCATTGTTGGATTTAAAGTGTACATCAATTTGTGTTAAGCAGCCAGCCTGTCTTAAACAGCTAATTTTCTCAGTTTCAAAGGTTGGCCTCTATATGCATACCTTCATTTTGGGGGAAAATAAAGAATTACAATAAAAAAAAACATTTGCAACCGTTCCAATGTACAGTTTTAATTTAATTATGTTATATCAATTGTGACGGAGGCTTGAGGCTTATTTAATTTTGGATTAAACTACATGTTATTTCACTATAATCACACTTAAAGGAATTTAAAAACTTTCTTATCTCGCTTCCAATGACTATTCTTCAGTGTGTATCATATAGCAGAACAGTTGTTGTCCAGTTTTAAAGAAATTAATTTTAAACTTCAGTTTTTTCGTATAGGGCGGACATTTGCCCCCTCGCTGTAAATTAGAATGCGGACATTTGCCCCCTCATATTTTTTCTTTTAATTTGCTTGAAATGATCTTTTTACTCCATATTTAAATAAGATTTAAAATGGAAAGAATATTTTCATCAATTTTACTCTATTAGCTCTTCCCTCCTAATCCCCTATAGGTGTTAAAATCGAGACGACTAATCAAGCACACACCGATGACACTTGACCAATCGTGCTCATCCAACCATGAAACTTAATGAATTAAAGTTTTATTTAATTAATATATTAAATACATCTTTAATCTTATTACCGATTTGTCACTCAAGGCTAACAATCAAAAACAAAGAAGACAACAGGTATTCTAATTTGTGTCGGTATGACAATCACCATCATATGAATAATTAAACCGAAAATAAAAAGAATAAGGCCAAATCTACATACGAATGTAAACCGCCGTTTCACGGTTGGATGAGCATAATTGACCAAGTGCCATCGACGTTATAGAGTAAAATTGACATATTAGTCTGATAAGAATATTATTTCCATTTAAATTCCTGTTCAATTATAACGGAATACGCTCAGGTTAATCAAGTTAAAAAAAAATATGAAGGGTCAAATGTCGCCTTCTACATTGCAGCGCGGGGGCAAATGTCCGCCCTGTACCAAAAAGGGGGCAAATGGCCGGGATGGCAAATCAAATGGCCGGTGTAGCAAATGTCCGGGGAGGGGTGGGGGGGGGGGGGCGGGGGCAAAAGTTCGTATACCATTGGTAGCATTTTAGACACATCACTATGAATAGTTCTTTTCTCCAGGATGAAATTCATCTTCAGATAAATAGTAAGCTCAAAGCAAAGTATAGTTTGTGGTTGTGTTATAAAAGGCAATTTGTTTGGACGTGGATCCCACAAAAATATCTTGCTTCGGGGAAATCGCTTTCTTCAGATAAAACCATTCTTGGTAATTGGTTTTAAACAGCTTTCCTTAACCCTTAACAAACGCCAACTTTTCAACTGTCCCAAATTGAAAGAGTTTGCAGACGATATTTCAAAATGTGATGAAATTGAAAATTAATCATCTGATAGGGCAGAAAACATTGTGGGAAATTGAGAAACCGCTCTCAACAAGCAATGTCTCATTTTCCCACAATGTTTTCCATAATCGTCTGCTCCAAACCTGTTAAATGTCGTTATTGTTTGGTAATTAGTTTAAGCTGTCTGTTTACAGATATGGGGACATATGGAACGCTAAATATGAAAAATTGAAAAGTTTGAAAGTTAAAGTTCATTTTCTTCAACATGTAAAATAGCTGTACGATGCAGTGAAGTATAACCATTGAAAGCAAAATTAGTTCGTATTTAAGTATTTAGAGCCTATAAAAGTGGATTTACGCACTTGTATTTTTAAATCCAAAGGGAATTGCAACGGTTTTGAGATATATAGTTGATTATTGATTTATTTGTCTCTTTAATATTGGTTTAAAAATCACGTCAACAGTATTTCAGCTATATTTCGATTCATAATGACGGAGGAAAACCATTAACTTGATTTTCCATAGGGACGGATTAACGTGGTAGAACCATTGGCGTTGCGTAAGTCAACCGGGACTGAGATGGGGCCATGTGACATATTTATGACAAACCACATGGTATAATACTTTGTACAAACTATGTATAATATGACTATGTACTATGTACTTGTTTAATAAAATAGGTTCTGTTCTGTTGATGTGATTTCTGGGGCCTGTTTTACTAAACAACTTACGGAAAATGTTTGCGTATGTCATAATTGATAAACATGGATAGTATCTTCAATGAAAGTACAATGTTGCAATGTGGCACTTCATTGGAAGCGTCTCGGAGAGACGATTCCAATGATGTGTCACTTTGCAATATTGCTTCGTCCAATATTGAAATAAGAGGAATTGTTGTTTTAGACTTACGCAAATCTTAAGCGTAAACTGTTTAGTAAAACGGTACCCAGGTCCTGTTTTCGTTGAACTAGACACGTTGCCACCCCTACACCCACACAAAGGGTTCAGAAAAGGTTTAGAGACGTTTACAAGAGGAATACGTTTCTCTTTTTTGTCTGATGTCAAAATCAGAACAGCACTTGTTGTAGTTACGCCATAAAGAGGTTGCAAAACAAAAGCGTATTTTCGAAAATAATCTTCACCCTTGTTATTCTTCTTTGATCTGTTGCCCCCAAAGAGAGGAATTTTTTAACTTTTCCGAATTGGAAAGATAATTGCAGACGACAGAAATAGGTTGAATAAATGCGTGTTCTCTGTTGCTTTTGGGTAGGGTAGAAACAGTAAAGACAAAATGATAAATCTATCATGTTATTTCTGATATTGGATAGAAATAATTGCGACAAAAGTATCAATTGCTCATGGTATTCATGATATTTGGTAGAAACAATTATGACAAAAGGATAAATTCCTCATGTTTTTCATGGCATTGGATTGAATTGATTGCGACAAAAGGATCAATTGCTCATGGTATTCGTGAAAATTGGAAAGAAACAATTGCGACAAAAGGATAAATTGCTCATCATGAGCAATTTATTCTTTTGCCTAAATGGTTTCTAAATGTTTCTTCAGCATATCTGGTAAAGTTATCTATTTTGTAGTTGAGGGTTTAAACCTCAGTGTTTGGCCTAATTTGGTATCACTTCAAAATTGCTGACAATAATGTTCAATAATTAAGCAAACTTTTAACAAAAGAGGATATATCTAAAAACGGAAATAATTGATAGGTTATTAACAATACTGACGTCAGACGAATTTTGAAGTAGTTAAAAGAAACTTGAAAATACGTGTGTGGGGCCTATCCATGCGACAATGGCCCACGGTTTTGTAATTCAATTCAATACAATAAATTCAAATATCTTTTATTTGCTCACGTCTGAATTTATCAGACATATGAGTATAGTAATACAATAATATTACATTCATTCTCATAAACAATAGTAATGTACATATATAAGTTGTAAGGAAAAAGAGGTAAGTTAAAGAGAAGAGGCAGGGATTCGAGCGGATTGATGCTTGACAAGCACACTAACCTTGAGCAAGACCTATGCTCATCGTGTTTGTCCTATTGTCAAAATATTCTCAAATTGGATCAATAATAAAAGCAAACAACAGATATAAGTGTTGTTGATGAGACGCTTTAAATCGCAACAAGATAAATTACACGAAAAATTGTTTCTTTCCTTTTTTTTTGTAACAAATGTTATCTCGATCGTCCGCAACGCGTTTTCATGAAAGAAATTAAGTTTGAAGATTTAGGCTCTGCACACTATAAAAATCAAAATTTTAATAGGATGTTAATATAATGTTCTATTCTTTCACAAAGACGGTGTTTATTCAGTCAATTCAGTGTCTAAATATTCAAATTAGCTCAAAACCCTTATAATTCTGGCACCGAATTCATCCTTATGCAAACAGGATAGATCCAGGCCAGCCGCCATGTAAATGTGATTTTGCCTGACAATATTATGCCTGCAGTATTCATTATTTATGTTTCATATTGATATTTTCACAAATTTTGGTACCCACCAATGTAACTTAATTGTTTGCATTCGCGTTATATCTAAAATAGCAAAGAGCACTCGAAATAATTAGTGGCGATCACCTGGTAAGAAAAGTTACGTGAAACAAATAAAAGTTTCTTTGGTTGTTTGGTTCCAAACGTTTCTCGGCTGAACTTGTTGTATCGCTAATTGTAAACAAACCTTAAAGTATTAACTCTTTTAAACGTATTATGTGAATGTGTTTCACTCTCAATTCCTCTGTAAACGGGACTTTAAAATACTTTTAGGCTAATTTTGAATTATTCTAAAACTTTCACATTCTAACTGTAAATGAACGAAAGTATGACTTTAAGGCATTTTTAAGTAGTTTTCAAATTTCCCAACTGTGATCAAGGGCGTTTAAAGCTTTGAAATGATTGTTTTTATCGGCAACGCATTGTGACGTCTATTGTAGATCTTTTCATTGGTCTTGACAATCATTACTTTATTCTTTACTTTAAGACGAATTATTTGTCGTCCCAAATCACAAAAGAAAGTTCGAAAACGACCTAGAGTTTGGCGATTTAGGCGATTTGCACAGAGTGTAATAATTATGGAAAACGTGAATCGGTTATGAATTGTAATTATCCACTAAGTAATCAAATTAAAAATCTCCAATTGTACAGGGTAACAAAAGGTATCCAATACCCATTCTTCGATCTGACGTAAATGTGGATGATTTCTCTTTCAAGTCATTTCTTATTGTGTTTCAATGTAATAGGGGTCTATATTAAGAATGTATAGTTAATGTAAACGACCCGGCTAATTTCAATTGCGGGAGTATGTAGAAGGGGTCTCGATTTACAAGGTAGAGTAAATGTGTGAACGGGCCGGATAGCTCTGTTGGTAGAACGTTCGCACGGTTTGCGGAGGTCGCGGGTTCGAGTCCTGCACGATTTCTTACATTGGTTACAATGGCACCCAATGTAAATAACACACGATATCTACTATGATGGATACTCCAGATCCGTTCCCAACTCAACTCAAAACAGTAAAAAACATTGTGCAATATTTCTTTTCACTATGTCAAAGCCATTTTCTCCTTTATTTTTTTACTTACTTTTTTTTTCAAATTCAATCATTGTTAAACATATTCGAAATTCAAAGACGGTTTTTTTCAAATATCAATTATCCTTAAACAGCAAAGACCCTCACTGTAAAGTCTATTACAACATTAACATGTTAGGTCTATCCTTTATGACTGTTTAGCGAGGGTGTTCAGATTGGCTGTACAACTCTTGGTGTTTTCCTTCTCCATCTGTGGGGAAAACGCATGAAGTGTTCATGAATTCGAGACGAATTTCAATTGTGTGGGGGAATAGTAGTAGGGGTTTCTATTTAGAAGGTAGAGTAAAATATGTGAGCGGGCCGGATAGCTCAATCGGTAGAGCAATCGCACGGTTGGCGGAGGTCCCGAGATCAAGTCCCGATATGGCTGCAGGTTTTGATCGCTTTGATTACATGTATATCAATCCTCAATTATCATTTCTATTATCTATAACAGGTATAATCTCGCCGCGCTCACCGCTTACTTACTGTTTATTCATTAATATGAGTCTTAAATCATGTCAACATCAATTCCGTTATATTGTAATGTCCGACGCATAATGGTGGACGAAGCCCCATTTTTAAATGCCCATAAGGACCGGTAGAGCGGGGTACAACCATCGGCATTTCACATGGCAGGCAAGTATGAGACAGTGGTGCAGAGTTAGAGCGTCGGCTTGTTGTACCGAGGGTCACGGGTTCGAATCCCGGTAAGGCACATTGAAACTTCCCGGGACTAACCCACTAATCGACGTGAGTACTGTATTAGTATCCATGAAACAGTCATCGAGAGTGGCTTTGAACAAGCTTTAAGCGTTCATCACAATCGATGTAAAATAATAGATAAATCATATAGAGACGAGCACTTGTGAAACTCCAAATCCTGTAGCAGAAATTGAACAGACTCAGGGAATGGCCGTGTGATTTTTTGTTCTGTACTTAAACCACTAGGCCACGAAGGCAACGTATGTAATTGCTGTAGAAATCTTTATAAATCACTGCGAAAAGGGATAGATTGGCCCTTCAAAGTATTGAAGCTTTTATTTTGAGAAAAATAATTCTTTTACCGCGAAAATTCCTTTGCAAACCCCTTTAGACATTGTCTAAGGTAATAGTAATTTATGAGACGCTCTTTTTGACGCGCTGGGTAGTCTATTGTTGTAGATGTCTAATGTTAATTGAAGAAACGGCTCTATTTTCACCCGTTGAAAGTGAAATTAGATAATTACAATTGCGTCTGTTCAACACAAAAGCCAATACCACCGACTCGTAGATGGCACAAATGTCAATTTTGTGTAAAGAGGGTCCAAAATGGCTGATTTTAGAGTTTTGGCGCATGAAAAGAGGTAAAAATTAGCTACGATTCTGTTGTTCGAATTTCTCACCTTGTGACAAGTTTAACAAAACACGGTCTTGAACAACATCGAAAGAATTGAACACATGGTTGACTTGGAAAACGCCACAGATTCTTACCAATCCGCCACCTCAGATTTCAAACCCGTCTAAGGTAGAATAGCCCAAATCCACAATTTTGTAACTCATTCTGTCGTCGGATTACTTCGGTGATTCTCGGTTAACCTCGCTCGGGGTTCCGGAACTATTCGGTTCAAGGCGAATAGTTCCGGCTCAGAACGATGTATATCGAGAACGACTGAAGTAATCCGACGACAGAATGCGTTTCATAATGGCGGATCATGGCTATTCTACCTTAAAGAAAGAAGCATGATTGAGTGTATTTCCCCCCTTTTGAAAAAGTATCTCAGTGAAAGACATTGGACTAAAGTAAACTTTCTTATGGATCGGCACAAAATTGAAGAGGACACTTATTTGTGTATAGCACAAAGAAAATCGAATCACGATTTTTCTATTTTGCTTCAAAATAACTTGAATGGCAATTCGCTGTCCCATCTACTCAACCCCCCCCTAAAAAAGATCGAAATAAAGAAGAACAGTTAAAGAAAAGGCGCAAATACAATATGGCGTAGTACGCATGCGCAATTTACCTTGACGACCAAGATGACATATAAAGACGGTGACAAACAACCCCAGTGCTGTATATTTCACCGAGGGACCCGGAGGTACACAGCAAATCATCCGGTAAAAACTCTGCAAACATGAAGTTCACTGTACTTTTCACGGGCGTCTTAGCGCTGCTGGTTGTATGTCAGCTGGCCGAGTCTCGGTCTACGCGCAACAACAAGGAGGTATTGATGCTCAAGTCCCTGCTCGAGCGGGAACTTCAAGGCTTGACCCATGGGAGGAGATATGGTGGTAGCGGTGGTTATCAACCCTGGAGCAGCCAAGGCGGTTATAATGGCGGGAGCAGTAGTGATGGCGGCTTTCTTGGCGGAAGCACTAGTGATGGCGGCTTTTATCCCGGGAGCACTAGTGATGGCGGCTTCTTTGGCTGGAACAGTGGAAGCGGCAGCTTTAATGGCGGGAGCAGTAGTGATGGTGGCTTTTTTGGCGGGAGCAGCGATATTTATGGTGGCTTTAATGGCTGGAGCAGTAGTGATGGGGACTTTTTTGGCGGAAGCACTAGTGGTGGTGGCTTTTATCCCGGGAGCACTAGTGATGGCGGCTTCTTTGGCTGGAACAGTGGAAGCGGCAGCTTTAATGGCGGGAGCAGTAGTTATGGCGGTTATTTTCCCGGAAGCAGTAGTGATGGTGGCTTTTTTGGCGGGAGCAGCGATATTTATGGTGGCTTTAATGGCTGGAGCAGTAGTGATGGGGGCTTTTTTGGCGGAAGCACTAGTGGTGGTGGCTTTTATCCCGGGAGCACTAGTGATGGCGGCTTCTTTGGCTGGAACAGTGGAAGCGGCAGCTTTAATGGCGGGAGCAGTAGTGATGGCGGATATTTTCCCGGAAGCAGTAGTGATGGCGGCTTTTTTGGCGGGAACAGCGATGTTTATGGCGGCTTCAATGGCCGAAAAAGGTACAACAACGGCGGCTTTAACCATGTAAGAAATAGTGGTAGAGGCTTTTTTGGGTGGAACAGTGGAAGCGGCAGCTTTAATGGCGGGAGCAGTAGTGATGGCGGCTTTTTTGGCGGGAGCAGCAGTGATGGCGGCTTCTTTGGCGGGAGCAGTAGTGATGGCGGTTATTTCCCTGGAAGCACCAGTGATGGCGGCTTTTTTGGCGGAAGCAGCGATATTTATGGCGGCTTCTTTGGCGGGAGCAGTAGTGATGGCGGTTATTTCCCCGGAAGCAGTAGTGATGGCGGCTTTTTTGGCGGAAGCAGCGATATTTATGGCGGCTTCAATGGCCGAAAAAGGTACAACGGAGGCTCTAATCCCGGAGCTTATAGTAACAGCGGTTTCTTTGGCGGGAACAGTGGAGGTGGCAGCTTTAATGGCGGGAGCAGTAGTGATGGCGGCTTCTTTGGTGGGAGCAGTAGTGATGGCGGCTTCTTTGGCGGGAGCAGTAGTGATGGCGGCAACTTTGGCGGAAACAGCGACGAAATCAGAAGCAGTTACGGTAGAATCTGGGATAGGAATAATCACGGTGTCAACGAGAGAAGAAATCAAGAAATACGGGAGCTTCTTGAACGCCTGCTGGAGTTGAACTAACTATAAAGTAAGTACCGTGCTGGTCAAGTCCTTGCTTTTGAAAACGAAATTGTCACATCTATATCAGACGGGGGAATTACTTGATCAATATTACTTGCTTAATCAAGTTGTAGTGCAGTTTTAAAGAAATTAATTCTTAAAGCCATACTTGCGGTCATTTATACTTGAATTGTTAAATATTTAGAAGAATTGAAAATTAACTTAAAAGTACTTTAAATTTCCCTTTTACAGAGGAATAGAGACTGTCACACGTTCACAGGATATTTTTAAAAGGGTGAATACTATAACGTTTGTTTACAATTAGCGATAAAACAATGTCAGCATAGAAACGTTGGGAACCAATGAAATCCAAGAAATTCTCTATTGTAAATGTTCACCTTCCTGACATTGGACAAATTACAGTATTTGTATGTGTTTCACGAGATTTTTCTAACCAGGTGATCGCTCCTCATTTATCCGAGCGCGCCTTGCTATTTTAGATGTTACCCAAATGTAAACAATGAAGTTAAATTGATTTTAAATTCCAAATTTCCTAGCATCTGTAAGTAAGCATCTTTCACGCAAGGATAATTTGCAATTGCCCAAACACGCCTCCTTTACTACTGAGATATGTGGGGTTTTTTTAGTGTTAAAATAACTATCTTATATATTGATTTTTGTTTATCTTTCTTAATAAGTGTGTATCATAACGGTAAACTGACAACATAAATCTTAAATACTTAAAACAAGACTATTTATACGCTGTTTAAGCCCCATTTTTAACCATGTTGCAAAGGCAAAGCGCAATCGGGTTGCATATATATATACGAGCATAATATTTTAACCCTTTCCCAAACACATGATTTTCGACTGTCCCAAATTAAAAGAGTTTACAGACGACATTTCAAAATGTGATGAAATTGGAACATAATCTTCTGATAGGGCAGAAAACATTGTGGGAAAAGGAAATATTGCTCGTCACGAGCAATATTGCCTTTTCCCACAATGTTTTCTAAAGTCGTCTGCAATATAGTGGTCAAATGTCGTTATTGTTTGGGAAAGGGTTAAACGGTACGTTCAATAATACACTTTTTCTATCGAATGAAATCGTAAAAAAGGGTAAGAGCGTCTCAGCCCCAAACTACGAAATGGGTTGACTCTCCTTTTAACCCATTACCAAACAATAACCACATTTTACCACTCGGTTGCAGACGACTCTGGAAAACACTGTGGGAAAAGAAACGTGTAGAGCAATTCCTCCTTCTCCCACAGTGTTTTCTACCCTATCATAAAATCATTTTCCAATTTCATCACATTTTGAAATGTCGTCTGCAAACTCTTTCAATTTGGGACAGTCGAATATTTGTCGTTTGGTAAAGGTGTTAAATCGCAACAACATGCGTCATAGAGAACACCCAGTACAGTTTAAAGCCGATGTGTTCAATCAAAGTGCTGAAAGGCACAACTATTTTTTCACTTTTCTTTGACTGCAAACACAGCAGGGTTTAAGCATATTTAGTGTAATAAAATTAAAAACGGTCATCTAGTAGTAGACAAGGATTCTTTAAATCGCATTTTCAACCGTTGATATTCAAACAACACACTCTTTGAGTGGGTCTTTTCAAGTATTGTGATTGATTTATATCTTTTACTAAAGCGTTCTTCCAATCGGGCTTTCTTTCAATACTATTGTTATGAGAAGTTTTCAATTTAGGCTAGCGTCATATGCGTGCTCAACTTTCTCCCTTTCTAATTTATGTTCATTCTTAATTTTCTTTCATTTTCAGAACAGACATGACGAAAATGACCGAACGACCAGAAGAGAAAAACGACCGATTTTCCTTAAACATGGACACCGACCAAAAAAGAGATCATTTTTGCCACTATATTTAACACGAACACTTCAAGCAAACACCATGTCGATTCTTAAAGCTGCTTGTTCACAGATTTGAGGACATTTGGAAGTTAATTTTTTTTCTGCAAATCTGTGCAACAGTTGTATGATACGCACTGAAGACAAGCAATTGGAATAATAGCCAATGGAAGCGAATTAGCTCGTATCCAATTTCTAGAGCCCGCATACAGTGGAGTAATATGTTTTAGAACCAAAAACGTTGTAACGGTTTTGAGTTTTACCGCATAAAGACTGTTTATGCTAAGATATTTCGACGTTTCCTGAATCAATTATACATGTTCTGTCATAACTACATTTGATTGTTCATGTATATCATAGAACAATGCAAAAACTATCATTTCAACGACATTTTATCTTGACTGACACATTTTCTCACTTGTGGAGAAGTAACTTTAAAATAAAAAAGCTTTAAATTGTTTGTGGTGCTCGCATCAAACATTAAATATGTGGCATTTTTATTTCTTAGCAAACGATGAAAATAACACACCGTGCGGAAAGAAGAATTTGCAGTTAGTGAATAGTTCATTCTTTTAGCATGTTGTTTTCTAATATTTCGAGTTGCACACTTGGTGTTCTTCTTTACTAACGTTACTAATATAATTTCCTTTCTTTTTTCGTTGATTTCGTCTTAATCTATTCTTTCCGCTGGCATTTTTATGAAAGGGAAATGGCGATAAAAGTAACGATACTCGCTTCAACGGGTGGTCATATTTGTCATTAAAATGAATCGAACAAACCGCATAATAATTACCCTTTAACCCTTTCCCAAACAACAAATTTTCGACGGTTCCAATTTGAAAGAGTTTGCAGACGACATTTCAAAATGGGACGAAATTGGCAAATAATCTTGGGATAGGGCAGAAAACATTGTGGGAAAAGGAGAAATTGCTCGTGAAGAGCAATTTCTCCTTTTTCCACCATGTTTTCTAAAGTCGTCTGCAACAAAGTGGTCGAATGTCGCTATTGTTTGGGAAAGGGTTACTTGTAGAATTGTCTAAAATGTAAACGACTACCACAAATTGGCATGGTAAATTTTTAATTCATTGAGTTTCCATTTATGTGTAAGAGCATATGCCAGATGTAAACTTTAATAAAAAAAAAAATAGAAATAACCTTTGAACTTAAGAATATGTGATGTTAAAAACCCTATTTTGTTTGTGCCATGATTTTTTTCGTTTTTTACTAATAAACTTTTTGCATTTTAAAAATAATCTGTTGTTGTTGTTGTTTTTGATATAACGCTGACATCTTTACACTTTTACAAAGTACTTCAGGTTCGTAGAGATCCATTATGAAATTAAGAATTTCGACCTCTAGTGCACAGCTTTGCTAGAAAGAGTCGACCTGGTAGAACAAGTATGTGTTTCGTGAAGAGAATGCGATTCAGTCTTGGTCCGTTTTTCTCTTATCAATGCATCATCCATTCTAAGTCCTTAAACGTCAAAGAAACCAGGGCTTGATCAGTTTATTTTTTTCAATCAGCCGAATCATTTTGCCACACTCTTTTCTTCTCTCCGAAACACAACACAATAAACAACCATACAACCATATAACGATTATCCTTCAGAGCAAGAAGTTCGGAAAAAATCAACAAAGTCAGATTTTACCTTATGGCAAATACCCCTGCATCATCAAAATCAGTCAATTAGACATCCTTTTGTATCTTATAAGACAATTATTTGCATACAAAGGGGCATTTGACTATTTATTATCGTACAACAAACTCTAGAAGTAATCTAATTGGTGTTTCACCATATCTCTCATACGATGGGTCGATATTCATGTATGGACATTCAGATATGCACATAAGATTTTATTACCAAAGGGAGATAAATCGGGCTTTACTAAAAACGTAGCCTGGAGGCCTTGCCATGAATACTCGAATTAGGCCTAGTTCGCGGTATACGAACGGGCCAGGCTCCAGGTTAACTAAAACGTACATCCTAACTAGTGGGATTCCTAAGATGGCTTTCTCACAATACTTGCCTTCTTACAGGCATCAGCAAGTTCCAAGAAATTTCATTTCTTACAATGCATATTCAACTAGGTTAGTTCAAAACTGTTTCGTTTCTTTAACCCATAACCAAACAATTACGAAAATTGACCACTTTGTTGCAGAAGACTCTGGAAAACATTGTGGGAAAAGGAGAAATTGCTCGTAACGCGCAGTCTTTCCTTTTCCCACAATGTTTTCTGCCTCTTCAGATGAGTAATTTCCAATTTCATCAAATTTTGAAATGTCGTCTGCAAACTCTTCCAATTAGGGACAGTCGAAAATTTGGCGTTTGGTAAAGGGTTAAGCATATGAATACAGTACACAACGATGGTGCAATGTTCTAAGTAATGTTTGGCGAAGAGATCTGGCCACAAGTTCTCGCATCTTAGAGACGGCCATTCTTCTTTATGATAGCATTAAACGAATATTCAACCACTTCTAAGATTTCTAAGATTAGAATCTGTCTGATTCCTTGGTGAAGTATTGGACGGAAATCTGCTTCAAACCAGTTTTTATATTCAGGAAAGATTCAAGCATCCATAGAATAAGACAATCAAGTTTAACCCGAAGCCGGTGCCTTAATTTCCCTGTAAAATCTATTTTCGGAATACCTCTCTCTCCTTAGACGGAATTCGCCTCGAATTTCCAGAATGACATCTTCAATCGCCTCATTTGGAGTTTGTCCGTAACCTATAGGGCAACGTAAATCTATTTGTGCGGTATTTGCTAGGTTAGCAATATCGCCAAATATGGTGATAGCACAGAATGAACCTACTTGTAGATTGGGCTTAACACCGCGTCAACATTATTTCAAATATTTCACGGCTTTAATGGTTTTCACCAGTACTAAACGGGCCTATCCAGTGTCTTGTCCGAGCTCACTTCAACAATAAATTCCAGTGCCGCTGGTGAAGGTTGAACCAAGGAACCGCCGTGCCACATGTCCTACACCTTAACCATTGGCCTACGCAGGACCCTGTATATAGAATGAATCGACATAATGAATCGATCCTTTTGTCATAACGTGTATACATTTTGTATTTGTACTTCAATGTAAGAATTTTGGCAATCATGTTTGTTTGAAATACAGTTATATATATATCTTTATTCCACCTCGTGGACAGGAGGTACTGGGTTCAATCCTCGAGACGGGTTTGACCAAAGACAAGAACGTGAGTTATTGATTACTCCATCCGCCCATGTCACTGTAACAAAGATTGCGATTGGAAAAGCTAGTTAACCGTACCAAATGTATAAGATGCTTGGATCCTGGGATCTGTGTGTCTATGTATCAAGCATATTGATGGATTTTCATAGCGTCAAAATTATACCGATTTTATTGTGATGTACAGTTCCATTCGGAACACCTCGGCCTTTTCTTTAAATAACCTCGGAGGCAATGGGGAGCCATTTTTGAAAGTAGGTCAGCAACGAAGGGCATGTCCGTTTGCAATCGTATCTACTCGGAAATCCCCGACACAAGCCGGGGATTGCCGAGTAGATACGATTGAAAAAATATGAATCAAAGATGTGTTGATATGGTCATCTTTAATGACAAGGGTAAAAAAAACATTCAATTGTGATATATAACCAATTAGTGTGTATTTATAAACATATTTAGTGCCTGTGTGCATTTTGCGTTAGCCGCTGGAAATAAGGCGAATTACCCCAGGATTTCTGGTGTATTCATGTACTGCCTACGAGGTATATCTACCGACTTGTTACGGGGATTGCCGAGTAGATACGATTGGCCCAGTTCATTACAGATGAAGATAAACCAAAAGATCAAATACCTATAAGAGTTGGTCAACGCTGGTAGAATCATCATCGGCATTTCGTAAGTCAGACGGGAGACTCATTTTCATGAGAATCCAAATCTATCTCTCCTGTTATTTGAACCAGCACTTAGACGGACGGACATCGCGTTTTCAAGTTCTGTACTTCTATCACCAGACCAGAGCGGCCTTTAGATCGGTTTGAACTACGCATGCGTGACGGTGTGCGCGCATGCGTCGAATTTTTGTAAAATGTGCATGTGGCACACGCTAAAAAAAAAGCAACAATCTGATGATGATATTCCTTAACATGATGCATGACGTAAAACTGCGGATTATGCCCATTGATTATCTATTTATTTATCTCCAAAAAATTGAAATAAAGATGTACAAGAGATAATTACTGTTTTTCAACAATGGTCACCTTCCAAATATGAATACGCCTTCACAGCATTATTTCAAAGATTTATTTCGATGACAGTTCGTATGTTACAAGTTTATTTTCGTCTGTGCTATTCCTTCATCTCCTAAACATTTCCAAAATAGTAAAAGAAAAAATATATCAGTTTCCGCGAAGGACGTCTAAGTATCTTATCAAAGTAGCAGTTTCGATGAACCGTGAGCCTCGAGTTGTTTCTATATACGGAATAGACAGAGATAAAACGGGCTTCAGTGAAACCCTTCACGGATATAGAGTAATATAAACACATTTCTAGCATGCATCAGTTCGCAACATTTAAGGAATCAGCAGGAAAATGTACTTTTAGAATATATGATTATCCATGTTTAGGGTCAATTTTTAAAAAAAAAACCGGCTTACAATGCAATTGACTGCATTTGTTTAGTTTAAACATATTGTATTGCAAATGATTACTTTAGTTAATTCTAAAAATATTGTATTGCCAATTGAACATTTGATTTATTTACACAGAACACAACATTGGTTAGTGGACTCATCAAATTTTGCAAAATGATCTGGCCACAAGTTCTCCAAACTTAGAAACGGCCATTCCCCTGGCTGCTTCCAGTCTTATGAACAGGGTGGATTTCCATATTCATTGCATTGCACTTTCGTACTTTTACATACGTACTTTTCTAGCATTACATTTCCGAATCAGAGGGAATGGAATGAAGCCATACGGAAGGCAAACTCCACAATATGTCATTCAAACACTAGGAAATTCTCGGTTACTTGACCAATGTTTCAAAATATGTGATCCGGAGGTGGAGCGTCGACCTCTGGACACGAGGGTCGATGGTTCGCATTAAAATGAAAAGCGGGCTCCAATATGAGACCTTTCATAGATCTACATTCTGTGCGAGTACTGGTTATATTTTCGAGAAGCAGAATCGGGAAGGATAATTTTAAGCTGTAATAGCTTGCTTCTCAATCAAAAACTGATCAGATTCAACAAAATCAACTCACAAAATGTATATTTAAAATCGTGCAGGCTACCAATTGAGCTAGCGAGGCTCAGCTTTGAAGAAACATAAGAGAATTACAATGTATGAACATTAAATATCTAAGCTACGACCATCCATGTTTAAAGGCCCATAAAAGGAGATTAATGCTATATCAAAATATATTATTTGGTAAACTTTTAGACAGATTCAAATAGTTATCACCAGAAAACACCATCAGCACAACTTAAATGTGAAAGTAAACCAGAAATAACCCAGATTAGTGAGTGTTATAATTCAGATTTTCTGATTCTTCACCTTGACTTTGACAGTTGATACACACAATTTTTAACCGAGCAATCAGAATTCGTTATTTTGAATATGTAAACAAACAGCTTGTTGATAATCATGATTGAATCGGAGACAACTATATTTCAAGCACAAAATAACTTATTTTAAATGAGTCTATTTAATAGGGTCTCAATGCATTCCTAAACTAATTCTCATGACTTGTATGAACATAATTAAAGAACTCCATATATTTGTTCAGTAATTTATTTGTACTCCTCTTCTTTGATGTGCCTTTAACTGAAAATTGTATTTCAACAGGAAAGACGTCTGTAATACAAAGGGAGAAAAGCACCCACTCCTTATTTGTCTGGCAATATTGTTCTAAATTAACGTCAGAAATTTCATTATTCTGATGGATCGGGCACGTTGCTTCGTAACTCCAAATAACCCATAAATTCGTCGATACAACGCAGAACAGTCGTAACTTTCTCATTGAAATGAATGAGATACGACCGTTTTGGTTTCGTAACGATGGATCGTAATTGATGTATGGTTTGGAGGTTTGAATCGGTAGCCTCTATCGAATTAATCACAAACATGTTTGTAATAACAGTATTTCTGGATTTGAGACTTCGGTGATTGCTAGAGAACAGATTGTCGAATTTTGCCCATATATTTAAACCTGTCATCCTGTATGGCTTGCAAGTGCAGACTTATATCTAAGAATATTAATTCTTGTCATAAACACATTGTTTTACTTAGTGAAAATCCACCAAAGCAATCGGAAACAAGAGGGCTTTGAATTGCCTAGCCAAAGGACACTCCCTCCCCTTCCACAAAAAGAGACATAGCCGTTGAAGGGGATTAAACACAAGACCTCCGTATCACAAGTCCTACAAGAAAACTATGTTACCTTTATGGGGTTAAACATATGTTCAACAACATTCCAGTTATTGTACTGCTTTTCTGAATGCCACCTGTATAAGGCAGTGACCTGCAGTGTCTTGCCCTGGGATACACCAACAAAAGAATACCCCAGTGCCTCTGGTAAAAATTGAACCAAGGACTCCCGGTGTCCTTACAGGGCCCTTTAGGTTTTCCAGGATTCAGTGACACTTTGTAAGTGTTTTGAAGTGTCTTGCCCAAGGACACTCCCTCTCCAACGAAAAACGTCAGTGCCGCTACTCAGAATTGAACAAAGGACCCCCATGTCATAATTATAACACTTTTACCCCCTGGTCAAGTAAGACCCGTACGGCTCTCCTGAATTTAACGGTTCTATGCAAGGGCTCTATAGTGTCTTTCCAAAGGACGCTCCCTCCAAGAAATATTCCAGAGCTGATGTGGATTGAACCGAAGACCCTCCGTGTCACACGTCCTTTACCTTAACCCCATAGACCAAACAGGACATTTTCGGCTTCAATGGAATCAACGGCTCTATGCAAGGGGTTTGGCGTGTCTTGCCACTCTCCAACAAAATGTCCAGTGCCGCTGCAATGGATTCGACAAAGGACCTATTGTGTCACAAGTCTAACACCTTAAAGCCTTGATTACACAGGATCGTTTCAGTTTTCCAGGATTCATTGGCACTTTACAAGGAATTTTGGGTGTCTTGTCTAATGACACTCTCTCTCCCCTACTAAACATTCCAGATATGATGTGGATTGAACCAAGGACCCTCGTGTCACAACTCCTTCACCTTAATCACCATAGACCGGACAGGACCCTTCCGGTTTCCCTGGAACCAACGGCTCTATGCTAGGGCTTTGAAGTGTCTTGCTAAAGACACTCACTCTCGCACAAAATAAATCAAGTACCGCTGCTAAGGTTTGAACCAAGGACCTCCGATGTCACGATTCTAACACGTTAACGCATTGGTCAAGCAATACGCTCACGGTTCTTTTGGATTCAACGACTCTGTGCATGGGCTATGGTGTGTCTTGCCACTCTCCCACGCAAAGACCAGTGCCGCTGCTAAGGTTTGAACCAAGGACCTCCAATGTCACGAGTCTAACATATTAACGCCTTGGCCACGAAGCTCTCTTTCTAATTCTATGGAAATCACCCCATACAAGCGTGTACGTGACTTTGTAGGACAAACAAGCACGATTCTGTGTGCAAAAGATCGCGGTTTTTATTCCGTAATATAGAATGTAATTATCTACTACAAGTAGGTGTTAATTAAAGAATCGATTAGTTCGGGGAAACAGTCCATGTCTTATCTATAGATTTACCGTGAGATGCGGTATCTCTTACAAGGCCAACTTCAAAGCAGCATCGAATATCTACTTGAATCAGCTTATTTGTTCGTTTATCCCTTTCCCAAACACCAAATTGTCGACTGTCCCAAATTGAAAGAGATTACAGACGACATTTCAAAATGTGATTAAATTGAAAAGTGGTTTTCTGATAGGAATAAAAACATTGTGGGAAAAGATGAAATTGCTCATAACGAGCAATTTCTCCTTTTCCCACAATGTTTTCCAGAGTCGTCTGCAACAAAGTGGTCAAATGTCGTTATTGTTTGGGAAATTGTTAATTGTAGTTTAATGACGTGTTAACAATTTTTCAATCATATTACGGCTTTTCTGATCAATTATACAGATTACGTATTTGTAGCCTGAATAATCAACCAGTATCGGTCTGATACATACCTGACCTAAGAGCAATAGGTACTAGGGCAGGATCTGAAGCGCCTTGCCAAAGAACATACCAAAGATACTAGAGGTACCGGTTGGGCTCGAACCCGAGACCTCCTAATCTTAACCACCAACTTAACCACTATGACACACAAAATGCAGGACCATATCTCGAATCAGTGGGCGTTGTTTTGATCAATTTGATCAAGCTCTGCATTTGTTGGCTCCGGTACACATATATGGGCCGCGTCACGCGAAAAGGGGCACTCGGACATAAATATAAACCGCTGACTCAGCTCTTTCTTAGCGCTATTATTCCAGCATCTAGCCACGACAGTTAGCATTTGTATGTATTTAAAGGTAGAAATTGATGTCCTCTAAGATGTCAAATAGTGTAACCCCAGACCAGCCGCCACGTCAGTGACGTGGGGGCTGGTCTGGGGCTACACTGTTTGCTATGTCCGAGTGCCCCTTTTCCCGTGACGTGGCCCAATTATGTAAAGTTAGTAAGAAAGTAAATCGTTTATTATAGTGACATGTGTATGAATCTAAGACGAATGAGTATCATATTACGTTTCACCCGGCCCAATGGGCTTATAAGTCACTCTCTATGATAAAAATAACATAAATACATATTCAGGTGAGGTTGATACCTAGCTTCTATTGGAACAAACATGACATTAAAAATCGATTAGAATTAGACACTAATGGACTGATCTGCAACTGTATTCTTAGTCTCAAGGGGATGTTTTATACATGTGCGCCTTCAGAACATAGAACTATTATTCTAGTAAATTAAGATAACATGGGAATTTAAATAACTGCCCTGATAAATAGTTTTTGAAATTACGGATTGTACAATGACAATGTTCATTATGTTTTCAATTGCTTTCATCCTAAAGAATGATTAAGAAAAGAAAGATGATCTTTAAATCAAGTTGTTTTTAATATTTGATTATTATGAAATCTAAAAACTCATGTTCTTTTAACTATAAGTATGTGAGTCTATGAAAGCGTCAGTCCAAAAACGGAAAACGACGACATTGGGAAAGTTGCGTGTCTTTATTTCCGACGCGAACCTTTTTCCGACGCGACCTTTTTTTTCCGACGCGAAGATAACTTAGGAGTCGAAGAACTCCGATATATTGGCTTTGGCCTCGCTTGCGTGAGTGAGATTTTCTGGATAAGGCACTAACGACTCGGCTAGCTAGGAAAAAATATTGAATTTCTTTAAAACATTCAAAGAGAGACGCGAGCCTGCTATAAGATTGGATACATTCACAGCGTCCTTCTATGCGATCATTCTGTGACTATATCATATGTGTTTCGCTGTTTTTGCATTGCTTACGAACGGTTTGTGACTATATCATATGTGTTTCGCTGTTTTTGAATTGCTTACGAACGGTTTGTGACTATATCATATGTGTTTCGCTGTTTTTGAATTGCTTACGAACGGTTTGTGACTACATCATATGTGTTTCGCTGTTTTTGAATTGCTTACGAACGGTTTGTGACTATAACATTTGTGTTTCGCTGTTTTTGAATTACTTACCAACGGTTTGTGACTATATCATATGTGTTTCGCTGTTTCTGGTTTGTATACCAACAGTTTATGACTATATCATATGTGTTTCGCTGTTTCTGGTTTGTATACCAACAGCTTTCGAGTACATACGTTGATATTTTGATGGTTGATATACTAGCAGTTCGTGAGTATATGCGTTTCGTTGTTTCTGATTTATATACTAACGCTTGTTAAATGTTTCTTTAAGTCAGCATATGTACCATTTATTTTCATTTTGAGATAAGATACAAAACCGTATAAGAAGCATTTCGCTTAGATAGTTAGTACTTGATAAATGTTTTATCAGCCATTATTTCCCCCTTGTCTAGCTTGGCACAAATAAAGAAGATCATCCATGTGAAAATATTTAACAACAACAAAACATAGTGAATGATGTTGCTACTTCCAGTTTAACTTAGATGTGAATGAAAAAAATGGTAACAAATTATTGCAAGGGGCTTGTTATGTAAAACGATTTAAACTGAGCGTTTTACATTGCTTGCATCTTGCATTACAATAATATTACATTCAGCATATTTCCTTAAACAGTCAAATGATTGTCGATAATATAAAAATTGTGTTTCATATTCTATCAGAAAAGGTGTGTGCTAAAAAGGAGTCTTTTTAAATTTTTCTATCGACAGCAAAATTGGACTTTTCAAAGACGATTCAAAAACAAATACAAATAATACGCGAATTCAGCTCTACCAACTCGCTGAGGTATGACACTATCGATCTCCTAGAAAACAAAATAATCAATTAAACACTTCCTTCAACGTTAATTACTGCTGTTGTAAGAATTCAGAGGTGAACTTCAGCGTCTTTCGCCTTGTTAGAGGACCGATTAAAAAGTGAAATGCCGAAAGCCTAGGACTCTGTTTGATCATCGATAAAGTGCTCTGTTCGTGTAAGGGTGTTTTTGGCCCGTTCATTAGCCAGCTAAAAGGCCCTTTTATTGGATTTAGTGTGCTGATATGAGATGGGAACAATCGAGGACGGTGCAGATTCTATGGTAAGAAAAGTTTTAATTTTATCGTTTTTATAATTATTGTTTGTTTTCCCTCTGTCTTCTTGTTTTGTTTTTCGCGTTATTTTCCCCAATATTCTGTGTTTGTTTGTTTGTTCGTTTGATTAGTTGTTTGCTAATGCCGTGTTATTGTTCAACAAACTTATCTAGAGAATAATTCACTTTCGGTCGTTTCTGTATTATTTACCAATTGAAATTGATTTATCGAACCAGCTGTGTAGAAACTATACATATATTATATTATAACCCTAACCATTGGCCATTCGTACTACAGAAACATATATTGTTACAATTGCTATTCAATGAATAACCAACCAATCTTTATCAAACGACGATACCCGAACAAGATAATTGCATACGGATTTCTTCCGAGAAATCTCAAGTTAGGTTTTGTTGAACAATAACAAATTTTCAGTTATGTTGCATCTTTACTAGATATAACAGTACTGTGGCCCTAAAGTGTCTTGCCTCAGGACACTCTTACAAAACCAGAGGTACTGGCGGGATTCGCACCCTGAACCCAGGCGTTTTGATACGGACACCTTACATGTAACAACTGGATCATGCAGGATCCTCCAAAATATCTGGAAAGATTTGATTATCCGAAATGAAATGAAATGATGGGAAAACTATACAAATAAACAGTTTGCACCCGAGAACAACCCTGAAAAGCTTTTTGATATCACTCTATGTTTTTTTCAGTAGCTGTATCAATAACATTTTCTATTTCTACCAAATGTGCTATCATTGTTAATGTGGTCTCCATCGTTGTCATAGAATAAGTGTTGATTGTAGCATTATCAAAGTTTCTTATTCCAATTAGGACTATCGACAATTGTATTAATATTAGGACAATGACTATCATCAACTATCGTGGTACAGTCAAACTCGTGTTAAGAGGCCAGCCTATGGGACAGAGTAAATTGGCTGTTTAAGACAGGTTGGCTGCTTAACACAAATTGATGTACACTATAAATATAACAATGGGACTTTCTGTAGTGGTTGTTTAAGGCAGGTTGGCTGCTTTAAAGGGTGGCTGCTTAACACAAGTTAGACTGTATGTACTTCCATATTGGTATCATTCATGTCCATAGATTAAGAGTGGAAACGGGCAGACTCATAAACGTAGCTAGAAAAAATAGAATTTGTCTTTACTGTCACAATAATTACAATAAAAATTTTGTCGAGGATGAATATCATGTATTTTTCGTATGTCAGAAGTATGCAGAAGTACGAGCACAACATCTTTCAACATGGTACACCGAGGGAGACACTAGATTCGATTTTGGGTTTAAATTCGTTTTCTATAGAAACCGGTTTGGATTAAAAATCGAATTCCATTTTAAATATGAAATGGATGCTTTTTATCGTAGATGTTATTTTGAACAATACTGTATTTTTCAATTTGTATTTAGTAAATTTTATAAATGTTTTTGTTTAATCAGGGACATAACAATGTTTGCTATTGGACGCAAAGTCCTTATGATATGTATTTTGGGCCGGAGGCCTTTTTGTACAAATAAAACATTCTGAGTTCTGAAATTTATGTCCATATGATTTTTTCTGATTGAACGAAACCCTGCTTTAAAGACAACCTTCCATAATGTATTATCAAACACTGGTATAGTAGACCTTTTGTTTCAGCTATGGAATTCAATGCGAGCATTTCGGTTTTGACCGTAGTTGCTCTTTTTAGTAAAGTACTCTTACATTCTATGTTTCTTTACTCAATGCTCATCTTGACGTACTTTCATTAACCCTTTAACAAATGTTAAATTTTCGACTGTCCCCAAATTGAAAGAGTTTGCAGACGACGTTTAAAAATGTTAAGAGCAACTTCTCCTTTTCCCACAATGTTTTCCAGAGTCGTCTGCAGCAATCAGGTCACATGTCGTTATTGTTTGGTAAAGGGTTAAAACAAAACCTTCATGCTAAGTTCTCTTATACACAAACTACCTGTATTTCTTGATGCCGAAACTAAATAATATCGATCGAAGTGACGCGGGAGGGTTAAGAAAAAAACAAGAATAGAAACAGCTCTTCAGTATTTCCCCGATTACGCCATAAAAAACGATTTTACATTGTCACTGAGTGCGGTCGAATTGATTTGACATTTTCCTTGTCCGTCTTTTATTCCAACTTTATCATTTTTTGATCTTCTACTTTTTTTTCTTTTTTCATTTCTATATAATGTTTGCTATTTTTTTCCTTTTCCCTTTTCTTCGTTTTACTCGTTTTCTTTTCTATCTTATTTTTTTTCTTCTCTTTTTTTATCTCCGTTCTTTTGCTTTTTTTCCTTTTGAGATTTTTTTGTTATTTCCTCTTTTTTGCTTTTTCGTTTCTTCTTATCTATTTTCAATTTCTTTAATCCCTATGTCTATCTTTGTTTTTACTCTTTTCACTTTCACTCTCTTTTTTTCTGGAAAGAGGGTTGTAATGCTAATGCAAGTCAAGTCCCATCTTTATGATCGTGCGGCTGTTAAATGACCCCCTTGTGGGTGGAATGAAGACATTTAAGGACTGTAAATCTGTAAGTCATAACTATTTCAACTTTTAATTTGCGTCATTTCAAGACACAATTCTATGAGAACCATGTTCTTTCCCCAAAACTCTCGATTCGTCCGTCTCCCGGTAATAGAATATGTTCCAATATCTAATATCAATATCCAATTTCTTTTTTTATGTGGTTTTTGTTTGAAAAAAAAATCAACAACAGCACATGTTTTGTCAAATAATCATACTATTATTTCAACGTTTCGGTTTCACCAAGATAATCTTTTTTGTGGTGCATCAAAAAGGGTATGTCTACCCTAAACAATATTTATTAAGGCAATACTCTAATACAATCTACGGCTGTGGTTTCGGAATCCTCGTCGAGCCACAACAAATACAAAAACAGTATTGCAAGAAATTGCTTCCTTGGCTGACAACCCTTTCATTTGCAATCTGGGCCTTCATGGCTGTTTGGTTAGAGAACATAACTTGAAATCACATGGCCAATCTCTGTGAGTTTTGATTCCGATGACAGCATTTTGATTTTCATTCGAGGTAGTCTCCCGACTGAAAGAATAACGATGGTTCTCACTTGCTTGACGTTAGATTTGGGGTCATCCTCCGACATTAGGAGTCGGGGATCGCAAAATAATGACAATAATGTTGACGTGGTGTCGAAACCATATGATATAACTAAATGAATGGTAATAGTTTTTGTTTCAAGATTGGAAAACCAAGTTTAAATTCATTAATTGACAATGCTGTGATCAAACCATGAAACAATACTGATAATGATGATACTTTATTCAGTGTGCTAGGCCCCATGCCAATTTTTACATGTATGAGTACATTTCTTTCAACATGGGTGAAAATTTGCTAAAACAAATTGAAAGCGGTGTAAAATCACTAGCATAAAGGTATAAGGACCAATTCCTTTTTTCAGGCTAGTCAAAGTCAATAAACTTGACCGCAGACAGCATACGACACTCAACACGGAAAATTGCGCCCATAAAATAACCAGATGCGCTCTTTAATTCTGTTTGCTCCATGGACTTCTGTCTGTTACATTGTAAATTAAATCTATTTGTTTTTCTTTATCACGACTGTCTTGCGGAATGCAGCTGGTTCTACCCGCGTTGACCAGCTCTTGAGTGCAACTAAGCTTGGGGTCTTTGTTAGTCAATTTTCAGTCGGGCATAACAATATACATTATGGCTACGACATACAACACGGATAATTCCGCCCATAAAATAACCAGGTGCACTCTTTAATTTTGTTTGCTTCATGGACGTCTGTCTGATACACTGTAAACAATTTTATTCGTTTTTCTATCATGACTGTCGGATAGTCGCTGGTTCTACTTCTTCCCGCTTTAACCAGCATTGAGTGCAACTAAATTTGGGGTCTTTGTTAGTCAGTTTATAGTCGGGCATAGCTATATACATGTACATTTGTAATTGAAAAGAAGAGGACACGATGTAAAAAACCCAAATAAAGCAAACCAGAAAACAAGATGTACTCCGACCATACAAATTCCAAATGCGTTGTTAAATTCTTTTTTCACCCCAAGGTATTTCGTTTGTGTTGAGAGAAGGTACACCTTAAGTGTACATTCGTGAAATATCATTGAAAATAGTCCACTGACGGAAGGCACACCATCAGTGTGCATTCCTGTATTACCATTGGAAAACAACATAAACATAAAACTCGAAGGTTGACGACTTCCTCCGATAAACACTGATCGAAGACACACCCTAAGTGTTCATTCGTGAAAAGTAATTGAAAACAACATGAACCTAAAACTCGAAAATCGACGACTTTAGCTGGTAATAATGGACGGAAGGCACACATTGTACACACTCTACATTCGTGAAGCACCATAGGAAAAAAATGTAAAACTCACAAAAGTTCGACCCTCGCCAATGATTATTGATAGGAGGCACACCTTAACTGTACACTCGTGAAATACCGTTGGAAAACAGCATAAAACTCAAAGACTGACGACTTTTGCCAAACGTTGCTTTCGCGAAAAAGCATCGAAAAACAACATAAAACTCAAAGATTGGCGACTCTAACCGATGATTATTGACGGATGACACACCTTAAGTGTATATTTGGCTCACAATCTGATGACATTATTGACAGGCATTAGGGGAATAATCCACAGTAGGCCACCGTATTGATTACAGATTCTAGATTCTAGATATAGCCAGTAGTTGAACGTGTGACAACAGACAACAGTTTATGTCATGATATAAAACGTAACGACAATTTGTCAGTGGCTATGCATGGACAGCCATGACTCGCTTATATGGTAAGTGAATAAAATTAGTCGACTTTTGCCGAGAATTATATACGGAAGGTTGATGTTAAGTATGCCTTTGTAAGAAGTACTGATACCTCGTAAGATGTTGCAAGAAAAGATGATTTTGCTGAAGATTGGCGACTTTAGTCAAGTGGTGCCGACGGAAGGTAAACTTTATATAAACCTTTCAGGGATGCATCGACCCTTCGTAAAAAAAGACACTTTTTCCAAAGAATGACGACTTTAGCCGACAATCTTTGAGGGAAGATACACCTTGTTCATTCGTGAAATAACATTGAAAGTCAACATAAACATAAAACTTGAAAATCGACGCCTTAAGCCAATTACAATTAGCGGAAGACACACATTAACTGTACATTCGTGTAATTCCATTGAAAAATTACATAAATCTCGAATATTGACGACTTTACCCGATGATCATTGACGGAAGGCACACCTTAAGTGTACACTCGTGAAATACCGTTGGAAAACAGCATAAAACTCAAAGAATGACGGCTTTTGCCAAACGTCGCTTTCGCGAAAAAGCATCGAAAAGCAACGGAAAATCAAAGGCCGACGACTTTAACCGATGATTATTGACAAAAGGAACACCTTAAAGGCACATCAAAGGAGAGTAGTACAAATCAATTACTGAAAAAATATATGGAGTTCTTTTATTATGTTCATAAAAGTCATGAGAACTAGTTTAGGAATGCATTGAGACCCTATTAAATAGACTCATTCAAAATGAGTTATTTTGTGCTTGAAATATAGTTGTCTCCAATTCAATCATGTTTATCAACAACCTGTTTGTTTACATATTCAAAATAACGAATTCCGATTGGTCGGTTCAAAAATGAGTGTATCAACTGTCAAGGTCAGATGTGACGAATCAGGAAAACTGAATTATAAAACTGGCTCATCTGGGTTATTTCTGGTTTACTTTCACATTTAAGTTGTGCTGATGGTGTTTTCTGTTGAAAACTATTTGAATTGGTCCAAAAGTTTACCAAATAATATAGTTTGCTATAGCATTAATCTCCTTTAATGGGCCTTTAAGTGTACATTCGAAAATTTACCATTCGAAAACAACATAAAACTGGATGATTGACGACTTTAACCGATGATTATTGACGGATGGCACACCTTAAGTGTATATTTGGCTCACAATCTGATGACATTACAGACAGGCATTAGGGGAATAATCCACAGTAGGCCACCGTATTGATTACAGATTCTAGATTATAGCCAGTAGTTGAACGTGTGACAACAGACAACAGTTTATGTCATGATATATAACGTAACGACACTTCGTCGATGGCTTTGTATAGACAGCCATGACTGTCTACTATGGTTACTTTTTTGCAATGTCTTGCACTATAGCCTTTATATATGAGTTCATTTAAATTATGTATGCTTTGAATACACATGTATGTGAAACCAACAGCTTTTATGTCAATTAAAAACGTACATTAAATGATTACGTTTCATCTTTAAATATATTTCATTGCCAAAATGTTTACAGTGAATTACACACACTAACTATTAAAGTTATTGCCCAAAATGTTTACAGTGAATAACAAACACAAACTATACAAGTTATGGCAAAAGGGTCTGGTCTGGCCACAAGTTCTCACAACATTAGATTTGGCCATTCCCTTTAGCAAGACTTACTTAAAAATATGTCGTCATTTGTACTTCAGATGAAACGTAATGATAGTTGTACGAAATAAGAAAATACATATTCCAATTTTTTTGTTCCGGCCATTTCGAGATAATGAAGAAGAAGATCAGTTGGCAAGATAGTTTGGTGTGTCGTGAAACACTTCAAAGCTTGAATAAATACTTGCCACGGCTTCCCGTCTCATATCTACTACGCAGCTTGTCTGATGTTTTGTCTGAATCGAAATCAACGCCATAGATAATTGAATTTTGCAAACAAATATAGATTTATTGAGAGATACTTGTGTCGCATTTGGAAGGGAACGCAATGTTTTGCAGAGAGCACTGCGTTTATTAAGCAAAACACGATAACTCGATTTCTTTATAAATCAGGGTAACATTTACTAAAGAGTTTGTGCTAAGGTTTTGCGAAAGTTCATACATTCCCTCTTATAAAATATTGGGCGAAGCAATATTGCAATTTAACACGTCATTTGAATCGTCTCTGCGAGACGCTTCCAAAGACGTGTCACATTACAAGATTATGTTTCCATTTAAGAAACAGTATACTATTCATGTTTACCAGTTTCGACTTACGCAAATACTTTCTTAGGTCTTTTAGTTAAACAGTTACCAGCTCTTTGATGAAGAATTTAAGAGTCCGACTCGACTGTTGAAGGTTAAAGCTGTTTGTTCGCAGATCAGAAAATCTGAAAGTCAAAATAAAATTGTGTGGAAGTAGTCCTTTTTATGCTTGATGTATGATGTTCTATTATGTGTAACGATTGAAAGTGTAATTAAATCTGGAAGCGTCAATATTTATAAATACTTCTAGTCTTTATGCGATCAATCTCAAAGCCGTTGCAACGGTTTTGGATTGAAATAGTTATCAATGTCTGGAATGTTAAGACGTAGAAAGAAAGAACACACATTTAGGGACACCGTACTCTTACTTCGACATCTAGAAAAGTTCGACACTCAGAAGTTCGAGGTATAGATAGCCAGCCAGTTTGGCTTATGAGACACTTTTCACTGATTATACCGAGTACCTCCCAAGTACCTTCTATCACTATGCCATGCGACAAGCGGATATTAGTCGGTAGCCATCAATTCAACTACTTCGGGGCTCACGAACCGAACGTTTAGGAACTGTAGTTGGTACCTTAACAAACAAATCCGAACTCGTGCACTTGTTCACTACATACTCCGTGTGTTGTATAAACACTGTTTTCGGGTAAAACGGAACCTTCTAATAGAAATGACAAAGATTTTCGTGTTATAAATACGTATTCTACTGTATTTGGTACATCAACAAACAAATCAGAACTCGTGCTCTTGCTCAATACAGAATACGTTGGTGGTATTAGCAATGTTTTCCGGTAGCACGGAACCTTCTAATAGAAATGACAAAGAAGTTCGTGTTATAAATACGTATTCTACTGTATTTGGTACAACAGAATGCGTTGGTTGTATTCAATAAGCAATGTTTTCCGGTTACACGGAACCTTCTAATAGAAATGACAAATGACTTGGAGTAACCAATAATGGACTATCCATCTATTTACCGTTGTATCGGCTATTTCCATCGATTAATCAACGCTTTCATCCCAGTTTTCGCCGACTCATCATCGTGTTATTGCGTTCGCAGAGCGGGCATGCTGTGACCGTACATTACTCTATGATGTTATATGTTTCTGTGTGTTTCTCTTTATCTGTTTCTATGATTTTCTCTGCATTCTGTCTACGTATGTGTATATGGCTGCCTCTGTTTGTCTCTATCTTTGTCACTGTCTCTCTACCTGTCTTTCTCTATCTTTTCATCTGTCTCTATCTCTCTGCCTCCCTCAGCCTCTGGCTCTCGCATTCCTCTCTTTTTCTATTAACCTCTCCATCTCTATAATGTTATATCTCTCTTTTTGGTATCTCTCTCTCTCTCTCTCTCTCTCTCTCTCTCTCTCTCTCTCTCTCTTCTCTCTCTCTCCCCCTCTCTCTCGCTCTCTCGCTCTCCCTCTCCCTCTCTCTCTCTCTCTCTCTCTCTCTCTCTCTCTCTCTCTCTCTCTCTCTCTCTCTCTCTCTCTCTCTCTCTCTCTCTCTCTCTCTCTCGCTCGCTCTCGCTCTCGCTCTCGCTCTCGCTCTCGCTCTCGCTCTCGCTCTCGCTCTCGCTCTCGCTCTCGCTCTCGCTCTCTCTCTCTCTCGCTCTCTCTCTCTCTCTCTCTCTCTCTCTCTCTCTCTCTCTCTCTCTCTCTCTCTCTCTCTCTCTCTCTCTCTCTCTCTCTCTCTCTCTCTCTCTCTCTCTCTCTTCTCTCTCTCTCTCTCTCTCTCTGTCTCCTCTCTTCTCTTCTCTCTCTCCTCTTTTCTCTCTTTCTCTCTTTCTCTCTCTTTCTCTCTTCCTCTCTTCTCTCTCTCTCTCTCTCTCCCTCCCTCCTCCTCCTCCCTCCCTCCCTCCTCCCTCCTCCCTCCTCCTCCTCCCTGCCTCCTCCTCCTCCTCCCTCCCTCCCTCCTCCTCCCTCCTCCCTCCTCCCTCCTCCCTCCTCCTCCTCCTCCTCCTCCCTCCCTCCCTCCCTCCTCCTCCCTCCCTCCCTCCCTCCCTCCTCCCTCCCTCCTCTCTATCGATCTTTCTGTATCCTCTCTATAACTGTCTTTCTGTCTTTACTCCGCCTATATACACACTCCTCTATCACACTTCCCCTCTCTATTTCTCTCTCTGAGTTGTCCCTCTCTCTGTCTCGTTGTTTCCCCTTTTAATAAGCCACTCAACAATGAAAAACTTAATTTATACTCGAATGTGAGTCAATAAGGACGCTCAGTTCCTCGGCACCGTTACTGAAAATACACACAGAATCGATTCCCGGCACACCGTTACCAAATATAGACTTAAAGCGACGCTCATCATTTGAACATCAATATTTCCATATTTGGATTTTATCGGTTGATCAAAGCTGTAGTGACATTTTACAACATAGATGGAAATGGAATATATATGACTGAGTCAACAGGAATATGTTTGGACCTTCAAAAGCAATCGGTCAGTCGGTATTAATGAAGCAAATGAAATTTCCATAACTCTTACGCATTTAAACGCCTATCTCAGGGGACCGTTTTCCTTCAACATTCCCTGTTATTTTAGTATTGGGCCAAGCAATATTGCATTGTGACACGTCATTGGAACCATCTCTCCGAGACGCTTCCAATGACGTGTCACATGACAGTATTGTGTTTTCTTAAACGATATTATCCGTGTCTATCATTTTCGACTTAAGCAAATACTTTCCTTAAGTTGTTTGGTAGAACGGTACCCAGACGCACACATTTATGATATTTTAAAAGCTTTATTTCCTTTTTAAATTACAGTGTAATGGTTAATACAAAAGTATCAATAAAGAACATGTAAACAAAGAAAATAAGAAATAAAGTGACAAGAAAACAAGAAGTAAGAAAAGAAGGCAGAGAAAAAGACAAAGAGATAATGGAAAAAAGAAATTAAAGTTAAGAAAAAAGAGATAGTATAGGATATGTGTTATTGTAAAGTTACATAGTCAAAATCATTGTGACATTATATTGTAAAAAATAGAAGAAAAGGATATATTCAATCTCACGATATAACTAATTTGCCATTTTCTTGAACAAGATAAAAAAAACTGATAATAATGCATAATGCAGCGTGAATATATTTGAAGTGCAAAGGTCATAGGGGGGTGGGGGTGCTAAAAAAAGGTAATCTTTAAAATCATCTAGCATTTTTGACACACAGCATTATGCCATCCCAATCAATTGGAGTTGCATTTACACACAAATTATAACGGTACGTTATGTATTCTTTAGCTCCAACAAAACTGGGTTTTATTTCCTTCATTTTTGATTGATAAATGTAAAATTTAGTAAAAGTCATAATTTTGTTTAATGGTGTGTTTTTTGTGTCTATATGGCCTAGAATAAAGATTTCTTTGTTAACCTGTATCTCTTGTATATTTGAAAAAATTGATTGAATTATATTTCTAGTAAAAGCACAGTTCCAAAATAAGTGACTAATGGTTTCTGTTTCTTTTTTGCAAAAAGTACACATTGGGTTGTTTTTAATTTTCATTTTATAAAGAAGATCATTTGTACCAATGATTCGGTGGTTTATTCTGAATTGAAACCAGTGAAACTTGACATCAGTTGTTAATTTAAAAGGTAATGAAAACTTTTTGCCATTCTTTTCCTGAGTATTGTATGTTTAGCTTGGATGTCCATTGTGCTATAGATGATGGTTTGTATTTATTCTGGTTTAATATCGTATACATGTTCTTTGCTCCTCTTTTGTATCTTAAAATATTTCTATACAAAGGAGGAATGAAAGGTCTTTGGACTGGAGTCACAATCAAACAATTCAGATTTTTAACAGCTTTCATTATTGATTTATACATGCCTAAAAATGTTAAAATGTTGCAATTTAAACTGTATTTAGTTTTAAACTCCTCATGAGAAATAAAATTCCCACGTGCGTTAAATAAATCACCAATAAACAAAACTCCAACATCGAAAAAATCTTTATAAAACAATGTTTTGGAATCTATTTGAACATCTTTATTGTAAAAAATAGGATATTGGTTAAAATTTGTAACACACTTTTCTTGTTTAGTGAGATATGCCCTTGTAGATTCGAAAACATTTTTCCAAAATTCATTTTTCATGTGAGTGCACAATTGATCAATGTATGCTTCGCCGCAATTCACTAATTTATTAACATTGATCAGACATTTTAAGATATCAAACCATTTACCATCATAATTGAAAATTCGCCGTATCCATGTTAACTTTAGAGCTTGAATGTAAGCACTCAAATTAATCATTTTCAAACCTCCATCTGAAAACTCTTTAACTAAAACATTACTTTTTACTTTATTTGTTCCATGCCAAATATATTCGTATAAAAGTTTATTCATTTTATGTATCATAGAAGCGGGAGGATTTTGTAAAGATATAAATAGATGATTAAATAGAGAAATAATTAATGTTTTAATCACAACTATTTTTCCTATAGGAGTTAGATGTCTTCTTTTCCATTGTTTTAGAACAGTTTCCATCTTTTTAAATTTATCCTCGAAATTAGATTCAATCATCTTGTTTAGATCCACATTGAATTTAATACCCAACATGGTAAACCTATCTATATTCCATTTTAGTTTCCACTTTGTCTTTATACTATTTGTGCTATATTTGTTTTTCCCAATCCATACAATTTCTGTTTTATCAAAATTTACGTTTAAACCTGACATTTGAGAAAAATTTGTTAAAGTGTCTAGTGTTTCATTCAGAGAAGTATCAGAGCCATCTAGAATTACTGTTGTGTCATCTGCGAACTGAGAAAGTTTATGCTCAGTAGAATTTATCTTAATACCTTTAATGTTGTTATTATTTTTGATTTTTAGAGATAGAACTTCAGCACACATTATAAAAATATAACTTGAAAGCGGATCCCCTTGCTTGCAAAACCTTCTGATTGAGAAGAAGTCAGACAGATAACCAGCCTGCATAATTGCTGAAGTTGAAGTTTTGTTAAAAATATTAAACCATTTCTGTATATCTGGGCCAAAATTAAATACTTTTAAAGTGTTCTCAATAAAAGACCATGATAATGAATCAAAAGCTTTTTCAAAGTCGATTAACAAAAGTAATCCAGGAATATCCTTTTCTTCTGTATATTGCATAATATCATAAATTAATCGTGTATTTTCTCCAATGTATCTACCTTTAATAAAACCTGTTTTATCACTATTGATCAATTTATCTAAAGTCAATTTAATTCTATTTGCGATACACCCAGAGCCAATCTTATAAACAGTATTGAGTAAAGTAATCGGGCGCCAATTTTTTTATGTATTGTCTGGGTTTTTCACCTTTTGGAATGCAAGTAATTATACCTTGCGATTGTGTTAGAGACAATTTATCATTCAAAAAAGCACAGTTTAAAGCACGAATAACAAAGGTACCAATTCGTTTCCAAAAGACTTTGTAAAAAGCAGCAGAAAAACCAGTACTTCCTGGACTCTTGTTGTTTTTCATGTTTTGTAATACGTTTGTGGCTTCAGAAAGATTAATAAGCCCTTCCAAGTGGTTTGATTCGTTAACTGTCAATTTCGGATGTTCTAATTCTTTTATATATTCTTTGTATTCAGAATCATTGTATCTATGCTGTGCGTCATACAAGTTTTTATAGAATTTAGAAATTTCTTTCAATATCGATTTTTGATCAGTTATTTCATCCCCATTATCATTTATTAATTTTGTCATTGTTTTCGATATTGCATAATGTTTTTCCAAGCTTAAGAAGTATTTACTTGGTTTTTCTCCTTCGATGATTTGTTGTGATTTTGATCTTATCAAAAAGGCTTTGTGTTTGTTCTCGTGCAAAATATTTAGATCGTGTTTTAGAATATTTAGTGTTTCTGAATTTTCTTCTGTTAAATTTTCTTCAATTGTCTTGGTTTTCTCTAAAATGTTTTTTTCATGATGAAGATTCTGCTTTTTCTTAAAAGATGCATAAGAGATAGATTTTCCTCTGATCTCCATAAGTAATGTATCAAGAAAAAGTTGATCATCTATAATAAATTGAATATCTTTATCTGGTATATCAATTAATCTATCTAAATTATACACTGGTAGAGCATATTGTAGTTTTATATCTTCTATTACCTGATTAATTGTTCTAACATATTCAATATCTTTGAGTAGGGATGTATTGTGTTTCCATAGTCCTTTGCCATGACTAAAGTTGTTAAATCTTAACTTTAACTTTATTATTGAATGATCTGACTGTAAACTTGGCATTTATGATATTATGTAATAAGCGGTTTATCTTTTATTTTGTGCAACTCTAAACCCTTTCCCAAACAATAAGGACATTTGACTACTTTAGAAACATCGTGGGTAAAGGAGAAATTGCTCGTAACGAGCAATTTTTCCTTTTCCCACAAGGTTTTCTGCTCTTTCTGAAGAATATTGTTCAATTTCATCACATTTTGAAATGTCGTCTGCAAACTCTTTCAATTTGGGACAGTTGAAAGTTTGTTGTTTAGTTAAAACGACACAATGGGTAAAAAGACGATATGGTCAAACAACCATATGGCGGTGTTTGCTTTGTTTGCGCAGATTAATCTTTGGTAAACACTGGACGCCATGTCAACATGCACTCTTTATCTCGTCTGATCCTGCAGTCGGTACATGGCGCCAAAAGGATTCTTGAGCTTTTGTTTATATTTGGTATTACGGCTAGCCACAGTTTTGCAGTTCTGTTATGTTTTTTTGGTTTCACCAGTACAATGTGAGGGTTCTGAAGGGTCTTGCAAGGAAACCAGGGGTACCAGTTGGGCTCAAACCTGCATCCTCTAGTCCCAACACTTCAACCTTAACCACAGGGCCACACAGGACCATTTCTGACATTTTTTTAAAGGCACATAAAAGGAGAATAATGCTCTATAAAACTATTTCATTTGGTAAACTTTTGATCAGAATTAATTAGTTAGCACCAAAGAAATCCATCAGCAAAACTTGAATGTGAAAGTCAATCAGAAATAACCCAGATTAGCAAGTTTAATAATTAATATTGTCTCATTCTTCACCTCTGACCTTGACAGTTGATACACAAATATTTGAACCGACCAATCAGAATTCGTTATTTTGAAAAAGTAAACAAACAGGCTGTTAATAAACATGATTGAATTGGAGACAACTATATTTCAAGCACAAAATAACTTATGTTAAAGGAGCCTTTTTAATAGGGTCTAAATGCATTTGTAAATAAATTCTCATGACTTTTATGAAAAAAATAAAAGAACTCCATATATGTTTTCAGTAATTTATTTTTACTTATCTCCTTTTGTGTGCCTTTAAGCAATGTGACAAATGGAGAGTATGTTCACGATGAGATAAGTGTAAGATATGTCGCACTTGTTGTTTCACTGTTCCTGTCCATGCATAACATACCAAAAATGACGCGATAAAACATATAACAACACATTTCATTGATTTAATAGGCTTCATGTGAACAATGTATACGATACACGAAAAGAAAATAGGAAATGTCTGTCTTCGCCCACTTCCAGTTAACCCTTAGCATGCTGGGTAATTATTTACTTTGCGGCTGGCTTGGATCTAACCTGTTTGCATAAGCATGAAGTCGGTTCCAGCACTATAAGGGTTAAGCAGGAGAAAAAGTAACAGCATATGTTTTTGTAGCTCAAGTCGACTTCTTCTGTATTGTCAACTTTGTTGGCTTCCTTCTTATTTATGTCTCTACGTTACAACAGCAATTCTGCCGGAATAAAAATCAATATGATGAAAAACACCACAGTAAACTTGAAAGTATTTGAAGGTATTTTATTCCAATTACAAAATATTCTTCTTATCAAGTTACTGGCAGCGAAGACGATATTTGAAGGAATCTTTTCTATCCATTTCAGAAGCGTGCTTGTTACGTAATTAACTATCATAGTGCTGGAACCGACTTCATGCTTATGTAAGCAGGTTATATCACATGCCAGCCTCCAAGTAAGTTGGTGGCTGGCCTGTGATCTAACCTGTTTGCTACTCTGAGTCTTTCCTCATTAACATTAAGTATCAGTTTAAGGTTTTAGAAAGTAAAAGACACAAAAATATGTTTTTAGAAAATTACCCAGAATTCTTAGAGTTAAAGCCGGAACGAGAAACATGGTAAAGGGTTAGCTATTGTCATCGCTGACTAGGTCGACGAAGTTTATTGGTCATTATGTTTAGTTCAAAGGGAAAAAAAGAACGCTAAAATTGCGTTGGTTGGAAAATGTGCTAAATGTAATTTACATGTAAGCCAGTTTAGATCATTCCCTGATATGGTAACTAACGAAGCACCGTATTTTGAAAATCAATTGTGGCTAGAAATAAGATATTGCATTAGGCAAGAGCTTTATTTTTCATACCATAATTTATATATCGTTTTGCGTTTGGGTTTTGATTGAATAAAATGGCGACTATTCAAGCACCGAATTTTGAAAACGAACGGTGGTTGGGAATACTATTGCTTCTAGCAAGCGGTTCATTTCTCATACCACGATTGGAAATAGAAAGCTTGATTAAATCACCACAAAAAAAAAACAATGTTCCCACTACGCTGCATTATTTACTTGTTTATAAGGTGAGATTAACATATAACAAATGTGTAGTGAAGATTAACATAGACATAGACATAGACACGGAACATAGACATGGAACATAGTTGAGAAAATGTTGGCAATTGCATGATTGCATCAAACAGAGGGATATTTGTTACGAATCATTCAGTATACTTAATGTGCATTTTGAGTAGAATATTTGGAACAGACAACGCTATTATGTATTCGCATATGAATGGTATGTCTCCATCAAACATATTAACAATCATACATTGTACATGATATTATTTATCATATTAATTCTTCATTCTATTTTGCCCCGGAAATTTCGAAAAGAAGACCTATCTGCAGACTTTTAAAGTCCTGGGTACCGTTTTACTAAACAGTTTACGCTTAAGATTTGCGTAAGTCTAAAACAACAATTCCTCTTATTTCAATATTGGACGAAGCAATATTGCAAAGTGACACATCATTGGAATCGTCTCTCCGAGACGCTTCCAATGAAGTGCCACATCGCAACTTTGTACTTTCATTGAAGATACTATTCATGTTTATCAATTATGACTTACGCACATATTTTCCGTAAGTTAAGTTCCGTTAGTTGTTTAGTAAAACGGGCCCCTGGGTACCGTTTTACTGAGCAAATTAAGGAAAATACTTTCGTAAGTCATAACCGATACACATGGACAGTATCTTCAATGAAAGTACAATACTGCAACGTGACACGTCATTGGTAGCGTCTCGGAGATTTGGGACAGCCGAAAAATTGGTGTTTGGTAAAGGGTTAAAATAATCGGCCCAATTCAATAAAAACGATTTCTTTAAGGTTTTTACTTTTCACCCAGCAAAGAGAAGACAAGACAAGAAAGAAAACAAGAACAAACAAACTAAAAAAAAACAGGAAACCACCTCTCAAATGTAGCAGAACTATTTGTTAAGGACGGTCTGACGAATTCTAGAATTCTAGAGTAATCAATCTTGCTGTTTCCGAATGATTGTTTGTAATCTAGCGAAATCCCGTCGGACTGTTTCGTTTTGGTCTACAAATCACGCTCTTTTTCCCTGTCAATATGACGTTATTCTAAGCGACACACGTCTGGGTTAGTTTTACGCTCCATCATTTTAAGACGAAGGCTGACGGGGTGCTTGCCAAGTGGATAAACAATAGTAGAATATCACCCTGTGTTCAAACCCAAAACGCAAAAATAACCAATAAAACAACAAAGAGACCTTAAGAATATAGTAGGTTTCTGATTGGCCGTGTGGATAAAATGTTTGAGTCAAACAGGGGAGTCCAAGTTTCAAGTCCCAACGACAGCTCTGGTTTCGTCGGAGTGACATTCAGATGTCTTCAGAGCCCGAGCCTTGTACTGGTGGATCCAGAAAAGCCGTAACATAACTGAATAATTTTTGAGACGGCGTTAGGAACACCAATAAAAAAAACAAACAAAATAAATGATTAAGTAAAAAGCATGCATTGCGACTAATTTAAATGTACTGTGAATTATCGGTAATCCGGTCCCTGATAATCCGGATGTTTAACGACCCGGACGAAATAGGAAGAGAATGGATTTACGGCCGATGTATACCGAGAACAACCACAAAGTAATCCGACAATAGAATTAGTTTCAAAATGGCGGATGATGGATAGTCAACCTCGAAACTATAAATCATATAAAATCACAATTAATTCTTCTGACAACAACCACAGAATACATCGTGTCTTGTAGAAATCGACATTCCAAAAGCATCGTCTGGGATAAAAATGAAAATATTTGAACGATGATCTTTAGTCCTGGTAAGGAAAATTCAATTATTGATGGGTATTAACATTGCGTCAAAATTATTTCATTTATGTAGCGTTGCCCAACTTTTAATGATGGAGGAAGACCCCGTACTCAACTGTCCACAAGGGCTGGTCAAGCCAGGTAGAACCATCGGCATTCCGTTAGTCGGTCGGGAGACTGCTTCTGATGGAATCCAAAATGCCCTCGCCAAGAAAATCCAATTAAGATGATTTATAATGGATCATAAAGCTTTGTTATTGACATATAGAACAAGAATAATGGCTTGACCCACTTCCGTTTCCGCCAAGAGGGATTATGGGTAAGTGGAAAACGATTGTTCGACCGTCAATGGATGATGGCGCAATTGTTTATGGCCAAATTCAGTCGAAAACGATCTTGCGATGTCTGCAGATGTCTATATGCAGAACTATCTCTATGTCGAATATTTCATTAGGTCTCTTGAACTTGAGGTATAGAGATTCTACTGTATCTAGAATTCCATTAGCAAAATTACGTAAAAACTCTAAATACAAGAGCCAAATTGAATCAAAGGCGACAAACAACGTCCATATACGATACCTTACGTCAAATGACAAAGCTTTTTATTGCGGGCTGTCTTCTGTAAATTCGCCAAAATAGAGCTGACAAAAACATTAACCTCTTCGATAAATGTTGTCTGGACAGACGAATTCTACATCAATCACAAAATCGGTCATTTGCTATTTGACGGTAAAAGCTCGGACATCGAAGATAATTGAAGGACATACGTAATGCATTGTCGAGCTTATTTAGTTCAGTCTGTGAGCATAAAACAACAGCTTCGTACGTAAAATCTCTTTACCTCGAAATCAAAGGGACCACATGGAAATGTTCGACATGGAGAAATCTCGAGTTCCAGATGTCTGGAATATAAAGACATATAAATAAATAACAAATAATTCGGGACCCCGTATTCACTTCGACATATAGAGAACTTCGACAATCAGAATTTCGAGGTATAGATATTATATTGTACCTTAACTGAAACCCAAACCTTATGCTTAAGTACGATTATGGTACTTAACTGAGTAAGATACATAAGTCGTGTTGACTGTCGCTTTTGAACAGTATTACGTGACTTGATGCACTGCCTGTATACAGATGTGATACTCATTTTCGTTCAAAACTGCACAATAGCTGTACTGGTGTATATTCTGTCTTGGCCTTAAGTCCCGAAACTATTCATTAAAACTTTTTAATGTCAACATAATTGCTATTGTTTATGTATGTCATGGCCTTGAATAATACGCACTGCAGAATAGCCATTGGGTGCAAAGTGAGTCTGTATTTAAGTTTTAAGACACTGTATACATTAAATTAATAAATGTATATTAATCCAAAAGCGTTACAATGGTTTTGAGATCTAGCATAAATAGTCTATAGATACATGATTTATTGACGCTTCGTGAATTAATATTGCCTTAAAAAGCTTCTTATAAGTACATACCGTACAACAATATAAAAACAATATTATTTCAATGACATTCTAATATGACTTCCAATTTTCATCTCTTTGAACAAGCAGTCTTAAACCATTCAAAATAATATCAAAATTTCACGAGATCATTAAAAAAAACGATAATGTTGTTTACGACAAATGATATCCTTTTTAATTATGATTAAACACGTGCAAGGAATTCTCAAACATAACAAAGTTATTTGAAGATTAAACTTCTGCTTTTGATGCATAAAAATGTGTTTACGATCGTTGGCCTTTTGCATGAAATAATAATGGCGTGGGCAGATAAAATGATAAAACAAGAGGAAACGTGATATATGCTGCAAAATGTCGCAGACAATCATAACAATTCATTCCAAATATGAAGGCGTATACTTAGATCTCAAATGATCGGTTCAAAAGACTTAAGATAAAGATGAGCGGTTTGACATTTTCTGAAGTGCCAAAGGACACTGCTCTATGAAATTATGGGATACCAACAGGGGTGGATCGTAGGTGATAATAGTGCTGTATATGTTGCTTTTTTGTTTGATTGTTTGAATAATTTCGGTAATTTAAATGTACATTATAAAACTTTTAACCATGGCTCTCCTGTATATAATATTAACCAGAAAACATTAAAAAGTAGCCCCGAATCTAAATTTAAAAACTATTAAACGCTAGCGGAGTAATTACTTGCACAAATACTCGTCACCGATATCCCCTAAGCGGTGATACGGTTTCAAAACTTTACATCCAATGGACAAAATAGATCCGAGTCTCGTGATAAAAGGAAGTCTCGCATGACACGTGATTTCTTTCATTTGGCTGTAAACATACACGCAACAATCTTTGTTTAATTGTCTAGGCGCGTCTTACGTTTCTTAATCAGTAACCATCGTCCTCTAAATAAAATTGATTGTGTCTTTGAGAATTGCGTGTTTATTATTTACGTAAGCAGAGACGGATTTTCAAATCGCATTGGTTCATTAGTAACGAAGGAGCGCGTTTGAAAGAGCGTTGCAGAGAAGCAAATATGAAACGTAAACTAAAGTCATATATGAACTGTGACATAAATAACAAACATTCTCGAATGAAAGAACACCCATTAAACACGCACATTAAGACATTGATCCATCAATTAGACAACTCAAAAGTTCGATCCGTCATTTTCTTCCCTTTAATGAAACAGTCAGGATATCATGTGACTTCAAAAGCATATTGAACCCAAAAGATCGGATCTTCTACATTAGAAATAAAGTAGATCGGATCTTTCGTGTTAACAAGAATTAAATTCAACGAGCACCAAAACCAGTAAATCCATTCCTCAAAATTTATTGGGTTTTGTGATTGGTTCCAACTGATAACAATGTTAAATGACACATTTAATGTATGCATATTGTTAAGATATTCTCCTTGTTTGTTAGATGCCAATGTGACTGAAAGAAGACAACGCTAAAAATTATCAATATCACCTTAAGTTACTGTGATTCCGAAAGAATTCTTGAAACGCTGCAACTAAGTGGAATTTAGAGTCTAGATCGCTCCTTCCTTGGGGTTTCTATATCGTTTAAATTTCACTATCAATCCTCTAACTAATACGTAGTTTTCTGTATTTCTTCGTATTTCTCTCTCTCTCTCTCTCTCTGTCTCTCTCTCTCTCTCTCTCTGTCTCTCTCTCTGTCTCTCTCTCTCTCTCTCTCTCTCTCTCTCTCTCTCTCTCTCTCTCTCTCTCTCTCTCTCTCTCTCTCTCTCTCTCTCTCTCTCTCTCTCTCTCTCTCTCTCTCTCTCTCTCTCTCTCTCTCTCTCTCTCTCTCTCTCTCTCTCTCTCTCTCTCTCTCTCTCTCTCTCTCTCTCTCTCTCTCTCTCTCTCTCTCTCTCTCTCTCTCTCTCTCTCTCTCTCTCTCTCTCTCTCTCTCTCTCTCTCTCTCTCTCTCTCTCTCTCTCTCTCTCTCTCTCTCTCTCTCTCTCTCTCTCTCTCTCTCTCTCTCTCTCTCTCTCTCTCTCTCTCTCTCTCTCTCTCTCTCTCTCTCTCTCTCTCTCTCTCTCTCTCTCTCTCTCTCTCTCTCTCTCTCTCTCTCTCTCTCTCTCTCTCTCTCTCTCTCTCTCTCTCTCTCTCTCTCTCTCTCTCTCTCTCTCTCCTCCCTCCCTCCCTCCCTCCCTCCCTCCTCCCTCCCTCCTCCTCCCTCCCTCCCTCCTCCCCTCGCTCCCTCTATCGATTTATCTATCGATCTTTCTGTATCCTCTCTATAACTGTCTTTCTGTCTTTACTCCGCCTATATACACACTACTCTATCACACTTCCCCTCTCTATTTCTCTCTCTGAGTTGTCCCTCTCTCTGTCTCGTTGTTTCCCCTTTTAATAAGCCACTCAACAATGAAACACTTAATTCAAACTCGAATGTGAGTCAATAAGGACGCTCAGTTCCTCGGCACCGTTACTGAAAATACACACAGAATCGATTCCCGGCACACCGTTACCAAATATAGACTTAAAGCGACGCTCATCATTTGAACATCAATATTTCCATATTTGGATTTTATCGGTCGATCAAAGCTGTAGTGACATTTTACAACATAGATAGAAATGGAATATATATGACTTACTCAACAGGAATATGTTTGGACCTTCAAAAGCACGCAGTTAGTCGGTATTAATGAAACAACTGAAATCTCCTTAACTTTTACGTATTTGAACGCCTATATAAGGGGACCGTTTTACTTCAACATTCCCTCTTATTTCAATATTGGGCCAAGCAATATTGCATTGTGACACGTCATTGGAACCATCTCTCCAAGACGCTTCCAATGACGTGTCACATGACAGTATTGTGTTTTCTTAAACGATATTATCCGTGTCTATCATTTTCGACTTAAGCAAATACTTTCCTTAAGTTGTTTGGTAGAACGGTACCCAGACGCACACATTTATGATATTATGTAATAAGCGGTTTATCTTTTATTTTGTGCAACTCTTAACCCTTTCCCAAACAATAAGGACATTTGACTACTTTAGAAGACATTGTGGGAAAAGGAGAAATTGCTCGTGACGAGCAATTTTTCCTTTTCCCACAAGTTTTCTGCTCTTTCTGAAGAATATTGTTCAATTTCATCGAATTTTGAAATGTCGTCTGCAAACTCTTTCAATTTGGGACAGTTGAAAGTTTGTTGTTTAGTTAAAACGACACAATGGGTAAAAAGACGATATGGTCAAACAACCATATGGCGGTGTTTGCTTTGTTTGCGCAGATTAATCTTTGGTAAACACTGGACGCCATGTCAACATGCACTCTTTATCTCGTCTGATCCTGCAGTCGGTACATGGCGCCAAAAGGATTCTATAGCTTTTGTTTATATTTGGTATTACGGCTGGCCACAGTTTTGCAGTTCTGTTATGGTTTTTTGGTTTCACCAGTACAATGTGAGGGTTCTGAAGGGTCTTGCCAGGAAACCAGGGGTACCAGTTGGGCTCAAACCTGGATCCCCTAGTCCCAACGCTTCAACCTTAACCACAGGACCACACAGGACCATTTCTGACATTTTTTTAAAGGCACATAAAAGGAGAATAATGCTCTATAAAACTATTTCATTTGGTAAACTTTTGATCAGATTCAATTAGTTAGCACCAAAGAAACCCATTAGCAAAACTTGAATGTGAAAGTCAATCAGAAATAACCCAGATTAGCAAGTTTAATAATTAATATTGTCTCATTCTTCACATCTGACCTTGACAGTTGATACACAAATATTTGAACCGACCAATCAGAATTCGTTATTTTAAAATAGTAAACAAACAGGCTGTTGATAAACATGACTGAATTGGAGACAACTATTTTTAAAGCACAAAATAACTTATGTTAAAGGAGTCTTTTTAATAGGGTCTAAATGCATTTGTATATTAATTCTCATGACTTTTATGAACATAATAAAAGAACTCCATAGATGTTTTCAGTAATTTATTTTAACTTATCTCCTTTTGTGTGCCTTTAAGCAATGTGACAAATGGAGAGTACGTTCACGATGAGATAAGTGTAAGATATGTCGCACTTGTTGTTTCACTGTTCCTGTCCATGCATAACATACCAAAAATGACGTGATAAAACATATAACAACACACTTCATTGATTTAATAGGCTTCATGTGAACAATGTATACGATACAAGAAAAGAAAATAGGAAATGTCTGTCTTCGCCCATTTCCAGTTAACCGTTAGGATGCTGGGTAATTATTTACTTGGCGGCTGGCCTGGATCTAACCTGTTTGCATAAGCATGAAGTCGGTTACAGCACCATAAGGGTTAAGCAGGAGAAAAAGTAACAGCATATGTTTTTGTAGCTCAAGTCGACTTCTTCTGTATTGTCAACTTCGTTGGCTTCCTTGTTATTTATGTCTCTACGTTACAACAGCAATTCTGCCGGAATAAAAATCAATATGATGGAAAACACCACAGAAAACTTGAAAGTATTTGAAGGTATTTTATTCCAGTTACAAAACATTCTTCTTATCAAGTTACTGGCAGCGAAGACGATATTTGAAGGAAGCTTTTCTATCCATTTCAGAAGCGTGCTTGTTACGTAATTAACTATCATAGTGCTGGAACCGACTTCATGCTTATGTAAACAGGTTATATCACAAGCCAGCCTTCAAGAAAGTTGGTGGCTGGCCTGTGATCTAACCTGTTTGCTACTCTGAGTCTCTTTCCTCATTAACATTAAGTATCAGTTTAAAGTTTTAGAAAGCAGAAGACACAAAAATATGCTTTTAGAAAATTACCCAGAATTCTTAGAGTTAAAGCCGGAACGAGAAACATGGTAAAGGGCTAGCTTTTGTCATCGCTGACTAGGTCGACGAAGTTTATTGGTCATTATGTTTAGTTCAAAGGGAAAAAAAGAACGCTAAAATTGCGTTGGTTGGAAAATGTGCTAAATGTAATTTACATGTAAGCCAGTTTAGATCATTCCCTGATATGGTAACTAACGAAGCACCGTATTTTGAAAATCAATTCTGGCTAGAAATAAGATATTGCATTAGGCAAGAGCTTTATTTTTCATACCATAATTTATATATCGTTTTGTGTTTGGGCTTTGATTGAATAAAATGGCGACTATTCAAGCACCGAATTTTGAAAACGAACGGTTGTTGGGAATACTATTGCTTCTAGCAAGCGGTTCATTTCTCATACCACGATTGGAAATAGAAAGCTTGATTAAGTCACCACAAAAAAAAACAATGTTCCCACTACGCTGCATTATTTACTTGTTTATAAGGTGAGATTAACATATAACAAATGTGTAGTGAAGTTTAACATAGACATAGACACGGAACATAGACATGGAACATAGTTTAGAAAATGTTGGCAATTGCATGATTGCATCAAACAGAGGGATAGTTGTTACGAATCATTCAGTATAATTAAGGTGCATTTTGAGTAGAATATTTGGAACAGACAACGCTATTATGTATTCGCATATGAATGGTATGTCTCCATCAAACATATTAACAATCATACATTGTACATGATATTATTTATCATATTAATTCTTCATTATATTTTGCCCCGGAAATTTCGAAAAGACCTATTTGCAGAATTTTAAAGTCCTGGGTACCGTTTTACTAAGCAAATTAAGGAAAATACTTTCGTAAGTCATAACCGATACACATGGATAGTATCTTAAATGAAAGTACAATATTGCAACGTGACACGTCATTGTTAGCGTCTTGGAGATTTGGGACAGCCGAAAAATTGGTGTTTGGTAAAGGGTTAAAATAATCGGCCCAATTCAATAAAAACGATTTCTTCAAGGTTTTTACTTTTCACCCAGCGAAGAGAGGACAAGACAAGAAAGAAAACAAGAACAAACAAACTAAAAAAAAACAGGAAACCACCTCTCAAATGTAACAGAACTATTTGTACAGGACGGTCTGACGATTTCTAGAATTCTAGAGTAATCAATCTTGCTGTTTCCGAACGATTGTTTGTAATCTAGCGATATCCCGTCGGACTGTTTCGTTTTGGTCTACAAATCACGCTCTTTTTCCCTGTCAATATGACGTTATTCTAAGCGACACACGTCTGGGTTAGTTTTACGCTCCATCATTTTAAGACGAAGGCTGACGGGGTGCTTGCCAAGTGGATAAACAATAGCAGAATATCACCCTGTGTTCAAACCCAAAACGCAAAAATAACCAATAAAACAACAAAGAGACATTAAGAATATAGTAGGTTTCTGATTGGCCGTGTGGTTAAAATGTTTGAGTCAAACAGGGGAGTCCAAGTTTCAAGTCCCAACGACAGCTCTGGTTTCGTCGGAGTGACATTCAGATGTCTTCAGAGCCCGAGCCTAGTACTGGTGGATCCAGAAAAGCCGTAACATAACTGAATAATTTTTGAGACGGCGTTAGGAACACCATTAAAAAGAAAAAAAAAATAAATGATTAAGTAAAAATCATGCATTTCGACTAATTTAAATGTACTGTGAATTATCGGTAATCCGGTCCCTGATAATCCGGATGTTTAACGAGACGGACGAAATAGGAAGAGAATGGATTTACGGCCGATGTATACCGAGAACAACCACAAAGTAATCCGACGAAAGAATGAGTTTCAAAATGGCGGATGATAGATAGTCAACCTCGAAACTATAAATCATATAAAATCACAATTAATTCTTCTGACAACAACCACAGAATACATCGTGTCTTGTAGAAATCGACATTCCAAAAGCATCGTCTGGGATAAAAAAGAAAATATTTGAACGATGATTTTTAGTCCTGGTAAGGAAAATTCAATTATTGATGGGTTTTAACATCGCGTCAACATTATCTCAGTTATGTTGCAATGCCCAACTTTTAATGATGGAGGAAGACCCCATACTCAACTGTCCATAAGGGCTGGTCAAGCCAGGTAGAACCATCGGCATTCCGTTAGTCAGTCGGGAGATTACTTCTGATGGAATCCAAAATGCCCTCGCCAAGTAAATCCAATTAAGATGATTTATAATGGATCATAAAGCTTTGTTATTGACATATAGAGCAAGAATAATGGCTTGACCCACTTCCGTTTCCGTCGTGAGGGATTATTGGTAAGTGGAAAACGATTGTTCGACCGTCAATGGACGATGGCGCAATTGTTTATGGCCAAATTCAGTCGAAAACGATCTTGCGATGTCTGCGTAAAGTCCCTGATCTGGGAATGTTACGTATTCACAAACCACTAGGTCAATTAGACTCCTTATGATGTACAGTAGAATATATGTTCCTCGAACTTTTAATTGTCGAACTCCTCTATATGTCGAAATTAAGGGTTCCTAAACCATTTGTTCTTTATCTCTATGTCTTTATATTCTAGACATCTATATGCAGAACTATCTCTATGTCGAATATTTCATTAGGTCTCTTGAACTTGAGGTATAGAGATTCTACTGTATCTAGAATTCCATTAGCAAAATTACGTAAAAACTCTAAACACAAGAGCCAAATTGAATCAAAGGCGACAAACAACGTCCATATACGATACCCTACGTCAAATGACAAAGCTTTTTATTGCGGGCTGTCTGTAAATTCGCCAAAATAGAGCTGACAAAAACATTAACCTATTCGATAAATGTTGTCTGGACAGACGAATTCTACATCAATCACAAAATCGGTCATTTGCTATTTGACGGCAAAAGCTCGGACATCGAAGATAATTGAAGGACATACGTAATGTATTGTTGAGCTTATTTAGTTCAGTCTGAGATCATGATCTAAAAAAGCAGCCTCCTACAGTAAAATCTCTTTACCTCGAAATCAAAGGGACCACATGAAAATATTCGACATGGAGGTATTTCGAGTTACAGATGTCTGGAATATAAAGACAAAGAAATGAATAAATAACACATAGTAATGTGAACTTCAGAACAGCCACTATCTGCAACATTAGTGTGTGCATGCATTTAAGTTTTAAGACACTGTATACAGTAAAACCTCGAGGTTTAGAAGATATTATATTGTACCCAATATCTCTCCATTCTACTTCCTGGACACATAACCAGTATTCGCGCCAATTGTGGATTTATGAAAGGTTGCAAGGCAGACCCCGCTTCTCACGGGATTCGAACCCACGACCCTCGTGTCCAGAAGCCGACGGGGTAATGGGGTTCGAATCCCGTGAGAATAGGAATCTGCTTTGCAACCTTTCATTTTGAGATCTACTTTATATAGTCCGTACATATTTGGATTTATTGACACTTACTGAATGATCGAGCCTGCAATAGCTTCTTTTAATTGTATACCATACGACAACATAAAATCTATATTGTTTCCATGGCATTTCAATTTGACTTTCAAACGTTCTCTTATGCGAACAATCATTTTAAATCATTCAAAATAATATCAACATTTCAAGAGATCATTACAAAAAAAAGATAATGTTGTTTACGTCAAATGATATCCTTCTTGATTATGATTAGACACGTGCAAGGAATTCTCAAACATTACAAAGTTATTTGAAGATTAAACTTCTGCTTTTGATGCATAAAAATGTGTTTACGATCGTTGGCCTTTGGCATGAAATAATAATGGCGTGGGCAGATAAAATGATTAAACAAGATGAAACGTGATATATGCTGCAAAATGTCGCAGACAATCATAACAATTCATTCCAAATATGAAGGCGTAAACTTAAATCTCAAATGATCGGTTCAAAAGACTTCAGATAAAGCTGAGCGGTTTGACATTTTCTGAATTGCCAAAGGACACTGCTCTATGAAATTATGGGATACCAACAGGGGTGGGTCGTAGGTGACAATGGTGCGGTATATGTGTTTTTTTTGTTTGATTGTTTGAATAATCTTGGTAATCTAAATGTACATTATAAAACTTTCAACCATGGTTCTCCTGTATATAGTAGTATCCAGAAAACATTAAAAAGTAGCCCCGAATCTAAATTTAGAAACAATTAAACGCTAGCGGAGTAATTGCTTGCACAAATACTCGTCACCGATATCCCCTAAGCGGTGATTCGGTTTCAAAACTTTACATCCAATGGACAAAATAGATCTGCGTCTCGTGATAAAAGGAAGTCTCGTATGACACGTGATTTCTTTCATTTGGCTGTAAACATACACGCAACAATCTTTGTTTAATTGTCTAGGCGCGTCTTACGTTTCTTAATCAGTAACCATCGTCCTCTAAATAAAATTGATTGTGTCTTTGAGAATTTGCGTGTCTGTTATTTACGTAAAAAGAGACGGATTTTCAAATCGCATTGGTTCATTAGCAAACAAGGAACGCGTTTGAAAGAGCGTTGCAGAGAAGCAAATATGAAACGTAAACTAAAGTCATATATGAACTGTGACATAAATAACAAACATTCTCGAATGAAAGAACACCCATTAAACACGCACATTAAGACATTGATCCATCAATTAGACAACTCAAAAGTTCGATCCGTCATTTTCTTCCCTTTAATGAAACAGTCAGGATATCATGTGACTTCAAAAGCATATTGAACCCAAAAGATCGGATCTTCTACATTAGAAATAAAGTAGATAGGATCTTTCATGTTAACAAGAATTAAATTCAACGAGCACCAAAACCAGTAAATCCATTCCTCAAAATTTATTTGGTTTTGTGATTGGCTCCAACTGATAACAATGTTAAATGACACATTTAATGTATGCATATTGTTAAGATATTCTCCTTGTTTGTTAGATGCCAATGTGACTTAAAGAAGAGCTCGCTAAAAATCATCAATATCACCTTAAGTTACTGTGATTCCGAAAGAATTCTTGAAACAATGCAACTAAGTGGAATTTAGGGTCTAGATAGTGAAATTTAAACGATAAAGAAAACCTGTCAGTTTCTATCGCTCCTTCTTTGGGGTTTCTAAATCGTTTAAATTTCACTATCTATCCTTTAATTAATACTAAGAGTCTAGATAGTGAAATTTAAAAGATATAGAAACCCCGTCAGTCGCTATCGCTCCTTCCTTGGGGTTTCTATATCGTTTAACTTTCACTATCTATCCTCTAACTAATACGTAGTGGTGTAAAAGGTTAGACATTCAAAGCTGTTAAGGCTATGACAACACACGTCATTACGCATAATAGCGTTACTGACACACTAAAGGTCCGCAATATGTTTTGTTAGGACGATGGAGGTGCTGCATTCAAGTTTGACAGAGACCATGACATTCAATGAGAACTATTTTTAGACATGTCAATGGCAGCCACATTCGGAACACCTCGGTCATTTATTAAAATAACCTCGGAGGTAATATGGGGAGCCATTTTGAAAGTAGGTCATTGACGAAGCAATCGTATCTACTCGGCAATCACCGACACAAGCCGGGGATTACCGAGAAGATACGATTGAGAAAATATGAAACAAAGATGTGTTGATATCATAATCTTTTATGAAAACATTATAAAAAGAAAAGATTCAATTGTGATATATAACCAATTGTAATCGTGTAAGTTATCCGCCGAAAAACAGCCGAATTACCCCAGGATTTCTGGTATATCTACGGACTTGTGACGGGGATTGCCGAGTAGATACGATTGTGGCAGCCAATACAAACGCTCAATGGTGCAGTTCCACTATATTCATACGCGGACTACTTGTCGATGGGGTTTGAGGAATTTCACAGTTCCGCATGGAGACAGTTGATAATAAAGATAAGACGATTTTTTTTTAAATTAATAGGAGAAAAAGAATCTCGTTAAAGCAATAGTTCTTTATCCCATGTTGTATATCGTGTAAGCATGTTAGTCACTGTACATGCGATAACTGCATACGTGAATAGGAACACTGTCTGAAATGGTTCTCAGGTCACCCGGTTAATAGGTAGCAATAGCTAGAAAATATGGTGTCAAAAATCAGACATTCAAACTGTGTCTGTGATAATCCTCTAAACACACTCTTGAGTGAGGTCGCAAAATCAAGGAAGCATAAAAAGATTAAGGGTTCTATTTTTTTCTTTCCTTTTTTTTTATTTCTTGTTCGTTTCCCTTATTTTCTCGAAAATCAACCCGTTACTCAATGCATCATTCGTCAGAACATATCAATTAGCGTGACGAATGCTGTTATTAGAGGAATTAATTCATCGAGATTCGACCTTTACAATCGATTTAGACGACTTGATTTAATTGTTTTTAAAAGGAAACGTTCTGGCTTCGTAAAGGTTTAAAGTATTTGGTCTTTGTCATTCATCGAGATACGACCTTTACAATCGGAGAAGACGAATTGATCAAACAAAATAAAACATTTCGGCGGGCTCTGAATTTCGAATAGGTTTAACAAATGAGATCGTTTTCAATCTTAACCTAATCCAAAACAATAACAACATTTGAATACTTTGTTGCAGACGACTTTAGAAAACATTGTGGGAAAAGGAGACATTGCTCGTAACGAGTAATTTCTCCTTTTCCCACAATGTTTTCTGCTCTATCAGAAGATTATTTTCCAATTGCATCACATTTTGAAATATCCTCTGCAAACTCCTTCATTTTGGGACAGTCGAAAATTTGTTGTTAGGGAAAGGGTTAAATGCCAAGTCGCAGTGTAGGACAGTGGTCCATGGGTCAAGGGGTAGAGTGTTGGCCTCAAGATACGATGGTCGTGGGTTAGAGTCCCACGCAAGCGGGGTCCTCTAGGCAACTTTTCGTTAATCCACATTCGGAGCTACTACTGGTTATGTATCAAGGGAGCAGACTCGAGAGTGATTAATATTAATTGCAAGAACTTGCCTCTCAATCGATGTGAAATAAATAAGTTTATACTTAAAGTGTTTCAATTAGTTTGAATAAATATTAAACTATAGGAGGCGTACAACCTTTGCTTTCACGCATAACGCTCGAAATTAAATGCTATTTGTGAAGATAATGATCGAACAGTTTTAACGGTTTTTTTTTGTTCGATACGCGGGATCGGTTTTAGGAAAATGCTTTGATTACAGTCTTTCGAAACATCTATTACCGAATTACGGCAGTGTGCAGTCTGATCTTGTTTTCATTTTGAAATCGTGATTGTTTCTAGTGTTAACGGCTTTAAGTGGTTGCTAAAACCTTCTGTTTTACCTATGGTAAACTCATTACGATATGAAGTCATGGGATTCCACATTAATTCACACAATTAGCTTCCAAAACTGACATCAGACGCAAGCCAACTAGTTTATATTTCACGGGTCAAGGGGTCAAGTTGGCGGGAACATAAACGCCGTATCGACTCGCTTCATGAAATATACAGGGAAATGGAACATCACAACTGACAGATTTTGGCAGCAGCTTCAAAGCCGTGTTAGCGATAGTATAGGTATAAAAAGTCGATCCCTCGTAACTTTTTTCATCCGAAGAATGTCATCTGTTTTCGAGTTTCTTATTTTATCGTGTCTCTTTTCCTTTTTGTTCTTTTGCAATTATTTTCTTTTTCTAATTCTTAGTTTCTTTTTGTATTCGTATAGATCAACAGGAAATAGACGTGCATATTCTTTCTCTGTAAACAAAGTAACTGTGAAAAAGATTCGGGGCTGCATATAAGTTTTTGTTCGGTCTTTTGTTTGTTTGGACAATTACATATGTTTTTAATGTTCATTTTTTCTGAAACATTTTTAAAGCGGGGTTGTTGTTATATTGAATTTGATTGATGATTTTTATCCATTAATTCTTGTTGATTTTTTTTAACAGTGTTTGAAAAATGACCCTTCCTTTGTGATAGGGAGAAAAAAACATGTACACGTTACATTTTCTTTTTCACATTCAACACTTTCTTCTTTTGTAGTACTTTTTAATCGCATTCAGCCGTTCCGAGCATTTCCTCCTTTTGACACAATATTTTCTTAAAGGCCCATTAAAGGAGAATAATGCTATATCAAACTATATTATTTGGTAGACTTTTGGACAGATTCAAATAGTTATCACCAGAAAACACCATCAGCACAACTTAAATGTAAATGTAAACCAGAAATAACCCAGATTAGCAAGTTTTATAATTCAGATTTCCTGATTCTTCACCTCTGACCTTGACAGTTGACACACACATTTTTTAACCAACCAATCAAAATTCGTTATTTTAAATATGTAAACAAACAGGCTGTTGATAAACATGATTGAATTGGAGACAACTATATTTCAAGCACAAAATAACTTATCTTAAATGAGTCTCATTAATAGGGTCTCAATGCATTCCTAAACTAAGTCTTATGACTTTTATGAACATAAAAAAAGAACTCCATATATTTTTTCAGTAATTTAACTATACTCCTCTCCTTTATTGTGCCTTTAAATCATCGGCAAAGGTATTCTAAAACACGTGTAAGCACAATAAGCATAGAAAACCATTGTGCCTTAAGGAGCAATTTCTCTTCAAGATACCATAGCTTTGGGATCGTCTGCTTCAATGTTAATGTCCGCTTGGTCGCGTATAACCTAAGAAAATGTTTTTAAACGCGAACCAAGGATAGTTCCAGAAAACTCAGGTAACAACTAAACTCGGTAGACCAGTAGATTTACGGACGAAAAGGGCCTGTGACTCATCGATACTCCGTGGTGCCCAAAATAGAAACGGTTTTAACTCGAAATATTACCCGAGAACTAATTGTATAATGGAGTCTTAAAAATCTCCTGATTCCCGGAAATAACATGGTTTTGGATATCAAGGATGCTGGCAATCGCATGGTAAGAAACAATAGTGTTTTATTTTTCATTGTTTGCTCGTACTTTCCAACAAAATGGCAGACATATCTTTTGTCTGATCTTATACTTCAGTATCTACTCTCTTGCTAACACATTTGATTGGGTAATACAGGGCTAGGCTAAGAATTATACCTAAAAGTCCATCTCATTTGATAAGTAGCAGATAGTTCTTGTTACAAAAACAGCGACCGTTTCAATGTAAATAAAATTTGATGAAACAATTGTTTATGCGTACTTTCGTACATAATGGCGTATCTTTCGTCTGATTGTATGCTTCAGTATCCACACTCTCGTAAACAAATTGGTTTGCATATAGGCATAGTATTTCTCACGGAAGACCTGTTTCAGTTCACTGTAGTGGATAGTTCTTGTTACGAAAACAGCGACTGTTTCAATGTAATTGAGAATTTGTTAAGTCGTATTTTCGTTCAAGATGGCGTATCTTTCGTCTGATCTAAATCTTCGGTATCTACTCTATTGCTAACATATTGGCTACGAATAGCATCTGGAAGACCAGATTAATATCAAAAGTAGTGAACAGTTCTTGCTTTGAAATCACGACTGTTTCAGTGTAATTGAAGAATTGTTCAAACTGTAGTTATTTCACAGACAAAACACTGAACCTTTGCAAGTAGCTGATCTACTTTAAGATTTGAATCCTTGTTTATCTATTTCACATCAATTGTGAAACAAGTTCTTACATCTTAGGCAAATTACTCTCAATTTAGCTTCCTGGGTACATTATATGTACAAGTACCTGCCTGTTTAGTGGATGTGGCTATTGTTTAGGAAACAACGACCGTCACTATGTTTTTGAGAATTTGTTGATAATGAAATCATTTCACAGACAGATCATAATGTGTTTACAATTATCTAATCTTGTTAAGGACAAACCTATTTAATTTACATCGACGTAAAGAAAATTCCGTAAACTTATATTTTTCATTCTTGATTGTGCTTCATTGATATATATATACGTACTCAGTTCTCACGCCGAAAGTAAAATAATGAAAGGTTGTGGAGTGGACCCTGCTACTCACGGGATTCGAGCCCAGGACCCTCGTGTCCAGATGCCAACGAGCTTACATACTATCAGATGCTAATACTATGCATCTATGATCTTTTTTCGTATTTTTGAGACTTTCTTCTGTTCTATGATTTCGCCTAAATAGGATTCATCAATATATGCGCTTAGGGAAGTAATTTATTTTTGGACTAAGGTTGAGTCAGCACCTTAGTCCACTGAATTTACATACCACTATTTGAGGGACAGTACTTTACCGATACAAAAACAGCGGTCTGACCCCAATTACTCATTAAAAATTCGTCTTCACTGTGCGGAACTTCTTGGAACTAGGAATGTAGTCCGGATTTACTCGCTTTGTTTTGCTCTTTATTATTATTACTGTTGCCTCATGGGAAATCGTAAAATGTCCAGATGTTCGAAAAATAGACTATCGTTCAGTCTCTGTTCGCAGAAATAAAAGTTATAGTAATGGTGGTAAAAGGAGCAGCTGTTTTCCTTGAGATGTTGCCCAAAGAAATTTTCAAATGTATCCTCAATCATCTTGCTTTAAACGCACCTTAGCCCTTCAGCGCTAACAGCGCTTCGATTATAGAACAACAAAACTGTTTTAATCATTTAAAGACTTCCTTCACGTTTACCAGTTTGAATGCATCTGTCAAACTATTGTGACAAAAGGAGAAATTGCTCGTCATGACGAGCAATTTCTCCTTTTATCACGATGGTTTGTACCCACTTTCGCACAAACACATGCCGGAGTTTAAACCGAATGAAGGTCGTCTGCTGCTGCTTTTAGTTTAGATCAGGAATAAATTCTTACACTAGGGATTGAACTTTCTTTAAAAACATACTCTTGGAGTGCATAAAGTTTTAGTATTTACAAAAATGTAAACATTTCAGCGAATTCGAAACCATGTACACAAAACACCCAATAACCTCTCTTTGGCGAACCCCTGGAAAAGGTATAAAGTTTCTGGAGAATAGCAGGAATCTGTCTGTACCACCTGCGGGCTTTATCATGCATTCTTGTTGATAGGTTAACCTTTCGAAAGTGGCGAAATTGCTACAGGGAACTTTCAGCGTTCTATGAATCATGCAAGTGCATTACGAATACGTGTAGTTTATTCAAATAAACTTAGTGCGTCTCGAAGATAGAAAGAATATTCCAAGCATTTGAAATTAGGGTTTGATGCATGAATCTACTTCAATTTGTTTTGTTGCAATAATCATTTTTAAGCCTTTAAAATAAATGTATGGTGAATGAGTCTTGTTCAAGATTGGTACTTTTGTTGAAATTCGCCAAAATTTCTAAAAGGAACATTCAGTTTAATCATTCAATTGCGTTTCGTAGATCGGAGAAAAAGTGATTTTAAACATTCTCCCATTTGAGACAAGGGTGTGCTGAAAAAAACTTAGTTCAACCTTTTATGTTGAAAAGTGACAAATAGGTACAGTCTAACTTGTGTTAAGCAGCCACCCTTTTTTCAGCAGCCAACCTGCCTTAAACAGCCACTACAGAAAGTCCCTTTGTTAGATTTATAGAGTAAATCAATTTGTGTTAAGCAGCCAACCTGTCTTAAACAGCCAATTTACTCTGTCCCATAGGCTGGCCTCTTAACACAAGTTTGACTGTATATGGTACTTTCAGTACGAGGATTCACGCAAATTTTTATGCGTTTCGTAAATACAAAGAAATGATGATTTTTAACATGCTTCAATTTGAATTGAGGGTGTGATGGATGAAGATTGTTCAACCTTTTTTGTTGGGTGAATGTTGCAAATTTGCTACATGAACGCTGAGTTGAATGACGATTTTGAGCATGGAGGGTGAGTTTATGCATTTTTTTCTTTGTACAGACGATAGTGTGTGTCATCATTTTTTTTCGCTTTGTTGGTAGCCAGCATTTACATAACATGATACCACGAGTTAAAGGTGAATATAGATAAGACTTTGAAAATAATTAACAGACAAACATGCTCTATTTACTTAGGAATATAGAGCGGGAAGCCAGATAGGTGCGTTACCTTGACATCTAATTGTCATTGTTCTAAAGGAACCAGGTAAACACGCAATGAATCATTTTACGGTAATAAGTCTATGTCGTAAACATGTTTGTTATTTGACGTAGATGTCGTAAAATCTGATTACCAAAGAGCGGTCAAAGTGTTTTTCTATAAACAAAGGCTCTACTCGACAGGTTGCCTTCACGTGTAGAGGGCATTCGAAAATTGTCTTTATTGTAAGAATTTGCAGACGAGAAAAAAACGAATGGAGAAATAACTACATTTTTTTAATTGTATAAGGTATTAATAAATCATTACAAAACGACAAACAGTCACTTTTAAAAACATTTCCTTCACGAAAGAATTGGCGTTTGTAGAGATGGTCCAAATTACAAGCAATAGCAGTCGAGAAAAAGAAACGAATGAAAAGAAAACACCATATTTTCTTTATTGTATAACGCAGAAATCAATACAATACGATAGACTCTCGCAGTGGTTTCAAAATATATCTGCAAAAATGGATTAAAGTTTGTTTAACATGTCTTACATTTATTTACATCGGTTGTGAAGCGGGTTCCATAACGTGTATCAATCAGTCTAGATTTTGCTTCCCATGAAATCTCGCCGAATGCGGATTAGTAAAAGATTGCTAAGATGACCCGCCTCGCATGGGGTTTCAGCTCACATCCCTCGCGCCCAAAGGTCGACCCTATACCCCTTGACCACGGTCCTTCCCTTGGTTTTAATTAAGGCACTTTAGAAAAAGAAAACATTAAAAGTACATACAGTCAAACCTGTGTTAAGAGGCCAGCCTATGGGACAGAGTGAATTGGCTGTTTAATACAGGTTGGCTGCTTAACACAATTTGATTTACACTATAAATATAACAATGGGACTTTCTGTAGTGGCTATTTAAGACAGGTTGGCTGCTTAAAAGGGTGGCTGCTTAACACAAGTTAGACTGTGATGACATTTAAAATTTAGAAAAAAAAGCATTAAAAGTACATACTCGTTTGCCTTTTTTCAATTCCTCTTATAAAAACATCGGTCATAACTTCTTATGGCGTTTATTGCCGTTCCAATAGTACAAACCTCTGGGGCCTCCGTGGCCTAGTGGTTAGAGTACAGAACTTGAAATCACATGGCCCCTCTCCGCGTCGGTTCAAATCCTGAGAGGGATATGGATTTTCATGAGAGGCAGTCTCCCGACTGACTTATTGAATGCCGATGGTTCTACCCACCTTAACCAGCCCCTATGGGCAGTTGAGTATGGGGTCTTCCTCCATCATTAAGAGTCGGGCATCGCTACATAACTGAAATAATGTTGATGTGATGTAAAACCCATATAAAAAAAAGTACAAACCTCTCTGTGTGTTATTTAATAACAAATTCAGAGAAGATGAGCATTTTCTTTATTTACCTCATTATCCTGCTTTTTTCATGATTGAATCCAAATATCCTTTTCCGCTTGTTTGCTGTTCAAAGATTGTCGTAAAGGTGCTTGTTCACGGAAGAGATAATTTGAAAGTCAATATTAAATGTCGTTGAAACAGTATCGCGTTTTATTGTTGTTTGATATACAGATGTAACGATTCTCGAACTTTGTTAAGGCTGGCTTTTGGCTTTGTTTGTTTGTTTATTTACTCGTCTGACTGGATCCAATTAGGTTCTGTTCATGCGGAAAGTACATATATCTGAAGGGACTCATCATCGTGAATGTGGGAGGCGCAATAAAAGTTCTACAACAATTAGGCCGCTCCATGCCAAAACAGGGTGGATGAGGTAAGGTTTCGTTTAATAGAAAATGGAGGGAGTTTGTTTATTTCGTATGTTTTTATGTTTCGTTCACAAAGCTTTAGTTATATTAAGTAAACACCTTTATCCTTAGAATGCTGGGTAATTTTCTTAAAATAGATTTTTGTGTTGTCCGAATTACAAAACCTTATATAGATCTGCTTTATTTTGACGAGGAAAGATACTCAGAGTAGCGAATAGGTTAGGTCACTGGCAAGCCGCTGATTTACTTGGCGGCTGGCCTGGATCTTGCCTGTTTGCATTAGCATGAAATCGGTTCCAGCACTATAATGGTGGCTATATTAAACAAAGACGAATACATAGCAAAATTTCCATCAAAATCTCTCGTTATTTGTTGACCTCCTCCCACCAATTACTCGCTAATGAACCGACTTTTGGTCGTAATCATATTTATTGACATACCTCCTACACTAACACGGTTAGGGTGACATCGGATAAGGGGTCTTAACCCTTTACCAAACGTCAAGTTATCGGCTGTCCCAAATTGAAAGAGTTTGCAGACGACATTTCAAAAGGTGATGAAATTGAAATATGATTCTCTGAAAGGGCGGAAAATATTGTGGGAAAATGGGAAATTGCTCGTTAGGAGAAAGGGGCGTGCACATTTCTTCATTCGGTCGAATTAAGAAACGGAAAAAGAAAAGAAAAGTTGAAAAATAACTCAATGATCAATTGCCATGGATGTCACAGTTGTTTTTTCGAGCATCAGAAAGAAAAGATAATCTTTTGAATTTTGTCCAGTTTAAACCTGTCTAATTCACATTGCTTGTAACACATGTTCTTACAATTTGTATAAAACAAAATAGGTTGAAAACGCTGTTTAATGCATAGACAAAAGGATCAGGAAAACGAAATAATACTTCTGTGTTGGTATACCGAATGATTCATACGTAGATATTTCATTCTACACAGTTACAGCTTGGATCATCCGAGATACTGTTTTGGTAGCATTCAAATTAATAAATCTCAGAGAAATAATCAAAACAGATTGCATTCATCCTTGGGGAGCAAAATAAGATTGCACTAAATTGCAAACGACCTATCTGCGATGTAATTAAATACTCAGTAGTCAATAGAAACGAAATGAAATTAAATGCGTTTTGAAATATATCAGCCTGCTTTGGTCTTAATATTGATCGAAGCTTCTTCCGCGGAAGTCTCTAAGAACTAAAATCGATAGCAAACATCTGATATTATCCTAAGAACCAATCGGAACTACTCGGGCATTTCCGTGAGCTGAGAAATACACCTCGGATATAAGTCGAGGGTTTAATTCAAGACTATAGAAATTGCTTCACAAGCATGAAGCACTTTCTATAGTCTTGCATTGAACCCTTGAAGTGTAGGGTTACAATTATTTGGGTAAATCGGCCCCGGCATAGAATACATTTTAATAGAATTCACATAAAGTAGTTCAATGTTTATGAAAGTGTTTGACAACCTTTTAAATTATTTTTATCTGTAATTCATAAGAAATGACAAAAATGATTAGTTGTGATATATGAAGTTGTGTCCTTAATCAAATTAAAATAACATTTTAGATTTCACATTTAAGATCCATTTTTGAAAACGAAAATAAAATGAGGGATTCGAGGGAAACAATACGACGGCACCCAATAATGTCAAAGACGTTTTCATTGGATAAACCCGATGTGCTCAGATTGCCTAAGATCATCATACATTCGGAACACCTCGGCCATTTCTTAGAATAACCTCGGAGGTAATGGGGAGCCATTTTGAAAGTAGGCCAGTAACGAAGGGCATGTCCGTTTGCAATCGTATCTACTCGGAAATCCCCGGTACAAGCCGGGGATTGCCGAAAAGATACGATTGACAAAATATGAAACAAAGATGTGTTGATACGATTATCTGTAATTAAAAGAGTAGAAAAAACAACTTTCAACTGGGTATATAACCAATTTGAGTGTATTTAAAAACATATTTAGTGCCTGTGTGCATATTGTAATCATGTGAGTTATCCACCGGAAATAGGGCGAATTACACCAGGATTTCTGGTGTATTCATGAACTACCTACGAGGTTTATCTACCGAGTTGTGACGGGGATTGGATCATCGTATATGCTCAGACTTGAATCTTTGAATCTCAGTCGAAGACCGACTGTTTTGAACATGGGCAATCGGAACTACTCGGGTATTTCCGTGAGCTGTGAAATACACCTCGGATATAAGTGTAGGGTTACAATTTTTCGGGTAAATCGGCATCCGCCAATTAACACATTTTCTAAGCGTGCACGTTTAGTAGTTCAATGTGTATGGAAGTGTCAATCTCTACCAGAGTAAATCAATTTTATCAGTAACTCATGTCAAATGACGAAACTGTTGTTGTGACATGTATAGTTGTTTCCTCAAACAAATTTAACGACTTTTAAGATTTCACATTTAAGATCTATTTTTTAAAAACAAGAATAAAGTGACGTCATTCTCGCGGGAAACAATATGGCGTCATCCCTATTATTTCAGAGGTGTTTTCATTGGATAAACCCGATGTCTTCAGATTGGAACATGGGCCCATGTCGACTGGGGTTTCTCCGCCGAGTGTAAGACGTGACGCCGTTACGCCGTTCTAAAGTATGGGATACCATATACCACCAGAACCGAAAAGTTGATGGCTGTCATAAGCAAAAGTGGATGAAAAAAGCAGAAATACCTGTGGCGCGGCCAACTTGATCGGACAAAAGATCGTAAATGTTGGTAGCATGATTACCCCCAATCGGAACACCTCGGCCATTTCTTAAAATAACCTCGGAGGCAATGGGGAGCCATTTTTGAAAGTAGGTCAGCAACGAAGGGCATGTCCGTTTGCAATCGTATCTACTCGGAAATCCTCGGCACAAGCCGGGGATTGCCGAGAAGAGCCGATTGACAAAATATGAAACAAAGATGTGTTGATATGATCATCTTTAATGAAAAGGGTAAAAACAACATTCAATGGCGATATATAGCCAATTTGTGTGTATCTAAAATACATATTTATTGCCTGTGTGCATTTTGAGTTATCCGCCGGAAATAAGGCGAATTACCCCAGGATTTCTGGTGTATTCATGTACTGCCTACGAGGTATATCTACCGACTTGTTACGGGGATTGCCGAGTAGATACGATTGGATTACCCCGCCTGTAACAGCTCATTCTGACATACGTCCAGACGTTGGACTAACCACCAATCCTCAACCAAAAGGCTGTGCCTTTCGGTGTTTGTTTAAACTTTTTCATTATACGTAAATATTTAGAAGACTGGTTTCAAGGAACTCACATGAATAAACTCAATGACCCTTTTATTTGTAACTGTTATTGTTTACATTTGTTCACGTGCCAAGTCAAGTGCATGGTCTCGCACCGAACGAGAGTAAATGGTCCAAGACCACTTGAGTGCATAAAGTCTCGGAAAAACGGGAACCTGTGATCTCGGACAAGACGAGATTTTATGGTCTCGGATTAAAGGAGATTCTATGGTCTCGGATGGAACGAGAGTTCGTGACTTCAGACCAACAAAACACAAAGTCTCGGTTAAAATGAGCGTATATTTTCTCGAACGAAATGAGAGTTCATGACGAGAGTGTATAGTCTTGTTAAAAACTATGGTTTTTATTTTAGTAAGCAAATGACTATGACCCGAAAGTAACCCAAAAAACATCGCTGACTTTGCGGTAGGATGTGATCTTTTCCCAAAAGACAGTACACAAATCTCATTGAAGACGAGAGTTTATTATTTCGTGCATAATGAGAGCCGACTGGTTCGTAAAAGGTGAGAGTAGATGATCTCGCGGTGAAAACTTTGACGAGATTTGGTAAGACATGGCCACTGACTTCTTATTTTGTTTTGATTTATCATAATTTGCTGTTGATTGAATATCCCCGTCAAAATTGATATGGTTTTGGCCAAACCTAACATTAGCGCATCTAAGTATTTTGCATTTGTAAGAGAGATTAAAAGAGGTTATGATAACACTAACACAGTAGTCTTCACAGAATCTCAGAATTTTCTTTTCTGTAAACAAGCGCCTTTAAACCATAGCAAGCAAACGAAAGCAGGTGAAAATCCGTAAGTTTAGACAGTTTTTTTTCAGCCATTGAACTAGCATCGTTTGCATTAAATTCTATGATCCATTGTTTTCTTTTAATTATACTGAGGCGGCTAGACGTTTGATTACGCGAATCAATTTATTCTCTCGATAAGCTTGCATCATAAAAATTGTTTTCTTTTTTGGCATAAACATGTTTCATTTCTTTACTTCTGGCACTCGTTGAGTAGACTGCACTTAAGAACTCTTGTTAACACGTTGTTACGTTCATCGAAGCTCTAAATTGCTTAATTTTGATTAATGAGTAAAGCGATCCGTATAATCAACCAACTTGTAAAAAGTTTTTAAGGAAGAAACAATCAACTCATTATTCGGCACCAATTAAGAAAAATGGCATTCATTGTTTACGCTTTCATCAAGCTTAAAAATGCCTAATTATGATTAAGTACAAAGCGATCCGTATAATAAACCAACTTGCAAATCTTTTTCTTCTTTTCTTTTCTGCAGTATACACATCAATCCTTTATTCGGCACTGATTAAGTCAAAATGGCGTACATTTTATTACGTTGTTACTTTCATCGGGGCTTTAAATTACCTAATTCTGATTAGTTAGAATTCTGATCCGTATAATACACTTACTTGTGAAACTTTTTTATCTTTCAAACAAATAAATACCTTTTTGGTTCAGACTTAGCCAAAATTGCGTACAATGTTTACTTTGTTACTTTCATCGAAGTTTCAATTGCTTATTTCTGATTAGTGAGAATACCGATCCGTATAATACACTTACTTGTGGAGCTGTTTTCTTTATTTCAAACAAATCAATGCCTTATTCTGCACTGAAAATGCCAACGTGGCGTACATTGTTGACGTTGTAACTTTCATCGAAACTTCAAATTGCTTGATTCTGGTTAATGAGAAAAATGATTCGTATAATTAACAAACTTTTTTCTATAAAGAAGACCAAGATGATTGCCTTATTGGGCATCCATATTGTTAATTGCAATGGAGGGGGGATACCGGCTGTTGAAAAGAACAAGGAACAACTTAAAAAGAAACAACTGTGTTCTATACGTAGGTTATATAGGAGCTTTGGTTCAGTTTCAACAGATTTTGAGCTGCACCATAGATTACCATGTGCCTATGTTTGCTTATTGCATTAGCTTATTAGTACTGCAAGATGCTCCATTCGTACTGGTTACCTATTTCATTTCCTGGAAACTTCAATTTCTAACAAGCTGTATTCATGCATGAAAAGTGAATATCTTGGAAATACATCTGTTTGTTTCATAGATACTTTCATTACTATTTAGATGAATGTAAGATAAGAAGCTGAGAAAAAAAGTGAATGTTTTCCTCTTGTAATTAATGAAAATAAACTTGTTGCAATGGCGTAAAACTCAAATCACAAACTACAAATGCAAAGACTAATGACTTACCTCCAAAGCACCACGTCTTCATTCAGGACATCCCAACTAGAAAGGAAGTTCAAGGTCGAATTTAGATTGTACTGGCTTAAAACGAAGAAAACGCCGTCGTACATAATAATATTTGCTGAAAAGATATTAGAACACAAATAAACAAATTGGTGGGGAAAAACTTTCTTTGAAAAATAACGTTAACATAAGTACAAGTACAGGTGCCTTCCTTTGTTATCATGTTTTTATATACTTTTTTTACTTTTCATTTCTTTTGAGTTCAATCTCATTAAGAAAAACAAAAAACAAAATCATGAAATTTGTTTCGACTAATCGAGGTCTTCAACTTTGACATACAAGGCTGTTCGGATGAGCGAGTTCCAACACGTGATGTGGTGTGTTTTTGCAGATTTCCGGAGTTTTTGTTTTTGTTTTAAACCCGAGTTCAAAAGAAATCAAAAACAAGATGGCCGGCGCTAAATGGACCGGGAAACCGGCGCTTTGAACTGTAGTTAGCAAGATTTGAAGAATGCTTTTGTTGAGAGAAATTGCTTTTTCAATTTCTCATTGTATTTTTTATAATTAGTTTGGTCGATGATTTGTTGCCAACATTTGCATGAAATGTGAAATAAGTTCGTTCAGTGTACGTCATTGGAAAAGCGGGCAAATGTAAGATTGTTTCTTTTAATTTTAGTTGTTAAAACATTGCTTAGAACACTTGGCAATGATGATTTTGTTAAACAAAAATGATTGATATATTGGCTTTTTTATGGATTCACAACAGGTCCAAATATGCATGTGACTTGAACGTAAAATGAAGTTTGATATGTTTAAACTTGGGATGGGAACGAATAGCGAAATCAGTTTGTGAATATTCGGTGATGGCTATTCGAATTTACCCTGTCACTAGTGTCATTTTGGGACCGATAACTAGGTGCCGTATAACATTTGTGATATCCGGCACTAACCATGTAACACATGCACGTGACGAATCATGACGTCATTAAAGCGCCATGACGTCATGTTAACACCATTCTCTACTTACTTTTTCCTTTTTTCTCGTGTTTTATTTACATGTTGTTTTTTGAAAGAATACATACAGGTAACAAGATAAATAGAATAGATGGTTGGTGTCTTTGAATTGGAAAAGTTATCGGGCGCGGCTTCGGATTATTGTCCGTTTCGCCTTCGGCTCACCGGATAATATTCCTAAGCCTTGCCCGATAACTTTTCCGATTCACGACACCAACCATCTATTCTCTATATATTCTAACAGCACTTTCAAACATCGCCAGTAAATAGTGCAAGCGTTATATATTGTCAATGGTATTGTGCTGTTTTGCTATTTTTGAACATGCTTTTATAACTTATTTCACCCAGTTTTGCAGTCTTTCGGGCGCTAGTATGATTTAAAGGCTTAACACGAGAATGGTTTGTTCCTTGTATATTAGCTACTAGTTTATCAATGGGCCTATGGCCTTATGTATTAATAAAGTATATCTCGGTCATAGCCATATAGTACACATAGACAGGGATAAACTTATGTATGTCATTTATTGGCAAAAAAAAAAGGTTCGCGGTTTATTCTAGCCTTATTAACGTAAACATTCTTTCGAGTGCAATCTCATTAAAAAATTTTTTTTAGATCTATTAGCAAAAAAATAAGGGTTTGCGGTTCTGTCTAGCCTTATTAACGTAAACGTGCATAGATCTGTTGACGGAAGAGTTAAACGAGTGTTTATGTTAGTTCCACATGCTAGTATGCTTTTAAGGCTTAGCACTTGAATAGTTTGTAACTTAAATTTTAATTACTTGTGTTTTAATGGACCTATGGCCTTATATATTAAAAAAAACCCATATAATTCAAAGACAGGGAGAAACTTATGTAAGCTAGATGTATTGGCAAAAATATAGGGTTTCGCGGTAAAGTCTAGGCTTGTTAGCGTAAACGTGCAGAGATATGTTGACGGAAGAGTTACACAAGTGTTTATTTTACCTCCACAGACGCGCTCAAACGTCAAGAAGTCGTTATGAAACATCTTGCCGTTATGAAACCTGCGAAATAGTTCACCGACATAAATCTTGACAGATTGGTTCTCTGTAAGTCCCGTCAACTGTATTTTGGATCTTTTGAGGATAAACGTTTTATGAATTTAAACTTATTAATTTTATATCATCGCTATTTTCAGACATAACTCAATGTAAACAATGAAGTCAAATTGTGAGCTACACAATTCATGAAAATAGCACTTTGAGACATCGCCAATAAATAGTGTAAGCGTTATATTTTCATGATATTGTGGTGTTTTGTTAAGCATATTGTTTCATAATCGTTATTATTTTACCCAGTTTGTGCAAGATTTTTGGCGACATTCTGACTTTAAGTCTAGCCTTCTGAACGTAAACGTCTAGCCATGTTAACGTAAACATGCAGAGATCTGTTGACGGAAGTGTTACATGAGTGTTTTTCTAACCTCCACAGAAGCGCTCAAGAAGCCGTTCCGAAACAACTTGCCGTTACGAAATCTGCACAATAGTTCACCGACATAAATCTTGACAGATTGGGTCTGAAAGTCACGTTAAAAGTACTTTATATCCTTTGGGGATAAACGTATTATTTATGAGTTTTTGTTGTTGGTTTTTTTTTTCGGATTTCCAAACGTTAAACTAAAAAACAGCTGAATTAGATATTTGAATAGAGTCATTGGTCTTCCATAAGTTTGTCCGAAGGCTTCTCCTAGTTTGTTTAAAGATTTGTTCAATTCACACAACTATTCGAAACCACTGGAAGCCAAGAATCGAGTCCTCACAGAGACTGGATCCACTGTAGCGTTTTACTTATTGATTTGAGGAAAATATTTGCTTAAGTCAAAATGATGAGCATGGATATTATTTTCTTTAATCAAAATAACAATATTGTAAAGTGACACGTCATTGGAAGCATCTCGGAGGGAAGACGCCAATGACATGTTACTTCGCAAATATCGCTTTTATCATAATTGCAGTAAGAGGGAATGTCGTTTTGAATACACGAATATTTTATTATGAATTGTTTAGTAAAGCGCAATCCTTGAGATTCTATAGGTGTGTGAAGTTTGCTAGAGATTGGATATTCAATACCCAAATAGGTTACATTACCAAAACACTCCACCCATTGGTTTCTGGAGTTCCTTACATTCAGTCCGCATACTGTAGCTTCAATCAAAGAAGGCGATATGTCTTTCTTTAAACTTTTGGATGCTCAAAATATACAGTTATAGTATAGGAATATAGTACAAATTGTAATTATCAAATGGCTTGAGCTACATATTCTAAAAAAAAAGTTACAGCTCTTCCCTTTTATGTGGAAGGATAAAAATAATACTAGCCCACCATTTTGTTTTTTCAAAACGCCTTGATAGCAATTTTCCTCGAAAGACGATTTTTTCTATTGAGCATCGTATATTAAAAGACTAAGCCAGTCGATACATCGATAAATCATAGTCAGTCCATGATTTAAACAGTTAGACAATTAAAGATTGTGTGATGAATCTTATTCAATTTACCTATAATACATATGCGCATGTTTATGCGCATCCGGGATCCAGAACCGGATATGCTCTTCGCATACAATATCCTAATTGTGTTACCTTCAAGCAATTAACTATACATATCCCTTTTCCCCTAAAACATTTTATATTAAAACCCATCGCTGTTTAAGTAAAAAGGTCGAAGTTATCGCCTAAATGAAAGCGAAAGAATAGAACCTTTTGGTTTTATCTAAAGTGACGCAAATTCATTAAAGGCACATCAAAGGAGAGGAGAACAAATTAAATAGTGAAAAGATTTATGGATTTATTTTAATATATTCATAAAAGTCATGAGAATTAATTTACGAATGCATTGAGACCCTATTAAATAGACTCATTTAAGATAAGTTATTTTGTGCTTGAAATATAGTTGTCTCCAATTCAATCATGTTTATCAATAACCTGTTTGTTTACATATTCAAAATAACGAATTCTGATTGGTCGGTTCAAAGATGTGTGTATCAACAGTCAAGGACAGAGGTGAAGAATCAGGAAATCTTAATTATAAAACTTGCTAATCTGGGTTATTTCTTGTTTACTTTCACATTTTAGTCGTTCTTATGGTGTTTTCTGGGGATAACTATTTGAATCAGTCTAAAACATTACCAAATAATATAGTTTGATATAGCATTAATCTCCATTAATGGGCCTTTAAAAAAACATGTCATACACATAAGGTGTAGGTACAGATTGAAAAAAAAACACATGTTCCCCAACCTTATCCCAGAAATCTTATTAACATATCATCGCCGACTTCTAATATCGTGGTTATAAAAGTCGTTTGTTTAAATCTTTGCGATCGCAGAGAAGTTCCGAATGATTAATTATTTAGTTTGCGCATGCGCAAATGAGTCCTAAAATTCGTACATACGGTACACTTTTATTTTTGCTTGCGTTTGTCAAGCCTTTCGAGAGAAACATGTTATCAGTTAGTCCGAATGATCCACACGTAGATATTTCAAACACTGTTACAACTTGGATCATATAATACGAGATATGGTCAATATGGTGTAACGGTTTTATAAACTTGCTCATCATTTAAGAAACATGGTCAACATTAGTCCGAATGATCCAGACGTATTTTCTTTTTCAAACACTGTTACAGCATGGATGATCCGAGTTAGGTATCTGTAGAAATAAATAATAAAAAAGCGTGCAATTATCGGTATTTTATAAATAGAATTGTGTGGGAGATTCGATTGAAAAGTATTCAGATCACTGTTGTAGAGTTCGTTAGATGTTTAACGAAAATATGATAACGTGTTGCCCAACCCAATTGCAATCTTTGTTTTAACTTTTCATGTCTTCTTTAAGTACAAGTTTATCCGTTTGTTGTATGTATGCTTTGCAACTTATATAGAAATAATGAAATATAATATGATAAGACAAAACGAAAATATATTATTGTGCCAAATCATTGGATCACAGTTTTACGCCATTTTTAAATCTAATTCATGTTTGTACCATGATAGAGAGTGCGTACATACTAACCCTTGATGTTGATTCTCCGATTTCTGACAAAGTTCATTTTAAGTCGATGACTGCTTTCACGAATACCAGAATAAGAAAGTTTAATACGTTGTTTAATTGTTTCGTTTTTAGTTTTAAAGGTGTTTATTCACAGATGTGAGGAAATTCCTCTTTTCTGTGAAAAAGCCCCTTTTATAACATGTGAGAGATATCCTTTGTTGAGATTAAGGCTAAGTGCACTTACTACTATATATATGACACCGTTTGCATTCAAAAAGGTCAATGCCATCATATCGAGAAAAAAGTGCCGAACCAGATCGGACGCTGCGAATCACACATTCGAATCTGTGAAAACATTATTTAAGATCCCCACTCAGGGCTGGCGGAATCAATTGTGTGTAGTGTCCAGTTTGTCCGAAACTATAACGGACAAGTGATGTTTACTGAGTTTTCTATTGAACCATTATACGGATAAGTGCTGAAAAGAATTTGAAATTTACGGACAAGGAAATTAAAATCAGATTTTGCCGCCACTGCCAATTAGACTGGTTTAAAATGGTTCCCTGATTTATCTACCACTTCAAACGGGTTGCGGAACCAGCACATGGGTTTCGTGTTCCGAATGACCCCGAGGATTGACGTCATCAGCTAGGGTTATCGGTAGATGTATATAAAAAACGCGCCGATCTTGTGGGAAAACGCGCCTTCTACACATGCGCGTAAAATACCGGATGTGTACTTTTCGTATGTTATAAGTAAGTCCGAATGATCCAGACGTAGAAAGTTCATTCTTCACACGGTTACAGCTTGGATCATCGGAGTTGGTTATCTGTAGGTGATCAGTATTTCTGAATATTCATTTTGGTTATTTGTGCCCTCTACGCATGCGTGTTTCATACCGGATGTTTCCGTTAATCATTTTATCTGTTGGTGATCAGTAGTTTTAAACATTTTGTTAAGTTGTTATTTCTTATATATATATATATAATTCACATTGTATGAAGATGTGCATTGAAACGTGCTGCTCTAATGCGAGAAATGTGCGATCTACGCATGCGCGTCAAATACCGGATGTTTACGTTAAGCAAAAGATCTGTAGATGCTCAGTAAATTTAAGAATTTCGGTTTGATTTTTATCTTATTTTTTACATAGTACTCATTGTACGAAGATGTTTATTTAAACGGAAAAATATGCTCTTTACGCATGCGCGTTAAATACCGGTTATGTCCGTTTAGCATTGTATCCGCAGATTATCAGTTATAGTCGTTGGTTCGAATACTGCGAGTGGGTGGGGCGGATTTTTTTTAACCCACATTTGGCGCGAGTACTGATTATGTATTCAGGGAGTGATTTCAATTTTTTTTTACAATCGATATAAAATTATATAAATTTGTTGAATCGTTTTATACCTATTGCTGTACATATATCCAGAGACATAGATAATTATCTATGTCTCTGATGTATTCTGAGATATTAAAGAATTGCTCTGTTCTATTCTGTTCTGTTCTATGGTTCGAAATTCAGTTCACGATGCGTTTTGACGTGTGCGATTTTTCCAGAGAGCGTCTTAAATAAAATATAAAAAAAAACGTACTTCACTACGTCATGTGTTTGATAAACACATAAATAGACCTTCATATACAAAGCCGGTAATTTAAACCAGGTGGGGGTATACTTGATACGTATTGCATGTTCGAGTTCTCTAACAGATAGGTGTGAGCTTTATTCGGGAAAAGAAAATCGGTTATCATTTATCATTTATTTTGAATTGTTGAAACCTACATGAGATTTTACTTTTCTTTGACTGTTGAACATGTAAATGCCAAGTTGCGTGGATATTTTCTTTTTTCACTCTTTTTTTTTTCTTTTTTTTTATGCTGTTTTTTTTTTTTTTTTTTTTTTTTTGTCATTCTGCGTCCTGGAATGTGTGCACGATATGGAATCACTTCGAAGACAATCGTCTACGAATAAGGTTCTAATGAGCAAACTGAAATGCATTAACATTAACTTAAACACAAACGGAACATTAGTTTGAAATATGAATCGTACTTTTAGATGCATGTCTATTGTCCTTCTTTTTTCATTTTCAAAAACAAAAATACTTTTGTGATTAAAGGATAACCTCAATATTATAAATGTTGACGTAAAGTTATTTCACTTGTTCCGGCCGCAGACCTATTAGAAATATCTTATATATACATGTTTTGAACAAGATGGTAACCAAGTAACATAGTTGCAATCATGTATGGTATATTATGATTGTAAGTAAAACAACATATGAAGTGCATATAAAACTATAACCAAACAAGAACGACAGTTCACTAGTTTGTTGCAGGCGACTCAGCAAAACATTGTTGAAAAAGGAGAAATTGCTCTGAACGAGCAATTTCCCCTTTTCCCAAAATGTTTTCTGCCCTATCAGTAGATTACTTTTCAATTTCATCACACTTTGAAATGCCGTCTGCATTCTCTTTCAATTTGGGACAGTCGATAGTTTGGCGTTTGGTTAAGGATTAAATAAGATGCTTTTCAATGTTACATATATTAATCGTGTGCTGGATACGTAAAGGTTCCGCCGAGCTACGACAGCCCAAGTCTTTGTGAGACAGATTTCTGGACAACATCCTGTAAGCTTACGCGTGCGCACAATCTATTGAACGTAGCATACAGGTAAATCTTCCCCGAGGCAACTTTAAAACTATAAAGAAGCGGAGAGGATTTCGAGAATTTTGAAATGCAAGTGCGTTTCTTTGGTAACGGGAGCACATTTCAACGGGAGGCTAGTATGATGTGGGTGGAGAATTCTTTTAAATCAGTATTCGTTGTTTGTTCGAAGGTGTGCGAAGGTGTTACTATGGAAATACGTGTGCTTTGTTGGTTATATAAAAGTTTTTGAATTGGGAATTATAGTTTGAATGGTAATTTTTGGAATATGGTCGGTGTACATTTTTTATTCAGTTGTATTATATGCAGCGGTAGATAGTGAATTATGTGGGATTTTGTTTAATGGTTTTTTGATTCCCGTGTCTTTTCATTATCAACATTAGTATAAGTCCTGTAAATTTGGAAGTGGCGATTTTTGATATTGAAACGTTTGGTATTTGGCAAGTTTTAATAGCGATATGTTGATAACCCTTCTTATATTCCCTTGTTTCAAAATATTTCAATGTTTTGAAAGAGATTGAGGATCTTTTAAGCAGCAAATACTGATATTCTTTGTTATGACTTGCGATATTTGTGTTGATATAGGTTTGGCCCAACAGTATCTTTTCAGTAGACTTTTCAATTAAGATTTTACGATAGCAGAGGGTTTGATACAAATCAGTTTATCCGTAAGCGCAACTCTTGAACGATTTTTAAAAGTTTTCAGCATTTATATTAAAGTCGAACCAATTAAACCTTTCCAACTTTTGCTTCGTTGAATAAGTTCTTGATTTCATGGACATTACTTCAACAGAAGCCATTAATAAGCGTGGGGGGCCTCCGTGGCCTAGTGGTTAGAGTACAGAACTTGAAATCACATGGCCCCTCTCCGCGTGGGTTCAAATCCTGAGAGGGATATGGATTTTCATGAGAGGCAGTCTCCCGACTGACTTACGGAATGCCGATGGTTCTACCCGCCTTGACCAGCCCTTATGGGCAGTTGAGTATGGGGTCTTCCTCCATCATTAAGAGTCGGGCATCGCTACATAACTGAAATAATGTTGATGTGATGTAAAACCCATATAAAAAAAAATTAATAAGCGTGATTCATAGATTAATATGATATGAAGGGAGCTAAATATTTTTACAGAAAACCGAACTTTACCTGGTTTGTTTTTTTCTGAGCTTTTTTTTGTTTGGTAGAAGTAAGAGGCTGGCAGTTTGGGATTGGAAGATCGTGGTCAATCGGAACTACTCGGGTATTTCCGTGAGCTGTGAAATACACCTCGGATATAAGTGTAGGGTTACAATTTTTCGGGTAAATCGGCATCCGCCAATGAACACCTTTTCTAAGCGTGCACGTTAAGTAGTTCAATGTGTATGGAAGTGTTGGACATCCTTTTTAATCACTTTTGATCAGTAACTCATACCAAATGGCGAACTTGTTGTTGTGACATGTATACTTGTTTCCTCAATCAAATTTAACGACTTTTTGGATTTTACATTCAAGATCTATTTTTAGAAACGAAAGAAAGTGACGTCAGTTTCGCGGGAAACAATATGGCGTCATCCCTATTATTTCAGAGGTGTTTTCTATTGGATAAACCCGATGTGTTCAGATTGGAAAATCGTGGTTCGACTGAAGTGAATCTTAAGGCACTAATTCTGTATGTACATTGCATTGACGAAAATGAGAAAACAATGGTTAATTATAGTTCCTTTTATTTGACCTCTTATTTGGACGTTACAATCATGATAGCATTGAGTTTGAAGTTATAAGTTATAACGCCCAAGAGAGATCAAAGATGACATATATTACATATATTTATTCTATTTGACCACCACATGTGTGTAAAGTCATTTTTACAACACAAAACATATTAAACACTCATATTAGAATGTATTTTTAAAATGGATTTTATTGACGCTCAACACTTTCCAGTTCTTCATGGGTAGCAATGTAATCCTCTCCAAGAAAATGATAGGATAATGTGGTTGGCCCAGGAATGCACTACAGCGAAATAATTTGTGACGATTGGGGTTCAAACACAGGTCATGTAGTCTTAGATCCCAGACGATTACCATTGCGTCATTATCTATCTAAAGTTTTCACTTTTAAAAAAATCATAGTTAATTTTCAAGAAATATTCGGATACACATCTGGTTGCGCCATTCCTATCTAAAGTGTTCACTTTAACAAAATCATAAACAGTCTTCGAGATATATTGAGATACATGTCTTTTTAACTAGAATTCGTGGACAAATCGATTAATTGTAGTTCGCAAACAATAGCGCTTTTCGACATGATGATTTAAAGATGCGTCTAAGACGCATGGGTCGTTTGTTGTCTCGATCAGATAAACGCTTTACAAAGTTGAACTCGGAAAGAAACCCGAGTTCACCGAGTAACCTTGTGCTTGAGGGCTTTTGTGTAACAGAGAAATTGCGATTTGTTAATATGATTATTGAATCTTAGATAATTGGATTCGTTGAAAACCCTAAGGGCATATGACTTGAAAATCTTTCAAATCTTAAAATCTTAAGTGTATTAATCTGTGAACCGATTGCTCAATTGATAAAAACTGAATTATTATTGTACTTGAAAAGTTAAGCAAACGTTGTGAGAAAAAGAGAGATGTTTTTGAAAGCATATCTATGAGCTTGCAAAAAAAAAGTGTGCGTGCTCAAACAACCCTTTGAAAGTAGAATACATATATTCCGCCATTTTGAAACCCATTCTGTCGTCGGATTACTTCGGTCGTTCTCGGTTAACATCAGTCGAGGTCCGGGACTATTCGGTTCAATACGAATAGTTCCGACTCAGGCCGGTTTATACCTAGAACGACCGAAGTAATCCGGCGAAAGAAAATATTTCAAAATGGCGGATTATGGGTATTCTAACTTCAAAGTACGATAAACAGTACACAGGTAGGTTCCTGTTTCTTTAACTGTTAAGTTTACGCTTTCCTGAGGTACCCATTTCCTCTCTACATTGACATTTACGAGCAAATCTATCGTACAAACTTTTATGAGATAGGCCCATTTACTTTTACCACTAGGCCACGGATACCCCTCCGTAGAGAAAATAACATTTTCGGTTAAAGGTGCTTGTTTTCAGATTTGGGCCATAGACGAAATTTAATCAAAAGCTTACAGGATAACAATGTCCTTTTTTCTCTTTAATGCATGAAAAGGTGTGGGTTTTTTCCAGTCAATGCAGTGTGTATGCATATATTTAGCTTAGGTCTTAATCCATTCCTGACAAACACAACGTTTGGGAAATACCGTGATATAAATAGACTGGAATTCCCTGGAAATCGCTCATAGTTTTAAATGATCATGTGATCTAAACTTCTAATGGATTTCTATTTTAAGATCAAATTAATAGATCAAAAGCGATGCATCGGTTTGAAAATGACATCGTTTCAAATGCTAATACGAAGAGACAATGGCTTTTTTCGAACCAAATGAGCTCACATTAGCGATCTTTCATTCAGTAATGTACGCCAGTACAGACATCTTCATGTTTAACCCTTTCCCAAACAATAACGACATTTGACCACTATGTTGCAGACGACTTTAGAAAACATTTTGGGAAAAGGAGAAATTGCTCGCTACGAGCAATCTTTCCTTTTCCCACAATGATTTCTGCCCTAACAGAGGATTTTTTCCCAATTTCATCACATTTTGAAATGTTGTCTGCAAACTCTTTCAATTTGGGACAGTCGACAATTTGTTGTCTGGGAAAGGGTTTAGGCACTTTTATCGTCATATTTTCCATTTTCTCATCTGTGAACAAGCCCCTTTAAATCTACATGTACCAAGACTAAATGGGTAGCCGATGCCAGGAGCTTATCTCATATTTATTACCTGATTGGATATTGGTTGAAAGGTTTGGCGCGCGCTAGTATTCGAATTGACCTCTTAACCTTCGGATCTTATCGGCCATTTTATAGTGTAAACCTGTTTGATGTCAATGGAAGGGGCTAATTGCGTGAATTAATGTTTTTACTCCCCAATCCTCAAAATATATGCCTTGAAACGTCTCCCACACAAGTCCAACATAGACGTATTTAACAAAAGGTGTTATGAACTTTAAAGTTTCTATCCATCGATTGGTAGGTAATGAACGTGCTAACATGGGTCCCGGGCTGAATCCTCAGCGTTGCTGATGTTTCTACCTGGCTTGACCAGCCCTTATGGGCAGTTTTAGGAATTGTCCTTTGGTTTGGACCAGTTGAGAGCCCGAGGCTATCATTGGTGATCACAAGACAGCTGTAATTCTACTGAAAATTTGTTGACATCGCATTAAGCTCTGTATAAAATTTAGTCTGCGTTGGTTGATACGAAAGGCATCTTATCGCATGTTGATAAACACCTTTCAGGCTTGTTCGTGTTATTTTAAAGGGGCCATGAAAGGAACCCTCACTTTTGGAAAAAAAATGATATCATGAAGTTTTCTCAAAAGATCAAAGTCACACCAGGTTTTTGGCAATCGGAACTACTCGGGTATTTCCGTGAGCTGTGAAATACACCTCGGATATAAGTGTAGGGTTACAATTTTTCGGGTAAATCGGCATCCGCCAATGAACACCTTTTCTAAGCGTGCATGTTAAGTAGTTCAATGTGTATGGAAGTGTTGGGCAACCTTTTTAATCACTTTTGATCAGTAACTCATACCAAATGGCGAACTTGTTGTTGTGACATGTATATTTGTTTCCTCAATCAAATTTAACGACTTTTCTTTTACATTCAAGATCTATTTTTAGAAACGAAAGAAAGTGACGTCATTCTCGCGGGAAACAATATGGCGTCATCCCTATTATTTCAGAGGTGTTTTCTATTGGATAAACCCGATGTGTTCAGATTGGGTTTTTGGTTTCCCAATTCAGCAGTTTCATCGATACAATTTCTGATCACACAGGTTGAGTTGACCAAAATTATTCAATTTTACACCAATTGTAATCAAGTTCATAAAACTTAGGTCGATTACCCTATCATTCCGCTTGCTGGATACTTACCTTAACCAGCATTCGTGCCATATATTGATAAATGCAAGGTCGCAAAGTGGATCCCGTTTCTCACGGGATTTGAACCCACGACGCTTGTGTCCGGAGGCCAAGGCTCTACAACTTGACCACCTGAGACTGCTTGACCGCGGTCATAACCTCTAGACTAAGAGTACATCCTTAATTGGATGGCCTAATTGGTTATGCATTTTATATTTGGTTTCCGGCTATAATGGCATAACTTTCAATAACTATCAAATGAAAACGATCTGATAAACTGGTTAATTCTAAATCATTGCCGTAAATTCGTAATGCGACTTCTTATGGATGAAATTTATGTAAAATTTACAAAGAAAATATGTTCTTTTTTTCCTTGAATGTGAACATGTGATGTGCGTTCTGCCTTTTGGATTACTGATTTATATCATGCTTTTCTAATCAGAATGGACCTTAATTCTACAAGAATGTTGCGATTTCTTATTTTGAATGTGTTATTAGTGTACTTATTCATTTTCAAGTGCTGAAATCCCTAAAGGACATTTATCTTGCTAAACTTGCTTATCAATAACTATCATATGATAACATAACATGGCATAATTTAATTAGAACTTAAGCACAAAGGCACTTAGTTCAAACACATTTACAATTTCATGCATAAAAATGAAGATATGAAGTCAATCACGTACAGATTACAGTATATTTGATATGGTTAGAAGAATAAGTACATATGTGTGTGAGAATGGAATAAAAGTCTAATGAAACATTTAGTGTGATTTCTGCCAACGCATTCCAGTTAAAAAACAAGAGTAACATTTGGCGACAATCATGTAGTATTTTTAAACTATGAAAAATGGAAATTCATTTGTGTTTTTTTTTTTGGTTAAACAAATGTAAATACAGGAGAGTTCGCTTGTCACGAGTGATTTACCCTTTTCTCACAATGATTTTAAAGACATCTCCATCTTGAATTTGAATGTTTGTATAGAGAGGTCTATCCTTTTCCCACAATGGTTTTTAAATTCATCTTCTACGGATACATGTAAAATGCATGTACATGTACATGATTGCTTAGATAGAATTGCAGAGTTGCGTCTTTTTGAGTGTACGGAATGATTTAGTGCGTATAGTTTGTATTGCTTTTTTGCGTATATGATCATTGATAAGAGTGCTCATAAAATTTCAAGTATATTTTACGATAATGTAATATCTGCATACACATTTGGCGTCTTTATATTCCTTATGGTGCTGTAAAACATCAAACTCCTCAGAGTGATCTCCCTTTATGGGGATGATCACTGCCATCACAAATGTCACGTGACCACCTACTTAGAAACGAAAATGGCATAACAAGATGGCGGCAAAACTAAACAATTGTAATCCATTAGTGCTTTATTTATAAACAAAACCAATTCTTTTTCATCTTAACTGGTCTGAAATCAATACAACAAGATATTGTTACTAAATTAACTAAGATATCCGGTAATCTCTTAACAAAACAGCATCATTTGAATTTCATCCAAATCTGGATGAAAAATCTTGTGGTGGCAGTGATCGATGCAGCGTAGCAAGGGGAGATTACTCTGTGAGGAGTTTGTTAAAACATTTCACTCAATGTAAATATAAGACGATTGCGTGTCTTCATTTTCCGGGCCGCTTAAACTTTAAACGCAAATTAAACATGCATGTTTCGGAGAACATTTCTTGAGTGTTTGTTACATATGCTTCGTTTGAAAATCTAACACGCTTTTACAAAAAGACCCCCATCACTTTTCAACATTTACAACTTCATATCTATTTTTTTTTGCGAAATTTATTAAAATGAAAATGAAATCATTTTGCGCAGTGAATCGATGCGTGCAATTAATGTCTCGAACCTTTTCCCCCATTTTAGCTGTTGTTTGCGCATTTTTCTTTTCGACAAATGAATCTAAAGATAAACATCGAAACAAACTTCAACATTTGCACAGTGAGCCTGCCTTATGTCTTTGTTTTTTCTCAAGCGGATTCAATCGTACTCATAAACAGCGTTGTGGCTCTGTGAAATTAGAAGTTCGCTTTTAATGAACAAAATCACATTTTAACACATTTAGTCACATCTAGTCACAATGCTTGCGACGTATTTTAACCAATCACAGAAGCCTTTCCGTATTGCTGGGCAATGCTTTTTGTTAAAATGGAAGCTATATATGAAACGACACTGTGTTATTGTTATGTGCTTTTAGAAAAAATTAGCTAATATGATTAAGTTCTAATAAAATTTCTGTTCTTTTCTGTTCATATTTATCCATGGGGATTGTTTGTTGATTTCGTTAATTGTTAAATTGAGTGTCGTCTTCTTACAATAGAAGGACAAAACAGAGCACGTGTAAATCAAATCAAGCAAGTGGGATACATCAAGCTTTTATCATTTTACGGTTTAGCGGTGTTTTAGGTTTTTCTTTCTCCCTTTGCTGAAACGGGAATCTACGTGCACAGGTGATATCTACCTGTTCAATCTATAAATAGTATACATGCGACAGAGACTCAGGCACTTAGCATCGTTTCTTTACAGTGGTTAAGTAGTTACGATTCACGAGTGGAATATTATTACGCTTCCTTCAGTTGTAAGCATACACTCACAGAACAAGTATATATATTTGAAGTTCGAGAGAGTTGTTTAATCTTGCTAATTGTGCTTTTAATAAGTTGTGTTGTATGGACTTTAGATCTTCTTGCATTATGAACGATTAGGTAAAATATGAGTTAAATTATTGCTGTAAGGTCTTCATGAGACTTTTTAAGGATGAAATTTGTTTGAAATTCATAGGATAATGTTTGTTATTAGTTTTCTTTATCATGAACATTTGATGTGAATTTTGCCTTATGAAGACGATGTTTTGTGGACCTGAATGGATCTTAATTCTACAATAATATCGTGATTGCTTAATGTAATGTCTTCCTGTGTTCTAAATGGCTTTATTTCGTTTTCAACAAATGTTTTGTATTGAATAGCGTAAGAGACTGTTTAGCTTGCTAAGATGTGATGCGTTCATTGGAGTCAATGAATTAATAAAAAGTTCAAAACTGTACGATTTAGGCATAACTTGTTGTTTTGCTTATGCCAGTTCGAAACACAATGGCATCATAGTGTAAAAGTTACAACCCCTTGTATGGCGCTTTCGAAAACGTGAAATAATTTTGATTATCAGTCGATCTTTGGGTTCCCTTTTTGATTATCGGGTAATAGATGATGGTTCCTTTTTCTCGCACTGTTTTAATGTTTAAGTCAAGCAACATTATTAATCCATGACTTGTTATAACGAACGGTTAACGAATGGTACATTCTTTGAAGAAGCGGTTTCTGATATCGTTTATATTTGTGTTATTTTTTTATCACTTTATTTTCGGATTATTTATTTACCCAAGCGGCTTGAAGTCTTTCGATAGTTAGAATTTATAGACGATGAAAACTCTTTGCATATAAATCTTTCATTACGAGAACAATCTAGTCTGTGTGACTCTGTAATTTTTCTTATGTAAATGTCAAATGGGATAATTGCCGTTTGAAACATGGCCATATACATTTGGTTTCATGAACTTAGGCCACCGGCCCATTAAACAGGGTTATACAAAGTAAAAGATATCAATGGAGCGTAAGTGAACGGACAGACACATATAAAATAAAACGTTTAAACTATTTTTGATCATCTTGCGGCCTCAGTTGAAATGAATACATTAAGAAATTCGCAGTTAAATAAATAACGTTTATAAACGGTATTTATTATCACCAAGGTTACCCAAATAGCCCTCTTTGTAGAAAGACATATAAGTTTAATCTATTTGATAATTGCAAAATACGACATTCTTATCAATGTTTTACTTCAGAATGAAACCCTGCTCATACATTTTGTCAACATCATTCCAAATTATGTCTAGGATACATATAATGTCATCTGTACCGGGTAAAGAATAAACAAATATAAAACGTCGCTCCTGTGATGGTCAAATGAGGAGAGTTCACAAATTTCGTTTCATAAGTCTATAAATAGATATTGGCAATCGGAAGTCATCGGTAATGCCGGAATTCCACGAATAGAATGAATAGTTCTCGATCACGTGGTCGTTTTCCTCTTTCCTTATTTGTAAAAGTTCGAGAGGTGCAAACGTCTGGGTAAATGTGAAAAGAAAGAAAGTGATTAGAAAAGTGTAAGTTTCGCAGTTTTTCGGCAATGATATCTCCACCGAAGATTGCGAAGGTATCCAAATGCATTTAGGACAACTCGGGCAATTTCGTAGCGATTATGGTCCGAAATGATGGGGGAAAATTACAACATTACTATCTTGAACTTGTGGCCAGATCCTTCTGTCATAACTTGTATATTTTGTGTGTGTAATTAGCTGAACAAATTTGGTAATGAAATATGTTTAATACACGTAGAGCAAAGGGTTTTAGAATCGACTCTTAAAGGCCCAATAAAGGAGATTAATGCTATATCAAACTTCATCATTTGATAAACTTTTGGACAGATTCAAATAGTTTTTTTCATCAGAAAACACCATCAGCACAACTTAAATATGAAAGTAAACCAAAAATAACCCAGATTAGCAAGTTTTGTAATTCAGATTTCCTGATTCTTCACCTCTGACCTTGACAGTTGATACACGCATTTTTGAACCGACCAATCAGAATTAGTTATTTTGAATATGTAAACAAACAGGTTGTTGATAAACATGATTGAATTGGAGACAACTATAATTCAAGCACAAAACAACTTATTTAAAATGAGACATTTTTGTAGGGTCTCAATGCATTCCTAAACTAATTCTCATGACTTTTATGAACATAATAAAAGAACTCCATATATTTTTTCAGTAATTTATTTGTACTCCTCTCCTTTGATGTGCCTTTAAAAGCCCTGTAGAACAATTCCTCCTTTTGTCACAATGGTTTCAACATGACATCATTAAGATAATGTAATATTTCTACCTTTAACCAGAAACTAACGATTTCAATTTAAACTTGTCATAACATTAGCTACGAGGGAATTAGTACATACTGTTTCAATCTATATTTCACATCCATTTTCGATTTTTTCTCGTGCATGCAAGATTTAGTTGCAAAAACATGTGCGCTGCAAACTAGTTAGTAGAAAAGTCGTGATTACATTAAAACTGCAACGTATTGTCAAAACACTTGAGTCAATGAGCACAGTTCGATTTAAAGATGAATTATAAGAATGTGAGAAAGAGAATCATTTGGAAAATATTGTTTATGTCCTACCTCATTTTCTTACGATGTTGTAGATGGTGAATATTTTTGCATCTTGTTTGGTGTAAATAACAGTGTTTTGTGACAAAAAGTAAATAACCCTGGATTGCTAAATTCTCTATTCCCGCCATAGGCAATAGGCTATTGTGTAGGTGTGAAGAAAAGAAAGAAAGAAATGGCGTCTGATTGAAAAGTGTTAACCAGTTTACTGTGGAATACGTTCGTTTATTTATATTACAAAGTTTTGTGGATTTGTTTCTGGTTTGTTAATGTGTGTTCAAGCCAGAGAAAACACGTGAAAAGTTTGTGGGTTTTAAAACACGTTATTTTCAAACTTAGATACGGTCTTACTTAAGAATACAAATAAGAGAGAATAGAACAGAATAGAACAATGCCTCTTTTCAACAAACGTCGAAAGACGCCGAGTACGTCGAGTGACGTCAGCGAGGGACGTGCGACGTCAACGGAGGCGACGTCAAGTGAAGCGGGATTTTTAAGTAGCTTGAAGGTAAGAACAACTTTATCATTATTGATGGGGACAGTGATTAACCCTTTACCAAACACCAAATGTCCCACCGTCCCAAATTGAAAGAGTTTGCAGACGATATTTTAAAATGTGGTGAAATTGGAAAGTGATCTTCTGATAGAATAGAAAATATTGTGGGAAAAGGAGAAATTGCTCATCACGAACAATTTCTCCTTTTCCCACAGTGTTTTTCAGAGTCGTCTGCAACAAGGTGGCCAAATGTCGTTATTGTTTGGTAATCGGTTGAGACGTGAAGTGTCGTCCTCTTGACATAAGGGTCGTGTGTTCGAATCTCGTGCGTATCTATGCTTTTATCCTTATTGACTGGTCTTTTTTTGGCAGCGAAGTTTGGGGTTTTCCTTTATCAATTAAAAGCCAGGCATGCAAAATAACTAAAAAAAGTTGACTCGTTGTGAAAACCTAATAGAAAGAACTACAGTATCATGTACAACATTTTTTTGCATCAGCTTTTGATTCCAAACTTTATGAAACGTATTCAATTTATGAAGCGTTGTCATGGGGTTGAAGGAAATATATTCTTTTAATATTTATCGTTGACGAATTTGATGTTTTATTGTTATTTGATTTCAAACTTCTCGAAATGACAGCTGTGGTAGTGTTTGCCTAAGAAGCATTCTAACAACACACTCTGTCCTCAAAAAGCGATGGAAACTAGGATTTGATATTGAGATATAATGCACACGACTTTTTCCAAAGGTTAAATACCCATTATCCGCCATTTTGAAACTTATTCTTTCGGCAGATCACTTCGGTCGTTCTCGGTATACATCGGTCGAGACCGGACCTATTTGGTTTAATTCGAATAGGCCCAAACCGATGTATTCCGTGAAAGACCGAAGTAGTCCGACGATGGAAGGAGTTTGAAAATGGTGCATGAAGGGGTATTCTACCCCAATGTTGTTTAGTTTTGTTTGGCTCGATTCAAAGATTGTTTTAAGCATAAGGAGACGTTGTTCTTTTTAGCTTGAATATACTCGACGTTCTTGGTTGATGTGATTCTATTGCTGTTTATTATTTGTTTTTGTTTTATTTGGAGATTTTAACAGGCTTAAGGAACCCATGGCCCAATGTTTAAAGGAACTAATTAGAAATATGTTGGCCCCCTCTCCGCGGGGATTCAAATCCTGGTGACGGTATTTGGATTTTCATGAGAGATTGCTTCCTGGTTGAAATCTGCACAAACAAACATATCAAGTGTCGCCTTTTGCAATGTCATTTTCAGTTAAGTGTGTTAGGGATAGAGGCTTCTGGTTTAACGAGACACGTAGAAGTAGTTTAAGGAAGAATATCCATAATCCTCCATTTCTTTTTCGTCGGATTACATTGGTCGTCGTCGGAATACATCGGCCACGTTCGATATATACCGAAAACAACCAAAGTACGATCGTTGCCGGTGTATTCCGAAGACATCCGAGGTAATCCGACGAAAAGTAAATGTTGCAAAAGCCGACACTTGACTTAGGGTAGAATAACATTTTGAAACTAATTCTTTCGTCAGATAACGACTCTTAATCCGACGAAAGAATAAGTTTCAAAATGGCGGACTATGTGTATTCTTCCTCAAACCATTTGCAGAAATAAGACATGCGTTTAGAATATAACTCGAAAGAATTAGTATCAAAATGGCGGACTATGGGTATTTTACCCTAAGCCATTTGCAATTATAACAAGAGTTTTAAAAACCAACTTCGATCCTTTGAAATATGATCTCAAAGACAAAACCGAAGCGGACAAGTTGTCATGACGACATCACTAATGAATAGGCGTGCTCTTTTAGTTCGCTCGCTGATTAGTTCGGTCGTTACGCAAGATGTGATTGAAATAGATACCTTCAAAGAATCCAAGTTTCGCGGAGATTGATTGAAGTTATCCCTTTCTCAAACAATAACGACACTTAACCACTTTGTTGCAGACGGCTCCGTAAAAAATTGTGGGAAAAGGAGAAATCGCTCGTGACGAGCAATTTTTCCTTTTCCCACAAGGTTTTCTGCTCTTTCCGAAGAATAGTGTTCAAGTTCATCACATTTTGGAATGTCGTCTGCAAACTCTTTCAATTTGGGACAGTTGAAAATTTGTTGTTTGGGAAAGGGTTATGCGGCATGCTGTAATATTGTCCCTACGTGGTAGAGAAAAATCGATCTGTTGACGTTACGTAATTTGGTCTAGAGTTTAACGCTTAGAATGCAGGGAAATTTTCTAAAAATAGATGTTTGTGTCGTTTGCTTTCCAAAAACAGTAAATGTCTGTTTGATTTTGATGAGGAAAGATACTTAGAGTATTATTGTCCTTACGTGGTACAGAAAAATCGATATGTTGATGTTAGTAATATTTGGTTAGAATTGAACACTAAGAATGCTGGGTAATTTTCTAAAATTAGATTTTATTTTTGCGTCGTCTGCTTTCCTTAACCGTAAATGTCTGCTGAATTTTGATGAGGAAAGATACTTAGAGTGGTATTGTCCTTACGTGGTAGAGAAAAAACAATAAAATGACCTTACGTAATTTGGTTCGAGTTTAACGCTTAGAATTCTGGGTAATTTTCTAAAAATAGATTCTGGTGTCGTCTGCTTTCCAAAACCGTAAATGTTTGCTGGGTAGAATTTAACACTTAGAATGCAGAGTATCTTTTTTAAAAATAGATTGTTGTGTCGTCTGCTTTCCAAAACCCTTCAATATCTGCTTAATTTTGATGATGAAAGATACTCAGAGTAGCGAATATGTTAGATCCCAAGCCAGCCGCCAATTTGAAGGACTGGCTACCAAAATGGTTTATAAATTAATTGCGGAATATCTGATATATACTTACACATATTGACACATTCAGAATCAATGTTTCGTTCCATAGCTATATCCCATTAGACAGTATACAAGTACTGCAATACAAACGAAATGTGCGTTTTCAAAAGATTTTATTTTCTCATGGAAATTCTCTTATTGGTAAACACTCACCTTAACATGTGCAAGTAATCTAGTTCCTGAATGCTCTGCTTAGGTAAGTAGTGTAGGTTTTTGGTTTGGTTTTATTTGTCCACCAATATGATGATAATGTTTACAGAAAATAGAAATAATAAACAACATAAGAAAAGAAAAAAAAATGAAAATGAGAAAAGAAGATACATCAGCGACAATGAACATAATATATGAACATGTAATGCTACTGATGATAGACAAACATGCATATCAGGCAAAGGTGTCAATAAATAACAAATGAACACAACTTGATCGATAAAGAAATTGGTCTTGTCATTAGTTTACTATTTTGCAATCGGTATTGCCAATTTTGAAGTCAAACCCATAGATGTATGAACATACTTTATCCTTTGTGTTATTTCACATTATTTTTAATTCGTTATTCCATCTGGAAATATCCAACGATTATTACCGATCGTTGTATTAAGGTAGAATACCCATAATCCGCCACCGTTTGTACTTTAAACCTTAACACACTGCCATTAAGTTTTAATACAAATAATCCGCTATTTTGAAACTATATCTTTCGTCTGATTACTTCGGTCATTCTCGGAATACATCGGTCGTGGCCCAAACTATTTGGTTTAAACCGCGACCGCGACCGAAGTAATCCGACTTCGGTCATTCTCGGAATACATCGGTCGTGGCCGAAACTATTTGGTTTAAACCGCGACCGCGACCGAAGTAATTCGACGAAAGATATAGTTTCAAAATAGCGGATTATTTGTATTAAAACTTAAGGGCAGTGTGTTAAGGTTTAAAGTACAAACGCAGTTTGAAGGAAAAACGGGAAAAACCTGATTTATCACACCTCTTATATCATCGGAGGATCACTTAGAATATTCTAGGCTTATTTGTATTTGTATTTGTAAATAGTTAGTATTAATGATGACTATGTATATCGTACTTGTCAAATAAATCTATGTTCTGTTCTGTTCTGTTCTGCTCTTAACGGGGGAACAAGCGCAAGTACATTATGTCATCCTCTTTTAACACTTTACCAAACGTTAAACTATCGACTATCCCAAATTGAAAGAGTTTGCAGACAACATTTCGAAACGTGATGAAAATGAATAATAATCTTCTGATAGGGCAGAAAACATTGTGGGAATAGGAGATATTGCTCGTTAAGAGCAATTCATTATTTTCCCACAATATTTTCCCGAGTCGTCTGCAACAATCTGGTCAAATGTCGTTATTGTTTGGTAATGGGTTAAAGGACAGAGGAGACATCATCTAGGCGTAATAGATCACCGTGTGTTACCTTGTAACTTTTCTACAAGACAAGCATGTGGCTTTAGAGGCCAACATAGAGGTGTATGCCCCTAGATTACTTTTGAATTGCTTCTCAAAATCCTACTGTGTGGTTCATATGAAAAGCGTTTTCCTTTAGTTAATGTTTTCGTTGTTATTCGAAACCCTACATAGCCGGTTCTTGACAATCCAGAGGCCATTGTTCCTCTTGTTAAATTGGTTTCGCGTTTCGAAAACCTTTATTGCTGGTACTCAGAGGTCCAGTTAGAATGCGTATATATGTTGCTATTTTATTTTTCGTTGCTTCAAACCTGTGTGGTGGTGGGTAATCTAAGGTCATGTTAAGAGGTGTATTCGTTCATTCTAACTGGTTTTGCTTGCTTCTGGCAGAAACTTTAACGACCAATAAGTAGGTACAGCTCATACAGAAAAGACATACTAGGCTTACATTTAATTGTAACACTTTGTATCCCTGCGGAATGCATAACGTGAAAAACCTTTCCACCAAACAACACAAGAAAAAAGTCATCATTAAGCAATCACGTATTCGAATCGTGCATGCAGTCAGCTGTTTAGAGACGCTACCCGCGACACAGTGAATCCCAGAACAACACTGTTGTTGCTGTTACCCCTGTCGCTTATTTGACAGACACCTGTTAGATGTTTGTTTTACTTGGTAACGTTTTTCTAAACAACTTAAGGAAAATATTTACGTAAGTTATAACTAATAAACATGGATAGTATCTTCAATGAAAGTATATTATTGCATTGTAACACGTCGTTGGAGGCGTCTCGGAGAGACGACTCCAATGATGTGTTACTTTTCAATATTGCTTCGCCCAATATTGTAATAAGAGGAAGTGTTGTTTTAGACTTACGCAAATCTTAAGCGTAAACTGTTTGGTAAAACGGTATCCTGGTACCTTGTACTTGCGTCGTTTTGCACGTCGTTGAACCCCCAAATAAACAAACAAAAGAGCATCTACAACAAGGTTCCTTTAAGTCCCGATAAGAAAGGCAGAACACTCAGTCTCCGATCAGCAGGTACAGTTCAAACCATAAAGATATAGAGTTGTATATCTATACCTCGAAGTTGATGGGAGAGTTTGACGTATAAATGTCTGGAATATTTAGACGTAGAAATAAATAAATATATCAGGAGACCGTTTTTACTTCGACTTATAGAAGAGTTTGACATACGGAGAGTTCGATGTATAAATGTCTGGAATATTACGTAGAAAAAAGAGCAAATGATTCGGGAGCCCGTATTTACTTCGACGTAAAGAGGACTGGTGTTCGATATATAGAGAGAATTCGATATATATCTGGAATATTAATACGTAAATAAATTGCAAATACTTCGCATGCCTTTATTTTGTTTGACATAAAGAAGAGTTCGACAATCAGAAGGTCGATGGATAGATACATGTATTACACCATATACATGTATGCCATCCTTCCATGGTAACATTATATATCTCTGCGGAATGCATAGCATGCAAAAGTTTTCCACTAAACATGACTAGAAAAAACTGATCATCAAGCGATCACAGGTTTTGATCGTGCATACAGTCAGCTGTTTAGAGACATCACCTGCGACACAGTGGATCTCAGAACATCACCGTTGTTGCTGTTACGCCTGTCGCTAATCTGACAGACACCTGTTAGATGTTTTAATTTCTGGTGCCTTGTACTTGCGGTGTTTTGCACGCACTTTTTGTTGCCGCCACCAAGTGCACGTTCGAATGTAAAAGTTGGAAACGTTTGCGCGTTGATTATAAGAAGAACTATGAATTCAACAACTATTTAGTCATTGTTTCAAATTAAAACTTTCCGACATCTGTTAATAGGGCTGGTTAAAAGAGTCAGACGGTTGATTCAGCTTTTCATGGGATTTGATTATTGACTGATTTATGTTATTAAGTCGATTGATTGATTACTTTGTTAAATAGAATAACGCATGTTGGTGATTTGACAGACACCTGTTAGAGGCTATTCCTGGTGCCTTGTACTTGCGGTGTTTTGCACGTACTTTTTATGTTGCCATCAACCAAGTGCATATCTATTAATGTGAAAACTGGCAATGTCTGCGCGTTAATTATCAGAAGAATGCTTAATTAAGCCACGCTCGGAATTTAAGATTTTTTTTTTAATTAGAAATAATGTCCCATGGTCGTTCAAGAGAGTTGTTTCAATTTGTCAGATGATTGATTCAGCTTTCATGGGATTCGAACCCTGGAACTATAAGCTGGTGGTCGATTTCGTGATCTTAGTTCAAAACATAAGAAACACACAAGACGCAATTTACTAGTTTCAATTGTATCCTAATACTCGATTGATTGATTGGTGGATTGAATTGTTGATTGGATTGAATTGTTGATTTATAAGTCGATCGATTGATTGATTTATTAGTCTTGATTGCGGTGTTTTGCACGTACTTTTTATGTTGCCATCAACCAAGTGCATATCTATTAATGTGAAAACTGGCAATGTCTGCGCGTTAATTATCAGAAGAATGCTTAATTAAGCCACGCTCGGAATTTAAGATTTTTTTTTTAATTAGAAATAATGTCCCATGGTCGTTCAAGAGAGTTGTTTCAATTTGTCAGATGATTGATTCAGCTTTCATGGGATTCGAACCCTGGAACTATAAGCTGGTGGTCGATTTCGTGATCTTAGTTCAAAACATAAGAAACACACAAGACGCAATTTACTAGTTTCAATTGTATCCTAATACTCGATTGATTGATTGGTGGATTGAATTGTTGATTGGATTGAATTGTTGATTTATAAGTCGATCGATTGATTGATTTATTAGTCTTGATTGATTTAATTGAAAGATTGATTGATTATATTGGGTTGTATCCCTTTGCTGGGTTGGGTTGCATTATAATGTCAAATACGAACGCTTTGATTTTGTAGCTGTAAGTCTGTCTTATATATTTAAGCTAATTCCTCCTTGATTTAGTTTACATAACGCTTGAAACTAACAGATCCTCGCGTAATTTCATCTAATGCACTTGTCCTGCAAATCGGGTAGCTGTTAATATCTCAGCTCATATTCTCTCGGTAAGTTCAGCAAAAGTACCTGCGACCAAACGAACCTTGTGTACTTTTGTCTAATAATCTAAAATAAGTCCCCAATAATGTGTTTTCCGGTACGAACTGACAAAAAAATAGGAATACCATCACCCTCTGGGGCGTTGTATAATTATATACCGAACAGGAATGTCGCAATAACTCGGGAGAAAAAAAGAAAGGAATGAAGAAACTAATGACGTGTCACTCACAAGACGTTCATGTTGGGAATACATATGGTGGTCCTGAAAAACAGAAGTCAACAGGTCAGGAAGAAGCTCAATCTGAACACATCGGGTTTATCCAATGAAAACACCTCTGAAATAATAGGGATGACGCCATATTGGTTTCCGCGGAAATGACGTCACTTCACTTTCGTTGTTAAAAATAGATCTTAAATGTGAAATCGTAAAAGTCGTTTAATTTGATTAATGAAACAACTATGTATGTCACAACTTATAATTCCGCCATTTCGTATGAGTTACCGATAAAAATGATTAAAAAGGATGTCCAACACTTCCATATACCTAGAACTACTTAACTTGCACGCTTAGAAAAGGTGTTTATTGCCGGATGCCGATTTACCCGAAAAATTGTAACGCTTCACTTATATCCGAGGTGTATTTCACAGCTCACGGAAATACCCGAGTAGTTCCGATTGGAAGAAGCTGTGTAAATCAAAACACAATCAGCAAGGGTCCTTAGTCATGGAAGGTAATCTCTCATACAGTTACTTTAAACATGTTTTTTATTGCCATAACACTTTACAAAAGAAGCAAGTGAATGTATATTCAATTAGGCAAATTAATAGATTAGGCAAAAAGGTTTTGCCACAAGTTGTTCAAACCCTAGATTCGGCCATCCCCCTGGAAGGTATTTAGATATTGTATTTTTTTCCAATTAAAAATACATTTTATTACTCGAATTGTGATACAATGCATGAGTAAATATAATGATTTATATAAAACAGTGGGGCCTCCGTGGCCTAGTGGTTAGAGTACAGAACTTGAAATCACATGGCCCCTCTCCGCGTGGGTTCAAATCCTGTGAGGGATATGGATTTTCATGAGAGGCAGTCTCCCGACTGACTTACGGAATGCCGATGGTTCTACCCGCCTTGACCAGCCCTTATGGGCAGTTGAGTATGGGGTCTTTCTCCATCATTAAGAGTCGGGCATCGGTACATAACTGAAATAATGTTGATGTGATGTAAAACCCATATAAAAAAATATATAAAACAGTGTACCTATTCCTAACACGTGACAATCAATGATGTTTTCTAATGTCCAATGTTTTAGTTTAATTTTCGATTCGTTAATGTTCCGGTTGATGTGGATACAGTCCATACAGTAGTATGTACAGTTAAGTGTGGGATATTCCTCCAATATTAAAAAGAAAGACATTTTCGGACGTTGTGAAATATATGTAACTGTAACATTGTCAATAAAATGAAAAACCCCATATAAATAGATAAATGAATGAACTAACTGCCCATATCCTCCGTGGCTAAGTGTTTAGATCACCAGTTAGACTCCCCGGCTTGGCCAGCCCTTATGGACAGTTGAATATTGAGTCTTCCTCAATTATTTTAAGTCGGAGATCGCAAGATAACTGTATTAATGCTGATGCAATATAAAACCCATATCAATAAATACATAAATAAATTAGCTGCCCATAGCCTCCGTGGCTAAGAGTTTAGAGAACCAGTTAGACTACCCGGCTTGACCAGCTTTTACAGACAGTTGTGTATGGGGTCTTCCTCCATCATTAAGAGTTTGGTATCGTAACCTAACTGTAATAATGATGATGCGATGTAAAAACTAAGAAGACAATTTCTCCGAATCACGTTACCGGAATTTGAACTGAAACTGAACGATTTCGACATTTGGTAAATTTGAGAACCGCTGAAGATCTCTGGGAAGAAAGATGCAAGCGTGGCACCTTAGCAATAATACAGGAGCGCGTCAGTGAGAAACTGACACATATTGCTGGTGACGCGCGATGGCTCTCTGTCAAATGTTCAGCATACCAAATGTTATCTTACACGGAACTGAAATGTCAGCTATGTATCCCGCGCCCAAGTAATTAATCAATCGGAACTTCTCGGGTATTTCCGTGAGCTGAGAAATACACCTCGGATATAAGTGCAGGGTTACAATTTTTCAGGTAAATCGTCCCCCTGGCATATAACACATTTTCCCTAAGCGTCCACGTTAAGAAGTTCGATGTAAATGGAAGTGTTGGACATCCTTTTAAATCATTTTTTATCGGTAACGAAATAGCACAATCATAAGTTGTGATATATATATATATATATATATATATATATATATATATATATATATATATATATATATATATATATATATATATATATGTATATGTATATATCACTGTTTCCTTAATCAAAGACTCATTAGATTAATACATTTAAGCGCTATAAACGAAAATAGTGTGGCCCAAGTCTCGAGAGAAACAATATAACGGCATCCCTATTATCTCAGAGGCGTTTTCCTCATGTGTTCAGATTGGTAAAAAACGTATATCAACGGGTGCCAACCCACGGTCATTTTTGCAATGTCTTACGACTTGTCTTTGCTGTTTAACCGCTATAGAACTAGAACCGACTTCAACATTATGTAAACAGGTTGGATCCAGGCCATTGCCGGCTGACCTGTGATCTAACAATGGTCTGGTCACTTTTTGTTCCAGTTTATAGTTATATTTTGTTCCATTCGTAGGACAAAGTTACAGTCATTTGCTATGTTTTGTGCTGGTTAACCCATATAGGGCTGGAACCGATTTTATGCTTATGCAAAGAGGTTGGATCCAGGCCAGCCGCCTAATAAATTGGTGGCTGACCTGTGATCTATCAATGGTCTGATCACAATTTGTTCCAATTCATAGTTGTTTTTGTTCCATTCGTAGGATAAAGGTACAAAGTCATTTGTTATGTTTTTATTTTTCCCGCCTACACCCACATATCAATGGTTCAGCGCAAGACTATAGTAAGTGCTTCACCAGCATGAATCACTTACTATAATATTGTTCAAATCCTGATGAGGGATATGGATTTTCGTGAGAGGCAGTCTCCCGACTGACTTACGGAATGCCGATGGTTCTACCCGCCTTGACCAGCCCTCATGGGCAGTTGAGTATGGGGTCTTACTCCATCATTTAGAGTCGGGCATCGTTACATAACTGAAATAATGTTGATGTGATGTAAAACCCATATAAAAAACTAATATATATTGCGCAGAACCCTCGGTATGCCGATGGTGCATCCCAAGAAAATGTTGTGGTACTTGTCTAATACCTACTCATAATGTGAACTTATTTATTAACGTGTGTTCCTGGTTCAGTTGAACAATATCCAATTATTGCAAACCTCTGCCTTGTTGTTTTTCGAGCCTGAGCAAAAAGTGCAATCTCTTGCACTTTACTGTTTTTCTCTTCTGTTTTGTTGTTGTTGTTGTTGTTTTGGTTGCTGTTGTTGTGTTGTTGTTGTTGTTGATTTGGTTGTACATATGTGTTATCCTTGAACTCGGGGAACCAACCTGAAGCCTGTGGCCCAATTCTTCAAGAATGTTAATGCCGGGTCCCATAGTTTTCCTTTTGCGCCAATGTGCTAGAACAGCTCGCCCGGGTACCAAACTTAAGTCATTGCTACAATCCGTAGTTGTTTGTGCTGGTTCCAATAGTTTTCTCCCTTTGTGCAGACTTTATTCAATAAGTCGCCTGAATTACCAATACTGGGTCATTTATATAATCCTTAGCAGTGTGTGCGTGCTGGTTCCAATATATTTCTCCCTATGCGCAGATTTGAATATAAATCATGAGTTGCCTTGATTTAAGAATAAGTAAACTATGTTTGCTGGTTCCAGGTTTTCTCCCCTTCGTGACGATGGAGTTAATATAAATCCTGCGGGTACCGCCCTAGCTCAGGGGTACTACCACTACCAGTTTATATCTGCTGGTTCCAATATATTGTTTACCTTTTTACCGATATAATTGAGCGGATTCGCCCTTTAGCCAACCCCAGGTCATTGTAACACCCTTAAGAAAGTTTTGCTGGTACCAATAAATTCCCTTTACACCCAAGAAAAAAACACAGAAACACCAAGAGTGCCTTGGGGACAACACATTGACTCAAGTCAATTAAAAAAGCGAATCAATTTTATCTAGGAAGAAAGTCTCTCCCATTCTCTCTAATAGAACAGAATACAGCTGTGTGCTTTTCTGAGAGACCCAGCTGCAAGAATTGTGAACAGCTTGCACTTTAGTAAGTGGCGACTCGCCAGAAATAGAAGCGATAATCGCCTATTGTTAAGGTTTTTTCGGAGAAGACTGTGAATTATTTATGAAATGGCGTGTCGTTTCCTCATTCCGCGTCGCCGACGTTGATTGGATAAGCCGTTTAACGTGTAAATTGGAAGGTATCCGAAATTGGAATCTTTCCCGGCAAATGCATTCCGGGAACGTGTGATCGCGCGGGTTTTTTTCGATTTTAGTCGGGTATTTCCGTTTCTTGGCATATTGATCTTTGTACAAAAGATTATGCCGGGAGTAATCGATAAGTTGATTCTTATGAGTACCGACAAGGCAGGGTTAAGTGAAGAATCACAAAATTAAAGTCAGTAAGGGTGGCGATAGGTTTACGATCTCTGCATTTGAACTTTTATGAAGTGTCTGGCGGCTTAAAAAGCGTTATAGCAGGTGTGGGTTGATTGGTTGAAGTTGTTGTTGTTTTTTCAATGTGTGTTTACCGGCTCAACGTTAGCTGTTATGTCACAGAGAAACATTCATTTATTTTGGTTTTTAGTGAGTTACACAATTAAAAAGGGAGAATCCGTGGCTAAGTGCAAAGACTACACAAATATAGAATCGAATGGCCATCATTTAGGGGTTTCAATTCACGGTATAGCTTGACTTGATAGATTTGACGAACTTTTATGGGCGGTCAAGATTTGGGTCATCCTAAATTGATTAATAGCCGGGCATCACAACTTAACTGAAATAAGTTTTTATTTTTTATTTTTCCTTCAATTTTCAAATATTTATACTATTAGGCATATTCAGCATAGACGTGCTTTTGGCCATAACAGTTCTATCAAATATGAGAACACAATAAATGATACAATTACGATCTATGAACACTTTTTACCGCGATGTAAAACACAAGAAAACAAACAAATATACAAAACAATTGAGAAAAGCGTTTCCGAAATTCGATCTGCAGGTCCGATCGATAATTTACGTGAAAGCAATTAGCCTAGAACCTGGCCCTGGGGAAATATTCTATATTTAGCACGCTGTAATTTCCCGATTTTGTCTTCCGGGAACTCTCCTTCGTTATTAAGCGAAAGACCGAGTGGAAACCTGGAAAATTTAGAAAATTTGGGAAATGAGTGTCTGTGAGCGCGTATAGCGTAAAACAGTATGGATACAATTCAAACTCTTTAAATGGCACCTCTCTAAGTGGGTTCAAATCCCGATGACGGCATTTGGATCTTCATGAGAGGTAGGCTACTGACTTATATGTGGTGATTCAATGTTCCGGGTTCAATCCTCATCAGCGTTATTGCATGTCGTGCGCACGACATAGTAGAAACCTGCCTTGTAGTGGTAAATCCATGAAAATCGTAATCATGAGAGGCAGTTTCCCGACTGACTTACGGAATGTTGATGGTTCTACCCGCCTTGACCAGCCCTTGTGGGCAGTTGAGTATGGGGTCTTCCTCCATCATTAAGAGTCGGGCATCGCTACATAACTGAAATAATGTTGATGTGATGTAAAACCCATATAAAAAAATGAAAATCGTATGATAACCGAAATACTGTGGACACGGCTTTAAACCCCATATCAAGAAAAGTTCTGGTGAAATCCGACAAAGTCGTAAAATATCTGACACGATATTAAACCTCATGTTAGCAAATCAAGCAACATAGTCAAGCGTGGATGTCACCTGACAACTCTTGTTAGTTTACTCTTCTCGTGTGTTTGATAATTCTATCAACCGGAAGTGATTTGTCTGTTTAGTATTTCCCTTGATTTGTCGTGCCCTTTTGCTTCGTGCTTTATAAGATTAAGAGAAAAGGTCAACAACTATTAAGTTGTTAACCCATTACCAAACAATAGCGACATGTAACCACTTTGTTGCAATTGACTCTGGAAAATATTCATTTAAAAAGGAGAAATTGCCCTATCAGAAGATCATTTCTCAATTTTACCATATTTTGAAATGTCGTCTGCAAACTCTTTCAGTCAAACAAGTGGCGTTTGCTAAAGGGTTAACCAATCTAACCCCATATGGTTTTTCATGACTAGACGAAACTAATAGTTGACAAATACATCAAAGATGGAACGCTACTATGTTTATAATATCTGATACTTTCGAAAGAAACCATCGTGAAACAAAATAGAAAGCGTACCCTGCTCAGTTATCACGTAGTGGTATCCTTATCTCTTTGAAGACATTTTCCACCTAAATATATTAAGTATTGATATGTGTATTTGTGTGCATATGGGTGTGCGTGTGACTGGTGTGTATGTGTGCGTACGCGTTTTTACCATTCCTACTAGGGTATGCAAAGATGAATTTATCGTTTTATTCTATGTCAACCAGAAGCTGTATATGCTTCAGTTAAAATGAAATGTTCTTCTTCGGTGCAGAAAGGCAATAACGAGACGTTTAGAAAATAAATCCGGTTAATGTACTTTACTCTGAATAGAATATGAAAGTATAATGCGTTTTCACATGCAAAATCGCGTGAGTAAAGTTAGTTTGTTTGTTTTATTAGGTTTTTGAATGGTATTTTGATATTACGCTGGAGGAAGACCCACTAATATAACTGCACAAAACGGGTTGTAGACGGGAAGATATTGCGGCATACAGTTAGTTAGCCAGGAGAATAAACAAAACTGTCTTGAAGATTCAAATCGAATCTACCATGATCTTATACCATGTGAGTTCATGTTTAATTCCGGGGAAATGGTTGTCTTAGATTTATTAAGTCTAGTGTAAGAGCCTTACCAGTAGTATTTTTGTTGTAGTTTGAGGTTGCGGTGTTCTTTATCAATAGCGATACTCATGAACAAATATTATCCTAAAAGAGATTTCGTGATTTCTTAACCCCTAAGGGATTGATTTCTAACCACTTAAAGAGCTTTCATTTCGTGGCGCACACAAAAGCGGATAAAAACCCATCTTCCATCAAACAGACATATCAAACAACCAGGGGAATGTGATGTAGTGTTAATCGTCATGCAATCATGTGATATATGGTTGGTCGCTACAGACTTTGTGTTTTTTAAGAGATTGCAGGCAACCTTTGACCCGGAAGTAATTAGTGGCACTTCCGGTTGGCATTTCTCCTTTACTGCTCTTTCCATGTATCGATGAAACTGATAATAAAATTTTCATGTTACATGTGCTTGTTTAGTGTACATGTATATGTTGGGGGTCCAGAAAAACACTATAATTGGTTATATAGTTTGGCTCGATTCAGTTTTTCACAAGGTTATGAATAAAAGAAATATTAACAATAGATGCCATGCATAATGACAGAAATTGATCTTATTTTAACTTTACTTTAAACATATTTTATTGCCATAACATTTTACAAAATATACATGTACATTCAATAAAAGAAACGAGTAATAAGGCAAAAGGGTTTGGCCACAAGTTCTACCAACTTAGATTCGGCCATTCCCTTGGCAGGTATTTACATATTGTAATTATCAAGAATTTTTTCATATTTACACTGTATTTGTTAAATTATTGATTAATTAATGTTCCGGTAATTTTGAAAAAACATCTCTACCATATGACAATAAGGAGATAACAATTGAAATAAATATGATTTGGAAAGAGAAAAAATTGAAAAAGTGAAATAAGTGATGTGAATCGTGTGCTACTGGGGCCCAGGTTCTACGACCGAAGGAATGATTGTTTTTAGTGAAATACTACAAGAACCTTTTGCTTTCCTTAATGAAGGTATGTACTGTAAGGAAGATTTTACAGTTGTCTTCATAATTAAAGTCTACAGAGCCAAACAACAATTTACTTGTATTCAATGGATTCTTATTTTAGTTTGACCAAAGTAAAAGGAAACTGAATAATCGTGTATAAGACACATAACGTCTTAATACGGACGCCAGTCATTCAGAAAGCTCCAACAGGAGCTTTCTGAATGACTTGCGTCCTGTATTAAAGGCACATCAAAGGAGAGGAGTACAAATGAATTATTGAAAAAATATATGGAGTTCTTTTATTATGTTCATATAAGTCATGAGAATTAGTTTACAAATGCATTGAGATCCTATTAAATAGATTAATTCAAAATAAGTTATTCTGTGCTTGAAATATAGTTGTCTCCAATTCAATCATGTTTATCAACAACCTGTTTGTTTACATATTCAAAATAATGAATTCTGATTGGTCGGTTCAAAACTGTGTGTATCAACTGTCAAGGTCAGAGGTGAAGAATCAGGAAAAGTGCATTATAAAACTTGCTAATCTGGGTTATTTCTTGTTTACTTTCACATTTAAATTGTGCTGATGGTGTTTTCTGGTGATAACTATTTGAATCTGTCCAAAACTTTACCAAAGGATATAGTTTGATATAGCATTTATCTCCTTTTATGTGCCTTTAAGATAGACTCAGCCTTGATAAATTTGCGTGCACTGTTTAAGAGTGGTCGTTTGATATAATCTATAAGTCATAGACAGTTTACATGAGTTTAACCCTTTACCAAACACCAAATTACCAACTGTCCCAAATTGAAAGAGTTTGCAGACAACATTTCAAAATGTGATGAATTTTGAAAATAATCTTCTGATAGGGCAGAAAACATTGTGGGAAAAGGAAAGATTGCTCGCTAAGAGGTCAAATGTCGTTATTGTTTGGGAAAGGGTTAAGACCCGGTTGCACCAGCATTCTTGCTGACATCTGAAGTCAACACGACATGAAGTTATCGTAAGGTATATTTAAAGAAAGGCCTAGTGGTTAGAGTACAGAACTTGAAATCACATGGCCCCTCTCCGTGTGGGTTCAAATCCTGAGAGGGATATGGATTTTCATAGGAGGCATTCTCCCGACTGACTTACGGAATGCCGATGGTTCTACCCGCCTTGACCAGCCCCTATGGGCAGTTGAGTATAGGGTCTTCCTCCATCATTAAGAGTCGGGCATCGCTACATAACTGAAATAATGTTGATGTGATGTAAAACCCATATAAAAAAATATATTTAAAGAAAGGAGCTTTCCCTGGCCTAGTGGTTAGAATACCGAACTTGAAAGTATAATGTCCCTCTCCACGGGGGTTCAGATCACAGTAGGGTCAGATTTGGATTTTCATGAGAGGGGATAGTGGTTGATTTGAATTTGCATAAGAGCTATTCTCACCACTCTCTTACAGAATGCCGTGGACTGAAAGAAAAAAATTGTTGATACGGAGTTAAACCCCTATAAACAACGTCAAGACACCTGACGAGTTCAACTCCCATCTTTCTAAAGACCCTTTTAACCCTTTCCCAAACGGCAAATTTTCGACTGTCCTAAATTGAAAGAATTCGTAGACGACATTTAAAAATGTGATGAAATTGAGAAATAGTTTTCAGATAGTGCAGAAAACCTTGTGGGTAAAGGAGAAATTGCTCTTAGCGAGCAATTCCTTCTTTGTTTTCTTTAGTCGTCTCCTACAAAGTGGTCAAATGCCGTTATTGTTTGGGAACGGGTTCAAGCTCAGTCTTATTTTCCCGCGGTGCGTCTTGATCATTTGTCGACGTCATTTCTCCCAGTGGCGAAAAACAATAATTACAAACAAGCGATTGTCCTTATACGGTTTGCCCTGGTAGGGGGTCTACTTTCTTGCGCGGAGGAAAACTCTCTCGTCACGTTATTAGGCCATCGATCGCGTAGCGATTCGCCACATTACCCCCATAAATGGAGTAATGACAACGCAATATATCTATTGACGCGGCTAAAAACCGCAGTTTTCTTTGAGCATGCGTTGAAAAAGTTGTTTTACATCCAGAACATTTACTTTGAAAGAATCGAGTGATTTATCTAAGTTGTAAGAACTTATTTCATAATCGATGTAAAATGAATAAGTTTCACGAAGAGAATAATATTCATATTTGGGTTTTTGCGACCTCATAAAGATGTATTCGTTTTTTATTATTTGTAATTTGTTAAATCGTTTTAAATGTTTCCGAACTATACTTTCGTCCACAATAATTATACTCGACTTTACGATGCACTCCGTTCATTCAATTCATTCCAAATTTTATGCAAGAGTTTGTTTGTTTGTTTTTGTTTTTTCCTTTTTTTTTCTTTTTTACTTTTTACTTTTTTACTTTGAACTGTGTTTTTCTTTCTTTTTTCTTTTTTGGGGTGCGCTTAGAGGGAATATTCTTTCTCAATTACCCGTGAGCGAATACTATCTTATAAATGATTATGCGACACTTGGATAAGATATTTCTCGATGGTTTGCCCCAAAAACTCTCTATAAAAGCCTTCGTTTCCCACTGCATCATAAACAAACCTGACACGGTAACAACTAGAATGACGGAGATGACTTAAATGGTAATACTGTGCAAAACATCTAGTTTAGCTTGTAAGACAAATGTAATTTGGAAACAAATGCTCCGCAGATTTGACACAATAGAAATATAAACGATGATATGTGGTTTTACTAACCTTTCGTTTTCCAACAAATCTTCTCTGATAAAATTAAGTCGAACGGTATATCTTGATATTGAAGCTGAAAGTAATCCTTGCTTCATTGGAATTTTACGTCGCATCAGCAAGTTTTCAGCTATACTGCGATACCCGGCTCAACATGGATGGTGAATGGTAATAAGTGGCCGAGTGGTTATGTTGGCGGACTTAGAACCCGGGGGTCCCGGGTTTAAGCCCCACCGACACCTCTGGTTTCGTGGGAGGGACCTTTTGCGAGTCATTTCAGAGCCCTAGCCTTGAACTGGGGGATCCAGGAAACGTGTCAAAACGGACAAAATATAACATTTAACTCATTACCAAACAATGAGGACATTTAACCACTTTGTTGTAGACGACTCTGGAAAACATAATCAGCAATTTCTCCTTTGCCCACAATGTTTTCTGCCCTATCAGAAGATTATTTCCCAATCTCATCACGTTTTGAAATGTTGCCTGCATACTCTTTGAATTAGGGATAGTCTAAGATTTGGGGTTTGTTTAATTAAAGGAGATTAATGCTATATCAAACTATATTTTTTGGTAATTTTTTAGACTGATTCAAATAGTTATCCCCAGAAAAGACCATCAGAACAAGTAAACTGTGAAAGTAAACCAGAAATAACCCAGATTAGCAAGTTTTATAATTCAGATTTCCTGATTCTTCACCTCTGACCTTGACAGTTGATACACATATTTTTGAACCAACCAATCAGAATTCGTTATTTTGAATATGAAAACAAACAGGTTGTTGATAAACATGATTGTATTGGAGACAACTATATTTCAAGCACAAAATAACTTATTTTAAATGAGTCTATTTAATAGGGTCTCGATGCATTCCTAAACTAATTCTCATGACTTTAATGAACATAATAAAAGAACTCCATATATTTTTTCAGTAATTTATTTGTACTCCTCTCCTTTGATGTGCCTTTAATAAGCTTCAAGCTTCCGTCACAATCGACGTTGAATAAATAGATATAATCTAAGCCGAGTAAATTCATCGGTACTTCGTTTATAAGCCTTGCATGAAATTTAAATCTAACCTTACCGAGATTTTGAACCAAAGCGGAAAATGGTCCTAGCTTTGTTTAACTCATTACTAGACCGTCGACTATGGAGAGCACGTACAAAATATTACCTTTAACCCTTTCCCAAACAATGATCGAATTTAACTACTTTGTTGCAGACGACTCTGGAATGAGCAATTTCTCCATTTCCCACAATGCTTTCTGCCCTATCAGAAGATTATTTTCCAATCTCATCACGTTTTGAAATGTCGTCTGCAAACTCTTTCAATTTGGTGTTTGGTAAAGCAGTAGAACCTTTTTGCATTTTATCCATTGCAATTCCCAAGATTCATTCATAAAAAGAAACAAACAAAAAACAATAAATAAAGGCTAAGCTTCAACAACAACGGAATGCCGTCGCTTTATATGCCTCTCATTTATCTGACAAAATGGCGGCCGCGGATTTACCGTCAAACGAGACATTGCGAGATTTGGAATGACAGAGATTATGGCGGTAAGCCGTCTTCCTCATTTCGTGCGTATGAGATTAGGCGGACCTGTTGTCATTCGTAAATCGTTTCCGTTATTGGACGTAAACCACGGGGTTTTACCGCCAATCTCTGTCCTTCAAGAGTACATACGGCCATTCTGATCCCTTCCATTGCCTTGTCTGTATGTAGTTCTACGCGCCCGGTAATCTTCGTCCATGCTTGTTCCATTTTATGGCTACATTGCGTTTTCTAAAAAATAATTCCTTCGTGTTTGTCAAATTTATATACAGCCATTTTGACTCCTTCGTTGTTTCTTCTACAATTAAAATGTTCACCCAGTGTTTGACCTTAATCTTTGTCCTTTTTATATACAGCCATTTTGACTTATATGATGTATATTCTACAATAAATATGTAAGAGCGTTGTATGTCCTTTGTAGGTATCGCAAATAATAACAGGCATTTTTAAAGGCCGCATTGTATTTTCTTAATTGAAAGGCAGGCACGACTATTTCCCTTCATATTTAACGTTTTTTATATGTATGTACAGCCGTTTTGACTCCGTCGTTGCATCTTCTACAAAATATACACGATGAAGGTAAGGTAATTGTCCTTCGTGTTTTGTCATATTTATATAGAGCTATTTCGACTCCACACAAGACCAAATTGACTAAATATAACTTATGTTCAATTTGGGACGGTTTAAAGCTTAATTTTAATCAACCCTGTCACGTTATTTTTCTATATTACCAATCAACACTATCGATTTAATGATTCGGATTGAATTAATATGACCCAAACAGTTTCGCTATTGGAGCTTTATATGCATTGTCAACATGAATGGCGATGGACCGGAAGTTAACCGAACCGTATGTGCGCGCAAACGGAAGTGCGCGTCAGAAACCGGAAGTGCTCTGTAACCGTGATTTGATTGGATTGGAGCTTTTGGATTACGAAATGTGTCAGGCATTTATAATCTGGTATTCGATTTTATTTTATTTTGGACAAGATTTAAATGCACTTCCGGCTTAAGACCCCCTTAAAAGACATTGTGATCAAATTTTCATAGATCTGGGTAGCATTTTGCTTAAAATGTTACGCTAAACATTAATGTTAGATCAAAACGACCTTCCTACTTATTTCGATATTTAGGAAAAGCAATGTTGCAAAGTAACACATCATTGGAATCGTCTCTCCGAGACGATTTAAATTATGTGTCACATTTACAATATTGCATTTTTAGTGATGGTTTTATCAATGTATATCAGTTTTTACTTACGCCAATATCTTCCGTAAGTCGTTTGACAAAACAGTATAGGTCGATTTCGCTCTCGTGTGCTGTTTATGTTTCAATCGGACGATACCATACCTGATATAAGGGATGATATGAATAGCCGCGCGTTCAGTTGCATTTAGCCTTTATAACCTTTTTACATTTTTTGGACTCGTTGCATTAAGCCTCTATAACCTGTTTACATTTTTTAATTCGGCCATATACTGTGTTAGACCTTTATACCCAACCAATTGTTTGCAGGAATGTATAAGAGTTGCTGACTGGGGGATGGGATAATAGCATGTTGTGAGGATCCGTCGTAAATATTCATCCGCACGAAAGTAGGTCAAATCTAAACGGGGCTATCGACCTGACCTAATTGCTGGGAGCCAATCAGTGGCATCGATCTGTCTAGGGTCACAGCGATGACCCAATATGGCGGATGTCAGTCGGAAAAATTGTCTTCAGGGACTTTACCGGATTTTGCCGAAGTTGTATGGACTCGGATCGGCCTATATAATGTGAACAGGTCCATTATTTACGACTTATGTCGGTATAGGGTATACATTGGTGTATCAATTTCATGTGTATTTGTTTTTCTTTTTTATTTCTGTTATTTTTTCTTTGAAAAAAAAAAATAGAATGAAAGGCATGCAGTACTGAAGATATACGTAATTCTTTTCACAATGATTTCTTATAAACAATTGACATGTTTTTCTTTTTGCTTCGCTATATGCTTTATTAGAGACGCCTACCCCTTCTTTTGCTATGATGTCTCGCTTGCTATGATGTCTCGCTTGTTTTTCTTTTGTCATTGTCTCATATGGTCATATATATATAGTTCTTTTATTTCAGTCTCATCATGGTTACAAACATAAACATCGTATCATACATCAAAATAATCAACCATGCCATTCAAAATTGAATTATAAGAGACTCTTCTACACAAATATATATACAGCATATGTACATTGCATTTTATGGTCATTAAGATTATATTTGCATATCACTTTGTACCTTTACTAAAATAAATCTTCTTTTCTAAAATATTCATATTGATTCAATTAAAATGCACTTGTTCAACATGTAAAAGGAAAGACATGGATTCATTATCAAAAAGGAAAACTAGATTTCTTACAAACTAAAATAGAATAAGCCAATAAAATGTTTAAATCTTAACATAAAATACTGATGATATAGATAAAAACAAATAATTAACTATAAACAAATTGTCAATTATTTGAACATATAAAAAGCATAGTACATTTAGAATATACTTTGTACATAAAGTTAACTATACAGAGCATTATTTCTGATTCTTAAAATTAAAAAGCAGGTTTTGGCAACAATACGGACTATGGAATCGGTGGAGAATAAGAATATCAGCTTATCACAGTCTTGGAGATTTGCAAAATTACTATCACAATCATTAGCTTTGTCAAACAATGTCTGTCTTTCGTTTTGGTACATTACACATTTCAAAATTACATGTTCCTCATTTTCGATATCATTTTCACAAAAGGGACACACCCTGTTTTGTAATGGTTGGTTGATATAGCGACCTGTCTCTATATTTAAAGGTGCGACACCGCATCTGAATTTGGCCATAGCGGATCGGTGTGACAATGGCATATTAGTATTGCAGTAAGATTCCGTTTCATAAAACCTTTTAAAATATCTATACGTTCTTAATTTGCTACGTCCCCTACCAGATACACCAGTTTCTTTGTCAACAGACTGCTGCCAGTCATACATGTGTCTATGAGTGAGTTGTTCTGTAACTTGATTAAGAAAAGCAGTCTTGTCGCTCGGTCGGCATGTAATACAGTAAGCACTAAGGTCCAACGCTTTAAACTTAGCATTTACCGTATAACACCAGTTTTTACATGTTGTACTTTTGGTTTTACACCAGTCAAATATAAGACGGTTAACCCTTGCATTGCCCATTGTCATAAATCGGTGCCATTGCAGACTGACAGCTTTCCATTGGCGTATATAGGTTGGTTGCCATCCCATATCCCCGGAAACAGCGTTATTTGGGGTATATTTTCCAAGGCCTAGAAACAACCGCATGGCACGGTTATGTACTGCATTGATGCAAGAAAAACTTTTATCGCCCCAAATAGCAGCACCATAGGATATGACCGGCCACACCAAACAATCATACAATTTACTATAAACAGTATATGACATACCACCCATCGCTTTGTATTTTGCTATTAACAGCCCTAGTGCTCTACTTGCACTCTGTGCAATCATTTTTGCTGTGACATTCATATCTAAAAATTCATTTATTAATAGACCCAGGTACTTATAACTATCAACTATTTGAAGTCTCTCCTCACCATACATAAATCTAAATTCTGATCTGGTTGCTGATGTATGTCTGAAATGCACGATATTGCTTTTGCTTGTATTAACTGACATGCAATTTCGTTCACACCAGTCAAGCAGTTTATCTATCATAATTTGTAAATCCTGTTCATTATCAGCAACCAAAACAAAATCATCTGCATACATAAAAATGCTAACTATATCATATGTTCATGCAATTAATTCGACCAGTCACAGAATTTTATATGTAAAAAAATGTTGAAAATCCGATGTGTTCAAAGGCTGAATAGCGATGCCACCTTCTAGTCAATTGGGTAGTTTTTTTACCGTGGGTTGGTAAACAGTTTCTCCGACATCTAAAGAAGTACATTTGGCATGTTTAGATTGTTTTCCTGTGGCGGTGGGGTATTGCTAATGTTGAAAAGTAACCAATGACTCGGAACTGATGGTGTGTGTAGTAATGAGTGAATAAAGTCAACATGGACATAAGCGACACATCTTAGAAACGCTGCATGCGAAAAGACTCTCAGACTCGAGAAGGCCCTCAGATACACGCCAAAGTTGTCTCTTTCTTGCGGCCCTGTGCTCTTATGCCAAGGCAAAGACGATGCAATCGTTTGAGAGACATTTGTATTCATTATTCTGGTTCATGCCTGTGTCCCCTAATCCGATATATTCATCCCGCAAACGAGGCTGTTACGCGACAGGACAGAGGCACGACATTCGCCCATTCCGCCATATTGGAAACTTGTGTCTGCTCCAAATTGAAATCAACAGCAGACGACAAAATGATAAATAAATAAATGACATGAAGCGAAATTCACCCATTCCGCCATCTTGGAACCTTGTGCCTGCTCGAAATTGAAAGCCAACAGCAGACGACAATGAAATGAATAAATAATATGAAACAAAATGAATTTGTTTGAATGGTTTAAAGTGGAAACCATTGTGACAAAAGGATAAATCGCACGCTCCATAGCTTGATAGCAACGCAGATGACAAAATAATAAATAAATAAATAAATTACATGAAACTAAATGTATTTGTTTTTTGTATGATATTGGGTGGAAACCATCGTGACAAAAGGATAGATTGCATGATCAAAAATGAAAGCAAACGCAGACGACAAATTAATAAATAAATGAATAAATAGCATGAAACTAACCAAAATAAATTTGTTGTCGGATGATATTGGGTGGAAACCATTGTGACAAAAGGATAAATTGCTCATGATGAGCAATTTATCCTTTTTGTCTCAATGGTTTCATAAGTCTTCTGCAGCGGTTGTATAAAGATGAGTTTCCACGCAAAGGATTATTACTTCCCATTCAAGCTTCCGTATTATCAATGTCAATTAGATTAATTGGAAAACGTGGTTCATTGTCCGATTAGAACTTTGCTTCTATAAGCAGATTTTCTGATGATAGTAAATAGATTTGATGTTGGTATTTGTTTTGGGTTTTTTTTCCTAATTAAAGCATGATAGTATCGGTGTTGATCATTGTGACAACTGGTCTAGGTTTTGTAGACTGCCCTAACACGGTTGGAATTGTTGTTGTTTTTCTTTTTATATTTATTTACTCATTTACTTACTTATTTATTTACGTATTTATTTATTATTTATTTATTTTCTTATTTACTTATCTATTTATTTGTTTATTAATTCGTTCGTTCGTTCGTTCGTTCGTTCGTTCGTTCGTTCGTTCGTTCGTTCGTTCGTTCGTTCGTTCGTTCGTTCGTTCGTTGTTCGTTCGTTCGTTCGTTCGTTCGTTCGTTCGTTCGTTCGTTCGTTCGTTCGTTCGTTCGTCGTTCGTTCGTTCGTTCGTTCGTTCGTTCGTTCGTTCGTTCGTTCGTTCGTTCGTTCGTTCGTTCGTTCGTTCGTTCGTTCGTTCGTTCGTTCGTTCGTTCGTTCGTTTGTTCGTTCGTTCGTTCAAAAAGATTAAAAGTCAAAATAAAATGACGTTAAAACAATACACTTTTTTATATTGCTGTATGATATACAATTAAAAGCAGTTTTTGAAAACACAATTGATACAGGAAGTACCAAAACATCTAAGCGTGTACAGTCTATATATGGTGCATGTTAAAACCGTTACAACGTTTTTTTATAAAATTACATCTAAACCCATAAACCACATGCTTAAAATACTTAAAAATGAACTTATCCCACGTCCAATGGATATTCTCCAGTACGTCTCTACAACAGTTGAGCTGCTATACAGCTTTAAAAGAAATAGCATTTCAATGTCCAAGTTTCCTCACATCTGTGAACAAGCAGCTTTTATGCAGATGTCGGACTGACGAGTATCCATAGATAGATGGGAACGGCATAATTGTTTTTTTAACTTCCAATACGTCTCATACAAAGTAAAGCTGTTATACACTTTTAACCCTTTCCCAAACAACAAATTTTCGACTGCCCCAAATTGAAAAGGTTTGCAGACGACATTTCAAAACATTATGAACTTGAAAAATAATCTTCTGATAGGACAGAAAACATTGTGAGAAAAGGAAAAATTGCTCGTCACGAGCAATTTCTCCTTTTCGCACAATGTGTTCTTAAGTCTTCTGCAACGAAGTGGTCAAATGTCGTTATTGTTTGGGAAAGGGTTAAACAAAATTTCATTTTGGTGTCCAAGTTACTTCACATTTGTGAACAAATAGCCTTAATGCAGGTATCGGACTGACGAGTATCCAAAGATAGATTGGCGCAGCATAATTGAGTCCCAATCGTTTTTTCCCAAGAGACCAATTACCGTTTTTTCTCACCGGGGCTTTCACAGGACTGATTCATTTTCTTTCGCGATTAATTAATTAATCCATCCCCTTGTGGGGAATTGTGAATGTGTTAATTAGAAAACAACAGCTACGACAAAATTTCATCGTGAGCAAATTGCGTTATTTCTCTGATATAAGTTAGACACCATCGTAACAGAAGATGCGTTTCTTTAAATGAAAACAATATAAGAGACAAAAAGACAAAACGTTACCTCCAGTGTTTGATATTAGGTAAAAACACTTTGACAAAATGTTGCATTACTCATTATGAAAACAAACAAAAGATAACAAAAGTAACACGAACAGAGTACATTTTGTCTATGATATTAGTTAAAGACATTGTGACATTATGTTAGATTACTCATCATGAAAACAACAGAAGACGAAAGCTATCATGAACGAATAGTATTCTCTTTTTGACATTAGAACGAATCCGTTGTGACAAAAAGGATAAATCGCTCATTATTAAATGTTTCGGGGTTTACTTTCACCGAGTCATAGAGTTACTTGATGATCGTTCAAGTTTGTATTGACAGTCTAGTAGGCCTCAAAATACAGTATAAAGTATTAATCCTACGGATAAATGATGCTAGCGCACCCTAGACCCATTCGGAACACCTCGGTCATTTCTTAAAATAACCTCGGAGGTAATGGGGAGCCATTTTTGAAAGTAGGTCAGCAACGAAGGGCCAATCGTATCAACTCGGCAATCCCCGTCACAAGCCGGGGAATGCCGGAAAGAGCTGATTGACAAAATATGAAACAAAGATGTGTTGATATGATCATCTTTTATGAAAAGGGTTAAAAACCATTCGATTGTGGTATATAACCAATTTGTGTGTATTTAAATACATATTTAGTGCCTGTGTGCATTTTGCGTTATCCGCCGGAAATAAGGCGAATTACCCCAGGATTTCTGGTGTATTCATGTACTGCCTACGAGGTATATCTACCGACTTGTTACGGGGATTGCCGAGTAGATACGATTGACCCTAGACCAAGTAAATCCGGACTTTTTTCTGGCCTCACGAAGATGCTACTCCGCACCAATCTGAACACATCGGGTTTATCCAATGAAAACACCTCTGAAATAATAGGGATGACGAAATATTGGTTCCCAGCGGAATGACGTCACTTCACTTTCGTGTTTAAAAATAGGTCTTAAATGTGAAATCTAAAGAGTCTTTAACTTTGATTGAGGAAACAACTTTACATGTCACAACAACAGTTTTGCCATTTGGTATGAGTTACTGATAAAAAGATTACTTAAAAGGATGTCCAACCCTTCTTTACATATTGAACTACTTAACGTGCACTCTTAGAAAAGGTGTTAATTGGCGGATGCCGATTTACCCGAAAAATTGTAACCCTACACTTATATCCGAGGTGTATTTCACAGCTCACGGAAATACCCGAGTAGTTCCGATTGACTCCGCACAGAACTCATTCTGATGGCGTATGACGAAATGAGTAATATGGGGTTTTCGCAATTTTTTAAGCGATAAACTTGTAAGCCTCAAAATATGATATGTATAGTTATGGGTCCAATGGTCCAAAAACGATAGAATTAATGCAAGACTCACAAACCTCACACTAAATCATAATCTTTTAATGGAGCTTTTATTTCGATATTTGTATGAATAAGGAAATTGGTATTGCGCTATCGGGTAGGCTTATTTCATCACTAGCGACACCGTTCAGGAATCGATGAAACTTGATTTACAAGAGAAAACTGTCAACCTTCTACATCGGAATGCTTTTAGGCGACCCCTGCATATTTAACAGTTTTCTCTTCGTATGAAATCATTGTAACGATGCTTCTGAATGTAGAGCTTAAAGTAACAACTGTGGTAAAATGAGACATTGCTCGGAATGTCTGCTTAAATTTCGTACAATGACAATATGTTATTCAAGAATTAAACTAATGTATACAGTTTGTTATCATAATATAAATACAAATGGACAATAAAAGAAAGTACATGAAATATAAAAAAAAAACAATTTTTTACCATCTTAATCACTTTTGCACTATCAAAATAAATTATACCATTGTATTCATATTTTTACCTAACCACTGGAAATTAAGTCAGAAAAGGTATTTTAGTACATATTTCCAAATCGTAGTTCCGGATAAGTTAAAATGGAACTCATGTTTTACTTATCCGGAAGTACGATTTGGAAATATGTATTAATCACACGGTACGATATTATTACGCCAGACTTCGTTATGAGACTATGGTAGAATTAAGTAGTTCGACTTAAATGTTTCTATATCTCGTTTCTTTGATACTCTCTAGATATTTTGAAATACAAATTGAAAGAACAAATGTAATATTTGAGAAGTTTGGATGGACTGAGATTTTTGGAGATTACAAAAATCTGAAGATAGTTAAATTTTTATTATTTATTGTAGAAATTGTAAAACAAAGTTCAGTCACACTTTAAACACTCTCTCCAAGATAAACCGTTTATCGTACTCGGTGTTTTTGGTAATTACCGCCTTTTTTCTCCCTGATGACCCATTAATTCTATAAACGAAATACACGTTCACCCCTTTGGCATATTCCTTGGTAATTAAGGGATCATAACGATTGGGTTAATCCTGTTCCTTGTCAAAAATGGAAATAACTACTTTTTGGGAACGTGAAGCAAAATAATATGTACTGTCACCAATAATTTTTATAAAAAAAAAACATTTCCATCCCTGACAATCTTTTGGTTATGAAGGAATTATAACGACTTGGTAAAACCAGTTACGTGTCAAATATTGAAAGAACTATTTTTGAATCCATGACACAAGGGTATGTGTATTGTCACTCGTTATTTTTATAAACGAAAAACACACCACCCCTTGCATGATTTCGATGTATGAGGAATTATTACGATTTGGTAAATTCTGTTCTGTGTCAATAGTTGGAAAGAACTGTTGATTAGATCAAAGGAGCAAGGTTATGTACAGGGATGGAACGATCAATTCTCCGTTTTGCCAAGCATGTCTTTAAAGCATTAACTAACAAGTCATTTTTATTCAAAACCGTTGCAACGTTTTTGGATATTATATAGAAATACATATCAATTCCTATTGCATAGGCGTTTAAACATTAATACGAACTAATTTTGATTCAAATAGCTATGCTTCAGTGCGTGTCAGCAAACATGACAGTTGTTGTACAGTTTTAAAGAAATAAGTTTTTAACTTCCAAATTCTCTCACATCTGTAATTCCAATGGCTTTTCTTCAATGCGATCATAAAACATTACATATTTTTGTGAACAAGCATCTTTAACACTAGTTTAGTCCAAAAGAATGAATTCTTAACTCCCAAATTCCTTCATTGTTTGTGAACAAGCAGCTTTTAAGCTGATATAGTCCAAAAGAAATGAATTCTTAACATCCATATTCCCCCACATTTTGCGAACAAGCAGCTTTAAAGCTGATATAGTTCAAAAGAAAAATTCTCATCACGTAGGCAAGACGTCGGTCAACACCTCGAGGTGTTATAGGAAAAAATCTCCACCGCGGAGATTACGCCCTCCTCCTCAAATACGTATTCCTGATAGTTATCCAGATCCTATTGCTCCCGTGGGACACATTTCCATTCGGAGATGAGCCCCGGGCCGACACGTAAATTCGGGAAAAAATCCGGGGAAGAAATCTGGGGGAAATAAGATCTGAGGCCAATTTTACTGCCGATGTTTTATGTTTCGTTCGGTCGTATAAAACGTTTCCTTGTCCATAAATGTCGCGAAACTCTCGCGGGACGTGTAATCTTTTTACGCAATCTGTAGACGAGATTTGGCGTTTAAGTTGTTTTCGTAGTCAGATTTCTCTTTTTCTTTTCCCTTTTCTATAAATATTTGCATTTTCTCTTTGATTTCAGTTTTTATTTCTATTTTTTTTTCATCATTATTTATCTATTTAGTGGCATAGTGTTGATTTTGCGCATATTCCGTGCTTTCGATTCCTTCCTTTGATTCGTTAGATGGTTCAAGTACATCACAGTCGATCACAGGGTTACAATTTTTCGGGTAAATCGGCATCCGCCATTTAACACATTTTCTAAGCGTGCACGTTAAGTAGTTCAATGTGTATGGAGTGTTGGACATCCTCTTTAATCATTTTTTATCAGTAACTCATACCAAAATGGCGAAATAGTTGTTGTGACATGTATAATTGTTTTTTCAATCAAATTTAACGACTTTTTCTATTTCACATATAAGATCTATTTTTAAACACGAAAGTGATGTGACGTCATTCCGCTGGGAACCAATATGGCGTCATCCCTATTATTTCAGAGGTGTTTTCATTTGATAAACCCGATGTGTTCAGATTGGCATCAGCTTAATAATCAGCTTCATCATCAACTTCGTCACCAAACGCATCATTAGTTTCATCACCAGTCTCATCATCAGCTTTAGCATCAGCTTTATGATTAGCTTCATCACCAGTCTCATCATCAGCTTTAGCATCAGCTTTATGATCAGCTTCATCACCAGTCTCATCATCAGCTTTAGCATCAGTTTTATGATCCGCTTCATCATCAACTCTATCTCTAGCTTCATCATCAGCTTCGTCACCAAACGCATCATTAGTTTTATCATCATCTTGATCATCATCATGGTTATTATCATCACCACCGGCACCAGCAGCAGCGGAATGAATTTCCAGCATCAGCTTATTATCAGCTGTATCATTAGCTTGAACACCAATTTTATCATAACTTTTATCGTCAATTTTATCATCTGCGTTTTCATCATCAGTTTCATCATCGGTTTCATCATCAACTTCATCATCAGCATCAGGAGAAACTGTATATAGTAGCATCTTTACTATACAGCGTTTCTTGCTGTAACTGTATTTGTTAGAAACAATTTTCATATCATTGCTACAAATTATTTTATACAAATGTTCCTTTTAAAATTATCAATTATTTATAAAGCTGTAACACTCGTGCATTTCCTATGTGTTTCGTTTCTGCATCCTCTGTCTATCCTACCTTATTATTTTTCTCTTTTTCCTTCCATCTCGTTCTCCCATATTTGTATATGTCTTCAAATCTCTATCTCTCTGTCTCTTCTCAAGCACCTTCAACTTCAATCAAACCCATCGTATAGCTAAATAACAATCCCCGGCTACTAAAACTTTGAAAGGTCTTTATTCCCTCGGAAGAGAAACTGCAATTATTCAGACATATTTTATTACAGAACCGTCTGCGATAGCATCCGTTGTCTAAGTACGCATACAGCATTCCAATTATTTGCGTGTACATATCTTTTATTGTTAGTTTTCCAAACCTCATTATCTAGTCGGTTGTGCGTTTTCTTCGAAATGGAGAAATGGATAAGTTAACGTGATAAGTCGATGCAGAGCGGTTAGAGTACAGAACTTGAAATTACATGGCCCCTCTCTTCCCGGTGACCGCACTTTGATTCTCGTGAGAGATAATTTTTCGACTGACTTGCAAATTGCCGATGACTCTACCCGGCTTGACCAGCCCCAATGTAGTCCCACATCATCCATAGTCTTCATCGCTTTGTTGGTTATTCAAAAAGTGCAGGCAGACAACGGTATACCATTTTCCGGATATGCAAGACATTGGGACATAAAACTAGTAAGAAATTTAAAGAAGTTTGAATATATTCGAAAAGTAGTTACCAAATATTCGAATTGTGACTTCACTATTCACTAAGTTTGGTTTTTTTTTTTTCATTTTTCATGATTTTTTTTTTTTTTTTTGCATCGTCTGCTGTTGCTTTCAATTCGGACCAGCCACAAGTTTCCATAAAGGGGAAAACGGATCCAAAAATCGGCCAATCTCTCCCAGACAGCCAATTATGTCAATTAACGCCTTTCTTCTAGAATGGTCACCTTTACCTAGCATTATCCCCCCAGAAAACCCCGTCAATCAATCTCTATCAAAGCGTTTAACCCATTTCTTCATGGGATATATCCCACAATACTTGTTATTTAAAAGGGCTTTGAGAGCGCAAGTTCTACAAGAAATTGATTTCATGTTTTAAATGATATGTTTATGTTGTTTAACTCCCTCTCCAGTGAACTTTTGTAGATTGTGTAAAACAGTATAATATACCGTCGGCCAAGGTACTTGAAATTCGATGTCTTTGTTTATGATAAAAATATGCTTTGTATTGCTACCTTTTTGTAGCGAAAGATAATAATGCAAAATGTTTATGGTACGAATGTAGATGTCTCTGTGTTGGTATCCGGCTGTTTGTTAATGTAAAATGGCTGTTGCCGAACAAATAAAGTATGAATGACTATCGACTAGTTATCTTCTCCCCATCCATTATGATCTGAGAATCGCTATATTAATGTAATACTGTTGCTGGGATGTAAAAATCAAAACAAATCAAATTCATTGATTGTGACCCTGAACTTTCCTTTCAAGTCGTAATGGTCGCATCAATCGGAACTACACGGGTTTTTTCCGTAAGCTGAGAAATACACATCAGATATAAGTGTAGGGTAACAATTTTTCGGGTAAATCGACCCGGGTTATAACACATTTCCAAAGCGTCCACGTACAGAAGTTCAATGTGTATGGAAGTGTTGGACATCCTTTTAAATCATTTTTTATCGGTAACTCATAAGAAAAGGCGAAATGATCAGTTGTGACATATAAAAATTGTGTCCTTAACCAAACTAAACAACTTTTTAGATTTCACATTTAGGATCTATTTTTGAAAACGAAAGTTCAGTGTCGTCCGTCTGGCGGGAAACAGTATGGCGGCAATCATATTATGTCAGAGGCGTTTTCATTGGATAAACCCGGTGTGTTCAGATTGGCTAGCCAAACCCAGGTACCGAGTCAATGTCCTCCTTTACAGGAAGGGGGTCCAAAATGTTACGTTTAGACCATAGGAGTCTGGATCTAGAATTATATATTTCAATCAATTACAGATTGGAATATCCGGGTTTAGGCCATATAAGATATTTAACTTGAGGCAAAGAGATTGAAGTGCATATTGCAAGGCGCCCCAGTATGCCTTATAAGCTTAACCAGCTCTGTGTGTTTGTCTTGGACTAGAAGGGACGTGGGTTTGAGACCCGTCTTAACCAGAACTCATTTCGATGTCAATAGACTTAATGCGTCATGTTATTGTTGTTTGGTTTGTTTGTTTGTTTTTTGTCTCTCAAAACCGGGCAATTATGTTGGGGAAGTAGTCAGTAGCTCTTGGAGATTATATTTCACACTGATGGTGAGGGATTTCGCATTGAAATTAATTTATGAACCTATATAGGTTTGAAATACTGTTGAAAGCCAGATTAAACCATACTCTGACTCTAGCCTCGGGGGGTCCTGACCTATGCGTTTACCCTACCCCTAACTCGGATGATCCAAGATGTAACAGAATGAAATATCTACGTTTGGATCATTCGGGCTACCCCACCCAGGCCATTTGCACTAGGAGGGCACGTTCACCTCGCATGTCTTGTTAACCTCACCCCCTGCAGCGTTTAAACAAGAACTTAAAAAAAAACCGGAAAAACCACCGGAGACAATTATCGACGTGTTCTTTTTTCTTCCCCGTCGTCTTCCCCCGGTGTGATTGAGAGATAATTACCGGTCGACTGCCTTGTGGAAAACCCGGCCCTTATTTGGTCATTTATTCAATTAACCGAGTGCATCATAATCATTGTTTATTGGTGGTGTAACACCCCTCTCTCTCCTGCAGAGTAATAATACAGCCGGGTCGCCGAAGAAAATGATCCCGCATAGAGGTACACTATAATATATATACCTCGAACTTCTTAATGTCGAAGTCCTCTATACGTCGAATTAATGAAACGGGCCCGAATTATTTGTAACACCCCTCTCTCTCCCGCAGAGCAATAATACAGCCGGGTCACAGGAGAAAATATCACGCATAGAAGTACAGTATAATATATATACCTCGAACTTCTAAATGTCGAACTCCTTTATACGTCGAAGTAATGAAACGGTCCTGAATTATTTGTAACACCCCTCTCTCTCCCGCAGAGCAATAACACAGCTGGGCCGCGGAAAAAAATATCCCGCATAGAAGCAGCCTGGGGCCCAGGCCCGTGCCTATACCCCGCACTAGGGGTATACGCACGGGACAGGGTACCGTCTTACTAAACGATTTACGACAAAAATATTTGCGTAAGTCAAAACTGATCAACACGGATGGTTTCTCGGAGAGACGATTCCAATGATGTGTAACCTGGTACCGTTTTACTAAACAACTTAAGGAAATTATTTGCGTAAGTCATAACTGATACTTGTGGATGGTATCTTCAATTAAAGTACAATATTGCAATGTGACACTTCATTGGAAGCGTCTCGGAGAGACGGTTCCAATGATGTGTTACTTTGCAATATTGCTTCGCCCAATATTGAAATAAGAGGAATGGTTGTTTTAGACTTACGCAAATCTTAAGCGTAAACTGTTTAGTAAAATGGTACCCCATGGGTATACGCACGGGCTAGGACCCCAGGCTAGCATAAAAGTAACTCGAATGAGTTGTGAAGCTGTGAAATATCTACGTCTGTATCATTCTGACTAGCATAGAAGAAGGAAATGTATTTTGTTTTGTTTATGTAGGGTTTATCGCTATGTCAACATTTTTTCAGTTATGGAACGGCAATCCTGAATTCAATATCACTAGAGTAGGACTCTGAATAATACTACCAAAGGACACTTGAAAGAAACTAAAGTTACCAGTGGGGCTCGAACCCGACACTCCCGAGTTTAAAGATCTCATTCTTAAAGGCACATACAAGGAGATTAATGCTAATATCAAACTATTTTATTTGGTAAACTTTTGATCAGATTCAATTAGTTATCACCAAAATAAAACCCATTAGCAAAACTTGAATGAGAAAGTCAACCAGAAAATAACCCAGATTAGCAAGTTTAATAATTCAGATTGCCTCATTCTTCCCCTCTGACCTTGACAGTTGATACACAAATATTTGAACCGACCAATCAGAATTCGTAATTTTGAATATGTAAACAAACAGATTGTTGATAAACATGATTGAATTGGAGACAACTATATTTCAAGCACAAAATAACTTATGTTAAAGGAGTCTTTTTTATAGTGTCTAAATACATTTGTAAATTGATTATTATGACTTTTATGAACATTATAAAAGAACTCCATATATTTTTTCAGTAATTTATTTGTACTCCTCTCCGTTTATGTGCCTTTAACCACCTAGTCACACAGAAATATAAAAAGCATCATTGTTCGGCTTAAAACATCGCATTGGATCGCATCAAAGGATCCCGGGTTATACTGTGATAGTTTTTGATTCCGGAGATAATGCTTTTCATCTTAAAAGGAGCCTGTATACATAGATAATTGGTATAGCTTAATACTTTTTGTATTAACCGTTTTGTAAAAGCGTTTTATTTTGTAATAAGTATTACGAAAGATGTTGACTTTGCAAAAATAAAGCGCAACCCATTATGTAATGATTGCAACAAAACGGAATGACATTCAAAAACATGATTTGCAATAAAACACAATTTGCAATAAAACACAATTTGCAATAAAATGTAATTTACAATAAAACACAATTTACAATAAAACACAATTTGCAATAAAACACAATTTGCAATAAAACACACTTTGATTGGTATTACTTTTGCAATAATGTTCTATTTAGTAATAATTATTGCAACAACTGTGACATTGTATGATACACTTTGGGAAATAGCCATTGATGGCAAAGATAGTTGATATTTAAGTTTTCAGAGCCTGTATACAATGAATTGGTATATATTTGAATCCAAAAGTGTTACAACGTTTTTGAGATTTACCGCTTAAAGAATGTACATGTATAGATTTATTGACGCTTCCTAAACCCTTTCCCAAACAACAAATTCTTTCGGCTGTCTCAAATTGAAAGAGTTTGCAGACGACATTTCAAAATGTGACGAAATTGGAAAATAATCTTCTGACGAGCAATTTTTCCTTTTCCCACAATATTTTTTAAACTCTTCTGCAACAAAGTGGTCAAATGTCGTAATTGTTTGGGAAAGGGTTAATTTAATTAGTTATGATTTCAATAGCAACTTTGTATTGTATATTATACAACAACACAGTAACTGTAACGTTTCAACAAAATTTTATTTTGAGTTTCGTATTTTCTAAGGATATATTAAGGATATGGTTACGTAAAATCTTGAAGTCTGGAAGCGCTGCAGACCTGTATCGATTGCCGTTCTCTTATATAGTAAGGCTTCAATAATTAATAAGACAATGTGCTTTTTAAAGGGATGTGGTGTTTCGATGCCAGAATTCCTATTGCATATCTTCCTTCCCCTCTTGTTTTCTTTTTCTTTTTGTAGTTGATGTGTTCCTCTCCTTCGTGTTATTATTATACTTGTTCTCTTCTTATCTTTCTTTTTTATCTTTGTTATCTTGCTGACGTTTCCATTCAACCAATATTGCATACAAAGCAGCTCTTTTGTCTTTCCTTTTTCATTAAACGGTTAGCACTTATGAAGAAGGAGCAAAATTGTACGTAGTACACCTAGTTACGAAGTTTATTGATCCGATTTGATTTCTAAGTACCATCCTAGATTATCAGTACCACTTTTCACCTTAGTGCTAAACATGAAACAAAGCTCAAGAAACCGTTAGGATAAAAGGATAAATTGCTCGTGTCGAGTAATTTCCCCTTTTTCTTCACAACGGTTTCTGTTCATTTTCTGGATAAAACTCATTATTTATAGATACCATCTGCTGATACATTTGATTTCAACAAATAACAAACTAGATCATGAGGTAATGTGTTGAAATCGATTTACGCACGTCTGGGTTGTTTTTTTTAATTTCAGCACAAAGGAAAAATATGTTATTTTTTAACCTTGCAGAGTATTGAAAGACGCTATAGTTTGATCGATAGCCATTAAAAAGGAATTGAGACATTATAAAACTATTTGCTATATTGGATTTTTTTTTATATATGATCTTCATTTGAGAGTGAAGTCAGCTTTAACAGTTGTAGTGTACAAGGCCAGGCCCTTTTTTCAATCTGAGGGGAAAATTTGATACCTTTTATAATATAGAAAACTTGGGTAACTAGGGGAAATCATGCGGACTTTGAGGTAAACTCATTTTTAATGGAAGACTGCATGATTTTAAAAAGAGAAATCGCGGGTATCTGTTAGATAGTGAATTAAAAAAACCTGAAAGCAACACATTCTTCCTGAATTTTGTTAAGGGGCATCAGTGGACAAGTGGTTTGAGTACAGATCTTCAAATCGCATGGCCCTCTCCGCATAGGTTCAAATCCCTGTGGAGGCATTTTAATTTTCATTAAAGGTAGATAGTATTAAGGTTACATTAAGTCCGAATTATCCAGACTTAGTTGTTTCATTCTACCAACAACACAGCTAAAGCTTGGATCATCCGAGGAGGGTTAGATTACGAAATACTGGTGATTCTACCCGGCTTGACCTTTCCTCATAGGTAGTCGGGATTAGGTTCTTCCTCTTTCACCGAGAATCGAAACATAGATGAAATTATGTTGACGCGATTTTAAAACTATAAAAAGTATGAATTTTGATTAAGCCAATAGGCCAACTAAAATGGTTGCAATTTATAAACCAGAGAAAACATTGAAAAAGCGTTTTCGCCCTGAATTTTGGTAAAACCATCGTGAGATAACAATATTTGCGATGTTATAACTGAAATTTATTCCTAAACGTGTGAAGTAAAAAACGTGTACAAACATAGTGTCGCCATGATTAGAAATGCAAGCAATTATTCAAGCGGGCTGAATAGCCAAGCATTTTTTCTACATTGAACACATGCTGATCATGAACGTATATTTTACTGCATAACTCGCTTAAGTACATCGTGTACTTTTATGGGAAAGCAATGCTTCTTATAGACCGTCTAATCCAATGTCAAATCCTGTGCTAATCTATATAAGTTCTTTAAGGACACGACCTTCTAACAAAATACCATATAAATGGAATAAAGTTCTATATATTGACAGTGAGATCGCAGATATGCAACTGGGTGCCGTTTTACTAAAGAATTTACGCTAAGGATTTGCGTAAGTTCGAAACAAACTTTCCTATTATATCAATATTGGGCAAAGCAATATTGTCATGTGGCACATGACAATATTGTATTTCATCTAAGATGCTGTTCCTGTTTATCAGTTTCTATTTGCCCAAATATTTTCCTTATCTCGTTAAGTGTAACGGTACCCCAGGCTTTCGATGCCCAATGGTTAAGTTGACGGTCTTAGAATCCGGCGAGTTCAGGTTCAAGCCCACCGATAATTCTGGTAATGTGGGAGTGTAATATGACCAGAAACGTCGGAGCCCTAGCTTAGTACTGGTGAAACAAGAAAAGTCGTAACATATCTGATATATTGTTGATACGGTGTTAAGCCCCATATATACAAACATATAAGCGCAAAAGCAAGAAGTAATTTATATTTACATTTCATTATTGTACTATCATAAAATACATTTACAACATAAAATTTCATTTATAAAATTTCACTCCATTATTGAGTTATAAAAGATGAGACTAAATATTGCAAGGATCAAGATAAAAAAAACCCATTTCATTTCAAGATAAAAAGAAATGGAAACATTAAAAAAAACAAAGCATGTGTAATGCTTATCATGAAATACTGTTGAAAACAGCGTTAATTCAAGCTTTGATGTATATTAGAAAAATAAAAAAAATAAACAAACAAGATGCACTCCCTCGTTGAGGTCATTATTTTGCGCAAGAGTTAGACCCCCAAACAGCGTAATCCATTAGGCTTACTGTTGTGGATTAGCCTTAGACGTTTAAGAAGTCAATTTCGCGTCGGTCATTTTGTCGACTTATGCGACGTTTAGTGCAAGAAGGGCGGGCGTTAGGTCAAAGTAGGATATAGTGATATGGGATTTTATCGAAGATTGTTTCAAGTACCTGTGTTTTAGTGCGTATTCGGCCGAAACACTGCATGTACATTTGACATGTTCTACCATAACGTATTGGTAGGCTGTGTTAATCAAGAACTATACCAGACTCAAAATTGATCTTGTGTTGTGTGTTGCTCGTTTTTTTGCTTGTTACATGGCGTCAACAGTATTTCGTTTAGTCTGCGATATCCAGCTCTTGATTGATTGATTGATTAAGTCCTTGTTGAAGGCCCAAAGTTTAACCCTTTACCAAACGCCAAAAGTTCGACTGTCCCAAATTAAAAGAGATTGCAGACGACATTTTCAAATGTGATGAAATTGCAAAATAATATTCTGATATGGCAGAAAACATTGTGGGAAAAGGAGAAATTGCTCTTAACGAGCAATTTCTCCTTTTCCCACAATTTTTTCCAGTGTCACCTGCAACAAAATGGTCAAATTTCGTTATTGTGAGGTAATGGGTTAAAAACACATAGCGCTCGTGGCCTAGTGGTTGGAGTGCCAGTTAGACTACCCGGCTTAACTTGCCCTTATGACCAGTTGAGCATGTTGCCTTTCTCTAACATTAAGAGCGGGGCATGCATCCCAACATAACTGAAATAATGTTGATGCGATGTAAAAGAAAAAAAACACGTGTAGATTATTAATTCAGATCATTCTGTCTGGGCGTCACTTCGGTAGCAACATTAAGTCGGTGATTTATTTTTATGCTGATCCAATTTGTTCAATATTCGAAGTGATCGAAGTCTATTGAATTTTATACCCCTAAACTGCGCTTCTTCATTACAAATGTATAGATTTGACCTGTTTTATGTCGATGATCAAAAGACGGAGTCGGTCTTATTACGTAGATTGTGCCCCTTTACGTATTAAAACCGTGATATGCTTGCCAAATCATACATATCAATGGGACATTCCAAAAAGTGTGTTTTCTAAGTTGAGGTTTAGGCCTTATATGAGATGATACCTCAGCTTTTTAGACGTTTAACTATCCACGGTGTTTGTTTAAATCATCAAGACCAGTATGAAACCAAAAGGAAATTTTACTGAACTTTGGACTGATCTTAAACGGTAGTTTTTTCAAACAGTTTGAATAGGTATTAAAGTATATGATACATACAATTTAACCTATGTTTTCACACATAACGTTCGAAATTAAGCTTATATACTCTTAGAAACGAAATGAAATTCGAATACTATCAACCAAATACAGTAGATTTTCTCTATATATACCTCGAACTTCCGATTGCCAAACTTCTCTATTTGTCGAATTAAATTCGAGGTCCCGATTTAAAGAATTGCGATCTTGATGTACAAGCCAAAAAGGTTCTGTTTCGCACAAAGCGTTACATATGTACAATGCGTTTTTTTGGGGTTTTTTGAAAGACGAGCTATCCAGGGGCGTCCGTATCACAGCTGCGGACTAATCAGCCGTAACGATGTACGTCATCAGACTTATGTATTGATAATTGAACTTTTCTACCAGCCTTTAACCCGTTACCAAACGCCAAATGTTCGACTGTCCCAAATTGAAAGAGTTTACAGACGACATTTCCAAATGTGATGAAATTGAAAAACAGTCTTCTGATACGGCAGAAAACATTGGGGAAAAGTCGAAATTGCTCCTTTTCCCTCATTGGTTTCCAGAGCCGTTCTCGACAAAGTGGTCAACTGTCTTTATTTATTGGTAATGGGTTAAATGTCCTTAGTAACAGATGTGAGGAAATTTGGAGGTTAAAGATGATTCTTTTTAAAACTGCACAACAGCTGTACTTTTATATGACACGCACTGAAGAATATTCATTGGAAGCAATAATTCGGTCGTTTGTTATGCTTTAATGTGTGTTTTCCATGTTTATATTTTATTTATTACAGAATTATCAAAGGTTTTCTATCTAAGTGACATGAAGGCCCGCTGGTCCGGGTGCTTTATTATTCAATTATTTACTATGTATGCATATTTTGTTATGGTGTACTTTACTTTTCTATCTTTACGTTGTATTGGCTTAAGGTGTTTGTAATGTAAAGAAGTTATAATGTTTGTATAAGGGAAGTGTGGTTTAAATCAAACTTTATATAGAATTAAACTGTTCGACAAACACTATAGGTAAACGGTAGCGCTTTATTATATTTACCCATCTTGAAATGGTAGCGATATATTTAGATTTTCGTAAGAATTAGTCTTTTGTCTTAATTACGGAAAGGAACCTGCGTGGCCCAGTGGTTAAGGTGGTGGACTAAGACCTCGAAGTTCTGGGTTCGAGCTCCGCCGATACCTCTGCTTTCGTGGGAGTGACCTTTGGCAAGTCATTTCAGAGCCCTAGTCTAGTATTTAGGATCCAGGAAATATATTACATAACCCAAAAATTGTTGATAACGTGTTTAACTCAGTACATACTAACTTAAGGAAAGCAGATCGTTCCGCTCGTCTACACCGGCCCCTAAGCTTGCAGTCTTCTTCAATCTATAACTAGCCAGACTTCGAAATATACTAGTAACTGAAACAATGTTGACGCGATGTTAAACCCATATGAATGAAAAAGCTGTTCATGGTGATCAATTTCATGCAACGTTATAAGATAATCTCCGAGAGGAAAGTTAAAAGCAATGCAGCAAAAAATTCAATACAATGTAGTTTGAAACGAACACTGTACCGTATGATTTAGAAGGTTAGATATAGAGAATAGATGGTTGGTGTCGTGAATCGGAAATGTTATCGGGCAAGGCGTAGGAATATTATCCGGTGAGCCGAAGGCGAAACGGATAATATTCCGATGCCGAGCCCGATAACTTTTCCTATTCAAAGACACCAACAATCTATTCTATTTATCCTGTTACCTTCATGGATTATTTTTAACAAACAAACTGAAAACAAAATACAAAATAAAGGAAACAAAAGACAGAAAACAAGAAGAGAATGATGCACACATGACGTCATATGCCATGACGTATATATGACGTCATTATTTCGCACGTGAATGCGTGATATATGGTAAGTGCCGGATATCACAAATGTTATACGGCACCCTGTTATCGGTCCGTTCATTGCGCTGGTGACAGGATAAAATGATGAATAGATGCACTGGTTGCCGTGATGTAAATGAAGAACAGTGGCACGGGCTTAAAACTCAATTGATATAAAAAGAGTCGAGCATGGCCCAGTGGTTGAGGTGACGGTCTTAAGCTCTGGGAGTCTCTGGTTCGAGCCACAACGGTTCCTCTGGTTTCGCTGGAGTGTTCTCTAGCAATATTCTTTATAGCCCTAGCCTAGTACTGGTGAATCTGGAAAACCCGTTAACATAACTAAAAAATTGACACGTCATTAACCCCTAATAAAACAAAATCTAAAGACTTTACTTAGTATGCATTCCTGAAGATCAAACACGTGTGTGTGAAACTGGTAGATTTCTTTTTGTATGAAATAAATGTGATTGTTTTAAATGATATAACTAAATTGGACACTTTCTATTATCCGGATACTTAATTTCTGTATTTCTCTTTTCAAAACATTGAAGGATACATATATATATATATACAAATAGAAAACATTGATAGATGAACTGGCTACTGTGATATTAGATATATGCAAGCTTGCAATATCCGCATTAACCCTTACAGTTCTGGAACCGACTTCATGCTTATGCAAACAAGTTTGATCTAGACCAGCCGCCAAGTAAATTGGCGTCTGGCTTGTGATCTAACCTGTTTGCTTCTCTGAGTATCTTACCCCATTAAAATTAAGCAGATATTTAAGGTTTTGGAAAGCAGACGACACAAGAATCTATTTTTAGAATATTACCCAGTATTCTAAGGGTTTAAACATCGGGACGTCTTTGCTAGGGTGTCATCGACTCATAGAGCACCGTGGGACTAATAAAGTTTATTTATAGCATTTTGATTTAATCTCCACTAAATCTATCGAAGGCGTCTGTCTATGATTCAAATTCGTTTGACGGATTCGTGGATTTACTAATACTGACGGGGTAAATTGAACTTTCATATGTTATTCTATTTTTCTGAATTTTATTTTTTCTCTCGTTTTCCATTTTGCTCTTTCTTTCGTTCTTTCGTTTTTCTTTCTTTCTGTCTTATTTCATTGTTTTTTTGTGTTTTTTTTCGTTCTTTTTTCTTCTTCCTCTTCTTCGTTTCTTTCTTTCTTTCTATCTTGTTTTCTTTCTTCTTTCTTTCTTGTTTCCTTTCTGTCTTTCTATCTTTCTGTTTCATTCTTCGTTCAATTGTTTTTATTTATTTCTTTAATCCTTTTCTACTCTTACTTTATCATTTCGTTTTATTTCTGTCCATTGATTGTTTTCTTTCAGTTTTTCTTTTTGTCTCACTAACTTTCTTTGCTTATGTTCCTTTCCTGTATTTTCATCTTTCAAACTCTTAACCGTCTTCATTCAATTCTTAATATTTCTTGCTTTCATTCTTTCTACCCTTATCTCTTTCTTTCGTTTTATTTGTATCATTTGCTTGTGTTTCCTTGCTCTCGTCATACCTAATATAACCGGTTTTATCCGAACATGTAGATTTAACGTGTCGACTAAATACTTTATATATGGGTTTTACATCACATCAACATTATTTCAGTTATGTAGCGATGCCCGACTCTTAATGATGGAGGAAGACCCCATACTCAACTGCCCATAAGGGCTGGTTAAGGTGGGTAGAACCATCGGCATTCCGTAAGTCAGTCGGGAGACTGCCTCTCATGAAAATCTATATCCCTCTCAGGATTTGAACCCACACGGAGAGGGGCCATGTGATTTCAAGTTCTGTACTCTAACCACTAGGCCACGGAGGCCCCGACTAAATACTAAACTGAGGACTGTCATTACTACATACTCGAAAACAATTTAACCACAATAGGCCGACTTTCGAAATGATTCCATTACTTTTGATGAAAGTGTAGTTGCATTTTCTCGTGTTCACACTTATGTAAACGAAATCAAATTGTTTAATTGATATCTTATCGTTTAGTTCACTCGTTTACAGCTCCATCCACTCTCTCTTTTCCCTATTCTATCTGTATCTCTATATAACCCTATCTCTTCTCACCCCATCTTTCTTTCCATCGGTGAATTTACAATTGTTCTTATAAATTTTTTTTGGTATTGCTCTTCTGGCAATATTGTTATATTACTCAGGAGAGAACCTCATTAAGCTTGAAGCTTCCGTCCCGATCAAATTGTAAAAAATGAATTTGCAATGAAATATAGTTCAGGGGCCCGTTTTACTAAACAGTTTACGCTTAAGATTTGCGTAAGTCTAAAACAACAAGTCCTTTTATTTCAATATTTGGCAAAGCAATATTGCAAAGTAACACATCATTGGAATCGTCTCTCCGAGACGCTTCCAATGACGTGTCACATTGCAATATTGTACTTTCATTGAAGATAGTATCCATGTTAATCTATTATGACTTACGCAAACATTTTCCGTAAGTTGTTTAGTAAAACGGGCCCCAGGTAACCACGACAATCAAATTCCGATGCAACTTTCAAATTTCGAGTCACAATGGACTGGAACCTTAAGCACCCTTCGACCCAAGACCGATACTTTAACCAAGTTACCATCGAATATCGTTAAGAAATCTCAGTTAGTCGACGAGTAAGAGTGTATATTTGTGTTATAAACTTAGGGGTCATTTTTGCGTGCAGTACGATTGATAATGATCACCTGGTAGGGTCAACTTATCGACCCAACATTCCGGCCAGTGGTCAAACAAGTGACGTCTGTACAATATGTGGTCAAGATACAGAAGATGCAAAGTCCCGTTAAAGGTGCTTGTTCACAGATGTAAGGAAATTTGGAAATAAAAAAATGATTTCTTTAGACCTGCACAACAGCTGTAATGGTATATGATACACACTGAAGAATAGTCATTGGTAGCAACATTAGATCGTTCTTCATTTGTTAAAGTTTGTATAAGTGTTTATCGGGGAAAAGCGCTCTTAACCCTTTACCAAACGCCAAATTCGAGACTGTCCCAAACTGAAAGAATTTGCAGACGACATTTCAAAATGTGATGAAATTGCAAAATAATCTTCCGATAAGGCAGGAAACATTGTTGGAAAAGGAAAAATTGCTCGTTAAGAGCAATTTCTCCTATTCCCACAATGTTTTTCTAAGTGGTCTGCAACAAAGTGGTTAAATGTGGTTGTTGTTTGGTAATGGGTTTAGCTAAGAAATCGACAAAGCCTTTTTACATCAAACCGTTTATCACATCAAAATTAAAGAATATATTTTTTCTGGGGTAGTGGTTTTCTTTTTAATTATTTACTAGTAAATTGGTGGTGTTTCGGTGAGTAAGACCCGGTTTTCCGCTGACGCGACGTAAAACCAAATGAAATCAGGTTGAACGATTTAATCCATATTACCATTGTTTGTTAAGTAAACACGAGATAATTAGCGACTACGTCAAATTGAAACGTTCATCTCGAAAGAATTCGTGATGACAGCCTTACTCGATTATGTTTCACTTTGAGAAATCAGCTTCAGAAAACTTCAGTGGCTTCCTTTGCGTATTGGTTAGAGTACATAACTTGAAACCGCATGGTCCCTTCGCACGAGTTCAAATCCCAGTGACGACTTTTAGATTGTTATGCGAGGTAGTCTCTCGGTTGACTTCCTGAATGCCAAGGGTTCAATCAGGCTTGATCGGCCCTCATGGGCAGTCAAGTTTAAAGGATTCCCTTTAATATATATCCATTAAATTATAATGAGACGGGAATTGTAATCTTATTTTGACGTCAAAACATGTTGAACCGATGTAAAACCAATTTAATTGCAGAATACTTTTGAAATCATTGTGGTGAAAGGATTGATAATATCTCAAGAGCAATTTATTAACAATAATTTTAACCAGAAATCCTAGGGGAAATTGAACCCTCGAATTGTTAAGAAAAACCTGAGGACAATTGTCCAGAGGTAGAGCGTTGGCATCTGGACACAGGGTCGTTTGTTCGAATCCCATGAGTAGCGGGATCTGCCTTCGACCTTTCATTAACCCAAATTTGGCGCGAGTACTTGTTATATATATAGGAAGCAGAACCAAGAGTGATTAATCTAAGTTGTAAGAACTTGTTTCACAATCGATGTAAATAAATAAGTTAACTAAATATCCTCCGACAAAGATGTTGGCAGGGTTTGTTAACTGTTCTATTCTAGACAAAGAAGAATTACGCATAGACATAACACATTGAAAAACAATGATTATTCTCTATTCTCATACTTTTGATAAAAGTATTATAAAGGGTTTTTGCTTTTTAAAACGAGGTCAGATTCGTATCAATGTTTGACCTGACTCTGTAACATCAGTATTATCTAATAATCCGAACGAAATGTTCGTATTTCGGTAATTGGGTTTAAATCTCGTTCGAAAGTTTGAATCGGCGAGAAAAGCCGTTATTGTACATATTAAACTTCACTATCGGATTTTTGATGTGAAACAGGCGTGGATTTAAATACATTCTAACTCCTATATAGCAAGGTTTGTTATTTTGAACGTTTAGGAATAGAAGTTGAATATACTTTTCATATTTTCAAGGTCATTTTAATTTCGTTGTTTAACAATACGGAAATGTGGTGTGTATAATGTTGCAATTGGAACTAAATGTATTGAAATTAATTGCGTTGTAAATCGGCTTTGAGTGCAATTTTATTATTTTTTTTATTTATCGGTGTTTGATTTGGTATTTCACGAACATGTTGCTGAGTTGGAGAAAATGGGATTTGATTTCTTACATTTAGAGAAAGGCACCGAATTGATAAGCATTGAAACGTTCAGTTCGATTATCCATGTTGTTGCTGTTGTTGTTGTTTTTGTTGATGGTGTCACGTAATTCTATTGAACGACAATAAGAGGGGTAAACCCTGACATTTCGAGAACCGCACAAGATCGATATTGTCGAATAACTTGTAAATTACCACGTCAAACGAAAACGGGACGTTTAAGGTATCCTATCTATGAACTTTATTCCTATTTATTCCTAGCTTAAATCTTTACATAACGAAATTTGACCAGTTTTTTTGAAGACGACTCTGGAAAACATTGTAGGAAAATGAGAATTGCTTTTAATGATCGGAAGATTATTTTTCCAATTTCATTGAATAATGAACGTCGTCTGCAAAGTATTTCATATTGGAACAGTCGAAAGATTTGGCGTTTGGTAAAGGGTTAAACCCCATTTTCGCGCGTCGTTTCCCGGTAATTTCGGCTCTTTCGCCCCGAGAAGCTCAACTCCTCTTTTTATCCACGTCCATAATTACAGAGGCGTCGCGCTATTCCGGGAATCTACGGCCGCGGTAATCGAGGAAATTATCTCTTCAAGAGATAGTTACCGGCGAATGGTGCTCGTGAAACGCTGGCTTCTAGCGGGTTTCTACTTGAGCCACTGTGACTTATATACGTATATGAACTGTACTGGGATAAGAATGGGTGTTTTATCTTAGGTGACAGGTGTCAATAGAACATTTACAAACATGAAGACATGAAATACCCCCAGCCATAAGGGCATATAAGTCCACAAAATCTAAAAGGTGTTTATGAATTGTAAGACAATGAGTCTTTGAATTGACCATTAAACCAGAAAAAAAAATAAACTCACACTGATCGACAATAACATACATACACAGACACACACGCATACGGGGAGAGGCAGACTACAGACATATCCACACAGGACCGCACATACAAACATGCCCACATAGGTAGACAGACAATCAGACCAAGAAAGACAGACAGAGGAATCCCATGATAGAAATACAAAGAGAAAACCAAGAAACAACGCATTGCAATTAGTTGATACAAGAGAAACCGTTAGAGATTCGGTTTCATGCAATCGACAGCCTCAGACCATTCCCGCCTCGCTTTGAGACCATTCCCGCCTCGCTTAGAGACCATTCCCGCCTCGTTTTGAGACCTTTCCCGCCTCGTGATGAGACCATTCCCGCCTCGTTTTGAGACCATTCCCGCCTCGTTTTGAGACAATTCCCGCTTCGCTTTGAGACCATTCCCGCCTCGTTTTGATACCATTCCCGCCTCGTTTTGGGACCATTCCCGTCTCGTTTTGATACCATTCCCGCCTCGTTTTGGGGCCATTCCCGTCTCGTTTTGATACCATTCCCGCCTCGCTTTGAGACCATTCCCGCCTCGTTTTGAGACCATTCCCGCCTCGTTTTGAGACCATTCCCGCCTCGCTTTGAGGCCAATTTACCCACATATCTATTTCCCCTGATCACGACCAGATTCGATAACGAAAATCGAGGGTTGATGTCATAATTGCGCTGTTGATGCCGTCCAATGTCCCTGAAAAACACAGCATTGACGGCCAGACAGCTTTCAGAGAATTAATTAAACCGCCTGTGAACATCGGAATGCAATTTCACGCTGACATGCCGTGCAAGGATGCCTTTTGAAGCCAATTTCTAAAGCCTGCGTGATGAACATGCGTCGTTAATTTCGAACCTGACCCTTGAGGTAGAAAACCAATAATCCGCCATTTTTAAACATTTTCTTTCGTCGGATTACGTCGGTCGTTCTCGGCATACACCGGTCGGGATCGGCACTATTCGGTTTGATACGAATAGTTCCGGCCTAAGCCAATGTTTACCGAGAACAAATGAAGTAATCCGACGAAAGAAAATGTTTCAAAATGGCGGATTACCGGTAATATACCTCAAGGCTGCATGTTCGCAGACATGAGGAATCTAAAGCCTAATATGGATGCGATGTAAAAACTCTTATAGACAAATAGGATACGCACGTACACTATAATAGACAAGCAATTTAGTCGACATTATTCAATATATATACAATGTATAGACAGTCTGATATGCATGAAGACAGGCATAGTCAGACAGTAAAACCTAAATAGATATTCCAAACATGCAAACGTAGTCACAGACACGCAGACACGAAAACAGACTCAGAATTACATACACAACTAAAATCTCAACAATACAAAAATGCCAGAAAATATACCCACCAACGTTGATAAACATTATAAACGTAATACAGAAATACATATATAAATGAATCCGGAAGGACATAGCGTTGTGAGTGCAAATCCCGAATTCTTAGGAGTAAACACATTTATTCTACTTCCGGTTTATGGGAGATACCGTCTAATCTGGTGGCAACATCACTTACCATTACGTCTATAAATAGACATATATGAATAAACAGCATAAAGAATAAAGATAGATAGCATACAGTGGTTCCCCGCTGTTAGTAAATGATGGTGTATGATGATGGTACGGATAAAGCGCTGACTCAGACCGGGCCCACGCTTTCGTTTATAAGAAACAACAGTATGCTCTTTGTTCGCTGTCTATACCAAAGCTTCAAGTTTGTATCAATATTAGTTCTAAATTCTATCATTCATTACAAATTCTTGTTTTTTTTCTTTGACCAAATACATTTCAAACCTGCAAATGATTTAACATACGTTTATCCTCATCAAAATAATGCGTGGAGGACAGTGGTCCAGGGATAGAGCGTCGGCTTCTGGACACGAGGGTCGTGGGTTCGAATCCCGTGAAAAGCGGGATCTGCCTTGCGAACTTTCATTAATCCACATTCGGTGCGAGTACTGGTTGTGTATCCAGGAAGCAGAATCGAGAGTGATTAATCTAAGTTGTAAGAACTTGTTTGACAATCGATGTAAAATAAATATGTTAAATCATCAACATAATGCGCGGTAAATGACCTTAGCTGTTGACGCGACTTAAAACACCATTCATTCATTCTTTCATTCATTCTAAATGTTATGTAATACTGATGAAGGAAAGGGAAATTGAACCATTTTAATGAAGGAGTGATCCTTTAACCTGGGATCCCAGGTTGTAGCCACACCGGCACTGCTTGTTTCGTGACAGTGTCCTGTGGTAAGATATAGTGCTCTAACCTAGTACCGATGAATCCCAGGGCAGCCAGAATATAACTGAGGGATTGGTGAAACAGCGTTAAATCGCCATATAAGAGATGGGGGAAAACACCTATATAAAGGACCAATTCAGAAGCAACAGCTTCTTTAAAAACATTAAGGTTTCAAATTTATAAGAACTGTCTATGAACCATATGAAAAGACAGTACGTTCATTTGATGATACCACAGCTTAGAATGTATATCAATGTAAGCTATAAAGTCGATGTAATACTGGTGAAGTTAAAGAACTTGGGCCCTGTGTGGCCCAGAAAATAAAGTGGTGTACATGTAACCCGGAGGTCCTGGGTTCTAGCCCCAATGTCACTGCTGGTTTCATGGGAGCATCCTTTGGCAAGATAAAGTGTTCTAGCCAACTACCGGTGAAGCTCAGGAAGGCCGTAACATAACTTAAAATTGCTCTAAAAGTATAAATCCTATCTACAGAAACATCACAAGGGACCATTTTAGAAGCATATGATTGTTTCAAACGTCTTGGCATCTAAAGGTATAGGGACCTTACGAAATGTCAGTACGTTCATTGGTTATTGGATGATTCCAAGGTTTTAAGTTTGTATCAATGTTAGCTCTAAATTCTTTATAATACCGGTGCAGAACAAAGAATCATACGAGAGACATTTGTAAAGTACATTTGCTGCCGCGGCATAGTTAAATTACATGTTGATTGGCTAATACCAAGGCTTAAAGTTTGTATCAATGTTATTTCTAAGTCGTATGTAATACGTGTGAAGCAAACAATGCACACGAGCGATATTTGTAAAGTACATTGGCTGCCGTGATATAATTGATTTAAGTGTAATCGAAATACATACAAATGGACGTCATCAAATGACATCGCGCCCTTGATGAATTAGATGGTCCCTCTTCTTTGATGTTATGTATCAATGTTTGTTTTAAGCTGTGTTTAGAATGTGTGATTGATATTCTCAGTAACCCATTATGCCAGAGTGTTAATACCTCAAAAGGTCTTTAGGTAGAATACCAATAATCCGCCATTTTGAAACTCATTCTTTCGTCGGATAACTGCAGGCGTTCTCGGTTAACATCGCTTAGGGTTCGGAACCATTCGGTTTAATGCGAATAGTTCCGGCCCCGATCGGTGCATACCGAGAACGACCGAAGTAATCCGAAAGAAGAATGAGTTTCAAAGTGGCGGATTATGCGTATTGTACATTAACGGAAAGTGTTTTTTCTGTGTTGATAACTCTCAGGAACCAATTATTCCAGAATATTAATACCTTAGAAAGGACTTCGCATATAGTGATGAATTAATTCCCTTCATCGAAAACTCATCACTTCGATGCATGCGTCGAAGAAGACATCAAATAGCCTTGTGATTAAGGGATAAATTGCTTCTATTGAACAATTTATATATTTGTCACAATGATTTCGAACAAATATATTGAAGAAAATTTGGGCTTCTAACCCATTGGTTGAGGTTAGGGGTTTTCAATGTTTGGTCCTGGGTTCGATTCGCACCTGCACCTCTTGTTTTTTGGTAACGTGGGATTGTCCTCTCAAAAGACGCCTCAGAGCCCTTGTCTAGTCCTCGTGAAATTCAGGCAAAGAACGCAATATAACCAAGAAATCGTTAAAACGACGTTATCCTTCTACCCAGAAAGAAATAACGAAACCCTTCATAATAAACCAACCTGGGACAGGGGGTTCATGGATTTATCAATCCTCTAAAAGACGTTATATAACTGGATCTTGTCGACATGGCGGTTAACCCATTGCAATCAAAATTCTGGAAAATTAAGAACGTTTCTTTCTCTCGTGTATTTTGTTTTGTCATATCATCTGCATTTGATTTCAATTCTGACCATGGCCAACATATTCATTCAGAAGAATAAGTTCAAACACCTGGTATCAAATCATTAACCTACATTGTTAATGGTCTAACCTAACGGGTGGAAACTTTAAAGAGCGATCGCACCTCTAAGGCACAATTAACCGTTATTTCCGATTCAACGACGAAATGTATATTCCCCAAAGGCCTAGCGCAGAAAATGGTATTTTTACACCCGACGTTGTTTGAAGTTTAGCTTACGTTTTGACTATGCAAACAAATACGGTATATTTGTAAATATATACGAAAGTTCATGCTGACATTTAGCGTTTAGTGTGCAGTGACAGAATAGCCTGTAAGATTATGCACAGACTGATCGAAAGCAAGTAAATAGGAACGAAAGCTGCATTCTAAATATTTATATAAATTATATAAATAAAAATTAATTGGTAGAAGAGCCATTTCACCTTCCATTACAATTATTTTATTTGCCTTATAATATTTCTGTTAGTCCGTTTATTTCTTAAATATATATTGATTAAGAAACTATATAAATCAAAAGTATTTGCATAGAAAAGCTTTGATGAATATCATGGCTGTATTGCAAACAAAAAAAGAGGGAAGAATATCGTTTATTTTTCTACAAGGTCATCTTTGAACATTTCTGTACCACCACATTTAATGTATGCCAATGCATATCAATAAAGACATACAAACGTACAAGACATTATAAATTATCTACTCTTAACGCTGTCCGCCGTTAATATACATGGAATAAGAGCGACTGTTATAAGTTATACGCACCATAGTTGTGAAATGGGCAGCTTTTCCTTACCCATGTACATGGTGATGATATATTTAAAGATATTTACAAAGATGGCATTCCGTTCGAATAGAAACGAGAACAAATGAAATTAACAGTCGAAATAAGGTAATTATCTCATTTCCTAAATTCTGTAAACCTGCTTTATGATTGTTCATAAGAATAGTCTCGTCGAAACAATGCAAATGAGTAGGCCTACACACAATAAAGATTGTGTGTTCTTTGATTTCCTGATTTTGGAACATCCGAAATCATGACTTATTTGAAAGAAAAGAGACCTAAGTAGTAATGCATCATAAAGAATGTATTACACTCGTTTTATTAGCCTCGGTTACGCGATTACTTATTACTATAACCAGTTACATCAATTTTAGTCTTGTTCCATTTGGAGTAGTGTTCATATTTATGTAATGTGTTTTCGCGAAACGGCGTTCCTTTCTTTCTCTCTTTTTTCTTTCTTTCTTTCTTTTTCTGTCTTTCTTTCTTCCTTTCTTTCTTTATTTCTTTCTTTCTTTCTTTCTTTTCTTTCTTTCTTTCTTTCTTTCTTTCTTTCTTTTCTTTCTTTCTTTCTTTCTTTCTTTCTTTCTTTCTTTCTCTCTTTTTCCTTTCTTTCTTTCTTTTTCTGTCTTTCTTTCTTCCTTTCTTTCTCTCTTTCTTTCTTTCTTTCTTTCTTTCTTTCTTTCTTTCTTTCTTTCTTTCTTTCTTTCTTTCTTTCTTTCTTTCTTTCTTTCTTTCTTTCTTTCTTTCTTCCTTATTTCACTTAAGACAATCCTTTGCCAAAAAGCCGACTCTTTTGTAACTCCAGGGAACCTTTCCGTACTTGCTTGAACATGTTTGTACGATATGTCTATAAAATGGAATAAAGGGGCCATTCAATTCAGTTTTACACGCTCACAAAATGTAATTGCAAATTTATGCTAAATACAATAATGGTAAACTGAAGATTTACACTGATAATGTTGAGCGTGTTAATTTGTCGAATTCGGTAGCTTAAATAGTTACCCTTCCTTGTTCATTTCTTTCGTTTTGATTTCTTATTTATTAATACTTATTTGTTTTACTTGATCTTTTCGCTGTTCATCTGTCTGTTCCCTTTGCCTCTTGTTCTACTCTTCCTTGTTTTCCTAATTCTCGATCTTTTTATTTTGATTTTTTGTAATTGACTTATTAGATAAACTTTAAAGTCTTTTTATCGTCTTTTGACTCTTCTAATTCGTTTGCAGGCTAATTTGCGACAATGCTTTGGGGGAATGTCGTAAAAAAATCCGCTGAATTGCCGAAAACCCACTTAATTGTCAAGCGTCGGTATAACGGAGTTATTGGAGTATTTTCTAATTCGCCGATGACGTCAATGCTCATATAGTTTACGACTTTAGAAATATTTGTATAGTATAAAATTATCCATTTAATTCGCGTCGGGTGAAAACCGGCTTTAATGCATCCGCTAGAAAATGAAGCCGCAAATCAACATGCCCCTTTACGGCAGGCTGATTTGTGTCCTCATTTTCCGTAAGATTTTACGACAATTCGACAACTAATTCATATTGACTGTAGAAATCACATAAGTTATACGGAAATTAACCAACTTGCAATCTGATCATGTATCATGATTTCTTTTTTAAATATGATTTTGGCGCGGATGAATACATTTTGATTTTGTCCCGGCGCGTACGGATTTAAATCCGATGAGGGGGTCGAATTCGTTCTATTTTTAGAACTGCATTGACAGATAAACCGTATTAGATAGGTGGGTCAAGCGAAAAAGGGGTATTTGTTACTTAGCCGCCGGTATGACCCGCTTTGATATGCTATGATATGCTTACATTGTCTAAATGACTTTTTGATTGTCTTATGGTTTGTACCATTATTTGATTGAAATTTATAAACCCTTCAAAGGCACATCAAAAGAGAGGAGAACAAATAGAATAGTGAAAAGATTTATGGATTTATTTTATTATATTCATAAAAGTCATGAGAATTAATTCACGAATACATTGAGACCCTATTAAATAGACTCATTTAAAATAAGTTATTTTGTGCTTGAAATGTAGTTGTCTCTAATTCAATCATGTTTATCAACAACCTGTTTGTTTACAAATTCAAAATAACGAGTTCTGATTGGTCGGTTCAAAAATATGTGCATCAACTGTCAAGGTCATAGGTAATGAATCAGGAAATCTGAATTATAAAACTTGCTAATCTGAGTTATTTCTGGTTTACTTTCACATTTTAGTTGTTCTGATGGTGTTTTCTGGTGATAACTATTTGAATCTGTCCAAAAGTTTACCAAATAATATAGTTTGATATAGCATTTATCTCCTTTAATGGGCCTTTAAGATGCCAGGTCAGAGATGTCAATTTGGAAGATAGGAGTACACAACAGCTGTACTGTTATATGATATCCATTGGAAGCAAAATGATAAAGAATAATGGTTTAAAATGATGTTCAACACATAATGGTTTAAAATGATGTTCAACACATAATGGTTTAAAATGATGTTTAACACATAATGGTTTGAAATGATGTTCAACACATCCATATACATTAAACTACTCAAGATTCAACCCTACATAGTGTAACCCTACACTTATATACGAGGTGTATTTCCCAGCTCATAGACATTCCCGAGTAGTTACGATTGGCTTATGATGAGTTAATGGTGGTGTTGTGGCGTTAAAGTCTAATTCTTCATATGAGTCAGTCGGGAATAAACAGAACATTTGAATACAGTATAATATCTATACTTCGAACTTCTGATTGTCGAACTTCTCTATGTGTCGAAGTTAAAACGCTGTCCCAATTCATTCAATTATCCAGTCATCTATAAGTCGAACTTTCTCTATGTCGAACATTTGCAAGAAGTCCCTTTCTCTTCGAGGTATAGAGATTCAACTGCAATATTTGTTTGTGCGGGGATTTGAAGGTGCTTGAAAATGATTTTATATTTACCAGTTATATGCAAATAATGAATGAGTGCAAAGAACGTTCGCTTTTTATGCATTAAAAGATGATAATATCTGTTTATAGTTATGCAATATACGATTGAAAATGTGCACACTCTGTGCACAAATACACTACAGGCGTTTTACCTAGTACATTGTGTACAAACATAACATTGAGTTGTAAACATGTTATTTTATGCGAAAGTCAAGTAAAACATCATATACTATCTACGCATAACTATATCATTTACTGCTAATACATTTCATAATCAAATGTATCGTTTGCTGGGTTTGAAATTTATAACTGAATATCCTATCTCTTTCGTTAAGGGAGATCACCGTGAGGATTTCGTATTAAGCCTGTGTAATTTTATTGAAATTAGCCGATTTTTAATGACAGTCCCGTGCGAAAGCGAACTTAACTAGGTCATCGGGTGAGACTTTTTTATCTGTTATGATTTGTTGTTATTTGTAAGTTATAACGTCAACTTTACGCGTTATTCTTTTTGTAAATATTGTCGTGTATTTGTGTAAGGGGTTTTCGGGTTTTTATGAACGGATATATTTAGATTGATATATTTCGGTAGAATGAACAGGTAATTTAATATGATGTATGTATGTTTGCATAAAATAATGTTGAAATGGCTGGATTGTTGCGTCAGTGTATTGCTTGTAGATTTTCGCTTAGTCTGTGATTTAAGTGACGCTTTTTAAAGGAGCAGAACGACTATTCGTGGAAATATGGTAAATAGATAGATATGTGATAATAAGAAATTATGAGATATGATAGTGGATCTAGATGCTTGCAAAATTGTAGATTTCATTTTTTTATTATTACTATGTTGCATAGCTGGACGCTGAAAAATATGAATTACCATTTGATCTGTCTAATTGCAATGTAAACAGAAATTTTATTACCATTTAAGTAAACCAACAAACAAGCAATTATATGTATTGAAGTTACATAACGTTTGTCATAGCAGGAGATTATGTACTGCGTGTTCCAATTCGATATACTTGCCTGTAAAGCAAACAGATATAGTGTTTATATTGAAACAAATGTCCCAAATTCACGTATAATTATGAAAGATCATTTGCTGTTAAAACATAATGAAGTTAACCCGTTGATGTAATGGAGCGATATTTCGATCATTTAGGTTAATTGGTTTGATTGGAAATATTCGTCATGTTTAACGGTATTTGAGTTATATTACGTGTGTCAGTACATAATCCAGAATTTTGGAAGGGCGGGAGAGCGCTTCGTGGTCTAGAGAACATCGTACCGTTAAAGAAACTATTTGCGTTAGTCAAAACTGATAAACATGCTTAATATCTTAATGGAAAGTACAATATTGGAATGGGACGCATCATTGAAAGCGTGTCGGAGAAATGTATTTGATTTTCTTTTATTTTTTACAAAAAAAGTACATCAGTAGTCAAGGAGGCTAGCCCGGGCACTTAAAAAATGTCCCCCTGACTACCCTCCATTACTACTACCATTTCTCTACTCGATACCGGAAATAGTATGCATAAATTCTGTAATCCTATCCCACATTTCCGTTCACCGTTTTCAATTCATTTGCATAACTTTTTTGTGTGGTGTTTCGTAACCCAGACGTTGGGTGAATGGGGATTTGGAAATTTGATTAAACTATTTAACTTTTCCCTTGAATGATATTTCGATGATGCTTCCAAATTGAAAGCAAAATTGGAAGGAAATGCATACGATAACTATTGAAAGCTTGGAAAAGATTTGCGGTGTTGCTAACGTATGGTAGGCTTTCTTCGTGACGAAGAATTGGTCTTTTTTTTCAAAAAAGATTTCTTGGATCATCTGTAGAAGAGGTATACGACATAGATGATATTATAGAAACTAATGATAAAACGATACAAAAACAGTTTAACGTGTAAGACTCGTATATTGTATGTTTGGTAAAGTGTAAACGAACATTCGTTACCATTATCGATTTAGTTCCAGACAGGATTTGTTTATTGGGTTGGAATTTCACATTTCTTGCAAATTGATTTTGGAAAGTGTTAAGCTTGATAGATAATTAACATCGGGTTTTCAACCGAATTCGGGCACTATTTCGAACACAACGACGTTTCTGAGCATTGAGAACCGAATAAATGTTTTAAGTTCGTTTTCATTGGATTGGTTGATTGAGCAATGGGAGGAAAATATTCCTTAAAATAGACTGATTTATATTAAATCGATTATGAAACTATTTTCACAACCTATATTTGTCACTCTCGATTCGTCTTTCTGGAAATGTAACGCCAAACATGTTTTGATAAATGAAACGACAGAAGTGCTCGTTTTGTTTCTGAGGTTGTATTACCTTGATGCATAAGCATGAGGGTCCTATGTGGCCCATTGATAAAGGTGGAGGACTTGGAATTCTGAGGCCTCTGGTTCGAGCTTATATCTCTGGTCTCGTCGGAGTGTCCTTTGGCAAGTCACTTCGGAGCCCTGGCCCAGAACTTGTAGATCCATGAAAGCCGTATTATAAATCAAAATTGTTGACACAGCGTTAAAATCATTTGAACAAAGCATAACTACGAAATCATAGTTAAGCACACTGGGATGGTTTTACCTGAAGAGGTTCTATTTTCGACCAATAATTGTTTACACCACTTCGGTCTAAAGCAAACATACCCAATCAAGTATGGTCCAAACAATCTGCCATTTTCGATTGACTGTCCGTCTTAAAACAAACAAACCCTCAGCGCTTATTGTCGGCATGTGGGCAGGACCGTTGTTTATGGCATTCCGTCTTTAAGTGTGTATCATTCCTTGGAAAAGTAGCCAATGGTTTAGAAAGAAGAAGTGTAGTTTACTGTACTGGTTTCAAAATGCGAGGAGCCTTACTCAATTCAATTCAATTCAATTTTATTCAGCATGAAATAGCACAAAGCATACTTAAGGCCATAACAAAAATAATGCATATATTTGAACACATGCATAGACAGTAACAATTCGGTAAGGACTTTCCAGAGAATACGGGGACTTTCGTGGCTTATTGAGTAGAGTCTAGAGCTCGGCCCCACTCCGTGCAGGTTCAAATCCCGGTGTCGGTGACGACCTTTTGGTTTTCATGAGTATCCTGACTGACCTACGAAGTGCTTAAGGACAGTTTCTACAGTTTTATAAGAAAATAATCCTTTCATTGAATTTTCTGAATTTTTGATATGTTATCTTAAATTGTATTGTGAATTCGAAAATGAAAAGAAACCTGCAGGTTGACGAGTTAGTTTTTTTTTGCAAAATGACAGTTTCCATGGTAACCGTTTGGATAAAAAATGTCAATATGACCATACCATCTTCAAAGGTAATAAATTAATTTCTGAAAGGTTTATTAACACAAAAAAACATGAATTCATACATTCAATACTTAATAATTCAATGTTACTTTGAAGTATTACAATCTAAACATTTTCTGTAATCCAAATCAGTTTTTCAAATTTTTGTATTGTTCAAATAATGTTCGAAACCTTTGATAGTTTTATGGATAATATGATTATTCCTTGAAAAAAAATGCATACAGTAAATTTCATCCTGATACAAACGTGTATCCGACTACTGTGCAAGTATCTCTTAGGTAACAGATTATTATCTCCCTTCGATGCGCAGATGAAGTGCACAGAAATAACTACCGAGAACGTCCTTAAAGTTCTACCCGGCGTTACCAGCGGTAGAGTCCATGGGGTCTTCCTCCGTCATTTTGAGTCGGACAATGCACCATAACTGAACAAATGTTGAGGCTATTTAAAACTCATATAAATAAGTTTAAGATACGAACTTTTTCGAAATTAAAGCACCATAAACAAGTTCAAACCAAACGTCTCCTTTTGCAAGAATATGTTCAAATCAAACGCCTTCTTTTGCAAGAAAAAGTTCAAATCAAACGCGTTGTTTTGCAAGAATAAGATCAAATATAACGCTTCCTTTTGTAAATATAAGTTCAAATCAAGCGCGTTGCTTTGCAATAAATATGTTCGGATCAAACGCGTCGCTTTGCAAGAATAAGATAAAACCAAACGCGTCCTTTCGCAAGCGCCGGTTTTAATATAGACTAACCCTTATAGAGCTGGAACCGACTTCATGCTTATGCAAACAGGTTAGATCACAGGCCAGTCGCCAAGTTAATTGGCGGCTGGCCTGTGATATTTCCTGTTTCAAGATACTCCGGGTACCTTTCCTCATCGAAATTAAGCAGCTATTTAAGGCTTTAAAAAGCAGACGACACAAAATTCTACTTTGAGAAATTTACCCAGCATGCTAAGGGCTAAGCCAAGCTCTCTAGTCCAATTTCTCGATACATGGATAGTCGATGGTGATTCTAGACTAGTTACGATAGTTGGTTCAAAGCCAGCATGGGGTCGAGAAAACTCAATAATTAGTTCAGCTTTGGAGGTGAGATAGTCGGGAGTTAGTAACCCTTAGAATGCTGGGTAATTTTCTAAATATAGGTTTTTGTGTCGTCTGCTTTCCAAAGCCTTATTTGTCTGCTTGATTTTTTTGTGGAAAGATACTCGGGGTAGCAAATAGGTTAGATCACAGGCCAGTCGTCAATTGATTTATTTACTTGGCGGCTGGCCTGAATCTAAGCTATTTGCATAAGCTTGGAGTCGGTTCCAGCGCTCTAATATGGGTTAAGTACTGTTCGAAAATTGAATAATACGAGGGATATATAAGCTGAGTGTTTAATAGATAGAATTTGAAATTCGAAGCGTTACGTTCAATGCATTGGAGTTAATTCGAGCACCGAACTGTGTATAATATACGCGTTCTTGGTAACTGGTGAATTTGTTTAGCGACAACAGAAGTACTCAATAATTATTTTTCGGTTGTTAAAAAGAAATATACTCTAACTACGGAATGCGTTTATGCTATAACGACAGCATGATAGGCGAAGATTGACAGTGTTTATTTTAGTTCCTGTTTTACACACAAGTGATCAAACGCATGTCTAGCGCTTTCAATCATTTGTACGAAGAAAACAAGTCACAAAGCAAATCGGGTGCGTTCGTTTAGTCGATTGAACTGAACACTCTTATTAGAACTTTTAATGGTGTAAAGGGATTAATCCATTTTCAAACAATAACGACATATGACCAGTTTGTTGTAGACGACTCTGGAAGAGATTGTGGGGAAAAGAGAAATTGCTCTAAAACGAACAATTTCTCCTTTTCTCACAATGTTGAGTGCAGTATCAGAAGACTGTTTTTCAATTTCTTCACGTTTTGAAATGTCGTCTGCAAGCTCTTTTCATAAGGGACAATCGAACATTTGGCATCTGGTAAAGGGTTAAGCGAGAAGAACGGACGCGTTCGTTTTGTATAATGAACCGAACAATTTTCTTCGAACTTTGAATGGAGTAAAAGGAATGGACGGGGCGTAAACGAACCGAATATTTCCGTAGAAACATGCAGCAGTGTACATCCACGAGCGATCGGTGACGTAACAACATAGCGTATGCAATACGATCGGCGTACCTAAGACGCTCTAATAGCGATAGGCGTGCGCTCGTGTGCGATTGTGTACGGAACTTACTCACCCACTCGATTAACCCTTATAGTGCTGGAACCGCCTTTATGCCAATGCAAACAGGTTAGATCACAGGCCAGCCGCCAATTTACTTGTAAATTGGCGGCTGGTCTGTGATCTAACCTGATCGCTACTCTGAGTATCTTTTTTCATCAGAATTAAGCAGACATTTTTATGTTTTGGTTTTGGAAAGCAGACAACGCAAAAATCTATCTTTAGAAAATTACCCGGCATTATGAGGGTTAATACGTCATAAATGTGTGTTCGATTACCGTGTTTACATATGTACCTTTGAAGGCGGTAAGCGGTCAAACAGCGTGGGAAGAGGAGATTAATCGATTGGAAAGACATAGGAGCATTTCTTAATGTATCGGATATTTTACGAACGCGTTGAGTAATTGGAGTGTCTTAGCAGGCAGTATGCGGGTTAATGTTATGTGAGTATAATTAGCCTATGTGTGTTTGTGTCTGATTATCTATGTCTGATAGTGTTTGCGGATGTAAGGGAAGGAATAATTATATCGTAGGTCGGAAATGTATGTATACATGCATTTACTCGATCAAAAGCCCGTTTATGTCTTCTAGTGTGTTATATAAAGGGAAGGAAGAATGATAGTGTAGGTCGGGAATGTATGAATACATGCATTTACTCGATCAAAATCCGTTTGTGTCTGCTAATGTGTTATATAGAGGGAAGAAAGATTAATATTGTAGGTCGGAAATGTATGTATACATGCATTTACTCGATCAAACTCCGTTTATGTCTGGTAGTGTGTTGTATAGAGGGAAGAAGATTGATATTGTAGGTCGGAAATGTATGTATACATGAATTTACTCGATCAAACTCCGTTTATGTCTGGTAGTGTGTTGTATAAAGGAAGAAAGATTGATAGTGTAGGTCGGAAATGTATGTATACATGAATTTACTCGATCAAAATCCGTTTATGTCTGGCAGTGTGTTGTATAGAGGGAAGAAGATTGATATTGTAGGTCGGAAATGTATGTATACATGTATTTACTCGATCAAAATCCGTTTATGTCTGGTAGTGTGTTGTATAGAGGGAAGAAAAGAATGATATTGTAGGTCGGAAATGTATTTTTACATGGATTTATCAATCAAAATCCGTTTATGTCTGGTAGTGTGTTGTATAGTGGGAAGAATAGAATGGTATTGTAGGTCGGAAATGTATGTATACATGAATTTATCAATAAAAATCCGTTTATGTCTGGTAGTGTGTTGTATAGAGGGAAGAAAGATTGATATTGTAGGTCGGAAATGTATGTATACATGAATTTATCAATCAAAATCCGTTTATGTCTGATAGTGTGTTGTATAGAGGGAAGAAAGAATGATATTGTAGGTCGGAAATGTATGTATACATGAAGACCCGTTTGTGTCTGCTTGTGTGATATAAAGAGGGAAGAAAGAATGATATTGTAGTTCCGAATTATTTTCTGTCTCCCCATATACATTCTATATTGACCGATTCATGGATTGACCGATTCATGAATTGATAGGTTGATTGATTGATTGATTGATAGGTTGATTGATTGATTGATTGATTGATTGATTGATTGATTGATTGATTGATTGATTGATGTACGGGTTTATTGATTGATTGATTGATTGATTGATTGATTGATTGATTGATTGATTGATTGATTGATTGATTGATTGATTTTGATTTGATTGATTGATTGATTGATTGATTGATTGATTGATTGATTGATTTGATTGATTGATTGATTGATTGATTGATTGATTGATTGATTGATTGATTGATTGATTGATTGATTGATTGATTGATTGATTGATTGATTGATTGATTGATTGATTGATTGATTGATTGATTGATTGATGTACGGATTTACTGATTGATTGATTTGTTTACTAGTTAAATGATTGATTTATTGATTTATTGATCTACTGGCTGAATGATTGATTTACTGATTGATGTGTTTAACGTACTAGTCTGCCTTTTTTAGGGACTGGTCCATTATAATCTGATTGACCAATCTGTCGAATGATCGACTGGAACGCAATATCAGTACTTTTGAGATATCTTGTCATTTTGATTAAGACCCCTTTTTAGAACAAATCGTCAATTCAAATGACTTAAACTCGATAGAACTGTCAACTTTCCGCAAAGCTTCCGTCGGACTCTCGTTAAAAGTGATAACATCACTAATGAAAGCTTACTTCTACATTGAAACAAACGAATCGAATATTCCTGCAAATACTTAGTTTAGACATATTTATTTCTCAAACATAACATAGCATATCAATCAGCTGAAGGTTTTGACAATAAGAGAATTGGATTGGACGGAAAGCTCAATGCTTATTTAAAGTCCATTCCAACATGAACTTATGTGCTGTGAGTACCGGTATTGTTGTTGTTGTTTTAAGGATTAAACGATGCATATTGTTTAAACAAAATAAGAACTATTAGAACATTCAATTCAAACGATGGAAGCGGAAATGGAGAGAATGAGAGATGGACATAAATGCTAATAATTGCTTAGCAAGTCTAACATGTATGTATGGCGATGGAATATATATTTTGAACCGGGAACAAAAAAAGTGAACTATCTCACATGTTTTCTATCTCACATGCGTACTATCTCACATGTGTACTATCTCACATGTGTTATTTCTCGCATGTGTACTATCTCACATGTGAACTATCTCGCATGTGTATTATCTCACATGTGTAGTATCTCACATGTGTACTATCTCGCATGTGTACTATCTCACATATGTACTATCTCACACGTGTACTATCTCACATGTGTACTATCTCGCATGTGTACTATCTCGCATGTGTACTATCTCACACGTGTACTATCTCACATGTGTACTATCTCACATGTGTACTATCACACATGTGTACTATCTCACATGTGTACTATCTCACATGTGTACTATCTCACATGTGTACTATCTCACATATGTACTATCTCACCTGTGTACTATCTCAAGTGTGTACTAACTCACATATGTACTACCTCACATGTGTGCACTATCTCACAAGAGTACTATCTCACATGTGTATTATCTCACATGTGTACTATCTCACAAGTGTACTATCTCACATATGTACTATCTCACGTATGTACTATCTCACGTGTGTACTATCTCAAATATGTACTATCTCAAATATGTACTATCTCACCTATGTACTATCTCATATGTGTGTATACGACCTACAAACAAGTCCGATAATAATGAAAATGTAGCTTAACCCTTTACCAAAATCCAAATCCTTGACTGTCCTAAATTGAACGAGATTACAGACGTCATTGCAAAATGTGATGACATTGGAAAAAATTCTTCTGATAGGACAGAAAACATTGTGGGAAAAGGGGAAATTGCTCGGTACGAGCAATTTCTCCTTTTCCCACCATGTTTTCCAGAGTCGTCTGCAACGAACTGGTCAAATGTCGTTATTGTTTGGTAATGTGTTTAGTCATTCGCGGATAATTTCAGCCCGGATCACCCTGTATAGAAAGCTGACGTTAATTTGTAGCAGGTATTGGAGCGAACGGGAAAATAAACAAACGAATTATCTGACATGTATGACTACCGACCAACCGCTACGGCGATAATGAAAATGGGGGCGTTGGGTTATCTGCGGATATTTTTGCATTCGATCACCTTGTGAAATATGCTAAGGCTGTTTCTTGATATATAACAGAGGCTTATAAAAAGCACCTTCCCAATTGGAAATTTCTCTCTCTAGAAACATGCGTTTTTCCGTATTTTCAGTGATAAAACTTTCCAAATACAACATGCCTAGGCATCTTTCCTATTCAAGGAAAAAAGCCCTGTATGCAAGTATTAATCAATGTTATGTGAACAGGAAAGTAAATCCGTTTTATAACCTAAACAAGATAAAGTTGCAAGAGGTACACCGACAGTAACCTGGGGTCCTGCGTAAGTCAAAATTAATAAACATGGATAGTATCTTCAATGAAAGTACAATATTGCAATGCGACACGTCATTGGAAGCGTCTCGGAGAGACGATTCCAATGATGTGTTGCTTTGCAATATTGCTTAGCCCAATATTGATAAAAGAGGTATTGTTGTTTTAGACTTACGCAAATCTTAAGCGTAAACTGTTTAGTAAACCCTGCACGGGTCAGGATCCCGGCAGGCTAAGTGTACCTCCTACATTCTATCCAAATTTGCAAAATCTGCTTATCAGCAGTTGAGTATGCGTTATTCCTCTATCATTAAGAGTGGGGTGTATGTACATAACTGAAATAATGTAGACGCGATGTAAACCCCATATAAACAAAAAACAAAGGCTGCACCAATCACGGTAGATACATGTAGAAATACCGTTCCGGTACTTGACGCGAATGCGGTAAGAGAAGCCCACTTTACAGGCGACCCGGTCTTTCGCCGATCCAAACGTCGGTGGATCAAAGTACCGGATAGCACAGTGTCCGCTGGAAAAGACCACATAGTAACTGCGCTAATCCATCAACATTGACAGCCCCCGACACCTTCGGCCCCGCAATAGATACAGGCTGGGGAAAATCGCCGGATAATTGTTATTGCATCTATTTTACCTGGACGGTCGCATTACTTTCTCGCTGTGTGCGAAAGCCGTGGGAGTTAATTGTCTTTTGCGCGTACAACCTACACTGTAGGTACTTATTATGGTTTAATATTTACGGGATGTGATTTGACATTATGGTCATCTGTTAGCACGTATATTTTGAAAGGACGGTCGCATTATTTTCTCGCAGTGTGTAAAAAGCGTGGGTCGTTGTTGTTTTTTCTTCCAAATATAAAACCTACGCGGTGGGGTCTCATTCCTTCGAAAGGATAGTATCTTTTGATGTGATTTATTAATTAAAGTAATCATTTATCGCATATTTTTACCTGGCCGGTTGTGTTACTTTCGCGCCGCGTGTGAAGAGAGTGGGATTTTTATCCATGTATTTATGTATTTATGTGCGTGTTTAACCTACACCGTAGGTACTTATTCTGCTTTATGGCTTGTTATTAGTGATTGCATGTGAACGGACATAAAGGTAATAATTTATGAGCTATTGCATCTATTTCGTAATAGACTGTCTCTAACGTGCGAAAAGGGCGTAGGATTTTGTTTTTCTATTTGCGCGTGAAACCTTTCCTGTAGGTATTCATTCTTGTTAAAGGAGGGTTGTTGTTGTTTTCGTTGTTTTTCGCTGTGATGTTGCGATAGCTCAATTAAGGTAATCCGTCAATAACTTCTATTTTTGAGGCGGTCGCGTTACATTGTATTTTTTGGGCGCAAGTTGAGCCTACGCTTTGGGTAACCACTCTGGTTAAAGTATCGTTCATTTGATGTGATGTGCTAATTAAGGAGTGTCCGAATTTAGGTTACTTAGTATTGCATTTATTTTATCCTAACTTTCCGGCCGTGTGTGCTATTTTTTATCCGAATGTAAAGCTACGTTGCCGAGACTCATTCCGCTTAATATGTTGTTTCTTTTGACGGGATGTGATTGGTCATTAAGGTAGAATATCCATAATCTGCCATTTTGAAACACATTCTTTAGTCGGATTACTTCGGTCGTTCTCAGTATACGTCAGCCTTGGTCGGAACTATTCGAATTGAACCGAATAGTTCCGAACCCGGACCAATGTTTACCGAGAACTACCGAAGTTATCCGATGAAAGAATGAGTTTCAAAATGGCGGATTGTGGGTATTCTACATTAAGGTTATTCGTTATCGCATTTATCTTTTTTTACTTTAAAGCTTGCGTTACTTTCTGGCTGTATGTGGGAAGCGTGGGGAAAAAGACATAACGATGCTTATTAGTTCGCCAAAAAAAGGTGTAAACATTGTAGTTCGTTTGTGAGAAAGGCGTTACGAAGGGTGTTTTGTTTTAAAATAAGCTTTAACGATGGTTGTGTGTTTGTGAGAAAGGCCTAAAGACAGATATTCTTTGCTTGAGTAAGGTGTAAACAAGAAGACGATTTATTTGTGAGAAAGGCGTAATGATGATATTTTGTTTTCGCAATGGTTGTTTGTTTGTGGGAAAGGCGTAACTGCTCGGTAAACTAACATAAACATGATCGGTAAACCCAGGAACTTATACCGGAACTTTGGAAAGTATCCAAATCGAGTACACCAGAAGTGCATATAAATGGAGAATGATAGATAAAAATAAATAAAAATTATGTATTTCGATTGAGGTTACAAACTTTGCTAGTTATGAGCAAGTTCTCCTTTTGTTACGATGTTTTTCGATGTCGTCCCGTGAAGATGCGTGTACGTTGCATGATTGTTTCTACAGGGGTAAACATGTAATAGGAGCAAAATTACCATGGAAGATAATGATCTATGTGTATGTGTTCAGTCAGAGAGAAGCGTAAACAAAATCAAAACGCCGAAGGCACTGATACCCTCAGAAAGCACTTGTTGAACCTTTTTGTCTTACTGTGATTAATATTCATTGCCGTAAAAGCGTTATGTCACTGTTACGTCACTTCAAATTGGTCGTTTACAAACATATCTAACAATAACTCTTTTTTGTATAGATATTTAAGTTCTGTAAGAACCAGATTTTGTTCTAATAATTCTACCATATGAGAACAAATAGTTTGGGACATTACCACCTTTGTTTTTAACATTCCACCTTTATGTAGTTGGTCATGGTTTGATTTGTATGAATTATATAAATATAGTTTATTGTATGCTAAATTAAACTTTGTTAAGATATGGTATGCGTGTATAAGTTTACTTTTCCCCTTTATTTTTTTAACGTACAGTCTAACTTGTGTTAAGCAGCCACCCTTTTAAGCAGCCAACCTGCCCTAAACAGCCACTACAGAAAGTCCCATTGTTAGATTTATAGTGTAAATCAATTTGTGTTAAGCAGCCAACCTGTCTTAAACAGCCAATTTACTCTGTCCCATAGGCTGGCCTCTTAACACAAGTTTGACTGTATATAGTTCTGCTTTCATAAGTTCGATTCCTTATTTTGGTTCCGATTTACAGTTCACTACATTAAGACCTTATCAAAATTGTTATTTCCATCTCTATCCATTTAGCATTAGAACATTTAAACCCACGTTCATTGCAAATTGGCTAGTCATCGAAACACTGTTTAACATGCATTGATGCGCTGCAAATTTAACATTTATCATTTAGCCCTTAAGTCTGCATGAAGCAATTGCTTGATTAATAGATTGATAAAGTAATTAAGCATTCACCTCATTCGAAACCAATATTTTACAGGCCATTGCGAAATAAAGGAAAATGCTGCTTGGTGATAAATGGTGTTAAGGAGATAGAAAAGCACAACAACAACAAAGACAACAACAACGATATAATCCGTATATTTACATGGCTTTTTTATAATATAAATCTTCTCATCTCTTTTCAGTCCACAAAGTGTAAAAAATTCATTCGATTAAGTCCGAGTTCGAAGAAGAAACATTCCAAACAATCAGGCGCTGCCGAGGGGAACGGGAGTGCCGCCTCAACGCCGGGTTCCAGTGGGCTGATGACGTCATCAGAAAACGGGATGGCGAAGCCAAAACGAGACCAAACCGTGCCAAATGGGTTGAACGATAGTGGGGAGGTTAACGAAATAGGTCATCTGAGTAAGTGTCTATTTATAGAATACTTTGGTTTGGGCTTAAAGAAAGTGACTATTTGAAGAATACTTTGTGCTGGGCATGAAGTACATTTTGTATGCGTTTGTATGAAGTCTTGAAATTAACTATTAAGCGGCAAATTATTTAAATTGGAAGTGTCTGGTCAAAGCACTGATTCTAAGCATAGAATGTCATATTCGAAGCACGATTTTTTTAACTTTAATGTTACTATGTAATGACCGGAAGAAATTGACAAAATCATTAATATTAACAAAACAAGAACAAATGTATAGGTTTTAATATTACGTTTGCAATGAACATTTTGAAATACTGAGTTGGCTCTTTAAAATCTCACCTTGTTTTGAATCCAACTATCATGTTGAAGCTAGAACTATCTTTCGTACCATAACCGTCTCTATTTTCCAGTCTCCCATGAAATGAATGACATGTCATTTTATCTGTAAACTTCACCTGTCCATGCTTAGTTGGTCCGACTTTCCAGTGACAATAAGACCCCAGCATTATAAATATTGCTTTGAATTTATTAATCTGGCTTCAATACCATGTTTGGGTGGATAATTAGATATACAATGACACATCTTCACTAAACAGAAAACATATGGTTAAATGCTATATGTAACTTTATGGCATGTGACGTCATGAATACATCATTACCTACGTGTTTATCGTCGCTTGCTGTTATATTTTGCTTTTGTTTCCCTTTTCCGAGTTTGCTTTTCATTTTTATTAGAATCTATATAAGTAACAGGATAAAAAACATAGATACTTGGTGCCTTGATTGGGAAAAGTTATTGGGCTCGAATTTGTTCGGTCATCTGATTCGCCTAAGGTTCACAGGATGTTATTCCTACTCTTTGCCCGATAACATTTCCGATTCAAGACTTTCACGACACAAACCCTCTATTTCCTGTGTATTATTTCAGATTTAAAACAGGCATTCGACATGTTCGACAAGAATAACGATGGAAAGATCTCAAGTGAAGAGTTAGGATGTGTCCTCCGATCTCTAGGACACGAACATACGGCCAAAGAGGTTGATGATATGATAAAAAACGCAGATATCAATGGTAAGTAGTCTAGATATTTTGTATCACAAGACGATCATGTTTAAAATGTAGATTGCAAAAGCGTGTTTCGGGGAAAGGTTATATTGCAAGGCGATTATAATAAAGGTAAATGCAGATTTCAACGGTGATTACATGGATATTTAATAGAACAAAGCGGGTTGTTTAAGAAAAAAGCCTATTTTAACGATTAATTCAGTGATGATTTCTTTTTCGATGCGAACTGATAAGAAGACGGCATATTCTAAAGGTAAATTCAGTGTTTATTCTTTTTCAATGCGAAATGATAAAGAAAGATACAGATCTAAATGCTGAACTATAGTGATGTTTTCTTTTTCAATGCATTATGATAAGAAGACGGCATATTATAACGGTAAATTCAGTGATTATTCTTTTTCAATGCGATATGATAAGAAGGCGGCATACTTCAACGGTAAACTGATTGATATTTTCTTCAATTCGATTTGCTACACAAAAATGCATATTTAAACAATAACGTACATTATTTACACGGATAGTTTTCATACCATAACGATATGACAATCAAAGCGCTGATAGCGCTGAAGGACTAAGGTCCGTTTAAAGCAAGATGATTGAGGATACATTTGAAAATTTCTTTGAGCAACATCTCGAGGAAAACAGCTGCTCCTTTTACAACCATTACTATAGTTATTATTTATGTGAACAGAAAATGAACGATAGTCTATTTTTCGAACATCTGGACATTTTACGATTTCCCATGAGGCAACAGTTATAATTGTATAGAGCAAAACAAAGCGAGTAAATCCGGACTACATTCCTAGTTCCAAAAAGGTATTAGTCCACACAATGAAGGCGGATGTTTAATGAGTAATTGGGGTCAGACCGCTGTTTGTGTATCGATAAAGTACCATCCCTCAAAAGGTGGTATGTAAATTCAATGGACGCACCCTTAGTCAAAAAACCAGAGATTTACACTGATTTTAATTACTGTCAGCACACCTTTTACAATAACTAGTGAATAAAAAATGTAAAATCTGATCGAATAAACTATTTTTCCAGAAAACGGGTACGTTGAATACGACGAATTCCTGACAATGATGCGACGGTTCTCGGAAAGCGACGACTCCAAGTTCGATCCCACGGACGAGGAGGCGCGGAAACGGGAAGCCTTCAAGGTGTTTGACATGGATGGCAATGGTTACATCGACCGACACGAACTGCGCTACGTGATGCGACGACTGGGCGAGAGTCTCAGCGAGGAAGATATCAAAGCCATGTTTAACGAGGCGGACCTTAACGGGGACGGACTTATCGATTTTGAAGGTAAGTTGGTTAGTTTAGGGGTTTCTTACACATGATTAACGGGGAAGGACTTTTGAAGGTGAGTTGGTTGGTTGGTGTAGTGTTTCCATAACACTGTTTAATGCTGAACTTAATGGGGACAGAATTATCGATTTTTGGGGTGAGTTGGTTGGTTGGTTAATTTTTGTCATAGCAATGTTTAATGCTGAACTTAATGGGCACAGAATTATCGATTTGAGGGCTGGTTTGTTGGTTGGTTAAGTGTTTTCATAGCAATGTTTAATGCTGAACTTAATGGGGACAGAATTATCGATTTGGAAGGTGAGTTGGTTGGTAGGTGTAGTGTTTTTATAGCAATGTTTAATGCTGAACTTAATGGGAACAGAATTATCGAATTTGAAGGTTGGTTGGTTGGTTGGTTAAGTGTTTTCATAGCAATGTTTAATGCTGAACTTAATGGGCACAGAATTATCGATTTTTGGGGTGAGTTGGTTGGTTGGTTAAGTTCTTTCATAGCAATGTTTAATGCTGAACTTAATGGGCACAGAATTATCGATTTGAAGGTGGGTTTGTTGGTTGGTTAAGTGTTTTCATAGCAATGTTTAATGCTGAACTTAATGGGGACAGAATTATCGATTTGGAAGGTGAGTTGGTTGGTAGGTGTAGTGTTTTCATAGCAATGTTTAATGCTGAACTTAATGGGGACAGAATTATCGATTTTTGGGGTGAGTTGGTTGGTTGGTTAAGTTTTTTCATAGCAATGTTTAATGCTGAACTTAATGGGCACAGAATTATCGAATTGAAGGTGGGTTTGTTGGTTGGTTAAGTGTTTTCATAGCAATGTTTAATGCTGAACTTAATGGGGACAGAATTATCGATTTGGAAGGTGAGTTGGTTGGTAGGTGTAGTGTTTTCATAGCAATGTTTAATGCTGAACTTAATGGGGACAGAATTATCGAATTTGAAGGTTGGTTGGTTGGTTGGTTAAGTGTTTTCATAGCAATGTTTAATGCTGAACTTAATGGGCACAGAATTATCGATTTGAAGGTGGGTTTGTTGGTTGGTTAAGTGTTTTCATAGCAATGTTTAATGCTGAACTTAATGGGGACAGAATTATCGATTTGGTTGGTAGGTGTAGTGTTTTTATAGCAATGTTTAATGCTGAACTTAATGGGGACAGACTTATCGAATTTGAAGGTGAGTTGGTTGGTTTGATGTTTTCATAGCCATGATCAACGAGACAACTATTAAGTAAAAGCGTTTCAACGTCATGGCCAAATGGTTTAACCATGGAAATGTGCCAATTAATTTTGGTAGTAAGTTGCTCGGGGGTTTAAGGGTTTTAAATGCAATAGCTAACCATATTGACATGTATGGGGACTTGTTTATCGATTTTGAAGAGAAGTTGCTTGGTTGCTTAAGTGTTTTAAATGCAATAGCTAACCATATTGACATGTATGGGGACTTGTTTATCGATTTTGAAGGTTAAGTTGCTTGGTCGTTTAAGTGTTTTAAATGCAAAACCTAACCATATGGACATGTATGGGGACTTGTTTATCGATTTTGAAGAGAAGTTGCTTGGTTGCTTAAGTGTTTTAAATGCAATAACTAACCATATGGACATGTATGGGGACTTGTTTATCGATTTTGAAGAGAAGTTGCTTGGTTGCTTAAGTGTTTTAAATGCAATAGCTAACCATATGGACATGTATGGGGACTTGTTTATCGATTTTGAAGAGAAGTTGCTTGGTTGCTTAAGTGTTTTAAATGCAATAGCTAACCATATGGACATGTATGGGGACTTGTTTATCGATTTTGAAGAGAAGTTGCTTGGTTGCTTAAGTGTTTTAAATGTGATAGCTAACCATATGGACATGTATGGGGACTTGTTTATCGATTTTGAAGAGAAGTTGCTTGGTTGCTTAAGTGTTTTAAATGCAATAGCTAACCATATGGACATGTATGGGGACTTGTTTATCGATTTTGAAGAGAAGTTGCTTAAGTGTTTTAAAGACATACTCGCGCAATTCATGCGGCACCTAGCGTCTAAAACCAAGAACAGTCACTCTGTCAAAAATGTATACGGTATTTTTCACTATGAGTTACTCCCCTTAGCATTTTTCTCTAACTTTCGGTTTGGAAAAAAAAGCAAATTTTCGTAACAAAATCACCAGAAAAAATGAAAAGACGATGGAAAGGGAGGTTTATAAAGGAAGGGAAGCACTCCAGGTTGAACATTTTATCCGAAAGTCGATCATCAAACATAAATGAGACGGAAAACAATCTTTCTGAGCTTGAAAACGATCCGATAGACGGCGAAAAAAGTGGGTGGAGAGTGGGTCTTTTTTGTGCTGTAGTTTTGTTAGATGCATGGTGACCTATCAATTTTTTTGTATATTTACATTCAGTATATGATAAACTACATGTATATTAATTTTTAAGTATTTCTTATTGATACTTTTTCCAAAATATCAGTTTTTTTACACAAAATATGCCGAAAATGGACAATTTCTCTGTTTGCGCATTTATCGAACCACCTTACATTATTGAATAAAAATTCCCTGAAAGTGCATATAATTTTCATTTTCACTAGTTTTATTCCTTCATTAGTGCAATATAACTAAACTATTAGTCTAAAAATAGTAAAAACCTTTATTTGTGTAAAATAACTGTTATACAAACAATAATAGAAATTCTCAGAGATTGACCACTCAAAATGGCCGAAATATGCCTAAGATACATATTTTCTAGACCTTCTAGTAAAAAATTTAGTATGGTAAGGTACTTTTTTTAATTTGCCATGGTATTTGTAAAGGTTTAATCTACATTTCTGCCAAATTTCAAAGACTTCTTATTTAAACTTCATTTGAGCGCGTATGTCTTTAAATGCAATAGCTAACCATATGGACATGTATGGGGACTTGTTTATCGATTTTGAAGAGAAGTTGCTTGGTTGCTTAAGTGTTTTAAATGCAATAGCTAACCATATGGACATGTATGGGGACTTGTTTATCGATTTTGAAGAGAAGTTGCTTTGTTGTTTAAGTGTTTTAAATGTGATAGCTAACCATATGGACATGTATGGGGACTTGTTTATCGATTTTGAAGAGAAGTTGCTTGGTTGCTTAAGTGTTTTAAATGTGATAGCTAACCATATGGACATGTATGGGGACTTGTTTATCGATTTTGAAGAGAAGTTGCTTGGTTGCTTAAGTGTTTTAAATGCAATAGCTAACCATATGGACATGTATGGGGACTTGTTTATCGATTTTGAAGGTGAGGTATTTGGTTTGGTGTTTTCAGAACCATGGTCAATAAGGCAGACTTAACGATCTTTAGGGTAGGTTAGTTTTTAAGGCTACGGTCCATGAGACAGACCTGAAAGGAGACTGTCTAATTGGTTTTGAAGGTAAGTTGGTTTATTTGTGTAGTGTTTTATAGCCATGGTCGGCGACTAGAACCTTGACGGTGAGAAATTTATTGATTTTGATGGTAAGTTGGTTGGAACGTTAAGAGACTTTAAAGCCATGTTCGAAGACCATTAGTTTGAATGTGTTGGTTTACTAAAGGGTTTTGATGGTAATGGTTCTAGAATGGTTCTAAAAGGAGACGTTTTTATAGCCTGGTCAACAAGGTGGATATGAATAGAGCCTGTCATATCGATTTTGAAAATGAGTTTGTTAATTAACATAGCCATGTTCAGAGACGTAGATTTTAAGGGGACAGATTTATCGATTTTGGAGCCAAGTTTGTTGATTAATTGTCAAAATGGAAGGTTTGATAGGCAGATGGTTTACAGGTTCCAAAGCCATATTCCAAGACAATGAATATTACAGGGACTTGCGTCTATAGATTTGAAGGTAATTTTGTTGATTTCTTTTTTCATTTTTTGGGCTAAACTGTGTTGCAAATGTGTAGTTTTCGTGAATAATTTTTAAAACAACGGCTTCAAAATGAGGGCATTTAAAACCACATCAAAATTTCTAGTTTTTTAGTTAAAATGGGTAAATTTATTTCTTTATCGAAGCCATCATGATCAGACCCAGACGCATTAGTAGAAATTGGAATGGAACAATTCTACCAAAGGCATATCTGCTTAATTATTTCGATTTAAAATGTCGTCTCTAAGTTTATGCCATTTATACCATACAATGGAGCGTTTATCTAGGCTTTCAATGCCAACTACGGGTATCAATCACGCTCAGTAGAAAACAATACGATCTATCATTTTTAATTTCTTTTCAGAATTCTCTCGGCTAAACATGGCGTAGTCCATGACGGACAGTAATCCATTTAAAGACATGTTGGAGTTCTCCCCCTTGTTGATATTAAACGTGTCGTCGTTGTCATCCTTACCGCCAGAGGGAGCCACCAACCCGTCTCCTCCTTGCTCACCGTATTGTGATTGTCACGTGATAGATTTATCCCCCTTGTTTTTCGAGTGATTAATTTACTAACGGACTTTCGTCGTTGGCACGTGGCTTCCTATTGGAAATCCCGAAAAAATGGTGAAGTGATCGTGGTTTCATAGCGCCGTTGAAGTGACGTTACAGTGACGTAATGCTTTTACGACAGTGCTATAACCACATGATAGTGTTATTCTGTGCAATGTGAAAGGGGCCGCGAAATATGTGATAAAACCGCTGCGGAAACAGGACGGTCGTCAAGCAACCATATCACGTGATCCCAGGGAACCAATGGCCGCGGTTCATATCTGAACACGTGACTTCTTCGAAATTCAGTGGGCTCCCATTGGTCGACTACGTGCGTGAATATTAATGACATGCAAATTAAGGAAAACAAATATGCAGATTGTTGGTGATGTGGGACACCATCATGCTACTACTTGATACGTTTTCCGTGTTTTTTCTCGTTTGTTGTTATCTTTCCTGGTTTTTGTTTATTTTTTAACGCAAAGATTCTGTATTTATGTGTACATGTCTGTAATTTAAACTACTCATTGACTTGTGACCGCGTAATTCCACGTTCTCCACCCACATAAAGTGCCGTGTATCAATGTTTGTTATTGTCTCGTAGTTGCCGAGAATTGGGAGCGAGATTTACTTGTTGCTATTAGTTAGCTGTAGAAATCCAAACACTGTTTCTTTAGTTCTTATTTTTAGACGTAGTCCCGATTTCATACATCTTTGAGTATACTCAATCGAATTGGTTGCAATTCGGTCGTTTTGTGTGCTGATTGGTCAATAGATGGCTCAGTTAAATAAATTGACACATCAATACATATCATAAGTAATCTCTTTCTTTAAGAGTCAAAATCATATAAACCAATGGCAACTTAAAGTCGATAAGTTTGGGGTTAGAACTAAAAGACAAAAAGAGCTTAAAAAGAACAAAAATGTCATCAAAAGGCTTAAAAAACTGGCCTGATGATTTATCGAAAGTATATTTAGGTATATCGGTCAAATGGTTTGTTGATGGCATAACGTCAGCATTTCTCTCGGGTTTATTCGTGCAGGAATAATTCAATCGCAAACAACATTATCTTGCTTGGGGGAATATTCCGGGGAAATTTTGCCCGCTGGTTTATGTGGGCCGGGACGTTGTTTTATTAGATACTAAGCCTAACGATGCATTAACGGACAAATTCCATTTCTATCATTGCCATCCTTTTCGCCTAATTTGATTATGTCATTTGGGAAGCTAATGAAGTGACCGAACTATTCGGATTACGAAATCCGCCATTATTTTCAATCGGAAGTACTCGGTCATTTCCGCTAAACCATTGTCCCAACCAGACATCGTCTAGAGGCTCTGATTGGTCGATTTTTTGACGCCATTTTCTATAATCTGGTTCCCGAATCAATGAGGTGTGACACTGCAGGCGATATCACCAATCGAGTACCAGTTTACTATCCAGTATGCCCGTTTTAAAAAATACAACGTGAAATACTCAATCTCTTAAACGTCCATGTGCAATCGCTAAAATGAATCTGATTTGAACGAAATTGTAGAATTGCTTTTAAAGATGAAAGTAATTCTCCGTTTGCACTCTAGAAATCAACAGTTTTATTGTTCTAATTTTCTGGTTTTTCATTTTGTCATCTGTTTGTTTTATCAATTAAATACAAATGTTTTATCAATTAAATACAAGGGTATTGTCAACATAGGTTAATTAGCTCGTAATCTCTTGAATGCCCACACAAGCCAATCAAGGACTCCAATTTCTTTCTCTAATAGATATGTACTAGATATTAACTTTAAGCCCACTTCCCAATATTGCAATGTGTTACTAGTCTTATTTCAAACAAATATCAGACAAGATCTAAAGGATGCGAACAAAAAAAATTTCTTTTAAAAAGCAAAAATAATCTCTACACATGTAGTATTATAAAATGGGGAAGAGATGTAAAAACGTTGTTTATATAAAATAAAAAGGAACCTTATTTTCTCTTTTTCTTTTGTCATTGCCAAGGTAGATGCTAAAACGAGGTTTTATTAAGGTGCAAAGGTATCTTTCGGTTTCAATGATAAGATAAAGTTTGATGAAAGTATCGAGCCAAATATACGCCACAGGATGTCTTACACAGACCAAATTACACAGGAGTTTCCAATATATACGCTTTTAATAATTTGCGCAAGCGTTGCACTGAATCATCGAATTTTAAGCCCAACATAGTAAATACACAAGAGGGCGACGAACTTAACCAGGTGAATCAAGAAAAGAATCTTGGCATACGCATTTCTACCTGTAATCTTACATCATTACCTTGTTAACTTAGCATGTTGGCGGGAACTACTTTATGGGTTTTTTGTTCATGTTTTAATGCGCCCGTCGTTGATAATTAAATATGGAGTCTTGAAACGAAACCAGTGCGCTCTAACTAACAATTATGTTCCTTTTTATGAGTGTTAATATTCTGTGAATTATTTTAGGAATGCAATATCTTGCAATTTTACATGAAAGAATTCACTATCCAAATGATTCTCTTTGCAGCATGCAATCTTTGAGTTATTGCTTTATTTTGAATTTTAATATACATTGTACTCTTTATTTATTCATTTTCTTGTTGTTGAATTGCAACTGCTGTGGATTTTGGAATCCAAACATGAGGGTTGGGTACACGGATAGTTATGTATACTATACTCGGATCTTGTTTATATGGTCTCGCTTAAATACTGTATGAATCAATGCAAAGAAATATATGTTATCACCTTAAGAGTGGCGTCCTTCTTTAACCCTTTCCCAAACAATAACGACATTTGACCACTCGGTTGCAGACGGCTCTGAAAACATTGTGGGAAAGGGAGAAATTGCTCGTAACGAGCATTTTTTCCTTTTCCCACAATGTTTTCTGCCCTATCAGAAGATTATTTTCTAATTTCATCACATTTTGAAATGTCGTTTGCAAACTCTTTCAATTTGGGACAAATATTGTCACAATATTGCTTATCCCAGTGTTGAAATAAGACGGAATTTAGTTTGGAAATTACGCAAATTTTTAGCATAAGATCCTAAGTAAAAAGGAACCTTGGTCGATACCTGATTCAACCGTAATGGGTTTTCTTTTTATTTATCGATTTTATTTCGTTCTTTTTTTTTTTTCGTTTTTCCCCATTCTTTCTGTATTTTTGGATCAATAGATCGAACATTGAAAGGCAAAAGAAATGCAGAGATATTGATGTGGTGTGTAGAAAAACATTCGATCAATTAGTTACCTTTTTTGTTGATAACAGTTACTAACAATGCATTTAAATGTTTAAACATACCATGACTGTATGCTATGTATACATGTATTCGTATATAGGTTGTTAGATAATTATCCTTAATTTAATTAATTGTTACCATTTAGTAGTTAATCCGAGTATTAGATCTCGCATGTTGTTAAATGTGAAAAAATAAGACTTTTTGTACTTGTTACCGATCTTATTTTGTTCACGAACTTTTCTACTGACAAACAAATGTGGGCATCAGCTTGATTTATATATCCAGTCAAAAATAGAGGAACACCGATATAGTTTTAAAATTAGTTGACCCGATGTAAATCCGTGATGTATGGTAGAATACTAATATCCGCCATTTTGAAACTCGTTTTGAAGTCGGATAACTTCAGTCGTTCTCGGTTAACCTCGGTCGGGGTCCGGAACTATTCGGTTCAATGCAAATAGTTCCCGCCCAGACCGAGGTTTATCGAAAACGAACGAAGTAATCCGACAAAAAAAAATTCGTGGGTGTATCCTTTGGCAAGACACTTCAAAGCCCAAGCCTAGTACTGATGCATCCAGGAAAGTCGTTTCAGATCTGAAAAATGTAGGAACGACCCTGACGAAGAGGATCCATATGGGACCTGTGTCGGGTAATGACTCTAATCTTATATTTTTTTTTTTTTCATATGGGTTTTACATCACATCAACATTATTTCAGTTATGTAGCGATGTCCGACTCTTAATGATGGAGGAAGACCCTATACTCAACTGCCCACAAGGGCTGGTCAAGGTGGGTAGAACCATCGGCCTTCCGTAAGTCAGTCGGGAGACTGCCTCTCATGAAAATCCATATCCCTCTCAGGATTTGAACCCAGGCGGAGAGGGGCCATGTGATTTCAAGTTCTGTACTCTAACCACTAGGCCACGGAGGCCCCCTCTAATCTTATATAATCTGATCTAATTGTATATGTCTTCTTATGGTAGTGTTAAACTGCACAATAGGCTAAGAGATCTCATCACCACTCGTGTCGCACACATACATGTTCATTTATGCATTTACACGATTTGTCGTCGATGTTAGTTCTAAAGCTCGTCTTTTGTTCTATGTCGTGCGTCTCGACAGTGTAGCTGCCTTTTTTTCAATATTTAGAAGAAAGAAATGTTTCTCAAAATACTTCCGCGTAATGTGTTGCTGTAGAACAGCGTGTGCGCAGCTAAGAGACTCCTCCAAACCGCACATTTCTGTTAACATGAAATTAAATTATTTTTTCACTGTATTGAAAAATACTTTCGAGGGTCATATTTGAGTTTCTGCGCTAATCACAGACAGTTACTTTTTTATGCAAACCAGGAAACCCGGATAATTCCAAATATCAAAGTATCCATCCTTGTAACATTCAGGCTGGACTACTTTTTAATTTGGGGTTAAAAGGTACAATATAGTCAGTCACGTGTCATAGATAATTATGATTTGAATTGATTGAATAACAAACTTAAAAAAGTTTGAAATTTCAGAATGTGATCAAAAGAATACATACATGTTGTAACATAAGATCGAGTGGTCGTTTGTTAACAATGATATAGAGTTTTAGTTATCACAAAAAAGGGAGATAACTTGCATAGCAATCATCGTGCAATTACGAGTTGTCTCCCTTTCACGAAAAAGTAGTCCAAAAGGGAGGTCGAAAGAGTTGTAAGGCTAATATCTTTCCAAGCGTTTCATCACATTAGTGCAGCATTTTGTATTTTTAAGGTTTTCCAATGACTTGGTAAATATCACTGATAACCTCAAGGAATTCTGTAAAAACGTTTTTTCATGATGCTTGGGTTCTGAGATAGTAACAATTTCACCAAGTGTTGGAAATAACAAAGGTCTTTTTTTTTTCTTTTTTTTTTTTGGTTTTTAGCTCACCTGAGCACGTAGTGCTCAAGGTGAGCTTTTGTGATACCGAGATGTCCGTCGTCCGTGCGTCCGTGCGTCCGTGCGTGTGTCAACAATTGCTTGTGAACACTCTAGAGGCTACATTTATGATCCAATTTTTATCAAAATTGGTCAGAATGATTGTCTCAATAAAATCTTGGCCAAGTTCGAAACTGGGTCATGTGGGGTCAAAAACTAGGTCACTAGGTCAAATAATTTAAAAAGTTTGTGAACACTCTAGAGGCCACATTTTTGGTCCAATTTTGATGAAAGTTGGTCAGAATGATTGTCTCAATAAAATCTTGGCCAAGTTCGAAACTGGGTCATTTGGGGTCAAAAACTAGGTCACTAGGTCAAATAATTTAAGAAGTTTGTGAACACTCTAGAGGCCACATTTATGGTCCAATTTTGATGAAAGTTGGTCAGAATGATTGTCTCAATAAAAATGTTGGCCAAGTTTGAAACTGGGTCATGTGGGGTCAATAACTAGGTCACTAGGTCATATAATTTAAAAAGCTTGTGAACACTCTAGAGACCACAATTATGGTCCAATTTTTATCAAAATTGGTCAGAATGATTGTCTCAATAAAATCTTGGCAAAGTTCGAAACTGGGTCATGTGGGGTCAAAAACTAGGTCACTAGGTCAAATAATTTAAAAAGTTTGTGAAAACTCTAGAGGCCACATTTATGTTCCAATTTTGATGAAAGTTCATCAGAATGATGGTCTTAATGAAATCTTGGCCAAGTTTGAAACTGGTTCACGTGGGGTCAAAAACTAAGTCACTAGGTCAAATAATTTAAAAAGCTTGTGAACACTCTAGAGGCCACATTTATGGTCCAATTTTTATCAAAGTTGGTCAGAATGATTGTCTCAATGAAATCTTGGCCAAGTTCAAGACTCGATCATGTGGGGTAAAAAACTAGGTCACTAGGTCAAATAATTTAAAAAGCTTGTGAACACTCTAGAGGCCACATTTATGGTCTAAATTTGATGAAAGTTGGTCAGAATGATTGTCTCAATTGAAATCTTGGCCAAGTTTGAAACCGGGTCATGTGAGGTCAAAAACTAGGTCACTAGGTCAAATATTTGAAAAACCTTTGTGAACACTCTAGCAGCTATATTTATGGTCCAATTTTGATGAAAGTTGGTCAGAAGGATTGCCAAAATGAAATCTTGGCCATGTTTGAAAGTGGGTCATGTGGGGTCAAAAACTAGGTCACTAGGTCAAATAATTTATAAAGCTTGTGAACACTCTAGAGGCCACATTTATGGTCCAATTTTGATGAAAGTTGGCCAGAATGATTGGCTCAATGAAATCTTAGCAAAGTCCGAAACTGGATCATGTGAGGTCTAAGACTAGGTCACTAGGTCAAATATTTGAAAAACCTTGTGAACACTCTAGCAGCTATATTTATGGTCAAATTGTCATGAAAGTTGGTCAGAATAATTGTCCCAAAGAAATCTTGGTTGGGTTTGAAACTGGGTCATGTGGGATTGAAAACCAGGTCACTAGGTCAAATGCTTGAAAAACTTGTGAACACTCTAGCAGCTATATTTATAGTCCAAATTATCATGAAAATTGGTCAGAATGATTGTCTTAATTAAATCTTGTTCAAAATGGGTCATGTTGGGTCAAAAACTAGGTCACTATGCCAAATACTTGAAGAATAACTCCTATCTGTACATAACAATATCAATACTGAATTTAAACAAAGGGTTCTTGTATCTATCATTTGGATGCAACCACTGGCATTCATCAATTCCAATGTTCAAGTATGCCTAAATAATAACCACATAATGAGAAATATAAATCATACTGCACACTTCGCAACAAAAATCTGTAAGAGTTAAATATTCACTTTCTGCATTGTAACAATAATGTACCATTTTAATGTCCAACATCAAGCAACTTTGTACATACTTTCAACAGTGAAAAACATGTCACTAGATAAAGGATTATAAAACCTGCTGAAAATTAAAATGATGCTTCTAACTTGTTCTTCAAATATATTGAAATAAGGTCAACAAAACTCAGGTGAGCGATTCTAGGGCCATTATGGCCCTCTTGTTTTTTGTACTTTCATTCAAAATTCGGTAAGAACAATAATCACAGATATGAATTACATCATACTGTTAAAATATCAATTATTGATGAATTATCCAATATGTTTCCATTTTAGGCACTATAAAAGATCCATTATTTCCAATAATTCATCAAAAAACGCAGTCTTAGGGTAACTTCAGCTGACACTCTCTGAAGAGTTAAGGTTCTAATAGAACAATTTGGTCTTTTAGCAAAGCCAGAAGCACAAATTTGATTTCGTCGCTACATCTCATTCTCTCTCCTGCTGTTGTTTTCAATTTGAACAAATCATGTTATCTCACATAATGGAATAAATTCGATATGTTTCACTATTCGTATAAATGTTCCACATGTTTTTTTTTTGTATTTTTTGTTTTGTTTTTTTTTTGTCCCAGTATTTTATTTGACTCCCTCCTCCTGTCCCATACCCCACCGTCACCCGATGTATTGTGTGCATCAAAACCATCCTGTAAATATTTCTATGTAAATATTTGTTAAACTATTTGGAGATTTTTAAACGCCCCTGTGTTTGTTGTTTTATTACTCCCTACCATTGACAAATACTTTCAAACCCCTGAGATCAAGTCATGACAGGAACGTTTGTGTTTATATGGTGTTTAACGCAGTGTCAACAATTTTTCAGTCATGTAAACCTTTCCTGCAATCTGAACACATCGGGTTTATCAAATGAAAACACCTCTGAAATAATAGGGATGACGCCATATTGGTTCCCAGCGGAATGACGTCACTTCATTTTCGTGAATAAAAATAGATCTTAAATGTGAAACCTAAAAAGTCGTTAAATTTGCTTAAGGAAACAACTTTACATGTCACAACAACAATTTTGCCATTTGGTATGAGTTACTGATAAAAAGATTATTTAAAAGGATGTCCAACACTTCCATACACATTGAACTACTTAACGTGCACCCTTAGAAAATGTGTTAATTGCCGGATGCCGATTTACCCGAAAAATTGTAACCCTACACTTATATCCGAGCCATCTGAACACATCGGGTTTATCAAATGAAAACACCTCTGAAATAATAGGGATGACGCCATATTGGTTCCCAGCAGAATGACGTCACTTCACTTTCGTGTTTAAAAATAGATCCTAAATGTGAAATCTAAAAAGTCGTTAGATTTGATTGAGGAAACAACTTTACATGTCACAAGCACAATTTTGCCATTTGGTATGAGTTACTGATTAAAAGATTATTTAAAAGGATGTCCAACCCTTCCATACACATTGAACTACTTAACTTGCACGCTTAGAAAATGTGTTAATTGCCGGATGCCGATTTACCCGAAAAATTGTAACCCTACACTTATATCCGAGGTGTATTTCACAGCTCACGGAAATACCCGAGTAGTTCCGATTGATATCCGAGGTGTATTTCACAGCCCACGGAAATGCCCGAGTAGTTCCGATTGCCTTTCCTGGGTCCACTAGTACTAGGAAATGGACATCCCTACGAACCAGAGGTGTCAGTGGGGGCTCGAGCCCGGAAACCCCGAGTTCCAAGTCTGCAACCTTAACCATTGAACGTTTGGTTGCTGAAAAGGTATCTCGGCTAAATCAAAGAATAGATGTGGGTCTTACAGTTGATTTGTCGAGCTCAATTGAAAGCTATGTAAATGTGGTCTTTCCCCATTCACGTGTGAGACTTGGACCGCTATGTTTCGAGAATTATAACTTGACCAACATTAATTCTGATCAAAATCTACGAACAAGCGATTGATTTAGACTCCCGAGCCCGAATAATTCTGTAAAAAGAACCCATACCTATGAATTTACACTTTTTTCATCATTCACAGATTGGTCGCAATATTGAACAAATTTTTGCGCAAAGAAAATGTGTCATATCATGGTGTCACGATGCGAGCTTTTTACGGTAGGAAACGTTTAACAAAAATAATAGTTTTTGAAATATTTGTACCCGCAAAGTTCCTAGCCAGAGACAGAACTTTGGCAAACACTGTTTTCCGCCATCTCGCAGGCACAGAGTAAATACTTCCGAGCGTTTTATTGGTGTCATATAATGCTTTCTGATTCCATGAGCAAAGTTTGATTCTCGATGGAGGTAAATTGTTTACAAGCATGGTGTCCTTGGGCAAGACACGATTCCCTTGTTTCCTGCTGATTGATAACAGATAAAGCATTATAAAATAAAAATATTGTTGAAGACGGGGTTAACAACAATAAAAGATGTACATTATCCCGGACGACGCTAGACTGGGAACCGGTCTCTCACCTATCGCATAGAGACCGGTATGGTACAAATCTACCAGGCAGAAATCTGGCTGGCAACCGAAGGAAGGAAAACAGCATACTGTCCTTAGAGACAAACGTTTTCCAGTTCAAACGAACGGTTAGCCGTGAAACAAAGTTTCCTTCGCGGAAATATTGTTCAAAATGATTTGAATTTGGAATTTTGACAAACATTTGATACAAATCTGTGGATAATTAAAGTCTGATAAAGGAATGTCTGCTTCGAAAATCGAAAAGCAATGTTTCAGGGGAAACAACCGTGTCCTTCTTGTTGTTGTTGTCGTATTTTGAAATGTTGTTTTCTGACCAATAAACTGTGTAGGTTGTCCGTTGCCTATCTTGTGGAACATAGTGGAGCCAGTAGACAGCAGGGAACCAGTTAAGGACGACGCTTGAATGTTTACTAGTCTTGAAGACCAGTCTGCTAGGACACTTCCGGTTTGTATAACCGGTTAGAAAGTTCAAGGATACATGAATATGCGCTTTATACGTCAATAGATAACCGATTTGATACTAGGTGAGGTAACTACCAAAGGGTAATCAATCTTATTCTTAGGCAATGGACCTCTTTTGGATATAGCGTAGCACTTCAAATCTAATGGGCCATCAACTAATACAAATTGATCATTCGGAACACCTCGGCCATTTCTTAAAATAACCTCGGAGGCAATGGGGAGCCATTTTTGAAAGTAGGTCAGCAACGAAGGGCATGTCCGTTTGCAATCGTATCTACTCGGAAATCCCCGGCACAAGCCGGGGATTGCCGAGTAGATACGATTGACAAAATATGAATCAAAGATGTGTTGATATGGTCATCTTTAATGAAAAGGGTAAAAACAAACATTCAATTGTGATATATAACCAATTTGTGTGTATTAAAAATACATATTTAGTGCCTGTGTGCATTTTGCGTTAGCCGCCGGAAATAAGGCGAATTACCCCAGGATTTCTGGTGTATTCATGTACTGTCTACGAGGTATATCTACCGACTTGTTACGGGGATTGCCGAGTAGATACGATTGCAAATTGATAAGCCATAATGAAAGACATTGGTGCGTCTTTTTGGACTATTGGATAAAGCATAGCATTTACAATCACATGGCCCATGTTGGCGGGTCCGAATCGCATTGCATTTTCTTTTCGTAAATATTTGGCAGTCTCCTGACTGACTTACGCAATGTAGATGGTTCTATCCGGTTTAACCAGCCAATAGGGGCTTTTTAGTTAGAAATATTCCTCCGTCAATTTTAAGGGCATCGTGCTCTTGTGCGATGTTTATGTTTCAATCGAACGATACCATACCTGAGAAAAGGGGTGATTGGAATATGCACGGTTATCTACCTACCATTGTATTTGGCATATGTCCCACATGTTAACATCATTTTTCAACTCGGCCATAATGATAAAAATAAAAATAATAATAATAATAATAATGATAATAATAATAATAATAATAATGATAATAATAATAATAATAATAATAATAATAATAATAATAATAATAATAATAATAATAATAATAATAATAATAATAATAATATAATAATAATAATAATAATAATAATAATAATAATAATAATAATAATAATAATAATAATAATAATAATAATAATAATAATAATAATAATGATAATAATAATAATAATAATAATGATAATAATGATAATAATAATGATAATAATAATAAAGACTTTATTTAACCAGGAAACCTATTTGACAATTTAAACAGACGATCTTCCATAAGATCCTCAACAATGAACAAGTGAACAATAAAAATAAAAGACTAAGGAAAAATAAGGTATTTTGGTCCATATGACGTCTCACAGTGAGGTATCAATATATTTGAGAAAGGTATGAGGAGCAGTGAGAAACAAATGATAGATACACTTCGTTAGACATATATCAGTATAGTTGCAATACTGCCGCCGCGATGTAAAACCACAACGATCGATCACACGAATGCAACAATAATGTTGCTTTGTCAGGGGAGCGTACTATGTTAATCAGATATCGTGTTATTAAATGGGTTACTTCCCTTTAAACCTAAGAAATCATTTGGGAACAAACGTCCAAGTTGTGAGTTTCATGATTCATAAGCTGGCGATATGGATTTTCTTTTTAAGACAAATTTGTTCCTTAAAGGCACATGAAAGGATATAAGTACAAATAACTTACTGAAAAAAATATATATTGATTTCTTATATTATGTTCATAAGTGCCATGCAAATGAAAATTAATCTAAGGATGCATTGAGACACTGTTTAACTCCTTAACATAAGTTATTTTGTGCTTGAAATATAGTTGTCTCCAATTCAATCATGTGTATTAAAAATCTGTTTGTTTACATATTTCCAAAACGAATTCTGATTGGTCGGTTCGAAGATGTGTTTATCATGTGACAAGGTCAATCTGAAATATTTATGGTAACTGGCTTGTTAATTCTCATTGACTTTAACGTCTAAGTTGTGCTGATGTTTTTTTTTTTTGTGATAAGAATTTGAATCTGACCAACGTAATACCAAATAATTTAGTTTGGTATAGCATTAGTCTCCTTTCGTGGGCCTTTAAAGCAAGATTGAATGTATATGTTATAACCTAGTCTACAAATATACCCCCCCCCCCCCGTAACAACTGACCATGATTCATCTTCGTTCGAGAGGCTGAAAGAAAAAACATGCAAGACCTGGGGAACGAAGTTCTTTAAAACTTAACCAATACCCCTCGTAACCATGGTAACGCAAATTCCGATACATTAGCCGGCTCTATGGAGTGCCGCGGATCATGGCGTGTCCCGGGACGTTATGATCTATCAATTTGACTGTTGTTTAACCCTTTACCAACCGTCAACTTTTCGACAGTCACAAATTGAAAGGGTTTGCAGACGACATTTCAAAAAGTGATGAAATTGAAAGGTTATCGTCTGAAAGGGCAAAAAACATTGTGGGAAAAGGAGAAATTGCTCTTCTCCTTTTCCCACAATGTTTTCAAGAGTCGTCTGCAACAAACTGGTCAAATGTCGTTATTGTTTTGTTATGGTTTTAAATGACTATCTCGAAGATTTGGATTTTATCAACATTTTGCAATAAATTGTCTTCTTCCGATAAAATGGCAACAATGATTTCTAAAGTAATAGTCGACTTGATTATTGACAGCTTTAAAACCCCGTTCATAACGGTAAGGAAAAGATAAAGATTATTTATATTGCAGATGTTGTAAACCGTTTTAATGGCTTTATTTCGTATAGCAAACGAGCTAAGCTTAGAGTAAGATGTGCTATGTTTAGACTAAGGGTGCGACAGCACATTAGTCCATTGAATTTACATACCACTATTTGAGGGACGGTACTTTATCGATATACAAACAGCGGTCTGACCCCAATTTCTCATTAAACATCCGCCTTCACTGTGCGGACTAATACCTTCTTGGAACTAGGAATGTAGTCCGGATTTACTCGCTTTGTTTTGCTCTATATTATTATAACTGTTGCCTCATGGGAAATCGTAAAATGTCCAGATGTTCGAAAAATAGACTATCGTTCAGTCTCTGTTCACAGAAATAATAATTATAGCAGTGGTGGTAAAAGGAGCAGCTGTTTCCCTCGAGATGTTGCCAAAAGAAATTTTCCGATGTATCCTCAATCATCTTGCTTTACTTTAAACGCACCTTAGTCCTTCAGCGCTATCAGCGCTTTGATTAGATATCATCATCGTCACGTTGGTCTTCAGAAACAGCTGACCGCTCTTGTCACGTGGCGTTATTAAGGTGCACGAGTATGAATTCCTGCGTTTATTCATAAACAGGATTTCACATTGAAGCACTAATAGGCGCGAAGGCTCACTCCACATTATTTAACGAAATCACGTGGTTTCCGATTCTTAGAGATAAAGAAATTGAAAATGGTAAAGTGACAATGATCTTTGATATAAGGGTTTGAACACTTATGACTCCCAGAGCACAACTCTCTAAATTAATTCCTTCAATGTTTTTCAGCAATATCGTATAATTCACCTGAGAACTTTCTATTTCATGCTGAACTGACCGTTTATATTATATTATATTATATTATATTATATTATATTATATTATATTATATTATATTATATTATATTATATTATATTATATTATATTATATTATATTATATTATGTATGTTATATTATATTATGTTATGTATGTTATATTATATATGTTATAAAATATTATATTATATATGTTATATTATATATGTTATATTATATTATATTATATATGCTATTTTATGTTATATGTTATATTATGTTATATGTTATACTATATTACATTATATTATAGTATATGTTATTTTTATGTTATTATATGTTATGTTATTATATGTTATGTTATTGTATGTTATCATATGTTATTTTGTGTTATTGTATGATAGTATATGTTATTATATGTTTTATATGTTAACATATTACATGTTATTATATTACATCTTATTGTATTGTATGATATTTTATTATATGTTATCATATTATATTATATGTTCTTATATTAAATCAAATGTTATGTTATGTATGTTATAATATGTTATTTTATGTTATTATATAATGTTATATATTATAATATTACATTATTTGTAATTATATTATATGTTAAAATATTTTATGTTTATATGTTTTTATATTTTATGTTATCATATGTTAGTATATGTGAGTATATGTGATTATATGTTTATTATGTAACAATATTATATGTTATTATATGGTATTATATCTTATTATATTGAATGTTATTATATTATATGTTATGTTATCATTTGTTATTATATGCTATCGTATGACGTTATATTATGTGTTATTATATGTTATTTCATGTTATCATAAGTTATTATACGTTATTATATGTTATTATACTACATGTTATTAATTGTTTTTATGTGTTATTATATTATATGTTATCATATGTTATAATATTTTATTATATAATATGTTAATACAATATATGTTATGTTATGTTTTGTTATAACATGTTATCATATAATATGTTATTATATGTTATCATAGTATATGTTATATTATGTTATATCAAATTAAAGTATGTTATGTTATATTATGTTATGTAACGTTATATCATGTTTTGTCTTCTTATGTTATGGTGTGTTACGTTGCGTTACGTTATGTTATGTTATATCATATTGTGTTATGTTATATCATGTTTTGTTATGTTATATTATATTGTGTTATATTTTTTCATATTGTGTTATGTTTTATCATATTGTGTCATATCATATAATACTGTAATATGTAATGTTATCGATGTCATCAACTTATTCCCATGCGGTGGTCATTGGATGCTTTGCCTGTGGTCGGTCCACTCAATTATTTGTAATGGTCCCGACGCACAACCACTCGACCAGACACATTAACGTAATTAACCAGACAGCGTTCCTCTCGCTCTGACATTATTGGTGTCTTTCTGTATCTGTCTTTGGTCAAACCAGAGTCCTGTGTAGGACAGCTGTCAGGGGCGGAGCGTCAGCCTCTGGACACGATGGTCGTGGGTTTGAATTATTTATCCAGGAAGCAGATTCGAGAGTGATTTAACCAAAATATAAGAACTTGTTTCACAATCGATATAAAACAAAAAAGATCGAGCAGCCAAAAGTATTTTCATGGCAAAAAACTCTCACCAGTTCCGAAAGTCGTGTCAAGTAAAGTGTTTTTCCGCTGGGCGTTGCTTCATGTCAAACTTTATAAGATCACGTGATGGAAGTGAAACTAAGCACTTATGAAATCTTTAACTTAACGATTCTTCGTAAATATGATCTACACACATCTTGTCTGGTTCTTTTTATTTGAGAAGTTAAGTATATTACTCCATTCGGGAATTTCTGTCAGGGCGAAACTAAAACTTACATTTTTTTTTTTTTTAATATGGGTTTTACATCACATCAACATTATTTCAGTTATGTAGCGATGCCCGAATATTAATGATGGAGGATAACCCCATACTTAACTGCCCATAAGGGCTGGTCAAGGCGGGTAGAACCATCGGCATTCCGTAAGTCAGTCGGGAGACTGCCTCTCATGAAAATCCATATCCCTCTCAGGATTTGAACCCACGCGGAGAGGGGCCATGTGATTTCAAGTTCTGTACTCTAACCACTAGGCCACGGAGCTAAAACTTACAGCAAACAGCAAAAGTAACAGAAACTAGCATTTGGAATAAGAGGACGCCGCAACTTCAACAACTTTGTTTTTCTTTTCAGTGTTTTGATTTGTTTTAGTTTAAACTTTAAACTTATCTTTATTGATGAGATCGATTGTGAAGATTTTTAGCATCGTAAATTAATCACGTTTGGTTCTGCGTTTTGGAATCCTTACAAGTTCTCGTACCAAATGTTGATCACCGAAGGTCGAAAGATGGAATTCGGACCGACGAACCTCGCATGCCCTTTTTTTATTTCTTTCTTTTTTTTTAATCCATTTTGACAAAAGATTAAATTGCTCCTTGTGAGTAATTTATTCTTTTGTCGCATTGGTTTCCAATGCATTCCGCAGCATACTTGTCAAATAGAGAGATCATGGAAATAGTGTTTTAATTATCACTTATCTTTTTATCACTGCCATTTCGCAGGCAACATGTGTTCTGAAGTGTCATACATTAGTTAGCACATGTAAATGCTATTCCACGAAGCGTTATTCTTATCAATTCACCCTTCCCTTAACCCTTTCCCAAAAACACCAAATTTTCGACTGTCCCAAATTGAAAGAGTTTGCAGACGGCATTTAAAAATGTGATGAAATTGGTAAATAATCTTCTGATAGGGCAGAACACATTGTGGGAAAAGTAGAAATTGCTCGTTACGAGCAATTCCTCCTTTTCCCCCAATGTTTTCTCAAGTCGTCTGCAACAAGGTGGTCAAATGTCGTTATTGTTTGGGAAAGGGTTAACCCAATAAAAACGCTTCAGTGGATGTCTCGAATTGAATCCGTTTTATTGAAGGCGTAATAGGGTTAAAATAAACGAAAGATTTCGATGAAATGAATATTGTTCAAAATAATATGTTATATTGTTCAACTTGATAAATAGATAAATATGTTATTTATTTCGAATAAGTAAATGAATGATGATGTTCAAAAAATAAATTAAGTTGTTCATGAATAAGAATGTTTTTAAAGTGAATAAGTAATATAACTTGAGCGGGTAAGTAATGCAGTCTTTAATCATATAGCATTTACGAACATTAATTTGAAAGGGAAAACTACCTTTACTGTATCAACAAAAATAAATAAACAATTGCTTTGACATATTTTGGTTTATCATCCAATCATTTAGCAATAAAATCATGAAGATTTACCAACATCTCAAGAAAAGACGGAATTTGTATTAACTGCACTATGAATGTGATTGAAAATGAATACCACTAGTTACTTGTTTGTCCTAAATACTATGAGATGCATATACAAATATCTTAAACAATTCTCCCATTGAATCTCGTTATTTAATCTGTGAATGAAGTAAGAATCCTCTGCTAATTTCCCCAGCATGTTTTTAACCAAGAATTGTAATTTACTCGAAGCTTGCGATTACGCACTTTTCGGGCCATAGATAATAAATCTAACTTCAAGCTGGGCATGACAAGACCCTTAACCCTTAGAATGCTGGGTAATTTTCTAAAAGTAGATTCTTGCGTCGACTGCTTTCTAAACACCTTAAATGTATGCTTAATTTTGTTGAGGAAAGATGTTCAGAATGGCAAACAGGTTAGATCACACGCCAGCCGCTAATTTACTTGGCGGCTCGCCTGGATCTAATCTGTTTGCATAAGCATGAGTTCGGTTCCAGCACTATAAGAGTAAACACTGTAAACAAATGAACGTGTAAACATACTTATATACCTTTACTAAACTCAACCAAAACAATGTTTACTAAACTCAACCAAAACAATGAAGAAAACACCGAGGAAAAGCAATCATTTCTCGGAATAGATTAACTACATTACATGTCATAAGCATCAGATCAATACAAGAAAAAATGCAATCTGACATAAGAGAGCTTGCATTGAAATCCCAACGACTCAATGCATTGAACATCCACGACTCAAATTTCGCTCAAGCACAAGCGTCTAAAAATAGCGCAAAAGTGCGGGTTTCAGAAACAAGCGTTTGAGAAACCATGGGAAATCAGATTCCACTCAAGTGGCGCTTTGCTCTGCATGACTCTGCTACGGCTCGTATTTAATTTTTTTACGCGTACACGCGGAATTACTCGGATGTTTTCCTGGTGTTGGGACGTGTAGGGGAGAAGCGTTCGATGAAACCTCATTCTATTCGCCACTGCTCGGACATTAATAACGATTTTAATAATAATAAATGATACAGGGCGTTTGGAGGCAACAGTTTCCAATCGAGTGAGTGATCCATCGCGTACGGATGCAGATATTCGGTGATCAAATATCCTCGGATATCAACGTGTTGGATTTACTTTCGTTCGTGTTGTTCTTTTATTTGAACAAACCGCAACGAGTTTGATCGGATTACGAAAGATTTTTCCTGCGTGCAAAAGTACTCAAACGAATACGCCCACTTTCTGTTATTCAATGTACATCTGAAGTAGCAGGGGTTGATCAAAAAGTTCGTGGATTTAAGCGAGGATCGTTTCAAAAGTACTTGTTGACTCAGTGGTGTTTTGCTGTTCGTTGCTTCTTCGGGTTGAAGCTTAGAAGATATATTGTGAAACAAATACTGCGCGTACAGAAATAGTTGTTAGATCGAGCAGGGCTGTTATTCACATTTACTACGCGAAAGGAACACTTGATTAGTGTGTGTGGGTTTTTATTTTCAGTGTTAGCGTATCATACCAATTATACCAGTGGAGTTAGAAAATCGCCTGTAAATATATTTTTGGAGTAGTACCCAAACGCATATACAATCATCCTTGGTTAATAGATGTACATGAGTGAATTACCCAGCAATAAAGGAACTCCGTTCAATGGTTAAAAGATCACAAACGATTCAATCAGCCTCTTTGTGTGGGAAAACTCGTAAATATAAAAAGGGAGAGAGAAAGACATAGACAGGGAGTCTGGAATTCATTTCCAATCTAGCTTCATATTTCCACATAGAACGCCTCAGGGAAATTTCAGACGTCCTGCATTCTGCATGAAAATCTCGAATTCGATAAAGTACAGTATAGCTGTTTTATTAGCAATCACTATAACTCATAGAAACCACTCGGAAGTGTGGCAATTGCAATCTAGAGAAACTTCTATAAACAAATCGAAAGCGTGACAATTGAGATCTACTAAAAAAACCATAGAAACCAATCGAAAGTGTGACAAATCAAACAATATAAAAGGAAACAAGATCACAACTCTCATTGACACAGTGTGTAACAGTGTATACAGTCTTGCTCGGCAACACTTTACTACATAAACGCCATTTTTTCGTCACACAACAACAACAACAACGCGTTTAAAATGCAGGCGGGATGCTGTCAGATTATCGGCCTGATATTTTTGGTGATCACAAATTTGGCCATCGTGATTTCCTTCGCCACACCGTATTGGACGGAGCAACACAACTACCTAATCGACTTCCAGAGCAACCGGGGACTCTGGGCTGAATGTACCTCGCAGGATTGTACGTGGATATTTGATGACGAATACCCGCTCAAGTTTTTCGAGACCGAAACCGAAGGTAAGCATGATATAGATGTATCACTCCGCAGTCATTTGAAATGTTGTTGTTGTTGTGTATTTTTCTCAGTCTGTTTGCCTCTCCGGTCGTCTTTCTCTCTGTTTGTTTGCTACTTTTTTTGCTACTCTGTTTGTTGCTCTGTTTGTTATTCTGCATACTACTCTGTTTGTCACTTTGTTTATTTTGTTTGTTTGTATGTTTGTTTCTTTGTCTGATATACTATCATCTTTGGTTAATAGCTATATATATAAGTCAATAAACCAGCAAAAAAGGAGCATACACTTCGTCCAAAGATCACAGTCAATTCAATCGCGTCTTTGCGGGAAAACTCGGAAACATAAAAAGGGAGAGAGAAAAAGACATAGACAGGGAGTCAGGAATTAATTTCCAATCCAGCTTCATATTTCCTCATAGAATGTCCCAGGGAAATTTCAGACGACCTACATAGTGCATGAAAATCTCGAATTCAATAAAGTTCATTATCGACGTTATATTATCAATCGTTATACAGTCTAACTTGTGTTAAGCAGCCACCCTTTTAAGCAGCCAGCCTGCCTTAAACAGCCACTACAAAAAGTTCCATTGTTAGATTTATAGTGTAATTCAATTTGTGTTAAGCAGCCACCCTTTTAAGCAGCCAACCTGTCTTAAACAGCCACTACAGAAAGTCTCATTTTTAGCTTTATAGTGTAATTCAATTTGTGTTAAGCAGCCAACCTGTCTTAAACAGCCAATTTACTCTGTCCCATAGGCTCTTAACACAAGTTTGACTGTACTTCATAGAATCCACTCGAAATTGTAACAATAGAATTATAAAGAAAATCATAAGAACCACTCGAAACTTTAAGTATACTAAAAGTATAGACGCTGATCGAAAGTGCAACAATTTAAACAATAGTAAAGGAAACAAAATCATATCTCTCATTGACACAGTGTATAACAGTGTATACAGGCATACTGTAAAATTTTATCCAACGCCATTTTTTTCGTCACATAAGAACAACAATAACAACGTGTTAAATATGCAGGCGTTTCGCTGTCAGATTTTCGGCCTGATAGTTTTGGTGAGCACAAACTTGGCCATCGTGATTTCCTTCGCCACACCATACTGGATAGAGGAACACAACAAACTTATCACCTACCAGAAGAACAAGGGACTCTGGGCTGAGTGTAACTCGCAGGATTGTACGTGGATATTTGATAACGAAGACCCGCTCAAGTTTTTCGAGACCGAAACCGAAAGTAAGCATGATTTAGATGTGTGCACTCCGCAGTCATTTGAAATGTTGTTGTTGTGTATTTTTCTCAGTCTGTTTGCCTCTCCGGTCGTCTTTCTCTCTGTTTGTTTTCTTCTTTGTTTGCTACTCTGTTTGTTACTCTCTTTGCTATTTTGTTCGTTCGTTCGTTCGTTCGTTCGTTCGTTCGTTCGTTTGTTTGTTTGTTTGTTTGTTCTGTCTGGCTTCATCAAAGCCTTCAAAAATACTCAAATCATATCGCAAAGAATCTTTTCATCTTCTTATCTTTAAAAAATTTACATCGACTGTTTAGGAAGAGCTTCTTCAGCTTGTAAAAGTCACTCTCGATGACTACTTCTGGGATACGTAACCAGTACTCGCGTCGATGTGTGGGTTGGTCCCAATCTGAACACATCGGGTTTATTCAATAGAAAACACCTCTGAAATAATAGGGCAATCTGAGCACATCGGGTTTATCCAATAGAAAACACCTCTGAAATAATAGGGATGACGCCATACTGTTTCCCGCGAGAATGACGTCACTTTCTTTCGTTTCTAAAAATAGATCTTGAATGTAAAATCCAAAACGTCGTTAAATTTGATTGAGGAAACAAGTATACATATCACAACAACAAGTTCGCCATTTGGTATGAGTTATTGATCAAAAGTGATTAAAAAGGATGTCCAACACTTCCATACAGATTGAACTACTTAACATGCACGCTTAGAAAAGGTGTTCATTGGCGGATGCCGATTTACCCGAAAAATTGTAACCCTACTTTTATATACGAGGTGTGTTTCACAGCTCACGGAAATACCCGAGTAGTTCCGATTGGGTTGGTCCTAGCAATTTTTACCGCGCGTAACGGGGGCCGAATCCGGGACCCTCGATAAAAGAGGCCGACTTTCTACCTCTGCACAACTGTCGCCCAGTTATGTTCCAATATTTCTGTGCTCCTACACAGTGCTTAGATCAGACAGTGGCTAAGAAGGAATTCTCTCTAGTTCTTGTGGAAAATGTCACCAGTGTACATACGTGCAATGAATGCTGCCTGATAATTAGAGTATTGTTGAAAACAATGTAGACAAATTATCAAAGTCATCCAACAAATTCAACCTTATAGATCAAGCGATGAAATAATGTTGAAACGATGTAGAAAAACAATCAAATCCATCCAACGAAGTCAATTCATCGACGCTAGTTATGAGTTAATGGAAGGTCATCCGAAAGAGGATGACAGTACCATTGTTAATGTCAAATCTAATTTGCTTTGTATTAAACAGATACGATCTCAGGCAGAATTTCCCTTGAAAATAATAAGTTTCGATTTGAGAATTATGTCTGTAGAAAAGGCTACATAAAGTGGTTTTGTTTGGGTTTTTTAGGGGGTCCTTTTTTCGTTTAGCCCATTACCAAACAACAACGACGTTTGACCGGTTTGTTGCAGACTACTATGGAAAACATTGTGGGAAAAGGAGAAAGTGCTCTTTACGAGCAATTTTTCCTTTTCCCACAATGTTTTCTGCCCTATGGGAAGGTAATTTTTAATTTCATCACATTTTGAAATGTCTTCTGCAATCTCTGTCAATTTGGGACAGTCGAAAATTTGACGTTTGATTTAGGGTAAAAGCAAGCTTTCTTGTTCATCTCTAAGAACCTGTGATCGATATATGTTCGATTAAAACATAAATGTAGACAATTTTCCGTTTCCTGTTTATCAGAGTGAGCTTTTGAAACATTATTCCTTCTATGTTTAACACTTTACAAAACGCCAGATTTTCGACTGTTCCAGACTGGAAGAGTTTGCAGACGACATTTCAAATTGTGATGAAATTGAAAAGTAATCTCTTGAAAGGGTATAAAATATTGAGGGGAAAAGGAGAAATTGCTCGTCCAGAGGAATTTCTCCTTTTCCCACAATGTTTTTCCAGAGTCGTACGCAGCAAAGTGTTCAAATGTCGTTGTTGTTTGGAAATGGGTTAAACTGTCAAATAATCGTGGTTTTGATTTAGATAGATTTTGATAGATTACTTATCACACGTCACACGCTGCTGTCTATCTGAAGGTTATCCTTGATTATTTAGTTAAACGTCCAAAGGTTTTATTTCTCTCAAACGCTTGTTTGAAGGAAAACCTCTGAGAATCGTTTTATAATGATGTAATTAGGAAGCAGCTTTAGATTGCTTAAGTGTGCATGTTTGTGTTAATTGACGCAAAAGAGAGCTCAAGACAATGATAATGATAATAATAATAGTAATCAACTTCATCATTATAAACATCATCATCAATGTCATCGTCATCATCATCAGTAGCAGTAACAGCAGTATTAGCAGCAGCATTGTCATCATCATTATCATCATCATCATCATCATCATCATCATTCATCATCATCATCATCATCATCATCATCATCATCATCATCATCATCATCATCATCATCATCATCATCATCATCATCATCATCATCATCATCATCATCATCACCACCATCATCATCATCATCATCATCATCATCATCATCATCATCATCATCACCATCATCATCATCATCATCATCATCACCACCATCATACATCACCAACCCATTCGTTAAGAAAAATATTATTACCTTGTTAATAGAACTCTGCATAGAAAGCTAGGATTCAGTGTATTCGTTAAGAAATATTATTACCTTGTTAATAGAACTCTGCATAGAAAGCTAGGATTCAGTGTATTCAGTGTATCATGCTTGCAGCATATGATTTGCATTTCGATCCTAACTACTGAAGGAATTTTGTTCCTGCTTTATTGTTCAAGTGCAGGTCAAACTGCGCAGTGATTTTCTCCAAGTTTTCAAGAGTCTCCACTTCATAAAGACGGAAAAGTCACTGTTGCCTCTTTTCTTAAGTTTTCCTCTTACATATTATATAACAAGGGTCCATGAATGGCAACTTCCCAATTGAGATTTTTTTAAAATCATGCAGTTCCTCCAAATATCACAAGTCACGTCAGCTTTTTGGTTTCCTAATTCAGCAATTTCATCGATAAAATTTCCCAAAAATCAACTGGCCTAGAGCTCATCCCAATCAAAGTCGAATAGCCATTGCATTTGCCAATGTCCGAGTCTCTATAGTTCTTAAATGTGATTGTTCCCAGACTAGGGCCATACGCGCTTTAAAAACATAATCTCACAGAACAATAGCACTGATAACATTTTATTCATAAAGTTATATCCTGTATTGATTAGGCCTCAATGTTGTGCATACTACTAGCTCTTAATGAATATTCGTATTTGTTGCTGCATACTACTAGCTCTTAATGAATATTCGTATTTGTTGCTGCATACTACTAGCTCTTAATGAATATTCGTATTTGTTGCTGCATACTACTAGCTCTTAATGAATATTCGTATTTGTTGCTGCATACTACTAGCTCTTAATGAATATTCGTATTTGTTGCTTATCACTTCCAGTATACTTGTTTAAAGCAGAATGTAAAAAATCTGCCATTTGTAAATTCTGTTTTTTTGTCGGATGACTTCGGTATACATCGGTAGGTGCCGGAACAAGTTGCTTTATACCGAATAGCTCCGGCCCTGGCCGATGTATGCCGAAAACGAAGTATTATACCATAAAGCAATGACCGAAGTAATCTTACGAAAGAATTAGTTTCAAAATGGCGGATTATACGTACTCTAGATTTTTGCAAATCAAACGGATGACCTTTCATTTGAAATTACTCTGACCCCATTATGATCGTTAATTTGGCTGGAAGGGAAAGTCCCTTCTTCTTGCCTTCATCAACGGTACCTTCAGCGCTTTGATCATCTAATTGAAATCTCGTTCGATTCGAGATAAATGGATTCGTGGTGTGTGAAGATGCAATCTGAACACATCGGGTTTATCCAATAGAAAACACCTCTGAAATAATAGGGATGACGCCATATTGTTTCCCGCGAGAATGACGTCACTTTCTTTCGTTTCTAAAAATAGATCTTGAATGTAAAATAAAAAAAATCGTTCAATTTGATTGAGGAAACAAGTATACATGTCACAACAACAAGTTCGCCATTTGGTATGAGTTACTGATCAAAAGTGATTAAAAAGGATGTCAAACACTTCCATACACATTGAACTACTTAACGTGCACGCTTAGAAAATGTGTTAATTGGCGGATGCCGATTTACCCGAAAAATTGTAACCCTACACTTATATCCGAGGTGTATTTCACAGCTCACGGAAATACCCGAGTAGTTCCGATTGGTGAAGATGCTGGAAGAGTGGTGTTGTTTTACACCCATGTTCCATTCATTTCTATTAGACGATCAATTTGCCTTGAAACCTAATTCGATATTCTAGAAGATTGAAACAAAATGGCGCTTATGCGTTTTGTGACCTTTCTGCAGGACCAGTCTCGAGAGAATGATTTTTATTGTGAACGTTTGTTTGTTATGATTTGGATTTTTTATACTAAAATGAAACTTTAAAGGTTATCTCTTTTTCTTAATCGGGTTATGCTACCTGCAATGGTTGAGTAATTATATGGTAAACGACAAAGTCCGTTTATGACAATTTATCATTCTTCACAATGGGTTCAACGTTTTATATCGCGCAATAATTTCAAAAGTAGTTCCGTCTTTTATGTCGCACATGAATTTCTAAAATAGTTCTTTCTTAATGAGTTTTGATCATGGCACTCTTTGATCATGGGGGTTTTTGTTCCTGGCGGCTTTTTGTTCTTGGGGGCTTATTGTTCATAGGGCTATGAAGACAACGGATCCAGCCAATCAAGTTACGCCAATGTTGATGATCTTAACTTATGTTTAATAAATGATGTAAGGAAATTAAAAAAAAAATAGTCGGTCCGGAACTGTGATTTTTTTGTTAATCACAAAGAATGGTTATCGTTTTTTTCTTCTTCTTCTTTTTAACGCTTTAAGTAATGGACCACATACTCTCTAACTCTTGACTTCGTGTGATCTAATAAGAATATCTCATAAGAATGAATTTCGTTTTCTTTTTGTCTCCTTTTTCCGTTTCTTTTAAGCTTTTTAGTAATGAACCAGACATTTTTTAACTCTTTACTTCATATTATCTCATAAGACTATCTCATAAGAATGATTTTTTTTTTCTTTTTTTTTTCCTTTTTTTCTTTTTCAGCCTTTTCTAAAGCTTTTAGTCATGATCCAGACGCTCTTTAACTCTTAACTTCATATACCTCAACTTTCCATATCTTTTGCAAAAGTATTAAAAAAAGATATTGTGTTCAAAATGATAAAACTACTCCCAAGGCGCAGATTACCGTTGTGTCACAATTCTTTCTATATGGTGGCACGAAGAAGATGTTTAACTGTTGCTATTCTTTGTTCAGTTCTGTAAGTCTTTTTTTACATTCGTTTTACACCAGTCATAAATAATTCCTTCGGCAGAATAGTATAAAATGGGATGTAATTTCCAGATATCACTCCCCCTCTTAAAAGAACCGCTATTCCAATGTTTACATTATCTATATCGCTCAATCTAATCAAGTCCGCCCAACTTCGATCCCATCTCAAATTACATCTCAAGCTTTATAGAGACGGTATACGGTTTCTGTTCGTGTTTTTGGTTTTGCCCCCCCCCCCTCCTCCTACGCAAGTGCACATTGTATGAACTGTTTTATTCCAGTTTTACCCTTGTCCGTATTTTTCGTTTTGACCACCTACGCAAGTGTACATTTTATGAACTGTTGGATTCCAGGTTTACCCTTGTCCGTGTTCTTCGTTTTACCCCCCTCTCTACGTAAATGTACATTTTATGAACTGTTGGATTCCAGGTTTACCCTTGTCCGTGTACTTCGTTTTGCCCCCTCTCTACGTAAATGTACACTTCATGAACTGTTTGATTCCAGATTTACCATTGACCGTGTCTTTTTCGTTTTGCTCCCCCTCACCCGCTGCCCCCGCCCCCCTACGCAAGCGTACATTGTATGAACTGTTTGATTCCAGTTTTAATCATAACCATTTGCCGATCGATGTGTCTGGTATTTTGTTATCAGTATTTCAAGAAATGTGTGAACAGGCACTTGACTGCTTTTCTATAAGGTCGGCGTGTAGAATAGAGTCATTTTGTGGGACTCGCAAACTGTTATTTGTCACAATTTCTATTTGGTAACTATGACAAGATTGAGCAATCTCGTCAAATGACAGAAAAAGAAAAAGAAAGAAAGAAAGAAAGAAAGAAAGAAAGAAAGAAAGAAAGAAAGAAAGAAAGAAAGAAAGAAAGAAAGAAAGAAAGAAAGAAAGAAAGAAAGAAAGAAAGAAAGAAAGAAAGAAAGAAAGAAAGAAAGAAAGAAAGAAAGAAAGAAAGAAAGAAAGAAAGAAAGAAAGAAAGAAAGAAAGAAAGAAAGAAAGAAAGAAAGAAAGAAAGAAAGAAAGAAAGAAAGAAAGAAAGAAAGAAAGAAAGAAAGAAAGAAAGAAAGAAAGAAAGAAAAAAAGAAAGGAAGAAAGAAACAAGGAAAGAAAGGAAAAAAGAAAGAAAGGAAGAAAGAAACAAGGAAAGAAAGAAAGAAAGAAAGAAAGAAAGAAAGAAAGAAAGAAAGAAAGAAAGAAAGAAAGAAAGAAGAAAGAAAGAAAGAAAGAAAGAAAGGAAAGAAAGAAAGAAAGAAAGAAAGAAAGAAAGAAAGAAAGAAAGAAAGAAAGAAAGAAAGAAAGAAAGAACCTGCGAAAAACATCACGTATATCAATCGTTACTACTCGGGTATTTCCGTGACCAGAGTAATACAACTAATAAATCAATCGTAACTTCTCGGATATTTCCGTGAACAGAGAAATACAACTAATATATTAATCGTAACAACTCGGGTATTTCCGTGACCTGAGATGTGCACCTCGTATATCGGCCGTAACTACTTGGGTATATCCGTGACCTGGGAAATTCACATCGTAAATAATAAGTGTTTGGTTACAGATTTTGTGTTAAATGTCCCGGCTAATAACGTATTTCCAATGAACGTCCACGCTGAGTAGTTCGATGTGTATGGAACTGTTAAACATCAATTAAAACCATTAGTTTGTTCAGTATATCATATGTAATATTGGAATTATATGTATTGGTATGCATATGTTTACTTTAATCAAAATAGATGACTGCTTAGATATTCCATTTGACAATTTCATTATATTTGAAACAAAAGTACATAGAAACTAGTCTTGCAAGAAGAAATATGGCGGATTCCGTCTTATGTCAGAGGCGTTTTCACTCGATAACCCCGATGAGTTCAGATTGGTAGTTTGTTACATTTGAATTTTAGTTCGGACTTTACTAGTTATAAACTTTAAAAGGACTATCTCACTGATCGAGATTAGAACGTTTTGAAAAAGATTATCTTCTGTACCTATAAAATAACAACACATATTTCTAAAGTCAGATAAGAGTAGATTATTGACAGCTTCCCAACCTCTTAAATAACAGTACCGAAGAGATAAAGATCATTTGTACTACAGATACTGAAAACAGTTTAAACGGTTTTAATTCGAAAACAGCGAGCTAAATTTAGAATATGATGTGCTATATTTAGAAACCATCGACACGTGGGTCTTCGTTAATACTAAACCGTTCTTATCACGTGACGTAAGTTAGGCACACGAGAAGGATTTCCCGTGTTTATCTATAAACTGGCTTTCCCATAGAAGTGCTGACAGGCGCGAAGACTAGAAACAAGAAACTGTTTAGTTTATGTCTTGAATAAGATATTGTCATTGTCAGTGTCATTGTTATTGCTAACTTTACATTGATTGGCTTAACGAATTCTCGGGATTTCAGCAAGTACAAGTAAAAAAATGAAGATGGTCTTTGGTAAAGTGACTACGATCTTTAATACCAAATATTCAACGTTTATTCCTCCCAGAGCACAAATCTCTGCGTAAGTAAGTCTCTTTAATATGTGAATTGGCCGGTTGGGATCAGATTGGTATTACGACTCGGACTATCCTAGGTTACCTAGTCCGAATAATCCAGACGTAGATATTTCATTCTACACCGCTACTGCTTGGATCATCCGAGTTTGAGGTTACCATCCAAATGTTCGTCTTTAATGGGGGCCATCTTGTGAACCCGAGTAATAGTAGTCGGATAGAGAGAACAGTCGGATAGATAACAAGAAGCCAAAGAAATGAAAGATTTTGTTTTTTCTTCTTTTTTGTGTTACTGGTCATTCAATACACCACATGATTACAAAAGATCAATAAGTAGAAAAAAACTTTCGAGAGAAAGACGTATCTCGTGAAAGGTGCGAAGGGACCAGGGCCGGAGCAGGCCATTATCCATTTATCAGATCACAGATCCACACCTTGGCATGTGTACATAAAGCCTACCTAAGGCTTATCAGCTCTCAAATCGACGTTTACACATACTAATCGTGTCGGGTCGCTATTAATAGGCGCTTTGTGTCTCTCACCGTTATGTCCTATATGCGCGCGTGTAAAATCTGTTTGCATTTCATTAGCGGGGCATTCGAACCCTTTACCTCTGTGTTTCACACTAAGAATCGCACATCTATTGATCAAGTTGAATCCAGATAAAGTTTCATACTTATATGTCCATCTTATAGGGATTTGAGGATAAAAAACTCTTACTGCACAATTTCCTTTTTTACCAATGTAGCCATAGTGTCTTTATTAAAAATATGATACAAATGCATTTATGTGAGTGTATCAAGAAGGCTTTAGTTCTGCGAGATGATACCATTTAGTTGTCTTATTCGATTCAACGTTAACACTTCTGAAAGTTTAGGTCGGATAAGATTCATATTGTTCAGTCTTTTTTTTAAATAAAATATTGAGAGATTACAAAAGCATACTTTCTCTACCCAGGAAGACAAAAGGAAAAAAGGAATTCTTCATTTCTTGAAGTTACGATGGTTGTTTTGTGGTTACATGCAGGGTTGTTAACAAAATGGATTAAAGGGACCATCTCACAGATCTTGCTCTGAAGGTTACAAACATTAAGGTGGTGATTTTATAAAGCATTTTGCATTGTTCCCAGTTGTTAGAGCACGACTCGTGAAAGTCAATTAAAAAAGCAGATATTGTAAGCTATCATCTGCTTTTGCATGCCCTTTGTGTATATTATTTGAAGCGGTTTACGATATCATGTTTGTGCATTGGTTTTCTTTTTCCGAACAAATACATGTATAATAAAAAAGATCAGACAGAGGAGAAGCAATTGTCGTCTGAAAATAGTTTATCAAAGGTTTAAAAATCTTATTCCACCCTGACCTATATTTTCGTAGAAATCACGGTGTTTTTTTTTTTCTTTTTTTCTTTCTTCGTCTTCTAACTGTCTTACATAATGATGAGTTTTTCATACGGAAATCTAATCAGATCATGATTCGCTGCTCCTGTATTGAAAAAGCCAAAGCTTTTGTCTCACTTAATCCTTAACCAAACACCAAATTCTTTACTGTCTCAAATTGGAGGTAATGAAACTGAAAAGGAATGTTTTGATAGGGCCGAAAACATTGTGTGAAAATGAGAAATTGCTCGTAAAGAGCAATTTCTCATTTTCCCATATTGTTTTCAAGAATGGTCTGCAACAAAGTGGTCAAATGTTTTTACTGTTTGGTAATGGTCTAACATTTGCCGTCGATACACGTTTCATCATGGGAGAAAAAAACTGAAGACTATGATTTCTATATGACCAGAGACATAGATGTTATCTATGTCTCTGATATGACCTAGATGTCCAGGTTTTCAGAAGAAATCGTTGTTATTGAGTGGTCTAACATTCTTCTTATGGAAATGTAATCATATCAAGACAGACTACTAGGTTACATAAAAGACATTGAAGTTTTAAAATCACTAAAACTTTTGCCGGCTGCAAATATTTCATTATCAAAGAGACTGAAGAATACAATCTGAACACATCGGGTTTATCAAATGAAAACACCTCTGAAATAATAGGGATGACGCCATATTGGTTCCCACCGGAACGACGTCACTTCACTTTCGTGTTTAAAAATAGATCTTAAATGTGAAATCTAAAAAGTCTTTAAATTTGATTGAGGAAACAACTTAACATGTCACAACAACAATTTTGCCATTTGGTATGAGTAACTGATAAAAAGATTACTTAAAAGGATGTCCAACCCTTCCATACACATTGAACTACTTAACTTGCACGCTTAGAAAAGGTGTTAATTGGCGGATGCCGATTTACCCGAAAAATTGTAACCCTACACTTATATCCGAGGTGTATTTCACGGCTCACGGAAATACCCGAGTAGTTCCGATTATGAAGAATATGATTCTTATGCGACCTAGATGGAAAACTCTTTGGATGATTTTGTCGTGTTTACATGATAATGTGGAAAAGTTATCATATCCAGACAAGCTATCCTTTTATAAATAAATTGAAGTTTTTGACTCAGTAAGACTTTTGTCGTCTGCAAATATTTCATTACAAAAAGAAGTGGAATGATATGATTCCTATACAACTTAGACTTTTAGAAGAAATTTGTTGTTTTTTTAGAGGTTTTACACAACAATAGAGATCTTCTTATGAGATCAGTAACTAAATCATGACGCACTGCTCTTTTGTATATGGACGAAAGTGTTTGACTCACTCAAAATTATATCGTCTTGAAATAGTTTATTATTATAAAGAAAAGCTGCTAGCTTATAAAAAGGCTCAGAATCTCAATCCTATCTGACCTAGATTTTCAGAAGGAATTGCAGTTTTAGCGGTCTTACATTTAATGAGTTCTTCTTCTGGAAACGTAATTACATTATGACTCACTGCTTCTTTGTATAAAGGTGAAGGTATTTGACTTACTTAAGCTTTGGAATTTTGTCGTCTGCAATTTTTTTTAAAAAGAAATATCCTTAAAAAAGGCCGAAGAATTTCGTATCTCTCAATCCCTTTTATTTATTCATTACTTATTGTTAACCTTTTTATTCATCTATTTGGGTTTTTTCATTGGTCGATTCTTTTTTTTTCTTTTTTTAAATGCCATAAACCATCCTGTTAATACAGTAAGTGTACAGATTTTTTTACAAAAAGAACATATAAAACAAGAATCGGTTCGATATATGTTTTCCCTTGTATCATGCGGTCTCACATAATTATGAGTATTTCTTATGGAAACGTAATCAAATAATGACGTTCTGCTTTGTTGTTGAGAGGTTCAAGTGTTTGTCTCACCAAAACACGATCTCTCTCTACAGGGGATTGATCCCGAAAAGGGCGTGTTCTTATATATTCAAGATGCAGAGGAAAGCCGATTCCTTCTAACGTAATGTTGTGCCTGGTCAAATTTCAAAGCGCCAGCCGCAAACTCATAAGTACGGGGGGAGGCGGGGGTTGCCAAGCATTTATTGTGAATTGATAATTTTGAAGATAACCCTTGTATCAGAAGAAGAAAATGCCATAAATATGTATAGATGAATATATAAGATAACCGTCCCTCCCTCTAAAGTTATTTTTGTCAGGTCAACATTGGAAGCAACAGCATACGAAATAATTAATTAGTAAGAGAAAGATGATTTTTGGGGTTATGTATGAAGATGACCTGTGTATCATAAGAAGATCATGCAATAAACAATGGTAAATACATTTTAATGTGTTGAAATGGAAATGTTGAAAAAGTATAAACTTTTGTCGTATTTTGACTGGCATATTTCTGTGAAAAAAGTCTTCAGCGGATAAATTTTGAATTACGAGAATATCTTTCAATATCTGTTAAAGATGGCGGTAAAAATCTATAGATCTACAAAGGGAGATAACTACACAATGTAACTATTTTACCATTGCACGAGTTGTCTTTCTTTTCATAATTGAGCCACGGATTTTGTGAGTCGATGTTAAATCATTTATTAAACTTTGCCGATTGAATCGCATCTCCAACAGACGAATTTTATCTAAACACTGAGATATAAAGAAAATAATAACAAATAAATAATGAATATAATGATTAAACGATAACTCATATGAACCTGAAAACATATTTATCAGCTGTCAAATTCAATCACAAAATTTTCAATTTTGTCGGCAAATAATTGCTTTGTTATTTGAATAGAAGAAAAAAAATAGCTCGTATAGAATTCTAACGGATAATTTCCAACTTTCCATTGGTTATATTCAATGTATGAATCTGTATCACCGATAGCAAATAAAATCAAGAGTTCAACCGGTCCTATCCAAAGAAGCGTAGGAGAGGTCCTTCTGAACTGTCAAAATGTTCAAAGAAACATATTTTTTTATGGAAATCCAACCTTTTTTCTTTTTCTTTTTTTGTACTTTTGTACTTTTGCTAAATCATCTCCATATTCACTCTAATTAAACTTCGTCTGGTCTCATTGTTTTGTGTGTGTGTGTGTACGTTTTTTTTGTTGAAGGTTCTTTTTTTCTAATGACAAACTGATTATGTTTTCCGACTGTATTGATCGATCTTTGTTTTTACCAGTATAGGATATAGAGCGAAGAATTCTATTTCTGATATATCGAACAAACAAAACAAGAAACCACACTCCCAGACTGTCTGGGGCGAATTATACAGACAACAAAACATACTCTTTAATTTATAGTTAAGACGAAATTCCTGGAATTTCTTCGTCCTTTCTGAATGGCCTTAAAGATAACGCATTGTTACAAACCCTGTATCAATTCAATATACCTGTCTGCCCTATGTAACATATGGAACTATTGTTGCGAAATGAAAAATTGTTTCATCCTCATAGTGCTGGAACCAACTTCATGCTTATGCAAACAGGCTAGATCCAGAACCACCGCCAAGTAAATTGACGGCTGGCCTGTGATCTAACCTGTTTGCTTCCCTGAGAATATCTCCTTATCAGAATGAAGCAAATATTTAAGGTTTTGGAAAGCAGAGGACACAAAAATCTACTTTCAAAAAATTATCCAGCTTTATAAAGGTTAAAGTTATACCATAATTCCTTGAACTCCTTGTCCTTTATGAATGGCATTTGTATCTTTTGTTTGGCAAATGACGCATCACAACAGACCCATAGAATTTCGAAACTTTGTTATACGAAACTATCAATTGGCTCATCTATCTACTTTATGTATAACATGAAGAGTTTTTTGTAGTAAACACATTAATTTTTCATTTAAGTCATTACACACGGCCACTAGTTTGAACACAATGCATTAATATATAAGATCCCATTTAAAATAAGTTGAAAGACTTTCATACCGCGTTACATGGAATATTTCCGGTCCCGACCGATGTATATCGAGAACGACCGAGGTATTCCGACGAAAGAATGGGTTCCAAAATGGCGAATTATGTGTATTCCATTTTCAGCTTTGGGTCTTCCTTCATCTATCACGAGCCGGGTAACGCAATATGAACTGAAATATCGTTGAAGCGACGTTAAACCCTCGCAAGTTAAGGTAAGACCTGGGTAATGAAGAAAAGTCAGAATAACGAAATTAGTGATTTAACAAAACAGATGCCATTTTCAATTCCAGTTTCATTTTATAAAAATCTTTCCTGGATTAGAATTTGTATTTGCCAACTTCATTTATGAAATTTGAATTTAAATGTGAAAATGAAAATTTAAATGGAGGTAATTGATATGAAATATATAACAAATAAACTTATTCTTTAACCAAAGCAATAACCAGTTTTCCATTACCCAGGTCTTACCTTAACACACAACAAGAAACAGTTTTCCAATTTGATATTGATCAAAAATTTCCCTTTTCCTCAAATCGCGGCACACACTAGTTGCACTGTGTTGACTTACAAAATTGAACCCCTTTAAGCTTTAAAGGGCACATAAACATGCGCGCACATTTCCTTCATGAAGCTTCGTTTTGAAGTAACTGTAAGAAATAAAGAAAACAATTGTGACAAAAGGGGAAATCGTCATATCTCAAACAAACGGTGTTGGTTTTCTTTTCTTTTTTATTTGTTCATTTACTTGATTTTTTTAAAAAAAATGTATTTATCTATTTATTTATTTATTCATTTATTCATTTATTTATTCATTCATCTTTCTATTCATTTGTTCATTTATTTATTTATTCGTTCATTTATTTATCTATCTTATGTAATTATCCATTCATTTATTTATTCCAGGTATTTATCTTTGCCCCAAGCTTGTTTTAAATTATTTTATTGAATACCGACTGTGACAAAAGCTTGGACGATATTAAATTCACTCTCTATATCTGCTTCCCGAATACTTAACCAGTACTCAAACGACTTGTGGGCAAGTCTTAACATATTTTACCTTACCTAATATGAATCGAACCCGGAACCTTGGGTACAAGAGGCCGACGCTCTAACTTTGCAACACTGTCACCCTCAAGAACCAAGCATACCATCGTTCCATATGTGCGTCCAACACAATGCGATGGTTAATCATTTATTTATCTATTCATTCATTTATTCATTCATTCATTGTATTCATTTTACTTGCTTTATTTATCATTGCACCAAGCTTAATATCATAGTCCCATGTGTGCGTACAAAACCATGCGATGGGTCATCATTTATTTATCTATTCATTCATTTATTCATTCATTTATTCATTCATTTATTCATTTTACTTGCTCTATTTATTTATCATTGCACCAAGCTTAATATCATAGTCCCATGTGTGCGTACAGACAATGCGATGGGTATTCGTTTATTAATCTATTTATTCAATAATCCATTAATTTCATTCATTTCGTTCATTTCAGTCAAATCATTAAATTCCTTTTACTCATTTTATTCATTTATCACTGCACCCAGCTTCATATCAGAGTCCCATATGAAGACACGGGTTGTGCCTACAAAACAATGCGAAGGGTCGGCAAACGGCCTTGAGCAGTGTGTTGAGGGCGATATTTTTTATAGTCTTTCTTCGTCGAACGCTTCTTTATGCCAAGCGTTCCGCTGTTTTCCTGGAGAGCAGAGAAGGAAAAAACCCATTCCAACCGCAGCGTTCGTACGAAGTGAAAAAAGCTAGCACATCACTCTGTGATATATTTTATACGTCTATCGCTAAGGCTTCGGAAATCGGCGTTTTGCCTGAATTCGTTCTTCATATGCAGCAACAAACAACTCACAGCGTGTGAGTGTGTTCATAGAGTGGTGTTGGTGAGATAAATTTAGAAAAAAAATCTATGAAATCTTTGCTGGAAAAGATGAAAATCGTTATTTATTTTTTAGCGAGCGTGTGTGTTCGTAGTGTGGCATCGGTGAATTAGATTTAAAAAAAATATCTTTTTAGGAAAAGATGAAAATCGTTATTATTTTTTGGAGTGAGCGTTTGTGTTTGAAGTGTTTTGTTGGTGCGATAAATTTAGAAAAGAATATATTTGCTGGAAAAGATAAAAACCGTTATTTATTTTTAAGCGAGCGTGTGTGTTTGAAGTGTTTTTTGTTGGTTAGATAAATTTAGTAAAGAAACTGTTCGTAGGGAAAAGATGAAAATCGTTATTTGTATCCTGGTATCAATAACCAGACGATGGTGGGGAAATGTGGATACTGGTTGTGTGTGATAACTGGAAAGCTCTGTGCTTAAGTGTTTACCAAACGTTAAATTTTCGACTGTACCAAATCGAAAGAGTTTGCAGACGACATTTCCAAGTGTGATGAAAATGGAAAGGAATCTCCCGATAGAGTAGAAAACATTGTGGGGAAAGGACAAATTGTTCGTTATGAGCAATTTCTCCTTTTCCCATAGTGTTTTCCAGAGTCGTCTGCAACAGCGGTGAAATCTTGTTATTGTTTGGTAATGGGTTATGTGTTTATACTTTTTCGATATATATAAATATAGACCGCCTCATGTGTGTAGTGGAACTGCGAGATTTTTTTATTGGAAAAGAGAATGTGTATTCCGCGTCTCCCTGTCGATAAAAATGATGCGGAAGTCTATTTTAACGTGTTTATTTGTGTAACGGAAGAGTTTTCGTTCTATCACCTTTCTTTGTTTCAGCGTATTTCAATTTTTGCAAATGTGTTGTTCTCGTCAATTCTTATGGCAATATCATAAACATCGTTATTGCATTGTTATTATTGTTTGGGGCCTTGATTGTCCCGGTGTTTAACCTTTTGCCAAACGCCAACTTTTCGACTGTCCCAAATTGCAAGAGTTTGCAGACATTTAAAAAAGTGATGATATTTAAAAAATATATTCTCATAGGGCAGAAAAGATTGTGGGAAAAGGAGAAATTGCTCGTTAAGAGCAGTTTCTCCTTTTCCCACAATGGTTTCCAGAGTCGTCTGCAACAAACACGCAAATGTCGTTATTGTTTGGTAATGGGTTTAGGTTTAACCCTCTGTTTTCGTCGGAAGTCAATTAAGAGCCCTAGCCTAGTACTGGTGAATCCAGGAAAACCGTAGCATAACCGATACATTGTTGATGCGGCGTTAAACACCATACAATTGTTATTGTTTACACAGTTGCCCCTATTCAGTTTCGTTCGTAAGAAAATGTAGATCTTTATTTCATTTTCTATCATTATCATTGGATTATGACAATTTTTGCGCAAATGATGCATATCAAGGTACTTCAAACTTGCGTATTTACAGAAAGAAGAAAGCATTTGACTGTCAAAATAAAACGTTGTGAAAGCAATACGCTATTTGTATCGTTCTATCATAATAATTAATAGTTGTTTTTGAAAGCATAATTAATTTAAAGAGCGTCAATATATCTAAGGATGTACAGTCTATATACAGTATATCCAAAAACCATTGCAGCGCTTTTTTAACATCAATACATAATACTTCAGTGTGTAGAGGCTTGAAAAACTGTAATGTGAATTAATCTTGATTGTTATGACTATTCGCCAATGCGTACTATACACACATAAATATATTGTACCGTTTTAGTTAAAGAAATTTAGTTATAACTTCTAGATGTCCTGACATCTCAAAACAAACACCTCTAAACGGCGCTGTTCGATGAATATAGATTTTATTGAACAAACATGCTTACATTCAGATTTCACGATCCTTTCCACAAGGTGACACAAGACAATTTGAAAATATTCTTAAATCAAGAATTGTCTGTTATAGTTCCAACAACTTAATTATATTACTCGTACAAGCATGCGGAGGCTGGATGTTTTAACCCTTTCCCAAACAATAACGACATTTGACCACTTTGTTGCAGACTACTTAAGAAAACATTGTGGGAAAGGGGGAAATTGCTCGTGGTGATCAATTTTTCCTTTTCCAACAATGTTTTCTGCCCTATCAGAAGATTGTTTCCCAATTCTATAACAGTTTGAAATGTCGTCTGCAAACTCTTTCAAATTGGTAAAGTCGAAAATCTGTTGTTTGGGAAAGGGTTAAAGGGCAGAAAAAAGTTTCGTTTTATAAATTCCGCACTGTAACAGTAGGGCTTGGTTTAGAGACAGTAATTTGTCTCGTACTTAATTCACTCATGACCTATGAAAATATTGGGAGGGTCATTTTGGCCAAGTGGTTGGCGATTTAAAACTGAGAGGTCTCGACTTCGAGCCCCAACAGCTCCTTTATTGTCCTTTCTCTTTTTCAATGGCCCTTTAACAATTCATTTATTTGAATCAAATTCACACAACATATTTATGAGGACCAACATAAAGCATATACATGTACGTGATTTCGTGTCTTGTTTAGATGTTTGCAATGTAGTAACCGCGTTACAGATCTTTCTTGACGAAAAATGTGATTTCAAGTATCAGTTGTCTTTAAGGGTCAAATTAAGTTCTTTGGTAGATCAAACATGACTTCCTGATTGGTCGAAATTGAAATCTTGTTTAGATGTTTGCAATGTAGTAACCGCGTTACAGATCTTTCTTGACGAAAAATGTGATTTCAAGTGTCAGTTGTCTTTAAGGGTCAAATTAAGTTCTTTGGTAGATCAAACATGACTTCCTGATTGGTCGAAATTACAACAATGTTAGACAGTAGACTTTTCGGTTTCTCTGATCGCTTATAAGGAATGGGTAAATATGTATTCCATGCAGAAGACTAACCAAATCGCTGATTGTTGGGTACCTTTCTGTTATTGATTTGGAGGGGCCTCCGTGGCCTAGTGGTTAGAGTACAGAACTTGAAATCACAGGGCCCCTCTCCGCGTGGGTTCAAATCCTGATGAGGGATATGGATTTTCATGAGAGGCAGTGACCCGATGGTTCTACCCGCCTTGACCAGCCCTTGTGGGCAGTTGAGTATGGGGTCTTCCTCCATCATTAAGAGTCGGGCATCGCTACATAACTGAAATGATGTTGATGTGATGTAAAACCCATATAAAAAAAAAAATTGATTTGGGGTCAAATGCATTTACAGTCTCTTGTTGAATAAGGCTTTCTTTAAAAGATTATATGTGTATTTCTAACCGTTAGTCTCAAATATTAGGATAAAGTATATTCTTGAATAATGGCAACAATCTTTATATCATATGATTCGCGTAGTTATATAGCATATTTCAACGAACTATTTTGTTGTGATAGAACATGAATAATTCGGTTAATTGGAAGATTTATAATGATATTCTGGTTGATATTGTGTTGGACCGTGACCTACTAACGCGTCCCAGTCTAAAAGCAAGGGTAATGATAAAAAAAAACATCCATCGGTAGGGTTCCTGTGACGGTTACTTAAAGGCACATAAAAGGAGATAAGTAGAAAAAAATTACTAAAACAATATATGGAGTCTTTTATCATTTTCATAACAATCTTTATATCATATGATTCGCGTAGTTGAATAGCATATTTCAACGGACTATTTTGTTGCGATAGAACACTTGAGTAATTCGGTGGATTAGAAGATTTTTTCATGATATTTTAGTACACCGTGAGATAATGACGCGTCCCAGTCTAAAAACAACGGTGATAATGAAAAATTAAATTTCCAATAATGAAAGAAGAAAATTGTTATGGTTTGGACCCAGAAAACAAAGTGCCCTGGTGGCAAAAGTGATGAAATCGACGCTAAAAAATATTTCAGCAATAAAATGTGATATAAAGACAGCGTTTAAGCCATTACCAAACATTCACGACATTAAACAGGTTTGTTGCAGACGACTCTGGACGACTCTGGAAAACATTGTGGGTAAAGGAGAAATTGCTCTAAACGAGCAATTTCTCCTTTTCCCAAAATGTTATTTTTCAAGTTCATCACATTTTGAAATGTCGTCTGCAAACTCTCTCAATTTGGAACTGTCGCAAATTTAGGGATTGGTTAAGGGTTAAAGCATAATGGTCTGCCTATGGACATACTTGGCTTTAACGTGGGTCACGAGAACCTTTTTGATAGAGAAAGAGATAAAAAAGCAGTAAGGAATCAAAATGTATCAATCCGCATCGAAATTTGATTATCGACGAGAAATACTTTTTAAGTGTATTTGACGACGAAAGAGATGAAATTGACGTGTAACAATTATTAAGCAATGAAATGTGGAAACAATACAGCCTATGGACATACTCGGCTTTAACGTGGGTCACGAAAACCTTTTTGATAGAGAAAGAGATAAAAAAGCAGTAAGGAATCAAAATGTATCAATCCGCATTGAAATTTGATTATCGACGAGAAATACTTTTTAAGTGTATTTGACGACGAAAGAGATGAAATTGACGTGTAACAATTATTAAGCAATGAAATGTGGAAACAATACAGCCTATGGACATACTCGGCTTTAACGTGGGTCACGAGAACCTTTTTGATAGAGAAAGAGATAAAAAAGCAGTAAGGAATCAAAATGTATCAATCCGCCTTGAAATTTGATTATCAGCGAGAAATATTTTTTAAGTGTATTTGACGACGAAAGAGATGAAATTGGCGTGTAACAATTATTAAGCAATGAAATGTGGAAACAATACAGTAAAAAAAAACATTTGTATGGGCTAGGTGAGCAGTGCAGGGCCCTTCTTTATCTCTTGTCATGGCATCTGTCACCAAGCTTTTATATTAACCTATAGATCTCACATGTAACACATTGGCGCAACATTAGTTACTAGAAATCCTTAAACGTTCTTGTTTTGTCACAATGGTTTCCACCCAATATGCAACATAAGATACGAGAAAACATTGAAAGTTTTACTTTTGCTCAATGGTTTACACCGAATATGCAACATAAGATACCAAACATCCTTGAAAGTTTTACTTTTGTCACAAAGATTTCCACCCAACATCAACAGTAAAAGGTTTTTTTCTAACTTCTGATACATAATTTTCTGCCATTGTCGTCTGGTTACAGCGTCTTTCAAATTGGATCGGTTCGTACGTCTCGTAGGCGGGAAATCGGTTAAAGTTAAGCGTCTGTGCGTACATGAAGACGCATCCGGGCATTTGAAAAAGGATAGCAACTAGATAATATTCCGCATTGACGTCTGGTTTAGGCGTCTTTGAATTTGGATCAGTCCGAATGCCATAAAGGCGGGAAATGGATGAAATGAAAGCGTCTGTGCGTATATGAAGACGCATCCGGGCATTTGAAAAAGGATACGCGACGATTTACCGCACAATGCAAGCGTTTTGCCGAGCCAGACGTCGATCAGGTTTCTAGACGTTTATGGGAATAAATCAGACGCGCTATATCGGCTGGATTTGCACACACGCACATTTAAATGTTGGGTAATTACTCAAATCAGGAAATAGAATGTCAACAACAGTACTGCAACGTGATGCATTATTTTAATCATACACGAGCTTTGCGAAACTTGTAATCAAACTCTCGGGTAGAATTACCGCCGTATACGGATGGATTTTAAACATAATATGTCGAGTGTGCATTTATTTCGCACATGTTTTTTGTGCATTCGTTCTGTGCATGTTATTTTATCGGGGTGCAATTGATTTGTGTTGTGTGCATGTTGTGCTGGGCGCATTCGTTTCGTACATGCGAGTACGCGGCGAGTGTGTGATTCTGATTGTTTGTATTCGCAATCGAATCGATCAATAATTAAATTTACTCGAAATTTTAACAATGGATCACCAAGCTGAACGGAGGCAGCGAAGCGCCTTGATACAAGTCTCTGATGAGGAATTCGCGGGGAACTACTTTTGGATTCCAAAGATGGGATGTTGTGACATTTTTGGTATTATTGCGCTTGTGATAACAATTGCACTGTCGCTGATTAGTTTGGCCACGCCTTATTGGGCGGTCAGTGAACGTCCGCCGGACTATGTTGTGGACTACTTTCACCAGGGACTGTTTGCATCGTGTAAACCGCAGACGTGCGAGTGGCTGTTCTTAGACAAAGTAGTCCAGGAGAAAACACCGGGTATGTTGAGATTTGAATGCGATTTATGTAAAATCCCTCCGCTGCGATTTGTTACACATGCCACATGTTCCTTGTCTAATTTGTTTGTTGTTATTTTTAACAAGTGTTACATAGAATTTAAAAATTGAAATAGATATTTTCATTAAAGAAAATACTCAACAAAACAATTAAAGGGTCACAAATGTTGAAAACAGGTTTTTCTTATACCTTACGAATTGAATGCATTAGACAGTGTGCCTGCTTCCTATACACAACTTTTCTTTTTAGAAAAGTGATTTCTAACCGTTTAACTATGAACAGTCAAAGATGGTATTCAAAGTGCGTTTCTTATTAAGGAAGCTGTCTAACCTTATATATGTGACCCTTTAATATTTTTTCTAGAATATAAATCAATACGAGAGAAAAATCAGAAACTCAATCATCGGCACAGCAATTAAAAGCTGCTAGAACATTGTCTCTAAGGACAGCAATGGGGTAAAATTTGAGCGATTTAGTAAAACTAGTTGATTTAGGAAAACTAAACCGTTTTATTCATCATTAATGTTCGAAGCAAAAGCAACTGCTGATGAAAAAGGAAAGAAAATTTGATGGATCAACAAGTTTTCTTCTTGTTTTTTTTTTTAAAGAAATCATGGCGACAAATGAACGTACCTTTCATTTGGATCACGTTATTTTATTGTAATATGCATCTTCAGTAGAGTTATATACAATGGGAAAATAGGTAAAAAAGAATACCTAAATGTCTACTTGATTCTTTCAATGGAGAGTTCATAAGAATATCGACTAAATTGCATTGAAAAACATAAGCAGTAATTTATATGAACATTGAATTGTTTCACAATACGGCTCAGTTTTCCTAATAGGCATCTCTGATAAACTTTGAAGTGATCTATTTTTAGATAACGAAATGTTGTTGACTCTGTCAAGTGTACGAAAAACATCTGTCGTCTTAAAAGGCGGCAATCGTATCTACTCGGCAATCCCCGTAACAAGTCGGTAGATATACCTCGTAGGCAGTACATGAATACACCAGAAATCCTGGGGTAATTCGCCTTATTTCCGGCGGATAACTCAAAATGCACACAGGCACTAAATATGTATTTTAGATACACACAAATTGGCTATATATCACCATTGAATGTTGTTTTTACCCTTTTCATTAAAGATGGTCATATCAACACATCTTTGTTTCATATTTTGTCAATCGGGGATTTCCGAGTAGATACGATTGCAAACGGACATGCCCTTCGTTGCTGACCTACTTTCCAAAATGGCTCCCCATTGCCTCCGAGGTTATTTTAAGAAATGGCCGAGGTGTTCCGATTGAAAAGGCGGTTGATACATTCTACGCATTCGGAACACCTCGGCCATTTCTTAAAATAACCTCGGCGGTAATGGGGAGCCATTTTTGAAAGTAGGTCAGCAACGAAGGGCATGTCCGTTTGCAATCGTATCTACTTGAAAATCCCTGGCACAAGCCGGGGATTGCCGAAAAGAGCCGATTGACAAAATATGAAACAAAGATGTGTTGATATGATCATCTTTAATGAAAAGGGTAAAAAAAAAACTTTCAATTGTGATATATAACTAATTTGTGTGTATTTAAATACATATTTAGTGCCTGTGTGCATTTTGCATTATCCGCCGGAAATAAGGCGAATTACCCCAGGATTTCTGGTGTATTCATGTACTGCCTACGATGTATATCTACCGACTTGTAACGGGGATTGCCGAGTAGATACGATTGGTTACAATTGTAAAGGGTTTGCCAGTCTAGAAATGTTGCAATTGTAACTTCTCGGATATTTCAGTGACCTGAGAAATACACCTTGTTCATAACAAATTTTGTTTAATCTCTTTGGAGCGTCCATTTTGAGTAGTTCAATGTTTATGAAAGTGTTGAACATCATTTTAAATCATTACTTTTTGTCGGTAACTCATACACAATAGGGAAATTAAAAGTTGTGATATATTGTTTTTATCTTAATCAAATTAAATGATTATTCAGATAGTACGTTTAAGATCTATATTTGAAGACGAAACTACAATGAAGCTTGCCTTTCAAGAAGCAATATGGCGGCTTCCTGATTATTTTCGAATTTCTCCGGTCGTTCTCGATATACATCGGTCTGAGCCGGAGCCATTCGTATTAAACGAATAGTTTCGAGCCCGTTTGATGTATGCCGAGAATGGCCGAATTTATCCGACGAAAGAAATTGTTTCAAAATGGCGGATAATGGGTATTCTAACCCAAAAAACATGTTTGTAGAAGATATGGATAGATAGATTGGGGTTAACGCGTTGTAAACAATAGTGCTTCAGTCATATCAACATTTTTTACGGAAACTTTCAACATGGTTTTTTTTTCTAAAAAAAAAAAAAATGCAGCATTCAAGATGGCGCCTGGTCGCTGGTACCTAGACTCATGGCAACGTTTTCAATGTGAAACAGAAGCCAGCGACCAGTTTTTACGCGCATGAGCACGTTTTTGCAGACATGGTCTAAAACGCGAACAATTGACCGATTTAGGGAAGGATAATTAGACGGCTGAAAAACATAATCATAAATACTTTGTTTATTTCCGGCATCAACTTAAATGACAACTACAGTACACAGGCGAAAAGGGGGTTCCTATTTGGTTAACCCTTTCCCAAACACAAAATTGTCGACTGTCCCAAATAAAAGAGTTTGCAGACGACATTTCACAAGGTGATGAAATTGGATAACAATCTTCTGATAGAACAGAAAACATTGTGGGAAAAGGAAAAAATTGCTCATTGCGAGCAATTTCTCCTTCTCCCACAATGTTTTCTAATTTCGTCTGCAACAAAGTGGTCAAATGTCGTCATTGTTTGGGAAAGGGTTAAGCGAAATAATTTTCCTTATTGTGTTATGGTGATTACTTATCGTGAGCAGTTTTCCTAGTCTACAACAATGTTCTTATGTGATTAGCTTACTTTAATGTCGAAGATATTCCAACATAATCACTAAAATGAGTTTCATAATTACAGTCTAACTTGTGTTAAGCAGCCACCCTTTTAAGCAGCCAACCTGTCTTAAACAGCCACTTCAGCAAGTCCCATTGTTAGATTTATAGTGTAAATCAATTTGTGTTAAGCAGCCAACCTGTCTTAAACAGCCAATTTACTCTGTCCCATAGGCTGGCCTCTTAACACAAGTTTGACTGTATACTCTTTTAGATAGGGTTGCTGTTGTTCAGTATATTTTGATCTTTTTATATTAGACGAAATATGATAAAGTCGTTTAGATGTATTAACTGTCTGAGACACTTTGTTTAATTGTCTCATGTACATTTGTTGTATCGTTGGCCAGTTGCCTTTATTGCAATTAAGCTAAGCTTGAAACTTGAAATGAAGACTCTATATTTTAACACATTTTAAGAAAACGACTTTAGGAAAGGTTTGTTACGAAAGAAGAACCTGAAATTCTGAACAGATTCTCTTTTAGTCACAACGATTCCACAATGATTCCAATGTACAATTTATCAAATACAGTCAAACTTGTGTAAAGCAACCACCCTTTTAAGCAGCCAACCTGTCTTAAACAGCCACTTCAGCAAGTCCCATTGTTAGATTTATAGTGTACATCAATTTGTGTTAAGCAGCCAACCTGTCTTAAACAGCCAATTTACTCTGTCCCATAGGCTGGCCTCTTAACACAAGTTTGACTGTATACTCTTTTAGATAGGGTTGCTGTTGTTCAGTATAGTTTGATCTTTTTATATTAGACGAAATATGATCAAGTCGTTTAGATGTATTGACTGTCTGAGACACTTTGTTTAATTGTCTCATGTACATTTGTTGTATCGTTGGCCAGTTGCCTTTATTGCAATTAAGCTAAACTTGAAACTTGAAATGAAGACTCTGTATTCTAACACATATTGAGAAAACGACTTTGGGAAACGTTATTACGAAAGAAGAACCTGAAATTCTGAACAGATTCTCCTTTAGTCACAACGATTCCACAATGATTCCAAAGTAAAATTTATCAAATACAGTCTACTTTGTGTTAAGCAACCACCCTTTTAAGCAGCCAACCTGTCTTAAACAACCACTACAGAAAGTCCCATTGTTAGATTTATGGTGTACATCAATTTGTGATAAGCAGCCAACCTGTCTTAAACAGTCAATTTACTTTGTCCCATAGGCTGGCCTCTTAACACAGGTTTTACTGTACCATTGTCATAAATGTTATATCACATTCACGTTGACTTTTGGGATAGTATCGTCTGCAATATCGTCTGAAGAAACTAATGCCATGTTTAAATTGTAAATGGCTAAAGGCCAACTCTTTTGCCCTTGCAAATGAAGTGTATTCATGTACGTACTAATGCTTCGAGTGGAAAACGCTGCAAGGCTGATTAACGAGCGACAATTATGATTTATAATTGTTTGTTGCACTATGAAAGAGGCTTAGTTGCGCACTTTCAAAACGGGAAAGGGGCTTAACTGAACGCTTGTAGCATGGGTAATGAACTCGATTTCAAACTTTCTAAATGTGGAATGGGCTTTTTCCGCATTTACAAAACAGGAAGAGTCTTTTCTTCAGCCCTGTCATTTTAAAGGAAGGGGCTTTATTCTAGAGGGGCTCATTGCTGTTCCTTCATATATGACAAAGACGCTTCCTGACCTGGTTAGTGTTTTACTAAACATTTTATGCTAAGCATTTGTGTACAGCCTTCTCTCTTATCTCAATATTCAAAACAGCCTTCTCTCTTATCTCAATATTCAAAACAGCCTTCTCTCTTATCTCAATATTCAAAACAGCCTTCTCTCTTATCTCAATATTCAAAACAGCCTTCTCTCTTATCTCAATATTCAAAACAGCCTTCTCTCTTATCTCAATATTCAAAACAGCCTTCTCTCTTATCTCAATATTCAAAACAGCCCTCTCTTATCTCAATATTCAAAACAGCCTTCTCTCTTATCTCAATATTCAAAACAGCCTTCTCTCTTATCTCAATATTCAAAACAGCCTTCTTCCCTTATCTCAATATTCAAAACAGCCTTCTCTCTTATCTCAATATTCAAAACAGCCTTCTCTCTTATCTCAATATTCAAAACAGCCTTCTCTCTTATCTCAATATTGAGATGAGATGAGCTTTATTGCAAAATAACATATAAAGGAAATCGTTTCTCCGAGACGATTCCAATGATTTGTCGCATTAAAATTTTGTACTTTTATTTATGATGCTTTTCATATTTACAATTTTTGACTTGCGCAAATATTTTTCTTTGGTCCGTTAGTAAAACAGCACCCTGATTTATCAAAGTATGTAAGCTGATTGCACAATAAGGGATGCTCATGTTGGAAATCATTTGACGTGAAAGGAAATTACTGTTTATGGGAGAGAGTGCAGCCATTGGATTGCAAAGAAAATATTCATTCATGAAGGAAAGACCAGTGTCTTGGAAGTAATAATGTTTTTATCAGGCGACGAATTACAAGAAAACACCAATAGCTTCAAAGACAACTGTTACTGTGATAGAACTTTTAAAAGTCATACTCCATACGACGGGAATTAAAGTACAATATCCTTAATCCACCATTTTGAATTCCATTCTTTCGTTGGTTGAATTCGGTAATCTCGGCATACCTCGGTCGGGGCTGGAACTATTCGGTTTGATTCGGATAGTTCCGGCCCCGACCGGTGTATACCTCGAACGACCGAAGTAATCCAACGAAAGTATAAGTTTCAAAATGGTAGTCTATTGGTATTCTTAATTACACATTGTAATCTGAGGAAAGAAAGTTAAGTATAAAACTGAAATCAAATTAACTAAAAATAGTTCCTGAAACGAGTAAATCTTGTAAGACAGAATATCCCGGATCAGATCAGCCTTATAGTTAAGGAACGCTGATCTGAGACTGGCATTTCGTGCAAATGTTGGAAATGAGATGATTTTTGTTTTTTTTTAAATCAGTCGACGTTTTTTCGCCCACTCGAAACCTTATACCAACTAATCATTTTGTTTGTTTCCCAATTTTGAAAGTACGGAAGCTATGAAACCCGGAAATTGGAAAACAGCAGATTGCGCTTAGATAAATAAGGGAAACAAACTGTGAACCATTAAGAGACAATTTATTGTGCGAATAAGAGCCAAACATAAGTATAGGGTTTGTTATAATTTGGAGCTATCACGAGTTAACTGAAATTTTGTTGAAAATAAGTTAAGTTACCAACAAATGAAAATAAAGGGATATGCAATGTACCCACAGATGCGCGCAAGAACTTGTTCTATGATCGATGTCAAATGAATAAGATTAAAATAAAATGCCGTTATCTTATTTGTTATCTTTTTTAGAATTATTTGATTGGCGTACATTTTCTAACATTAAGGTAGAATATCGATATTCCGCCATTTTGAAACCCATTCTCAGTTGTTTATATTATCCAAAGCCGGCCCTTTTTTTTACCTTTTTACTATAATGCATTTATAAACGAACATTAATCATCGAGTGATAAATGGCAACATGGTGTAATTATGCATATGATCACATAGAGAAGCCATATGTTTAAAATTTTAATTACGTAATCAATTAACCGTAATTTATGGATGTTTACTTAAATTGGGACACATGTTGAACATCACCGATTTACTACGATGAAATTATAAATCAACTTACATCATATGCTAAACGCTTTATAAAAACACTTTTTAGCATTTCATTTGATACATCCGATTTTAAGCTCTATATAAAGATACGTTTCATCAATTTCTTTTATTCGTTGGTATGAGAGGCCTGGCAGATTGCGACGTCACGGTTCTACTTATGTCGCGATTGACCTTGACATTTGACAATCTAGTAATCTTGAACGCTCAATCGTCTTTTTCCGAGTCTGACATTTATACGTAGTTCACAAGAACGAGATTTCGCTTAACCCTTATAGTGCTGGAACCGACTTCAGGCTTATGCAAACAGTAACTTGGCGACTTGCCTGTGATCTAACCTGTTTACTCCACAGAGTGTTTTTCCTCATCAAAATTAAGCAGATATCTTTAGGTTTTGGAAAGCAGACGACACAAAAATCTATATTTAGAAAAATTACCCAGCATTCTAATGGTCAAGTCTGGCTCCGCCGAACTTGAACGATTGCTGATTCAGTATTTTTTTAACGGCTGTTTTCACACCATTTCAAGGTCTATGCTATAAAACAAACGTGACAAAAAAAAACGAAAATGCGAGTTGGGTATATGGTTATAATGATAATGATAAAAATTTATTCAATGAAAACGAAATTATAAAAACAATCGTGCATGTGGTACCTTGGTGACACCAACAGCTTAACAATACTTACGTATAAACATATTTTATTTGCAATAAATACAACAAGGATTGGGATGACAGCAAAATACCAGACATCAAACATATATTAAACTTATGACTTCACTCATAATCAAAGCGCTGATAGCGCTGAAGGACCAAGGTGCGTTTAAAGCAAGATGATTGAGAATCCATTTGAAAATTTCTTTTGGCAACATCTCGAGGAAAACAGCTGCTCCTTTTATCACCATTACTATAATTATTATTTGTGAACAGCGACTGAACGATAGTCTATTTTTTCAACATCTGGACATTTTACGGTTTCCCCTGAGTCAACAGTTATTATAATATAGAGCAAAACAAAGCTAGTAGAGAGAGAGAGAGAGAGAGAGAGAGAGAGAGAGAGAGAGAGAGAGAGAGAGAGAGAGAGAGAGAGAGAGAGAGAGAGAGAGAGAGAGAGAGAGAGAGAGAGAGAGAGAGAGAGAGAGGAGAGGAGAGGAGAGGAGAGTGAGGAGAGGAGAGGAGAGGAGAGGAGAGGAGAGGAGAGGAGAGGAGAGGAGAGAGGAGAGGAGAGGAGAGGAGAGGAGAGGAGAGGAGAGGAGAGGAGAGGAGAGGAGAGGAGAGGAGAGGAGAGGAGAGAGAGAGAGGAGAGGAGAGGAGAGGAGAGGAGAGGAGAGGAGAGAGAGAGAGAGAGAGAGAGAGAGAGAGAGGGAGAGAGAGAGAGAGACAGAGAGAGAGAGAGAGAGAGAGAGAGAGAGAGAGAGAGAGAGAGAGAGAGAGAGAGAGAGAGAGAGAGAGAGAGAGAGAGAGAGAGAGAGAGAGAGAGAGAGAGAGAGAGAGAGAGAGAGAGAGAGAGAGAGAGAGAGAGAGAGAGAGAGAGAGAGAGAGAGAGAGAGAGAGAGAGAGAGAGAGAGAGAGAGAGAGAGAGAGGGGGGAATGGGCTGAATGAATACGTTTCATCTGTATATATTGCATACACCCATTCCAGTTACCAAACACATTGGTATTTGCGTTTTATTTATTCATTTTTTGTAATATTTCCTTTGGAGCAGTTTGGCAGAACAAGTAGGTAAAGTTGTTTACTTGTCAGAACAAGGTTTTTGTGAGAATCATTTGCGCACAGCGGATCACTGGTATTTAGTCAGGACCCCCGGATACCCCAGTTTCCCACACTCTAGAAAGCATGAAGACATGTCAAGAGAAGATTAAATTTTTCCCAAACATTAAATTTTCGACTGTCCAAAATTGCAAGAGTTTGCAGACGACATTTCAAAATGTGATGAAATTGAAAACAATTCTTCAGATAGAGCAGAAAACCCTGTGGGAAAAGGAAAAATTGCTCGTTATGAGCAATTTCTCCTTTCCCCACATTGTTTTCTTAATTCATCTGCAACAAAGTGGTCAAATGTCGTTATTGTTTGGGAAAGGGTTAATGTCTACGTATGTCTTTGCATAGAGATGTTATGCTCTATCTCATGTTTTTACATTAACCCTTGGTTAAGGGTAAACACACAAGTTGACTTACACACAATGTCTTCATTCGGTATGGTCGCTTTAAAAACGATTTTCCGTGTCCGATCCTCCAATGTGTTTAAATATGTTCATGTGGGAAAGAAGTCAGCGGCTTGGTAAAAAGTGGGCACTTTCTGATATTCTTTCGCGTCAACACGTAAGGAAAATATTTGCGTAAGTCAAAACTGATAAACATGAATTATACCTTAAATGAAAGTACAGTATTGCAATGTGACACGTCATTGGAAGCGTCTCGGAGAGACAGTTCCAATGATGTGTTACTTTACAATATATCCTAACTTAATATCGAAAAAAGAGGGATGTTGTTTTAAACTTATGCACATTTTAAATATAAAATGTTAAGTAAAACGGTACCAAGTGAATAGATTTCTGGAGCATGAAGAACTGTGTTGACCGCAATGTTATGATCTTAATATTGTTGAAAGCTACTTAGACCGTTAGTCCTGCAAACCAATCATACTTTTTCGATTAGTTTCCCGGATTTCTCGAAAGAAAATTATTTAGACTGACTTTGAATGTGGCGGATGATTCTATCCCAGTTTATGTAACATTTTGTTGACGGCAAATTCTTTAAAAAAGAATAACTGAAATACTGCTGATGTAGCACAAAAATCAAGTTATTTCATTTCTTAGTTGTTGTTTTTTTCTTTATTTTATAGTGTTTATGACGATTTTGTGTTGAGTAAGCAGTATTTTCAGTTTTTGGGACAGTTTTTGTTTATAGAGAAAATCTGCATGCAATATAAAACCAGCTTAAAATACAGAAATCATTAGAAAAAATCGTGATTAGGATTAGTGAGATGAAAATACTTAAAATACAGAAATGATTAAAGAAATCGTTATTAAGATAATTGTGATAAACTGTTACGGCGGTCTTTGTATAAATTAAAAAAAGGTTTCAGGAAATACAATTAAAAGGAAATGGTATTAGTGAGACATATGACAAATCCGTTCTTCTTTTAATTATCTTTAATGATTATTAGATTTTCCATTTAATTATTTTCCAATTTTATCACATTTTGAAATATCGTCTGCAAATTCTTTGAATTTGGGACAGTCGAAAGTTTGGCGTTTGGTAAAGGGTTCAACGAAACAACGCTTTCGTAGTCACCATGGTTACAATTCATTTCATATAGCATCTCTAGAATTACTGAAATCATACAAATACTGGACTCCACTTGTAACCCTTTCCCAAACAACAGCGACATTTGACTACTTTGTTGTAGACGACTTTAGAAAACATTATAGGGAAAAGGAGAAATTGCTCTTTACGAGCAATTTTTCCTTTTCCCACTTTGTTTTCGGCCCTATCAGAAGACTATTTTCCAATTTCATCACATTTTGAAATGTCGTCTGCAAAATCTTTCAATTCGGGACAGTCAATAATTTGTTGTTTGGGAAAGGGTTAACTAGAAGTCGAGGTGCGCTAGGTTTCGTGTTTCTTGTTCATCAATTTTGACCGTTTACTTATGCGCACGCGATTGCGAAATGTCAGGGGAGTTTCATATTTCAACAATGCCCGTCAACATTATTTGTACTGCACAGACAAACAAACCAATGGTTGTAATTATCAACGCTGTATGTGTTTGTGTGCTTCTTCATGTTTGTTTGTTTTATTCTTATTTTCTATTTGTCTGGTTGTTTCTACACGTTTTGTTAATTTTATTCTTACGTTTTATTTGTCCATCTGTTAGATTCGCAAATGATCTGGTTGCCTTTGTGCGGTTTTTCTTTTTATTCTTTATTTCTATTTGTCCTGTTACTTGTATGTGTTTTGTTGGTATGATTCTTAATTTCTATTTGTCTGGTTCCTTTCTTGAGTTTAGAATCGTTGTAATAACTGTATTATTTGTGTGGCCACAGTCACCCTAACTAACACACGCACTACCATTGTCAAACCAACCCGGGACATGATTTTAAGTCGCATTGCTTTCGCCAACATTCTCCAATATTCTTTTGAGGAAAACCATGGCTATCAAAAGTATTTTCGTCTTTGGTATGGTCCCTTGAGGTGGAGGGGGTCTTGTTATTTATTTCTCGTATTGAAGTAGACAGAAAGTCGACCTCCCTCGTTTGTTAAATCAACAATTCTATACTTTGTGGTACTTTGATCCGTTGCTAATTGTCACGGTATATTTTTTTTACTTTACTTTGTGTTACTTTATAATAGTGTGTATTTTCTTTTTCTACATTGTTCAAGGCGACCCGGGTACTTATTTCGAGCGTCTTTGTTCTCGATCCTCTACCGTTGCTATCATGACTTTACTCTTTTGTTTCTTAAAATTATTGTACTTTACGTTACTCTACAATACGCTGTGTACAAGTTCACATAGAAACAAACATGAGACATTATTTTATCTCTGACTATCGCCTAATCTCTTAATCTTATAGCTAAAAAAACGCTGTTCTTAATTTGTCACTTTTCATTTCTTTACATTACTTTATGTTACTTTTCTCGTAATTTGTATATTTTCAGCATTATTCAAGGCCGCACATTAGCTGGTGGTCGTCGCTCTATTTTTCAGTCTGCTTTTCCAGGTTATCGCCATTTTCCTTAACATCATTGCCAAATAAAACTGGCTTTTTGCATTTTGCATTACTTTACATGACTATACGTTACTCTACTTTACAGCATAGTTCAATGCTACACAGGAACTCATGTCCGCCTCTCTTGCTCTCGGTCTATTAACGCTGCTAATTGCCATATTATTTAACTTTATTCATAAATATTTCTGGGTTTTTTACTTAAAAAACATGTATCTTTACATTGCTTTAATTTGTATATTTTCTGCATGGTTGAAGGCGACACAGGTTTTGGTGTCGACCGGTCTGGCTCACAGTCTACTATCCCTACTCATCATCACTCTACGCGACTTCAATACTTAATGTAACTTTTATTATACTCTACATTACTTTACATTACTTTACTCTGTATATTTTCAGCAAAGTTCAAGGCCACACAGGTTCTGATGTCAGCCGGTCTGGCCCTTGGTCTGTTATCGCTGCTCATCACCACACTACTCAACAGTATTCATACATATTAATGTATTTTGCTTTACATTCTATAACGTTACTTTACATTTCTTTACCTTTAACTCATAATTTATATATTTTCAGCATGGTTCAAGGCCACGCAGGTTCTGATGTCGGCCGGCCTGGCCCTCGGTCTATTGTCACTGCTCATCGCCACCCTCTCACTGTGCTGTTCATGTCGGAAATGTAACCCCAGTCATCCCATCTGTATTCTGCTCATACTTGGGGGTAAGTACGGGAACCAGTCTATATTTGTATATGTTAATACTCGGGGATTAGTATGGGAACCAACCTATATGCATTCCGCTTATACTCAGAGGTAGACGCAGGAACCAGTGTATGTTTGTACAAGCATATTCTTTGGGATAAGAAGGGGAACCAGTCTCCATTTGTAGATGCTCGAACTCGAAGGCTAGCAAGGAAACAAACCTTTATAAATTCTGCTCGAGCGCGAATGTAAGAACGGGAACCAGCCTATAGGTATATGTCTTATTATCGGATGTTGATAAGGGAACCAACCTTGGCACATTCTGCTCATTCTCGGTTGAAGTACGGGAACCAGTTAGTTAAACTATTTTTATTTTACATCGATTTATAACAAGTTCTTACAACTTAAATTAATCAGTCTGGATTCTGCTTCCTGGATACATAACCAGTACTCGCACCGAATGTTGATTAATGAAAGATCACGGGATTCGTACCCAAGACCCTCGTGTCCAGGGCCGACGCTCTACCCCTGGACCACTGTCCTCCTGAACCAGTCTATATCATATTGTTAACATCTGGTTAACTCATGCTGTTGCGTCCAACAATCGGCAGAGAAATCGCAGTCGACGGGCGCGCATGTCCAAAACAGTCGGCCTTCCACTAACTCGAATGATCCAAGCTATACATGTGTTACAAGCAGGAAATATCTGCGTCTGGATCATTCGGACTTGTCTGCCATTGCGATGTATCTGCCTAGTGTTAGACATGATAATATACTACTAGAACCGGAAAGTACGTAGTCAACTCATGCAGGGTACACAATGTGGCTATCATTGGCAAACGTAGGTGAAAAAAGCAAAAATACCCGGGCGCGGCCATCTTATTCGAACCTAAGATCACAAACATTGGTCACGTGATTCCCCCGCCAGGGATAGGAAGCCAGTATGGATAACGTATTTGTAACCCAACCCAACATAAAGTTGCATAAACATCTCAGCGAATATCAAAAGGAACGGATTAAAATCCAACTGATTCGTTTCTCTCAATTTTCCGTAACGGTCCCACGACTGCGTGCAGTATGCAAATTACACTGTTCTTTCGAGTTCGAGCAGACATGCTCAGGCGAAAATCGATATTTTACAACTGAATCTGTTCGTACATAATACTTGGAACCTGTCTCGAAATGATATATGTTATTTTCTGTCTAAAATTGAATTAATCCAATGAACTCGTTATCTAATGAATATGCATATCACCGTAATGCCAGACATAAAAAAGAGAGAAATTCGTTGCAAAATTTAAATAATACAAGAATCCCTGTGAACAGAGGAAAAGTGCTCTTTAAGAAAAACATATATTCTTTTATCACAATGGTTCGGAAAAGTTCTGTAACATATGCGTAAGAGAAGTGTTTAAATGAGGCCTAGTGGTAAGAACACAGAACTTGAAATCACATGGCCCCTCTCTGCGTGGGTCCAAATCCCGATGAGGGATATGCATTTTCATGTGAGGTAGTCTCCCGACTGACTTATGGAATGCCGATGGTATGGGGTATGATAAGCATGGGGTATTGCTTCATCATTAAGAGTCGGGTATCGCACCATAACTGAAATAACGTTGAGGCGATGTTAAACCAATATCGAAGCCAGTAAGGAAAACGTATTTGTAACCCAACCAAACATAAAGTTGCATAAACATCTCACTCTTGAGATAACACCTATTGCCAAAAAAGCGCGGGAAACTTGCAATAAAGCCCAGACGATACAAAAAGTCATCTCTCGACACCTCCCATGATAAGGCTTTTACCTCATGGAGAAATGCTTCGAACTTTCGTACAATCAACAAGACGTGTTAACCCATTACCAAACAATGACGACATTTAACCTCTTTGTTGCAGACGACTCTGGAAAACATTGTGGGAAAAGGAGAGATTGCTCGTAACGAGCAATTTCTCCTTTTTCCACAAGGTTTTCTGCTCTATCTGAAGAATATTTTTGCAATTTCATCACATTTTGAAATGTCGTCTGCATACTCTTTCAATTTTGGACAGTCGAAAATTTGTTGTTTGGGAAAGGGATAAAAATGGGATATAGTATAATTTTGGCATTATAAAAGCTAAAAAGACGACATCTATGAATTGTCTGAAACGATTTTGAGTAGATGTTTTAAGAAACAATGCGTAAAAGATAAAGAGGTAGAGATAATATTATCTTGGGCAATTGGTGTTTATTCAACAATCTTTGTCCTCTCCCAAATAACACATTTTCGATTGTCCTAAATTGAAAGAGTTTGCAGACGACATTTCAAAATGTGATGAAATTGGAAAATAATCTTCTGATAGGGCAGAAAACATTGTGGGAAAAGGAAAAATTGCTCGTCACGAGCAATTTCTCCTTTTCCCACAATGTTTTCTAAAGTCGTCTGCAACAAAGCGGTCAAATGTCGTTATTATCTCGGAAAGGGTTAAAATGCTTTGAATATTTTCCGTTTTACGCTGGCGTTGAAAGAATTATTCACCGGCGTGCATTTCTGTTAGATGTACGGTATGCAGTTAACCCTTTTTGCCTCAGTGCAGACGGTTTCTCATGAAATTCGTTGTAGCCGACGAAATTATTTGAAAATCTTAGGACTAGCGGAGAATTTGCTCTTGATGATTAGAAGCTATTCCTTATGTCACACTTCTTCATTAAAGGGTCTTTTGTGCAGTTATTTCATGCCTTACTTTTCGTTGAAATTTTCTTTGTTTTTGATGATTAGCAAAACTGTCCTTTTGTCTCAATTGATACTTTTATATAGTTATGTATGCACTTTTACTTCACTGATTTCTTCTGTGCTACTGATTGTTTAGCATGGGGTTCTGGCCGATGCATACCCGCATTAGCATAGTGCAGGGTTTACGCACGGGCCAGGCACCAAGCTACTGATTATTGGAAAACTACACTTTTATTACAATGATTGGTGGAAGGTCTTATATTCAGTTTTACATACATTTATTCAACTATATTTTCTGTGCTTTTGATAAATGTCAAATTTTCCTTTTGTCATAATTGTTATTTGTAGGTCTAACATTCAGTCATCTATGCATTTATTTTCACTTATTTTCCTTTCTATGCTTTTGATAGTAGATCAAGAGGTCTTCTGCTGCAATTGATGAAAAAAATAGTTAAAGTAAACAGACTTTTTAATCATCGGTGTATTTGTGTTGGGCATTGGTGGAACGGGATGGGGGTTAGTTAACTCTTAGAATGTGTCGTCTGCTTGCCAAAACCTTAAATACAATGTATCTGCATAATCTTGATGATGAAAGATACTCAGAGTAGCAAACAGGTTAGATCACAAGTCAGCCGCCAAGTTACTTGGCGGCTGGCCTGGATCTAAGCTGTTTACATAAGCATGAAGTTGGTTCCAGCGTTATAAGGGTTAAAATAGCATGCTCATAAAAAACGAAAACACATCTTCTTGCGTTGAAAATCCCTTCTTGTTACCGGTCTATAAGGTTCAGCCCAACATCAGCCTATGAATCGGCATATGCGATGTGCAAATTGCATATCGAGGGTTCAGTGCAAGATTATAGTAAGTGCTTCATGTTAATGAAGCACTTACTATAGTCTTGCACTGAACCCTAGATATTCTGTCTAGTGACGGTCCGCCATTTTCACAAGGCGGCGACCTTGATTACAAGTACATTCCATTGTTTAGTCTGACCTAGTCCCATATCTTGTTTATTTTGTGCGAGCACATAGAAATTCGTTGCATTTTTGTAAGATATAAATAAAGTAAGTTAGGTTTTCCGTTATGCTTTCCTAAAAAATTCAACCCATGTCATTCTTTCCTTTATTAACATACAATCAAGTTTAAACTTATTTATCTTACATAGATTGTATAACTTTGCGCTTTCCAATAAATGATTCAACGTACATCATTTTTCTGTATTAATTTACGATCAAGCTTAAACATATATATGTTACATAGATTGTGAAGATCTTATAGCTAAGATTGAACACTCTCTATTCTGCTTCCTGGATAAATAACAAGAATTTGCGCCGAATGTGAATTAATGTTAGATCGCAGATTGATTTGACATCCCGCTTTCTGTCTAAAGATGATCCGCCATTTTCGCAACGTGTCGGCCTTGAACACAAGTACAAGAACATTCTATTGTTTAGTCTGTCTAACCTAGTCCCACATCATATGCATATGGTGCGAACACATAAATAAACAGTCCTTTTTTGTTAGATATAAAGAAAGTTTGTAAGGTTTTCCATTATGCTTTCCTAAAAAATTCAACCCATGTCATTTCCTCTTTATTAATAAACAGTCTAACTTGTGTTAAGCAACCACCCTTTTAAGCAGCCAACCTGTCTTAAACAACCACTAGAGAAAGTCCCATTGTTGGATTTATAGTGTATATCAATTTGTGATAGGCAGCCAACCTGTCTTAAACAGCCAATTTACTCAGTCCCATAGGCTGGCCTCTTAACACAAGTTTGACTGTACAGTCAAGCTTAAACATATTTATTTTACATCGATTGTGGAACACGTTCTTACAACTTAGACAGATCACTCTCGATTCTGCATACATAACCAGTACTCGCGCCGAATGTGGATTAATGAAAGGTTGGTTTGATGGTTTAAGAATAAACATGTTTGTTTTACATCAATTTTCGAAATAATTTGTTATAACTTAGATGAATCACTCTCGATTCTTCTTCCCGGATACATAACAAGGACTCGCACCGAATGTGAATTAATGAAAGATCGCAGATTGAATTGACATCCCATATTCTTTCTTGAGATAATCCGCCATTTCCGCAAGGCGTCGACCTTGCATACAAGTACATTCTATTGTTTAGTCTGACCTAGTCCCACATTTTATCCATATGGTGCGAGCACACAGTTAACCCTGGATACAGTACTCGCGCCAGATGTGGATTAATGAAACGTCGCACGGCAGATCCCGCTACTCATGAGATTCGGACCAACGATCCTCTTGTCCCGAGGCCGACGCTTTATCCCTGGACCACTGTTTTCCATATGTAAGGATTGAGCCCATGGATGGTATATCAAAAAAGCAAAAAATGAATGGCTCATTGGAAAAGCCAAAATAGCTATCACTTATCTAATAAAGAAGGACCTTAACCCTTTATCAAACACCGAAATTTCGACTGTCCCAAATTCAAAGAGTTTGCAGACGACATCGCAAAATGTGATGGAATTGGAAAGAAGTCTTCTGATAGGGCAGAAAACATTGTGGGAAAAGGAGAAATTGCTCGAGCAATATCTTTTCCCACAATGTTTTCTAGAGTGGTCTGTAACAAACTGGTCAAATGTCGTTATTGTTTGGTAATTGGTTAAACACTAAGGAAACAAGGGCATGTGATCAAATCTAAAAACATCGTTTCAGAAAGTGTATTAAGTTCATCTAAGTCGTCACTCTCATCTTGTATGTCTATTTGATTTGGCATTATATGTATTTTATAAGTCGTTAATGAACATGTAATTTTCATAGCACGCACGTAATTATAGAATTGTTATAACTATGAGCCTATGTGCTTAATGTTGAAATAAAATTATCTTATGTTATGTTTGAATCGGACTTTTTACCAGTTAAAACCCCTCTAGTTTAAAGGCACATAAAAGGAGATGAGTACAAATAGATTACTGGAAAAATATACGGTGATCTTTTATTATGCATAAGTTATTTTGTGCTTGAAATATAGTTGTCTCTAATTCAATCATGGTTATCAACAACCTGTTTGTTTGTATATATTTAAAATGACGAATTCAAGCATTTGTGTCGATGTAAGGGGCGAAGAATCACACAATTTGAATCATTAAACTGGTTAATCTGGGTTATTTCTTGTTGGCTTTCACGTTTAAGTGCAAATGATATAATTTGATAAAGCAATAATCTCCTTTTATGTGCCTTTAAGTTACTAAAATACTTTAATGTGTAATAGTGTTTCATACGGACCAAAACTTATATCTTTATTGGTTATAACCTAGGATTAGGCTATGAACACCATACGAGCGGTGCTTTAACCCTTTACCAAGCGCAAAATATTCGACTAAGCCAAATTGAAAGAGTTTGCAGACGACATCTAAAAATGTGATGAAGTTAAAAATACAATCTTCTAATAGGGCAGAAAACTTTGTGGGAAATGGAGAAATTGCTCGTTTAGAGCCATTTCTCTTTTTCCAACAATGTTTTCAAGAGTCGTCTGCAACAAACTGGTCGAATTCCGTTATTGGGTGGTAATGTGTAAACACGATCGTTAAGTGTTTTTTTCACCCGCTCTTAGATATGACAATGTAATCCGACCCCGCTCTTCAGGAAATCCGATCTAGACTATTTTTGAAATGTATGAAATTGCGAGATTATGAGATAAATGCATGAAACAAACACTACAATTTCTCCTTTGTTAACTTCCACGCGATTTAAGGTTGGCGTTAGATATAATAACGCAAGTACACCAGTTTGAAATCAAAAGGAAATATTACGGAACAGGGGACTTGTCGTAAACGGCATTTTTTTTTTCTTTCTTTTCTTTTTTCGTTTTTTTTTTCATTAAGTTTGAATAAGTATTAAACTATGAGAGACATACAATGTTCACCTTTGTTTTCACACTTTGCATTCGAAACTAAATGTTTTTTATGAAGGGAATGACACAGCAGCTCAATCGTATCTACTCGGCAATCCCCGTAACAAGTCGGTAGATTTTAAGAAATGGCCGAGGTGTTCCGAATGACAGCAGCTTTAACGTTTCTCGATTTACAGGATCGGTTTTCGGCAAATGCTATAATCGCAGCCTTTCGGAACCTCTAAAATACCGATTTACGGCAGTGTGTCGTCTGAATTTGTTTTTATTTTGGAAATCTTCATCTTTTTCTAGTGTTAACGTGTTTTTGTTGGTGTGGCGTCACGGATTAGCCTGTGAAGATGATACGTGCTAATCAAGAGCGGTGTGTGAAGCAAGGTCGTTAACCCATTACCAAACAATAACGACACTTGACAAGTTTGTTGCAGTCGACTCTGGGAAACTTGGTGGGAAAAGAAGAAATTGCTCTTAACGAGCAATTTCTCCTTTTCCTACAATGTTTGCTGCCTTCTCTGAAGACTTCTTTCCAATGTCATCACATTTTGAATGTTGTCTGCAACCTTTTTCAATTTGGAAAAGTCGAAGATTTTGCGTTTGGTAAAGGGTTAAGGACTGAGCATTAACGAGCAATTTCTCCTTTTTCCACAATGTTTTAAAGGGTTAAAGGGTCGTTTTCATCCGCTTTTAGATATGACAATGTAACCCGAACCTCTCTGCAGGAAATCCGCCGTAGACGACTTTAGAAATGTATGACATGATACTGATGATTATTATCCCTAAGGATTCTGGGAAATTTTCTAAAAATAGATTTTTGTGTCGTCTGAATTGCGAAATTACGCATTATACCAACATTACAATAACGCCTTCATTAACCATTAGGATGCTGGGTAATTTTCTAAAAATAGATTTTTGTGTCGTCTGAATTGCAGTAAATTGTAGTAAACTGCATTTGTCCTTGAAGGCTCTAGGACCAACTTGGCAATACGGTCAATTGGTTTTGCAATCCATTGAACCGCTATCCTTTACTGTCAGAACAAATCAAAACGAAGTCTATTTTTGAATTCTGCTTCAGCCCTGCGATCAATAAGGAAAAACGTTTTCGGCGAACAATTTGTCTCAAGGAAATCTCTATCTAACGGACAAAGACTTTTCGTAAACGTTCTGTTATAAGGGAGATAATTCAAATCCGATAAAGGGAAATCACCGTGAGAAAGTTTGAAATTGGTTACGGATAGGTATCTGTGCGAACATGGTCAGGATATTGTCAAACTATTCCTTTTGTGGATAGATGGCAACTAATGCCTGATATTTCTCATAATGTAAATTAAGTTTCAAACAACCGTAAAACGTTAATTTCAATTTTATCATGAACCAACCTTTATTCATAACACAATCAATGAAAACATTTTAACGAGGAGTGAAAGAATCCAAAGTCCACCATTTGTGTTCGCCTGTTTGTAATTCGAGAGTCAAGCTCCACTTCCGTTTACGAGATTCGCGAGCGCTCGCGGAGATAATGTCGTAAAATTCTACGGTTTTACGGTATTTCGCAAACAATTCGCAAACGTTTTCCTTTCGGACATATTGTTGAGCACGAAGTCGTAAGAGGTGACCGAACTTTTTTCATTTATCTGCAACCTTCGAGATAGGGCAAAGAACTTAAGGTATAATAATCATAGTCGCCCATTTGGAAAATCATTCTTTCGTCGGATTACTTCGGTCGTTCTCGGTTTTAATCGGGCGGAATCGGAACTATTCGGTTTCTCGCGGAACGTTAAGGCCCAGGCCTATTTATCCCGAGAATGGTCGCAATAATCCGACGTTACGAATAAGTTTCAAAATGGCGGATTATGGGTATTCTACCTTAAATAAACGTTGTTAATTGTGTATTTGGATAGAAAATACGCCGAAATGAGGAGAAACTTTTAAACGGATACTATTTTACACCCTTTATATGAATTTGAACGGGCGTGCATTAGATGAAAAGAAACCCCAATCGGAACTACTCGGGTATTTCCGTGAGCTGTGAAATACACCTCGGATATAAGTGTAGGGTTACAATTTTTCGGGTAAATCGGCATCCGCCGATGAACACCTTTTCTAAGCGTGCATGTTAAGTAGTTCAATGTGTATGGAAGTGTTGGACATCCTTTTTAATCACTTTTGATCAGTAACCCATACCAAATGGCGAACTTGTTGTTGTGACATGTATACTTGTTTCCTCAATCAAATTTAACGACCTTTTAGATTTTACATTCAAGATCTATTTTAAGAAACGAAAGAAAGTGACGTCATTCTCGCGGGAAACAATATGGCGTCATCCCTATTATTTCAGAGGTGTTTTCTATTGGATAAACCCGATGTGTTCAGATTGAAGAAACCCTCAACATGTTTATTTTTTGCAAGGAGGGCGCTTTTATATATGCTTATTGAGTCTTCTACTTGGTTGTATAATTTAATTAGCCAAAGGAACCCGCCCAAATGGAATTGAATTAAAATGTCTAAGTGGTAAGTCAGGCAATGAGATTCAAAGGCTTGCTACAAACACTTTTAAGGTAGAATACCCATAATCTGCCATTTTGAAACATCTTCTTCCGTCGGATTACTTTGAGCGGTGTCGGTGACACTTTTCTGAGCCGGAACTATTCGTATTATACCGAATAGTTCCGGTTCAGACCGATTTATACCGACAACGACCGAAGTTATCCGACGAATGAAAATGTTTCAAAATGGCGGCTTATTTTTTCTACCTTAATTGTGTATGTTTTCTTTCTTTGTCACTTTTTCCAGAATATTCTACCTCGTATGTTTAAGTGAAAGAACTTGTTCGGTTTTAGGTACGGAAATGTTAGGAGAATAGATACGTTACCACAGCGATTTCTATAAGAACTGATATCAAAAACGGCAAAAAACGAAGAGAAACGGCAAAAAATTCAAACTAAGAAAGCGACCCTTTTCTGTTTATGCATAAACGCTTTAGTTTAGTTTAAACACAGTTTATTGCCAATTGAACATTTTAATACACAGTAGTCAAGATTGGTAAAAAGTAATATCATAAACTTTGGCAAAAAGGTCTGGGGCCGTATTCCCTACTTGACTTAAGTTAAAATATTTCTTAAGTTGGGCATTTTTCCTTAAATATCGCCAAGTTTTTCCTTATCTTTAAGAATTTTCTTCCGTAAGAATTTCTTAAGTTGACTAGGGAATATCACTAAGAGATAAGAAATTTCTTTTCTTAGCTAGGGAAAAAATGATAAGAAATTTCTTAACTTAAGTGAAAACTTAAGATGATTAGGGAATACGGCCCCTGGTCACAAGTTCTCATAACTAAGAAACGGTCTCCCCACCCCCCACCCCCTTTGTAATTGCATTATCAGAGTGTTCTTAATCTTGAGGTTCTTTAACATAGTAAATGTACATATGAAGGCTTAGACGCTTTAGTTGTATGCAAATGCATTACGTATGAAACTCGGTCAGAATCAGATACACAAACAGGACACAAAAAACGTCAATCTGTCCTTGAAGTAAAACGTTTCTCTTTCATGGTGTGGGTGTGTTTATGCGCAGCGTTCTGCGCATCTTATCATGAATAAAACACGGTCCCATTGATCACCACAAAACCGGATATAACTCATTCGGCTAAAAATGGTAACGGACTTGATCGGTCTGTCTGATCCACTTGTGCCATAAGCCTGTGACCTTTGAGAATATTTTAAAAAACTGTTAAAGACATACCTATTCGTCCAACTGTACAGTGATCAGTAAAACACCATTGTGTGTCAATTACGTATACTACGTCGATGAACAATCATACTGATGATACTTTTAAGCCCGTGTATGTTTTAACATTGTACTTGTTTATTTTTTAGGTTTTATATTTTAGAATACATTGTATACGGCTTTAACGTTACATTTTTTGTATCTTAGGTCATGCCTCTTTTTTATGCATAAGTACATGTATGTGCTTTCATTATCTTGTAAAGCACTTTTGAACATATGTCTTATTACGATAAGAGTGCTATATAAATATGGTGTATAATAATAATAATAATAATAATAATAATAATAATAATAATAATAATAATAATAATAATAATAATAATAATAATAATAATAATAATAATAATAATAATAATAATAATAATAATAATAATAATGATAATAATAATAATAATAATAATAATAATAATAATAATAACAATAATAATAATAATAATAATAATAATAATAATAATAATAATAATAATAGTTATAATAATAATAATAATTGTAGATTTTATTTGACCCCGATGTTCATGTACCATGCATCAAGGCTCATGTTTAAAGCTCTGTTAAAGTGGGAAGAGTGTCTTCCACACTTAATCTTTGTTACATAAATATACAAATACAAATACAGTTAAATAGCGCAAAAAAAACATTTTTCAGTATTCAGTTGCATTTCACAATGCTCTTTTTACACAACCTTCATGTTGAGTGTTAGTTAGATCTATTGAGAGGATAATTTGTTGCAGCCTAGAATTGGCACACAAAAAGTCATCCCTTCGCGGTTTCTTCCATGTCTCTACCCATTTGGCTGTAACGGAATGAACACATCAATCATGTCATTTCTTATATACTGGTACGTGTGTAGTTTTAGATATGTCAAAAGACATAAACCAATCTGTCACATCAAGCAGAGCCACCAAAAGTTGTATTCATACATCCCAAAAAAATAGTCCTACAATAGACAGTAAAACCAAACCAACCAGACCGTTGCAGTACTACAATCCATAAATTAATTGTTGTTCCATCAGGAAAACTTTTTCTAGCAAATAAACACTTTAACGTCAATTATTACAAACATTTCTTAGTTTTTTTCGGGATACAAGCTCTTGTTCCTATAAAACGAAAAAAAAATCTTGTCAACGCATTGAAATTCAAAATGTCATGTTGTTGCAAGACGTTTTCCCGCCTCTCTTGTAACACGTTCTTGTAACACGTTGAGAGAGACCAGGGTACTGTTTTACTAAACAGTTTACGCTTAAAATTTGCGTAAGTCTAAAACAACAATTCCTCTTATTTCAATATTAGACGAAGCAATATTGCAAAGTGGCACATCATTGGAATCGTCTCTCCGAGACGCTTCCAATGAAGTGCCACATTGCAACATTGTACTTTCATTGAAGATACTATCCATGTTTATCAATTATGACTTACGCACATATTTTCCGTAAGTTGTTTAGTAAAACTGGCCCCTGCCAAGCTCTCTTTATGTGGATACTGTTTGAAATGATAGAATTTTTCGACCTGCTCCGGCTTCTCATGACTATGTTGCTTCAGTAACCAATATATCTTCATAGAAGGATGTCTAAAGTTTTCATATTCAATAAATGCTGAAAACATTTCTTTATTTACAGGCATGTCGGCAACACTATGCCATTGGCCTTAACATTATATGAATTAACAAAATATAGCAAACATAACAAAACAATAGAAAACATATTAAAATAACATGTATTTTTCGTAGAAAAGCAAACACAGAATTCTAATATATTAATTAAAAAAAAAACAAGATACCCGTTGAAATGACAGAAGAAATTAACAATTTATTAGTGTTACTTTGAGATTCAAGCATAACTCATTTGGGTGTGCATAAAATATAAAGGCAAATCGCTATGGGTCATAAAGCCTCTTAACCACTTAACAAAAAGGCGTCAAGTTTTAATAGCGATATAGGTTTGAAATTAGATAACCCCATTTTCAACGTGTCTACCTTTCTGTCCTGTTCCAACTCATTTGCTGCAGACAATTGCTAGAGAGGTAACTAAATTGTCAAGAAATTAAATAAAATAAAAAGATGGATAAATAATAAAAAAAAATGAACAAACAATGATGAATAAATAAGTAAATAGAATGAATAAATGAATAAATAAATGAATAGATATATAGATGAATAAAATGATAGATTAATAAATAGACAGATAAATGAATATATAGATGAATCAAATCATAGATAAATGAAAAAGAAAGAATAAATAATTCAATAGATAAATCAATAAATTATCAATCAATCAATAAATAAATAAATCAATCAATAAACCAAAAGTCAAATAAATGAATAAACAATTATGACAAATGAATAAATAAGTAAATAAATAAATAAAGATAACCCAAAAAACAAAACAAACAAAAATTACAAAGATAAAAGAAAATAAAAACATATAATCAAGTATGTCTACACAAATGGTTAATCAACGTGGAATTCATTCTGGCAAAGTTAGGGTGTTTCCACGCGTAAGTTTCTTAATCCTTATAATGCTGGGGCCCGTTTTACTAAACAGTTTACGCTTAAGGTTTGCGTAAGTCTAAAACAACAAGTCCTTTTATTTCAATATTTGGCAAAGCAATATTGCAAAGTAACATATCATTGGAATCGTCTCTCCGAGAATATTGTACTTTCATTGAAGATATTATCCATGTTAATCAATTATGACTTACGCAAACATTTTCCGTAAGTTGTTTAGTAAAACGGGCCCCTGGAACCGACATCATGCTTATGCAAACAAGTTAGACCAGACCAGCCGCCAATTTACTAGTGCTCTAACCTATTTTCTACTCTGAGTATCTTTCCTTATCGAAATTAAGAAGATATTAAGATTTTGTAAATCAGAGGACACAAAAATCTATTTTTAGAAAATTACCCAGCATTCTAATAGGTAAAGTGGTCTTCATGAGGGAAATTTATTTATTTTTATATTTTATTTTTTGAGACGTGTTTACAAAACTGTAAATTCATCCGCCGGTGTTAATAGCACACGGTGGTGTTTTTTAGGCGGGTAAAACCGCGCAAAAGCAACAGGCGTCTGACACAAGAATGCGCAACGTTGCACTGCGCACGTCTGCTGTTTCTATAAATAGACCTGCGACGCATCGCGGGAAAACCCAGACATTGACACTATTTCTCTCAATAATGGTGTCACCTGAATCTGATCAGAATTTGCATTTTATTTTTTGCTTTCGAAAAGGAATCAACGCTTTGTCGTTAATGTTTAAGTGATATTTATGCAGATTTAGCAATTTTAGGCTAGGGTTCCAATGCGTCTTGCCAAAGAACACCACAATGAAACAAGCGGTGACAGGCGAGCTCAAACCCGGGACCGCTGGGTAATGTTTTCATCACTTTGATCACTTGACCATGCAGGACCCTGCTCGGGCATTGCTATAGAAGTTATTGTAGAAATATTTCGTTTCGACTCGGAAATGGCTTTTAACCCATTGCCAAACAATATCGACATTTAACCACTATGTTGCAGACGATTTTGGAAAACATTGTAGAAAAAGGGAGAAATTGCTCTTAACGAGCAATTTCTCCTTTTCCCATAATGTTTTCTGTCCTATCAGAAAATTGTTTTTCAATTTCATCATATTTTTAAATGTCGTCTGCAATCTCTTTCAATAAGGGACAATCGAAAGTTTTGCGTTTGGTAAAGGGTTAAGCCGAACTAATATCATAACTTATCCAGAGTGCTATGAAAGGACATCGTTATTTCTATTAAAAACACTATGTTACAGAATGAGAATTGATTATATTTTTTATCAAATGTCTTATAAAGACAAAACGATATAACATTTCTCTAGAGTTATTTATACACTTTTCAACCCTTTCATAACCGTGTGGTTGAGATATAGCATATTTTATGTTGCAGATAAAGCAACCCGTTTGAACGGTTTATTTTGTAAACAATGACCAATGATGTCCGTCCTGTGATATCATCTTAATGGGTCGGAATAAAGGGGACCCAGACTCAATCTGAGCTCATCGGGTTTATCCAATGAAAACGCCTCTGAGACCATAAGGATGCCGCCATATTGTACCTCGTGAGACTTACGTCATTGTACTGTCGTTTCCAAATATAGATCTTAAATTAGAAATCTAAAAGGTCGTTTTTTTGAAGGAAACAGTTATAAATATCACAACATATAATTTCACTATTATGTATGAGTTACCGATAAAATTTCATTTAAAATGATTGGCAACACTTCCATATACATTGAACTATTTAACGTGGACGCTTACGGGAAATATTGTAACCCTACACATATAAACCCGAGGCGTATTTCTCAGCTCACGGAAATACCCGAGAGGTTCCGATTGCCTCAGACTAAGCAAACTCCTCACAGTGATCTCCCTTTTTGGGGTTTATCACTGCCATCACAAATGTCACATGCCCACCTAGAAACGTGAGGCAGCAATAACACCGAAAAGGTACGAACTATTTTTTGCCGGATAGCGGCTCCGCGGATGGGTTTTAATAACACATGCGCACGCTATCTTAAAGGTCGTATTAATTTTGTTTGCTGCTGATAATTCTTTTGTCAGCGTTAAATCTGAAGAGAGTACGTTCTCTTAGGCTTTATATTTTATATTACAAAATATGTTTTCGCACTTGTTATGTTCGATTAAGTAGGGGTAATAGTTTTCATATCCTTTAAAAGTAAAGGTCGCGAAAATACATGTCGCAAATGTCGATCAAATAAAATAAAGTGACATGATCCATTTGTCCTCAGTCATTGATCAATATCATATTTTTTGTTGGAAAGCAGCCGATGTCTTCAAAAAGGGTTTATCCTATTTATAAAAATAAATGTGTGAACATTATGTCACACACAGTGTTAAGAATTGTGAACAGAGTCTTATCTGGTCAGAATCTGCCTTGTTTTGGCCCTTCTTTGTTCACAGTACCTTCCATGTAAAGATTCAGAGTTAATCCTTGTTGTTTCATTATTCCACACTCCGTTTCCAATCAGAATTCAATGAGCTTATATGCCGAAGATCAGTTTCTTTTTTCAATACAGGCCAATACTTTTTACATACCTTTTTAATCGCACTCAAAAATGGTTCGGTCGGCGAAGGACGTCTCCCTCACCGCTTTGCCTTCCGCGAGAAGTAGTTCTGGAAAATACAACAAACCAAGGGTTTAAAACATGGCCAACACCCACATAATATCAAAAACAGTCAAAAACACCCCCTCTTATGTCCTAAAAGCATAAAATTAACACTCAAAGTAACATTCTAAATTTTCAAGAACTACTTTTTACTGTACAACGACCTCCGGAAGTAATTCTTCAGTGTACTCTGACCATCTATAACCGTTTTGAGTAACATTGTGGTTGTTGTCAGTTTCATCATGGTCAGTAGTAACATAAAGCCGCCATATTGCTTCTCGCGAGACTTCTTTCATTGCACTTTCGTTTTCAAATATAGATCTTCAATGTAAAATCTAAACACAAGTTCTATTTGTTCCATAAGGGACGGATAACCTTAAAGCATTAGTATTATTTATCTATTTCAGGCCTTACCATGGGATCGGCGGTTGTCGTGTTCGGTATACAAGCTAAGGAAGAGTGGCAGGTACAACTTCAATGGAGTATGACGTCCAGCGGCCGCTTCGGCTGGTCCTATTGGGTAGGCGTGGCCGCAGCTGGACTCTCACTCTTCACCGGAAGTATATACGGCTGCATGGGGCACCGCCGTCTGGACTAGTGCAAGGGAGATAACTGGTCTTTTTTAAGGAAGGGGGATAACTGGCTCTGTGTGTGTGAATCTATTTTTTCAAAGGAAGGGGTTTTCTACATAGACTAAAGAAAGGGAGATAATAGGCATGTGCATATTGAGTATTTTTTCTTTTTTTAAAAAAAGAAGGGAGATAATTGGCCTGTGTGTTTGTGAATCTTTCTTTTTGAAAAAGAAGGGAGATACATGACCCTTTAAAAGGAAGATGCATAACTGGCATGTGTTATATATATATATATATATATTTTTTTTTTTTTTCCTTTTTCAAGGAAGGTATATAACTGACGGGTGTGTTTGGGAATCATTCTTTATTTAAGGAAGGGGGATAACTGACTTGTATACGGGACTCTGTCTTTTTTAACAGAAGGGAGATAACTTGCTTGTATACGGGACTCTGTCTTTTTTAACAGAAGGGAGATAACTTGCTTGTATACGGGACTCTGTCTTTTTTTAACAGAAGGGAGATAACTTGCTTGTATAGGGGACTCTGTCTTTTTTTAACAGAAGGGAGATAACTTGCTTGTATGTTTTGGAATCTTGCTCTATAAAGGCAGGGAGATAACCGACCCCTCTAAAAGAAGGGGCATAACTGGCATGCGAGTTTTGGATTGTTTTCTTTTTTTAAAGGAAGGGAGATAACTTGCTTTGTGTTTTGGAATCTTTCTTTTTTATAGAAGGGAGATAAATGGGTTGCTTGTTTTGAAATCTTTCTTTTCCTAAGGAAGGGAGATAGGTTGGTTGTGTGTTTTGGAATCTTTCTTTGTTTAAAGGAACATGTGTGTTTGGTATCTCCCTTTTTTAAACAAAGAGAGATATCTGACCTCATTGTTTGAGGAATCTATTTTAAGCACGGAAAGGGGTTTCCTTCTTGTCTTAAGGGAGATTGTCAGTGTATCTATCTAGAAATCTTTCTTTTCAAGGAAATATTTTTTCAGACTGTTTTAAGAAAGGGAGATAACTAAACATCTGTGTCTGGTTCTCTTATCTTCAAGGATATTTTTCGTTTCGTCTGTACTAGAAAAAGGAAGAAAACTATCCTTTGTGTTTGGAAAACTATTTTTAAAAAATTTTTTGATTTTCTTCTGGACTAAAGGAAGGGGGATAACTAGCTTATCAGTTTCGGAATCTATCTTAAAATGACATAGGGGTTTCCTTTGGACTTGAAAAAGGGTGGAAATTAGCTTGTGTTTTGTAATCTTTTTTTAGAAGGCAAATGGGGGTTACAAATGGTTGTTGTATTTGGTATATTTTTCTTAATATCTTTATTATTATAATATGTTTTCATTATTTTATTTGTTTAATTTTTTTCCTTTTTAATCTCCGGAAGTATAAACGGCTGTATTAGGGCGCTGATGTCGGGAAAAAAGAAAGGGAGATAATCTACCTTTTTTAGGAAAGGGAGATAACTATGCTCCGACTCTTCGTGACAAATTTACTCTATTTATCGAGTGATTTGTTCTCTCGCTTTTTATCTCTCGTATCGTTATCAGTTCCTCTGCACAGTAAGATAAATTTGCTTCTTTGGAGTTTAAGTTTTAAAAGGAGATAATTCCGTTCAGTAACTTGGCTCCATTCTCTTGACTTTGGAAAACTCTGTTTTGCTTTTTTTATAGGGAAAATAATTCTATTTGGTATGGTAAATCAAAATGTTAGAATTGTGAGAGTTTTCTGTTTGATCCGTTCGCTGTTTAAAGAAAGGTCTGATATGTGCAAAAGAAAGCCAGAGCCGTCGACAAAACAAATCTTGACAAGAAATATATCTATATTTTCATTTGGAAATTTGACAGAAACAATTGTCAACAACGAATGACAACTGAGTCAAAAGGAACTTACCATGATAAAGAATCTTCGCTTGTCTTAAACCAAAATATTATCATTAAGAGAAGAAACGTTTTACAGCAAGAGTGCCAAATTGATTCGAAGAGGGATAAAGAGATTGAATTAAGGAGTTAACAAGGGTCCTGTGTGACCCAGTGGTTAAGATAGCGGTCTAAAAAACTACCGGGTTCGAGCCCCAATGGAACTTCTTGTTTTGTAGGGGTTTTCATTGGCAAGACAATTTAGAACCAAGACATCGTGAAATAACTGAAATATAGCTGACTCGGCGTTGATCCCTTAGAAACAAAATAAGTTGATAAATAAATGACAATTGTAACAAGTGCGGACAGCATAAAGAGTTGCGATTTTACAATAATCAAGTTAGCATGAGGAACAATTTTCTCGATTAGCCATCTGTCATTTGTATAATTCGACGTTGTCAATTTGTTGTAAAAAGCTTCAAAGTACTGCAACGAGGTATCTTATTGTGCATAACTTATTTTAATTACTCCTACTCAATAAACCCTTATAATGCTGGGTAACTTTCTAAAAATATATTTTTGTGTCGTCTGCTTTCAAAAAATCTTAAATATCTGTTAAACTTTATTGAGGAAATATACTCTGAATAGCAAACAGGTTCGATCACAGGTCAGTCGCCAATTTACTTGGCGGCTGGCCTGGATCAAACCTGTTTGCATAAGCATGAAGTCGGTAGCCTTCTAAGAATGCGTTGAAAAACTTATTAAGGAAAATAGATCTTGTTGTGGAAGGCGAATTTGCCCTTTTTGACACAATGTTTTCGTATGCGTTGAAAAACTTATTAAGGAAATTGATCTTGTTGTGGAAGGCGAATTTGCCCTTTTTGACACAATGTTTTCGAATGCGTTGAAAAACTTATTAAGGAAATTGATCTTGTTGTGGAAGGCGAATTTGCCCTTTTTGACACAATGTTTTCGTAGGCTTTCTAAGTATGCGTTAAACAACTTATAAAGGAAACTTGATCCTGTGGTTAAAGGCGAATTCGGGCCTTTGACACAATGTTTTCGTATGCGTTGAAAAACTTATTAAGGAAATTGATCTTGTTGTGAAAGGCGAATTTGCCCTTTTTAACACAATGTTTTCGTAGGCTTTCTAAGTATGCGTTAAACAACTTATAAAGGAAACTTGATCCTGTGGTTAAAGGCGAATTTGGGCTTTTGACACAATGTTTTCGTATGCGTTGAAAAACTTATTAAGGAAATTGATCTTGTTGTGGAAGGCGAATTTGCCCTTTTTGACACAATGTTTTCGTATACGTTGAAAAACTTATTAAGGAAATTGATCTTGTTGTGGAAGGCGAATTTGCCCTTTTTGACACAATGTTTTCGTAGGCTTTCTAAGTATGCGTTATAACAACTTATAAAGGAAATTTGATCCTGTGGTTAAAGGCGAATTTGCCCTTTTTGACACAATGTTTTCGTATGCTTTCTAAGTATGCGTTAAACAACTTATAAAGGAAACTTGATCCTGTGGTTAAAGGCGAATTTGGGCTTTTGACACAATGTTTTCGTATACGTTGAAAAACTTATTAAGGAAATTGATCTTGTTGTGAAAGGCGAATTTGCCCTTTTTGACACAATGTTTTCGTAGGCTTTCTAAGTATGCGTTAAACAACTTATAAAGGAAACTTGATCCTGTGGTTAAAGGCGAATTTGGGCTTTTGACACAATGTTTTCGTAGGCTTTCTAAGTATGCGTTAAACAACTTATAAAGGAAAATTGATCCTGTGGTTAAAGGCGAATTTGCCCTTTTTGACACAATGTTTTCGTATGCGTTGAAAAACTTATTAAGGAAATTGATCTTGTTGTGGAAGGCGAATTTGCCCTTTTTGACACAATGTTTTCGTATGCGTTGAAAAACTTATTAAGGAAATTGATCTTGTTGTGGAAGGCGAATTTGCCCTTTTTGACACAATGTTTTCGTAGGCTTTCTAAGTATGCGTTAAACAACTTATAAAGGAAACTTGATCCTGTGGTTAAAGGCGAATTTGGGCTTTTGACACAATGTTTTCGTATGCGTTGAAAAACTTATTAAGGAAATTGATCTTGTGGTGAAGGGAGAATTTGCCCAGTTTGACCCACTGTGTTTCTAAGCCTTCTAAGTATGTGTTGTTTAGGAAAATTTATATTGTGGTGAAAGGCAAATTTGCCCTTTTTGACACAATGTTTTTCTAGTTTAAGTTTGCGTTGAAAACTCATTAAGGAAACTTGATCTTGTAGTGAAAAACGAATTTGCTCACTTTGACTCAATGTTTTCATAAGCATTCATCTTCGACTTACCTCAACTGCCCAGAACTTAGCTTTTTTTCCAAATTTTACGTTAATACCATTTATCTTCTACTTCTTGCATTGTTATTGTGCATTTGAATGTGTATGATTTTGTACAGTTTTTTTTTGTATATTTTGTCTAGCAGTTAAGCATGTACCCAATGTATTGCAACTTTTGTCTGTGCCAAGCAATAACTAAATCAGATACAATGTAAACGCATGTTTTCTTTTCAGTGCGCATTTATAAAAGCCAATTTCATATATCAATTCTTTATTTTTTTCATTCATTCATAACATGATGCATTGTCTATTTCTATGACAATCAAGAGTCAAAACTACTCCAAATGCAATTATGCTGAAAGTAGCTCTCGATTAAGGTAGAATACATATTTTTTCGCCCTTTTGAAACTCATGCTTTTGTCGGATTGCTTGGACGCGATGAAAAATTACAAATAAATACATGAAGTTGAACTAACAAAAGAAATAAATGTTTGTAAAGTATTGAAAGTCTTACAGAGAAAGAATCTCACCTATAAACATGTCTGAACTCTTGAAAGTCCTTTGCTGTTGGCATTCAACAGAATCGTCTGATGTAGACGATGCTGCTGTTTGAAAACAACATTTTCTTTTAAATCGAAGTCTTATGGCACAAACCTACTCAACCAATCTTTTTTCATTCGTTAAGGTAAAATACCCATAATTCGCCATTTTGAAATTCCTTTCCTTCGTCAGATTACTTCGGTCGTTCTCGGTATGCATAGGTCTTGGCCGGAACTATTCGCTGTACACCGAATAGTTTCGGCCCCGACCGATGTATACCAAAAACGAACGAAGCAATTCGACGAAAGAATGAGTTTCAAAATGGCAGGTTATTGATATTCTACCTTAGATATCACACTTTCCAACTCTTCATTAACATCAACATTTGTATCATGTTCATGTTTAATGGTTTTAGTTTTAATTTTTACTGTCAACAATAGCGCGGTAATGGACGGCAGTATTCAATACATTTCCGGTGTCGGATCACGTGACATTTCACGAAGTACACTAAAAGCTATCCGAATGAAGATAATTTGGTTTCCTTTGTTTTCTTCGTTAAATGTCATGGCTCGATACTATCCGAGATGTTGCGAAATGGCTGTATGTGCCGAGCCTCGATCTACAGCTTATATGACTAATGAAATAAACGTTCGAAATATGATCGTCTTGTTTATTTTTTTCATATTGCCATGGTGATTTCTTATTGCTGTTACGTTATACGAGTACACATGTCGTTTTATTGTCATGTTGTGTTTTAAATCGCGCAAACAGTATTTTATTATTTTCTTTTGTGGTTTCTGTCACACACGTAATTATATTGGACTTGAATCCTTTTTTTCATGTATTTGTCTATTTCACATAGTGCCCCTGGGAACAACACATAGTGTTTGTATCTTAGTTTTAGAACCATGAGTACTTTAAAAATATCTTTCATTTAATGGGTTAAGTATCTTATTTTAGTTTTTGCGGTTTCGGACACATACTTAATGAGTAACGACTACAAACCCCATTCTCCAAATAATGGCTTATATGTCTTAAATTTGTCCATTTCACAAAGTACCCCAAGGTAAAACATCTTGTGTTTGTATTTTAGTTTTAGATACATGTTATTTGTATGACCTGATGGAGGACAAATGTCGTTGTCTGCCATACTGTGTCAACAGTATTTCAGTTATTTTGCAACTTTTGACACACACGTGATGAGTGGGGACTTTTAAATAGCCGTATATTTCTGCTAGTGGCTTGAAAGTCCTAACTCTATTTCCATATCACATAGTGCCATTGGAAAAAGCCTCTAATGTTTGTATATTGGCTTTAACTATTTAGTTTGGCCCGGACAACTCTCAAACGTGTGACCTCCCACACACAGGTCCAACACTATGCCTCTACAATACAACGATGGACTGATTTGTCAACTAAAGTCCTTTATATACACATGGGCCGCTGCACTTTTCGAAATCTCATAGTTCATTTTATGTTTAAATGGTCGTAAAACATGGACTTACTACCTGCTTCCAATATGAGATTTGTATATGGTCATACACCTGTTACTTTGGAGATCTTGACTCCAATGTTAAATCAGGTATTTTCAAGACTCTGCTGAGTGAAGAATAGTTATTTATGCTAAGCTATATACAGAAATACTAAATGTACTAATACCGTCCGAAAATCAGTGCACACGCTGTCAAATCTAGCCAAGGTACCGGCATTCGTGTCTTTACATCCCAAACATATAGTCCAGCAATAGGAAATCAAAAAAAAAACTTTGGAGCATTGCATGACTATCATCTTTACAGGAAACATATCAGTGGTCTACCAGCTCTTCTCCTACTAGCATAACTATGCATCAGAAGTCGAAACTCGAATTTTTTCTATCGGAGTACATTCGGACCCGGAGGTACTTCGTAACAGGTACAAGACAATATCATGTTTATCGGGTTTTGTCAGAATCTTGCGAAATATGATTTATAAATGGTTCTACTTAAACCTCACAAACAATGCCGAAAGTCGGAATGTCTTATCGCAGAACTTGTCAACATTAGCCACAGTCTGCAGCAAGCGGTGGTCTAAGACACGTGCAGTTCATCCCCGAGACAATCCGCCAGTGGTAATATCGTATGGGTACACCGTCTGGACTGGAACAATCGGGACCTGTGTAATCAAGATAAGAAAGTAGTCCGGTTTATCTAGACGTAGATATTCCTTTCAGTGGAACTATAGCATGGAGTCTCTAATATATACGAAAATTATCGCTAGTTTATGTATGGCCAAACGCTTGTGTTGGTTGCCAATCATTATTCTATCAAAAGAAAAATGGCTAATTTTTGCTTGTCAATTGCCTGTAGAATCTTATATTTTCCATGCTTGCAATCTGTGTTATATAGTTCTTGGACATGAGTGTTATCTAAAAAGATGGGTGGATATCAATTTCGTTCTTTGGTTTGTTTGTTTGGATTTTTTCGTTTTTCAACGCGTCGCCTACGCGATAGCTTTTACAGCAGTCGATCGAAATCATTCTTAACCAATAAGGGGGGCAAGTCACTCAACTAAAAATAATCCTCCAGGAGTACTGCCGAGAGAAACAAAGTAGTTCCAGATGTATTCTAATATGTCTATAACTTTGTGGATCCTTATCAAATTTAATCGTCAGTGATCTTTCATTTTTTTCTTAAATCTTCTCTTTCTTTGTATGTTTTTGATGCGCTTGTTATGTGCAGGAAGGTAATCATAAAGTGTAACACCCATTTATTACATGTTCCTTGTTGGCCTAGTTCGAGTGATTCAGGCGTATACATTTCTTTCTTCCCACAACCAATAATTATTCTATACTTTACTTTAAACATATTTTATTGCCAGAAATCTTTAAGCAATGAATTACAAACACAATATATACAAGTTATGTCCAAAGGGTCTGGCCACAAGTACGGTTATTCTAGACCGCAGGATTCCCCCACCTTTTAAAGGAATCCCTAGTATGTTATTACTCAGTGCCGGACAAAGCCTCTAACTTAACATCATTTGCAATTATGTTTTGGTCCTGTTTCCATGTAATAAAGATATTAAGTACCAAAAATATCCACAGAGATGGGTAGATCATATCGAGGGTTCAACGCAAGACTATAGTAAGTGCTTCATGTTTGTGAAGCACTTACTATAGTCTTGCGTTGAACCCTCGATATACGTTTTATTTGGGGTTTTTTTTAAATTGGTTTCCTACTGTGCCCATGTTAAATTATTGTGCGCAAACAGAATCCTTGTTGACCCAATCACTCACAAAGGTCCGAATCGTCCGCAAGACAATAAAGTTCTCGGATATAACAAAGATATGCCGTTATGTAGTTAGCAACACAGCAAACCTAGAAAATGAAAATCTACATTTTCATTACAAAACATGAGCTGAATTGAGCAAAAATGATTCTTTTTTTTATTTCTTTTTTTTTGGGGGGAGGGGGGTTACCTAGGGCCTCTACGAACATGTAGTGTTTCGAACAAGCACGTGTCGATATGCTAATTAATGCATATGCTAATATAATATGCTAATATGCTAATTAGTTCATGATCGTTGAAGCGAGACAAGTGCTGTCTATCTTCATCTTGACCTTGATTTCGAGTTGTCATTCACTTCCCATGAACTAGACTACAAATTGCATAAAGTCGGTTCAGATTCGCCTAGAATAAATCTTGCCGTTGACCTGAATTTCAAGTTGTAATTCAATTCCAATGATCTAGACTTTGAATTGCAGTTAACCAGTTCAGGTTAGTCTAGAATATACCTTGAAATGGATATTGAATTTTGAGTTTTAATTCAATATCCATAAACTTGACTACATACTGTATTACTCCTATCCAGATTCGTCTAGAATAAACCTTGGAATATATATCAGAAATTATATCTTGGGAAAGCCTTTATAAATGTTTATTGAATTAACGCCAAAGTAATTACCTCTTGTTTATTATTCCCCTACACTTTAATCTTCAAAAATCATTGAATATTTACCAAAATATGAAAAACACTGCCTGTCCATCGGACCGGCAGTCTTGAAAGTGTTATCTGTTCAAAACCAAAAGTGCCGGCCCTAATTTTCGAGATTTAGACTTGTGTTTATATGATTGAAAGGTAGAGGTCATCAGGGTATGTTAGGAAATGACTCAGATGATAAAAAAGTATTAATTTACAACTGGATGCTTTGATCATTTGATATATTCAGTGATCATCGTTGCGTCATACATCTCATCCCAACTCTCCACCATTGAATGAATCAATAGAAAGTCTCAACAACCTTTAGTATCAAATACCAAATGAAGACGATTACATAGCATTTAATTAAGTTTGAATAACCATAATCCGCCATTTTGAAACTCATTCTGTCATAGCTTCGGTCGTTCTCGATTACAATCGGGATGGGTCGGAATTATTTGGTTTAATGTGAGAAAATGTGAGAAAAATACAGTTAAATATAACCAGGTGGTATGTCTACTGTGGTATAACGAAATTATTGCTGAAAATGGCGTAAAACTACAACAAAGCCAAATTCCTTACAACGGTTACTTCCCCTTCATTACTGGCTTCACGATAATCATTTCCGAACAAGCACGAATCATCTACGAGTTTTACCGAACTTTATTTATTTTATTTTATTATTTTGATTTTAGTATTTTAGCATATTTAGATCATAACACACATTTTTCAAATAAAGATAAGACACATACATAAAATTCACTATGTTTGAACCGATTCTTGTAAAGAAAACAAATTTACGACACTTGTTTTTCGTCGGTATGCTATTTTTGGCATACCATGTGACAATTTCGCGTAGTGTTTTGTAGTGTCACATGACGAAGGCCCAATATGGCGGCAGTGGTCGATGTAGTAAAGCGTGCCACTGACCAATGAGTAGAGGTTGCCAACAACCAAGCAAAGCATGACTAGTTGCACTGATCGCAGCGTTATGAATGAAAAATTGTCGGAAAATCGCTATAAACTACATTCCAGACAATTAGGACAATCCAGACAATAAACCAACTTTCAATCGGAACTACTCGGGTATAACCGTGAGCGGAGAAATACACCTCGGATATGAGTGTAGGGTAACGATTTTTCAGGTAAATCGTCCCCGGCTTAACACACATTTTCTATAAGCGTTAACGTTAAGTAGTTCACTGTAAATGAAAGTGTTGAGCATCATTTTAAAACATATTTTATCGGTAACTCAAACATAATAGTGACATAATAAGATAATCTTTATATAACTGTTTCATCAACTGCATCAAATAAATGACTATCTAGATTTCAAATTTTAGAACTATATTTGGATACAAAAATTCAATGACGTAAGTCTCGCAAGAAACAATATGGCGGTGCCCCCAATCATCTCAAAGGCGTTTTCATTGGATAAACCCGATGTGTTGAATTTGACCAACCTTCTGGGCATATCTCGCAGCAATCCGTTGGTTCCGTCTTTGTGGGATGAACGCAGATGGGCGGTACACATGGTGGTGGATAACACGCCCACTCTCCACCCATCGTGCACGGAAACGGGCAGTAATGGGCGGTAACATTTCTCGTCCCAGATCCTGGCGGGTCGGTAAAAAGGTCATCTGGATTTGCCAAAGTCATGGAGACGAGAATTAACGACATCCATGCAAGCAATGAAATCGTAGCAGAGGGTTTTGACGCCGACGTCATCTTGATAGAAATGTACAAAGTCTAATACACGCTCTAAAATGTTTTGGATTGACAACATTCTTATCTGTGAATGTGCTATCTATATTGCCAGGACTTTCCATGTGAAAGTGGTCTTTTTTAATTTAAAGTTTAAGCGGTTTCCACCGAAAGAAACGCATTTACATCTTTGATGGGCATAAGGGGCAAACGCTACCGGTCTTTCATTACGATATTATCGTTTCCATAAGAAAATATAACATTTTCCCTACATGAATGTTGTAGTTAAGTCTTATGGAAGGATAATACTGTTAATATAACAAGTACGATTAGCTAAAATGACATTCAAGCAAGAGCACAACGTTAACTTTTGCTTCTTTGTTTGTGTGTTCTATTTTTTTTTTTTTTTTTTTTTCTTATTTCAGTTATATCGTGGCAGCAGTTCACAAAACCATGTTTCTGTGTGATAACAAGTTCTACATTTTTCTTTGACCTTGCACTTGTTTATCATTCGTAATTCTGACCCAATTACCCAAAGTGCCATTACGATATCCGCTATCTTGTTGTTTTTTCTATGAAGTAGTTCATTGTCGAATCCATAGCCTCCAAGACACAGTTAATGCACTTCCTTTCTCCACCCCCTGTAGTGATCATACTAAATGGGGTAAAAGAAGAACTAACACGAAGCAAATGCATCTAATTAAAACTGTCCTTGGTTACAAGGCTCTGTGTCTCTATTTTCCATACAAAATACATTCTAATGCATGAATAACCCATTAGAAAATCCAAGAGCGATTGAACACCTAGTTCGATTAAGTCACATGTATAGGTATTGCCAAGCCAAACATCTTTATTTCGAGCAAGTAGCATCAGTCGGTGGGTATTGACACGTGCAATTCCTCCCGGAGACGATTCGCCAGTGGTTGTATTTTATTGGCACACCGTCTGGGCTTTTGCAGTCAGCGCCTGTGAATAGATGTATAGTTATTCATTTAGTTTATATGATTTTGGTTTGACACCGTGCCAACAGTGTTTCGGTTATAAAAGAGATGCCCGAATTTTTATGCGATAAATTGAGAATATATGGTTGGTGTCGTGAATCGGAAATGTTATCGGGCAAGGCTTAGGAATATTATCCGGTGAGCCGAAGGCGAAACGGATAATATTCCGATGCCCAGCCCGATAACTTTTCCTATTCAAAGACACCAATCATCTATTCTATTTATCCTTTTACCTTTATGCATAATTTTAAAAAACAAAATGTAAATAAAACACGAGAAAAACGGAAAAAACAAGTAGAGAATGATGTAAAAATGACGTCATATCGTTCTTATGACGTCATGATTAGTCGCGTGCATGTATTATATGGTTAGTGCCGGATATCACAAATGTTATACGGCACCTAGTTATCGGTCTCAAAATGACACTATTGACAGGATAAAGAAAGCTTTCCTAACCGTTAGAGCTGGTCACACCTGCTAGAGCTTTCGACATTCCCTTGGAAGAACCAAACGAAGTAGGGGGAACTGGTTTGCATCTAGGATATATTATGAAGAATTCAACGTAGCGTCTGAAGACGCTTTGACGTGTATATAGTCTATAAGAGGATCATTTGTTTGTAACAAAGAATTACATTAAAAACACAAAGAGTCGTTGAAAAAGACATTCCCTTGGACAGCCGTGAGCCTATTTGAAACATATAACCTTAAGCCAAATTTACCATTAAAGAAGCAAGATATCAACACGTTCTTCAATTATGAAATAATGTATTGGGATCAATAGGTATTGATCTTAAACGGAATGGAATGAAACATTTCTTGAAAAACAAGTAAACCATAACCTACTTTATATGAAATAAAGTACCTTTATTAGACATTCACTTTTTTAAGAGGCCAGGGGTCTGATTGCCTTGGACCTAAACATGATCAAGTACTGTAAATCTATTCACATACGAATATTGAATATGTATGATTGAAATAACATAAGACGATAATTATGTAGTTTTTAGTATATCATTTTCTTAGAGATATTAGCTAGAACCCTTATGACATAAGAGTTTGTTGTTTTTTTTTTCTTTTTTGCATGTTTCCCTTTTTATATTTTTTTGTTTGGTTATTGCTGCTACAATCACTAAAACAGCGTAAATCAAGAGAGTACCTAAATAATATCGACCTTCAATCAATAGAAAAAAAAGGAACTACCTACCGTGGGGGCAGTAGGAACAACAATCCGTAGGTTTGTACTTAGCCGGAACTACGCAGGGCGGCAATGGACACGGCGGAGGAACACAACTCCATTGGTCCCCGATGGTACACAAGTCTGGACATACATGCGCAGTCACGCCCCTAGCAACCGCCTCGCAACGTACAAGGTTGATAAACAGCAGAAGACAAGCATAGAGCAAAAAATGTCGGAACGGTTCTTTCGTCTTTGACGTCTCCATATTAAATGTGACTTTGATATCTTATCTTGCCTAGAATACGGTCGGTCTGGGACTATTTTTCTCTTTGTTTTGCTTGCGTTAAACAAAAAGGGGTTATTTGGCTATTCCTAAATTCCTCATTATCACACAACATTATTGGCCTTGAGGTTAGAATAGTTGACTTACTATCCGTATCGAACTTCGATGTTTCAATTACCTTTTGCTTTTTTTTTTTTTTTTTTTTTTTTTCCCTTGTTTTTTAGGAGGTGTAGGCGTGGGGTGTTCGAAACCCCACTGAATTAAATCAAAATCCGGAGACAAATGGTAATGCATGTAAACTTCATCTTTACAACACTCTATATAATGATTTGCAATTGAATTAAAATAAAGTAAAAGGTAGGGTGCACAGTAACGATTTGGATTAAGGAATCATTTTTTCTTTATTTTCATGGGTTTTAAATTGCGTCGACATTATTTCCGTTATATTGCGATGTCCAGTGTATAAGACGCATTCAAGCGGTTGGCTTCTGGTTTTATAAGTATAAATTCCTAATATCCAAATTTTCTAGCATATATGAACAAGCAACTTTAATACAAGAATATCCGACATGTCAGAATAAACACGCGTTTAATTTGGACAGCAAGAAAACGAGTGAAATCATTTGCATGTAGATCAATAAAACACAAATCATATGTCGGACTAAACACAAATTTTCATTTGGGCCACAAGAAAGCGAGTGAAACCATTTGCATGTTTCATCAAGAATCAACTTCATTTCATTTTGACCTTCCAATGTTTCTTTTTAGTGAACAAGCACCTTTAACAAATGAAGAAACGTCGGAATAAACACGAATTTTCATATCTGTAACAAGAAACCGTCTGCATGTATCGCCATGAATCAACGATATTTCATTTTGACCTTCCAATTTTCTCTTTTCTGGGCAGGCACCTTTAACAACAACAGAAAGTCAGCCTGGGTTTAAACCCATTACCAAATAATACCGACATTTGACCAATTTGTTGCAGACAACTCTTGAAAACATTGTGAGAAAAAGAAAAACTGGTCTTAACGAGCAATTTCTCCTTTTCACACAATGTTTTTTGCCTTATCAGATGAATATTTTTCAATTTCATCACATTTTGAAACGTCGCCTTCATACTCTTTCAATTTGGGACAGTCGAAAATTTGGCGTTTGGTAAAGGGTTTACATATTACCAAACAATAATGACATTTGAACGGTGTGTTGCAGATGACTCTGGAAAACAATGTGGGAAAAAGGAGAGATTGTCCGTCAAGAGCAATTTCTCCTTTTCCCACAAGGTTTTTTTCCCTATCAGAAGACTACTTTTAAATTTCATCACATTTTGAAACGTTGTCTGCAACCATGTTGAATTTGGTACAGAAGAAAATATGTCGTCCAGCCCGGGTTAAAGCACATGTCGTCGTAAAGAGCAATTTTTCCTTTTCCCACAATGTTTCGCAGAGTCGTCTGCATCACACTGGTCAAATGTTGTTATTGATTGGTAATGGGTTAAAGATGGAGGATTGGTTTTTCAATTTCATCACATTTTAAAACGTCGTCTGAAAACTCTTTCAATTTAGGACAGTCGAAAGTTTATCGTCCAGCCTGGGGCTCAAACACAGGTCGTTTGTGCCCCCACGTGTTGACAGGTACAGTTCCGGCCGTCGATTATCTTCCATTGATCATATTTGACTATCGATCCGTCTGGTGCTCTGCAGTTGTTGCCTGAAAACCGAAGATAATTGATATGAGCCGGGAAAAGTAAATTTAAGACTCTATTATCATTCTTTTCTATTTTGTTATATTCGTATGGCGTTTCTAAATAACTCAAACATATATAATTCATACAAACATAGAGACGTCAATTTATTTAAAGGCACATAAAAGGGGATTAATGATATATCAAACTATTTCATGTGGTAAACTTTTGATCAGATTAAGTTAGTTATCACCCAAAAAAAACCATCAGCAAAACTTGAATGTGAAAATCTACCAGAAATAACCTAGATTAGCAAGTTTAATTATTCAGATTGCCTCATTTTTCACCTCTGACCATGACAGTTGATACACAAATATTTGAACCAACCAATCAGAATTCTTTATTTTGAATATGTAAACAAACAGGTTGTTGATAAACATGATTGAATTGGAGACAACTATATTTCAAGCACAAAATAACTTATGTTAAAGGAATCTTTTAAATAGGGTTTAAATGAATTTGTAAATTAATTCCCATTACTTTCATGAACATATTAAAAGAAATCCATATATTTTTTCAGTAATTTATTTGTACTTATCTCCTTTGATGTGCCTTTAACATTCGGGCACTGTGTACAACAGTATAAGGGTTAAAGCCTATATTATTGAGCATTTAAACACATATAATTGAAACAAACAGAGAAATGTCAGTTTATTTTACATCCGGGCACTATGTACAACAGTATAAGGGTTGAAGCCTATATTAATGAGCATTTAAACACATATAATTGAAACAAACAGAAAAATGTCAGTTTATTTTACATCCGGGCACTATGTACAACAGTATAAGGGTTGAAGCCTATATTAATGAACATTTAAACACATATAATTGAAACAAACAGAAAAATGTCAGTTTATTTTACATTCGGGCACTATGTACAACAGTATAAGGGTTAAAGCCTATATTAATGAGCATTTAAACACATATAATTGAAACAAACAGAAAAATGTCAGTTTATTTTACATCCGGGCACTATGTACAACAGTATAAGGGTTGAAGCCTATATTAATGAGCATTTAAACACATATAATTGAAACAAACAGAAAAATGTCAGTTTATTTTACATCCGGGCACTATGTACAACAGTATAAGGGTTGAAGCCTATATTAATGAGCATTTAAACACATATAATTGAAACAAACAGAAAAATGTCAGTTTATTTTACATTCGGGCACTATGTACAACAGTATAAGGGTTGAAGCCTATATTAATGAGCATTTAAACACATATAATTGAAACAAACAGAAATGTCAGTTTATTTTACATTCGGGCACTATGTACAACAGTATAAGGGTTGAAGCCTATATTAATGAGCATTTAAACACATATAATTGAAACAAACAGAAAAATGTCAGTTTATTTTACATCCGGGCACTATGTACAACAGTATAAGGGTTGAAGCCTATATTAATGAGCATTTAAACACATATAATTGAAACAAACAGAAAAATGTCAGTTTATTTTACATTCGGGCACTATGTACAACAGTATAAGGGTTGAAGACTATATTAATGAGCATTTAAACACATATAATTGAAACAAACAGAGAAATGTCAGTTTATTTTACATCCGGGGACTATGTACAACAGTATAAGGGTTGAAGCCTATATTAATGAGCATTTAAACACATATAATTGAAACAAACAGAAAAATGTCAGTTTATTTTACATTCGGGCACTATGTACAACAGTATAAGGGTTGAAGCCTATATTAATGAGCATTTAAACACATATAATTGAAACAAACAGAAAAATGTCAGTTTATTTTACATCCGGGCACTATGTACAACAGTATAAGGGTTGAAGCCTATATTAATGAGCATTTAAACACATATATTTGAAACAAACAGAAAAATGTCAGTTTATTTTACATCCGGGCACTATGTACAACAGTATAAGGGTTGAAGCCTATATTAATGAGCATTTAAACACATATAATTGAAACAAACAGAAAAATGTCAGTTTATTTTACATTCGGGCACTATGTACAACAGTATAAGGGTTGAAGCCTATATTAATGAGCATTTAAACACATATAATTGAAACAAACAGAAAAATGTCAGTTTATTTTACATTCGGGCACTATGTACAACAGTATAAGGGTTGAAGACTATATTAATGAGCATTTAAACACATATAATTGAAACAAACAGAGAAATGTCAGTTTATTTTACATCCGGGCACTATGTACAACAGTATAAGGGTTGAAGCCTATATTAATGAGCATTTAAACACATATAATTGAAACAAACAGAGAAATGTCAGTTTATTTTACATTCGGGCACTATGTACAACAGTATAAGGGTTGAAGCCTATATTAATGAGCATTTAAACACATATAATTGAAACAAACAGAGAAATGTCAGTTTATTTAACGTTTGGCGTTTGGGTAGTATGTACAGGGGTTCGTGGGTTGGGGCCACATAGGAAAGGTAATTGTTTGACTCTAATTTCATTCTATTCTATTCGCATGGGGTTTGAGCACCTTAACCCTTTCCTAAACAATAACAGCATTTGACCACTTTGTTCCAGACGACTTAAGAAAACATTGTGGGAAAAGGGGAAATTGCTCGTAACGAGCAATTCTTTCATTTTCCCACAATGTTTTCTGCCTTTTCAGAAGATTGTTTTCAAATTTCATCACATTTTGAAATGTCGTCTGCAAACCCTTTCAATTTGGGACAGTCGAAAATGTGTTGTTTGGGAAAGGGTTAAACACCTATGATTGATAAAAACAGAGAAACGTCTCTCTACTTACCGGTTGGACATACGATACAGCAGTTCGGGGGTTTAAGCCTCATTGGAAAAGTAATTGAACGACTCTGTCATCATTCTAGTCTTTCTTATTTTATAGGCATGGCGTTTAAAGACTCAATTGATACAAAAAGGAACATCAGTTTAACGTACCGTTTGGGCAGTATGTGCAGCAGTCCGTGGGTTGAAGTCTCCCGGGATCCACACATGCAGGCGGCGGGCAGGGTGGCGGGTAGCACAAAGTCTGGTTCCCGACGGTACAGGGAAACGGACAGTAACGGGCCGTTACGTTTCTAGTCTCTGGCTTGGAACCAGCTACCGTCGGGTCCGGTTGTGGGATCGATCCTTCAGTTTCTGGGTCCCCTCTATAGCTCGATTCTCTAATAGACCGTGGTTCAAATTGTTTATTCGATGAATCTGATAGACGCAGATCCGGTCCACTAGTCGATCTGTGGTGCATGTTCGAACTTTCCCACTGGTCCACAAGTTGTGCGTTTGAAAGAATAAAGAGATACAACATTGTGTATAGGGCGAATAGTCGCAAGTTGAAATCCATTTCGGCCTAGTGTTTGTTAAAAACAGTCAACAATGTTTGTATTGGCGACTAGACAATTTCTTATCTTCGTTTCTCTAACATTTCCACGCAGGTGTCATTTTTTTGTCATGACCGTAACCTAGCGGTAAGAGGGCATAACTTTAATCCTCTGCGTTGGTTCAAATTACGCGACGGCATTGTTTCTTTTTAATGAAAAAAGTCACCAGGTTGACTCATGAGGGGAAAAATCTCCTCTATCAGAAAATGTTGTTTTTAATAATCATGTTTTAGGTTCTTTAATCCTATGTCTTGTGGAAGGTAAGAATAACAGAAAACACCTACTTGCGATAAGAATACGATCAATGTAAAACTGTTAACTTTGTATAACATTTTAATATGGTTATATGTTTTTGATAAGAAAGTCATTTCTTTCGTCAAAAACGGGTTTTTTGTTGTTGTTGTTGTTGTTTTTTAATTAACAAGCGTTAATGGGGGTCAAAACAAGTATATGTTTATAGGAAAACTCACTATTTTCTTGTCAAGTAAAGGTAAACATGTTTTTTCCAAAAGCTGACGGATTAATAAACTATCGACCTAACATGACGAAGTACTGATTCATTACATGGAATCCAAAGTTTAATAAGGGGAAGTTCAGGTGAAAGGTTGTTGCAAATGTTGTTTGCAGGGAGATAACTCGACGTACACATGCGGTCGAAAACGCAAATAATCTCCCTTAGTTTGAAACGAACTTTCCGACTCGAGGTAAACAAGTTCCGATAGGAACGAATACATTAGTCCAGACAACTTCATTCAACCATACATATGCACAGAGAAGTATGAACCACATTTTCAGGCTCAGAAATCTGGGGGTTTTCTTTTCTTTTTCTTTTCGAAAAATTAAACAGCGATACCGATCTTGCTTGTAGTTGTAGATATTCGCCATGGCCGCACAGACCTGCATGGTTCAATCAAACATCCTTGTGGAACCATGAACTGTCCGTATATCAACCGAAACATAAACCTTAAAAGTGTGATAGTGTTTTGGACTCAGGGAATCAGAATCAAGATTTCATACATCTATAATACAATACAATACAATATGTTTTATTCGTATTAAAGGCCTCTGGCCCAATATACATACAATTCACAATTTCGGGTAACAAAGGAGTGGTTTAACATTTGTACTCTCTAGAACAAAAAAATCTCGATATGACATCGTCATTTATAAACATGTATGAAGCAGGCGATGCATCAATAAACAAATCATAATATCTTGAAAAGAAAAGGAAGGTATTCAAAATACTTAGACCAACTGACCCTACTAAAAAGAAATAATGTTCTCTTTTTGTTAGATAAAAACAATAACTATAGCAAATAAAGCAAGGAGAACTGGTTATAAGCTTTCTTTGTTGATTTTAATATCTACAAATAATTCCAATTCTATACACAGTCTGCTTCCATTGGTGGATATAGACACGTGCAATTCCTTCCGGAGATGATTCGTGAGTGGTGATAATCTATGGGTACACCGTCTGGACTGTTGCAATTGGACCCTGTAACAATTGAAAATGTTCATTGTTATTTCAGCTCTTATACCTCAAGTTATATTTCTACTCCTTTACATAGGGTTTACAACGCGTCAACATTATGTCAGTTATCTTGCTATGCCAGTGTCATTCTGATGGAAGAATACCCCAAACTGAACTGCCCACAAGGGAAAGTTATTAAGCCGGGAAGAACCATAGGCATTCCGTGAGTCAGTCAAGAGACTACCTCTTGTGAGAATCCAAATGCAGTCAGCGGGATTTGAACCCACGAAGAGAGGGGCAATGGAGTTAAAGGTCTGTTCTCTAACCACTAGCCTACGGAGACCACTTTAAGTCAAATAAACCTGTTGAAACCATCTAGCAGCTAACGATAAAAATGACCATGATTCAAGATATACATTTTTTTAAAAACATAGGAACAGAGGTTAGCTTTGTAAAATACACCATGTTTTCGATCACTGCACAATAAATAGTTACATTTATGTGATTTGCACAAACATGCATTGTAAATAGTTCATTATATACCTATTCTCTCTGAAAATTGGACTTATTAATACATGCCCTTGGATGCAATAAAGCAAAATACCGAGTGGTATTTTCATCTGAGACCCGGGTACCAAATGAGTCAGTATTATATGTTCATTTAGTCTTTGCCTTGTACCACACAATGCTCATCAACATGTTGCTGAATGGTGGGTCAAACACATAACGATCGCGGTTTACTATGTTGATGAATGCTATACCGATTTGTGTTGCCTAGAAACAAACCACTCACCGTTAAGGCATTATTCGTAGCAATCCATTGGCCGCATTTTACTATGTTAGTGAATTCTATGACGATATGGTCGGAGACCACAGAAGAATTACTTCCGGAGGTCGTTGTGCAGTAAAAAGTAGTGCGTCAAAATTTAAAATGTTACTTTAATTATATGTTTTTAGGACTAAAGAGGGGGCCTTTCTTTTTTTTTATTTAATGTTTTTGAATTTTTGTGGGTGTTGACCATGTTTTAAACATTTAGGTTGTTGCTTCTTTCCAGAACTACTTTCGCGGAAGGCGAAGCGATAAGGAAGACGCCTTTCGCTGACCCTGCATTTTTCGATGCGATTGTTTCGGGTAATAAAAAGAGATTGCCGATAGCGAAAAAAAACAGCTGATCGTTGGCATGTTTGTTCGTGAAGTTCTAATAGGGTAGGCGTTACGGAGTTTGGAATAGTGAAACAAGAGGATTAACTCTGAATCTTGTCATGGAGGGTAATGTGAAGGGGCCAAAAATAGCTGTTTTTATATAGAATAAAGATGGGCCAAAAGTTAGCGGTCTATGACCATATGTGTTGCATAGTAACAAACCACTCACCATTCAGGCAGTATTCGCAGCAATCCGTTGGCCGCATCTTTTCCGGATCGACGCAAGCGGGAGGCGGGCAAGGGGGCGGGTTACACAACATGGCGTCACCAATCGTACACATGTATGGGCAAAAGTGGGCGGTAACCTTCTTAACGTCGTCATCTGCTTGGTCTCCCGTTATGGTTGCTCCGGCGTTTGTTGTAAAAAAAAGGAGTAATGCCGTGAACGTCAATAAAGTAGCCATTTTGTATTTACTTGGCATACTTTGAAGAAGTTTTGGAGCTGACTATCTTCTTATCTTTGTGTTTGGTTCTAATATTTAGGTCATTCTATACCATACGACACTTCCCATGTGGAAGTGGGTGATAAAAACATGGCATGAATTAAAAACTTTTAAACATGTGTTGCTGTCCAAAACATATACATCAACGTTCAGTCTTTATTTAGCACCATTTAAGGTATTAAAAATCTGGCGAAATTTCAGAGATAGTCAATTTGTTCGCAAGTTAATCGTTATTTGCGTTTGATCATTGGAGAGGCGCTTTATGAGAAATGTAAATAGCATTACATGCCGTTTAGAATAACAGAAAGTTTCTTGTAGCGACCAAAATTCATGTAAATAATGATGCTATCATGATACTATGACAAAACCATGAATTTGCTAACGATAATAAGCAAACTCCTATTTGGTCACAACATTTTATTAATTTAGTGAATGCATTTGAACTAGTTTGAATAATGACGTGGTTCCGACGACTCAAAGAAAAGAAAGCTAGAGACAAAACTGCTTGCAGCGAACAAAGAATAATCCGCCCTCTCCTGTTAGAACCGACGTTAAAACCACAAGGACGAAAGCAATCATGAAATCAGGCAAGTCTTGTTGGGAAAGGTCGTTTGTATTCAATCAGCAAAGATCTAATTTGTGATTTCCAAATTGATAAGTGTGGTAGATGTCAAATCAAAATCATGTAGACGAAAGCAGTCATGAAATCAGGCATATAATGTTAGGAAACGTCGTTTTTATCCAATCAGCAAAAATCAAACGAATGTTTTTTTTAAAAAATGAATAAGATTGGAAGCTGTTAATTTGAAACAACTTGACATTAGAAGGTGTATCAGTGGATATTAATAGTTGTAATAACAGGTAAAACCGTCTATATATAAACATCCAAAATAAAAACACTTCGTCTGAAAAAGTTACATAAAACCCTGGAATACTAAGCCAACTGGGACAAGCTTGGCTTTACAAGTGAAATAGATAACGCATCAAAAATGCAGTTTATAAGTCAATGATATTTATTTACCAAGATTCATACACCGAACAAATTGAGAATGAATATTCTAACAGTTTCAAAATATCTTTCTAAAGTTGGTTTCATCTCACACCAGCACACACTCAATCGCTCCAAGATGGCCGCCAAATCTACATGTACACTGCTCGTCGCCAAAGTTATGACTCTCGCCCTGTTTTATCACCACACCTCGTCTCTCACAATTGGGTCCTGGAAATATGAAAAAGCAAGCGTAAATCAAAAGAGACAGATTTACCTCATTCCGCTCCGCCCCAAACCGACACTGTTAACAGGCATCGGTCACCTCCCTAAGGTAGTTTGTAATGTATATAATGGTATAATGGTGTTTTCTTTCATTGAATAGAATATGTTTAAACTAAGGTAGAAAACTCATTCTGCCAACGGATAACTTTGGCAGTTCTCGCTTAACCTCGATAGGGGTCAGGAACTATTCGGTCAAATGCGAATAGTTCCATTCGAATAGTTCCGGCCCAAACCGAGGTTTACCAAGAACGACCAAAGATTTCCGATGAAAGATTGAGTTTCAAAATGGCAGATTATGTGTATTCTACCTTAAAGCGGTCACAAGCACCCAGTTGTTTCTAAACATGAGATTGTACACCAAGGTACAAGCGATTGTGCGAAATATTGCGCAATTTGAAAAAAAAAATAGCTCGTGGAAATGAGAAAACTTTCGTAGCATACAAGTTCGTTGTCCAGGGAAATGTGTTCCATAATTCTCCAGACAGACTTGTTATGCTTCCCTGCCCATGTACACCAAGGTACAAGTAATCGGGTGCTACATTGGGAAATTTGAAAAATAGCTTCTGGAAAAGGAAAACCTCTAGTAGCCTACTGGTTCGTTATCCAGTGAAATGGGAATACTTCAGTAGCAAACTGGTAGGTTATCAAGTGAATGTGTACGATAAAGCTCAATACAGGGTTTTGGTTTACCATATTTGTTTTACATCGATATTAAAGAAAGCTTAAAGCCTGTCTTACGCAACGAAGCAAGGCTAGAAAAATCCACGTTGGAAGCGCCGTCCCCAGTTGGGATTCAATCCCGGTGTGATGGGACGAGAGTCCAAGAGTCCAAGACCATAACCTCTGAACTAAAGAGTCGGCTCAGTAAAGTAGAGGTTACACCTTGTCCTTATCGATTGTTGCTATGCTGTTGAGAGTGAGGTGGTTACGTGGTACTTGTTCAAAGCCACCCTCGATGACTGCATCTATTGAATACTAAACCAGTACTAGCCCCGATTCATGGGTTAATTCTCCCTGAAATACTCACCTCGACTGACGGGGATTCGAACCCGGGTCCCTCCGTACAAGAGACCAAAGCTCTACCTCTGCACCACCGGAAAGGGACGAATCATAACATACAATTTGGGCTATGTGGACAGCATTCTCCCGGGGTTTTGACCGGATCCACACATGGTGGCATGGGGCACGGAACGGGTTATTCAGGGAACGTGTACGATGATGCTCAAGGCAGAGCCTTGTTTATTGGTGAAAGAAAGAAAAAAGACGGATAATAACATACCATTTGGGCTATGTGGACAGCATTCTCCCAGGGTTTTGACCGGATCCACACATGGTGGCATGGGGCACGGAACGGATTATTCAGGGAACGTGTACGATGATGCTCAAGGCAGAGCCTTGTTTATTGGTGAAAGAAAGAAAAAAGACGGATAATATCATACCAGTTGGGCTATGTGGACAGCATTCTCCCGGGGTTTTGACCGGATCCACACATGGTGGCATTGGGCACGGCACGGGTTATTCAGGGAACGTTTACGATTGTGCTCAAGGCAGAGCCTTGTTTATTGGTGAAAGAAAGAAAAAAGACGAATAATAACATACCATTAGGGCAATGTTGACAGCATTCTCCCGGGGTTTTGACCGGATCCACACATGGTGGCATGGGGCACGGAACGGGTTATTCAGGGAACGTGTACGATGATGCTCAAGGCAGAGCCTTGTTTATTGGTGAAAGAAAGAAAAAAGACGAATAATAACATACCATCAGGGCAATGTTGACAGCATTCTCCCGGGGTTTTGACCGGATCCACACATGGTGGCATGGGGCACGGCACGGGGAAACAATAGTGTTTCCCGCCCTGCGTGCAGTTAGCCGGACAGATCGTAGTCTGTGGTTCGGGTAGGGCTCGAGCTGAAAACCATTAAAAAAAATTAAATTTCTGGCTAGTTGTGTTTTAAATCTTATAGGTGCTTGTTCACAGATGTGAGGAAATTGAAAGTCGATCTAAAATTTCGTTGAAACAATACAGCTTTGTATTGTTGGTCGGTATTCAATAAAAAATTAGCAATTGAAAGTATAATTGATTTAGGAAACGTTGTGTTTAAGAAAAAATGCACAGCTAAGCTGCTTCTATGCGGCAGATCTTAAAAGCAATGTCACGCTTTTGGATTGAAATAAATGTCAATTCACTCTATACATGTTTAACGAATTAAAAACTATGTAATTTTGGTTTGACGAGTATTCTGATCATATAACAGAACAACCGTTGTGCAGTTTTAATGAAATTGATTATTAACTTCAAAATATGTGAACAAGAACCTTTAACTCCATTTTCAACAATTTGTAAGACAGATCGCAGCGATCAACGTATCGAAATCTGTGCGCAATTCTTTTAGTAGGGTTCTTATCACATAGAATGCTGGGTTATTTCCTCAAAATAGATTTTTGTGTCGTCTTATTTCCCAAACCTTAAATATCTGCTTAATGTTGATGAGGAAAAATACAGATAGTAGCAAACAGGTTAGATAACAGGCCAGCTGCCAATTTACTTGATGGCTGGTCTGGATCTAACCTGTTTGCATAGGAATGAAGTCGGTTCCAGCACTATATGGGTTAAGTTTCATCACATTTTGAAACGCCGTCTGCAAACTCTTTCAATTTGGGACAGTCTTAAATTTTGCGTTTGGTAAAGGGTTAAATGAAATAGGAAATAAGAATATCACTTACAATCGAGACTGGTGGGGGTGGGGCAGTGCTCACAACAGTCTCCGTCTGTCAGTACAAGAGGAACATCACAACGAGGTAGCGGGCAGGGAATATGGCCGCAAAACGTCTGCTCCCCGTACTTACACGTGTTCGGGCAAAACAGCAGCATGGACGTGCACGCATGCGCAAACAACGTTACTAAAAATAGCTGTGGCAGCATGGTTGTTTCCCGTGGGGTTTATTCTGTTGTAAAATGGTTTTGTGTCGTGAAATTAACAATACAGATTTAAGTTAAAGTTCTAAGAAATCCTGAAATATGTCAAAAAAAAGAGAGAGAGAGAGAGAGAGAAATACGAAGAAATACAGAAAACAGAATCATGTAGAAATAATTTGAAAATTAGAATTCAGAACGAAGTAGACATTTTCACGAAATACAGAATACGTTGTTGGTTTATTTTTTAAACTAGTATATGTGTCTTTTGATCCATATTCAAATGCAGCGCTTTAAATGTGTTTGTTAGTCAATCATATAATAAAGGTAAACATGTTTTATTCCGTGCCCTAAACAATCGACTAAGAAACGGATTGTGACGAAACAGTAAATGTATCTTTATTCTAAATTCATCATTTCGTTCCTTACATACATCACACAAATATCTTTATAAGTTTGCTTGCTTTTATTTTGGCTTATATTGACCTTTTGGTGTGTGTTCTTTTTTTTTTTAAAAAAAACGATGAGTATACGCCAGTACCCGATCACGTGATTGCCTCGTGTAGTCAAAGTCAACACCTGGTTCCCAGCTGTTCTGTCACAGTAAAATACTCAGAGAAACAGAGAAGCAGGTAAAGGTTAAACTGGCGCACACGATAATAAACGTACATTGCCGACAATTTACAAACAATTTTTAAATAACACGTGTTAGTTGTAAAAGAAGATGTAGAAATTATGCGAGAAGTTTCTCATATGAACTATTCATCCTTTTCCCACAATGCTTTTATCAAACAAGATGAATATCAAATAATATGTCATACCCATCCAAATTGGCGTTTACAAAATCGTTCGAGCACAGAAAGAACGAAAACGTGTTGTTTAAATAAATATTCAATACAATGTAAGAAATAAATGGTACCAGTACCTTAAAGTTTTGATGTTTGAAGATATGCCCTACCTTTTAATAAACCCGAGTCTTATCTTTTACTTATCTTGTCGTTTAACGTATTCCCTCATTTTTGTTCTCTGGAAGATATGACAAAAAGAAGTAGAAAATATTCCAAATTGTATCAAGGTTAGTATTTTCATGAGATGAGGTAGACCCCATTCATCATGCAATAAACAATTCTTTTCTTGTAACAATTTCTTCAAAAAGACTTTGGTGTATTTTCGTTTTAACGAACGACAAATGGGTGTCTTGTTTTTTGGCACAACAGTTTCTACTAAACACCAAAAGAAATATCTATTTTAGCAATGTATAAATATTCTCTGGCTTTTTGACACAACAAAAACAAACAAACACCAAAAGATATATAAATATTTTCTCAATTTATAAATACTGTCTTGCTTTTTGGCACAACAGTTTCTACCAAACACCAAATGATATATCTTTTTTAGCAATTTATAAATATCGTCTGCTCTTACTATCAATTTGAAGCGGCCACACAATTTTACAATGGCGAAATAGGTAATCCATCTCTATTTTTTTTTGAGAATTCATGATAAGGGTTCTACAAAAAGACATTCAAAATGAAAGGGCAACCAAATGGAAAAGGCGAGATTTTAGTTATTAGACAGTTTCAATGAAATGCAAAATAAATATCATTCTCAATCGAATTATGGAGGATTGGTTAATACCCGAGTTTATCAGGGGGTCGGATCAACCCATTACCAAATTATAACGATATTTGATGGAGACGACTATGGAAACATGGTGGGAAAAGGAGAAATTGCTTTTAACAAGCAATTTCTCATTTTCCCACAATATTTTCTACCCTATCAGGAGAATATTTTTCAATTTCATCACATTTTGAAATGTCGCCTGCAAACTCTTTCAATTTGGGACGGTCGAAATGTTGGCGTTTGATAAAGGGTTAAACATTGTTATCTTCACAAACAAGCCACTTCAGACTCTCAAAGAATCGTCCCCGATAGCTGTTAAAACATGGTATTAGGGCAATCTAATTTGAACTATTTTTAGAAAATATCGATATTGATTAAATAATCGAAATGTCGCCTATTTAGTAAGGAAATAAAAGATATTAATTAGCTTCGACATGTCTTTCTATACAAGTCTAAAATTTCTGGGGGGGGGGCTCTGTCTTTACTTTAAACTTATTTTTTTTACATCGATTATAAAACAAGTTCTAACAACTCAGATTAATCACTCTAGATTCTGCTTCCTGGCTATATAACCAGTAAAAGCGCCGATTTGTGGTTTAGTTCCGGCATTTTTACCTCGCCGCTAACGGGGTACAAACCCAGGACCCTCGGTACCAGAGACCGATGCTCTACCCTGATATACTGTCCCACACTCTTTGCATTTAAAGTAGACTATAAATTATTCGAAATTATTTGTCACTTTTTATCGCTTCATATCCGTCTTTCTCGACAACGTTTTGGCTTGTTTTCACTTTAATTTGAGTTGTTATATCACGAGAAACAGCGAAACTTTCTATGATATTTCGTCACACCATAACGCTCTTACCAAATTACCGATTCCTTGATTAAATGTAACAGTATATACACACGCGTTCCATATAACAATGCCTTAGGATCTCAAATATGCATAAACATTCCGCGAACAGAATCGCTTCGTATTTTGAACAAACAAACAAAACGAAAGGCAAAAGCCTTAATATACAGGCCGGATTGAATACGAACTCGGCTTTGAGAACTTTGTCTATCGCTGGTTGGTTAGTTTGCATGTATGGTTTTAACATCGAATTAACATTATTTCACTAGTGTTGCGATGGTAGACTCCTAGTGATGGATGTATAACCCATACTCAATTGTCCATTAGGGCTGGTCACGTCAGGTAGAACTTTCGGCATTCCGTAAGTCAATCGGGAGACTATCTCTCATGAAAATGAAAATGCCCTCAACGGGACTAAAACCCATGCGGTTGTTTAGTTAGTGCATGTTTATACGTGACTTCAGCAATTGTCATTTAGACAATAACACTGTGCCAGATATATAAGACGCAGGCATATATTTTCTTTTACCCAATCCCAACCTGGGATTCTCTAACCGTTACAAAGGCAAGACAACACTGTTAACGTAAGATGGCGATCATCTATTTCACCGTGGAGTGTGCTGTGGCAAGAAACATTTCTTGGTATATTACTGGTAGGTCGTCCAGGGGGCATACTGCTATAATGCTAAGGAGTGCATGTTGTACATTAAAAAGTAGAAAAGAAAGAAAGAGAAGGAACATTTGAACAAACGGATGTATTGGTATATCAACCCTTTCCCAAACAATAACGAGATTAGACCGGTTTGTTGCAGGCGACTCTGGAAAACATTGTGGGAAAAGGAGAAATTGCTCCAAACGACATTTAACAAAACACCTTTATTCGAAGTCGACATCAATTGATTAGAGTTATGACTATATGTTGGGGAAGGACCGAATCTAAGTTGTAGAACTTGTGGTCTGACCCTTATTCATGAGCTAGCCGAATATAAATATGTTTAAACTAACTATATATCATTTAAGAAGACAACGGGAAGTAATTTGGCGTAAGAGGTTGGAGATATGACAATTATGATATCAACTCGGTTATTTGTGATATAAATGCCTACTGATATGACCAAACATCTAATATGTGTTTAGAAATGACATGCCAGCTTTTGGAATGTGCTATCAAGATACATATGTGTAAACATAGGCCATCTTTCAGTGTGCATGGTTTGCACTTTATCATGGCCAAACAAAGTATTTGTAGTGCCAACGAAGGGTGGTGTAAGGCTTAAAAAGGATCAAAGCACGAAATCATATGAAAGAACTTTCTTTTCTTCGGTCAATACATTTCACTTGAACGAATATCAAAAGCTCGCCTCTGGACAACGAAAATGTCTTCTTGAAGTTCGTTTATTACATTTATAATTCGTTAGATTTTCTCAACACTGCGTACATAAAGGGGAAACATAGAGAAGGATTTATTCAGGTCGATCAACTTAAATTCCGGCGTTGCTAACCTGGTAATATCGACCCGGCTCTCTTTTTCCCCCAAGATTTCCCCACCCATCAAACCACCATTGTGCGTGTCAACGACATGAAAACATTTTGTATTCTTGCGCAGCGATACAGACTATTTTCTATTTTCGCTAGTGTAACCTTCCGCGGAGAAATACAAACACCACAGCACGAGGCGCCATCAGGCGACATTTCCACGCTGTCAGCGACGAAACCGTTTCGCCCATGTCGAGTTTCGCTCTTTATTTTCCCGAAAACAGAAGCCATCTTTGTCCTCATGCACCCTTTACCGATCTAAATTTTAATGAAGTCTCAAAACTTAAAAAAAAAGAAAGTTTACCAATCTTAACATTCATAAAGTCCCGAATTTGAATGTAAAAAGCATCACAGTCTTAGCTTCCGAAAAATTATACAGCCCGGTGAATAGTCTTTCAGACATTAATTTAATTTAAACTGATTTACATCGATTGTGAAACATGTTCTAACAACATAGATTGATCACTGTCGATTCTGCTAACTGGATCATAACCAGTACTCGCGTCGAATGTGGATTAATTACTGATATCAATATTAAGTGGAAATGGAGAATTCACCCCCTTCCCTTAAATTACTAATGCAAAAATAGAGTAATGGTATCATCATCATAAGCAGACACATTCTTTAAATAAAATATTTTTAAAAAAGTCCACAGTTAGTATCGGTAAAGGGTTTCGGCCAATGCCGTGAGAAGTTACCGAAGAGAAGACACATGTGTACAGTCTTGCCGTCCAAACACGGCGAGATCCCATCCTTTGTGGCTAAGCCCTTGCACCTTGGCCCCTCGTCTCGCAGATTAGAAGCCATTCGACGATTGGTCGGGGGACTTCGAGTTATCAGTTTCAACTTTTAAGTGGGTCCATGCGACGAGATAGGACGGCGCCCTATCTTTCGTATCTTATCGTTGTTCAAACAGGTAACGTTATCTTCATGTACAAAAATTACCTTCGATATATCAGTAATCTTGTCGCTTCGACGCTCGAGCAAAATTTTTATTTATTATGGCCGCCATATTTCTTCCGTTTGTTTACATTATCCCCCCAATCTCTCCGCCAAACCAAGTCGGCCATTTTTACGGCCCTTGACAGTAGTGGTTGTAATATGCAAATGAGGGAGGGTTAAAGTTCGCGGGCACTCGCTACTCGAAGCCTGTACCGTCGCGGAAATTTCTACCTTAAATGTATCGTATTTAAAACATGTACGAAGTCGGTGCTTGGTCTCAGTGCTGTGAACGGACTAAGTTATCGTGAATTTTGGAATTAGTGTTTGTTTCTCTGTCTTTACTCGGATATTTAAGTGACATCGAGCGAAAGGACAGCCATGTTTTCATGACGTCCACCCAGTTCGTTATCTTGTTTGTGTATTGTAATTTAGGCATTGAAGAAGTGGAAGTTATATTGCCAACTGATAAAGAAAGGTAAGTGTTTGACGTTTGAAGCTTTTCCCGCTCAATTGGCCCCTGCGTATCAGTACCACTTTTGGAATTTTTATGAAGTTTTTATCAGGAAAGTGAGTTTAGATTGTGCGAGTGCGGAAAATAAGGGGATATAGATAGGTGGGCGCCGACGATTTGTCGTACTTTTATGGCCGGCCCCAATATGGTGGCGAAGGCTTTTATCTTGGGAGTTCATTGCATTTCATGGCGATTAGAACCAATAGTTAGAAGCGATAAAAACGTTATCATTGAAACGGGTTCGGGGTTCTTTGGAGTTGATTCGAGATAACTTTCGTTAATTCGGACCCGATAGTTATGGACTGAAGTTGCTATCAGGTCCCCATGTCGTGCTTTATGATTTAGTTTTAGTCATTTAAGAACGGTTTTAATGGAGTTCACTTAATCAAAAACACACGCGACGGAGTGGGAATTAGTTTAAAACGTAATTGATATTTATTTACAACCAAACCATCCGCTGAATAAATTAACTGCTCGAATTAAATAGAGAAAAGAAACACAATTCATCGAAACAATTGAACGAGCTAATTTCGTTTGTGAAAAACCCCGCAGTCATTTTTTTCTTTTCATTTAAATTCTAATTGGACGTACACCATGTGTTTACCGCGAGGGACTACTTTCAGCGGACACGTATCTCAATGGGAGATCGACAGGTAAGAGCAATGTTTAGTAATGGCGGCCAGTGCGATTCAATATGGTTGACCGCCATATTGGAATTGTGATTTTTTAACGTTTTTTTCTGTGACGAAGGTGAGTTTAAATTTCGTTTGAAATGATTTAAAAGAAGTTTTTAATTGGGAACGAGTTTATGATTCAATTGATTGGAGTGTTATTGATGTCCTTGTATGAATTGCTGTTACATACATCTGATCTACGATTGAGGAAGAATAATTCAATTTCGAAAAATGGGGACATCACTGTTTCTTCTATTTACCATCCATACTAAGGAGCAAAAAACTGTCATTTTAAGCATCTTTTTAGCGACCTTTATTCACACATAATGGTTAGATCCGGGTTTTGGTCTTCATTGTTACCCCACCCTCCTGGTTTTAACTAGTTGATGATATAGTGTCAACAGCCATCTCTCTTTGTTCCTCAGTGGACGCTAGTGAAGCGTTATGCTAGCTCATTGTGAGTTTTCTTCTTCGAAAGTTTAATCATTGTCTGTTATCTTCATGCAACCTCCTTTACAAAGGTACATACATTGTGTCTTTCAGAACGCGTTTTGCTTAGTATTTCAGCATATTCTTTTTTGTGACTCAAGTTTTGTGAGGTCTTTTTGGATTCATCATGGCGCTTTTCGTCGAGTCTATTAAAAAGCCACAATCAAGGCTCTCAGAAAGAAATGAAGGAGTTAGCCAGGGAGATATTATTCCTTCATGGGGCCCATGTATTTTGGTAGACAGTGTCTTTCTCTCTAAAGTAGATTTGTGTTTGTAATTCATTATAAACCCCTCCATCACGCGTTACAATATTCAACCATATGTAATAGAACTATTTAGAAACATGTGTGCAATAACGAGAAATCTGTTTCTTTTGTCATATTGTTTTCTACTCAGTTCATCATCAAACGAGAATGTTATTGTTCTAGTTGTTGGTTGTGCCTCTTCTAATTGCTTTCAATTTGGATCTGTCACCATATCTCATTTAAAGAAATGAAACAACAACAAAACTACGGTGAATTTCGCTTAAAACGCTAGTTTGATCTGGTATTTACCTTTGAAATAATAAAGTTTATAGTTATACCTTGGAATACAGTGAACCCTCGTTTATCCGAACATGTCCGTTCTCAACAAAATGTCCGGTTTACCGAATAGTCCGGACTAATGAAGCAGACCATGTTCTTATTCACATTAAGACATAAACGGTCTGTATGAGCGGTATATACTTATAACCCTTTAGCAAACGCCAAATTGTCGACCGTCCCAAATTGAAAGAGTTTGCAGAAGACATATCAAAACGTGATGAACTTCAAAGATAATCTTCTGATATGGCAGAAAACATTGTGGGAAAAGGAGAAATTGCTCGTCACGAGCAATTTCTCCTTTACCCACAATGTTTGCAAAAGTCGTCTGCAACAAACTGGTCCAATAATTCCGTTCCCTTACAATTTCGTTCGGATTGCGAGACATCCGGATAATCGGGGTCCGGATAAACGAGGGTTCACTGTAATTGTCTTGTGCCATACAATTTAATCTTACAAAGATGGTTGCGTATGAAGCATTCTTCTTTGTCGCAAGATTGCCCAAAACGGATTCGCTTGTCTTCAGGGTATTAAGCTACTAAATGTGTTGTACACATGCTTTGTTGATTTACAATCAAAAAGGTCTTTGCAGGTTAAGGGTATCATATTGGTCAAAAGCGTTTATCCTGTTTTCATTTTCATCAACCTTACAATCTTTAGACATCAATCTAGTACCATAGTGTTGTTTTGATTTTGGCTTCTTTAGTTACTGCGTAAAAAAACATGTGGTACCAGCCAAAGATATGTTAGTTGATTTGATGTTTCTGTCCACAATACCTTATTCTTGAGCTTTCAAATTAAAATGCAGACATTTGTTTTGATTTATTCCTAACAAATTGATAAGATTAATTGAGTAGAAATATGTTTCGTTTCATTTTCATAAGGCATAAGAATTTAAAAGATATCAACCTGGCATATGTGTTGCTTTAGCTGTGTATTATGTTACTTCTTACAAATTCGTGAGGTATTCAAGAAAAGACATGTTGTGTGAAGTGTTGCTACTGTCCCAATGCCTTAATTCAGAGATTTCAAATCGAAGGTCAAACATGTTTTTCATTACATTGCTTTCGGAGTGTTAAGACAACTTGGGTAGAAATCTCCTATGTATACTTTCGACCTTTTCTTCCTAAAAACCAAATGCTTCCTTGGAATTAAACAGTTAAGCTTGCTTTTATCTTCTGTTTATATGAACTTAAAACAAAATCAGACTTAGATTGATATATGTTAAGTTTAACCTTTTAAAGATAAATTTGAACTTGCTGATGACGTTCTTCACGTAGGACGGAATAAAACAGTTTAGCATGTTCCTATCTATCTGATATGATTTAAAAGCCAAATGAGATATTGTCAGATATCGATTATTTTTAACCTTTTAAAGATTATTTGAACTTGCTGACTACTTTCTGCATATATGATGGAATTAAACAGTTTAGCTTGTTTCTATCTTCCATTTATATGAACTAAAAGCCAAATTGGATCTTGTCAGATATATGTTTAGTTTAACCTTTTAAAAAATTAATTTGAAATTGCTGACTACTTTTTAAACACTTAAGAGTTATGCGAGCAATAATTTCAGAAATTGATTTAATTAATTGATAAATAGATTAAATTAATAATTTCATTTCTATAAGACGACCATCAAATTGCTTACTGGTCGGTTTATAACTGTCGCTTTGTACGCATGCTGTTGTCAAAAACAAAAATTCTCCCAATGAAAAAAAATAAAATAGTGGGTTTGGTACACACGGATTTTTACCGCCTAAAAAGACACGTGGTACATTGACAGAAACGTTACTTGTTTAAGATGTTGGCAACACCCCAGTTTATATGTTTTGTAACGACCGAGAGGTCCCCGATACATTCCACGGTCTCCGTGTGTCGTTAGGACAGGATTTGTTGGGCTCTCTTGGGTACTGACACGCACCCTTGTCTTGGGCTTTCTGATAGATAATTTTATTGACGTAAACTTTACAGTTTCTAGTCATATACGTATTTTACAATAACATTACACCAAGTACATCAAGATATTTACATATACAGGTAAAATTTATACAAGTAAACAAGTGAATAGTCGTATTTGAAAAGGTAGATAAAATTGTTTCAATGGAAGATAAGCAATCATTTGATCTTCCTTTATTTAATGGTAACATGTTGATTTACCTTTATTACAAATTTATAAAGTATGGTAATAAATATATTTTTTAAAAAAAAATGAGCAATTAGTTTGTCACATTATATACTAGTAATAACACTATATCTATAAAGATGAGCCATTAGTTTGTAAAATTATTAAATGAACTTGACCGTCATTTGAGAACTTCACAAATGAATTTGGCAAGATTTATTAATTGTTTTTGTTTGTCCTTTGACATTAGTATACTAATAAATTTGAACATGTTTATGCTCTTTTAAAAGCCCATCTAGTTACCCAAAATACTCACATACTTTATATTTCATTTTATTTGAGTTTCATTAATGTACAAGAGCAAATATTTATACAAATAAAATAACTTAAAACAAGTACATGATCATTACATGCATACACTCATAAAAAACCAAAGCTTTGACAGCGTGTTTGTTCATGGTTTTTCTTCATGTTTTGTTTTAAGTTCATCGCCGTTTTAACAAATTTTCCATCAAATCACCGCTACAATTATAATATTCATTTTACCTGGATTTTTAGTATTTATTATCTATTTATTGATCATTATTCCCGTCTTGAATGGTCGTTATGGATAGTCAGGTACATGTAGGGCGTCATTTTCTATCCATGTTGTTCGCAATAAAACAGAATCTCCTATTTAAGGCTTTCAGCAGCGGCAAAATCAATTTTCCGTATTGCCCAGCTTGTCCGAAAGCCTTTACGCTTTAAGTGAATTTTTACTGAAATCAACTATGTTACCGTTTTCCGGACAGAATTAATTAGTATTTACGGACAAGTAAATTGAAATAAGATTCGCTATCCTTGTCGTTGTATATATATATATATATATTTTTTGAGTTTTGGTTTCAACCATTGCTATCAAAAGCGTTCAAAGTAGATTGACTGATACCACAACTATTCAGAATTGTGTTGGTCGGATTTTTATAAGGATAGAAAAAGTATGAATAAATAGACATAAAAGATGAAGAATGAATGAACAATTATTTGGTAAATAAAGAAACACAAATGAATCTTATGAAAGGCCGAAGGGTAAAATTGGAAGATTAACATATAAATCCACCAAAAGATATAAGAGAAAATGAAGATTAATCTTTACCAAAATAGAGGATAAAATGGATTAATGATTAAATGGATAAATGTTATAGATAAAGATACAAAAGCATAAATAATATATTTGATAAAATTACCTAACATAAAATTTCTTCAAAACGGACACTGCTTTTCGAAGTAATTAATGCACCTGTAATAATGTATATTAAAAAAAAATCAAAAATATTTGACTTAAAATAAATGTTTACATCTTACTTCGAATTGAGAAAGGTGTATTGACACAAACTACTGACGGTGCTACCCAAATGTCTCTTCAGTCATTTGACAGCTTTCCTACATTGGCTCAATGCTTTATATCTGAGAGACAATCAACAAATAGGCTTATAAGACTAGTTTGAGCATTATTATCATCCTTTCAGTCATTATCATTCTCACCATAACCATCACCAATATCATCATCATCATCATCATCATCATCATCATCATCATCATCATCATCATCGCTAGCAGCAGCAGCATCCTAATAGTACTCATTATCAACATCATTATCATCAACTCCAACATCATCAACAGCATCGTCATCATTATCACAACGATTGACTATTATCATCATCGTTATTAGTCTTATAATCATTATCATGATCACTATATGAATGTGAAATATAAACTCTTAAAAACTCTTTTTCACAGGTGCTGTTTCTCACGTGACCTCAGCCATTCGTCAGAGAAAGGGGGACAGTGTAAGGAATCTGGGATAGGTCTTGGAACAACAACGTCCTTCGACAATGGTTAAACATCATACAATCGCAATCCAGGAACTTTAAAAGAAAATAGTTCCGGCATAGTCTAAAGGAAACAGTGCGATTCCTACATCAGATCATTTTGCAGTTTGATCTAGGAACTTTTAAACAAAATAGTTCCGGCATATTCTGCAAGAAACAGTGCGATTCCTACATCGTATTGGTCTGCTGTATGAGTGAAGTGAATGTGTTTTTGAAAAAAAAAGGACTAACAACAAAATTTGGATTTAATCCTGTGATTCTTAATTACGAGTACAGTTATTCATCGATCGGGATATAAGTTACACGTACATATTTCTCATATAAAGGATATATGTTGATGCTATATGGCCTAAAAATAACTAGGTAGGAAAACACAGTTAAAACGATTGGGAACCAGTCAAAGGATCATACCCGTGATCTAACAACTATGTCGGAGATCTCGGCCCCCGTGTCGGCCGAGCATGTCTGGCGCCAGAGTGACGCGCCGCAGCAGAATGCCCCCTACAACCTGTCGTCCACCGCCAAGTCAGAGCTACAGTACAGGATCGAACAGAAGTTCCAGAACAGCCGGGACGAGACCCGGTCCCCAATAACCCCCACATCCGGTAACATGAGCAGCACCAAACATCGCTCGTCCCCATACTCATATCCCCACCAGGCATCTCCGAAGCCTCTTTCTCCATCGGCGCCCAGGGAGGCAACTCCACAGCCTACGAGAACCACGGCGCGAAGGACTCCGAAGGAGACCGGAAGCGGGGTTTCAAACAGCCGGATAAACGCTGCCGTCTGCGAGATGTCGTACGCCGAACAACAACAACAACAACAAATGGAGTACGCTGACGAGGGAAACAGAGCCGCCATGCATCTCGCCGAGAACGGGATGTCGGAGGACAATATGGCCGCCATGGCGCTCACGCACCAGGAGAACCTGGACCCGCATCTTAACGGAGTGGGTGGGGAAGGGGATGAGGAGGAGGAGGAGCATTCGTCCTTAGGCGTACACCGCGTCATCAAGATGGAGAACGTACACGAAGACGCGCTGAACTACTCCACTGAGGGGCATGTTTACACCGAGCTCGGTGCGCCGTCGGATGACCGCCAAGCGTCCACCCTCACAACGATCGATCCGAGTTACCTGAACGCTCACTCAAGCACAAGCGCCGGCGGAGCGGAAATGAACAGCCACAGCGTTCTGAGCGCCGCGCTGCGGCGCGGGTACACAGTCCAGACGCTGACCCAGTTAAATCAGGCTGGTCACGTGATCGGCGGCGGAGGTGGCGCCCCCACCGGTTTCGATAACCCGAACCATCTCCTCCCCCAAGCGGATGTTGAGGAGTTCTTCAGCAGCATGGAACGACCGATGGCCACGACGGTGTCGCTCTCGGGCATGTACGCGACCGGAAGCGGGAGTTACACGACTCTGACCAACCCGCCGGGCCTCACACTCGCTCAGACGTATCAGGGGGCGCACGAAAACGGCGGTGCGACGCATCTTGTAACCCTTCAGCCGCCATCTTATTCGGATAACGAATACACTCTATCGCAGCTTTACGGATCATCGTCGGCATCAAGGGTACAGTACCTCCAAGGGGACGGAGGGACAAACAGCCCGTCGCCTGGGCCGCATAATCACAGCCACACCCCCGCGCAGCAGTGGGGCGTGGCCACGAACTCATACGCGCATCTCACTTCCGGTTCTGGTTCGGGAAACAATGGCGGGGGAGGATTATCCAATCAGGGTCACAAATACTCACCATACCACCACAGTGCCAGCCCATCGCAGCGTGACGGCATTGCAGAGGGAACCAGCTCACTGTCTTACCAGCGTTCTCAGATCCTGGCATCCGGCTCCACGTCTTACCAGGCGTACCTGGGACAGGATATAAATTCGGGCAACTGGTATCCGGATAATGCCAGCCCGTACTCGGAGATTCGACCTACAGGTAACCAGTTCAATCTTATTAACCCATCCCCTTCCGGTGTCTTCCAGTATCCCCAAAAAAAACGATATCCCCATTTCCTATCCGAGACCATTGACAAAGAAACGGAGGGATTTTCAAAGCCTTCAAGACATGACACTAAAGTGCTGGTTTCTGGTTGGTCTGTATTTTGACTTATTGAATATTGACCAATCAAATACCTATGACGCCTAAATGAATGAAATATTTACAGAAAGATAGATCAGGAACCCAAAATTATACCCCAATGCCCGAATTTCCTATTCCAGGTCCTTGAGTAATGGGTAAGCTATCATTCCTAGCAACTCAAAGTATTGCTCAGTGATAATTGATAATGAATGGTAAATTTTCTACTCTGTCGACTTTTGGCCAATCAGGATAAGAAAAAAAATGCTAAGCCAACATCTCGATGTCCTATTTATGATTCATGGGAAACGAATAAGCTTTGAGCTCGCACAACACCAAGTTTAACTCAGTAATGACTTCGTTTGATTGGTTAGTTTTCTACTCTGTCGAATATTGGCCAATCTGGAACCCCCAAAAATATACAGTACCCCGAAATCATATATCCAGGGTCTAAGGTTATCATGAAGTTTTGAGCGCTCTCAACTCACTGATTATGGTTTCTTGGTCTATATTCTACGTTATTGAATATTGACTAATCAGGTACCAAGGGGCCCGTTTTACTAAACAGTTTACGCTTAAGATTTACTTAACTCTAAAACAACAAGTCCTTTTATTTCAATATTTGGCAAAGCAATATTGCAAAGTAATACATCATTGGAATCGTCTCTCCGAGACGCTTCCAACGATGTGTCACATTGCAATATTGTACTTTCATTGAAGATATTATCCATGTTAATCAATTATGACTTACGCAAACATTTTCCGTAAGTTGTTTAGTAAAACGGGCCCATGACGATTAAAGAAATCAGATATTAACCCTTAAACTGTTTAATCCATTACCTTTTTTAAAAAGTTGCGATGTGTTTAGAAAGAATTTAAGACCATGCGAAAATTACGAAGGATAAAAATGGATTTCTCTTTGTGGATTTGGTGGTGGACAATTCTGACAAAGGGCGACATTTCTCGTCGCGGGCAAAATGATTTTCCTTCTGTGCCAGAACTGTCTCTTGAGATATTTTGACGTGTATCTAGCCGTCAATACTCGTGCAGTGCTTGTTTATTTGTGTGTTAAATTCACTTTGATTGCGAATGGCTCTGGCAATTTGTATGTTAAGTTCATTTTTATGTCGAATGACTCTAGCAATGTGTATGTTGCATTCATTTTGACGGCGAATGGTTCTAGTAATTTGTATGTTGCATCCATTTTTATTGCGAATGGTTCTAGCAATTTGTATGTTGAGGGTTTTTCAATGCGAATGGTTCTAGCAATTTGTACGATAAATTATGTTTTATTAGGACTGGTTCTGGCAATTTGTATGTTGCATTCATTTTTATTGGGAATGGCTCTGACAATGTGTACGATAAACAATGTTTTATTGCGTATGGCTCTGGCCATTTGTATGTTTCATTCATTTTTATTGCGAATGGCTCTGTCAATTTGTAAGTTGCATTCATTTTTTATTGCGAATGGCTCTGACAATGTGTACGATAAATTATGTTTTATTGCGAATGGCTCTGGCAATTTGTATGATGCATTCATTTTTATTGCGCATGGCTCTGGCAATTTGTATGTTGCCTTCATTTTTTATTGCGAATGACTCTGGCAATTTGTACGATAAATTATGTTTTATTGCGAATGGCATTTTGTACGATTAATTATGTTTTATTGCGAATGGCATTTTGTACGATAAATTATGTTTTATTTCGAATGGCTCTGGTAATTTGTAAATTGCCTTCATTTTTTATTGGGAATGGATCTGGCAATTTGTATGCTGCATTCATTCTTTTATTGCAAATGGCTCTGGCAATTTGTATGTTGAATTCATTTTGATAGCGAATGGCTCTGGAAAATCGCTAATAATCTAAAGTCTATGAATTTGGTGTTCTTGTCTATAACTAGGACAAGTTATATTCCTATGAAGCGTCATGTTCTACAAAAGTAACGGCCATTTTCTTCCCTATGCATGTCACGTGACGATACCGGTTAAATCTCGGTGCATGTTCGACACACACGGATAGTGCCGCTTTTAGAATGATGTTTGCTTTTAGCACAGCAATAAATTCATACAAACGATTCTACGCCCTACACCAAATAATCCCTTTCACTTTGCATGTCGGTTGCACATATCTTTCGGTTATAATGGAAATTATAGATAATTATTTCGGTCAATTTCTTCTTTTTCAACAACGGTCCATGTTTTAGCAATTAAATACATTTGGAAACATTTTCAAACAAAGGAAAATGAAAGTTTGACCGTGTTATAGAGTAAAACAAATTGTTTCAAACCCATTTGCTCCTTGTGATAAGTGCAAATGTCGCAACAAAATGAGAATTTGCTCATGATGAGCAAATGCACATTTTGAAACAATTTCAATGTTTAAACATCAATGATTCAGGTTTTGCAGGCAGGGTTTTTCCATAAATAAAGAAGGCACCTTGGCCTGTTAATTTTGGGGAAAACTTATCGCTTAGAACAATTCGAAACGCCAAATATTGCTGTTAATTTGATTTTTTTTCTTGAGATGGGGGTGGGTGGGTTACTGAATTATTACAAAATTTAATTTTCAAAGAAAATTTAACTTTGGATCGTGCATTTGACAACATAAAGTAGCTTCAAGCAGGGCACAATATTTCCTGTATCCTACCACTTGTGTAAATGCGTCCGGTTACATATCACAACATATTTCAAAATGGCGAAGAGTCGACAGCCGCTTATGTCAATATGGCGGCCATAAAGTAATAACTATACCAAGTCTTCTATTTCTAATAAAGGCACCGTTCGACGACAATAAAACATTTCGCGAAGTCATAAAAACCTGCGTAAAACCCTTAACCAGATACCCGTTAGAAAACGGTTAGCGGTAGATACAGTAACGCAAGAGTTTGAAATAAAAAGGAAATTATACAGAACATGGGATTTGTCGTAAAATGTAGTTTTTCAATGTAAGTTTGAATAAGTATCAAACTATAGTAAGTATACAATTTAACTTTTGTCTTCACAGTTTGTCTTCCTAAATCACGTTCGAAAATACCAGCTATCCGTGAAGTTGATGACACAGCAGCTTTTGGTGTTTTGTCGATTTGTAAGATCGGTTTTTGGAAAATGTTGTAATCGCAGCCTTTCGGAACGTCTAGATTACCGATTTACGGCATGGTGTCGTCTGAAATTGTTTTATTTTGAAATCGTGATTGTTGACATGTATAGTGTTGACGTTTAAAAACGGCGTGTACTCCGGTCATATTCGTTTGCTCTTTCCTGATCTTTGAGATCGCGTTCAAGAAACTGCATGCGCGAGCATTCAGTTGTTAGTTTCCTGCCATTCATTCTCGTGAGGCTAAGAAGCTGGGAACCACAAAGCGCCCGTTTTTTTAAGACAATATTTTAAACTTCCTCAACTAAAACCCAGGCATAAGGTGATTGTTGCTAGATATGGAAGGCAGTGGGTGTGGGCCATCCCTCTTTAACTGAACTTTCGTATCTTAAGTTAAGCTTACATTTTACATTGAATCCTCTCAATAAAAGCAAAGGGACGTGAATTGCCTGAGTGGAATGAAACATCATACGATATTTCTGTCTAAACAGCGGCTGCTTTTCATGTTTGTATAGTTTTGTGTTGGTTGGCTGAATAAAGTGGTGTAAAGGTGTGCCGTGAGAAACACAATACAACGTAATATTTATTCGTTGTGATGGTCTAAATCGGGAGCTTTAAGTCAAACAAAAGCTTGTATTGAACTTTATAATACCCCTATTTCGAGATGAATATTCCTTGAATAAGTGGGCGCTTATGTACTTTGGGTTGTTAGAGGTTGAAAACACGTAGTTTTCCGGATGACTCACAACTGAGCTTTTAATAGAAATCATGAAGCAAAGTGTGTTGTGAACTTAAAATCTTGAGCAAGGAATTTTTAAGTTAGGGGAAATATGGAAAAGTATTATTCCCTAACGTCAAGCTCATCCGGAAAGAAATGTCAACGTGAATGAGTCCATTGTAAATAAATGTGAAATTGAAGAGTATGCCCTAAGTTAACCAGATAAACAATTTTCCTAGAAACGTTTCACTGTCCATTTCTTTTTAAATTTACTTATAGTGTATATTTAAGTTTAATGCTATGTCACGACAGGGCCAGTTCAATTACTGCAGTTTCAGTAATCAAGGAGAAAAAATATCTTTGTTATAAACGTGTTGGTTTTACTAAACCGAATACAAACGTGGTATGGGTATTCGGGTGGCTTCGCTTTGGATTATCTTTAAAAGATATTCATGTCAGAAGATTAATGTTTGATAGCAACAGAATAATGTTTGACGGATTAATGTTTAATAGTGACAAAGATACAATGCATCCATTCATCCCAACTGGTTGTTGCTTACAAGCATATGAATTAGATAACATATATAACAATTTTATAACTAGAAAATTTACATCGCTTTGGATTAAATCAAAAGATAAACATTTTTATGGATTAATTTTTTATATATATACTTTTGTAGATTGTCCAGTTTTTTAAGGATAATCAAAACCTTTCAGGCTAATGAAAAGAAACAGGTTGTGGTCGTGAATACGCATCGAAAATCTTTTTGTAAATACGGTTTTTAATAAACCTAAGCTATTTATATACCAAACTTGTTTGAATTTACATTGGAAAAAAAATATGTATTTAAATAATACTTTGGAAGCTATTTTTAATGAGGGATTATTTTTCTAATTTCAAACAAATAGCATATAGAAAAAAATGTCGTCGGAAAATCCATCATTTTAAGGCATTGTCGACATAGAAATCGCTTAGTTGTAATCCTTTTCTATATTTAGGTCCTGTTTGGCAAGTTGAAGAGAAATTTCACCAATGTTGTCTACTTAAAATTAAACTGTTTTTAATATTGATTTTTTATTTTTTATTTTTTTATTTTTATATTTTTCCCGTAGTCAAGAGAGGAATTTTAAGACGTTTTGTTTTCTTATTTTCTAATTTGAAATGGACTATGTCAAATTTCATAAAACAAGAACGGCAATAATAACAAGAATAATCACCTAAACATGTAAAAGGATAAAAAAAATACTTAAAAATTTATGGTTACGAGTCGAAAATTTACAACCTGATAAAATTAGAAATTTATTTCGATTTATCCCCGATTTTAAAGTGCCAATGCAAACAAATAACTTATCCGGTTTTTATAGTACATGCGTACATTCAACTGTTTTTGTGCATTTGTATCGTTTTGTGATCAATTTAATTTCCAGTTTAAAGAATTTGATGCTGGATGAAAAGATACAAATTATAAATGCCTCATGTGGTAGATGTTAGTTTATTCAAATTTATAGGAGGAATAAAAAAAGAAATCACAATTTAAACCATCTTCGAGCTTCATGTCTGACATGTGAATTCGATTTTTTTTCTATTTTTTCTTTCTTTTTTTTTTTAATCAGAGACTATGTATTTCAACTTTTTATCTTAAAGAATTCTAAGCAATGTTTCAATGTTTGAAAAGTAGGTATTGTAAAACAAATTTGATTCTATTGAATCTGACAACACTGACATGATAAAGCAATTCCTAAATTGGCATGTTTACACCTTTGTAACAAACATGCCTTTTTTCCCTTAGCCTGTTTTATCTTGATATGGGTGTAGCTATTCAGTTGAACCTCATTCATTTGGTATACTCGCATTTTGTTGTCATTTCGGCTTCTAAAGTTTTAAAACAGTTCCCATTCTGTTTGTGTAAGATGTCTATAAAGTTGACATAGTTCTCTTTTTTCTGTTGTTACCGTGCTACTTTGTAACATCCATTCACTTTTACTAGGATTGGTATTTTAATAGAAAAAGGGGGAAATAGAAATAGACACGTAGACCAAATGTGTCTAAATGAATATGGGAAAACGCGGCCGGTCTAATCTAAAACCAACGCCAATCTTTTTTTAAACAGTAGAGAGGTACTTTAACAGCACATTAAAGTCAATCGTCTAACCTTTTTCCAGAGGCCAAATTTTCGACCCTCCCAATTTGAAAGAGTTTGCAGTCGACATTTCAAATTGTGATGAAAGTGAAAAATAATCTTCTAGTAGGGCAGAAAACATTGTGGGAAAAGGAGAAATTGCTGGTTACGAGCAAATCCTCCCATCCCACAATTTTTCCAGTGTCGTCTGCAACAAAGTGGTTCAATGTCGTTGATGTTTGGGAAAGGGTTAAAAGAAATAATGCCATTTGTGTGCAAAAAACACTTTAACAAAGGGAAATAATTGCATGTAAGAAAAAGTCCTTTTTTTTGTTTCAGATATTTCTTAAGACTATTATTCTGCATATACCTAGTCCGAATGATCCAGACGTAGATATTTCATTCTACGCAGTTACAGCTTGGATCATCCGAGTTAGCATATACATTGAATCTAATGAAGGAAAATCTCGACATTTGCCGTAGCGGAAGCAGGCGACATTTAAAAAATATATATTGAGACAAAAGTTATGATAATAATAATGATTTTGTGTAAAAAAAAAATATGCATAACAAAACTATATATATATGGATAAAATGCATTTCTCTTTCATGGTCTTAATGAACGTTTTATCGGAATTATATCTACCCAACATTCACCCAGGAAAAGAATATTTCTCATGTACCATGTTTCTAATTTGTCGTCTAAGATTGTTTTCAAATAGGATCAACCAGATAATCCTAAACGACGTCCAAGTAAGTGTTTGTAAAGTGCAGTTTATCCTTTTGTCGCAGTGATTTAAACCAAAAGTAAAATTCCCAATATGCTATTTGTTATATGATATATGTCACCATAAGCGGCAAAATCAATTGTCCGTTTTGCGATACTTGTCCAAAATTCTAAACAGACAAGTGAATCTTTGTTGGAATTTACAATATATTTACATTTTTGGCATTTACGGACAAGTTTATCAAAATTAAATTTCGCCATCCCTGGTCACGTCTTCTATTGTTTTCGAATTAGAAAAAGTCCAGGTGACGACCAGGATTAAACCTATAAGGTGTTAATTGCAAACAGATAAGTGTCAGTCGGACAGGACACCCTTTCTTTCCATATTTAGCATTTTATTGTCTTAACCTTTTTGAGTAAAACTGGAATTTATGACTGGTCCAAATTGATCGGACAGCAGACGACAAACATAAGCATGAAAAATACGCAACGACAATTGTTGGATTCTAGCATTTATTTGTCTTAAATCTTTTTCCCTTCTAATTTAACTTTGTGATTGGTCAAAGAAAAGGCAAACGATGAAATAGCATTTATTATGAAATATTTTTCCAAGAAAAAGGAACCTCATTGCATCAATAGATAAATTGCTTATTTGAAGCACTTTATCCTTATTTACTTAACAAGAGCAATATATATATACTTCAAATATCTCTGCTATAAAATACTGGTTCATGTTGTTGACGACGTCTTCTTTTGAGGTTGAAAAAAAAAATAGAAGTTTGCAGCAGTTGTACGAAAACGAGGTATCATTGGGGTCGGGAATAAGCGATTTCTCTGGTATCTGAAAAAATCAAATAAAATATTAATTCGAAGCGATAGCAGTTATAATTGTTAAACTCCCACGTACACGTGCTTTTTAACAGAGACATAGATAACATCTATGTCAAGGTTTTTAACAAACTACCGCAATTGATTAATGATTCAACTGCGATATAATATTGCACATAACGCTTAATTTTCCTTTTTGTTACAATGATTTCAAGTCCATTTTATAAATAATAACAATTTCAACATTAAAGTCAATCAACGTATGTATCCTTAAATGGTTTTAACGTGAGCTTAATACATTTTGACCCTTGATAAATGGTCTGTGTATTTAGAAGATTAACGTCTGCTACATCTTATCAGCAGCCGACATAGAAGCATACACAACAAAGCAGAATTCTTATCAGTAATTGTATTGATAAAACGTGTAAATGTTGCATACACAGTGATACATTGAGTCCTCTTATTTTAGGGTTTTAAAGGATGCTTGTGTTAAAATAAAATAGTCACAAAGATTGCAAGGGGCCAGGTCCCCAGGCTTTGCTGTCCCCTCTAGGCAGGTTATAGGAATGAATGGACGAAGCTTGAGTAGAAAAGGGGTAAACCCATTACTAAACAATAACGACATTTGACCACTTTGTTGTAGACAACTCAAAAAAAACATTGTGGGAAGAGGAGAAATTGCTCGTAACGAGCAATTCTCCCTTTTCCCAAAATATTTTCTTCCCCTTCAGAAGATAAATTTCAAATTTCATCACATTTTGAGAGTGCGTCTGCAAATTCTTTCAATTTCAGACGGTCCAAAATTTGGAGTAGAGAAGGGATTAAGGGGTAGAGGGAGTTGTGAAAGAGGGGGCTAAGGGTATGGGTGTCCGTTCGGACCATGCAAATTTGTCATCCGTTTCGCATATGTCCACGAATTGGATATTTGCATAATGATGTCTCGATTTGTGAAGTGCCTGATGCCAACACACGAACGCCCAACATATGTATATATACCCCCGGAGAGCCCATCCACATCTACCATGTAGTTGGTGGTTAATCCGTGCGAAAGACATCAATTTCTATATTGAAATTTCCAATAATTGTTTCAGTGTTAAACGAAAGAAGTGATACATGTGAACTTTTAACAAGGCGGCTGCCTTATGTAACTGCATTGTCATAGGATTTAAGTGTTGCGATCTGACGGACAAAATATATATTAGCAAAAGAGAAAGACCAAAACAACATTCAGTGAAATAAAACACCACTCAGTGAATAGGATAAATTGATTCGGTCATTGTTTTATAGTGTCTTTAGTCATTTGTATTCTTTTCTGGTGACAAATACAACTTTAATACTGATCATTGGCTTTCAAAGACCATCTTTCTTTGAAAAGAGAACATAATTAGTTTAAAGTGGACGTACTGCGATCGTTCAATTAAGTATTTTGTTTATTTCGACCACATACTTCAAAAGATATAAAATTTAAAAAAAAGCCAAAAAAAAACATTTGAAAGACTTTTGGTCACAAATCTAATTTAACAAAAGCGATATAAGAAGTTGAGTGAATGAGTGAAGTGTAACGTTTGATTTGTTAATTGGGTGATTCGCTAATTAAGAGATACGACGACCCGAAACAAGAAGCAATGTACACCGGGTATTATCAGATGGGGAGTTATGGGTATGACTATATGTATCACGAGAAGTTTCATCAATACACGTATGGTGAGTGAACAGATTCATTATAATGACTACCAACAACGTCATATTTCCAATTTGTTTTTTTATTCTTTACCAAACAATGAATAACGACATTTGACCAGTTTTCTTGCTCACGACTCTTGAAAACATTGTAGGAAAAGGTGAAACTATTTTTGACTAGCAATTGCTCTTTTTCTCACAGTGTTTTCTACTCGATTAGGTTATATTTTCTATTTCATCCCGTTTTGAAATGTCATCTGCAAGCTCTTCCAATTTGGGACAATCTTATATTTGGCCTTGGTAAAGGGTTAACCATCTACCAAACGACAAATTATCGACTGTCCCAAATTCAAAGAGTTTGCAGACGACATTTCAAAATGTGATGAAATTAAACAAGACATCTTCTGATAGGACAGAAAACATTGTTAGAAAATGAGAAATTGCTCGTCACGAGCAACTTCTCTTTTCCCACAATGTTTCCAGAGTCGTCTGCAACAAACTGGTCATATGGTGATATTTTATGGAAATGGGATAACAGCATCGAAAACAGGTATGGCAACAAAAGTGATTGTTTAGAATCATCAATTCACTCTGTTATAGAAATGAGACCGAAGTATTTTGAACGCGAAATTGCACGAAATGCACGTGTTATCGAATGATTTTTTTTATATAAAACTTGGTAGTTTGTAAGTGAGAATAATGCCAAAATTGTAGCTAAATCATTCTTAAACAAAGTTGACTTTACCAATTAATCTATTTTTGGCGTATTTGTAGCAAACGAGTACTGTATTGATCAGTCCTCCTAGTTTAAAGACTCCTTAGCATATAAATTGTTCAAACACATTTGGCGGGAGTTTTGGTTATGAACAAGGAAGAACCAGACTCAAGAAAGTGGCTTGAAGTATATTGAGACTCGTATAGGCCTCCTTAGCCTTATTAAATGTTGCGAACAAATTTGGTCCGAGTCCTTGTTATGAACCAATGACTGTTGAAACAGAATCAAGGTGGTTTCTTAATTCATAAAATCATGCTTCTTTCGAAATCAAACCAAAATTGATCAGTCATACGTAAGATTTGGAGAATCATTTAATATATAAAGACTTCAGAATTAAGACGCATCAAAGCTTCCGTAGTTACATCAAATTTCCGCCCTGCTTCAGCAACGAGTACAGCTGTTTTTACACAGACGATGACATAGGCTATTTATAGAATGCCGGCGTGGGGGAATTTCAGCAAGCGGTGTTCCTTCTTGATACAAACACAACAACAAACCAATCTCCTTATAGAAACATTGCAAGAAAAGGAGCAATTGCTCGGAACGAGCAATGGCGTCTTTTCTACAACGTTTTCGGATCGCTCGGATTAACTCTTTAGTAATTTTCAACCTGTGATATACTAATTTGAATAGAGTGGAATCGCAGAACTTTCGAAAGCACCAACCTGGAATGAAAAGTTCGCATTTAAAAAGGATCATGCATTGGAATTAGACCAATTGGTGTTTATATGTACGGCAGTAGAAAGGCGAGTGTATGAAACGATGTAGAGTTGAAACATTAGAAGCCACGAGTTGGAAAGTTCAACAAAAATGTGAACATCATGTTTATTTAGCGGGCCAGGAAAAGCTTCGCGGACTTTCCGCGAATACTCGTTAATTGGGAAGTGAACCATGGATACGGAATTGGATATTAGGAATATGGTTACTGTACTAGGTAATGGTAATTTTGTAAATCTTCCATCGAAGCTCTTTAAGGGGAAAATATAGAAGTTCTAAAGTTTGTTAGGCGTTAAAACTAAAGACTAATATTGTTAACTGATTAACGCATTGGTTTATTGAACTAGCAATTGATTTTCTTTATAAACTTAGTAATACGTTAATTAACTAAATCAATGATCACTTACTATCAAATCCGATTGAATAAAGTGTGTTAGATTGAGATTATGAGATCCTTGTTTTTTATAAAGTACACAAAATCCATCTTGTTAACGTTCAGTGACGCAGTCTTTGATTCATTTGCTTACGACTCACGTTTGTATGTTTCATAATCTTACACTTTGTTAATACTTCAAATCAAAATAAACTGAAGTTTTGACACACGCTTAACTATTCTTAGAGCTTTTCGACAGAGGGAAATGTTGACCTATACCAAGAGGGAACAATGATTTAAAATGTCTTTGAAAGAAACCGTATCTTGATAACCATATGTATGGAAAGAGTTAGAAACTGTCTCTGCCTGTTTGTCTGTCTCTTCTCTCTTTCGCTATCTCTATGCCCCTGTTTGTCTCTTCTCTCTTTCGCTATCTCTATGCCCCTGTTTTTCTCTCTCCCGACTTTCTTAATCTGATTCTCGTTTTCCTCTATCCCTCTTCCCTGCTACTTCTTTATGTTAGAGACATACAGAAAGAAACAAAAAGACAGACAGACGGCTAAAACCCGCGAAGAGAGAATGGTTTGGGGAACAAGCAAGATACACTAGAAAAGAGAAAGGCTGCATAGGTTGAAATGATCTCAGAGATTTTAATCAAACCTTTACTCCCAATTTAATGTACTAATAGTATACTATATTAATTAAGTACTTTTATATAGTACATGTATTTGGAGGTTATCCATTAACCATTAAAGCGAACCACTGTTCAAAGAAATGGAACGCAAGAGAATGTAAAAAGAGACATTGTGAATAGAACAAAAAATGACACAGGAAATACGTCCCATAAGGGGGTGGGGTATACCACATGGACACCACATGTTGAGAGGGCTCCTAGCCGGTTGTTTGTTTTACAACCCCAATTAATCCGTCCGGGATTACGTAACAGATCGTCCATCTGGGATAATCCGGGCTTCGTAATCAATTTAATCTATTCCCTCATTTATAAGAATATCGGGATTTTCCGAACTTTTGTTGTACAAGAATTCAAAATTCAATAGGGAAAAAATATCCACAGACTTAAATATATGCAAATGGACATTTTTTCAAAAATCAATGAAAGACAAGTAATCTGCAACGTAAAAGACAATCTTCAATTATACTATCTAAAAAGGTGTTGGGTATTCTTTTAATCAATTGACATCTTCATTTGCTTCGAATTGTTACTTGCCACAACAAACAAAATAAGCAAACATCTAAGAACCAAGTTTCTGATAGTCTTGGAGCCAACGATATGATATAAATCAGGGAAGCTTGAAGGGACGGTACAGCTAATGATGGATGTGACCTTTCGATACACCTGGCCGACATATCCGGGGTCATTAACACCCTGATCAACTATTTCCATGATATGCCTCTATAAACAGTCGGACCTCGGTTATTCGAACTCGAAGGAACTGTTGGAGAAAGGCAAGCTTTTGTGTGTACTTAATGCGAACATTCTACGCAACCTTTTCTTTATATACAGTCGAATTCCAATTGTTCAAAACTGACAGGACTTTTGTTTTCAACCGTAAAAGGCAGGGAGATTTTTTATGCATTTTTATTAATTTATATGACTCCGTTTGTTCAAAGGTTTGTCTTTTTTTATTTCGAATAAGGCAAATTTAAGGATGTATTAAACGCGAACACTCTAGAGTCTATGCAACCTTGTCTTCTATTAACAGTCACCTATCTATATGTAATGTTTGCGTCAATTAAATTATTTCTGATTCTGATTCTGTTATTTGAAGTCGACAGATCCGGAATAATGTCATGTCTAGATTCATATGTCTAGTCACACGTAGTTCTTTACAGTTTTTCTAGCGACTTTGTCCTTGTAACCAGTCTAACGACTATATTATAGTATCAATAGTCGTCTGAGATCTGATGTTGAGGTTCTTCAGTTTGAAAGAAATGAAATCTCATGGTTCGCGAAAACCCATTACCAAACAATAACGACATTTAAACACTATGTTGCAGGCGACTCTGGAAAACATTGTGGGAAAAGGAAAAATTGCTCGTAACGATTTCATGACATTTTGAAAGGTTGTCTGCAAACTTTATCAATTAGGAACAGTCATAAGATTTGGCGTTTGGTAAAGGGTTAAGGGTTGTATCAGTCCATTTCGATATCATTAATTCTAACACACGGACAGGTGCCAAGCCTTTCGTGAATGCTTGCCTCTCTTCATGATAATTCATTTTGATCACACACCTGTTATAGAATATGTTTGAAACCATTGTGATAAAAGCATAATTTACTTAAAATTTGCAATTGGTCTCAGATTTTGATCATACAACTGTTAAAGAATATGTTAGAAACCACCATGACAAAAACGATATATTATTAAAATAAGAATTCGACCACTTGATTCACACACCTGTTTCAAAATATGTTAGAAACCACTGTTTCACAAAGGATCAAGTACTTGAAGTGAGGTCACATCATTTTGATCATGCACTTTTTTTAATGATATGTTAGAAACCACTGTGACAAAACATAGATTACTTAAAAAGAGCAATTACGAGCCCGTTTTGATCACATTCCTGTTACAGAATCTTGTACAAATGTTTTTCTCCTTTTAATATGTGACCATTCGAGCAAATCAATGTCATCTCATACCTTATTTGTCTATATCGACTATGAAAAAAGCTTGAAGCTTTTTATTTTCTCTCTCAATGACTGCTTCCTAGGTATCAATGTATAGAAGAACTGACCGCATTATCAGAAACTCAGTTTTAAGCAATGATCCATAAAGACAGCGTAAATATGATTAACAAATAGAAGGAAAATAGAAAAAAATACAAAATCTTACACACAAAAAGCCTGAGCAAAATGAGCGAAATGGGGTTTTACAAGTAATATAACACAAAATACAAAAAAAAACGTTAGAGCACTTTGAGATCAAATATGCGACTAAGTATTTGAAACATATGGGAACATTGCCACCAAGTTGCGTTTATTTATTGTTTTACTTTCGCGGTTTCTCTTATATACATTGCCCCTGCGTATCAAGTTACATTCGAAAACAATATGTCATGTCTACGCATAAAAACGTCTAAACATTAGAGCATTCTAAAGCACGTTTCATAAACCCATAGTTTCAACACATAACCCTCTGTATTCTAGTTTCGTTTAATTCAATAGTTTACGATGAATGTAGAAACAATATGTCTTTAAATATTCGTGATTTTCAAAGTATAGCATGATTCTATTTAGTATTATGAGATAATTCTTGCAAGTGTTGAGCATTATTCGAAAAGTACAAACACAAAGCCGTACGGATTGAATGATCTTTCTAAACTGAAATAATGTTTAACGGCTTTTTGCGCAATAAACATTTTCATTGCAAGACAAGCAAAAAAAAATTGCAAAACGTTTATCAATATAGTGAGACATCATTCACCAGAACTCCTCTTTAACCAAACGGGGATTCCGTATTTCAAAACACAGTGAAGGAATTTCAACCCTTATTCACGAAACTTCATGAGAACGTACCCAACTTCCTTCTGGCGCAAATTGAGACAGCCTTTTAAGAAAACTCTAAGATGCATTATATTTCCGGGAACAACTGTTCACCTTTTTCACAAATTGTTGACAAACAAAACGCCAAATATGTCGTTGTTTGGTAAAGTAGGTATCTTCAAATGCTGACGTTTAATCGCTGGTATCATAGTTTTCAAACAATTTTTGATGCAAAACTATCAAGTCATTGTGAATGCCGTTTTAATGAAGTAATGAGATAAGAGAAGTACATATCACGACCAACCTGTAACATTAGGCAGTCTAATTTAAAACCACGAGGTCGAAATTGGTTACAATTTTGTTACAATGGTTTATAGCAAATATCAAATTTGAATGATTTTATCAAGCTTTTAAATTGTCGGGTTCTGTTACCTTCAACTTGGACCTGTTTCAAATGCGTACGTGCGATCAAAGGACCAACGTCACATGTGGTAATGTGACAGATCGAAATTGAAGGCATAAGCAGACGGCAATTTCAAAATGAATTTTGTTGCAGAGATTGTCTTATTTTGTCACGTTATTTTTCCTTGTTTTTTTTTCGATACATGTGCATAGAAACCAGTCAGTCACCATGAAGTAAAATAGGTTAACCCTTATAGTTTTGGGAAAATGACGACACAAAATCTATTTCCAGAGAACTACCCAGCATTCTTAGGGTTAACCAATTACCAAACAATAACGACATTTGACCAGTTTGTTGCAGACGACGTTGGAAAACATTGTTGGAAAAGGAGATTTTGCACATGACGAGCAATTTCTCCTCTTCCCACAATGTTTTCTACCCTACCAGAAGCTTGTTTTCCAATTCAATCTTAAATGCCGTCTGTAAACTCTTCCAATATGGGACATTGGAACATTTAACGTTCGGTATAGTGTTAACAAGTAGTAGGCCATATGCAGTTGCCTCACGGAGCTACCATATTTAGGAGCAGGAGGTTTATTCATTGACTGTTTCTTATCAGTAGAACTGTTTGCGTTGTCACAATTTATCTGGACCTCAACAGGGTTTCCCATGTACGAACAATTGGGGCTCCAATAAGGGGTGTTGTGAGGATTTCATATCGCACGAATTAAGATTAATTGGGGCACACGGAAGGGGCATTGGTTAATCATATCCATGTAACAAGCCATTGCTAATTAGCTAGCTTAGTTAAATTGAAGAATCTAAGGAGTGTGGTGGTTTTCTCGACACTTATACCATTTCACTTTATCAAATAATCTAACCTTTATTTAACTTGATCATAAAGTATATAGACTCACCTCCTACAACTCTATGGCATTGCACTTTTCTTAAACGTAGTGTTATGTTGTAAATGTGTTTTATGATTGTACATTGATGAGATTTAAATGAACATAACTTTTCATTTATTTCTAGAATTACAGTGTCTGAAGTTTCATTTTTAAGAATTTAGTGGTATATAAGTTCCTCATTCCCATGCGTTTGATGATGAGGAAAACGAAATTGTCAATTTTATCATGGAGGAAGGCCCGTAGATTAACAAATCTATTCAATAATTGCTTTCCACCACCATATCACAATTAGTCTACGATTGCCCTGTTCAAGCCCTTGTTCGAAATAAAATTATTGTTGGTAAATTCCGTTAGTTACTGACCAATTTATCCATAAATGAATAATGAATCAATAACTAAAAACGGCGATGATAATGAATACATCGTTGAAATATATTTTTACATCTTTATTGATGCTGATGAATCTATAACTGAAAATGGTCATAAAGCTATCTTCAGACTATCGAAGCGCCCTTCAAACCCATTCATGGGAGGTGATAATAATGACACTGATATTGATGGTGATGATGATAACTATGATGATGCTGATGATGCTGCTGCTGATGATGATGATGATGATGATGATGATGATGATGATGATGATGATGATGATGATGATGATGATGATGATGATGGTTTTGGTGATGATGATGATGATGGTGGTGGTGAAGATGATGATGATGGTGGTGATGATGATGATATGAAAATGATCACCACGAAAATGCTGAAGTTGATGATGTGAATAATGATCATGAAAATGACAAAAATGATGATTGTAAGGATGAAAATGATGCTACCAATCATGACAAATTTTATTCATTACATCCATTCTAATAACAAACCCATCATCTCTTTCCAGATGAGGATTTTTACGCTGAGGGGCGGGAATGCGTCAACTGTGGCGCCATATCCACACCCATGTGGCGCAGGGACGGGACGGGGCATTACCTCTGCGACGCATGTGGGCTCCATCACAAGATGAATGGGTTCAACAGATATCAGGGTAAATCGTCACCGGGTGCAGAGGTGCGTAGTCTTATATTGCATGTCCCCCTTAATTGATAACTCGTCTTCCCCCTTCATCATGGCGCTGTGAGACTTATGCTTTGTTAGAATTAAAAAGTAAGCACTCACCCGGCTTCTGAATTGATCCAACTGTGCTTAAGATTTATAAACAGCGCTTTAATGTTGTCCTGCATGCAGTCTTCTTGCTTATGACATTGTTTGATACAAATAACAATTATGATTTGAAAATAGTCTTTTTGTCTTATAATTATAAAAATTAACATAGAAACTTGCCATTTTGGGATGCATATTAAGAAATAATTTGACGGGGGAAGAAGGTAGCGGTAACTATGCTGTATATACATCCGACACATCAAGCACACAAGGGCTTGAAAGAAGACCCTTCCCTTATGATCATTGGTCGTTGGTCCTAATTGAATATTGTTTAAAAAATCGAGCCTATTAATTATATTTAGTATAAATTGTTATGTTTAATATAGGAGAATAAAATAGTCTACAATATTATTAATGCGAATAGACCACGATTGTAACATGTTTTAATTCTGAAATTACAGCAGAATGAACCACCCGAGAAGAAGATGAGGGAATTCGACAAATATGACAAAGTAAGTAAGAGCAGCTGTTTCTGACAGCCAACAAATATAATAGTAAAGATACAATAAAATCCCGATTTTTCAAAGTCGAACCTTTGCGCAAAGGCATGGTTTCGAAAAGTTCCTATTACATGTATATTAAGAATATCCATCATTCCCATGACCGAATATGATTTGATGTCACATTCGGAAAACCTCGGCCATTTCTTAAAATAACCTCGGAGGTAATGGGGAGCCATTTTTGAAAGTAGGTCAGCAACGAAGGGCATGTCCGTTTGCAATCGTATCTACTCGGAAATCCCCGGCACAAGCCGGGGATTGCCGAAAAGAGCCGATTGACAAAATATGAAACAAAGATGTGTTGATATGATCATCTTTAATGAAAAGGGTAATAAAAACCTTCACTTGTGATATATAACCAATTTGTGTGTATCTAAATACATATTTAGTGCCTGTGTGCATTTTGCGTTATCCGCCGGAAATAAGGCGAATTACCCCAGGATTTCTGGTGTATTCATGTACTGCTTACGAGGTATATCTACCGACTTGTTACGGGGATTGCCGAGTAGATACGATTGTTGATGTCATTGTGGTCTTTCGGAGGAGGAACCCTTTTTGACATCGCAAGATCTACAAACACGATGAAGCGATTCTTTTCCATCAGTTTCCAACAACATTTAAGACTTTATGTCAACCTGAAAAACTGCCGATGAATGAAAAGCAAATCGAATAAGAAATGACACGTATTCAGCGCTTCCTTATGACTTCGATTCTTTGACGCATACGTTAGTTGCCTGGGCTGGCGAAATCTGATTTTGATTGACTTGTTCCTAAATGCCATCATTTTACTTCACTTTTCCGTATTTCAGTTAAAAATCACTTGTCCGTTGAGGCTTTTGGATAGACTGGCATTACAAACAATTGGTTTTGTCATCTTTGAATACCAGTGTATATATCAATATATCTTACTCGCATTAAATGAACGGTTTAGGTGTTTGGTAGTTTCTCGTCACAATTCTTGATAATCTTGGCAGTCCCTCTTATGGTCAAATATTTATCATAAATTGCATCATACACTTTATTTTCTAAAACAGAAGATGAAAAATAACTATTAGGAGATAGTTTATGCCCTCTAGATACGTGCATAAACCATATTTTCTCATTTTCAAATCTATTCCGTATAATTTCCTTTTTATTATAAACTGGTGTATTTGCGATATTGTATCTAGCGCCGACCTCTAATGGCATGTATAACCCATATTGTTTTTATATTACAGAACAGTAACAAGTCCCGTTTAGGTCTCCAATGCTCCAACTGCAACACCACCACGACCACACTGTGGCGCAGGAACGGCGAGGGGGAACCAGTCTGCAATGCTTGTGGTCTCTACTTTAAACTGCATCAGGTATGTTTTGTTGAATTGATATCTTAACCGTTTACCAAACACCAAATTTTCGAATGTCCCAAATTCAAAGAGTTTGCAGACGACATTTTTAAATGTGATTAAGTTTAGGAATCGTCTTCTGATCGGACAGAAAACATTGTGGAATAAGGAGAAATTGCTCGTCACGAGCAATATCTCCTTTTCCCATAGTGTTTTCCAGAGTCGTCTGCAACAAACTGGTCAAATGTCGTAATTGTTTGGTTATGGGTTAATGGAGGTTATTTGCTCTTAGCCTTCAACAACGAGCTTTCGCTTCCACACGCTCAATGGAAAACCATTGGGACATCTATGTTTTGGGAAGTTTATTTCTTGGCAATGATACAATGAAATAACGAAGCACACTCAACCTGCTTTGAATACAGGGTAGTTCTATATCACCTTACATAATGTACACAGTAGGTGATATCATAAACTATTGATTTATTAGTTTTTGTTTAAAGAAAATGATGTTTATATTTTCCCTGCAATAATTTTAATGTTGCCTCGATGTCCTGTTTTGGACAAGGATATTTTTTATGTCCAATGAAAAAGTAGTTTGGATGGTATGGCAAACACAAGTTTTGAATATATCAATTCATAATGGTAAAAAAATCACACGATCACAAAATCACACGGTAACAACAAATAGTTCAAATCACGCCCCTTTTTTCCAATCCAGGTGAACCGCCCCATGTCGATGAAGAAAGACGGGATACAGACGCGGAAGAGAAAGCCGCGAACCTCGAGCGGAAAGAAGGGGTCATCGAAGGACCACCACGGACACGGTGGACACATGTCCAAGAGTCTCCATACAGAGATGTCCGGCGGAGCGACTTCACTGCTTGACCTCAGTCATCGTACGGAGGGGTCATCTATCACCTCAAGTAAGTCATGGTCTGTCATAAACTCCTCACAGTGATCTCCCCTCGCTACTCGGCATTGCTCACTGCCACCACAAGACTTTCGCTGGTCATCATTTACCTCAAATAAGTTTGGTACTGGGCATTACATGTACATTTTTATGTACCCAAATTTAAAGGGTTTTTTCTTTCGTTGCTCGAATGATAAACCTTCTAACTATGTTGATTTGAATTCTGTTGGCTCAACTCTGCCTCGTCAATGCCGAAATGGTAAAACAACTATACATGGCATGTCGTTAGGAAAGTAACCATTATGTTTAAGTCGCAATTTGGGTTCATTAAGATTTAAAACTTTCCATGGTGGGATAGAAACTTCAAAAAGAAAGAACATGTCTATATAATAAAAAAAATTGCAATAGGTAACAGTTTGTTGACAATCGGTCATTTCCCATTTGTCCATACAAAGAAACGTCACGCTAGTTGCTGGTCAATGTTTTCAAATCTGCTCATACGAAGGAACGTTTTGCTTTTGCTCATTGACAGATGAGTTATTATAAGTTCCTTAACATCGAAGATATTTAAAAGTACAATAGAGCATCAAGCCCCCAAACATATCATAAAAAATATCCGGGGCACTACCCTGGATAATGAAATTTGTGAAAAACGATTTTTTTTCTCAAAAAAACTTATTATCTAAAATCACACAACTTTCAGTGCAAGACCTCAAGCCCATGATGTCATACAACAACAACAACCACAACAACAACAACAGCATTTTCCAAAACAACGGATCCGGTTCCGCCGTTCTTGCAGCGCTTAACACCCCACCTCCAATGCTACTTCCGGTCAGCGCCCTCGCCTCGCAGCTCAACTCTCCGATCAGCTCCGGCTACCGACCTATGACCTCCGTGTACGAGAACCTGTATGCCAAACCCATGACCAGCGTGTCGGAGAAAGACTATGTGAACTCGGTCGCGAAAAACAATCCCAGTTTATCCAGTTTAATGAACTTTAAAATCGACACGTCCGCCTCCCAGCATGTAAAGACGGAGCCAGGAGTGAAAACGGAGCTTTCGAATATATCATGCTTCACATACTTACGTCCGGAAGATTCTATGTCCTATAATAACGATAAACCTGACCATCAGCCAATGTTGGACATTAAGAGCGAGTCGGTGGACCAGTCTATGATGATGAAATCGTCAAACGACCTTTTCGAACCGTCGCCACCGAAAGCGGTACCAGTTAGTGTTGTGGAGACCGGTTCCCCTGATCAACGAGACAACAGACTGGGACGGCTGGAAACCAGCGCAGATATTATCCAACTGAAGCCGGCCATGACAGTTACCCAGTCGTAGGCATAGCATTGGCAACCATTTTTCTTTTAATTTTGTATTGGTAATGTTAATATTTTTCATTGCAGCGAAAGAGGTTTTTTACCTGTTGCACTGTTTTGCCATTTTTGTTACATGCTTCCAATAGCCTACAAGGTCTGAAGAATGCATACCAAGAACATTTGCATAGGCCTACGGCACTTTGAGAAAGATTCTGTTAATCATTTTTAATAACATAACTGATTGTATAGACACAATTCTTAACAAATTCACATACTTCAGGGTTCGCAGACAATATAAGGTCAAGAAGGGAAATGTGGTGTAGATCTATATTACAAAAATACCATATATGGGAACTTATGATAACACTAACAAGCATCAAAGAAGATATGTGATGAACACTTGCAGCATTAGGTTGAATTCATGTACTGCAGCTTTAAGCTAACATTTGGCACACTTGCAGCACTATGAAGGAAGAAATATCATGCACATTTGCTGCGTTAAGTGTATATTGTGCAGTGAAGCATTAATTTAATATTTGCTTTGCTGCATTAAGTTATCTATATACACTGTCACTTTAAAATAAATTTGATGCACTTCAGTAAAAAGTTGCACTTTGTGCAATTCACTATAAGTTTATTTTGTATAATAATTTTTTTTCCACTACAGCATTAAGTAATTTTGTCCACACCAGCATTGGCTAAATTTGTGCATTGCAACATTAATAAAAGTGTGTGTACTGCAGTATTATTTATTTGGACATACCTGCACCATTAGGAAGAAATTTCATTCACACTGTGACTTGCAGGATCATGGAATATATTTTATATTAACTTCCAGAATTAAAGAATATCAAGCATATTTCAAAGCTTCCATGTAATACTTTATTAAGTTCTTCATGTTTATGAAGCACTTACTAGTCTTGCATTGAACCCTTGATTTGCAGAATAACATTAATTTTGTGTGCATTTTGTAAAAGTTGCAGTGCAGCATCAACAAATTTTACAGCATTATGTTATTTATAGATTAAACATTTAAATCAGTCAATAGTGGACTGTTCTGAAATTCATGTATGCATTATAATGACGAGAAATATGGGTCAATAAGGGGTAAAACAATGTGTGAAAAAGATTTTGTGGTATATGTTTCAGCATTTTGTATATCTATTTGATGAACTTTGCATAATCACTATTTGATGCCAATTAGTGTTGCCAGTGTATTAACCAAGAATACTCTGATTTTAAAACCAAGCATATAAGGGACATAGAGAAGCACAGTTTTAAAGGTTCTTGGTCACAGAAGAGAAAATTTCAATGTCAAAATAAAATGTTGATGAGGGAAAACAGTTTTTGAATTCTTGTTTGATATACAATTAAGAGTACAGTGTAGCTTTTGAAAGCATAAATAATTCAGGAAGTGTCAATTTATCTAAGTATGAACATCTTTATGCGGTAGATCTCAAAAGCGAAGTTGTTACGCTTTTTGATTAACATGTAATATATTATTTTATTGTATACACACTTCAAAGAATTAAAGAAAAAAAATCTTAATAAGCTTCCAACGGATTTTCTTCAGTGGGTATCATATAACTGTACAGCTGTTGCGCAATTTTAAAGAATTTTTTTTTTACTTCCAACATTTCTCACATCTGTGAACAAGCACCTTTAATAAAAAACACTGTAATTGTAAAACAATTGGTCCATATAAGTGGGTATATTAGGGTTATTTTACATAAACTATTTTTACATTATTAGACAAATCCTTTATTGTAGGTACTTATTTGAATTGTCTTAGTGAGTACCCACAATATAGGGTTTGAAATAGTGGAACAGATGTTAGCGTTTGGAATATGCCAATCATCTGGACTTCAGAAAAAACAGGCATGCCTTATATTCAATTGGCTGTTTGTTAAACAGGTTTTGTACTAAATCAAAAATAAATGAATTAAGACTTTTTTCATATACATGTACTTAACCTAAATCAACTGCATCAACAGACATGGTGATTATGATTTAAGGTGAAACAGCTTTGAACATAAAAATTCACCTTTCAATCACAATTTAAGGGTTCAATGCAATACAATAGTAAGTGCTTCATGTTTATGAACCACTTACTATAGTCTTGCGTTGAATCCTCGAATAGTTAACACCAAAGTATGAAAAGCAAATACTATGTTTTAATAATTCAATATCCTCATATACTGCTACTTTCAATTTTGATCATTCTCATATCTAACAATAGAAATATGCCAATTGGGAAATTGGCTTGTAGGGAGATAATAAACATTAAGATTTGGAAATTGAAGGGTATTAGACATTGTACCTTGAAAATTGTTATACATCTATATAAATATATGTCATTACGAAAAAACATTTTTTGATGTAAATGAACCAATGAATTACAAGTAGATGTATATATATTAAAGTTGAATGCAGAAACATTTTGTAAATTTTACCATTTTTCAGTCATTAAAAGATAGACTCTCAAATAATTCTGGTTTGTTGTTTTGGTATCATGTCCAAAGAATTCCTGTATGCTGTGTCAACAATTTTCAAATTATATCATCGATTTCCTGGGATTAACTAGATCTAGGCCTTTGCCCTTAAGTGTATTGCCAAAGCACATTTACCCAGAACCAGCGTCTCTCGTGGGGTTCGAACTAGATACCCCAGGTTACAAGTCTGCCAATTTATCCATTAGAATGCTGAATAATTTGCTAAAAATAGATTTTGTGTTATCTGCTTTCCAAAACCTCAAATATCTTCTTAATTTTGTTGTTGAAAGAAGCTCAGAGCAGCCAATAGAGTATATCACAGGCTAGCCGCCAATTTACTTGACACCTGGCCTAAATCCAGCCTAATTGCATTAGCATAAACCCGATTCCAGCACTTTAAGGGTTAACCACTGAGCTATGCAATACGCTAAAAGAAATTGAACATGCTTGACAAACATTTATGTAGGGATTGTTTGACAGGTTATTTACCTAGGCTTTACCAACTGAAGTTACGAGAAGTTGAACCAGAAGTTAATTATATCAGTACTTAATTGTATCTTTACAAGGAGAGACTTATTATTGGCCGATAGACAAATGGGTGAATTGAAAAAAGAAAAATCAAAGCTTCCTTTAACATTGCATAGCTGACAGTACAACCAGGTAGATGTTATGCTCTTAGTGGGTTAAAACATTTTGGTCAGTTGGATTTAAACTTTAACAGAGCTGGACCTTGTACTGAGAGCCCAGGGAACCGTTTTACTAAACATTTTACACTTGCGTAAGTCTCAAACAACAATTCCTCTTAAATAGATATTGGGTGAAGCAATATTGCAAAGTAACGCATCATTGGAAGCGTCTCTCCGAGATGCTTCCAATGACGTGTCACATTCATAGGCATAGGAGCTGGGGGGGGAACCACCCCCAATATCCAGAGCGGGGGGGCCAGAGTATACTTTGGCACCCCCAATATTCACAATGGCAAATGAAGATATTTAAAAGAAACAAAATTTAACAGCAGAATAAAAATAAATGTCTATTTTTGTGCTTTATCTAATACCAATTCGCCTTTTGTTACGAACAGAAACCTTAATCCTTTTGACGTCATCATTGCAAATGGCAATCTGTGAACACATTGGGTTTGTCCAATGAAAACCCAAAAATACCCGGGAAGTTTTGATTGACGAAAAATGGTGTAAAACTCTAAGGAGTCGGACTCAATATTTTCTTCAACTGTTAGCTAAACCTTCAATAATAATTTAATTCTTTCACTATGGCTGAATCCGTGGCTGTGACAGTCTGGTCGCTGCCACTTATTGTGAAGATCAATTTCTTTTATTAAAGATACACATTTTCACATGCTTTCTTTTAATTCTCATAAAGTTATTGAATTTGTAAATGCATGAATAGTCATGAAAAAGTTTAGGAACATTTATTCTTACACCGGTCCTCATCTGAAGTTTGAATTGGAGACAACTATGTTTCAAACACAAAATAACTTATATTGAAGGAGGTTATCAAATAGGGTCTCACAGCATTCATAAATCAATTTTCATGATCTTTATGAACATAATAAAAGAACTCCATATATATATTCAGTAATTTATTTGTACTCATATCCATTCATGTGCCTTTAATTAAGATGACTAAATAAATTACAAATAGAAATGCGCGTCTAACATAAAAGGTTTTATTTGGTTCATATTTCATGACATGATTCTATCAAACAGAGTACATTAATGAAATGGTTTTTGCATAGGATTTCTTTTTTCAAGCACATACTCATATAGATGAAAAATTGCGATAGAAATATGTGTGCAAAGAATGAAGACATATTTCCATTATAAGCATTTTGTAACACTTACGTAACTTTTCATCGATACCATTATGCCAAAACAAAGAAAATTGTTAACCATTACACAGTTAGTAAATAACTTATTCAGTCTATTCCAACAGGAGGAATAGACGTAAAGAATGACTAATCATTTTGACATTTGTGACTCTGTCCTTTGTTTAACCCTTTCCCATACAATATCGACATTTGACTACTTTGTTGCAGAAGACTTAAGAAAACATTGTGGGAAAAGGAAAATTGCTCGTAACAAGCAATTTTTCCTTTTCCCACAATGTTTTCTGCCCTATCAGAAGATTATTTTCCAATTTCATCATATTTTGAAATGTCGTCTGCAAACTCTTTCAATTTGGGACTGTCGAAAATTTGTTGTTTGGTAGAGGGTTAAATGCCGATTTGTGAAATAATCATAAAAATTATCAACATCTGAAATTAAACCAAAGACCTACTGTCTGCATATACATAACTGTTTATTCTGTGACATTTGTTTTGGTAATATTGGGTTTAATGCTGTTTCAACAGTTGTTCAGTTTTCCTCGATTCACAAGTACTACCCAAGAGATCTTAAGTATATTGCCAAAGTACACTCCCATCAAACTAGTGGTACCAGCGGGACTTGAACCTAGGACCTCTCTGTTCTATGACTGCTGCCTCAAACACTGGGCCAATATATAGTAATGATCGTATACAGTAATGTGTTTCAGATTGACAACCACAAACCCTTGGACTAAGAGTAAGAGGTTGACTTGAATAATTACAAGAGCAAACAACTAAAAATTAATAAGATAAAGACTACATTTCATAAAGAAATTAGGATGAAACCAATGTGACTAAAGATAAATTGCTCCTAAATAGGATCATTTGTCACAATAGCTTCTTAAGTCCTCTGGTACATAGATATGCATAGAAAGGTATGTATATGAGAAATGGTGTTAATGAATCGGATAAGATCCTCAATTCAGTCACAATGATACCAACCCCAAATCACGACTTTTCTTTTTTAACCCTTTACCAAACGCTAAATCTTCAGCTGTTCAAATTGAAAGAGTTTGCAGACGACAATTTAATTGTCTTCTGATAGGGCAGAAAACATTGTGGGAGAAGGAGAAAATGTTAATTCGGAGCAACTTCTCCATTTCCCACAATGTTTTCAAGAAATGTCTGCAACAATTTAGTCAAATATCGTTATTGTTTGGTAATGGGTTAAGTAATTATTATTTAAAAAATCTGCTGGTGCTTTCAAATAAAAGCCTGGACATCAAAGTCTTAATTAACACAACAGTTTGTGAAACAAGGGGTTAAACAACATAAAATTTGGTTAGAAACTAATAAAAAAATGTAATCAACACTTGCAATGAATAAATTGGCAGCCATTTTGGATCATTTTATTGTATTGAGTTCAAACCTTTATCAAAAACAAATTTCAGTTATATTACAATGTCCCTTGGAGTCAAAAATACTAGACGAAGGGCTCTGAAGTGTCTTGCCAAAGGACACTCCCACAAAACCAGTGGTACTGTTAAGAATCAAACCCAGGACCCTCATTTCCAGGTCTGCCAACTTAACCACTGGTCCGAGCAGGACCGCTCTTCTTTGCATAAAACCAGGGACTCACCGTCTGCATTTGCACTAGGGGTTTTGATGAAAAGTAAGTACCCACTATCATCGTTCCATTTGATGACACTAGAGTTCTTGGAGAAAAGGGCTAAATATCAATGATCACAAACACTTCGTGCTGTCCTTCCTTATCGTAGATCTGCATATTCGAATAAGTAATTGCTTTCACTTCTGTCCCTTGTGGGTGCTTTTGAATGTCAAATTCTTCCCCGTAACTGGAAATAGATTTAAAATGACATTTAAAATAAGGGTGCAACAGAAGTGAAAATAAATTAAGAAGGAAAATTCAGCATTAGCTTTACTATAAGAAAAGCTTATCTCTATCGAATTGAACTTTTAGAATTTAGAAAAAAAAAGAGTAAAAATGTAAAACATGCAAATTAAAGACAGAAGATAATAATACAAAACATTGTCAGAGAAATGAGAATTTTTGTATCTACAATTTAGTACAGTGAAGCCATAACCCATTACCAACAATAAAGCCATTTGACAGGTTTGTTGCAGATGACTCTGGAAAACATTGTGGGAAAAGGAGAAATTGCTCATGATGAGCAATTTTTCTTTTTTCCACAATGCTTTCTACTCTATTAGAACATTACTTCCCAATTTCATCACATTTTTAAATGTCGTCTGCAAAATCTTCCAATTTGGAAGAGTCGAAAATTTGGCGTTCGGTAAAGGGTTAAACAAAGAAGTAATTTCAATATAGGGAAATATTTTTCAATTTCATCTTTTGAGCTGCAGTTTTACATCCAAAGGATCAAATTCAATTTAGTTAACCACAACATTACTCACAAACGCACAAACTTACCCCTTTGATTTTATTTTAAAATTCTCTAGATCAAACTCTGTTATAACAACTTTCTGGAATGAAAAAAAAAAACACATTTAAAAGCAAGTTCTTACATAATCATCTCCGGATTCAAGATAATCAAATAAATACAAGAAGTGTATTTCTTCATAGTTAATCCTCTCTTTTTTCTTTAAGCTATAGACAATCTTGTTTTAAGTAGCCATAGTAAAACAGGTTGGAACCATGGTAAATAAATAACTGCTTAATTAAGGACGCAAGTCATCCAGAAAATATCATGTATACTAGGATTTAAAGTAATCAAATCAAGTATAAGTCAAGGTTTCAGTGCATGACTTACTGTAAACGTAAGTCTTTCACAAAATGTGTAATTACATTAAACATTCTGAATGATTCTTTTCTTATTTCTTTCTTTCTTTCTCTTCTTATCAATACTATTGGTACATATCAGATGGTATTACTTGGGACTTAATCTTCAAAAAATTTCATCTTGAGATGAACAACTTTCAGATTTATCTATTTAATTGGGGTTTACATTGCATCATCATTATTTCCGTTTCATTGCAATGCCTTTCTCTTAATGATAAAGGGAGACCCAAAACATGACTATGCATAAGGGCTGGTCAGTCTGGGTTGAATGATTGTCATTCTGTAAGTCAATCTGGAAACTTCATCGGGATTTGAACACAAGCATAGAGGATCTAACATAATCAACTACAAAAAAAGTGTTCTGCGTTCTGTTAATTCAACCAGGATGCTGGATCTTAAGCTTTAAATAAAGGTCTAAAGATTTATTTCAAAATTATGTACGGGTAAATGATTTAATACTAAACAGCTCTTAACTGTGTTTAGAAATACAAAGTAATTTACCCTAACAATTTTATACAGTATTAAGAATAATTAAGTCACTTACCCTAGGAATAAAAAAAGGTTCTGCAGAAAATATAAATAACCATTCATCTAAGAAGTGGAAGAGTAGGGAATCTAAATCTTCGCCTGTAATGAAAACAAAAAGTAAAATGAAAATGAAAAGGAAATAACAAGAAAATTATCTTCTTTCTTTTTTACATCATATTTGTACCATCATATTCTTATCTAATGCAATTTCAAAGATTTTAAGACAGTACTTTGTCAAACAAAAACATGCATGTAATTTCTTCTTTTGGCCCTATGCGTTAGAACAATTTTTACATGCAGCAAATGTAACTTAGTTGTATTCAATCATGTTTTCTATCGCTTGCTTATGAGGATCAACAAAAAGTAAAGTTTGCAAAAAAGATATGCATTTTCCTATTAGTTACTTTTCCTGCTTATAACACTTCATGCAAAAGACTGTGACATACATCTTCAAATCTGTGAGCTCTTGTTTTTTAATAATTCTTTAAGTTTTGTTGTGTTGACAGTTCACATATAAATAGACAAAAATCAATTCTACCCTTTTGTACCCAAAGAGAGAATCCATTTTGTGTACCAGAACATTGGTCTTTGGTATGATGTGGCGCTGGCCCAATCCAATCACAATCCATTAACAAGCACAAGGCTCTATAGTTATTATCCTTGGGACAGTACTAATTAATGTAACAAATTACAAAGTACTGACCCAAGGAAGACCAGAAACCCCTCTATTTTCAAGTAGACACAGTCACTCTACCACTTCCTTACCGTAACATACAATTGCAGTGATTACGTACTACCATTATGCCAGCGCGCAAAATCTTACCTTCAGCCTCAAGCTCTTGTTCCTCCAACATTTCCACCGTCGAGAAGTCCGTCGTCATGTAGTTAAACATGGACACTGCCACCTGAAACAATAACACATATTAGAATTTGTGACACAGAGGTACAAAATAATGAGATTTTCTTTTTGAAAGTTGTTAGAAACCCTTGGTGAGAATAGGATATAGTGTTCATTTATCACGGTGGATGATAACAAAATCTGCAGCAGATGCAGTTAAGTGAGGCATTAAGAAGAAAAAGATTAAAACCCCACAATTTCCCACAACTCATTTCAAAGCATATGTAGCAGAAGACATGAGAAACTCACAGTGACTAAAGGGGAAATGCACCAACACCTAAATACTGAGTGGAAAAAACGCATTTTCACATTTTTAAAATATTGATTCGTAAAAAATCCCTTTTGCCTATTCATTTTGGAAATGCTGGCTGTTCTAAAATGAAAGAAGTTTTCTGCAAGAATCAGAAAACATAAAATGTGCATTCCTAGATGTATAGATTCTTTGTCATTGTTGATTGGTAAAAATGGAATATTTGGTGAAATATCTTTCCAGAGGTTTGTATCTGCTTCAATTGTTTGAGAAAATTGGTCCATGGAATTATAAATCAGATTTTATATATCAATCACGTTTCTGCTATATGAATACATCGCCAAGCTGAATCTGTATTCATACAGAGTGAGACCTCCTAACAACTTTATCATTCAACATATTTAAATTTACCTGTACATAGTACACATTAATAACATACCTGCTCAAATGCTTCCTTCAAATCATCACCCCCTAGGATTAATGTTAAGGAAGATAATAATCGATCAATAATAACAAAAATATGATAATGAAAAGAATGGAATAGGATGCAGTACACCCTACAGTAATCACAAGTTTCTGTTTTCTCAATATCTTCTCAGAAAAGGATACATGCATGCAATCTGAAATATAAAGAAACAATAATTAAAACAAAATATTGTCGTGCAAAAGTGAATGTAAATTAAGGGAACTTTCAAATTGTTACAAAATATTCACAAAAATAAGTAAGCTTCCAGTATAGAAATTATTGTATGATAGCATTCAAAAACTGAATTCCCTTTTTTTGCAGCACATCACTTCTGGAACCAGAGTGATGAAAGCACTCTCACTTGGACATGTCATATACAGTTACCAGGATATACTGTCACTCTAATGCATCCCAAGCAAAGGATTTAACCAACTAATGTGTCTAGAGAAAAATATGCTTTTGTAAAGCAATATCTCCTTATGTGACAATGGTTTCAACCCAAAAGAATATCAGACAGCAAAACATTACAAATTACGTTGTATGCTGTCAGGTTGGTGGGTCAGAGAAACCTATATAAATGAAACAATACAGCAAATACTTACTGTACATCAGCTGTGTGATCAAGGTCTGAAAATATAAGGAAAATTAAATTTCATATGTGTGTAATGAGGTCTTTTAAATACACCATTTAAAATTTACTTAAATCCCGATACACAACAATTATACACTGTGTCACATAACCCATAATTCAGAGATAATATAAGACGAAAAAGAAATTCATGAGGACATTATTCCCTTTACTTGATGCTTAAAAAGCTGTTATACAAGATAACAAACACGATTTGAATATACATTTTCTACATTTTGTAGACTCTTAAATCATAGTTCGAAAACAGCAACAAATTCTATACCAATGAACACCCACAAAACTTAATACAAAGAATATATCTGATCATCTTTATATGCAGCATCACAATTACTTAATCCCATGTTGTGAATACTCATTCAGGTCTTTTATGACCTAAGTGACATAAGTAAAAAGAAATGTGTCAAAAGGACAAGAGCATCATTCTGCTAATGCAAAGGAATGCATCAAGTACAATGCATGACATAAGAACTACTGAACTACTGATTGAAGCAAAGAGGACTCCCTTAGACGTTAGCACAAATGAACAGCAAGAACAATGTCATCAATAATCAGTTGTGGTATCTATATGTAGATGAATGTTGATTGTTCCCTGAAATTTTTCCAACCTTGCATAAGCGTTTCACAAATGTTACTATAGCGCTGTTTTGTCAATGCCTAGTCAAACTAATTTAACGTGATCCAAAAATATTGAGAAAATTTTGCATCGGGCAATATCTCCCGTCACGTCAAACTTTCTAATGATTCATTTAATGGAGGAGAAATCCGACAAAAATTTTGTCGCAACGTTTGGAGACCCATATTGTCATTATTACTGATAATTATCAAATTATTTTAGTTGTGAAATAATCCTTTATACAATCAATCTATGCACTTCATATGTCTTTATTCTGCATATTAACTTTGTAAGAACAGTTTAATTAGCACTAGGTGACGATAATTTGCTCCCAATCAAAAAATATCTGCGCATGCGCACTGGAATGTGGAAAAACTATTAAGCGTTTTTTAATTGTTTAACTGCAATTGATGCCATTATTTGGTAGAATACAAGTTAATTTTACATATCTTGTCTTATCAATTGACCTTGAATGACCATTTGTGCTATAAATCAGAAATTCAGAATTTGCTTGTCCGACACTATTTGGATCGTTCGAAATTACGACGTTGGATTGCCCCATCAGAAAATAAAAAACAAATTATTTTGACTAGTCAATGCCATACATTGAATCCATAGGAATGCCATTCCTTTCAAGAATTCCTTATTTCACAGATCTTATGATTTTAAATGTCTTATCTTGTTGACACCGATTTGATGACCAAACGTTTAAGAAGATATGTCAAATCAAGATTGACCACATGTGATTGGACAAAAAATCCAAAAAATGACAGATACATATGATCACATTGGAAGAGCGAGCGATACTTTAAGGTATTGAAGTTAGGATATCTGTAAGAAATCAAGCAACGCACTACTTACACTACTGAAACCAAATTCAAATTATTTCAGAGCTTAAGTTAATCATGATACGGGCGGAAGACCGTGCCGAAGGCACGGTCTGGAGACCGCCTATATGTTACACGTACGAAACGAAAAAATGTACCTACAAAACCAAGGATTCCGATTGACTCAGAACCCTAAAGGACTTTTTTTCGGCCATGCTTTTGCAGCCTCGTTCTGACTCCATATGGCGCCATCTTGTCCAAAAAATTATTTTTATTCAGGTTTTTTGGTAGCAATGATGTGGAAAAATCAAAGTTAACAAACAAAAAATAGAAGGATTTTCCTCCGAATATTTTTTTAAAAACCTTAAACAATAAATTATTTTGTAAAATTTAGACCGCATTTCATTCTTTTCAGTTTATTTGGTGAAGGTGGCGTCTCTCATCCTAAAACCAGTCGATTCTACACATGTTGACATGGTGATTACACCAAGAACGTGTTACACTTTCCGTTTTTGTGTATCACGTGACAAGTCAGTTTCTTTACAACTCATCATCCTTTTGATCACCGCTTCAAATCTTAAATGGAATGAAATGACCGCCTTGTTGAACGCACATCAACAACGATGACGTGAGGTAAGATAACTTTTTGTACGCTTTCATTTTCGTATAAATAACGCATATTTTTACAGTCTATTTTGTTAAAAGCGACATGAATAAATCGAAGAGACCGTCATTCTATGTTTACAAACAAGATCATGAGGTGCACGTTACGATCACTGTCTTACTCAGAATATTGATTTTATGTTACGCATCTGGTGTCGTTGTAGTATATATTTACTCTAGTACACTTTCCAACTGTGTTAAAAACTAAAGGTAATATGAACAAAGATTTTGGAGACGAATGAAAGGTTTGTTTACATTGAGATCTAGTCTCAATAATGATCCGTGAACGAAGCTTTTATCGTCATTTGGACATTTATCGTGCTTCGCTCGAAGGCGTCAGTCAAAATAGCAATAGCCTCAGGGTCTTCCCCAGCCCCGTAAAGCGCCGCGGCTCCGCTGCGCTTGACTTTCAAAATTAGCACTCCCGCGGCGCCTTAGCTGACTCCCGCGGCGCTCTAAATGTGTCCGCAGCGCTTTAAATTGACCCCAAATGGAGTCAACGTCAATGGCAGTATATTCTAGATAAACCGCCAGTCTATAAAGCAATCTCCCATGCAGAGTTATCGTCCCCCGGATACTACCTCTGCAACGGGCTCACGCCATCTTTGCCACGAATCGTGGCAAACTCTGTAATATTACGATCCGAACTGTTCTATGCATACAATTAAGTAAAGAAATATATAAAAAAGACAAAAATACTTTTACTTTATCCATACAGTAGAAATTGAATATGTATTTCACCGATTTTTGCTAGAACTATTTTAAAGCCTTCTTACGCTATTGAAAATCAATCCGCGGAATTATTACGTCTTTGGTCTCCCGCTCGATGTATAATACGTCTTGGTTATATTGGACAGCTTGGATACCAGTGATATAAACAAACACGAGGTAGAAATTGGGAACGCTGTCTTCACTTTACAACTGTGATTTTTAGAGATTTTGCTACTTGCAAGGATTAACTTCAAAATACGTGATATCATTGTCTTTGGAAAAGGCAAAAGGGGGCAAAAGCTTCTTAAATGGCACATTCTAATCTTCTAAAAGGACGCAGATCTCTTCAAATCGATGTTCTGAAAACTTCCATGAATGTAAGATATCGATGAGTTGGTGCTTTTAAAAAAGTACTTCCAAATAACCCCCAAATAAGCTTCACATGCTATGAAATGAGAGCTGAATGAGTAAAAAAAAGAGTTGCAGAGAAGACACAAGTTGAAGGCTGTCAGTGTTTGAAACAAAATGGATATAACGATGATGTGTTCATGGTTTGTGAGGAAAGGCATGAGCATAGAGACAAAGATGAGAGGAAAGAACTATGTTCAATAAACTGCAAGTACCTTTTTCTAACTATGCTTGTGTTTTATTATATATAATAATATATGGTTTACCAGTAACTTTATGATGTATGTATGCTCATACTTTGTGCAAAAGAATAGACAAACCATTAATGATTCTGAAGAAATGAGAAAACTGTACACCCTTGGTTCTCCCCTCTATAAAACTGCAACAGCTGTTTATCTTCGTGGGGGGTAGGGCTTGGGGTGGCGAGGATGAGGGGGAGTGAGGATGCGGTTATTTTAAAACGAGTCGATGGATCAAGGCGAATTTAAGCTTGATTTTGTGCACTTTTGGGTATTTTAGTAGTACTAGGTATTTTAGTAAAGTGGTAAAACCTCCAACAATAGTGAGAAAAGGATTGGAATAAAGATAAAAAATGACTGACAGATTGTCAAGTTATATCAAATCCCTTTATCAAACTGATTTCTACCCTTTTCAACATAACAAATGTTATCTTTAGTTGCTTACTATTTGGATAATTTTTACTCTTCATATCTGACAGAATTGGTTGATGCTTCTGTTAAATTTGATTTGAACATAACATAGCATTTAGTCTAACAATTCAGATGTCCTTATATTTTCTCACAATGCTTCTTCTGAACCAATGAATGCACATACTTTACCATGTCAACAATCTTAATAAGGGACAAGAGACTGGTTAAACATTCCATATTTGATTCATTAAATGCAGAAAAAGAATTTCATTGATTACCATGATAAAAATTTGGAATAAGAAGAGGGACTCAATTACAAAGAGGGCCTTTAGCATAAATCTTTTGGACAAAAGAGTAAGTGGTTAATGATAACCGGATTTTTCTTTAATCGAAATGCTTGCAAAAGCATGAAAATGGGTCACATTTTTTAAGCATTGTTATAACTTGATAGATCATGAATTGTATGTAATTCCAGATTATTTGGTTGAACTGTATAATGAGCAAGTTTAATTAGTTATTATTAACCTCTCTTATGAAAAAAATGATGAAAAGAATTGATAATTGATAGGGTTAAAGGTGGCCAGTAATATGATTCTTTTAGTGTATAGGATGGTCTAAGGTACATAATCTGTGATATTTGTTAAATGAAGAGTAACAATTAAAGATTAACCATTAAATTTTCATTTCAGATTTTCACTTTACTTTTTCATATGAATTGAATTTTACATACAGATATCAGCTTTAGTTGAATGAACAATACTCATTAAAATTCAATATAGTTTTTATAACTGCTAAGCAATGTCAGAACAATTATGACAACAGTTTATTTCTAAAGTTTCTTTAATAAATACTTATACCAAATTCACAATAAGTGACTAAATGATGAATGCAGGGAGCATCCCCAGTTATGGTTATAATTGCTACTTAGTTTTCAAACAGTTGCTTGTTAATAGGAACTTAAATGACAGATTGTAAGAGTTTCTTATATAATTCAAATGTTCTCTATGAATAATCTTTTAAGACAAAAATATACATGTATTATAAATATCATTACAGCATACAACAATCAAAATCTTCAAAAGACAAGTTCTCATCATGAGAATATTACTGTTTAATGATATGATGATGAAATATTGAATTAACAAATTAGCTGCATTGTTGTTAGTTACAAACCTTGACTAGTTGGTACATAATGGTTTGCATTCATTATTTTTCAAGAAAGATGATGTCAGAACAGTGTTCATAAAAGTTGACAGCCTTTCAACCATGAATATTATTTGCTGTATAAAATGGAAAAGTAACTAAAGCAAAATTACTCAACCAAATACAGTTTCACCTGAGGATCACCAAACAAATAGAAACAGTGTCCATCATGTGCATTATTAAAGTATGATTGAAGAATATGGTGTAGGTGAAGAGATAAGATAGGTACTTTCTTATCAGTAAAACTAGGTAATGAAAAGCTGAGTTTGATCTGAATAAAATAACGCTTGGATCTGTTTGATGAGTTAGATCTGGTTAATAATTCATTTGTTTGGTCTAATGTCTCAAATGAGTACCCACAACATAGGATTTAAAGAATCAATAATTGCTGAATATGCCTTTTATCTGGACATCTGCTTCACCCATTCCTCCATGTAAAATTTGTGACTTGATTAATTTGAAAGCAAAAGCAGATGTTAGAAAATGGTTTTAAAGCAACTAACTCAGAGACTTGTGTTTTGAGTGAAATAAACATTAATTATTTGATATGAAAAGGACAATCTCACAGATTGGGATTATTAACTTTTAAGAAAAAATTGTCTTCTACATTTGAAATGACAGCATATTTTCTAAAGTAATATAAGACTAGATTATTGACAGCTTTCTAACCCCAAGCATAATTATTTAGAAAAGATAAAAATCATTTATTTTGCAGATATCACAAACCATTCAAACTGGTGTTTCTCTAAACAACAATCTAAAGTTAAAAGACATTTAACCATTTTGTTGCAGGCTACTCTGGAAACATTGTGGGAAAAGGGGAAATGGCTCTTATCGAGCAATTTCCACTTATCAAGCAATGTTTTCTGCCTTATCAGGAGATTATTTTCAATATCATCACATGTTGAAATGTCACCTGCAAACTCTTTTAATTTGGGACAGTTTAAAATTTAGTGTTTGGTAAAGGGTTAATCCTTTCCCAAACAATAACGACATTTGACCACTTTATTGCAGACGACTGTAGAAAACATTGTGGTTAAAGGAGAAATTGCTCCTAATAAGCAATTTTTCCTTTTCCCACAAGGTTTTCTGCTCTTTCTGAAGAATATTTTTCAATTTCATCACATTTTGAAATGTCGTCTGCAAACTCTTTCAATTTGAAACAGTCAAAAATGTGTTGTTTGGGAAAGGGTTAAACGGTTTGCATTATCAACAATATACACTGTAAATGTTCTTTATAAACTTTTCTAAACAGTTAAGAAGGTATTGGAAAGCTGTCAATAATCTAGTCTTCTGTTACTTTAGAAATTTATATTTTCATTCTATTGAAAGAAAACTTCTTATTTTAAATTGTTAAAATCACAACATGTGAGATAGTCCTTTCAAATAAGTCTATTAAGGCAGTATGATCTTTGTCCACTTAATAGTTTTGTTAAGGTCTGAACTGACTGTCAAAGGAAGATTTTAACTCGAAATGAAGAGGAATGTTGCAATTTGTTGTTGAGAAGGTCGCCAATAATCTTGGTTCATTTGGATGTTCTTGAGAACGTTTCATTCTGACTGACGACTCATTTGTTAAACTACGAGGGGTTTGATTTGTCTTGGAGAATGTATATTCTAGCTCTCATTCACTTTGTTTTGATCGAGGGGGCGGGTTTCGAGTCGTATGGAGCGTCGCCTCAATTCTACTCAATGACAGAATAAGCTGTTACGCTTCAAATGTAAGCTGCTTTGTGTGTAAATAAATGGCTTTATTCTATTTTAACTGTCCTATCTTATCTATCTTTATATTGTGATACGACTAAAGAGACTTTTGCCTAACTTTTCAATTGATCTGAGCGTCAATTTGGAGCTCGCTTTTTGCAAGCCGCTAGATGCAGTGTACTTCTACACCCCTACACGTCAGTTTCGGCCACGTGACCATGCCGGAAAAGTGGTACTATTTTCTGAGCCCGTCACAGAGATAAATGTGGGAGCGTAGCGGGAACCAATTTACTCTGGTAGAGATTGTCTATAAAGTAGTAACTAACAGCTGATAAAAAAGTCGATAGGCGTTTACACACTCGGTTTATGCGACGTCGTCATAGGTACAGACATGAGCGTGTGTATTGGCGTTATGGCACGTGCTTTGTCCTAAAAGGAAAGATCTACGATGGGTGTTAAAAGATCGCACTTGGAGTGAGAAATAGACTTTACTTAATTGACATGGCTTCTGTCACTTTCTATGATACTATAGACGGGAGTTTTGTGTAAAAACACCTGATTCAGACATCCATCTCCACATCGCCGATTTCCTTGGTTTGTCATGGTAAGTTATTAGACAAACTAATATGACGTGATCGGGAAATATTGAGAAAGTTTTGCATCCGGCAATATCTTTCTTCACATCGAATTATTTTGACCGGGTAAGTTATAAAATTCAGTTCCTCGGCAACTTAGTTTCACTATAAATATGCCCAAAACCGGTTTTGTATTATCTGTATACATAAACTGCTTAGACGAAATGATCATATGGTGGGCTCAGGCATAACGTAATTTTTCAAACGTCAAAGTACTTGTTGAGCTCAATGTGACAAATACACCAAGTGAACCTGAGCAAGCTCCTCATTTCTGGAATTTCTTACGAACAATTTTATAATATGAGGACTATGTGTTAAGTGCCTCTTGTATGCAAAAATGTCTACAGGTATTGACACTGCAGCTATAGTCATGTTCACTTTGTTAAACAATGAACAAACCTCCAAGTGGTTAAGGTGAAGGAATTGTAACTTGGAGTTTTGGTTTGATCCTTCAGGCAAGACATGACAGAGCCCTAGTCTCGTACTGTGAATCCCAGGAAACCCGTATACAATACATAAAATACTGTTGACAGAGTCAAATGTTGCATACAAAATAATAATTTTTGACACCATGATTATCTATGAACTTGTCTTTTTTTAATGAATAGACAAGTGAGAAATAATTTAACAAATTCCTAGTGATGTCCCATTGTAAAAGGCATTTCGGGTAGACATGCAGATTGCTATGTATTTGGCTAGTCATGACTGTGTTACCTGACACGAAAAGACGCAAGCACAAAGAAGCAAAAAGACTTTGACCAGCCTCCAGACATAGGAATCCTGTATCAAAGTTCAAATAAGCTTGATCCTCCAAGCCGTATGGCTGCCTTCAGGAATCTTCACTGGTTGATGAAGAAAACTCACTCAAACCATTAGTTGCATGCCACTTATGGATTTGTGTGAGTTGTTTAAAAAGAACATTTCTGTTTAAGTAAGGCTGTAATAATAGTACTGATGGAGAATTTTCACTTGCAAGCCATCAGATGATATTCGATAAAGGATAAAAACTGGCTGCAATACTCAATACTTAAATAATATACATGTAGTATGGTGTTATGGTTCTTTAGAATTAACAACTGACATGAAGTAACACAGGATGTCAGAAAAAAGTTTGTTATAAACTTTAACGAAGGAAAACATCTAGCTTGTCATGGAAACATTCTTAATTTTGTAAAATAGTTGGATGCTTCTATGATTGATCTAGTTTTTCATAATTTTGTTTTGCTTTGCACCTATGAAAACACTATTCATTTTGATGTAGTCTTCTTGCAACCTTCACAGTACTCTGACATGAAGAATACGATGAATAATAAATCATGTTTGTGATTTAATTTATATGTCAACAAAGATCTATGCTGAATGGGGACAATGGTTCTCGAGAGCCCATACGCTCTTTGCTATGAGAATCACATTGGTACTCCATATTGACCAGATGGATACATGTCCTTGAATAAATCTATTAAATGTGAGGGGGAGGCTGTGACACCAATTGGACATATTTTGTTTAAATGGGATGTTGCTCAACACTTCTATATACTTCTGATTCAAGATGTGTCTGAAAGATAATAATAATAGAGGTTCACATTTTCATTTCAGACTGTTAAAGGGATTCAGCATGCATGTCCTCTAGACTTACAGAATTTCCAATTTAAAAAAGCTCAGGATGAATGGTTCAAAGCAAAACCAATGAGAAGTAGAGTATTCAAAATAGAAATACACATTGAAGTACTGTATATGGAGTTTTGAAAATTTAATTTTGTAGACTATCACTCATTTTTTTTGTCTAGCAAATGTGTTGATTTAAATATATTATGGGACACTTTCTTTTGTCTTTTATTTTCACAACATACCTTAAAACTCACCATTTTGGTACACATATATAAAAAAAATCGAAAAGGGAGGGGGATGACCCCCTCCCTTGACCCTCCCCCATCCTCCCCAGCGCCTGAAAAAAATCCTGGGGAAGACCCTGTGCCTTCGAGACCAGTTGTCTGGACTAATTGAGATCGTTTCTAGGCTGAGTAACTTCGATTCTTGTTTTTGGATTGACGATGTGCTTGTTTTGTTTATTTACACGTTGTTTGCTATTTGAATATACCTATCATATGGTGACTTCCAAAACTTGTCTTTTCACCGACTATTAATGGGGACATAGTCGTGAAACATAGTAATGACTCTTATTCAAGTAAATTCCATTTGTCTGCTTTCCAGAGTCAGCCATAGTTCAGACTGTGTGAAGGTCAAATCCGAACCGGCAACCAAAGAAAAGAATGTTGTGGTGCTGCTTAAAGAAATATTCTTTTCTTATAAGCATATGTAAGTACAACTTATCTTTTTCATGAGTAATTATGTTATGAATAATACCTTGCAAATAGAGATCAGACAAATAAGGACCTTTTTAATTGAAGAGCTTTTTACTTAAGAAAGAAGGGTTTACTTGAAATACAGGTGTTTTATACTGTTTTCAACACTATGTCAAACATAAAATGACTTTTAGTTTGTGTACATATCAATACATCCTCTTAGCATGGGTTTTCTAGAGAAAAACTGCACTGCAATATTTACCAATTAGATTACTTTATCTTTCTTCCATTCATAATTTGATGAGAAATCTTAATAAACAATGATTAAAAAGCATGCATAATGACAAATGAATTTCAAACAAGTGGCTGGAATAGTTTTGTATTTCCATTAATGTACATGGCTGAGGAGCGTTAAGGTACATGTCTGGATAACCTACCAGTATAAGGCTAGGAAATGTTTCTTGCCAAAAAACACTTCACAGCAATTTAGGTGAATGTCTTTGAGGATCAAACCCAGGTCCACACCACTAACCATTATGCCACTGTGGGACAAAACCATGTGTATATCTAAACCTTGCTATGACATGAACCAAATCTACTGACCTTTTCAAATGATATTCATCTAATGATCACAGATAAATGAACAAAGACATCATAAGTAATTCATTAACAAGATTTTGGCAAACATGTTGACAATTAAAGGAGATTCAAAACAAAGTTTTGGAATACAAAAAAGACTCTACAGTACTTTTGAAATGATATCTATTCAACATTCATGTTTTATGAACATATATACATCAAAACACTTCTGCTATGTACAAGGTACAGTGACAAAGAAATAACCATTTAACATGGATCTTGTTTTTAACTTATGTTTCTTCCATTATCTTTTTTAAACAGAAATAGTTGTGCCTGACAGAGGAGGAACTGTACATGAAAATGCTGACATGAAAGAGAGCCTTGACAAAAAGAAAACAGATGAAGAAGTGTATGAACATTTTCCCTGCATTTTTTTTCTCCAAACTTTAAAATCTTAAACATGTGTGAAATCTATGTTTTGTAGCACAACACAAACAAGACTGACAGATATGCACATGTATTTCCCATACTGATAGATAGTTGTAGCAAAACTGTCTCAATTAGTGAGATGAAAGAAACTTTTCCCATAATGTTTAAGAAACTAGGGTTAAAAGTAAAATCATTTGACAGTAAGAGTGTTTATTCATTATTTTGTACAGTATAAGGCAGCAGGTAGCATTTAAAAAACTGAGATACATATTGACGTTCAATTTATTGCATATTTTGCCACTGATTTTGAGGGACATTTTTACTGCAAAAGGTGCAAAAGGGTGAATTATTGTTCAATAAAATACAATAATATCTGCTTAGTTAAAATAGTAAACCAGTTAACCCATTACCAAACAATAATGACATTTAACCACTTTGTTTGAAGACGACCCTTGAAAACATTAAGGGAAAAGGAGAAATTGCTTGTGACAAGCAATTTTTCCTTTTCCCACAATGTTTTCTGCCCAATCAAAAGATTATTTTTCAATTTCGTAACATTTTGAAATGTTGCCTGCAAACGCTTTCAATTTGGGAATTAAAAAAATTGGCATTCAGTAAATTGTTAACTCATGTAAACACATATTGAAGCAAGTGGGGCATAACAAATTTGAGTTAAGCCACCATTGTAACTAAATTATTTTTACAGTAAGTATTCCCTTTTGTCACAATGATTTTATTCTCTGCAAAAATGCTCTCTTTGTTTCTGATTACAAACTCTTTTGATTGCAAATACTTTCTATTTCAAACAATGAGGGCTTTACATTATGAAATCATTTGGACATTATTAGAAATAAAGCATAAACAATAATAATTTCTAAATGTTATTGTGTAAAAATATTGTTATTAATGCGTTCTATTTAAAAAAAATGAAGGCTTTACATTTTTAAATCATTTGGAAATTTGTAGAAATAAAGCATAGAGAATAATAATTTCTAAAGTTATTGGGTAAAAGATATTGTTATAAATAGAAACATTGCTTTGAAAGATTTCCTTAAATCACATTGGCTTCTTGTTCTCTGGTAAAGATATGTTAAATTCTTACTACCCTTTGAAACGCTTTGCATGTGGCAGGAGTCTTTTAGAAAACACCTTGACAAAATCATAAATTGAGTCAAATGACTAAATGAGCTGTTATCCTTTTTCTCATCATAGTTTTAATCAAATGTCATAGTTAAATCATACAATTTTCTTGTGCTCTGCTTTAACTTTAATTGGAAAGAGTCACAAATATAGCTTGAATGAAGTTTTAAGGATAGATGATGAAATGTTGTCTGTTTACTTTCAATAGAAGATGTAATAGTTATTTGAACATTATACAAAGATTCTGTGCTTTGTTCTCAAATAGGACTCCTTTTTGTAAATTATTCAAGAAATATAGATATTACACCCTGAAGATGACATTTGATAAGTATACTTTAATTAATAATTTGTTAAAAGGAGTGACAGCTTATTGACACAGCATTGTAGCACAAGTTATGTTCAAATGTGGTAAATATGCAAATTTGTATAACTACTTTCTTTTTTCTGACTACATAATGTAAATTATTCATTGCATTTTGAGAAGGTTAAATCAAATAAAAACTTACTCTACGGCTTATCATTTGAACAAGTTGTTGTATAGATCTGTACATATTCTATTGGGAAAAGTGTTTGTTATTACCATGAATAAATTTGGTCAATTGTTTAACAATATAATTGTTTTTTGTTTATTTCAACTTATCATAGAAGGACTTTTGGTGCTGTAGATAATTTCAAAGAACTTTGACAATGATGGATTTCCTTCATAATACAAACTTTTTCTCTATTTCATCATTAAAACATGTGTTGTTAAAGGTTATAAGAATGATTCAGAGAAAAACATAAACTTACAACATACATTTGGTGAAATTCTATATATAAGGTTTCAGTATAAGACAATATTGTATGTGCTTCACATATGTGAAGTACTTACTGAAGTCTTGCGTTGAATCCTCCCTCATTCTGCATGCAGAGATTTTGAAATTAAAATTTTGGTGGTTTTGATATTGCTCAAACAGTGTCTTCTGTTTCTTATTGCATTACTGATATGGGTAGGACAGCTAAAACATGAGAGTATCTAGCGAGAACCTTCAACCACACTTAAATGCTATCGTTGGATTATGGTTTAACCATATTTTCAACATAATGTTTCAGTTGTGTCAATAGACATATCCCTGCTCCTATTATTTCCTCACCAGTCCCTGTAAATAATCCTTCTAAGCCACTAACCACCTACCCTATACAAACATCATCGTTGCTCTGTGGTTTAGTCAAAATAATTCGACATGAAGCAACCTTCACCCCCACCCCTCCAAGCTTTGGTTAGGACCTGGTTCAAAATATGAGTATGAAGTATCCATCCATAGCATCCAACATACCCAACATACATGAATATTTATTAGTCTTAACCCTTTTAAGTTTAAACTTATTTATTTTACATTGATTGTGAAACAAGTTCTTACAACTTAGATTAATCACTCTCGATTCTGCTTCCTGGATACATAACCAGTAATCGTGCCGAATGTGGATTAATGAAAGTTCGCAAGGCAGATCCCGCTTTTCACGGGATTCGAACCCACGACCCTCGTGTCCAGAAGCCGACGCTCTATCTCTGGACCACTGTCCGCCATTTTTCCTTTTCCCACAATGTTTTCTGTCCCATAAGAAAATTATTTTCCAATTTTATCACATTTTGAAATGTCGTCTGCAAATTATTTCAATTTGGAACAGTCGAAAATTTGTTGTTTGGGAAAGGGTTATATGCTATTAGTGGATTATTGTTCAAAAACATTTCCAACAGAATGTTTCAGTTGTATAAATGGACATTAACCCCTGCTCCTGTTATTTTCACACTAGACCCTGCCAATATTCCTCCTTAGCAACTGACAGCTAAACCCATACGAACATCATTGCTCTGTGGCTAGTAATTTAAAAAATCATGGTGCAATGACTTTCGAAAGAATATTGTACAAGCCAATGTATCAAACGCATATTGATGTATCAAGCTCGATACCAACTATACCTTTGTCTAATGATGATGTACCATTCATAATTGTTAGCGACTCGTATATCCTGGTGTCGTAGGTTATATATTTAACATATCTGATTTGAATCGTAACAATGGCTATCTCTTTAAAATTGGAGTGCCTTCTGACAAGACACTGCTTCCTTGTCTATTACTGATGCATTACTTTAGGGAACATATGTAATACAAATCCAGAATTAGCACTGCTAATAAATTGAAGGAAAAAATCTCTTTCGCCCGGTTTAGGCTTTGCCTATTTTCATATTAAAATCGGTTTTCGCGTCAGTAAAGAACAAGATGTTTCAAACAAACATTTTACTTACATTCATATTTCATTTCTGGTATCTCATACTTGTCAGACTTCATCTTTTTGTTCGATTTCTTTTTGGAATCGCCCTCTGCCATCTCAGCTAACAATTGTCTCGATGTAGATTGACAATTAACGATCAGAAACTTGTTTCTAGCGAAAAACTCAAATTGTTTACAAAAACATGTGCAACTTCCGGTTAAAATTTATTTACAAAGTTAAACGAATAACAGGATCATGTGGTCTGATTTAACTGAACCGGATCAGTTAAAACGGTAACTCGAATTGCGTTTTATGTATTCCAATTGGTCAAAATGGGTATATTAAATAACAATACATGTTTGCGACAGATTTGGGAAAGATCAAACGTTTGGATTCACGATTGTCATTAGATTCATACATTAAAAAAAAGCAGACTCCTTTTGTGTAATTTCCGGTCATTTGACTACAACAACAACAAGTCATGCTAGAGTAACGCCCCTTATTTCCGTAAAAGTGAAAGTATCAAACAAACTTTACGTAAAAAGTAAATAACATTTCGCCATGGTACAGATACTTTTAGATCACAGATAACTCTCTCCATTAATTGATCAATGTTAGGATCAGAATAGAGGAACATTTATTGATGTGAAAGGAGGTAAGATGGCATTTTTTCATGACGTTCTTTGGTAACTAAGATTAGTATCACCAAGAAGGAAGTGGCGGGCATTTGACAGCTCTAGAAGTTTTGATCAGAAGATCAATTCCAAACCTTAATTATTTTTTGAGCCTCCAAACTTTTTTTTGAGTCTCCAAACCCTCTCTTGCTTATACCAAATGATGAGACGATTCTAATGAGTGCTCACTTTTTTTTGCTGTTTTGCAAGAAAAAAAAATGCTGTTGCTTTGAATCTCATGGGCATGATTGTGAACTACTTCCAAGTTACTCTTACAAATGCTATAAAGTATGGCTATGGAAAAAAAGTACTAGAATGTATCCGGCTAGACTACATTTTACCTGACAAACTTGTACTTAAGTCAAAATGATTTGATGTGAAGATTGCTTTCTATTTTCTGATTGGGCAATCTAACGTCAAATTTTCAAACGATCCAAATAAGGTCGGACTTTTTTATATTCTAATTTTCGGATTTAGAGCACAAATGGCCATTCAAAGTCTATTGATATGACAAGATATGTTAAATGAACTTATATACCGCCAAACAATGGCATCAATTACCGTTAAACAATTAAAAACCGCTGAATAGGTTTTTCCCATTTCAGTGCGCATGCACAGAAAAAAATTAGAGAGCAAAAACATCGTCATCCAATGTTTATCAAACCGTTTATACAAAGTTAAAATGCGGAATACAGACATGTAAAGTGCATGGATTGATTAAAAAGGATTAATTTACAACTGTGAGTAAATAATTTGATAATTTTCAATAACAATCGAAATATGGGTCTTCAAACGGTGCCACAAACAAATTTTTTGTTGCAAGTGGCCAACATTAAATGAATGTTTCGAAAGTTTGACATGAAGAGAGATGTTGCCGGATACAAAAATGTCTCAAAATTTTCCAATCGCGTCAAATTAGTTTGACTAGAATGGTGTTATGCAAGATAAAATCATCTGTTTCCTTTGATCTCATAACAAAATAGCTTGGCATGATTGAAAGTTGTGAAGGTTGGTAGTTCAAAGTACCCCATACCTCGTTTTCTTAAGAAGAAAAACAACAACATTGGTTGATGTGCGCAAACCAAATATATTTGTCACTATTTAGCAGTTTTTAATTGTTTAATGGCAATTGATGCCATTATTTGATGATCTGTAACTTCATTTTACATTTCTTGTCTTATCAAATCCGATTTGGATAATTTCCACCACTTTTTTGGTCTTCCAAATTTTTGATGATAGATTGCTCCGTCTGAAAATTAACGGCAATCTTCACATCAAATTATTTTGACTTGTACTATTGTCAAACCAGAAATTAATTGCCTTTAAAGTTTATTTTTCAACTAATTTTTGACAGTTCTGCAGTCATAATAAGTGTAATGATATAGATATCTGGGCACGATTCCTGCCCTATCTGGGCACGATTCCTGCCCTATCTGGACACGATTCCTGCCCTATCTGGGCATGATTCCTGCCCTATCTGGACACGATTCCTGCCCTATCTGGGCATGATTCCTGCCCTATCTGGACACGATTCCTGCCCTATCTGGACACGATTCCTGTCCTATCTGGGCATGATTCCTGCCCTATCTGGGAACAATTCCTGCCCTATCTGGACACGATTCCTGCCCTATCTGGGCACGATTCCTGCCCTATCTGGGCATGATTCCTGCCCTATCTGGACACGATTCCTGCCCTATCTGGGCACTATTCCTGCCCATGAAAAGGAAGATTAAATAGTTTCTATTGAAGTTACAATGATGATTTACGATATTCCAGAGTGCCTTTCACTATATCATGTCTTGGGTGGGAATGAAACCAGGATACAAAGTATTTTAGACCGGTTCATTTCAGTTCTTTTTAAGTACACTGTGTATTTCCATAGGGAGACAAATCTTGTAAGTATGCACATCATGCAGTTGAGAGATCAATGAAGGAAAGGACCATAATTATGCTTTCAACTTTAACTTTTCTTTTGTATCAAAGGTTATTACTATTTCCATTATTAGATTCTTCACCTTTCAAGAAGCTCTCAAACTATTTAGTCATCTCTCACCCTGGAGTAATAAGTGTGAATTATTTAGTCAATTAAATGTGACCAGTATTACAGAAGAATGGGGTTCAGGTTGGAAAGCAGTCTGTGTCTTGATTAAAGAGTAATTTCTGTATTGGCGGGAAAGGATCAGAACAGTGTTGTCATTAAGAGCTGGCCACCCGTGCATTTGACCGCTTCAAATGACTTTTTGGTCAGCTGAAATAAAAAAAAATATGGTAGGTGGTCATAAGTAACACTTAACTTCTGTGTGGTGTTTGCTTGATTGGCCTCCTCAAATCTAAAGTTTGCCTCTTACTTCAAATATTAATGACAACCCTGTCAGAAGCAACTTTTCAAAATCTATCAAAGATTTGCATAAACTTGTTAAAAAATAAATTTCATGCAGCTTCATGTATATGACCATCAATCAATATTGGAGGGGTAGATTAATCCTACTTTAAACACCTATGATTATGTAGTTATCAAATATAATTGATAAACATTTATAATCATCATATCTACCATTATTGCAGTACTTATGAAAAAAAAATATTAATGGTTAACCCATAACAAAACAATATTAAAAAGATGGTTTTATGTTTCTACCTACTGGAAACCAACTTAGGAAATTATTGTGGAAAAAGTAGAAATCTTTCATATGGGTAATATATACTTTTTTCTTTTAATGATTTTAATGCCTCGGTCAGAATTCTTTTCAAATTCAATCACATTATTGTTTGATACTTCATAACTCTGTCTATTTGGGTCATTTAATGAAAACAATTGTCATTTGATAAAGCTTTAACTTATAATTGGGTCAGGTCATATCATACTGTTAATTGACATGGGACATACCAAAAGCCTTGAATGATCATTTAAAGGTCATATGTACAGGTTGGGTTTATTTCATAAAATTAAAATATGAAGTAAAAGAATCACATTGAAATTATTTGCAACATTTTAGCATAACGCATTACGTCATAAATCACCGTCATAGCGCACCGATTAATAAAAGTTCGTATGACTTACTTCCCTTTGCTGTGACGTCACTCGTGATCCACTGAATGCGCCATGTAAAGGGCGTGAAGAGCGATCGCTGGTTAGAATTGGTGTTTTTCTTCAAATAAACGATCCTAAAGTCATTGTTTGGATTGACAGCGCGTTTTCTTTATTGAATATGATTCATATTATAAGAATATCATTTTGAAAAAAGATAAATTAATAACTTAACCCGTGAATTTGCATGGATTTGTCATTGTGTAAACCTGTTCATATGAAAGGAACGGCTTGAAATTTGAACGATTTTCCTTGAAATAAATGATTCTTAAGTCATTGTTTGGATTGACAGTGAATTTTCTATACTGGATAATTTTCATATTATAAGAATATCCATTTGAAAATAAAAAACAAATTAGTGACTTAACGCGTGAGTTTACAAGGATATGTCAATGCCTTCATATGAAAGGAACGGCTTGAAATTGGGACGATTTTCCTCGAAATAGCAATCCTTTAGACAATGTTTGGATTGACAGTGGATTTTCTTTATTGAATATGTTTCATATTATAAGAATATTCTTCTGAAAAAAAGTAAGTGACGTAACACGTAAATTTGAAAGGATTTATAAATGTTTTCATATGTAAGAATCGGCTTGAAGTTTTGACGATATTTGTGAAAACAGCTATTTTTATTAATATTTGTTGAAAAAAAAAAGAGTACTTTTTCGTCAATGATCGTGTTTTAGCATTAAGGTTTTAATTGAGTAGTAAACAAAGACATAGATCTGAATAAACGAATTGTTTTAAAACCGTACATCGTATAACTATAAACTGTCAAATTCACCCTGCATTGTCTTATCAATACATGAAATGAAACGGGAGAAGATCATAAATTGCGAACAAACAAACCGTATTATAAACCAACTTACTTGTGATACGAAGGTTATCCTTTAACTCACATTTTCACCACACATCCAAATTTCAAAACTAAACACTGGCACATTCAAGAGTATTTGTTAAAATCATCCGGCAACTTTCCAGTAACTCCACCCCCAGTAAGAGGTGTATGATTTCGAAATTGATTCCGATGTCGTCTTACTAGATCAACTGTTTTGACTTAAGAATTGTTTTTCATATTCACTTTACATTTATGTTCGTTTTCTCTCGTGTAAGTAAACTTGACATATTGAGCATTTAATTTTCGGACAGGTTTAATAATTAACAGCTAGAACAAAAACATCCTCATAGTTTATTTTACTAACAACCTTAAATAAACATATTTTAAGGTATTTTTTATGCTTTTGGAATTTAAATATCAATTTGACAAAACTTGATTTTGATGTTAAAAAGTTTTTTTTTGTTGAAAACATAGAGTTAATACCGTTTTGGTGAATACTGACTATCATCAAAGACCTAATAAACATGTTTTATTAGGTCTTTCCTATCATATACTTATTGAAGTGTCAAACTATTCTAATAGAAAAGACAACATGTTCACTTCTTTGAATATCATAACGACAAAGTATCAGACGTAAGTCACATCGAGAGATATATATGTCCTGACACCTTATCAATCCAAACATCCTGTGAGAGTTTGGTCTTAATTGGTTATATCTTAACAATGGATTTTTTAGCAAAATTTAATTGCCGCGCATTGAAAGTGTGAGATTTGCCGCTTGTTATTTCATGTCTGGAATAGCAGAACGTGTCAGCCCTGTTAATTAACAACAGAGATATTTAAGAGATTAACGCCAGAGGCTATCTTTCGCCTAAACAATAAAGGACTTGAGACTTGAAACATACTGTGCAAATGTGGCAGATTGGTGTTAATTTGCATCACGACCCTTAATCCTTGTAATGTCCGATGTTTGTTGATTGACCCTTTGTATGTGAGGTAAACTGACAATAATCAATTAAATTGTAAACAAAGAGATAATGTTCAAATGTGTAAATTATATATTTAGTGATCTTATTACTTAATTATCAATATAAATTTGTCATAATCATGTTTGAACATCTGCATTTCAGTGTGACATACGTCATTTAAACCAATATTACCAATGGCAAAAAAATGAGGTGTGTGATTTAAATAATTCCGAAAAGCAGACGCTAAAGTTAAGATCGAACCCATTATCATTTGCGTTGATGAGTTCAGAGACAGATTGCGGATATCAAATATTCATTATTTTGAATTTTCATTCAAAGACAAACTTGGTTGTTTCAATCGGTTTATTATCATAGGAATGAACGTACATTTTTCATTTTGTCTCGTTTATGTACAATGGCAACATTTCTACGATTATGTAAAAACATAAAAATAAAAATTTTGCAAATAAGAACAAGATGCATTTAAGCGTTTGAAACCCAAGACATGGCAATACAATAACTTATGATGTTGGATGAAATTAACATATTCTTGCAACTCTTTGAATTTTTAATCGTAAAGCAGCCATATTAAGTATTCCGAACTAAGTATGTAGCATAGTTAATCTGTTCCAAACAAAACAAGCTTGGCGAGTAAGAGAGTCATTCAAGGAAATTAACTTTCAAAAAAGGTGTAATCAACGTGGGGAAAACGGGAGAAACTCGCATCCCTGCGACCAAAAGCAGAATAACACCAGAAGACCTGTCAATATACCATATTCAATATCCAATTTACGTTTCCCAAAACACAATTCAACACTTAAAATGTCCGAAATTTGTGCAAAAACACCGTCGTTACTGAGAACTAGATTCTTCTTACTGATAGTTCATATGACTTTGAAGCACAGATGACGTCACAACAAGGGAGATAAGTCATTCACAAAAATCGATAAAGGTGAATAAAAGTAGTCAAAAACAACATTTTTCGCTTCTGTATGAGAAAAAAATCATTACCTCCGTCATAACGAAACCATAACCTAATTCAAAAACCATAATTAAAGAAAATTTTGTTTATCGGGAAATATGACCTTTAAGGGATTTTATATAAGGTATGTGGTATCTTAATATTTATCGTTATACATATCTTATTTTGTGAGTGTTATCATTGTTTTGTTAAAAGAAGCCTGTTAGAAATTTGAAAAATAGTCAATGAAAATTACAAGTCTTTTATTTGTTTTTGTTGTATTTCTCTCTCTTTGCTGTCTAAATTCAGTTACTGAATGGAAGTGTATTTCTAGTAGTTCGAGGGTTCAGTGCAAGACTATAGTAAGTGCTTCATAAACATGAAGCACTTACTATAGTATTGCACTGAACCCTCAAGTTATGATGTATAGATAAAGGTTTATCTTACTGAACACTAATTATAACCCCACCTAAGTTGATAAAGGTATATTTTCAATTTAATTCTCTCAAATATCCTTAGAGAAAAAATGGTACAAGAATTATTGCCTCTAGTAACTGGTGCATTCTTTTCCCGAAAAATCTGTATTGATGGTACTTGTCAGAATTTCAAGCAACTTTCCTGATATGATAATCTGTGAAGTTGTGAATTCATATGTTATAAGGAATTGATATGATGATCTGGGAAATTGTGAGTTTGAACTCTCATCAGCAATACATATGGGATAATGGATGATCACAATTAAACTACTTAATGTGTTCCCTCTAACCCATTACCAAACAATAATGACATCTGACTAGTTTGTTGCAGACAACTCTGGAAAACATTGTGGGAAAAGGAGAAATTGCTCTTAATGAGCAATTTCTCCTTTTCCCACAATGTTTTTGCCCTATCAGAAGATTATTTTTCAATTTCATCACATTTTGAAATGTCGTCTGTAAACTCTTTCAATTTGGGACAGTCGAAAGTTGGCGTTTGGTAAAGGGTTAAAAGGACTAACTCAGAGATCTTTGGTTGGGGAATAATAAATGTTGAAAATTCAATATTAACAGTCATTGTCACTTAACCTTAGATGGTTTTTAATGTCTTTACTTCTAGATTACTGAAACCCTGTGATTTCATTAAATAATGTGAAGTGAGCCTTCCCGCATGTCATCGCTTCTATGGGAAAGCCATTTATGAATAAATGCACAAATTCCTTCTTGCTAACGTCACATGACAAGAGCAATTAAAAGTTTCAAATGACCCATGTGATGATGATATTTATTAACAGCAGCTCTTTTCCTAAGTTAAGCCAGTTGTTTACTAAATTGAGCTGTTTAAACGGTTTGAAATATCTGCAATACAAAATGATCTCTCATCTTTTCGGTACGGTTATAAATGGGGTTAGGAAGCTATCAATGGTCTAGTCTTATGTTACTTTAGATATTTATGTTGTTATTTTAACAGTAGAAGACAATTAATTTTAGAAAATCTAAAATTCCAATCTAGCTGTGAGATAGGTCTTTTAAGTGCAAATTGATCCATGTACATTTAAGACACTGTTACGAACCACATTAAAAGCTGAGTGAACACAATTAAAAAAGAAACCTGTCTTAATTACAAATTGATACATCTATTTATAGAACTGATTGATACATCTATTTATAGAACAGGATTGACCAATGGCAGAGCTGGTAGAGTCTGACCCAGAGGATGTGCCGCTGGAGGAATCGTTGTTGTTGTGCGCGCGGCGGGGCCAACTGCGTATAATCCGGGATATTCTTGCGAGTAGAAAAGAAGCAAAGGTCCATGTTGATATCAATTGTAAAGGTAATGGTACTATGTTTAAACTCAAATATTTTTAGTTTAAACATATTTTATTCATCATTTTATTTTTATATATATGAAGACATGGATATACATTTTTCCTGTCACCAATGCTATTTTGGGACTGATAATAAGGTGCCGTATAACATTAAATTTTGTGATATTCGGCACTAACCATATGTCACACAGTCACATGATGAATCATGACATCATACATGCGTTATGACATATGACGTCATGTTTAAACCATTATCTACTTGTTTACTATTTTTGTTTCCTTGTTTCTCGTATTTAGTTTTCACTTTATTTGTTATAAGAATACATAAAGGTAATAGATTAAATAGAATGGATGGTTGGTGTCTTTGAATCGGACAGGTTATCGGGCTCGGCTTCAGATTATTATCAAGGCAAGATAACCAAGGTAAGATTCCCTTTTGGTGCCAATTTATTCACAGAAAAGTGTCCTTTGGCAAGAAACATATCCTACCCCAAGTACTGGCAGGTTATCGGGTTAACTCTGGTGCATTGTGGTGCAAATACATGTTTCAGCTGTTTTGGTTGTGAGCTTTTGTTTTTATGTTAAGGTGTTTATCACCATATTCACAACTGATCAGTTGTGTAACGGCATTCCTGTATCTGCCCTTACTGCGCAAGGGCCCTGAAGTGACTTGCAAAAGGTCACTGTCACGAAAGCATGGATGTCGCTGGGACTCTAACCCGGGGCGACCAAGTGTAAAATCTTCCAACTTAACCACTGGGCCACACAGGACCCTTTGGTTGTATGCAATGCCAATGATATGTTGAATGCAATCCAATCCATGACATGCATACACAACAATTACTTAATTAGATATCTTATATTGATCTACGAGTTTAAAGGCTTTGATATAGTGTCCCGTTAAAGACAATCCAAACACAAATACATTGATGGAAGAAAGAAAGAAAGAAAGAACGAAAGAAAGAAAGAAAGAAAGAACAAAAGAAATAAAGAAAGTAAGAAAGAAAGGAACAAACAAACAAACAAATGAGTTGTTGGAGAATGTAATAAACCCATGATTATAGAGTTATCAATACCTTGTACCTATCATTTTATTCCGTTCAAACAGGGACACAGAAATCTAATCGGGGCTGGACTCCTCTACATCTATCTTCCTATTTTGGACACAAAGATGTTGTGGAATTACTGCTAGAGGTATGTACTTATCTATCTCCTTTCAAACTTTGTAGGGTCTCCGCAATCTTTTTGTTAGGTTCCTGAACTTGAAATTCATGGCATAGTAGTTTAACTGTTGAGCTTGAAATGATGGTACCACAATTCGAGGGTTCAATGCAATACTATAGTACTGGTAAGTGCTTCACAAACATGAAGCACTTACTATGGTATAGTATAGTACTCATATTGTAAGAGTTCTGTCCTTGGAAGATTTGCATTTTTATAAAAAAACTCAACTGATACAGGGAATGACTCATTATTGTCCACTATAGCCTTTGTTGTTTTTAACCATGCATGGGTTCAAGCCCCGGTGACATCATTTGGCATTTTTCATGAAAGGTAGTCTCCCAACTGACTTACAGAAAGCGGATGGTTCTACCCAGCTTGACCAGCCCTTATAGGCTGTTACGGTTAGGTTTTCCTCCATCTATATGATTTGGGTATTTCAACATAACTGAAATCATATTGATTGGATGTAAAACATTTAGGTGGATTGATGTATATGGCGATTTATGATGATAAAAACTATGTTTTGAATAAAATGGGCTCTTCTTTATAGGGTCGTTATTTTTTCAATTTTGTCTTATTGATTCTAGAGCTATGAGGTAGAGCTTAATTTGAAACAATACAGTCTAACAAGCAATATTACAGTGTTGATCATATTGCCCATGTGGTGTTTGACTTTCCTTCAGAATGGAGCCTCTGTGAATGAAGTAAACAACGTCGGAGACACCTCGTTACATCGAGCTGCACATACGGGACGACTGGTAAATACCATCCTCTATCATGATGACTCTAACCAATACTTACCTTTGTAACTGACTACTCAGTGCTTTTACCTCATTTTTAAGAAAACTGTAACTAAATAACCAGACCGATGCCACATATTGAACAAGAGGGGGAAAATGTGGGGGAAAAATACAAACTAAAGAAAAGTTGTGGTTCAAGTGAGGATAGCCAAAGAACTATTTTTTCTTGAGAGAATGTTTAACTTGTGTCTTACAGTATGCGAATTGTTCTACCCAGCTTGAACTAACAGAAAGCTAGGTTAGGGATTTAAATGCATTCACTTATCAACTAGGCATTGTAAAATATCTTATAATTTCTTGCTATGATGAACAAACCTGTTAATAAAACAAACAAATTATATCATTTAACATGATAATGTGACTGTCTTTAAAGTTTGAATATATAATACTTATGAAAGGCTGTTAAACAAAATGCAGATTGCTGATTGAACTTAAGGACTTTTAAGTTTGAAGTTTAGCACAATTGCTTATCAGCTATTCATGACAAAATATCTGAAATATTAGAAAAAGCAAATCCAATTAAATTACATGATGAAATTTAAGTAAGGGAAGGCTATCTCCATTTTAGGACGTTGTGACGGTACTTCTGCAGCGAGGAGCAGACGTTAATGTGATAAATGCTGAAGGTCATACAGCGAAGGCCGTCACTAACAACAAAGATATTGTAGAACTTATAGAAGGTAAGGACCATGTTATTAAAGCCATTTTTAAAAAACTATTCTGTCTTCTCTAATCCTTTGCAAACACGACCACCGTTATTACCTTGCCACATAGTGCATCACTTTGACGTAACCACGAAGGACTGAAAAAAAAGAACAAATAGATCCTTATGAGAAATCAATGATCTTTATGACATAGTATAAATAAATATTTCATGTCATCTGTAGATGCTCTTAATTTGTTCGTAAATACTAAATGGTTTTCTTTGCTTATCTGTAAAATGGTTATACAGTGTACAGTCTAACTTGTGTTAAGCAGCCACCCTTTTAAGCAGTAAACCTACCTTAAACAGCCACTACAGAAAGTCCCATTGTTAGATTTATAGTGTAATTCAGTTTGTGTTAAGCAGCCAACCTGTCTTAAACAGCCAATTTACTAGGTCCCAAAGGCTGGCCTCTTAACACAAGTTTGACTGTATATCAAATTTCAGTCAAAATTCACTTGTCTGATAAGGCTCTTGGACAAGCTGGGTAATGCAGACAAATGACCTTGCCGCCCCTGTAGCCAGTAACTGCACCAAATGTGGATTAATGAAAAGTTGCACTGTGGACCAATGCTTCTTATTGGATTTGAACCCACAAACCTATGAAAAAAGATTGTGCATTATTGGTAAGCAATTACAAGTAGCATAGCTTGATGCATAGTCTGCCACAATGAACTATATTAAAAAAAATAAAAGGGGGGTATAACACAAATCCAACCAACCAGTTTTAAGTGTGTTATCTTTTCTACTGTAGCATAAATGTTTGATCCATTCCAGCCGCTGAGAAGCATGAGACTGGGAGACAGGAAGAAGAGTTCCTGTCGTCAGTCCGTCTCGGACAACTCGACAAAGTCGAGTCCCTCGTCTCGTCGGGCAAGGTTTCGAGGGTAAACTGTCAGGACAGTTTTGGAAACACGGCCCTTCACGTCGCAGCGCAGGCAGGTCACCAGGAGGTGGCAGTATTTCTCCTGCAGCAGGGAATTAAAAGTGACATGAAAAATAATCAAGGTGAGTTAAGGGTTTCTTTCAACCCTTTTCCAAACGCCAAATTTTATACTGTCCCAAATTGAAAGAGATTGCAGATGACATTTCAAAATGTGATGACATTGAAAAATAACTCTGATTGGGTAGAAAACGTTGTGGGAAAAGAAGAAATTGCTCGTTATGAGCTATTTCTCCTTTTCCCACAATGCTTTCCAGAGTCGTCTGCAACAAAGTGGTTAAATATCGTTATGGTTTGGTAATGGGTTAAGGGTTTTCTTTCTAATGTTGACTGCTTTCTTCTTCATCTTCCAATATAGTACAGATAGCTTCAGGTGTATACTCGTACTGACACTATGCGCTGTAGTGCAATTAGAAATGTCCAGTATCGGTATATTGGAGAGATGCTATTTGTTCTTCACCCTTGACTGCCTGTTGTTCCGAGGATTTGAGGTTCGATCTAGTGTACTGGGACTAACCCACAAATTGGCGTGAATACTGGTTTAGCAGTCATCAAGAGTGAATTAAATAAGCTTCAAGCTTCTGTCACAATAGATGTAAAATAATTAAGGTTAACCCTTTCTCAAACAACAAATTTTTGACTGTCCCGAATTGAAAGAGTTTGCAGACAACATTTCAAAAGGTGATGAAATTGGAAAATAATCTTCAGATAGGGCAGAAAACATTGTGGGAAAAGGAAAAATTGCTTGTCACGAGCAATTTTTCCTTTTCCCACAATGATTTCTAAAGTCGTCTGCAACAAAGTGGTCAAATGTCGTTATTGTTTGGGAAAGGGTTAAAACTAAATTTGTGTATCTTTGTTTAAGGTCATGTGGCCTCCGATGTTGCGAAGACGGAGTCGATGAAGCAGCTGTTGATGGTGAAACCTAAAATGGAATCTACTAAAGTCCCGCAGAGATTCGAGGGAGTTTTAATCAAGGTTTTGTTTATTTCTTCATTTAACACCCTTCCCTTGTACACATACATTTTAAAATACTTGCTAACGGTGAAATTTGAACTTATAGTGTCAAAAGGGAGCCTCAATAATTTCAGGGAGCAAACTTCTCCTATTTTCAAATATAAAAAGAGGAAAAGATGCTTGTAAATAACTTATGCAGACCAGCGCTAGACATTGTTTGTCATTTTGATATTTGAATTGAATGGTACCTATTAACGTTAACTAAAAAGATGAATTTGAATATGAATGATTACTTTCCATGTTAAAATTTTTGTTTTGACATCTATTTTAATTCCTGGGATAATGATTTTACTGTACAACTTTTCTATCTGTTTTGGTAACTTGTGCAGATTTATTCATAAATAAGATTCAGGATACATGGTGTCTAAGCTTATAGCATCAAAGATTTGAAACAGATGTCAAAAAACGCAGACTTGTTTCCCAAAAGTGGATTCCTTGTAGATTGTGCTGGTGCTGGTTTAATACCCAGAAAGCTGTATTTAACTGAAAACTGTTGTCAGAGCCTCCCCTGGAATATTTTTTCTTGTCGCAACCACTTTCGCAAATTGGATATTTTTGGAGCCAAATTTGAAAAAGTGGAGCCAAAATAGGAGCCAATTTTAAGTGGTCAATAATTAGCCGTACTTGAGTGAAAGCTTCTTTTTATTCTTAAATCTAGTGCAGCTCATTACTGTATTATGAGTACTTAGAAATTGACAGACAAAAACAACTAATCACATCATTTTTTACATTTTATTTTACATACACTTTATTACAGTACATAGCATCATTTTTTACATAACAGTTTATTTCCCTTTTCATACCTTTGGAGTTTGCATGCTTTGTCACATTCTCCTTCTTTAAAATATTGCAACCATTTGAAAAGCTGTTTGATTTTTGTGCCTTCTGGCAAATCTCACAAAACATTGATTTTAACTTCGGATCATATCTTAACCAACTGTTCCCTATTTTCCATGAGTCTTTAAATGCTCGAGTTTTGGCAATTTTAGAAGGAGGCAATGGAAAGTCAGAGTCTAAAGGACGTTTCGAAGCCATTTTTGCAATTGACAATGATTCCCGAAAATCATCAAGGTTATATAGCAAATGCATCTTGGATGCAATTAAATAGTCGCAGTGTTTGAAGTGTATGCTTAATTGTAATTAATGAGCAACATATCCAAAAATATGTACGCAATTACTTACCACCGTCTTTAATTTTCAACACCCGACACTGTTTGATAATTGCCAATTCAATTTCCTATAGTCTCTGATCATGCGTTCCACCAATATGTCTTAATTACATACTGATTTAAGCAAAGGGTGTAAAGGCAAACACATGTGGCGTAGAAATAATTATTGCCGCTAGATCATTTGTTGTTTTTATGACGGGATTAAACTTTAATCCGATTATTGACAGTCAATTGTGTACGAACTGGATTGGGTGCAAACTGCAATACATACGGGTCTTTACGAGCTGGTTCCCGTGTAATACAGGTAGAAATTCTCCGATAAGAGCGGTACAGACTTGCTATTATTTCGGGGGTCGCTTAGGCCTTCCACAATTGGAAAATATGTTTTGTCGCAAACACTTTCGCAAAACCGTTTTTTTCTTCTTAAATCGGCGGAATTTTTCGCAATTTGCGAAATTGGCGATCGACAGCGGAGGCCCTGGTTGTAAGAAATGTTAAACCAAAGTTAAAGTAATCATTCTTCAAAATTAGACATATTTTTTTAAATAAACTTCTTAAATATTTGTCATATAAATGTGCTATATCTCCACCACACGAAAAGGGGTGATAAGTGTTTCAATTATCTAATTTTATGTAACTTTATAGGTCTGTGATGTCATATAATTCACAGAGGACATTTTTCTATTTTAAAAAGATTTAATCTCTATTTGTCAAAAGGCTAACTCTTTTGAATTATAATGTTTTGCCTGTTCTTGTAAACACCAGGAAAGGTATTCTAAAAACCTCTCTTTTTTCCAGCGTACGTTTGTTGGTTCAAAACCAATGTGGGTAGTTCTAGAAAGAGGGGTTCTTTCATTCTTCAAGAGCAGGTGAGATCTCTATACTCCATTTGGATAGAAATCATTCAAAATTTCTTGAGAAATGTTTAGACATTTATAACTTGATATTGGAGGGAAAATTCATTTATTACTCTTGTCCAGTGAAGGACTGTTGTCAAGGGGTGGAGCTTCGGCCTCTGAACTTAAACTTTGTGGGTTTGAATCCCTTGAGAAGCGAGATTCTCCTCCCAACCTCGCAACCTTTCATTGATCCACGCTTGGTGCAAGTACTGGTTAAGTATACGGGAAGCAGAATTGCTGTCCCCCATGATTTTAGTTTAGTTTAAACTTTTACATGGATTATGAAGTGAGTTATAACAACTTATATTTGACGGCATTTTGCTTTTCATGAGAGGTAGTCTCCCGGTTGACTTACGAAATGCAGATGGTTCTACCCAGCTTGATCAGCCCTTATGGGCAGATTAGTATGGGGTCCTCCTTATGTTAATCACTCTAAATTCTGCTTCCTGGATACAGAGCAAGTACTTTCCCCGATTTTGGATTAATAAAGCTTCAAAGTGGACCCTATTCCTCGCGGGATTTGAACCCACGACCCTCGTGTCATGTGGGACCACTGTCCTCCACAGTTATCTTGTGCGGTAATGGATTGAAAGTATACTTTTTGAAAGTGCAGTCAAACTTGTGTTAAGAGGCCAGCCTATGGGACAAAGAAAATTGGCTGTTTAAGACAGGTTGGCTGCTTATCACAAATTGATATACACTATAAATCTAACAATGGGACTTTCTGTATTGGTTGTTTAAGACAGGTTGGCTGCTTAAAAGGGTGGTTGCTTAACACAAGTTAGACTGTATACTTGTTTCCTAAACTAGAGAAAAATGGACTTCATTTAATGATTACCTTGGAAATTCCACAGGAATCAATAGTTATCCTGGGGTTAATACTATGTAATAAAACAACTACATGTATATTACAAAGTATTGAACCCTGGATACTACAGACCCCTGTGGGAAATCATCAAGGAATCTGTGAAAAATTATCCTTATTTCTCTACCACATATTGGTGACACATGATGATGACACTGTTCATGTGCAGGAACTATTAACAGAACAGATGAATTGTCTTTCTTGCCAGTTATGAAATAATTTTCAATTTTTACGGCTAGCAAACTATTATACAGTGAGATTTTCATTGCCTGATCCACAAGGCAGGCTTTCAGACTATCTGACGATATGATAAAACCACATACAGAAAATCTGTTACCTAAAAGTTCCTTCCATTGGATGGGGTTGTGCATGAAGGGATCTGCTTTAACAAGGCTTAGATTAGGAACAACGTTTTATGGAATAACAAATAAAAAAGCTATGAGTGAAAATCCTCCCCCTACCAATTTTTCTGTAAGGTGAGGTTTTGCATGAAAGACGCTGCATTAACAAGGCTTCACTGCGCCCTATTTATATTTTTAGAGGAGATGCATCTACGGGTAGTAAAAGAATTGGTATGAAATACCTCGACGAAGCAGAATTAATGGTAAATTAAATAACTTTCTTATAATTCTTCCATTTTTTATGTGAATTGTTTCAGACATTTCTCTTAACCCTTTACCAAATGCCAAATTTTCAAATGTCCCGAATTGAAAGAGTTTGCTAACGACATTTCAAAATTTCGAAATTGAAAAATAATCTTGTATTAAGGCAGAAAACATTGTGGGAAAAGGAGAAATTGTTCTAAATGAGCAATTTCTCCTTTTCCCACAATGTTTTCAAGAATCATCTGCAACAGACTGGTCAAATGTCGTCATTTTTTGGTAATGGGTTAACCCCTTACTCGTTAAGAGCAATTTCTCCTTTTCCCACAATGATTTCCAGAGTTGTCTCAAGAAACCAATGTGACAAAAGGATAGATTGCTCCCTATGAGTAATCTATTAAGTTTAAGTTTGAACTTATTTATTGTACATTGATTGTGACAAAAAGATAAAGCTTATCTAATTCATTCTCGATGACTGCTCCCTGGATACTACACCAGTACTCGCGCTAACTTGTGCGTTAGTTCCAGCAATTTTCAACTCGCCTATAAAGTTTAAACTTAATTATTAAACATTGATAAGTTCTTATAACTAAGATTAATCACTTCTGATTCTGCTCGATTACCAGTACTTGCGACGTATGTGGATAAATGAAAGATCCCAAGGTGGATCCTGCTACTCCAGGGAATTGAACCCATAACGCTCCTGTCCTGAGGCTGACACTCATCCAATGGACTACTGTTCTCCACAAAAAAATACCTAGAAGCAGTGAAGAAGTAAAAAAGAAAATCTGTTTTATTTCAGGTTCATTCTGCGAATGACATAAGCTTCCTCGTTCGATATTCGGACGGTACCGCGCACAAGCTCCAAGTAGATTCCAATGCAGGTGACTATTGGATCGGCAGAGAACAAGGAACGGGAGAAAAAATTACCCGGCAGGTTGAAACAAAATGAAGAATTTGACTTTGAACATTTTTTTATCACAGCCACACAAAATCCAAGGATTTACTTAATTGATAGTTATATCAGTCAGCATTAGATTAATAACTTCAATTCAATTTATTTTTTGATGACATATATTCTTTACATAGTTTGTTGACAAACTTATATACACCATACAAATACATAAACATGACAATATAAACATGTAAGTGAAACAGAAATGTGATTTTGGAGTGAAAAATCACAGAATAGGAAAAAAGATTAATTAGACAGTAAATAAAAAATGCTGAAATAATTGATGTAATTAATCATGATAAAAGAAAGGGTTAATCACTTTTCTTTCCTTTTTACCTGTCAGCATTTGATTTATTTTAAACAGGTCAGCATTAAATTAAAAGATTATAGGAATATTTTTTCCCATTTAGATGTGGATCAATGCCCTAAAAGAGCACATAAACTATAACACCCACTACTTACATAAAGGGCAGGCTGCTGAGTCATCCGCTGATCTGCAGGTCTCTTCATTAGAAGAATCGCTCAAGGTAAATCCTCATACCTTAATCTTTGTTAAAAGTTTATTCCAAAGGTAAATTTTCATCCCTTAATCTTTGTTTAAAGTTTATTCCAAAGGTAAATTTTCATCCCTTAATCTTTGTTTAAAGTTTATTCCAAAGGTAAATTTTCATCCCTAAATCTTTGTTTAAAGTTTATTCCAAAGGTAAATTTTCATTCCTTATTCTTTGTTTAAAGTTTATTCCAAAGGTAAATTTTCATCCCTTAATCTTTGTTTAAAGTTTATTCCAAAGGTAAATCCTCATACCTTAATCTTTGTTTAAAGTTTATTCCAAAGCTAAATTTTCATCCCTAAATCTTTGTTTAAAGTTTATTCCAAAGGTAAATTTTCATCCCTAAATCTTTGTTTAAAGTTTATTCCAAAGGTAAATTTTCATCCCTAAATCTTTGTTTAAAGTTTATTCCAAATGTAAATTTTCATCCCTTAATCTTTGTTTAAAGTTTATTCCAAAGGTAAATTGTCATCCCTCAATCTTTGTTTAAAGTTTATTCCAAAGGTAAACGTTCATCCCTAAATCTTTGTTTAAAGTTTATTCCAAAGGTAAATTTTCATCCCTTAATCTTTGTTTAAAGTTTATTCCAAATGTAAATTTTCATCCCTAAATCTTTGTTTAAAGTTTATTCCAAAGGTAAATTTTCATCCCTCAATCTTTGTTTAAAGTTTATTCCAAAGGTAAATTTTCATCCCTAAATCTTTGTTAAAATTTTATTCCAAAGGTAAATTTTCATCCCTAAATCTTTGTTTAAAGTTTATTCCAAAGGTAAACTTTCATCCCTTAATCTTTGTTTAAAGTTTATTCCAAAGGAAATGGAAGTTTTATTAAAAGTGAGGATAAGTATCTGAGTATGTATTGTTTTTCACAATAGACTTTTTGGCTGGAATAGTTTGAATTCCCCGATTATTATCACATTGTTATCACTATGATGATTCTTTCATTTGGACTTCCTTAAGTTTGCCAAATTTTTCCTACATTGTTATTATTGCCATGGTGATAACTTCTGTTTGGGTATGTTTGAATTTGTCCAATTATTCTTACATTATTTATTGCTATAATGATATTTCCATATGGATATTCTAAATTTGCCTGATTATTCCTACATTGTAATCACCATGGTGATGACCTCCATCTGGAATTGTTTGAGTTTACCTGATTCCTACCTTCTTATTGCCATGGTGATATGTTCTATTTGGCTTTGTTTGAGTTAACCCGATTCCTGCCTTATTGCCATGGTGATGACCTCCATTTGGATTTGTTTGAATTTACCTGATTCCTACCTTCTTTTTGCCATGTTGATAGCTTCTATTTGGCTTTGTTTGAGTTTACCAGATTCCTGCCTTCTTATAACCATGGTGATGACCTCCATTTGGATTTGTTTAAATTTACCTGATTCCTACCTTCGTATTGCCATGGTGATAACTTCCATTTGGATTTGTTTGAACTTTCTCGATTATTCCTACATTGTAATTGCCATGGTGATGACCTCCATTTGGATTTGTTTGAATTTACCTGATTTCTACCTTCTTATTGCCATGGAGATAACTTCTATCTGGATTTGTCTGAGTTTACCTGATTCCTACCTTCTTATTGCCATGTTGATAACTTCCATTTGGATTTGTTTGAATTTACCCAATCATTCCTACATTGTAATCGCCATGGTGATGACCTTCATTTCAGGTTGCCCAGGCTCACCAAGGTGTTTTACAGCAGCAGGTTACCAAAGTGTCCAACTACCTCAACCAAGCACAGGGCATTTCTAAAACAGGTATGTTGTGACGTCTTAAAGTGGCTATCCCACAGATATAATTTTATTTTGAATAAATTTCTTAAACAGATTAACCGAAAGCCAAGACCATAAAAGTTAAATAGACCTAGGTTTTTGGTTCCCATCTTAACCGCTTTATACAACAGTTTTGTAAAGGTATATTATATTATTCTTTGATATATAGTTAACTGAATAAATCGTTTATTTGGTAAACAAAGGTCTTAGTTTTGAACCCTTAACTCATTATAATATTATTTTCAATAAACTTGTTCAAAAGATTAAATGAAAACACATGTCTTATGAGTTACATAAAACTAGGTTATCGGTTCCCATCTCAAACTCTTTATTTAACAGATTTGTTAAGGTATACTTCATTTATCTACCATTAAAAGTAATCAGTTGAAACATTTGATTTTGTAATAAAAGATCTGTGGGTTTTGATAAAGTCATTTTTATGACAACACATATCCTATACTTTCTCTTTTTTATTTCACTATAACTTCAATTTTCCATTATCTATATCTCTTTTTGTCTTTTTCTGTGCTTCTTTTTTAACATCTTGTTTTTCTTATCACTCTATTTCCTATTTTTTTGGGAACGGCCTGTCCTCTTCACAAAAGAATCTAACTGTTTACATATTCATTTATAGCTTCCTATTGAGGTTTTACCCTTAGAATGCTGGGTAATTTTCTAAAAATAGATTTGTGTGTGGTCTGCTTTATAAAACCTTAAATATCTGCTTAATTTTGTTGAGGAAAGATACTCAGAGTAGCAAACAGGTTAGATCACAGACCAGCCGCCAATTTACTTGGCGGCTGACCTGAATCTTACCCGTTTGCATAAGCATGAAGCCAGTTCCAGCACTATAAGGGTAACATGAAGTATAAGCATCTAACCATAGTTTTTCATGTATTTTTTAAAAAAGAAACTGAAGAGCCTGGTAAGAAAACATTGTTTGACCCTTTAATGTCCTTGACCTTTTGAGTTAAACTTATTTGTCCTTGAGTTTCTCTCACATTGACCTTCAACCTTTTCGATTTTAAAATGAATTTTTCCTAGAGGGTTTTCCTTGACATTTTTTAACGACATGTACATGTATATCAAATCTATTTCAACTTAATTGTCCTTGAGTGTTCATTAACATTATTACCCTACTAATTTAAACTCTTGTAAAAAAAAAAATGGAGTTTAAACTAACCTAATCTTGAGTTTTGTTTCACTAACCTTTTTAATCCCTTTAGTTTAGTTCAACTTATTTGTCTTTAAGCTTTATCATTGACCTTTTCAGTTTAAGTTTTGCTAATTTATCCTTGAGTTTTTTATTTTACCTTTCAAACCATTTCAATTTTTGTTCAACTTACCAGTCCTTCAATTTTTCATTGACATTCTTGTGTTTGAGTGTTTCATTGACTTTTTTTTATCCTTCCTGTTTATTGTTCAACTCCATTTATACATATTGTAAATGCTTTTACAGCTTTAAATGTTTTCTTTGTTTGCCAACAGCCATGATATAACTGAATTACTGTTTAAAATGTTGTTAGACCCCATTCCAACCATACCAACTAACCTCTAACACCCTTATTAACACACCCAAAGCTGTTAAACTTTAGAAAAAAAAACATTTATTCTTCCTGACAATTATTTTTCTTTTTATCACAGTGCTTAGAATGCTGAGTATTCTGGAAATAATCATTTTAGGTCTTTTTTTTTTCGTTAACCCTTTTTCACTTTAAGGATTTACTTAATTTTTGCTTTATGCAACTATAAAGATTATGATTGGAAGAGGGAAAGTTGCCTATATACAGTCTAACTTGTGTTAAACAACCACCCTTTTAAGCAGCCAACCTGCCTTAAACAACCACTACAGAAAGTCCCATTGTTAGATTTATAGTGTACATCAATTTGTGATAAGCAGCCAACCTGTCTTAAACAGCCAATTTTCTCTGTTCCATAGGCTGGCCTCTTAACACAAGTTTGACGGTATACCGTTTACCATTTGGTAGAGGATAAAGGCCTAAGCCTGTGACTCCTATGGCTTTCCTGGATCCACCAGTACTAGGCTAGGGCTCTGAAGTGACTTGCCAAAGGCCACTCCCAGGAAACCAGAGTTGCTGTGGGGTTCGAACCTGGAGCCCCTAAATCCACACCCTCAACCACTGAGCCAGGCAGGACCCTTATATGCCAGGTTTTGCAAACTAACTTAAATACTGCTGGTTTGATATGAAAACTCAATAAAACATAAACCTTCTCATATTTCTTTCAGGTAACAATGCAGTCAAATTGGAGGGAGAGTTACAGAAGGTTGTTCATCATTCAACCGACATGTGTTCATCGTTAAATAAGTGCCTTTTGCTGTTTAATCAGCAAAAAGAGGTAAGATATCATAACACCAACATGTGTTCATCCTTAAATAAGTGCCTTTCGCTGTTTAATCAGCAAAATGAGGTAAGCAATTTTTCAACCAACATGTGTTTAGCATTAAATAAGTGCCCTCTCTCATTAGCTTTCCTAAGAGCAATTTTTCCTTTACCTGAAATGTTTTCTACCCTACCAGAAGATATTTTTCAATTTCATCACATTTTGAAATCTCGTCTGCAAAGTCTTTGAATTTGAGACAGTCGAAAATTTGGTGTTTTGTAAAGAGTTAACAAAGGTTTCGCTGTATTTCAGATCCAGGACAAGTTGCTTCACGAGGAGCGTGAGAAAAATCGCGTCCTACAGGAGGCGCTTCATGCTCTCGCCATCGAACATCAAGAGCTTGAGAGAAATTTCTCGCACAACCTGCTGTCGCGAAACCTCTCAATCAACCAGGACGAGTTCTTCGACTGCGATGATGATAATACAGGTTAGTCCTTTTTAACACTTTCACTGCTGATAGCCCTTAGAGTTGAATTACTCATACACTGCAGAATGGGACTGCAGTTGAATTATATGTTGAAGCAAAAAGGAGAAATTATATATTTTATCCAAGATGGCCGCCAAGATTGCCACCATGGTCATGTGACTTTTATAAAAGATATAGTTTAGAGATTAATACATATCGGTTTTGCTATCATGTATGTGAAGTTTCATAAAGATCCATTGATGAATAAGTCCAGAGTATACATTCTTGTGAGACACATCATTTCCATTCATCTGTTCAAAAGAATTCTATGTGTGTTACTAAAATCCTATTTGAACAGATAAGCTGAGAGTATGGGTTAAAAACGCTTGATGCAAATTTCTCTGAATTGTAAAAGGCAGAGTTAGACATTAGCAAAAAGGCATATTGGTCTTTTGTTTCTTTATAGATTTCCATAGACCATTGTCGCCTAGTTCCGTGTCACGACTGTCAGTGGTATCCGACACTCTTTCATTCAAATCGTGTCAGTTTGACGTCGACGAGGACTACATAATTGAGGTCTTTGATCCCGACGGAAAAATAGAGGCAGGGGACACTAAAAGGGGAGGAGCCACAGAGGAGGGCAGTGTGTTAAAAAGGGGCTGTCCTGCAAATAATAACACAGAAGAGGGCGGAGACATGCAAAGGGGAGCGGCTTCCACACTGGATGGATCAGGAGTGGTTGAAAAACAGTCCCTACTGGGAGGAAGGTGAGACCCTGTTTATTCTACCCCATGATTCAAAACCCCTCTGACCTTTTTAATCAATTTCCTCATTTATAATTGACCTGTTATAAAAATACCTCAAAATGAATATGCATATCAGTTACACAAAAGAAAATGTGTAGAATTCTCCAACAAACAAATTCATAGAAGCATTGCTTTATGTGACTTCTTTTTCAGAGCTAGATTCAAACTAAATTGTATTCTTCATTTTTCAAAATGTACTTACTATATTTTTGCATTGAATGTCGGAAAAGTGAAGACTTGCATTAAGGTAGAATACCCATAACTCGGTTGGAACTATTCAGTGTATTGTGAATAGGTCCAACCCATACAAATATAAAACAACGTCTCAAACTTATTTGAATGCTTTTTAGGAGTTGTATGGGGAAGGAATATATCATGCGAAATGTGATGAATGTTTGCGAGATACATTTGAGAATTATAAGTTAATACAAAGTTAGGAAAGAAATACAACTGTGCAAGGAAGATTGAGATTTTAAATGTCATTACGTGTAATTAATTGCACAGAGAGCATAAACTTCTACCACTCACGTGATAGTAGATGAAGACTTACGTTAAGGATGGTCCAAGGTGGGCTCAAGTTCGCTATGGCAACCGTTGTTAGGCACACATAGAGAAAATATGTATAAACATCTTACTTTTAAGCCTCTACCAAACACCTAATTTGTAATGTCCCAAATTGAAAGAGTTTGCATACGACAATTCAAAATGCGATGAAATTGAATTATAATCTTTTGATAGGGCAGAAAACATTGTGGGAAAAGGAGAAATTGCTCATTAGAGCAATTTCACCTTTTCACACAGTGTTTTGCAGAGGTGTCTGAAACAAACTGGTTACATTCGTTAAGACCAATTTCACCTTTTCACACAGTGTTTTGCAGAGTGGTCGGAAACCAACTGGTTAACATTCGTTTAGAGCAGTTTCTCCTTTTAACCCAATGTTTTCCAGAGTCGTCTGAAACAAACTGGTTAATAGACTATTGTTGTTATTGTTTGGTAATGGGTTAAATGAAGATGTTAAGTTACACATTTTGTGAGTCAGACCAAAGTTGCATACATTTGGGTCAATTTAGAGTAATGAGGGCTTAAGTGAAAATTCTGGATCTTCTTTTTTCAGTATCGGAACGGATACTCCTTCGAAACAATGAGATTTGGTGAACAACTTTGCACCATGCACCGTGCATATATCATTTTAACACTGTCCCTGTTTTGATAAACTTTCCTTAGATGACATTTTTCCCTTGTCTCATATTGACTTGGTGGCTCGTTTTTCTAGTGGTTAGAGTATTTAGCTTGAAATTACAAACCCCTTTTCCTGTTGGTTCAAATCCCGATAAGGCTAGATTTGAAACCCGAGTGTCCTAAGGCCAAGTCAAACTTAACCCTTAGAATGCTGGGCAATTTTCTAAAAAACAATTAATGTGTCGTCTGCTTTTCAAAACGTTAAGTATCTGCCTAATTTTGATTAGAAGAGGTACTCAGAGTAGCAAACAGGTTAGATCACAGGCCAGCCGCCAATTTACTTGGCGGCTGGTCTGGATCTTACCTGTTTGGATAAGCATGAAGTTGGTTCCAGCGCTGTAAGGGTTAAGTTTTGTGAAATTGTCATTTGGCAAGAGACTTCAGAACCTTAGCCTAGTATTATTTAAGGTGGAATACCCATAACCCCCCATTTTGAAACTCATTCTTTTGTCGGATAACTTTGGTTGTTTTATTCAGTATAATGTGAATACAGTCAAACTTGTGTTAAGAGGCCAGCCTATGGGACAGAGTAAATTGGCTGTTTAAGACAGGTTGGCTGCTTAACACAAATTGATTTACACTATAAATCTAACAATGGGACTTTCTGTAGTGGCTGTTTAAGGCAGGTTGGCTGCTTAAAAGGGTGGCTGTTTAACACAAGTTAGACTGTAGTTCCGACCCAGATTGATGTATACAGAAAACGACCAATGTAAACCCACGATAGAATGAGTTTCAAAATAGCAGATTATGGGTATTCTACCTTAATCAAAGGAAAGCCTGTTGACAACACATTAAATCGTGCGAATTTTTGTATTTTTTAGTGTGAACCCTTTTCCACAATATCTGGTTCTGTCTTTCATAATTTGGAAGTAACTGCAGACATAGCATATTAAAGGTTCTTGTTCACAAATGCGAGGAAATTTGGAGTTTAAGATTAATACATGTATCTTTGATAATCCACAACAGCTGTAATTGCAGAGAAGTCGTCGGAAGCAAAATAAGCTTGTTGTTTAACTCTTGAAAGAGTGTATACAGTGAATTAACTTATATTTAAATCCAAAAGCGTGACATCACTTTTGAGATCTACCACATATGACCTGTACATACTTAGATAAAATGACACTGCCTGAATAAAATTTGCTTTCAATAGCTTCAGTACTTTCAATTGTATATTAAACAACAAATACAAAATTTTTATCGTTTTGACGACATTTCATTTTGACTTTCATGAATTTTCTATTCTGTGCACAAGCACCTTTAATCAGCAATTTACGCTTTCTTTCAGAATGGATCATAAGCACTTCCATATTTAGAATGTATTTTCAGTTTGTTCCTTTTTTTGGTATAAACTTAACAGGGTCTTCCCCAGGACTTTTTTCAGGCGCTGGGGTTCTTGATGCTGGGGAAGGGATGTTTGACATATTAGCGGTTACGCCCTTCCCCTGTCAATTTCTTTTCAAATATGCATCCCAAAATGGTTAGTTATTAGGTACATTTTTTTATAATGAATTTAAAGCGCTGTGAACAGATTTTAAACATAGTGGAATCAATTAAGGTGCGAGGGCAGTGCTGTTTTTGAAATGCTGGGGCACTACAGCACTTAAAAGGCTTGGGGAAGACCTTGCTTTATTTCAGTCTACTCACTATGGTTAATACACAACTTCAAACTCCTCACAGTGATTCCCTTGCTATGCTGCATCGACCACTGCCACCACAAGATTTTTCATCCAGATTTGGATAAAATTTAAATGATGCTGTTTTGTTAAGAGATTACCGGATATCTTAGTTAATTTAGTAACAATATCTTATTGTATTGATTTCTGACCAGTTAAGTTGAAAAAAAAATTGGTTTTGTTTATAAATAAAGCACTAATGGATTACAATTTTTTAGTTTTGCCGCCATCTTGTTATGCCATTTTCGTTTCTAAGTAGGTGGTCACGTGACATTTGTGATGGCAGCGATCATCCCCATACAGGGAGATCACTGTGAGGAGTTTGACACAACTTCTGTATTGAAAATGTTTGTTGTTGTTGTTTTTGGTATTAACTTTATTGCAGTCTTCTGTTGCTCTCAATTTGTACCAGTCATAAAACCAACGGGGAAATTTTGCATGCCATAGTTTTATTAAACATTATGATAAAAGAAGAATTTTCTCATCATGAGCTGCTCTCAATTGTTTTTCTCATTTTCACAGAAATTCATGTTTTTAATTGTATATTACATTTTTGGCAAGGATTTATACAGTTTTAATGAAAACATAAGTGGGCGACATTGGTGCAGCGGTAGAGTGTCGGGCTCTTGTACTGAGGGTCCCGGGTTTGAATCCCTGTTAGGAGAGGTGAGAATTTCTGGGACTAACCCACATACCTTCGCGATTACTGGTTTATTATCCAGGAAGTAGTCATCGAGAGTGGCTTTAAACAAGCGTTTAGCTTCCTTCACAATCCATGTAAAAACAAGCAAACATGGTAAATGGTGGTGAAGAAACCTCATAATATTCACTGCAAAATAATTTCCAAACATTACTTGTGTCTAACAAACCCTTGGTAATGCACTGATGTGTTATGCGCAATAAATGTTTTACTAAGAGAATTATTTCCCATAAACAAAACAACTATTGAATAAACTGTATTTATTATTTATAATTATTATTATTATTATTATTATTATTTTATTTATTTTTTTTAACATTTCTACAATTTTACAAGTTCTCTGCTTTAAAATACTCAAAAGAGAGAACGGTTTGATGGTCAAATCATGATATTTTTCATTGGTAATTTTAAATCAAAATTGGAAGGGAACTTAAGATTGAATAATAGCTTTTTTAAAGGATACTGGAATATGTATATATTTTTTTTATGATGAAATATACTTTGCTCAAACACACCTGTCAAAAACCATTTTGCTCAAAAGACTTTCATTGATAATTCTTGGTTTCATTTTTCTATATTTATTTGATTTTTCATACATCTCCTGCAAAAGATTTCAGTGCCAAAAGGAAGGATTACCCATAATCAAATGTTGCCTTTTTGTTATAAGTGTTTCTACCATACAACACAATTGTTGCCTTTTGCAACTTTCAATCAGGACTGGTAACAAAAATCCATTCAATGCATTTGGTAGAATGAATCAAGAAAAGCCAATAGAATCATGATGAGAAAAAGATGTTTTGTTTATATTTATTTAATGTTATATTTATAATCAGCTAATGTTATATATGTTATTAAGTAACTTAAATGTTACATATAATAATTTTTATGATTGTTAACCATTCTCATAAAATGAGATTTTTCCTCATTTTTATGTTACATCATTGTTGTTTGATGAGAATTTTGCTCCACATTTTTGTATTCGCGATGTATTATAATTTTTTGTAAACCCTTTCCCAAACAATAACGACATTTGACGACTTTGTTGCAGACAACTTTTAAAAAAACATTGTGGGAAAAGGAGAAATTGCTCGCAACAAGCAATTTCTCCTTTTCCCACAATGGTTTCTGCCCTATCAGAAGATTATTTTCCAATTTTATCACATTTTGAAATGTTGTCTGCAAACTCTTTCAATTTGGGATGGTCGAAAATTTGTTGTTTGGGAAAGGGTTAAAAGATGAAGATTTATGGTTTGAAGTTTCATTAAACTGTCTCTATTTTCAAAGAGATTGTTTTCATCTTTGTTTACTCCCATAACCCATATGATTTTCAGGTAACTTTTCAAGCTTACATCATATTGTCTCTGCTTATTATTTGCATAAATCAAATCAGAAAAACATGGATATTTTCTTGAACAAAAGTACTGTAGATCTTCTTATATGTGATATGTCAAAGCAATCTGAACACATCGGTTTATCCAACGAAAAAAACTCTGAAATAATAGGGATGACGCAATACTGTTTCCCGCAGAATGACATCACTTCACTTTCGTTTTCCAAAATAGATCTTAAATGCGAAATCTAAAAAGTTTGATTTGATTAAGGAAACAACTGTATAAAATTGTCACAACTTATAATTTGTATGAGTTACCGATGAAAAATGGTTAAAAAGGATGTCCAACACTTCCATACACATTGAACTACTTAACGTTAAAGCTTAGAAAAGGTGTTATATGCTAGGGATGATTTACCTGTAAATTTGTAACCCCACACTTATATCCGAGTTGTATTTCTCAGCTCACATAAAATACCTTGGTAGTTCCGATTGATGTCAATGGGGACTTGGAGGTGATTCCAAATAGATAAAACTTTAAAATAATCATTTTTCTCAGTATTGTAAGCTAGAGGAAATGTTGGTCTGAAGTAACACAAATTCTAAGCATATAATGTTTAGTAAAACAATTCCCTGCAGCTGGACATAATTTCTCCTTTTGTTGTAACAATTTCTTACCAAATATTAAAAGTGCAGAATTCATGGTTTATAATAATTATTGTGGCCTGCTCTTATTTCAATTAAGACTTGTCAGAAATATCACCGAAAGAGAAAATGTTTACAATAGCTTGCCCATGAATGAGGTTAATATAAGGTATACATGCCACATATATAACTTCATGCTTCTATGATGTTTGCCCAAAATGACATAAAAACAAATTTTAACCCCGACTCCATGGTACCTCAAATTGACTTCTGTCACCAAGGGGAAATTGCTTCTTTTGAATAATAGTTACTTCTTAACCCATTACCAAACAATAATGTCATTTAACCACTTTGTTGCAGACAACTCTGGAAAAATTTGTGGAAAAAGGAGATGTTGCTCATTATGAGCAATTTCTCCTTTTTCCACAATGTTTTCTACCCTATCATGAGATTACTTTTTCAATTTCACCACATTTTAAAATGTCATCTGCAAACTCTTTCAATTTGAGACAGTCAAACATTTTTTGTTTGGTAAAGGGTTAACTGATAAGCCAATGGAGGTTCTATGATTAGATTCAATTGAATTCACTATCAAGATCAATTAACAACAATCATTAAGGTCAGGAAGTTCATTTTGCAATGTATTTTGATTTAAACATAATTTAAAGGATTGATAAAATGTCATAAAATCACTTTTTCAAAATGGGATTTTTCAAACAAGAATTTTGTTGTTTTAAATATTACGGGGTTGTATGTTCTAACGAAGCACCTTTTATAGGCAATCGCATGATTTCGGTCGAAGCGTGACTATTTTTTTAGCGGAAGAAAACAAAACAGTTCCACGCGAGACTTCGCTGCTGCTGACGTAGAAACTAGACGACGAAAACTCATTTATTGACCCAATATTTCTCATGAATTAGTAATATAGTCGATATATGTAGATCGAACTCCAATGTTGAATGAGAAACTTCTTGGAATGAAAGATGATTCTTGACAGTGACCTAGATTTCGGATAAAAGCATTCACGGATAGATAGTTTGTTTACGTTTTATTGTTTTTCTTGGATAATTGACAGACTGTGTATTTACGGAATTGACACTTTTTTTTCGGATTCGTGAAATTAAACGTTTTTCATCGTGTGGTATTAAAATTCTGCAATCATGGCGGAATGTAAAGAGGAGGAGAAAGCTACTGAGGAGTACAGGTTAAACATTTTGTCTTTTATCAATATTAATATCTAAGAAATGCCCTCGGACAAGATGCTCAAATGAAGTGTTGTCACTGTGGCGAAGATTTCACCTCCTGACGATTTCACCTACAATGCATCAATGAATAAACAATAAGTAACAAAGCGATTGTGCTTTACACTTGTCATACCATTTGAAATGAGATAGATTTCCTTCAATATTGTATCTAAATTTTGAAACCTTTGTAACGTGACATCTTGAAACACAAATAATGAAACAAATTTGATATTCTATTATCTGTTATATATCGAAAAATTAACCATTGAAGTCAATGAAGACTCATTATCTCCCCACACTTATTGTATCTGTAACTGTCAAATTGCGTTGCATGTACCTGTACAAGAGGTGTGAAATACAATTGCTTTACATTTTCTATGTAGGGGAATTCTCTTATTGGTATTTTGCCAGTGTTTCACTGTTGGCAAAATCTCAGTATTGTCAGCAAGCCCCTGGCATGACTCTTGCTTGCTCTGTTTCTCTAAGTTATTTGCAACTTATCAAAATTGAGAGCAGCAGCAAATAACAACATATAGCATTATGAAGTACAGACTTCCCTATACTCTGATAGCAACATTAGGACCGAACTGACCACTTTTTTCTTTTTCTATGTAAAAATCTGTCAGACCAGAGAGTCTCAGTCAGTCAAGGGCCTAGGGCCTACAAAGTTTTGTGAAGTCTGGAAGTCCAATTACTTTATAATACAGGTTAGAAACAAAAGGATAGATTGATTATTCGGAGCAATTTGTTCTTTTGTGACATTAATTCCTTAAGACTGCTGCAGTAGGTCTGGTAAAATTGAGTCAAATGTTGAGTCTCTAAGATCCTGCAAATTTCCAATCTCATGTTTTCTTTATGAGGGTAGTGGTAATTAGGATGAGAGATTTGAATCAGCCTTGAATGTTTTAGGGAAGGGGGTGTATAATAGTGTGTTATTGTGTGATGGGCCTATAGCTTACTTGGTGGTGTTTGGTTGCATTTTTCCATTCATTTAGCCTAGTCAAACAGACAACAGGGGTTAGCAGGGGTTTTAGAGTCCATAGCATGCAGTATACCAAACCATTTTGGGAAGTCCTGTTTCTTAATGATTTTAAGTGAGCACTGCCTAATGATTCCTTTTTAAACATATTTCTGTCGGCATGAACATATGGTTAGAGGACAAGTACAGAAGTTCACAAGTCCTGGCCCCTCTTTGTTTCAATTTGATTTTTTTTTTTTTGACAGCACAAAGCTGCCAGTGTTGATTTTCCCCCTGAAACTTTTAAGGAATTTATTGATAAATCTCTCAAATGTTTGATTATATCTTTGCAGAACAAAGTTACCAGTGCCTATGTTTGACAGGAACAACTTTAGTATTTGGAGTATACTGAAGCAGTGTGTAGGAAAGGTGAGTGACCTATTAACAATATTATATTACTGAATGGAGATTTTTTGGAGGCTGCTAAAATTTCACTCACCAGCAGAGGGCAGTAATCGTAATAGTGGAGAGAATGATAATGAGAATAACTGGGAATGAAACAGCAACTGATGTTTGATTTTCTGTTTTGTCAAAATCATTTTATGAATTGTGTTCTTCAAAAAATGTTTATGCTATTTAACCAAGGCTTATAAAAGGTTCGTTTTCAATTGATTCTTTTTAAAAATAAAAAACATACAGATTTCAGAAAAATCTAATTCATACAGCTTTTTGGTTTCAAAATTAAAACATTTTGTTTATAATTCTTCCCAAAATCAACAGACAAAGGCTTTTTCCTATTTAAGGAAATAGGTCTTTGTTCTGTAACTGTATAAAAATGAGTATACATGTATATACTGAGGAAAGGTTTGTTAATTAGCCTGGTCATGAATAAATCATTCTACTAGGTCAGAATGTGTTGATCCTTTGCCTTATAAAATCAAATATAAATAACTTCCCTTAACCCTTTCCCAAATAATTACGACATTTTACCACTTGGTTGCAGACGACATTAAATTACATTGTAGGAAAAAGAGAAATTGCTCGTAACGAGCATTTTTTCCTTTTCCCACAATTTTTTCTGCCCTATCAGAAGATTATTTTCCAATTTCATCACTTTTTGAAATGTCGTCTGCAAACTCTTTCATTTGGATGGTCGAAAATTTGGTGTTTGGTAAAGGGTTAAGTTCACACAGCATTTGGACAATAGAGAGAGAAACTGCTTTTGGTGAACCGATTCACTAATTGGCACAATACTCTTTTTCGAAACAGTTTATTGGTGGTTCAAATGAGAGTCTATATAGTAGGTGCTTCTTGACATGTATTGTAGTATTGCAATGACTCCTTAACCCTTTCCCAAACAACACATTTTCGACTGTCCCAAATTGAAAGAGTTTGCAGACGACATTTCAAAATGTGATGAAATTGGAAAATAATCTTCTGATAGGGCAGAAAACATCTTTACGAGCAATTTTCTCCTTTTCCAACAATGTTTTCTAAAGTCATCTGCAACGAAGTGGTCAAATGTCGTTATTGTTTGGGAAAGGGTTAATATCTGCTGAACAGTTTATTGAGAGCTCAATTGCAAGCCTTTATTTAGTACTTCGCATATATTATAGAGGGTTCAGTGCAATACCATAGTAAGTGCTTCATGTTTATGAAGCACTTACTATAGTCTTGCATTGATCCTTTAATATGTGAAGCCATTATGGTGGTATTGCACTGACTCCTTAATATGGGAAATAGTAAGCTTCCCTGCTGCAAGTTTGTTAATCAAAGTGTTAATGGGGGAACTTGTTAAGCTTCCATGTTATTAGTAATACCTACATCAGACTGTAAAATTTGATATGAGTGTTCGACTGGTAACACAGGGACCTGGTTTGATCCTGATCGGCGGCGCTGGTATTTTTAGTTGGAGTGTACTTGGCTGAGTCGTAGCCTAATACTATTAATGGGGGATCCTTGTTTAAATCCTCTTCAGCGGCACTGGTATTTTATGTGTTAACGTCCTTAGGTGTAATACTTGAGAGCCCTAGTACATGTTGAATACAGGAAAGTCATACTATAACTGAAAAACTGTTGACACTCTTTTAAACCCCCTTTAAAAGTTTAACCCTTTACCAAATACCAAATTTCATCCGTTTCATATTGAAAGAGTTTGCAGACGACATTTCAAAATGTGATGGAATTATAATCTTCTGATAGGGCAGAAAACATTGTGGGTAAAGGAGAAATTGCTCATTAAGAGCAATTTCTCCTTATTCTACAATGTTTTCCAGAGTTGCCTTCAAAAAACTGGTGAAATGTCGCTATTGTTTGTTATTGGGTTAAAAGATAAAAATTGCCATCAATCATGTGTGGTTAGTTAAGATGAAGCGTAAAGCCTTAAGGTCATTTACTGTTCGGTCAATCTACTAAAGATGTTTCAGATAGAGTTTGAATTGCCGTAATTACTCAAATGACAAGGCATGCTTATTTGTCTTCCCTAACCCTTTCCCCCGATATGATAGTTTTTCACTGGTCTGAATTCAAAACCACAAGATGGCAAAAACCTTATATGAAAGCAAGGCATTGTTGGAAATATAGCATAAAGAATTAGTTTTATTGAAGATATTTTGTAAAAACCTTTGTGACAAAAGGAGAAAGCGCTTGTTTATACAAGCATTATGCTCTTGACGTAATAAATAAAAGCCCTACATTCAATTCAGACAAATTCTAAAATCCAATTTGGTAGAAAGAAATAAGAAGATTTTATTCACCATGAACAAACTCATGTGCAATGACCTTAATTCCAATGTAAGTTAATTAACAAAGGTAATATTTGCCTTTTTTTTCAATTCAGACAAATCTTTAAAACTATACTTAAGAGAATGTACTAAGAAGATTTTATTCACCATATTAAACAAACTCCTGTGCAGTAACCTTGATTCCAATGATAGTTAATCAACAAAGAGAATATTTGCCTTTATTTCAATTCAGACACATTTTTAAAACCCTACTTAAGAGAATGTACTAAGAAGATTTTATTCACCATATTAAACAAACTCCTGTGCAGTAACCTTGATTCCAATGTCTATTAATTAACAAATGGAATATTTCAGGGATTATTTTCGTTTTTCATTATTGATAAAAATGTCATATTGCTCTGCTGCAGTTAACCTGACACACCAAAAGTGTCAATGGTGTTTGTTACCATGGCAACATTTTCTACTAACTCTTGCTTCTTTTGTTATGTTACCCAGCTCTGATGCTTTGTTTGTATAAAATTTCACATTATCGTTTTATGCCTTGCCTGTTCAGTTAGGATAAATCTTTCTAATGACGATTTTGCGCTAAATGACCCTAGCTATCGATGCGCCATAAAATGCCATTCCAATGAAGATATGATAAAATGATATGAAAGTATTTATGAATAGGAGCATTATTATTAAGAAATTAATGTAGTTGTTGTGAAAGAAATTTGAACAGGCCCATGATGAGCCATATCGTCATGTCCTTTTGTTTGCACAAGGATTTCAGATGTAATTTGATAAAAGCATAATTGTGAAACTTCTATTTCCTTGCTCAAAAAAGGGAGGTATTATTGTTGCCCTAGGATCATTTTGTTTGTTGCCATGGTAGTACTTTGTTTGTTGCCATGGTAGCATGATGTTTGTTGCTATGGAAGTAACATATGTTGATTATTGCCATGGTAACATGATGTTTGTTGCCATGGAGGCAATTTGTTTTCAATCAAATTTTCTCCAAAATTTGTCTATCGCTGCATGTAAAATAACATGGGCATTCAATGTTTTGAGGGCTGACCTTGAACTTAGAAAGGGCTCCCTCTATCAGAATCCAAAAAGGAGTCAATTTTGATTCTAAATGTGATACAGAGGTCAAACAAGCTTTTTTATCCCAATTTTTCGACTGTCCCAAATTTAAGGAGTTTGCAAAAGACATTTCAAAATGTGATGAAATTGAAAAGAAATCTCCTGATAGGGCAGAAAACGTTGTTGGAAAAGAAGAAATTGCTCGTTATGAGCAATTTCTCCTTTTCCAACAATGTTTTCCAGAGTTGTCTGCAAAAAACTGGTCAAATGATGTTATGTTTGGTAAAGGGTTAAACAAATCTCAGATATTTGACTGATTTATGTGGTGGTCAATTTGAGGACCTCTGAAGCACTCAATTATTAGCATTAAACAGGAAATGAATGAATTATAAATGGGATTCTGGTTAGGTATCCTGTTCACCCCATATTAGACTTTGTGACTAGTCCAAATGGAAAGCAACAGCAAAAGATGATAGTGAAGCATAGAAGATGATAGTGAAGCATAGGACATTGGTTTTAATTTTGTTGTTTTTAATAATTGTGGGTAATATTCATTTTGAAAAATGGAGATAAGGCTCATAAAGTGAAATTTCTCCCTTTACCACAATGGTTTCTACTTATAGGGTTTATAGGTTGTTCTTTTTACATCTATTGTGAAACAAATTCTTACAACTTAGATTAATCACTCTTGATTCTGCTTCCTGGATCATAACCAGTATTTGCGCCGATAGTGGATTAATAAGGTCTCAAAGCAGAAACCAACTCCCCGGGATTCGAACCCATGTCAGGAGGCCAATGCTCTACCTCGAGACCACTGGTCCACTAATAGGGGTTTATAAATAGTTACTGAAAGGATTGATAGAAGTCTGTGGTGTGATATTCTATTCTTAGGTGAACATGTTTGAATACATAAGGGGATTGCCAAGTACAGTGAAGCCTCGTTTATCCGGACCCCGATACTCCGGATGTCTCGCAATCCGAACGAAATTGTAAGGGAACTGAATTATTTGACCAGTTTGTTGCAGACGACTTGAGAAAACATTGTGGGAAAAGGAGAAATTGTTCATTAACAAGCAATTTCTCCTTTTCCCACAATGTTTTCTGTCCCATCAGAAGATTATTTTTTTATTTCATCACATTTTGAAATGTGGTCTGCAAACTCTTTCAATTTGAGACAGTTGAAGATGTGGTGTTTAGTAAAGGGTTGAGAACTCTATGGCGTGATGTACTATTCTTAGCCCTTTTCCAAACAACAAATTTCCGTCTGTCCCAAAATTGATAGAGTTTGCAGACGACATATCAAAATGTAATAAAATTGGAAAACAATCTTCAGATAGAGCAGAAAACATTGTGGGAAAAGGAGAAATTGCTCGTCACAAGCAATTTCTCCTTTTCCCACAATGTTTTCTAAAGTCGTCTGCAACAAAGAAGTCAAATGTCGGTATTGTTTTGGAAAGGGTTAGGTGATCATGTTTGAATACATAAGGGGATTGCCAAGTACATTGTATCAATATACCCCTATTTATTTAAGTGCAGGAACACTCTAACATCTTTCTCCCTCATATAACACTTTACTGCATCTGCTGCAGAGTACTATAGAAACTGCTGTTTATTCTTTTGTAGCAATGAGTACATTACAGTGACAATTATTGGTCCAAAAAAATCTCATGAAATTTCCCAAAAACTCATTACTTTTATTCATTTTAATCCTTTTTCTATAGAAAAACCCATTGATTTTTTAAGTTTTGGTCAAAAAAGCACATTGATTTAATTTTGAAAAAAAATCACTGCATTATGATAAAAAGTATTCAAAAGGTAAGGTTGGCCATAATGAGCAACTTCTCCTTTTGTCACCGAGCATTCTATCCAACATTACAAAGACCTTTCATTAGGTTGTGCAATGTTTAGACATGTACCACAGGGTTTATAACTGCTGTTTTGTTACAATGTTAGGAGTAGAATATTTTCATCATGTTTGAACTTTTGTCTAGGGGAAGAATGTCAGCCTAAGGACACTAGGGTTGAAGGTTTGAATCCCTTGATTAGCGGGATATCCCTTGTGACCTTTTATTAATCTACATTGGGCACAAGTACTTGTTATGTATCCTTGAAGCAGAATCAAGAATAATTTTCAAAAGTCGGAAGATCTACTCTCATGATTGATGTAAATTAGATAAGTTTAAACCAAACTATCACTCTTATGTTGTAAGTTGTAAGCATGATATGCTCTTTTTATTTTTTATTTTTTTTTTTCACTTTTTTTTGTCTTCTTCTATTAAAAGAACTTGAAGCATCATCATTTCTGTTAGACACCCTTAAAACCAAGATTTTCCCTAGATTTGTGTATTTGGGAAAAGGGGCGAAATGTCTTCTATTGTGTTGTACTAATTTGAAGAGTCAATAATCCAGCCTATTTGGTCAATATATAGATCAATAAGTGTGTTATGTACATGTTGTCAATCTCAATTCTCCATAGGTACTTGTTTAATCAAATTCTGTGTATCATGGCTCAATGCAAGACTATTGTAAGTGTGTCGCACAAAACATGAAGCACTTTCTATAGTCTTGCGATGAAACCTTGCCTTTGAAATTATGACAAATGAAGGATTTGAGATCACAAGTAAAGTAGTCATCTTGTCTATTTCAATCTCAATTCTCCATAGGTACTTGTTTAATCAAATTCTGTGTATCGAGGGCTCAATGCAAGACTATAGTAAGTGTGTCACACAAAAATACATGAAACACTTTCTATAGTCTTGTGATGAAACCTTGCCTTTGAATTAATTTGCAAACAAAGGATTTAACACTACCAGTCGAGTACAATGCTGTCTATTTTGATCTCAATTCTCCATAGGTACTTGTATTACCACATTCCCAATATTGAGGGTTCAATGTAATTAAGTGCTTCACAAACATATTTAGCACTTACTGGTCCTGCATGCCCTAGTGGTTAATGTGGCGGACTTAGAACACGAGGGGCCAAGGTTAACTGGATTAGCCCCGACGACACCGCCAGTTTCATGGGAGTGACTTTTGGCAAGTCACTTCAGAGCCCTAGCCTAGTACTGGTGGATCCAGGAAAGCTGTTACATAACTGGAAAATTGTTGATACAGCATTAAACACCATTAAAAAAGCAAATAAAGCACTTTCTATAGTCTTGCGATGAAACTTTGCCTTTGAAATTATGGCAGACGATGGAATTGAGACCACAAGTAAAGTAGTCATGTTGTCTATGTCAATCTAAATTCTTCATAGGTACTCGTTTAACCTTTTACCGCACAATAACGACGTCTGATCAGTTTGTTGCAGATGACTCTGAAAACATCGTTGTATAAAGAGAAATTGCTCTTAACGAGCAATTTCTCCTTTTCACCAATGTTTTCTGCCCTAGCAGAAGATTATTTTTCAATTTTATCGCATTTTGAAATGTTGTCTGAAAACTCTTTTGATTTGGGACAGTCAACAAGTTAGCGGTTGGTAAAGGGTTAAGCAAATCCTTTGTATCGAGGGTTCAATGCAAGACTATAATAATTAAGTGCTTCACAGAGGTAAAGCCCTCACTATAGTCTTGCACTTGCACTGAACCCTTCTCTAAATCGAAAGCAATAACAGACGACTGGAGAAGGCTTTTTACCTCAAATAATAAGTTTAATGTATATGATTCTACGACTTACGGAATGCCGATGGTTCTACCCGCCTTGACCAGCTCTTATGGGCAGTTGAGTATGGGGTCTTCCTCCATCATTAAGAGTCGGGCATCGCTATATAACTAAAATAATGTTGATGTGATGTAAAACCCATATAAAAAAAAAAAAATGATTCTACTTTCTGAAATCAACTATCCCTTATAATGAAAGGCATTTTTTGCCTTTTTGTAACAAGTTTAAGATTAAAGATTTTTTAAAACATAAGTAAAAATTCATGAATCAAACAGTTTGCTGTCAAACATGAAAAATAAATAAACATGACGATATAAGTGAAAAATGTGTCAAATGAAAAAAAACTGTCACAGTGGTTTATGAAGTTGTTGTTATGGTCCTTTTGACAGATGTGTTGTTGTTAATTTTTATGGCGAACGCGTTAATGAAGATTTATGAAGATAGAGTAAAGCCTACTGTCTTAATGTACTATGGACCTGATTAATGGGTCAAAAAATTATATAAAGAGAAAAAAAAAGCCTCCGGCAAAATCAAAGGCATTTCAACTTTCCCTCTTCAAATCATATGGTTCAAATACCTGTGACCACATTTGGAATATGGAGTAAGGGATTAAGGATATAATAGTAAAGGGTTAACCCTTTCCCAAACAACAAATTTTAAACTGTCCCAGATTGAAAGGGTTTGCAGACGACATTTCAAGATGTGATGAAATTGGAAAATATTCTTCAGATAGAGCAGAATACCTTGTGTGAAAAGGAAAAATTGCTCATCACGAGCAATTTCTCCTTTTCCCACAACGTTTTCTAAAGTTGTCTGCAACAAAGTGGTCAAACGTCATTATTGTTTTGGAAAGGGTTAAGGAAATAATATACATTATGAATCAAGAAATAAGACATTTCTCTGAATAGATCTGGGACATTCAATAACGAGAGCAGACTATCTGGAAAAAGAGCGATTGATTTTTTTTTGTGTGTGTGCTATACTAGACTGATTTATATATAGACTACCACAGTACCGGCAGATACTGGAAAGATACTATCTATGTCTTATCCAATACTTCAAAGTTGCTCATTTGCATCAGCCAAATATCCCTCTTTGATAGCATACAATTCAAACAAAATAGAATTAGCTACAGGAATCATGTGACCAATGTTTACGATCTTATGTCCCAACAAGATGGCCGCATGACAGCGTCCAAGTATTTTTGGTTTTTTCACCTACTTTTGTCAATGATTGCCACATAGTGTACCCAGCATGATTTGATCATCAACATCTTAGTTCTGGTGGTATAAGCTAGCCCATGTTTTAATGACAGCTTCATGTCTAACATTCAGCAGAGAAATCGCAGCAGACACTTCACTAATGCAGACGACATTTCAAAATGTAATTAAATTGGAAAACAATCTTCAGATAGAGCAGAAAACATTGTGGGAAAAGGAGAAATTGCTCGTCACGAACATTGTGGGAAAAGGAGAAATTGCTTGTCACGAGCAATTTCTCCTTTTCCCACAATGTTTTCTAAAGTCGTTATTGCAATATATCATCAATGAAGTTGACACACAGTGAAAACCTGAAAACAGGGAGAAAAAGGGAGCTAAACAAACTAGCTATTTGGTAAATGAAAAGTTTGTATGATCGGTGTATTGTTATTTATACAATGTAATAAACACAAGAAATGAATAATTCAACAAAAAGTTGCTTGGAGCCCTGATCATGCATAAAAACAACCAGGAAATCGTTTTTGTTCACACTAATTCATTGTTATGCTACATGGACACACTATGAGGGTTGCTTGAGTACTGATGAAATTTAGGAAAGCAGAAAATTAACTGCAACACTGTTGACTTAGCATTTAAACCCACATTACCAAATAAACAAAGACATTTAGCCAAGATGTTCTTATATAAATTTGCGAATTATCAAATCCAATGGTAAGTGCTTCATGTTTGTGAAGGTATTCAATTATAGTCTTGTTTTGAACCCTGGCATAGCAAAAGGCAATAGAAATGTGTAAAATATCATTTCCTCTGTTATATTCAGGATAAAAAAAAGTCTAAATTAAAAGAATTTTAACTGTTGAATGTTGATAAAGAAGGAATTGCTTGTTTTTAGAAATCTCTTTTTATGTATCTTTTAAGGAGTAAAATGTTAAGTTGGTTTGGGATTGATGTTCAGTTTGTTTGGCATGAAATGTTAAGTTTGTTTGGCTTGAAATGTTTAGTTTGTTTGGCATGAAATGTTTAGTTTGTTTGGCATGAAATGTTCAGTTTGTTTGGCTTGAAATGTTTAGTTTGTTTGGCATGAAATGTTTAGTTTGTTTGGCATGAAATGTTTAGTTTGTTTGGTATGAAATGTTTTGTTTGTTTGGTAAGAAATGTTAATTTTGTTTGTTTGTTTTACTTAATGATTCCTTCGGACACAAATGCCTTGACCTCTGGGATAGGATTGAAATATTGTTAAAAGCTGCTGGAAAACGCCCAAATCATTATCATCTAAGTTGTAACAGTAACATGGAAGGCAGACAATCTACATGGCAGTGGTTTTCCAGGAATTTTCGCATCAGAACACACACATAAATATTGGCGTAATGTGTTGAAAAGTGTTCCGGTTTTTAATTTCACAATCTGAAGGATTCCTGGCGGGGTGGTATCGTGGGATATGCCCTCACTCCCACAATCCTCTCTGAGTTATGGGCAATCCCTCATCAGCAAAGATCTGAGGAGATCAGCGATGAGAGATAATTCATATAGACTTATTAACACATTTCTCCCATACAGACAATTTTGACTGGTCCAAATTGAAATAAACAGCAGAAGCTAGCATGACAAAAGAATGAAAAAAATGGTAATTTGTCCATGGTAATTCATTTCTAACATGTTATCACTTTCTATTTGGACCAGTCACAAATTTCTCCCATCTCTTAGAATGGGTTTATACCCCATAACATAGTTGCTTATTTTACTGCATCTGCTCTAAAAGTGTTCATAAATTTGTGCCTAAAAGGTATTAATTTCTTTTAATGAGCAATTCACCCTTTAGCTATCAGCTTTCCATTTCAATTACAGGAAGAAATTCTTTTTTTCTGTTTTTTTGGTTCATGTTACTTAAATACATGTTATTTGTTTTTCACGTCTGCTATATCCTATTGCTTTCAATTTAGACCAGTTACATGTTCCAATTTTTGATGATTTTGTTTAATCATACAGAGATTCGTTTAAAACACCTTGGCCATTTCTTAAAATAACCTCGGGGGTAATGGGGAGCCATTTTGAAAGTAGGTCATTGACGAAGGGCATGTCTGTTTGCAATCATATCTACTTGGCAATCCCGACACAAGCCGGGGATTACCGAGGAGACACGATTGACAAAATATGAAACGAAGATGTGTTAATATGATAATCTTTAATGAAAAGAGTAAACAATTATGATATATAACCAATTTTTGTGTGTATTTAAATAAATATCTAGTGCCTGTGTGCATGTTGTAAGCATGTGCGTTATCCGCGGGAAATAAGGCGAATTACCCAAGGATTACTGGTGTATTCATGAACTGCTTACGAGGTATATCTAACAACTTGCTACGGGGATTGCCGAGTATATACGATTGACAGAGATTGTCTGAGAAAGGGAGAACATATCATCAAAGGGGCTTACATACCCCCATCTGAGAAGGCTATAGAGTGGGTGGGGCGATTTGAAGTGGGCTTAGTTTTCTCAGCTACCGTGGAGCAGTTTCCTGTATGTACACCTAGTAACCCTATATGCTATTGTATCCTTACATATCAAACTTAAAATATTTATCTTACCATTAACATAATAAGGGTTCAATATATGCAAGACTATAGTAAGTGCTTCACAAACATGAAGCACTTACAATAGTATTGCACTGAACCCTTGATTATGTCAATTTAGCTGATAACTACTTACCAGTTTTCAGCGGAAATGTGAATTGAACCCTAGCAGCGCTGGAACTGACTTCATGCCTATAAAAACAAGTAAGATCACAGCCAGTTGCAAAGTGAATTGGTGGCTGGCCTGTGACCTTATCTGTTTGCTTATCTGAGTATCTTTCCTCATAAAAATTATGAAGATATTTAAGGTTTTGGGCCAAGTGGTTAGAGTAAAGTACTTTAAATCACATGGCCTTTCTTCGCTCTCCGCATGGATTCAAATCCCAGTGAAGGCATGTAGATTTTCACGAGAGGCAGTCTCCCCACTGACTTACACAATGAAGATTGTTCTACAAAGTTTGAATAGCTCTTATGGGCAGCTATAAAGTTTGGTGTCATCTGCCATCATTAAGAGTCGGGCATCACAACATAACAGAAATATAGTTAACCTGGTGTAAAACCCATATGAATGAATAAATCAATACATATTGGCATCACAACATAATAGAAATATAGTTAACCTGATATTAAAACCATATAGATGAATAAATCAATACATATTTGCATTCAAGCTATCCCAAAAATATACAGTGGACCCGCGATAATCCGAACGCCGTTTATCCGGAATATTCACCATCCGAACAGAATTATGAGGGAACGGATCTTACCTTCATCAATTTAACTGTTTAATGCGGAAAATCCGCGTTCCGGAACCAGACAAAAATATTCGGGAACCAACAGTCACTTTTCATAGTATATGCGTATGGCTAGTCCGGAAACCAGTAAAATCGTTTATTTTGCGGTAACAGTTGCGAATGAAGGGATCGGTCTTCTGTTGTAAACGGCATTCACACGTTTTGCAAACTGTCACGTATGCTTGACCATAACATGTCACCTAGTGTAGTGTACTGGAAGGTGTTGATTGTTTGTTAATCGGTCATTCTGTCAGTTGATTGGTCTTACATTATTGTAATTACGGTCGCATGTCGATAGTTGAGTTTGTAAAAGGTGTTGATTGGCTGATTGGCTGCTTAGACAGCGATCGGGAGACAATGTCTGGCAATCATTTTCAATTATTACTCAATCGATATGCTCCTTTTCCCTATAAATAAACTCTCGACAATCCCTACCTATATCATTTCTCGATATTGAAATAAGAAGATGCAACTTGAAGATGTCTACACCCACAGCCAAACGAAGACAGTTCTTTTCAGAGCTATCTTAAGGAAATTTAACTTCTCGAAAGACATTGCTTCATAATGTCATTTTTTTTTAAAAATCCGTTTTGACCAAATAAACACTTCCTTAACACACTTTATATTTCCCTTCAAAAAAAAATAATTGTGTATTTCTTACTTCATAGTAATGATCATGATACACCGACACCGTGTAAAGGTAAACATTTCGCTGTAACTCGCATATTCTTTATTCCGGAAAATTCGTTAATACGAACATTTCTCCTGGGAACGAAAGTGTTCGGATAAACGAGGGTCCACTGTATATGTGGTAAGAAATTTATAACATAAAGGATTAACCCTTTCCCAAACAACACAATCATTTTCGACTGTCCCAAATTGGAAGAGTTTGCAGACGACATTTTAAAATTTGATGAAATTGGAAAATAATCCTCTGATAGGGCAGAAAACATTGTAGGAAAAGGAAAAATTGCTCGTCACGAGCAATTTCTCCTTTTCCCACAATGTTTTCTTAAGTCGTCTGCAACAAAGTGGTCAAATGTCGTTATTGTTTGGGAAAGGGTTAACCAGGCCTCTTGCCTCAAGAGGATTGTTTGAGGTCCTAAATACTTCTTTTAAAGTTGATTATTGATTTGTTTTCTGAGGATGAAAGGGTTTTCTGAAACTAATAATGAAATATTAGACCAAACCACCTGCAGATGTTATTTTATGAATTCCCAGATTTTTGGTTAAAAACCAAATCGTAGAGTTGAAGTGTTTCATTTAGTGTGTGAAAGGATGTAGCAGGTTCAAGCAATGTTAGACAAATGAACTAAGTACCTGTCTTCCTTCCTAGACTGGGAACCGGTCTATTGTCTTTCCAATTTAGAGACCAGTACAAATCTACCTGACAGATTTTTAGCTGGTTACAGGAGGAACGAAAAAAGCATACTGTCCAAAGGGATGAACGTTTGGCAGATTCGAAGTAATCAAAATGGTTGGCTGTGGGACATAGTTTTCTTTGCATAAATGTTGGTCAAAATGATTTGAAATTGGATTTTTGATAAAACTTTGGATACAAATCAATGGATAAATCAACATCTGATAAAGAGTTACTGTCTGCTTTAGTAATGCAAAACATTCAGAGGAAACTACAGACCTTCTACAATGTTGTTGGGCTATAGTCAAAATGTTGTTGAAATTGTGATAAACAAAATCCAACAAACAAACCATCTACATCTTTCTTCATCCTTCTGTTCTGTTGTGGCAATTGTTACATTACTTCTCCATTCCAAAGTGGCCATGCATGTTCAAGATTCAATTTACCGGTAAACATAATTTTAACATAATTTCAATGCATGCCGATGCATATTAAAACTCAAGAGTTCAACAGAATGATGTTTTAAGTCCTATTTGAACTTTTAATCGCATTCATAAGTGTGAACTTATTGCACTGATCGTGCTTTTGTACTGGCAATCCTTTGCCCTCATGAAGGTTTGTACAGTGGTCTACATTATGGGGCATTTAAGATTCTTTTTTATGCAGTATTTCAAAAATTATCGAATAAATCCTATATTGTTGGTACACCTTAGAATTGTTTCATCGAGACGATTCTAATGAGTACCCACAACATTGCGTTAAAAACTTAAACCCCATAATGTATACACTGAAGCTCCTTTATTACGCGATCCGTTATATCGCGATATTCATTATAAAGCGGATCTCCTATGGCTCCCAATATTTCAAACACATTAGGCTTAAAAAATAGTCTAAACCTCCCCCTTTCTGCAAATGTTCGGCTTTGATATGACGCGGTCGGCATCCCAAATAGAAAGTCTACCTACAATTGCACTCCGAAGGCGTGAAAATCAGCTTGTTAGAAGCATTTTTTTCTATTGATACAATTATTTTTGTAAAACGACGAATTAATGCAGGTGCTTCTATTATCAAACTGCTTATTGAAGGGAAAGAGTTTTCCAATGTGGCTATAAGGAATTACATAACTGCTTATAACAGAAATTTCTTCATTTTCCAACAATACTTTCTTTCATATTAAATCATCCTTAGACTGGGCTTAATGATATGGCTAAAGTAGGATGATTTAATATGAAAGAAAGTATTGTTGGAAAATGAAGAAATTTCTGTTATATGCAAGAACAGTTGAGGGACATTAATCTTAGAGGTGAGATCTGAATTTTTAGGTTTAATGCCACTTTCAACAATTCGATTGTTGTCTTTTTATAAAGAGTACATCCTAAATGTAAGACTCTATTTTCAAAACATTCTGTCAAAGTTGTCATGAGTTCAAATGTTGTCTGCTGCATAACCAGTGTTCGAAGTAAGACTATAATTATATTAGTAAGTGTTTCACATTTGTTAAGGACTTTGCATATATTCTTGCATTGACCCTGGATGTGTGATTAAATAGGTTGAAATATTGAGTAAGCTACGAATCTATCGAAGTTTGCAAGTGGTTGAATATAAGCTATTCACGAATGGTTGCATGTATACAATCATAGATGTTTAACCCTTATAGCACTGGAACTGACTTCATGCTTATGCAAACAGGTTAGATCCAGGCCAGCCGCCAAGTAAATTGGCCGCTGGCCTGTGATCTAACCTGTTTGTTACTCAGAGCACCTTTCCTCAACAAAATTAAGTAGATATTTAAGGTTTTGGAAAGCACAAAAATCTACTTTTAGAAAATTGCCCACCATTCTAAGGGTTAATGCTTGAATAAACAGGGGTATATATTGAAAATGCATGCAGAATAAATTATACATCATACATAATATATCACATCCTTGTTGATCATAAAATGCACAAGTCTCTAGTTTCATAAAGATATGTCTTACTATGTCATAAGAAGTTAATGGTGCATGATTTTTCTCCCCAAAAAACTGTAAAAATTATTGATGTCGAAGTCAGTAGGAAAGCAGCCAGATGCATAGAAAGAATATTGCAGTGTGCTGGCCAGGAATTCGCATTCAAATTTATATAGGTGTAAAACTATGCTGTAATATAACTGTTAATTAATTCATCTGGTTACCGTTTTACTAAACAACTTACGGAAAATATTTGCGTAAGTCATAATTGATAGACATGGATAGTATCTTCAATTAAAGTACAATATTGCAATGTGACACGTCACTGGAAGCGTCTCGGAGAGACGATTCCAATGATGTGTTACTTTGCAATATTGCTTAACCCAATATTGATAAAAGAGGAACTGTTATTTTAGACTTAAGCAAATCTTCAGCGTAAACTGTTTAGTAAAACGGTACCCTGGGGTGTAATGTGGTGTCAACAACTTTTTAGTAACATAACAGCTTCCCTGTATTCACCAGTTTTAGGCTAGAGCTCTACAAAACCAGGTACAGGTATGGCTCAAGCCTGGGACCACCAAGTTCTAAGACCATGGCCACCTTAACCACATATGGATCAGTCGGTTGACTACCTCTTATAAAAATCCAAATGCCGCCACCGGGATTTGAACCCATGAGAAGAGGGGCCATGTGATTTCAAGAGGTGTACTCTAACCACAAGGCCTAGGAGGCCGGCCCTCTTTCACTGTCTGTAATTAGCCAGGTATGTTAAAATAACCTGCAATTCTTTTGGCGTGATTTAGTAGCCTAATCAAGCAATCAATACCATTCCCCAGGGTAGAAGACATGAACAATTCTGAATACAAGGCCTATAAATGATACAGAAAGATTTATTAATAATATATTTTCACCCTCGAGCCCTAGGCAAAATAGGATATTTCCATTACGTGATTGATATACCCAAGCAAATTGGAGATGTGGAAGGTCGTTGTAAGAGCCTCTTTCCACAAATAATTTGGGTTTAACTTTCATGCCTTAACCCATTACCAAACAATAACTACATATGACCAGTTTGTTGCAGACGACTCTGGAAAACATTGGGGGAAAAAGGAGAAATTGCTCTGAATGAGCAATTTCTTCTTTTCTTACAATGTTTTCTGCCCAATCAGAAGATTATTTTTCGATTCATCACATTTTGAAATGTTGTCTGCAAATTCTTACAATATGGGACAGTTGAACATATTGCGTTTGTTAAAGGGTTGAAGAGATTTACTTGAAACTAGATTCTTAATAATAGGTGGGGGTAATCACACGACTAATGTTTAAGATCTTATGGCCGAACAAGATGGCGGTGTCCAGTTATTTTTAATTTTTTCCACCTACTTTTGTCAATGATAGTCATATTGCGTACCCCGCATGAGTTGGCCATCAACTTTCCGGCACTGGTGGTATATGATAACCCATGCTTTATAACGACGTTATATCTTACGGTCTAATTCTCGGCAGTCTTAAGACCTACTCTTTTGGACATGCGTGCCTGTCGACTGTGATTTCTCTGCCTAGTAATACCCAGGTAAGCGGTGGTATTTTTAATAGAATGATAATGTGGATAGCACAAGTATTTGACTGCGTTTTTGCATATCTTGTTTTTGTGATGAAAGAATCATCGAAATTGCTAAGAGGTTGCACTTAACCCTTAAAGTGCTGGAAACGACTTCATGGTTATGCAAACAGGTTAGATCCAAATAAATGTGCGGCTGGCCTTTGATCTAACATGTTTGCTACTCTGACTATCTTTCCTCATCAAAATCGAGCAGATATTTAAAGTTTTGGAAAGCAGACAACACGAAAATCTATTGTAAGAGAAATACCAGGCATTCTAAGGGTAAAGCACATGTTGAGTCATGTTTGACTGCATTGTTCAGTGCAATACTATGGAATGTGCTTCACATATGTGAAGGAATAACTATAGTACATGTATATTGCATTGAAATAACTACCTGAACCAATTGCTGCATAACGTGTTTGATCATACATTATGTAACTTTAAACTCTTTACCTAGTTACAAATATTTTGACCCTAAGTTAGAATGCTAGGTAATATAATTAATAGATTTTTGTGTTGTCTGCTTTTCAAAACCTTGAATTTCTGCCTGATTTTATTGAGGAAAGATTTTCAGGGTTGCAAACAGGTTAGATCACAGGCCAGCTGCCAATTTACTTGGCGGCTGGTCTGGATCCAACCTGTTTACATAAGCATGAAGTCAGTTCCAGCACTATAAGGGTCAATCATTTCAGATTGGAAAACTGCAAGTTTAAGATTATATTGTTAGAAGATACCGAAAACCAAAGATATGCCAGTGGTAAGGCAAATGTTTTGTTGGAAAATAGAAATTTTTAGCCATTTCTCTTTTGCCTGTAGTGTTTTTGAAAGAACTAAATGAGCAGAGAAAATTCTGAATATGTTTGATTAAGCATTAATGCTTTGATCGATAATACAACACTTTGCAACATCCACTGCAGAGCATCTTCGTAACCTAGTCTAAAATCCTAATTGGAGAACTGAATGGGTTAAATGCTGTAAACATCTTACTTAAAGCCCAATACATCACACTCATTACAAACTACATACAAAGCTCTGTTTTTGCTAAGGTGACGGCAAAAAGGTAGATCTTAAACGTCAACTCCCATTGAGGGCTTGGTGCATGATGAAATTAATGCCTTCAGCATAGTAGAATTATCACTCAGGAATGGCAAAATCTGATTTTGATTTACTTGTCTGTAAATGCAAAACCTTTTTCTGGACTTGTCTGTATTATGGTTATATAGACAATTTCAGTAAAAACTCACTTGTCCATCTTTTGACCAAGCTGGGCAGTGGTTTAAGTGGTGGTATTCTTATGCGGCTTCCTGGGTTGGATTGCCTCAAGTCCCAACCCCACACTCCACGGGTACTGCTGGTTCCATTGGAGTGGCTTTTGGCAAGACACTTCTGGGCTTTAGTTTATTACTGAAAATCAAGGAAACTGTGGTAACGTATAACTGAAAATGTAATGTTATAAACCTATTGCCCTTATAACAAAAAGAGATATTGCTCATAATGCACAATTTCTTCTTACTTCATAATGCTTTATTAGATTTTTGCTGTATATGTATAAAAAAGTGTATATATAAAGATAAGAGTAAAACAATTCTGTGTCACTTTGCCCATAACGAGGGTTCAGTGCACTACTATAGTAAGTGCTTCATGTTTTAGGCCAGGACAGATATGCGATTTTTTCACCAAACCTCAAACAAATTGCAACAGAAAATATTTCTGGTTATCTGACCACTTTGGGGTGTTATCTATTACGTGTAAAAAATCGCCATTGAAAGGAGATGTGGAAAACGGATTTTTTTTACCTGTAATATGTCACCTGTGAAAAAGAAAATACAAGGTTACCAGACACAATACAATCCTTTTTGTAAGTCACAGTTGCAAAACTTACGCTCAATTCAAACATGATGATTAAAAATACAATCTTATGTTTGTGTTAATAAATTTTGAAGGTAACAAACCTATAAATATAAAAACGTGACCTTGACCTTTGACCTTGACTTCTAACCGGTGACTCTAATATGTTCTTATGCATGATTTTCGAACAGAAACGATCACATTTTGACAAAAAGCCCTCTACACAAGTTTCTTTTTAACTATTTTATGAAACATGAAGCATCAAGAATAATGTATGACTATATTACATATTGCTTTCTGAACTGCCATTGGGTTCAAGTTCATTGGGTTGGCAGTTAGAACAACTCGTCCCTTTGTATTATTTACATGCTATATAACATCCCAATCCGTGGTTCCTGCACGAACAACCTCTACTGTCACAGTTGGTTTTGCACTTGCATCTTATATCTGCAAGCAGTTCCGATGGGGCAGGATGCACGTCTGTTCTTATTGGAATGCAGAGTCCATTTTCCAAGTTGCAACCCCTAAGTTTTGAATCTTGTTCAGTTTGTTCTATCCAATCCCATATTTGCCGTTTTGCGCAAAGACTGTGAAGCCTTATAGAAGCAGACGTCGGCGACAGGGTATGTATTTCTACAGTGTTTAAAATGTTTACAGTATTTTCTCTAAAGATTCGGAGGCGTAAACTGTCTAAGGAATCGTCACTGGATCCATAATAGAATGCCACAATAATTATTTTACCGACATATTCAACCTGTTCTGAATTCACACTTTCCTGAAAGTGGCCAAGCTCACCCTGTAGTACATGACACGACCTTACTTCTCTCAGTGCGGACCTCTTTCCAATTCCGAAAATGTGTGAAGTTGTATCACACCCAGTAAGGACATGAAGAGCAGGAAGAATATTACAAATGTGCATACCAAGAACATTTTGGGTTTCTTAATACTCCATGATCTTATTTTTTTATTTGAACTGAAATTTTTGTCCGATCGAAAGACAATGTCACTGTCGGTTATCACGGCATGAAAACATAAGAAACATACCTTTTGGTAACATAGTCCACATACATTTGGCAGATACATTTGAATAAGAGTTGTGGGTTAACGTGAACTATGTCATTTCCAAATTGCAGCAAGGAGTGTGTTTTCGAAGTCACAACTTGTCTGCTTTTCTTGAATAAAACGTCCATCACGTTTTGTCTCTTAAGATCCTTAATAATGGCACTACCGATCTCCCTGGCGTTGTGTGCGTTTACATCACCTGTTGATGTCACACCAGTCTCGATATTTTGCAGAGAATTTACCGTTGCGAATGGATTTCGCTCCTCCAAGAATTCAAAAATGATATTACGGGCTTTGGTATCTCTTTCTTGTCTTGACTGAGAGAATTCTTTATGTTACTCACGTGTATGATATGAAGTGTTGGTTAATTTCTGTAGAGAAGAATTGATTGCCCACAAATACGCATAGATTGTAACCACTGGCCCCTCTGTACTTCTGTCATACCATTCCCTCTTGTCATACCTCCAGTGGAGTTAATACTTTGCATAAGTGTCTGCTCAATTGTTAAATCGGTCGAAAGCCCTGCCCAATAGCCGTCACTACGGCGTATGACATGAAAACTGTTTTTTGAATTTATCATATATGCAAAGATGATTTGTATCGGATAGTTCATTCATTTGTTGGAGGTAAAGATAGGTCGACTTTACATACATATTTTGCCCTGTAGCTGCGTGATAAGGAAGCATATGTTCCAATGAATGAATGTGCAGTTCCCAATTGTCAGTTCGTTCGGCTTCGATAAACTGTTTAAGGATTCTAATCATGTCCATGTATTGAACGCAGAAACACGCAGTTGGGTACGACGCAAACTGAAGTAGTTTTGCGTCAAATCCTTCTTTCACATGTTTAAATACTTCATTATCATTAACATCTTCAAGCGAAATCTCTTTACTGACCAGCTGATCGTAGAAGTTTGAGATGGTATTCAATTCCATTACATCAGGTATTGTATCGTCGGTAGCACCACACTCTTCATCGAGTGGCCCATATGTCTGCTCCAACAATGATATCGTGCTCTTGGGGGATTTCATATGAGATTGTTTCATTCGCTGCAACGTAATTCAAATGTTCTTCATCACTGTCACTTTCATAGTATGTCCTGTTTGCCTCTTGTCTTAACGGTATCCCATATGTATCTGAAGTAAGTATCGTATTAAGCACTGAATCTACCAAAAGGTGTCCACGGACTGCCCTTGACACTGCTTTACCGCTCATCATTTGGTCAACTGCGTTTGGCGCATATACGGTCTCTTAAACACCTTATAGTCCAGTTACAAGGATAAGATGGCCTATACTTCCGAGAAAACTCATTTGCATATATGAAAACCTCCTAATCTTAGAACAACATTCTTCAATGGACTCTCGCGTGTCTCACTTTGTTTGATTGAAGACGCTTTCCAGTAAAGATGTTGACCAAATGTCACAATAGGTGCAGTTTGGTACCTACTAGCTTCTGTACACACAAAACATAAAGTTAAGTAAACACTGGACAAATCACTAGGATTAAGATCAATCTCTGGTAAGATCTTGATAGATGATTTTCAAGAAAAATTGCCTTCTTCAAAGGATTGCATAAATCCTGACCAACCAGGGGTTATTGACCTTAATGGTCGGGCAATTTTCAAAATGATATCTAGGTAGTCAGTTGGGTCTTGGACATTACTGGTTCTAAGATTCTTCAGATTGATGCATGGACCTCTAGTGGAGCCTTATAAAACTTGTTGTATTTCCTCACAAGTACTACATACTAATAATTCACAGCAATATACAGCTTTCCTAACACATGTTGAGTGCGAAGAGAAAATTGTGCTGTACACGTAAGGAAATGCAATGAGCATCTAAAAGAAGAGGTTGCAGTTATTATCCACCAACAAAGGGTTCTAAAATGTAGTTTCACAGAACAAGTATATGTTTCTGTAAACCTGTTCAATATTACAGTTACTTTATGGCGAATATTCACTCATTTGTGCATAGAAAACAACTCTCGGATGAATTCATCGAAAGAAAAATGCAAAACAAGAATTATGGTCCGAACAGGATTCCGTAGTTTTTTTTCCGAAATCTATGTATCATTTTTTTTTATTCTCTTGTTGATAAAAATGCAACTGAATATCTGTATTTGTTTTTAAACTATACAGTATTAAATTAGAAAATTATGCATAGTATGATAGTAACGTTAAAATTAAATATTCAACGGTTTTACACTCTACTATTTCGTTCAAAGTGTACTTGAAACAATTAATTTTTAGTGACGTCATCAGTGACATAGTATTTATCGCGACGCGTCAAACATCGAATACACACCATTTCAGACAAAATATAGGTGTATGCTAATAAAGATCTAGCAAAATCATAAAACAAGTTCATGAATTAAAAGAAAGATAATGCCTTTATCTTATTTGCATTGTAACAGAAATGATGATATCTGCAATTGTTTTGATATTGTCTGCAATTTCCGGTGATAATCGATGACAACTTCCGCGTAGGAAAATCACGCGTATGGAGGTCAATGCGTGTCAAAATAGATTTCACAAAATAACAAAAATGTTTTCTCCTATATCTTTTAAACGGCAGCGAATGAACATGGCGATTTTTTAGGGAACGTTAAGTAATAAGTGGTTTACATGATGCAAGTGCTTTTATTTCTGTTGCAATTTGTTTGAGGTTAAACTGCATCTGTCCTGGCCTATTTATGAAGCACTTACTATAGTCTTGCATTGAACCCTTGATTTTGCCCCTGAATGATGTCATAGCACATGAGATGAATCATAATGATGGAGAACTTTTTAAATCAAAAGGTCAAAATGTTAGTGTATTAACCCTTTCCCAAACAATAACGACATTTGACCACTTTGTTGCAGACGACTTCAGAAAACATTGTGGGAAAAGGAGAAATTGCTCGCAATGAGCAATTTTTCCTTTTCCCACAATGTTTTCTGCCCTATCAGAAGATTATTTTCCAATTTCATCACATTTTGAAATGTTAAATCAAAAGGTCAAAATGATAGTGTACTTAGGTTAGATTACAAGCTGTTAAAGGTGCTTGTTCATAGATTTTTAAGAGAAAGTTGTATGTTGAAATTTTATTTCTTTGAAATTGTATAATTGTTGAGAGATCATCTTAACCCTTATAATGCTGGATAATTCTCTAAAAGGAGATTTTCGTTTTGTCTGCTTTCCAAAACCTTTAATATCTGCTTATTATTGATGAGGAAAGATACTCATAGTAGCAAACAGGTTAGATCACAGGCTAGCCGCCAATGTACTTGGCGACTGGCCTGGATCTAACCTGTTTGCATAAGCATAAAATCGGTTCAAGCACTATAAGGGTTAAGGTAAGATTATAAGCTGTTAAAGGTACTTATTCACAGATTTTAAGAAAGTTGGATGTCAAAAGTTTTATTTCTTTGAAATTGTATAGTTGTTGCATGATGTATGAAATATACTGGAGAATAGTCATTGGAAATAAAAAAAAAATGTGTTTAAGTATTTAGAGCCCGTATACAGAAAACGAATATTAATTCAGATCCTAAAGTGTTGCAATGGTTTTGAAATCTATTGCATAGTATTTGTACATTCTTTGATTTATCAACAAATTCTGAATCAGTTTTGCGTTCAGTTGCTTTTTTTCATCAAATATTAATACCGCGATAAAAAACCTGTATAATAACAGTATTTTTTCAGCAACATTTTATTTTTACTTGAAGATTGTGTTTTATGTGTGAACAAGTACCTTTAAAGATATGAAGCAAATTACAGCATATGATTATTTGTAATGTGAGATTTCTCTGTTTGATTATGTGTAATGTTGAATTACTCCATATAATTAATTGTTATTATAGATAATTTCATGTGATTATGTAAGATGTAAAATTACTTCATGTGAGCGTTTGATTTTAGATAAAAGGGGAAAATCATTTGACTGACTAATGTGCTATAGTATCAAAGGTCATATCAATGATGCTTCTTAGTTGAAAGAAATATTGATTAACCCTTTCCCAAACAATAACAACATTTGACCACTTTGTTGCAGACGACTTGAGAAAACATTGGTCGTAACGAGCATGTTTTCCTTTTCCCACAATGTTTTATACCCTTTCAGAAGATTATTTCCCAATTTCATCACATTTTGAAATGTCGTCTGCAAACTCTTTCAATTTGGGACTGTCGAAAATTTGTCGTTTGGGAAAGGGTAAAGGATCTGATATAATATAAATAATTCATTGCATTTGGCTATAATTCTGTGCGCGACAGCGGTGCAGAGATAGAGCGTCGGGCTCTTGTACCGAGAGTCCTGGGTTCGAATCCTCGTTAGGCGAGATGAAAATTACCGGGACTAACACATGAATCTGCACGAGAACTGGTGTAGTATCCAGGAAGCAGAATTGAGAGTGATTTATCTAAGTTGTAAGAACTTGTTTCACAATCGATGTAAAATAAATAGCGAAGTTTAAACTAAAGTATAATTTTGCTTAGAGTATGACTATTGAGAGTCAAATGCAAGACTATAGTATGTGTATCACAAATGTGAAGCATTTACTTTAGTTTTGCATTGAACCCTTGATATAGGTAAAGTTTTAAGAAATTCTTAATTCTGCTTCTGAAATGTCTGAAATCAGTTGAGATCAAATGATAAATTGCTACGAGTGACCAACTTATCCTTTTGACAAAATAATTTCTCCAGAATATCGTAAAGATAATGTATTTTTATACTGTTGCAGTGTTGTCATTAAGAGTCGGCTGCCGGCCAATTTGACTGTTTCAAATGACTTAATGGTCGGCTCAAGTAGCAAAAAAAATTATATGTTATCATAAGTAGTAGCTATAGCACCTAATTTTTGTTTGCATCATTGGCCTCCTAAAATCAAAATTTGGCCCCCTTAATAACAACCCTGTGTTGTCTTTTGAAACCTGCTTATGGTTTCAATTTGGGCCAATATCCCATATGGAGAAATGGGTAAATAGAACAACATTGATTTTGTGTTTTCCCCAGCAGAACAATACTAAGTCGTAGGGGAAAATGTCAAGCAAATAAATCAGGTCTCCATAGTGTTTGTTTTTTCCAATTTTCTAGACATTCTCTCCTAGAGCCTGTGATAATTGTTTGAACCAAGCAATAACGACATTTCACCAGTTTGTTGCAGACGACTCTGGAAAACATTGTGGGAAAAGGAGAAATTGCTTTTAACGAGCAATTTCTCCTTTTCCCACAAAGTTTTCTGCCCTATAAGAGGATTGTTTTTCAATTTCTTCACATTCTGAAATGTCGTCTGCAAACTCTTTCAATTTGGGACAGTTGAACATTTTGTTGTTTGGTAAAGTGTTAATTGAAGACAGAGATTTTCTAGTGAAAAGGGAAGTTGCTCTTGATAAGTGCTTCAACAAAATCTGCTTTTCTAGGGTTCAATTTAAGACTATATATAGTAAGTGCTTCACTAACGTGAAATACCTAATAGCTCTTTATTTAAAACATGTCTAACAAACATTTGCCCTGCATTCAATGATGAAAAACATTTTTAAAGCAAACTAATTGTCTCACGGAAATTGCTGTTGAACAGGGAAAAACTGTGTCCAAGGGTTCAAGGTGTCTGACTTGATATTAGGGGTTCACGATTTTGATACCCACCAGCATTGCTCGCTTCTTTGGAGTGTCCTTTGATTTTGATATCCACCAGCATTGCTCGCTTCTTTGGAGTGCCCTTTGGCAAGACACTTCAATGCCTCAGTTTAATTCTGATGAATTTCAGGAAAACCTTCATATAACTTTGAAATTGTTGACACAGTGATAAACCCAACGATAGCATACCAAATTTCAAATTGGATGGACTGGCAGCTGACATGTTGAGATTTGAAAAGTGCGGACCTCCATGGCTGAGTGGTAAGAGTACAGAACTTGGAATCACATGGCCCCCGTCTGTGTTGGTTCAAATCCTTGTGACCGCATTTCGATTTTCATGAGAGGTAGTCTCTCAACTGACTTACGGAATACTGATGGTTCTACCCGACTTAGCCAGCCCTTATGGGCAGTTGAGTATGGGGTCCTCCTCCATCATTAAGAGTCGGGCATCGCTACATAACTGAAATAATGTTGATGTGATGTAAAACCCCATTTAAACAAATAAATTTGAAAAAGGGTGTTCAGAGAATCCTATATTTATTGATCTTACTGAAAGTAATTTAAGTTATCATTCATCTCAATTATTTACTTTGATGATAGTCTTTTGTATCTTTGATAATGATGTATGTCTCCACTTGTCAATAAATCAATCAATTCTTTAAACCATTCCTTGTGGGGGGTGGGGGACTCTGTGGCAAATTATATGCTTAGACAGAGATAGCAAAAGCAATTTTCTGTATTGCCCAGCTTGTCCAAACCACAGGTGCTTGAAACAATCTTCGATAATATATATGCTCTATATGCTATATAAGAGAATATAGTATATAGAGCATATATTGGGATATTATCGAAGATTGTTTCAAGCACCTGTGGTCCAAACGCATAAACCAGCCAGTGGATTTTAACTGAAAGTACCGTACATTGTATAAGATTTGGCATTTATGGACAAGTAAATAAAAATCAGATTCCGCCACCCCTGGTTAGAGTGTGAACTTGAAAGAACATCGCCCCTCTCTGTGTGAGTTCAAATCCCGGTAATGCTACATGGATTTGACTGGTCAAGCCGGGTAGCACCAACAACATTATCAAAGTCAGTCAGACGATTGCCGCTCATGTTAAATCCTTGTACCATTATCTCCCATTACCAAACAATAAGTACAGTTAACCACTTTGTTGCAGAAAACTCTGGAAAACATTGTGGGACAAGGAGAAATAGCTCGTAACGAGCCATTTCTCCTTTTCCCACGGTGTTTTCTACCCTATCCCTATCAGAAGATTAATTTTCAATTACATCACATTTTGAAATGTCGTTTGCAAACTCTTTGAATATGGGATAGTCGAAAATTTGGCGTTCATTAAAGGGTTAATCATTTTGAGAGTCTGCCAACACATTTCTGTTACAGACAGAGTGATAACCAGCAACAGGCGCCTTTATTGTCATTCCACTGTCATACAGGTGTCTTAGACTTGTGTACAAGTAGAGCATTTATTGTTAGAATCCCTAACTCCAAAATACCTCAGGTTTTTGTGCCTTCAGCAGAAAATTGAAGACGATAGAAAACACTTTGATAAAAGGAGAAATTGCTTCTGACGAGCAATTTCTCCTTTTGTCGCAATGTTTTCTATCTAAAATTACAAAGGAAAGATTATTTTTCAGACTTTATAATTGTCGTCTGCTGTTGTTTTCAATTTCATTGATAACTGATTACTGATGGTTCATAATGAAAACCTCTCTTTACTGTACCTTCAGCAGTAAACACTATGACAAAAGGAGAAATTGGACTGGTTTAAAGGCACATCAAAGGAGATAAGTACAAATAAATTACTGAAAAAATATATGGAGTTCTTTAATTATGTTCATAAAAGTCATGAGAATTAATTCACAAATGCATTTAGACCCTATTAAAAAGATTCCTTTAAAATAAGTTATTTTGTGCTTGAGATATAGTTGTCTCCAATTCAGTCATGTTTATCAACAACCTGTTTGTTTACATATTCAAAATAAAGAATTGATTGGTCGATGTGTATCAACTGTCAAGGTCAGAGGTGAAGAATGAGGCAATCTGACTTATCAAACTTGCTAATCTAGGTTATTTCTGGTAGACTTTCACATTCAAGTTTTGCTGATGGTTTTTTTTGGTGATAACTAACTTAATCTGATCAAAAGTTAGCCAAATAGAATAGTTTGATATAGCATTAATCTCCTTTTATGTGCCTTTAAGAGTGGAGCATATATTGTTAAACTCTTTATTTCATTACACCTCACTTACCCACGCAGAAGACTTGTGACAAAAGGAGAAATTGCTTGTCCCTGTTGAGCCTTCGGTATAGGTAAGGTGATGAATACAGAAAAGTAAATAACACAACACATGTATCGCAAGAACCAAATTTAATTGACTGAGTTATAGTACATATCGATGGTTCAATGCAAGACTATAGTAAGTGCTTCATAAACATGAAGCACTTACTATAGTATTGCACTGAACCCTCGATATGTGAAGATGGGCACTGAGCTTGGACATGTGCAGGAATACATGAATCCAAATATGGTATACAGTCTAACTTGTGTTAAGCAGCCACCCTTTTAAGCAGCCAACCTGCCTTAAACAGCCACTGCAGAAAGTCCCATTGTTAGATTTATAGTGTACATCAATCTGTGTTAAGCAGCCAACCTGTCTTAAGCAGCCAATTTACTCTGTCCCGTAGGCTGGCCTCTTAACACAAGTTTGACTGTATAATTATGATAATACAACAGTCCCATTGGAAATTTCTTTAAAATCATGCCGTTTTCCCAGAAGTTCAAAGTTACACCAGCTTTTTGTTTTACTCTATTTAGCAATGTCATCAATACAATTTCCTAAAATTAACTGGCCTTTGCCTCTTCAAAACTCTAGTAAAAAATGCCCAGTACATTGCGCAAGTTGTTAACTTGATGCTAATTAATTATTCATGATTTTTTGTCATTCTTGTTATTAATTTGAATATGTTGTCTGCTTCAACCTATATTCAAACAGGGAAAGGAACAAAAAGTAAGATAATTATCTGCTTCATCAGCAGTAGTAGAGAAAGTAAATTTCATATCTGGGGAATTCGGTTAATGTGTTCTACTGTTCCTGTTCACTATGTAAGACATGAAACTGCCATGCTGACATGACTGGTGTTAAAACACTTAGCTTATTGTTGATACAATGTACTTTAGTCCTTTTCCTATCGCTTGTTGGGTCCTGCTAGGCCCATTGGTTACAGTGGCGGAGTTGGAACCCCTGGGGTGTTAGGACAACTGTATTTGTGGGAATGTCCTTAAAACTTTACCAAAGGCCAAATTGTTTACAGTCCCAAATTGAAAGAGTTTGAAGACGACATTTCAAAATGTGATGAAATTGGAAATAATCTTCTGATACTGGGCAGAAAACATTGTGGGAAAAGGAGCAATTTTCTCCTTTTTCCACAATATTTTTAAGAGTTGTCTGCAACAAACTGGTGAAATGTATGTATTGTTTGGCCATGGGTTATGGGTTATGGTAGAGTTGGAACACGGGGGTATTGTGACTACTAAATTTGTGGGTGTTTCCTTTAAAGATGCTTGTTCGCAGGAGAGAAAACTATGAATCCCTTTTGTCAAAGTGGTTTCTTAATTGAAGAAACCCTTTTAAGTTCATTCTTCGAAACAAGATCATACAAATAATTCAAGAAATGTGACTAAAAAAGGTAATGTTTATAACAAGCTATGTTTCGTTTTTGTCACAGTGGTTTCTTAAATGAATTAACGTTAGCATATACTGTCTAGTAAAACTACCCAGGAACATGGAAGGTTGCGTTGACTGCCACAATATGAATGAAATATTGTTGAAAACAACGTTAACCCCAATCCAACTAATCAATTAAACTGAATTGTACCTTGACATTTAGTCATTTTCAGGAGCTTGCAAAATTCACTCAAATTGTATTAATTAATGAAGGCACTAACGTTTGTGGAAATTGAAAGAAAGAGGCAAAAAAAAAAGATATTTTAATCAAGTTTGGTTTTCTATTACAAAGTATCATATCCTTATTATTCAATTTATTTTCAGGAGCTGTCAAAAATCACTATGCCAGTCGTATTCAACGAACCATTAACATTTTTACAACGCATATCGGAGTACCTGGAGTATGCATCATTGCTCGACATTGCCTGTACGAAGGAAGATCCTGCGGAGAGAATGATGGTAAGGAAGAGCTGTTTATTCATGTTTTTTCAATGTGTCAACAATATCTCAGTTATATGGTGAGGCCTTTAAAATTACATTTGCTTATTAACCCTTTCCCAAACAATAACGGCATTTGACGACTTTGTTGCAGACGACTTTAGAAAACATTGTGGGGAAAGGAGAAATTGCCCGCAACGAGCAATTTTTCCTTTTCCCACAAGGTTTTCTGCTCTTTCTGAAGAATATTGTTCAATTTCATTACATTTTGAAACGTCTTCTGCGAACTTTTTCAATTTGGGACAGTCGAAAATTTGTTGTTTGGGAAAGAATTAAGTTGAAACTTATTTATTGTACATGGATTGTGACGGAAGCTTGAAGCTGAATGATTAATTAAAGTCACTCTTAATGACTTTCGTTTATTTGGGTTTTTACATCACATCAACAATATCTTGGTTATATGGTGAGGCCTTACTTCTTGTTTATTGAGTTGAAACTTATCTATTGTACATGGATTGTGACAGAAGCTTGATGCTTATCAAATTCACTCTCGATGGCTTTGTTTATTTGGATTTTAGCATTACATCAACAATTTTTCAGTTATATGTTAATACCTGCCCTATCAAAGATGGACGAAGAGCTCTCACTTTACTGTCAATTGACATTCTTATAGTCTCATGAAAATTCAAATCCTATTATAAGAAGTAATGCTATAAAGAATCATCCATTCCCCCAATAGAAATATACAGCCAGTCCAAATCTCACAAAAATAACATTAAAGGCACGTAAAAGGAGATTAATGCTTTATCAAACTACATTTTTTGGTCAACTTTGGGTCAGATTCAAATAGTTATCACCTAAAACCCCCAAAACAGCACAACTTTAATGTGAAAGCCAATGAGTAATAACCCAGTTTAGCCAGTTTGATAATTCAGATTGTGTGATTCTTCACCCCTGACCTTGACAGTTGATACACAAATATTTTAACCAACCAATCAAAATTCGTTATTTTGAATATGTAAACAAACAGGTTGTTGATAAACATGATTGAATTGGAGACAACTGCATTTCAAGTACAAAATAACTTATGTTAAAGAAGTCTTCTTAATAGGGTCTCAATGCAAACGTAGATTAATTCTCATGACTTATATGAACATGATAAAAGAACTCCATGTATTTTTCAGTAATTTATTTGTACTTAGCTCCTTTTATGTGCCTTTAAGAATAAAGGTTGGTTTTGGTATTTGAAAGAAACTATTGTTACAACAGGATAAATTGCCCATTATGGGCAGTTACACTTGGGGTCTTTTCCTATCACCATGAGTCGCAACAAAACTGAAATAATGATGACGAAATGTGAAACCCATATAAATAACAAATTCACAAACAACAAATTACCTGATTGATTATGCAGAAATGTGACAATCAAACAAATGCTTTTTTGTGTGTGTGTCATTCATCATCATTGATTATATTCGTTGATGAAATATGAAATGAAATAATTCTGTTAAATTTAGAACAAAAAATGGATAAAAGATAATTAGTTTATTATCTAAGCATTTATTTCTTGTTTTGCAATCAATTTTCGTTGTTCCTTGTAGAAGATGGCCTAACCTTTTCACTGTTGGAAGTCAACAGCAGTAACAGCATACAAATCCTTGATTGAAATGACAAAAAGATAAAACTGTCACATTTGATAATGGAAATCAATTAATACATGTTTAAATGCCACATTGCACAATCATGAAATGATTTAAACCAATGCGACATAGGAATATTTTCTCAAGATGAGCAAATTCTTTGTATGTTCAGTGATAATTTTTGGCCTAAAAAATCTCATAAGATTTACCAAAAATTCATTACTTTCATTCATTTTAATCATCTTTCTATAAAAAATAAAAAAGAAGAAAATATTTATTTTTAAGTTTTGGTCAAAAAATGATTTAATTTTGAAAAAATAAACCCACTGTATGTCACAATGACTTTCATTTCTTATCAACCTCAAAGATGATGGTTTTGTTTGTATTTGTATAGATGAGGCTAGCAAATTCTTCTTTGGTCAAACTGATTTGAATATTTCGCCTTAAAGGTGGTTGCATTTGTCTACATTTTGAAAAGATGAGGTTAGCAAATTCTACTTTTGTCAAAATGATTCAAAGGCAAAAATGTTTTAATTTGTAATGGCAAATGTTTCATGAGCCAGGTTATTTTTGCCACAATGATCTAGAATGATTTCAGGAGCAAAGGCTTATTTATCAAACTGTATAAGGAAAAGAAATCATAACTGACTTTAATTCAATTTGATGACTAATACAAACTATTGTTTATTAACGCTGGTAACATGTGTTGTACATAAACATGATTCAGAAATGGTACTTCATCGATCATAGGGGCCTCCGTGGCCAAGAGGTTAGAGTACAGAACTTGAAATCACATGGCCCCTCTCCGCGTGGGTTCAAATCCTGAGAGGGATATGGATTTTCATGAGAGGCAGTCTCCCGACTGACTTACGGAATGCCGATGGTTCTACCCGCCTTGACCAGCCCTTATGGGCAGTTGAGTATGGGGTCCTCCTCCATCATTAAGAGTCGGGCATCGCTACATAACTGAAATAATGTTGATGTGATGTAAAACCCATATAAGAATCATCGATCATAGCTATGGATTTCCCTCCTACCTTTATTTCTTCTCTTAACCCTCAAAATGCTAGTCAGTTTTCTTAAAAATAGATTTTTGTGTTGTCTGCTTTCCAAAACCTTAAATCAAGGGTTCAGTGCAATACTATAATTAGTGCTTCATGTTTATAAAGGGGTGGTTTCAAAAAAAATGAAGCAAAAGTGTGACATGAGGGGTAAAATTTAGATCTTCAAAGTTGCTCTAATTTCCTATTGTAATGAATCGGAGACATTCTGAATTTTTGAAAACTGTTGGAGGCTAAAGAATTGGAGAAAGACAACCATCTGAATTTGATACAGTTTATTTGAATTTGACTCAGTTTTTTGTGCAAAACATATATTTTTCAAATCACATAAAATAAAGTCAATGACTAGAATATAGTCTGTTATATGTTGATTTCATGATCTCATATGACTGAAAATGACAAATTCAGCAAAATGTGTAATTGTATGCATGTTTTCCTTTTCCAAAATATATTTTCTTTGCATTTTTCAACTTCAAAATTCATAATACAGCTGTAAAAGTTTGTATAAATATTTAAATACATAAAAGAGGAATGTGAAAACATATCTGTTACAAAATATAAGTAATTTCTGAAATCTCCTCCAAATTTCATCTTATTATATCAAGTCTAAAGGGCCAAAAGAGTGATCTGAACAGCAGAACAGTTTTCATCCATTTTGTTACACTTGGGACAAAAAGTGGTTCAAGGCAATTTATCTGTGAAAATTATCTGTGAAAAGTGCTAAAAAAACTCTTGCAGCAGTATTAATGAGCTCTGGGAGTTAAGAATAGATGGAGGTATATCTTTAACTATCAAATTAAAAAAAATAAGGAAAAAAATCTTGAATTTTTTTTTTAAAATTAAAAAACGCACAGCTTTTTAAGAAATTAACATCAAAATAAACAACAATAAACTAGTTCAATTACAGTTTTGAATAACTTCAAAGTCCATTTTATATGATTATTGTCAAAAGCAGCTATTAAACAATTCATAAAGTGTTGTTGCACATCTGCATTATTGAATTATAAATGCATGGTAATATGTTACACTTGGGACATAAATAGTTAAAATTATTTCTTTCGACTAGGAATGTTTATAAATCTCTTGTAACACTTAAAAATAACATGGTTAAGTTAAGGATAGATGGACATTATGACTAAATAGGTGAGATGTAAATGCCTCCATATCTTTGACAATGGTATTTACTAGATCTTCAGCTGAAGTAACTTTCTGTGTCTGTAGCCATCTTTTTGCAGTTACAATGTTTCCATCTTTGTTGGTGTAATTCTCTGGTACACATTCCCATTGGTGGTATTTAACATTCTCATCACTTGGGCATATTTCCAGAAGTGGTTGGAACAATGTTTTGATTAAGTTGGTCCCACAGCATTTACATTGCCTGTCAACGCAGGCACGGTCTGGCCTGCCAGTAAAATCACAAACTGTAATGTTTGATAATTGGCGTGTTGTCAATTGAAGTTCTGGCAATGATTTCAGCTTTGCTAGTTTGACTAATGCGTCTACCTTTTGATCGAGATTGTAGTCCTTTACACAGACACAGACTCTTCTGCAGGTAAGATCTAATACCTTGAAATTCCTGGGTATCATTTTGATAAATGTATTGAATTTCCTGTCAAAATTGGGAAATTCCTTTATAAATTTCTTATAAAGCTGTAGCTTTGAGCACAGTAGATGCCTTTTTGCAACAGGTGTTCCATTAACATTTACAGTGTCCTTTTTATTAGGCATGACCCTAGAGTTTTCTTCCAGAAATGTATCTATTTCCGTTTTCCAGGAAGCTTTGTACTGTGCAGACTTGGATAGTCTTTTCTTCTGTTTTTGTTGTCTTCTTTGGTATTGTTTGTGGCTTTTGTTTTCTGTCCAAATGCTGGACATTTCTGAAAATGCTAGCTGCTTTTTCACTTTTTCATTGTCTTTCTTCGGACGACCAACTTTATTTACACCAACTATTGAATCAATTGCATCTAATTTGTCACCAGTTTCAACAACATTCAACATGGATTTTCTTCTTGGGGTTGCATTTTTGATGATGTGAGAAATTGTCTCCACCCATTTTTCTGGTTCTTTTGGCAGTGCTTTTCTTGCACGTTCAGCCTGCTTTCTAGTATTTGCTGCTTTGCGGACATAACAGGGTGTTCTCTTAATTGGTTTTTGGGCTTCAGATTGTTTCTTCTTTTCAGCTTTCTTCTTTCTTAGCCGCTGTTGCTGTTTTCGTAGTGCTTCTTTGGCCTTAATCTCTATATCATACTCAGGATTAACCTTTCTCAGATCTTTCACCTTTTGTCTATACATTTTATTTTCATTTACTTTCTTCAGCTTAATCTGTTTGAGTTTATCAATCAAACTGGGGTCACTTTTTAATTTTTTTCTATACTTTCTAACTCTGGCAGTAGATGGTGCCACCTGTTCCTGCTGCTCTACTATTTTTTTAGGAGTTCTCAGTGTTCTCCGTTTAAATGGGAGTTTTACAATAAGCTTTTCCATTGTGCTTTAGTTCAGTTCAAATAATTTCCTGCAAAATATTATTTTGTTAATATCATGCAATATTAAGATTTAAGTGTCCCGAGTGTAACATTTACTGACATTTTAAATAGAGTGTAAATGATATTAATGATATGGTTCAGAATAAAAATAAAGTTGCCATTATATTGCTCAAACATTCATCTTATAATATGATTTACATTTTAATGGTAGTTCTTCATTTACCAAAAAATATAACTGACCATTTTGATAATAACAGCAATTTTTACTGTTTTTAATAAATTTCTTACTCACATGTACTGGATTCCCCTGTATAACTCATTAAATTAGTACATGAGTATGTATACTTTACATCTAAACTACATACAATGTGTTTTGATTATTTTTGTGGAACTGGCATGTGTCAATCAAAAGTGTCAAAATTGTGTTACACTTGGGACATCACTTATGTCTATGCCTGAAATTAACATGTTTGACTATCTGCTCTTGACTACTCTTGTTGAACAGCTGCTGTCGTGTTTGTTTGAAAAATAATGTAAAATACAGTATAAGACAGAGAATATGAAAGTGGCATGCATTAAGGAAAAAATGTTTCACTCGGGACATTTCTGGGTGCTTTCACAAATACCTGTCTAGATAAATAGAAACTGTCTAATTTTCAATAAGGTTTCATGTTAAAATAAGAGAGGTAATCTCTTTATCAAAATGTTAAAGCACTGTGGCTGTATTTTCATTTCAGAACATTAGACAGCACTTCATTTTTTAAGTTTATAAATTTCGAGAAACAAAAAAATCGGATGATGTGTTGTTAATAAGGGATCTTAAGGTCATAAAATAACTTAAATGCTACCTATATGCCTGATAAAATATAGCGGTAATGATAAATAGTTCACAGGGGAAAGGATTTTTTAAATGAACAAAGAATTCCAACAAATATTTTCATTTGAATTTAATGATAAAGTTTAAATGTCACACAAAATGTGTTACACTCGGGACATTTTGAGCAACATTTTGAGTAATATCTTCTAAACTAATAATACTACAGAAGAAAAATTTGGCAACAGTGTCAGCAACAATAAAACACACAATTTGACAGCAAAGTTCTGTCATGGAGATTAATGGTATTCAAATAATATGTAAGATAAGAAAAAGCTTCATTTTTTTTGAAACCACCCATAGCACTTATTGTAGTCTTGCATTGAACCATCAAAATATCTGCTTAATTTTGTCACAGGCCAACCACCAATTTACTTAGCCGCTGGCCTGGATCCAACCTGTTTGCATAAGCATGAAGTGGGTTCCAGCATTTTTAAGGCTAAAGTTGCTTGTTCATATAAAACAAAATTTGAACGTCACAAAAAAAACAAATTATTATCTTTTTTTTTATGTACAGTGAAGCCTCGTTTATCCGGACCCCGATTAACCGGATGTCTCGCAATCCAAACGAAATTGTAACGGAACGGAATTATTTGACCAGTTCGTTGCAGACGACTTTTGAAAACATTGTGGTTAAAGGAGAAATTGCTCGTGACGAGCAATTTCTCCTTTTCCCACAATGTTTTTTGCCATATCAGAAGATTATTTTTGAATTTCATCACGTTTTGAAATGTCGTCTGCAAACTCTTTCAATTTGGGACGGTCGACAATACACATGCATACAGACTGTTTATGTCTTAATGTGTTTAAGAACATGCTCTGCTTCATTAGTCCGGATGATTCGGTCATCCGAACATTTTGTTGGGAACGGACGTGTTCGGATTAACGAGACATCACTGTATTTGAATACAGGGTCCTGCATTACCCTGTGGTTTGGGTGGTTGTCTTAGAACTCAGAGATCCCGGGTTTGAGCCCAATCGGTACCTCTTGCTTTGTGGAAGCGTTCTTTGGCAAGACACTTCAGAGCCCTAGCCTTGAACTGATAAATTTTGGGGAAAGCTTTATCATAACTGAAAATTGTTTACACAATGTGAACCGTCATATGATAAAACAAATATACTTTCATACATTCCAGTATGTGGCTGCTTTCGCTGTGTCAGCAATTTCCAGTAATTGGGAGCGCATCGGAAAACCATTCAATCCTTTACTAGGTGAAACCTACGAATTAGACAGGTAAGCAAGAGTTGTTAAAAGGTCTTTGAAGAGACTACCTCACAGATTATGCTCTGAAGGTAACAAACGTTAAAATCTTGATCTAATCAATTTGTGTCAAGCAAGTAAATTTTATTTCAGTGACAATGTGTTATGTATACATAAATATACAATTACATATTAAAAATATTTACAACACCCGGCCACGTTGGGCGTATACGTCCCTTTGAGGTCAAAACATGACTAACATGAAACATGAAATACATAAAAAATTAAACAAGTTGTTATAAAACACATGCACAAAGCTATAATTATAATTAACTGAAATAATACTGATGCAATGTAAAATAAATGAATTAAACCTCTTGAAAGATAAATATATTCTATTTCAGACCGGACCTTGGATTCCGACTCATCACAGAACAAGTGTGCCACCATCCACCAATCAGTGCGTTCCATATAGAGGCTAAACACTACAAATTTCACGGATCTATCCATCCTAAGTTAAAGTTCTGGGGGAGGTCTGTGGAAATCAACCCTAAAGGTGTTCTAACTCTCGAATTAACCAAGTAAGTCAATGAGTGAATATTACATTAACTTTATCTTTAAGATTATCTTAACCTTATAGTTCTTAATTACACTTCAACCATCCTATAATTAGAGATTGTTGCTTTTGCCGAATGCATTTGATGTTACGTCTAAGCACTACAAATTTCACGTATCCATCCATCCCAAGTCAAATTTTTTTGGACAGTCCGTGGAAATCATCCCAAAATAGTTCTAAATAAGTCAATGAGTGAATGTTATGTCAACATTTTCTGTCTTTAATTACACTTCAACTATTCAGTAGTTATAGATTGTTGCCATTAACTGATGCGTTGGACCAAATGGTTAAACACGAAGAATTTTAAGGATCCATCCATCCAAAGGGTTAAAGTACTGGGGGAGGTCAGTGGAAATCACCACAAAAAGTGTTGTAACTCTCAAATTAAGCAAGTAAGTCATTAAGTAAATGTTATGTTATGAATGCAGTATCCCTCCTTTAAGTTCATGATCTTTGTAGAGGTCAGTTTAAATCAAACACAATACTGTATTAAACTGCTGTCATATTGATCAGCTTTACCACCTTGTCATTATTGATGTCATATCTTAATGAATAATTTCACAAAGGTTCCTCATGGTATCACTAAGAAAACTGTTATGTTCCATATTTTACTAATTTTCTCTACATTTTGACCATGACATTCTTGCTACTTGTTCTTGCACCTTGACTTTTTTTCTTTCTTTTTCTTTCCCAGATTCGGTGAAACCTACACATGGCAGAATGTGAATTGTTGTGTACATAATGTGATAGTCGGGAAAATATGGATAGAGCATGTAAGTATGAATTGTAGAGGCCTCCTTGGGGAGTACAGAACTTGAAATCACATGGTCCACCTCCGTGTAGGTTCAAATCACAGTAACGGCGTTTGGGTTTTCATGGGAGGTAGTCTCATAGACTTACAGAATGCCAATGGTTCTACTCTACTTGGTCATCCCTAATGGACAGTTGAGTATGGGGTCTTCCTCCATCATAAAGGGCATCGCAACATAACTGAAGTGATGTTGATGTAATGTACAGTTTAATCAACATTGTGAACATTACTTGCAATTAACAAACTCATGCTAACACCCAAGTAATGTTTCACTGGGGGAATTATTTCCAATAAACAAAACAAACTGTTCATTGAATTATTTATTACATATACTATCAAAATGTCAAGACATACCATTTAAATGTATTTTGTGTAAATGCTCCATTGCAAGTCAATCACATTACATTGACTCATTCTACTCATGCGGGCGAAAAACTGGGAACTAGGCATGTTCATAATTCTCACTGCAATTTTATTTCTCAGTGAGAATCATGATATTTATTTTTTCATTAAAACTGTAAATTCTTGCCAAAAATGCATTAAATATAAATAAATAAAATGGAAATGAATGGGTTTTTTTCCACAGAAGAAGGTGGATTACATGTCAATTGATCATTAACAAGCTCCTATTACCGGTACATGTGTATTTTTGTTGTCTATACAGACAGGTGTGATGGAGGTGTATAACCACAAGTTAAAGTATAAAGCTGTGTTGGACTTTAAAAAGGGGGGATGGTTCGGGAAAGACCTACATAAAGTGGAAGGATATGTCTGCGATTCTAGGTAACCTTTTCATCATTGACACTAACTATAACTTGTTGGCATTACTTTGATATATCTCTATCATACAATTTTAAGACACCATATTATAATCATGGGATAATGGTTAATCATAGGATGATGGTTTTCAATGTAAAAGAAAAAAGTCGTTTTTTTTTGTTTTGTTTTTTTTCCCCCTTTTTTTCATGCTCTCAACTTGTTGTCTGTTGTTGATTTCAACTAGTTCGGAACTAAGATTTGATATAAAGAAATGATTTTGAACCCGCAATGCCCGTTACCTGACACTTATGCTCTACCCTTGGACCACTGTACCCCACTTAAAAAACAAGCTGTAATGTATTTCATGAACCTTAAAGCTACTGATTTACAGATGTGAAAAAATTAAGAAGTCAGGAATCAAATTCTTAAGAACTGTACAACAGCTGTACTTTTGTATGATATGCACTCGAGAAAAGCCAGTGAAATCAAATATTATTCATTAATATCTACTAGCATTGCACCGGTTCTTATGTTTACCACATACATGCTGTAAAACTGGATACATTGAGGCTTCCTTAAGTAGCTATGCTTTCAATAACCACTTGTAATTCTATATCATGCTATGTCATATAACAAAACAAACACTGTATCTTATCTTTCAAATTTACTTTCCTGTGATCAAACAACTTTAAAAGAAATGGAAACAAGTTTATGATGTATGTAGAAATGCAAATTGTTGATATAAGTGAAAATCCCAAGCTTTGATTTAACAGAAAATGCAAATATTTGATATAATAGAAAAGGAAAATATTTCATGATGATTATATCAATTCTCATTTCAGTAAAAAGAAGGTAAAAGCCCTGTATGGTAGCTGGATATATGATCTCTTTGGTGTAGATTACAATAAATACGAGGACTATATGAGGAATCATCAAGAAAGTCCTTCTCATACAGTCACAGTGAGTATAAAATATTTTTGTTAATTTTGTTTCCTTTTTGCTAATTAAAGCTAGTATACAAGTAAAAGTTTTTGGATAAGTTTAAAATCAAATTAGCTTGTTAACTTTAAATTGTAGAGGTTTTCAGAGATCTTGAAACCTTATAAGGGAAAATTCATCTCGTACAGTCAGAGTTAGTATAAATCGTTTGTTAACTTTTTTTCCTTTTTGCTAATTAAAGCTAGTATCGGTGAAATAATTTTAGGATAAGTTTGGTCTAAAAGTGGCTTGTTAACTTAAAATGTTGAAGGTTTTCTGACACCCTTTGCAACTTTGTTAATTATAATTTGTCCAAAATGTTGTGGAAACATTGCATTTTTGTTAATTTTATCTCCTCTTTGCTATTTGAAGGTAGTGTTCGTGTTAGTTTTTGGATAAGTTTGGACTTAAAACGGCTTGTTAACTTGTTGGCCAGATGCCTTGTCTACATGAGTTGATTTTGTTTGATATTTTTATGACAACAGACTTCAATGTTTAAGTTATAGAAGGACGGAAATAATTATTTTGACTACAGGGTTTCTGTCTTTAGGTTCTTTGATTCTATCTTAACCCATTACCAAACAATGACAAGATTTAACCACTTTGTTGTCCACTTTGTTGCAGACAGCTCTGGAAAACATTGTGGGAAAGGGGGAAATTGCTCTTAATGAGCAATTTCTCCTTTTCCCACAAGGTTTTCTGCTCTCTCTGAAGAAAATTTGCCAATTTCATCCCATTTTGAAATGTCGTCTGCAAACTCTTTTCATTTGGGAAAGGGTTAAGTACATTTCAATTTTGTTTTCGTTTATGTAGAAGGAGAACGGGGGTAAATCTGACGAGGACAACATTCCAACGACTCACATGTCCACGTTCAATCTCAATATTCCCGACCAGGTCACATTATGGCAGTTAACCCCGCGACCCGACTACTCTGCTCAGGTAAGTTGGTTTGTTGTTTAACATCATTTTCAACTTTAAGCTTTTTAGCTGCATTTGCTGGATACAAACAAGTAGTTTTCCAAGGGCATTTAATGAGCCAAAGTCATATAGGTTGAAGTTTATAACTTTTATTTTCTTCCAATGTTTTTAAGTTTTACACACTTGGCTATGTCTCTCAATGAACTCAGAATGTATATGTTGAGAAATAAATACTGTCCATTGCTATCTCGGATATATTTCAGTTTCCCAAAGATGCATGTTGAGAGTAACATGAATTTTTTATTTCTTTTTTCCAGTATTTCAGTTTCACAAACTTTGCAATGGCCCTTAATGAGCTTAAAGACTACATGTTGAATACCCTGCCACCCACGGATTCCAGGTTGAGGCCAGATGTTCGAATCCTGGAAGAAGGGAATATCGGTATGTTTCAATTACTGTTTGATAAGTTACTTAAAAGGTGCTTGTGCACAGACGTCAGGAAATTAGGAAGTTAGAAATGGGTTTCTTTAAAACTGCACAACAGGGGCCCGTTTTACTAAACAGTTTACGCTTAAGATATGCGTAAGTCTAAAACAACAAGTCCTTTTATTTCAATATTTGGCAAAGCAATATTGCAAAGTAACACATCATTGAAAGCGTCTCGCTTCCAATGACGTGTCACATTGCAATATTGTCCTTTCATTGAAGTTTCTATCAATGTTTATTAGTTTTGACTTACGCAAACATTTTCCGTAAGTTGTTTAGTAAAACAGTACCCAGCTGTACTGTTATATGATACACACTGGTGGCTTAAGCAATATAAAATAATGTTAATAACCTTTTATAGTTTTAGGAAAAATATGATTTTTCTTTGAAAAGCTTTACAGTATTTCATCTGAATGAAAACGTTTATCCAGCTACTATACAAGTACCTCTTCGGTAAGAGCTTTATTATTATTAACTCCCTTTGATGCGCGGAAAACACTACAGAGAACGGCTTTAATCCAAAAGTGAGGCATGGCTTTTGAGATCTAGCACATATAAAATGTACATATTTAGCTAGATTGTCTATATCCCTAGATCTGGCCGGGGAAGAAAAGAATCGAATCGAGGAGAAACAGCGCTCCAACAGACGGGAGCGAAAAAAACGGAGAGACGAGTGGACTCCAATGTAAGTAAAATGTTCTATTTATATCTGTCTGGTTTCTATGGTAATGGAGTTGGCTCAGTCTAATTTCCTCCCATCTCCATTATGCTAAATATCGTCCTTTGTCCTTTGGACGCGCTAAATGACCTTAGCTGTCGATGCGCCTTAAAACACCATTCATTCATTGTCCTTTGGAGCAGTCACACAGATAAAATGGTCCCAATTTGTACTTTTTTGTATTTGTTTTGCCATTTAACATTTCAACACAATCGATTTAGACGGTTTATTGTGCTTCATGACCGATCCACTTTTTCACTATAAGTCAATTACCAAAGAAGGGTCTGTTCCATGCCACTAGGCAATTAACCCTATATAAACAAACAGAATATTGACTAGTGAGCAATGAATTTAAGACTTTTGTAAGGGGCCCCCGTGGCCTAGTGGTTAGAGTACAGAACTTGAAATCACATGGCCCCTCTCCGCGTGGGTTCAAATCCTGAGAGGGATATGGATTTTCATGAGAGGCAGTCTCCCGACTGACTTACGGAATGCCGATGGTTCTACCCGCCTTGACAAGCCCTTATGGGCAGGTGAGTATGGGGTCTTCCTCCATCATAAATAGTCGGGCATCGCTACATAACTGAAATAATGTTGATGTGATGTAAAACCCATAAAAAGACTTTTGTACAAGTGTACCTACATAAGCTGACCATTACATAAAAACTGTATAAGGATTTTTTTTATAGTTATTTATGAAATAGTGTTGTCAGAGGGTTCAACTGTTTGCCGTAATGTGATTTACTAGAGGAAATTGTTGAAATCTTTATTGATGTGCTTGGTCCTATATGGCCCAGTAGCCAAGGTGGCAGTTTGAGTTCAATGTTGCCCTTCGTAAAATGGATGTATCTTTTGGTAACATACTTAGAGCCCTAGCCTTTGTACTGGTGAACCCAGGAAAGCAGTAACATAACTGAAATAGTTGATGGCAAGGCATCAAGTCCCATATACAGTGGACCCGCGATAATCCGAACGTCGTTTATCCGGAATATTCACCATCCAAACAGAATTTTGAGGGAACGGATCTTACCTTCATCAATTTAACTGTTTAATGCGGAAAATCCGCGTTCCGGAACCGGACAAAAATATTCGGGAACCAACAGTCACTTTTCACAGTATATGCGTATGGCTAGTCCGGAAACAAGTAAAATCGTTTATTTTGCGGTTACAGTTGCGAATGAAGGGATCGGTCTTCTGTTGTAAACGGCATTCACACGTTTTGCAAACTGTTACGTATGCTTGACCATAACATGTCACCTAGTGTAGTGTACTGGAAGGTGTTTGTTAATTGGTCATTCTGTCAGTTGATTGGTCTTATATTATTGTAATTACGGTCGCATGTCGATAGTTGAGTTTGTAAAAGGTGTTGTTGATTGGCTGATTGGCTGCTTAGACAGCGATCGGGAGACAATGTCTGGCAATCATTTTCAATTATTACTCAATCGATATGCTCCTTTTCCCTATAAATAAACTCTCGACAATCCCTACCTATCTCATTTCTCGATATTGAAATAATTGTGTATTTCTTACTTCATAGTAATGATCATGATACACTGACACCGTGTAAAGGTAAACATTTCGCTGTAACTCGCATATTCTTTATTCCGGAGAATTCGTTAATACGAACATTTCTCCTGGGAACGAAAGTGTTCGGATAAACGAGGGTCCACTGTACAGTGAACCCTCGTTTATCCGAACACGTCCGTTCCCAACAAAATGTCCGGTTTACCGAATAATCCGGACTAATGAAGCAGAGCACGTTCTTATTCACATTAAGACATAAACGGTCTGTATGAGCGGTGTATAGTTATAACCCTTTAGCAAACGCCAAATTGTCGACCGTCCCAAATTGAAAGAGTTTGCAGAAGACATCAAAACGTGATGAAATTCAAAGATAATCTTCTGATATGGCAGAAAACATTGTGGGAAAAGGAGAAATTGCTCGTCACGAGCAATTTCTCCTTTACCCACAATGTTTTCAAAAGTCGTCTGCAATAAACTGGTCCAATAATTCCGTTCCCTTACAATTTTGTTCGGATTGCGAGACATCCGGATAATCGGGGTCCGGATAAACGAGGGTTCACTGTACTAGTATACAAACAATCAAAGTATTTATGATTTCTGTTGGTCTTTTTCCAGATGGTTTAAACTAGGAGTCCATCCTGAGACGCAGAAGGAAGATTGGTTTTACACGGAAAAATACTGGGATCGACAGTGGTCAGTTTGTCCGGACATCTTTTGACGACGGACTGATCTTTAGAGAGGCAATAGAAAACCGTAATTGTGTTGAAAACCGGCATTGTTCAATTCAATGTTGGCATTTGGTGTTTAGCTGGCATTTGTGTTTAGCCTAGTATCGAGTCTGGAATTCGAAAATGTATTTAGGTTTGTTATAGAGAGGGGTTGACTTGTTAAAGAGGGGCTAGGAAAAATCGCTGGTGATGTTATAGTGAGGGGGTTGTGTAATACAGATTGGCCTTTGAATGAAAATTATGGTCAAGACACCGAGCTGATTTTTGAGCTGCCTTTGTTCACTTCAAATTCTTTTAACAATTACATTTGCAATACTTCACATCACTGTTAGAGTCAATCTGAACACATCAGGTTTATCCAATGAAAACACCTCGGAAATAATAGGGATGACGCCATATTGTTTCCCGCGAGAATGACGTCACTTTACTTTCGTTTCTAAAAATAGACCTTAAATGTGAAATCTAAAAAGTCGTTAAATTTGATTGAGGAAACAACTTTACATGTCACAACACAACAATGTCGCCATTTCGTATGAGTTACTGATAAAAGATGATTCAAAGGGATGTCCAACACTTCCATACACATTGAACGTCTTAACGTGCACGCTTAGAAAATGTGTTAAATGCCGAATTTACCCGAAAAATTGTAACCCTACACTTATATCCGAGGTGTATTTCACAGCTCACGGAAATATCCGAGTAGTTCCGATTGTGTTAGAGTATATGTAGGCTCAGTGGTTAAGGTAGTAGTCCTAGAACTTGGGGTTTCCGGGTTTGAGCCCCACTAGTGTCTCTGGTTTCTTGGGAGTGTCCTTAGGCAAGAAGCTTTAGAGCCTTAGCGTAGTACTGGTGAATCTAACCATTTTTCTGACAATATTTCCAATCCCATCTGCAAAATACATTTAAATTCATGGACTTTTTGTATAAATGGTTTAAGTTTAACCCTTTCCCAAACAACAAATTTTCGACTGTCCCAAATTGAAAGAGTTTGCAGACAACATTTCAAAATGTGATGAAATTGAAAAAACATTCTTCAGATAGAGCAGAAAACCTTGTGGGAAAAGGAAAAATTGCTCCTTTTTCCACAATGTTTTCTAAAGTCGTCTGCAACAAACTGGTCAAATGTGGTTATTGTTCAGGAAAGGGTTAAAAGTTTAATGCTTATATTTTTTAAGCCCACTGATATTAATAAATGTTCTGTTTAAATTCACTTGACGAGCATTTTTTTTCACTATCTAAACTTTTCTCTTAATGTAACAAAGCACTCATTTTATACTGCACTCATTTCTTCAAATGGCATTAGTATATAAATATTTTTGTCTTTCTATGCATTCATTTTTTGAAAACAATACAATGAATATGTACCATTTTGGATCTAAATACATATTAATTCACTGTATACTGGCTCTGAAGACTTAAATACAACCTAATTTTGTTTCCAATGGCTTATCATACAACAATACAGATGTACAGATTTAGAGAAATTAAATTTCAATGTCAAAATTCCCTCACATTTACAGCTTTGAAAGGTAATCACTTAACTCAAGATTGACTTTAGTGATGTGTTAAAGCAAGGATTGATTTTCATGAAAGGAATGGGTATTTTATGATCTTATTTATGAGAAAAAATTATACTGCTTGGGAAGTGATGAAAGATGTACAGAAGGTTAATTAGATAAATACTTTGATAGATTTGTGCAATATGTATATCTCCTTGTACATGTAAAGGTTTATTGTCCACCATAGGTTTATCAGTAACGGAACTGCAAAACTTATTTGCAGCATCTTCTTTAGCTTAAGGTAGAATACCCATAATCCGCCATTTTGAAACTCATTTTTTTCTGTTGGATTACTTCGATCTTTCTCAGTATACACCGGTCGGGGCCAGAACTATATGCGGGTTAATGAAAGTAGTTCCAGCACAAACCGACGTATATCAACGACCTAAGTAATTCGAGCGAAGGATGAATTAAAAAATGGCAGATTATGGGTATTCTACCTTAATGAAATGATGTGGCATTTTAGTTATGTCGATACGGTGTGTTGATGTTGTTAAAGAAATGTATAGATAAAATAAATGTGCATTACACCAAATATGTTCCAATCAACATCTAATGAAGCTAATCAATCATGACAAAATTATCAATTAATTAATTAACATTGAAATCATTTTGATCAAAAGACAATGTTCTCCTTATATGTACGTTCTCCTTTCATACAAAGGTTTTCTAGTGTCGGCTTATACCTAGGCATTGTAGGGTCCTGCGTGGCCCAGTGGTTAAGGGGTTAACTCATAACTTGGGGGTCCCGGGTTCGAGCCCCACCGACACCTCTGGTTTTGTTGGAGTGTCCTTTGGCACGTCACTTGAGAGCCCTAGCCTGGTTTTTGTGAATCCAAGAAAGCTGTAACATAACTGAAATGTTGTTGACATGGCATTAACAACCACATTAAAAAATACCTAGGCATTGAGAATTGAGAGGAAAAAAATGTAATTGTATACTCTATTTTCTCTTTCTCATAACATTTGATACATATAATGTCGATTTCTTAACTTGAATGGTGAACTGTTGGCCATTTTCCACATGGGATTTTGGGACTGTTAAAAACGAATTAAAAGATAAAAAAGGAATGAACAGTACCATACAACACAAACATGAAGCTCTTACTAGTGTCTTGCACTGAAGGAAAATCGAGAGTGATTAATCTTAATCTCAAGAACTTTTTTCACAATCAATGTGAAATAAATTAGTTTGACAAAGGAGATCGAATTAAATTATTATTATGCAATATTTGTTCATTTATAGATGCCTTAGCAGAAGATGAAATAATCATGGATAACATTTCTCTCATATGCAATCACATATGTAGTTTGTAGATTTTTTCTAATTTTTTTTAACCCATCACCAAATGTCAAATTTTCGACTGTTCGAAATTGAAAGAGTTTGCAGACGACATTTCAAAACTTTTATGAAATTAGAAAATAATCTTCTGATAGGATAGAAAATATTGTGGAAAAAGGAGAAATTGCTTGTTAGGAGCAATTTCTTCTTTGCTTGTTACGAGCAATTTCTTCTTTTCCCACAATGTTTTCCAGAGTCGTCTGCGACAAAGTGGTAAAATGTCCTTATTGTTTGGTAATGGGCTAAATCACTTATTAATGATATTTATTGTTTTCGTAGATAAAACAAATCATACAAATTTAGAAAAAAAGAAATGTACCTATGAATATTTTTCAAACTGAATGTATTAAAAAAAAAAAATTTGTTTGGTCGACCAATACTGAGGTTCAATGCAAGACTATAGTAAGTGCCTTACAAACATGAAGCACTTACTGTAGTCTTGCATTGAACCCTCGACTTGCAAGTAAGTTTACCGAAAAAATGTTTTCTCAATTATGTTGGATTTGGATGATAAGTAAGAAATTTTGTTGCAAATCGTTGGCAGTCTGCTTTCGTAGCCTTTATACTTTTTAACCCATTACCAACAGTAACGACATTCCAACACTTTGCTGCAGACAAATCTGGAAAACATTGTGCGAACAGGAGAAATTGCTCGAGACGAGCAATTTCTCCTTTTCCCACAATGCTTTCTGCCCTATCAAAAGATTATTTATCAATTTCATCACATTTTGAAATGTTGTCTGCAAACTTTTTTAATTCTGGCAGTCAAAATTTGGTGCTTGGTGTTAAACCTTGATATATAATCTGTTCCTTTTATTTACCAATTCCATTTCACGTGGATATGGATTTATTGATAGGTCCAAATTGGAAAGATATAGCAGATTACAAATGAAAACCACAAGTAATTACAGATTCTCTCTTGTAGATGGTAGATACTAGAAACTATTTTTGGGAAAAATGCAATGAAAATCTTGTCCCACACAATTAGTTTATTATTATTTTCTTCACCATTGTTTCTTAAGCCTACAATTTTTGAAAATATACTAAAGTAGAATACTAGAATCCGCCATTTTGAAACAATTTCTTTTCTCGCATTACTTTGGTCATTCTCAGTATACATTGGTCTAGGCTGGAACAATTAAACTGTTTAATACAAATAATCCCTACCAATGTATATGAGAATGTTCAAAGTAATCCAATTAAAGAATATGTTTCAAAATTGTGGATTATGGGTTTTCTACCTTAAAACCATTATGTATGAGGGAAGGGGTGTTTATTATTGTTAATTGTAGAGAAACTGTGATTTGTTAAACTTGTTGAACTGAGACTTGGATCTGTCTTCTGTTCCCACCATGTTTGCGTAACAGGGTATTATTAGTTCTTAATAGTCACCATAGACGCATAGTGAAATTGTTTTTAGAAGAGGAATACTTTCTTCTTTTTTCCAAATCAAATTAATGATGATACTCATAAAACACCCTCACATTTGAACAAACTTTCAAGAGCCCTTTTCTGAGAGCTGAATAGAAGATTGTCATAGCTCAATGTGTTTAAATAATCAGTTATGACAGTTACCCATTTTGCACTTGCTTATGTATTTTCCTTTTCAATTTGAAACCATGATGAATGAAACCAACAATATAGGATTTGCCTTTGACATTTTTAAAACATTGCAAGCAAAGGGTCTCCATTATGCCTAGAGAATAGAATGCCTGACAGATCATGGTACTTAACCTTTAGGGGTTAAATTGGATTTGTTTGTTTTCCCGATTTTGTTTTGCCTGAAAATTATAGATTCATGTAATGATTTAATTTGAATCGTATTGGTGAATAAATGCTCAGTTCAGAAAAACAAAACTTGTGTATTTATATCACTTTTATTTGTTTATGGATTTAACACCAATTTCAATGATATTTGAGTTATCACAGTGACAGTTCATATAATTAATGTTTCCTTGTTAAAGGCCCATTAAAGGAGATTAATGCTATATCAAACTATATCATTTGGTAAACTTTTGGACATATTCAAATAGTTATCACCAGAAAACACCATCGGCACAAGTTGAATATGAAAGTAAACCAGAAATAACCCAGATTGGCAAGTTTTATAATTCAGATTTCCTGATTCTTCACCTCTGACCTTGACAGTTGATGCACATATTTTTGAATCGACCAATCAAAATTCGGTATTTTGAATATGTAAACAAACAGGTTGTTGATAAACATGATTGAATTGGAGACTTTCAAGCAAAAAATAACTTATTTTAAATAAGTCTCATTGATAGGGTCTCAATGCATTCCTAAACTAATTCTCATGACTTTTATGAACATAATAAAAGAACTCCATATATTTTTTCAGTAATTTATTTGTATATCTCCTTTGATGTTCCTTTAATCTACAAGTGTTAGGCTAGAAAAAAGTGTCTTGCCCAATGATACCCCATATTGAAATATGACAGTTCATTATCCGATGCTTTTTGGTTAATATCCCAGTACATGTACTAGGCTTAGAAATATTTCCTTATTAAAGGATTTCCCACATGATGTCGACACAACATCAGAGGACACATATTTTTTCAATAATTTTTGTCTTCTGCAGTTACTTTCCAATTTTTTTTTTTTTTAAGGGTTTTACATCACATCAACATTATTTCAGTTATGTAGCGATGGCCGACTCTTAATGATGGAGGAAGACCCCATACTTAACTGCCCATAAGGGCTGGTCAAGGCGGGTAGAACCATCAGCATTCCGAAAGTCAGTCGGGAGACTGCCTCTCATGAAAATCCATATCCCTCTCGGGATTTGAACCCACGCGGATAGGGGCCATGTGATTTCAAGTTCTGTACTCTAACCACTAGGCCACGGAGGCCCCTTACTTTCCATTAAACCAGTCACAAACACAGCGTCTATAGTTATCCTTGGGTCAGTACTATGATATATAGTACATGTATACTATGGAAAAAGAACCCTTAGAAAAAATTATTCTTTTGATTTCTGATTTCATTGATTGTTGGAGTAGCAGATGACTTTGTACGGTGGTAGTCAGATTTTCCATCTGAGAGTCGTAACTCCTGCAATAGTATATTACATAGTACTGACCCAAGGATAACTATAGACCCCTGTGGTCACATATACAGTCTAACTTGTGTTAAGCAGCCACCCTTTTAAGCACCCAACCTGCCTTAATCAGCCACTACAGAAAGTCCCATTGTTAGAATTATAGTGTAAATAAATTTGTGTTAAGCAGCCAATTTACTCTTTCCCATAGGCTGGCCTCTTAACACAAGTTTGACTGTACTTATATAACGGAAATTGGTTTAATCAAAAGCATTGAAACAAAGTCCTACTAAAACGGGAAACAAAACTAAGCCGCAATGCAAACTGAACTCAAATTTACAGCTCTAAATCCTCATCTGTAATATCCCCTACACTAAATAAACTGGCAACTTGGTCCGGCTTTCGAACAGAAGCCGAGGTAAAGGTTAATGATGGTTTACGTTGACGGACTCTCTCCTGCCTCATTGGTTTCAAAGGAAACTGGGCTGAATCACTACCACCTTCAACATTGAGCTGGTTCAGGCTTCCTTGTTTAAAAATGTGTTGTTTACTGTTAAAACATTTTGAGTCTTGAATAATGCTCACTTTGTTCTGTACAACATTTGTGTTGGAATCAACAGATTCACTCCTTTTTTTAGTAACAGAGAGAAATACATCATGAGTTTCGTCCGTATTTTTGGTGAGAGCAGGAAAGGCGCCATGAGGTTTGTCGACATTTTTCGTACAAGCAGAAAAAACACCATGGGGTTTAGTTGATATTTCGTCTCTATTTGTAAAAGCGTTTTTCTGCATGGAAGGTGGAATCTCATTTTCATCGCAAATACTTATCATTAATTTGCTGATTTGACCGTCGTCCTTTCTAAAATTGGTAGTGGGAATTTCTTTAACATCATATATTTCTGGTTCCTCATTCATGCCTATAAATTTACCCCATTTTGACGACCTTGTGTCGCATGATTGGTGGTTTAGTCCTTCAGGGAGAGTGTCATTGTCAAAGTGTCTTTTGTCTGAATCTCTGCTACTCTCCAAGACGTCCTCACCTAGTTCTATATATGGCCTGGTATCCAATTCAGTACTGCCGAGAGGAATTGTGTCATCATCTTCTAAGGAAGATTGACTTGAGGGCTCCATCGCTGAAGAATACCTGCTCCATTTGGATTGAGATGTGTCCGAAAATTTATTTACTTTCTTTTGAAACACTGTAGAATTAGATGATGTTATTATACCAGTGGTGTCTTGATGCATGTCGTGCATGTTTGAGCCTTTACTTGATACGCCATAGTTGTCTTTATCAGGTAACTTTTCATTAATAAAGTCATCATTGGCTCTTTGAGAATTGGTTGATTTTGATTGGACAGGTTGCCTTTTAATTACTCTATCATATGTCATATTACTTGTTTCTTCATCGTTTATGTCGTCTCTTCTATACTTATTACCCTGTATATAGGGAAGGTTTCTTCTGTCATACGGAAAATCGTTCGTTACATCACCTCTGATGTTTCTATCTTTGTTTGTATTTGTACCATTGTGCTCATAAGACAGGCTACTGCTATCTTGTCGCAAATTATTTCTCACGCCATCTTCGATGTGTCTATGTTCATTTGAATTACTATCTACGTAAGACAGTGCTCGTCTATCGAACCCTTCAAACTCATCTTCTTCATGTTCCATAAAATCTTCATACTTGCTTGATGTGGTTTTCTGTGCCTTTGATTGATAACTTTGGAATTTCCTAAAAAATATGAATATGAAATATTTTATCCAAGAAAAGAAGAAAGTGGTTCAGGGGTGGATTTTATTATGTAGATATCCATGTGCAAGTTTGCAATTATAAAAGAAAATATGCATCAAAACTGTTTAATTGCTGAACACCACAATCAGCCTGACATGAGCAAATTCTATGTTAATCGCAATGATTTCTTACTTCCTCTTCAACCATTAATAGTACCAACTTTTATCTAATGAGAGAGATAAGAGAAACCAAGTTACCTTTTTCGTGAAGTCTTCCTTTTGTCCAGCAATGATGCATCGGTTGTAAATCTATCGTTTTCACAGTCTTGATCACTATACATTGTATCGTCTGACTGGCTTGTGTCCTGCTCAACAAATTGGCCCCACTTATTTCCAAACCCCTGAAGATTGTTTAATAATATAAGTGCGTAAAAATTATAATATTCTGGTTTCTGATATTTGCATTGGTACATATATTACTGACATCATAACAAGTACACTGGTAGATCAAGCAGAAGGTTAACATAACCACAAACACAAACACAAAAAACCTTAAAGGCAAAACTGAGAGACAGTTTGTTTTATCTTTTGGGTTTATACATCTCATCAACAACTTTTCAGTTATGTTGCAATGCCCGACTTACAATGATGGAGGACGATCCTGTAATTAATTGTCTTTGAAGGTTGGTCAAGCTGGTTTAACTATCAATATTTCAAAAGTCGGTCAGAGATTTGATATAAAGTGAATAACATTTATAAAAGTGAATGACATTTATAAAAGTGAATGACATTTATAGAATTCTAAGAATTATTCAGAACAATAGGAAATATTGCAGGCTGCGATCTAAAAAGGTTATTCTATCTTGATTTCAAAGGTAAATCCTTCTGGAGCTTTCTGAATGACTGGTTTCTGTTTTAAGCCATGAATTTTCATATACATCATGATTCTATCTCCTTTTACTATGCTCGCCTAAAACAAGATTGTACATGTATTCTTACATCATCTATCGGTCCATCGCTGGTTGATGTTGTCATGTCTGTCAGGAATGCACGACTCTCGTTACATGGTAATGTCTCTTTAAGGCTCTCCACTTCACCTCTGTGTGCGTTTAGCTTTTGAACATGCTGTCTGCATTCAGCACCAGTACCAACACCATAGACCTGCAAAATATACATTGATTGGTTGGTTGATTAATGGATTGATGGATAGATCAGTTGATTGGTTGATTGATTGAATTGTAGGATAATATTGTGGCAAAATCTGGTTTTGACATACTTGTCCGTAAAAGTCAAATCTTTTTCTGCACCTGTCCATATGATAGTCATTTAATAAATTTTAGTAAAAATTAAGTTTTCTGCTCAGACTTCAGGAAAAGAGGGGCAATACGGACAATTGATTTTGCCACCCTTGATTGATATACCTAGAAAAAGAGGGTCATGGTGTCTGCAACTATCTTTATTTTCAAATAGATTTTAATGCCTTATCAACAATTTTTCAGTTATATTTTTTGTTCTACTGGTATTCACTGACACGAAGCAAGGGCTATGAAACCTAGTGGGGCTCGATCACTAGACCTAAAGTTCTAAGACTAATGACGCCATTGACTGCTTTCCAATATGAATACAAATGTTGAGCAGTGAGAGACAAATGGATTATGTTGCAATGGCATCATAAATTGTACGCTGTTCTTTTAACAAGACTGACTGCCTTCTCTCAGTTAGGGAATATGTTCATGTGACATAACAATGAAGCATGTCATGTTTACTTAATCAAAAATTCTGCTTATGCCCTACATTCATCAAAATAAGAAAAAGTCTTTATTCAGTAGCATAGACTTGTCGAGACAATTCTAACTAGAAACCACAATATAGGTTTTAGAGAACCAATAAAAATGTTTGCTAGAGGAATATACCTCTTACTTGGACTGCTGAACAAATAAAAACAAATTACCTTTATAACCGATTGTTTCTCTCCACACATTTTACACACCCATTTCATATACCTCTTACTTGGACTGCTGAACAAATTAAAACAATTTACCTTTATAACCGATTGTTTCTCTCCACACATTTTACACGCCCATTTCTTCGCCTTTTTCACTTGATGTACCTGGAAAGTCCTACAGCTATAGCATTGTAATACTTGGAATTCTTGCGGCATTCTTCAAACCTTTGCTAATGAAAAGAATATCAACCCATTAGCGGTTACTAAGGTACTGCCCCGCATACAGCAATACAACTGAGAGCTACCTCTACAGACATTTTTAACTATACATATATCAATGAGCCCACTAATACAATTTGAAATATGATTCTACAATCAACTGTCAATAAATGCCTACAGTTTAGTCAATATAATTTGAAGTGTGAATTGCCTTTTTGTTTTCGGATCAGACAATCTAACAACAGCAGCCCATTCAAAATTGTTTCATTATTTCCCAATCACTTCAAATTATTTTGACTTCTCCTAAAAATGATCAAAGCAATTTTAATAATATTGAGAGTTTTTTGTATTGGGCAATATCTCCTGTCATTACATTGCCCCCATCAGGAAATATTAATAAAGAGGCAATTCACATGTCGAATTATTTTGACAATTTTAAGGCAGGTCAAAAAAACAAAGAATTAAACAAAAAATCAACTTTAAAAATGTTCATCAGTATTCACCAAGAATAACTTTGTAGAAATATCAAAGCGCTTTGCACTGACTGGAAATCACAAGACTATATAATGATTTTAAATGCGAGAATACAAAGGGTCGAAGGCTACGTGGTGCGAATACCTTTAAAGAAAAGAAACGATGTAAAACAGACTTTTGACAATTTGAAAACGACTTTAATGGAAAAAAGTACAAAGTGAGTTTAAATCAGATACACAAAACAAAAACTGAATTACCATAAACGTTGAGCACGAAGATATTAATAGTTTTATTCAAGTTGCCCGCTTCGATCGCTGAAACCGCCGATTCCACAATATTTCAGTCAAAGGGAAACAACCATAATTATGAAAGCGTGATTTATTATGTACGAGTTACCTCGCTTGTCATATAAAATGAAAGAGGATAGCATTGATAGATCGGATAAGAGTTTAGCATCATTGCTCTTTAAAAAGCGAATTTCTGAATATATACGTATATGAATAGTCGTGATCGTTCAGATAAATATTTGAGCATATATAAGATCATTGCAGCAAAAGGAAAGAAATGTTTTTCAATGAGCAAGGTGCCAGCGAAGCACAATATATGTCCAAATGTTAAAAAAAAAACTTCGTTCATGGATCATTATTGAGACTTCATTGTGTCCATAGAGATCTAGTTACTTTTAAACGAATTCTAAAGTTATTCAAAGATGGAAAGTATGCATGGTCCTTCATTTTTAAACAGGTTGATGTCAAAGGCCACGTATGGCGACATTGGTGCAGGGGTAGAGCGTCGGGCTCTTGTACCGAAGGTCCCGGGTGAAAATTTCCGAGACTAACCCACATACCGGCGCGATTACTGGTTTAGTATCCAGGAAGCAGTCATCGTAAGTGGCTTTGAACAAGTAAGCTTCCTTCACAATCGATGTAAAACAAATACGGTATGAAATGTAATATTTCTTTTTCATTCTTTAAAGTTTTTGCCTGGCAGTTATTTCTTTTATTTTGAATCAGTCACAATGCCTCACATGACACCATGATCGATATACCAATATATATAACTAAAACAAATTTATGTTTTGAAGATAAGACGTTTGTAATCTTTTATGACCCATAAATCGAAATCAGATTTTCCCACCCTATCATTAACCAGAGACATGAATAACAAGACGACCCATTTCTGAGCATCCGAAATTGAAAGAATCTGCAGACGCCAACCAGGATTTCTGGTTACTTTTAAAGCCCTGCCTTTGGAGAATATCATGAAGAAAAAGGTGTTGGAAAACCATTGAAGTTGTTACGAAAAGAGCAGTAAAATGGTTGTTCTTCATGGCTTTCCCAATGAACATTTCAACAGTCGTCTGCCGGAATCAAGTTAAAATGTGTGTCCTTTTTCACACTGCAACTTTGACTTTGAGGCTTTGATAAATGCACATAAAGAAAGAAAATATTGTTATACCAAACACACTGAGTGCTATGGCTTTAATATTGTATTCAAGTATTCCAAGTTGCCCGCTTCAGAGGATGAAAGAATAACTTGAAATCGTGCACTCCACTTTTTTTTAATCAAAGGGAAGCAACTATAGTAAAAAGAGGGATTGTATTGTCCGAGTTATCTCGCTTATCAATTGAAGCGATAGAGAGTAACATTTCGTAAATTAACAACATGTATTCGGAATTCAATATATTATGAAAAGAATGTATCATAAATTCAATATATCATGAATACAATTCATCAATGATACATTTATTATGAATACATTTATTATGAATATAATTTATTGTAAATACAATGTATTATGGATACAATATATCATGGTTACGTCATAAATATAAAACATTATGAATACAATGTATAATGAAAGAAATATATAACATAATATGAATACAGTATATTAATCAATACATTTTTAAAACAATAAATCATTGATGCAATATATTATGATAAATGTATCTAAATATTCATAAGCTTAGTATAGCCCTAGATCTTTCAAACGACATTGATCCCCAGTGATTCTTCATACCGAATAATTGTCGTCTGCTGTTGCTTTAAATTTGGACCAAACGAAAATTAAATTCCTACATATGAGGGAACTGGATACAAGATCGTACGTGGTTTTATACATTGTATGAGTCATACAATATATGGTGGTAACATATGTAGCCATGTCGTCGATGTTATTACGTTCCCTTTTTTAACCCTTTACCAAACGCCAAATTTTCGACTAACCCAAATTGAAAGATATTGCAGACGACATTTCAGAATTTGATACAATTGGAAAATAACTTTCTGATAGGGCAGAAAACATAATGTTTTCCAGAGTCGTCTGCAACAAACTGGTAAAATGTCGTTATTGTTTGGTAATGGGTTAAAGATAGAACGAGTGATGTCAACTGGTGTTTCTTTTTCATTTGATATTGTTTTTCTTCCATAAATGTACAGCGCTAGTCCGAATGATCCAGACGTAGATATTTTATTATAAGGTAATTCAAAACTAGGATCATCCGACTTAGTAGTTTTACCTTTGTGTGTCATGTTCCCTTGGTAACCTAATGGTCAGATTAAGGCAAGGGAAAGGCGCCAAAGGATAGGTTTATCGTAACATTACATTTTTCTAAACCCAGCAGCGATTCCTCCTTTAGTTAGAACAAAACATTTCAACTTCTCCCAGACGTAGATATTCCATTGTACAATGCGATTACAGCTTGGACAAACAACGTTAGTACAGCGTTCACGCTTTTAAGCGTTTAAGTTTACGTTCCCTGGTCAGAACTAGCATTGGAAAAAGTGTCTTGAAGATGTGTTGCATATTTCCAAATAATATATTTAGGGGGAAACACAACTTTTCCATCTTTTGTCAGTACAATACATTTTGATTTCACCTTACTTTAAATTGTCGTCTGAAAATGTTTTGAATTTGGATCGGTTGGAAATTCATCGTTTGGTAATTGATTAACCAACTGGATTTCGTACTCTTTTTGATAATCAAACTGTTTGATTTACATTCGAATCCCGGTTATTTGAGGTACAGTAGTTTTTTTGTTTTTTTTTTAATAAGGCATGGTATCGGATGATCCAAAATCAGAAAATGAACTATTAAACAAGGTGGAAAAGTCGCATTATGAGCTATATCTCTTTTCCTCGAAATGAGCTTGAATAGTTTCAACTGAAAAACCATATTTGTCAAAGTTTATGACTGTTCTCGAGGAAACCTTTGAATAACTGACAGTCCAAAATGACTTGGGAATTGATGGGTCGCTTTTTTCTCCTTTTGTTACACCAGTTTCTATCAAATATCGAATTGAAAGTGTTGTTTTTCGTACTATTCAGCTGTCATCTGCAAATTCTTTTGAATTCAGAAATGCCAAAAATGGTCCGCCCGTTACTGGGCTTTTCATTTCCCTTATAATAGATTTTTGGGAATGTTCAAACTAACAGACGACAATTATAAATATGGAAAATAATTTATTTGGAAAAGAAGGAACTGTTACCATGAGTAAAATTCTCAATCCGTCAACGTTGTTTCTGAAGTGTTGCTCTAAATGTGCAATTAAACAAACATGCATGAAAGAAAATAGTAAAACAACGCATAAACAATTATTTCTTCTTTTGTCGCGCCAGTTTCTTCCCCGTGTCAAAAAGGGATCAAACGAATTACACCGTTTGTTACAACAGTTTTTACAAAGAGTCTGGAAGAACTTGCTTTATTTTTCGTACTCAATATTAAACTGTCGTCTGTAACTATTTGCATGTTAGAAGGTTAAATGTACATAGGCGTAGGAGCCGGGGGGGCCCCCCCAATATCCAGACCGGGGCCAGACTATACTTTGGCCCCCCAATATTCACAATGGCAAATGAAGATATTTGAAAAGAAAAAGAAAAGAAACGAAATTTAACCGCAGAATAAAAATAAATGTGTATTTTTGTGCTTTATCTAATTTCAACTCGCCTTTTGTAACGAACAATAACCAAAATCTTTTTTGACGTCATCATCGCAAATGACAATCTGAACACATCGGGTTTATCCAATGAAAACTCAGCTCACAAAAATACCCGGGAAGTCTTGATTGACAAAAACAATGGTGTAATAGAATTCATTCTAAGGAGTCAGACTCAATATTATCTTCAATTGTTAGCTAAAGGTTAAAGCATAATTTATTCTCACGCTTACGAGATGATTCCGTGGCTGTGACAGTCTGGTTGCTGCTACGTTTTGTTTAAATCAATACATTTGGATTCCGCGTGAGATCGAGACCTGGCATATCCCTTTTTTTTTTTTTTCTTATTATTAAAGATACACATTTTCATATGCTTTCTTTTAATTCCCATAATGTTATGGAATTTGTAAATGCATGAAGAGTCATTAAAAAGTTTAGGAACATTTATTCTTAGACCGGTCTTCATCTGAAGTTGGCCCCCCCAATGTTGAAAACGCTCCTACGCCTATGATGTATTTTACCGTTTGTCATAACAGTTTCTACCAAGAATCTAGAAAAAAAAATATTATTTTTCGCACTCAATAATAAATTGTCATCTGCAAAACTTTAGATGTGGGACGGTCAAAAGTTAATCATCTTTTGTAACAACAGTTTCTACCAAGAATCTAAAAGAAACCTTTATTTGTCGTACTCATTTATATTAAATTATAGTCTGGAGATTCTTCGAATGTGGGACGGTCAAAAGTAAAACATCTTTTTCCACAACAGTTTCTACCTAAAATCTATAAGAAAGCATTATTTTTCAGTACTCAATATCAAATTGTCGTCGGCAAACTATTTGATTGGGGGACAGTCAAACGAAAATCATCTTTTGTCACAACGAATTCTACCTGGCACCTAGAAAGAAGTATCATTTGTCATACTTATTAACTGTCTTCTGCAAACTCTTTGAATTTGGAACTGTCAACAAGTTTCCGTCTGGTAGTCGGTCAATGTAATCTTTTGTCCGAGTATAAGGTGACCGACCTCTCCCACGGTCAGGGCCAACTTGACTAGACATAGTTTATGACCTCCTACAAATATTCAGCAGATCTTTTACAAAACGACAGATTGTTTGTAAACGTATCAAATTCAAAAGAGATTGCAGACGAAAATAGAACTAGTACAAATTGTAAGATACACACGTGCGTATTTCTGGTTGTATGGAACTTGGTGTTGTGGAAATGAGAGATTGTTCAGACGAGCATTTTCTCCTTTTTTCAACAATGATTCTGATTGACGTTTGCTTAAGATATGTTACCTTTTAAAGATGTACGCATATGGAAAAGAAAAGACTGAGTCGTGAATAAATGGTTCTTCCTGGAACAACGATAGATCTTTCAAATTATGGGGGTCTTCTGTGGTACAGTGGTTAATATGTGGTGCAACGGTTTTGAAACCCATTGCATACCTTCTAGAGATACTAAGATATATAGACACATTCTAAATCATGTTTACGTTCATTAACTACTTTTTACTTTTTATCAAATGTCGTACTGTATTAACTGTTTTGTTTCAACAGTTTGTAACAAGTATTCATGACAACTCTTCTAAACCTCTGATCTCAATCAACATTGATATTTCAATAAAGCTAAGTCCATACAAGTCCATACATTGTAAATATGTGAACCATTCCGTCTATAGAATTAATTTTGATAATCCTTTAATTGGCGAGGATTCAATTGAACTTTACCGACCCGGTTCTTTGAGGAGCTGTTTAGTGTTGACATAAATGTATGTCACCAAGCGACACACCCTCAGGTTTCCGACGTTTTCATTGGACGAGAAGCGGGACACACTGACACACAATTCGGTGGCCCACGTGCTTTTCAACGTGAGTACAGTTACGCAAATCTAATTTGTTATCTTTATTTTTTGCACCGAGGCCCTCTAGCAATCAAGCTTGCCATGTGAGCGAGCGCTACCTAGCGTCTATTTTAAGAAAACTCTGATTTTCGTTGTCTTTCTTTTGGGTCATACTGAACTTTATTGTGTAAACACTGAAATAGGTCGAGAAGACCTACTCAAAACGGTATAGAATGTAAACTTTCTGTAAAGTTTGCAAATATAACGAAACGTTGTCCTCTGACTTAATAAATTATCAACATGCATCGCTAATCCATTAAACAGACGAACGAGAGGTTACTAAATAAAGATTGTGCATAATTAGGCAATACGGCCCGGCGCGAAATATAGTATTTCATTGATACATTTTTCCACCAACCAGATTCCCGGATTCGTGTAGCGGCTCTGAACTTTAACCTTTGACATGTGACGTCACATGAGCTGACAGTGGGGTCAGACCAAAATGGATGTCGAATTTGTCTTTTGATTGCGGTGTTCCAACGTGTTGCGATCTGTGGCTGTAAGAAAAGGCGATTATCCCAATTTCTTCAGATTATTTGATGATCAAAAGATTCTGGAAACTACTTTTAAACAGGAAACAAGTTTTCGACGGGTGAGTAAGTTTTATCGATCTTTTTATTCTGGCATACCCCCACCTTATCGTATCTCATTGCGATGCAAAAAATGTCTTTGGGAAAAAAACAATCATAATTATCTTTCGTATCACGTACAGTAGATGGTTTTTTGGTGCTCAATTAAGAACATCAACTTCATCATCTAGATTTTCTAACTCAATTAATGCAGAGGTTTTGCAGTCCTAAACTACATTAAGTTGTCCAGCTTTTGCCATGAACTAATCTGCATAATAATGACTATGATCATTTAGTTTTGTTTCATGTGTTTCAGCATCATGATCTTATCATATCGTATTTGTTTTACATCGATTGTGAAGGAAGCTTAAAGCTTGTTCAAAGCCACTCTCGATGACTGCTTCGTAGATACTAAACCAGTAAACGCGCCGGTTTGTGGGTTAGTCCCGGAAATTTTCACCCCGCCTAACAGGGATTCGAACCCAGGACCTTCGGTACAAGAGCCCGACGCTCTACCCCTGCACCAATGTAGCCCACTCATGATCTTATCTTATCATTTTGTCCCATCAAATGGTTTAATCCCACCGATGTTTAAAGAGTAACAAGATGTACGCGTAACGAAGCTATTGCTTCAACCATATGGGTCTCAATTCCAATTCTGGAGTTATGATTTGTCACGCTTCATACCAGTCCACATTTCTTGTCTCGAAGGCTATCGCTATATTGTCAGACCCTTTCTAAGCATGATAAATGTCCACAAAGACCAATGTTGTTTGACATGCCTTATATTATTGTTAACAATAATTTATATATCGATAATACTGACATGTCAAACAACATTGCTTGTGTATATATTGGTGATATAGGCATATCAAACGACATTGTAAACAGGCTTCCAGATACTCTGAGAGCCCCAGTAGGACCGAACTGAACGCTTTCTTTATTGTCTATGTAAAAGTCTGTCAGACCTCAGGGATTTCAGTCAGTCAAGGGCCTAGGGCCAACAAAGTTTCATGAAGTCTGTGTAAATTGTGATATATGCTAAGCATTTTGCAATGAAATGTATTGGTATTAATATCTAAACTTTGTGTACACATGGAAGAGCAGTCAGTGACATGGATCAACTACTATGCAGTACAAGTGAAGAAATATTTTCAGTATGAGTAGGTGCACTGATCGCCTACAGTAATATATGAAGATGAAATAGTGATGAATTCCTCATTACAAACCAATCAATCTAACTGTCAAAACTAATATGCTATATAGGTGCAGAGCTCCGAATGGAAGGTGTTTCCCCTTGCTAGCTGCTTTATTTTGGTTTTATTAACCCTTCATTGTTGGTACTCATTAAATTGTTTTGTTCAGTGGATGAAAGTATTCAGGATTTCAGGTTTTTGAGACGTTTTGTCCCTTTATGTTGATACATTTTTTTGTTGTTGCATTGCTAAGCAATTTTCGAAATTCAGAACAAGAGGTTTCAGGATTTTTAAAACGCCTGAACTTTCATACTTGTTATCAGGTAAGTCTAATGATTTTGGAAATAGTACAGGTCCTCAGATTTTCTTCAAAATATGGTTCTACAATAATTGGGCTGACAAGAATATTACCAAGAGTAGGTGTTTGGGCCCATCATTTCAGACATGACCGACCGTTTTTTGCACCACAGGCAAATATGGCCGCTTCAAGTTGTGTAGTGCATGTCAAAGCCTTTGATGTAGCACGCTTATCAAGGTCCCACTAGATGTACCCTATAGCCTGGGGCAACTTGATGAGCCGACAAATGACATACTTGTAATGGATTGGACATGCATTGACCCTTTCCATAAACAAAATACTTAAGAATACTCTTGCTGCAGATAATATTCAAGGACATTGTGACAAAAGGAGAACTTGCTCATGATGAGCAAATTCTCCTTTTGTCGCAATGTCTCCAATTAGTATGAATCAGCTAGGCAGGTGTTACATGGATTCTTGTACATTTGAGGAACAGAAAAGTTATAATACTGCATGCTGCAATTTATGCAAAACAGGGAGATTGTTTCTACTTGTAACTAGATATAACCTCATTTTGTGGCTTTAGAAAGTAGAAGGAGCTATTTATCGTTTTGTCACAGTAGTTTCCGCAGAATATCCTAAAGAATAGGTTCACCTGTTTTCGCTTTCCATTTGGACAAACGACAAATATCAATATGGGGGAAATGGTAATAAGATATGCAGACAACTGACATATATATGCTACATCCGCTGCAGATGACTTGAGGGGGTAGAAACTACTTTGATAAAAGGATAAATTGCTCTTCATGATGTTTTCTACAGTATGCCCTAAATGAGAGTACATGTAATTATTTTTGTGCCATTCTTTGTTACCTGCTGTTGCTCGAAACACTTATACTTGTAGTTCTGGAACCGACTTAATGCTTATGCAAACAGATTAGATCCAGACCAGCTGCCAAATAAATTGGCAGCTGGCCTGTTATCTAACCTGTTTGCTACTCTGAGTATCTTTCCTTAACAAAAATAAGGAAGAAATTTAAGGTTTTGGAAAGCAGACGACACAAAAGTCTATTTTTAGAAAATTACCCAGCATTCTACGGGTTAATTTGAACTAGTCATAAAGTCAATATATGGGGGTGTTGTAATTCAGATATGCAGGCAGCTGACAAATATGAACCTGTTGCACTTATGATTGACATGTGAATTTACCCATACTTACATTGTGGGGTGTTGGGACAGGTCCAAATTGCAGGCAATAGCAGACACAAATAGATAGACCCGAATAGCAGGCGCAAATTGGAGACAGCAATAGTAGAGGTCAATAGCAGAAGGGAATTGTAAAGCAAATGAAAAAATAACTGTTTCTTTGTGGTTTTTCGGAAGAACTATTGGGGTAAAATGAAGTTTCTCATTTTCTCATTGTGCAACAGGTGGTTGTCATTCACTGTGATTTCTTATCCCAACACTAAATATCATAGGAATGTGTGACTGATCTAAATTTAAAGCAACCTAAGACAAGGAAAATAGTTTGAAAAAGAAGTTTTATGGCACGCTGTTGCTAGTGTCAGGGAACCTGTATTTTAACAAATGATCCACAGTTTGATTCGCCAAACAATCCAGAGCCTTGGTTTTAAGCCTGATATTTGGTCGTACCCATTGGGAAAAATATCAACAGTTTGAGAAATTTAACTGTTTGTCACCGTGGATTCTTAACCTTTTTTGCAGCAGATTTTGTTAAGTAAGGTCTCAGGGGTGGCAAAATCAATTGTCTGTTTTATCCAGTTTGTCCAAAATCCTCAATGATCAGGTGACTTTTTACTGAAATTAACTATCCATAATACAGACAAGTGCAGTAAAAGAATATTTGGCATTAATGTACAAGCTAATTAAAATCTGACTTTGCTACTCTTCGGCCGTATGCAAAAAGTCGAATGTTCAATGCAAGGCTATAGAAAGTGGTTCACATTTGTGAAGTCTTGCATTGAACCCTTGGAGTGGTTAAAGATCCTGGACTTCATACACTAAATATATATAGGTAAAAAGTAGAATTTGCGTACGGTATTAAGCTATGCTTCCAACAAATATTCACTAAAAAATAAATCGCCGAAATCGCGGCATAAATGAAGATATTGACAGAAAAACCACACCACCTTGACTTGTGTATGTTACTACAGCTATTTGGTAATTAGTAACGTCACATGGGCTGTCAAGTGCCTGTCACGTGACGATGTACACCTAACTTAGAAGATACTAGCGTCAGCGTCCATTTTTGTTTTCAGCGTGAAGTCTTAGTATCACGTGAGCGTCACATGACCGGTTGTTCATAGCTCGACGCTATATTTAGATCATGTCGGATTTCCCTCGGATTTTTATAAAATGAAAAATGTCTAAATTCATCTTATATGCTATTGGTTTCTCTGCTGAAAAGTTAAATTAATCTATATTCCTTTATTTTCGAAAGTTTCAAAAAATAATCCTGACGTACAGAAACAGCTTGGAGTGCATTTAGTCAGGTGCATTCAGTTCTAATGTTTTGGGCTAGACTAGTTGGAGCAGGTACAGCTCCTGTCTATGATAATTTGTGAACAGATGCCATCCTAGTGCGGCTGTATAGGTAAAAATAGTATTTCTCATAGTGGTTTCTAAATCAAGCGCTTCCTCTTAACCCTTTACCATATGCCAAATTTCCAACGGTCCCAAATTGAAACAGCTTGCAGAAATTGAAAAATAATCTTCTGATAGGGCAGAAAACAATTGTGGGAAAAGGAGAAATTGCTCGTTAAGAGCAGTTTCTCCTTTTCAAACAATGTTAACGAGAGTCATCTGCAACAAACTAGTCAAATACTTTTCAAATTACTTTTTATCTTTCAAATTTCCTCAAATCTGTGAACAAGCACCTTAAACCTATCTCTACATATAAAAATGTAGCAAGGAAGGGCAGACAACAAACAATATGGGTTTTTCTTAGTTATTTTGAGAGAAATAATTACGACTAAAGGATGAATTACTTATTAGCTGGACAAATATATGACCCCTTCTATTTCAAACAAACTATGCTATGGAGCTATGTAAGATAGCTATGGTTGATTATTAAGTTAGCAACTATTTCATCATCGTATGTCAGGGTCTTCCCCAGGATTTTTTTTAGGCGCTGGGGAGGATGGGGGAGGGTCAAGGGAGGGGGTCATCCCCCTCCCTTTTCGATTTTTTTTATATATGTGTACCAAAATGGTGAGTTTTAAGGTATGTTGTGAAAATAAAAGACAAAAGAAAGTGTCCCATAATATATTTAAATCAACACATTTGCTAGACAAAAAAAATGAGTGATAGTCTACAAAATTAAATTTTCAAAACTCCATATACAGTACTTCAATGTGCATTTCTATTTTGAATACTCTACTTCTCATTGGTTTTGCTTTGAACCATTCATCCCAAGCTTTTTTAATTTGGAAATTCTGTAAGTCTAGAGGACATGCATACTGAATCCCTTTAACAGTCTGAAATGAAAATGTGAACCTCTATTATTATTATCTTTCAGACACATCTTGAATCAGAAGTATATAGAAGTGTTGAGCAACATCCCATTTAAACAAAATATGTCCAATTGGTGTCACAGCCTCCCCCTCACATTTAATAGATTTATTCAAGGACATGTATCCATCTGGTCAATATGGAGTACCAATGTGATTCTCATAGCAAAGAGCGTATGGGCTCTCGAGAACCATTGTCCCCATTCAGCATAGATCTTTGTTGACATATAAATTAAATCACAAACATGATTTATTATTTATCGTATTCTTTATGTCAGAGTACTGGGAAGGTTGCAAGAAGACTACATCAAAATGAATAGTGTTTTCATAGGTGCAAAGCAAAACAAAATTATGAAAAACTAGATCAATCATAGAAGCATCCAACTATTTTACAAAATTAAGAATGTTTCCATGAAAAGCTAGATGTTTTCCTTCGTTAAAGTTTATAACAAACTTTTTTTCTGACATCCTGTGTTACTTCATGTCAGTTGTTAATTCTAAAGAACCATAACACCATACTACATGTATATTATTTAAGTATTGAGTATTGCAGCCAGTTTTTATCCTTTATCGAATATCATCTGATAGCTTGCAAGTGAAAATTCTCCATCAGTACTATTATTACAGCCTTACTTAAACAGAAATGTTCTTTTTAAACAACTCACACAAGTCCATAAGTGGCATGCAACTAATGGTTTGAGTGAGTTTTCTTCATCAACCAGTGAAGATTCCTGAAGGCAGCCATACGGCTTGGAGGATCAAGCTTATTTGAACTTTGATACAGGATTCCTATGTCTGGAGGCTGGTCAAAGTCTTTTTGCTTCTTTGTGCTTGCGTCTTTTCATGTCAGGTAACATAGTCATGACTAGCCAAATACATAGCAATCTGCATGTCTACCCGAAATGCCTTTTACAATGGGGCATCACTAGGAATTTGTTAAATTATTTCTCACTAGTCTATTCATTAAAAAAAGACAAGTTTATAGATAATCATGGTGTCACAAATTATTATTTTGTATGCAACATTTGACTCTCTGTCAACAGTATTTTATGTATTGTATACGGGTTTCCTGGGATTCACAGTACGAGACTAGGGCTCTGTCATGTCTTGCCTGAAGGATCAAACCAAAACTCCAAGTTACAATTCCTTCACCTTAACCACTTGGAGGTTTGTTCATTGTTTAACAAAGTGAACATGACTATAGCTGCAATGTCAATACCTGTAGACATTTTTGCATACAAGAGGCACTTAACACATAGTCCTCATATTATAAAATTGTTCGTAAGAAATTCCAGAAATGAGGAGCTTGCTCAGGTTCACTTGGTGTATTTGTCACATTGAGCTCAACAAGTATTTTGACGTTTGAAAAATTACGTTATGCCTGAGCCCACCAGATGATCATTTCATCTCAGCAGTTTATGTATACAGATACTACAAAACCGGTTTTGGGCATATTTATAGTGAAACTAAGATGCCGAGGAACTGAATTTTATAACTTACCCGGTCAAAATAATTCGATGTGAAGAAAGATATTGCCGGATGCAAAACTTTCTCAATATTTCCCGATCACATCATATTAGTTTGTCTAATAACTTACCATGACAAACCAAGGAAATCGGCGATGTGGAGATGGATGTCTGAATCAGGTGTTTTTACATAAAACTCCCGTCTATAGTATCATAGAAAGTGACAGAAGCCATGTCAATTAAGTAAAGTCTATTTCTCACTCCAAGTGCGATCTTTTAACACGCATCATCGATCTTTCCTTTTAGGACAAAGCACGTGCCATAACGCCAATACACACGCTCATGTCTGTACCTATGACGACGTCGCATAAACCGAGTGTGTAAACGCCTATCGACTTTCTTATCAGCTGTTAGTTACTACTTTATAGACTGGCGGTTTATCTAGAATATACTGCCATTGACGTTGACTCCATTTGGGGTCAATTTAAAGCGCTGCGGACACATTTAGAGCGCCGCGGGAGTCAGCTAAGGCGCCGCGGGAGTGCTTATTTTGAAGGTCAAGCGCAGCGGAGCCGCGGCGCTTTACGGGGCTGGGGAAGACCCTGTATGTTCCAAATAGCCTGAATATGGGACAGAAATATGGTATGTAAACATTGTACTTGTTATTCCTGTATATTATATTAGCTGGCACGAGTAGTATTTGAAATAGTTTACGCTAGGGTAAATTTCTATAACGTTGAACCGGGCAAACTGCCAAATGGGACCAGTTGCCAAATGTTTGGTAACGTAAACATATATTGAGTTTAACCCATTACCAAACAATAACGTCATTTGGTTTGTTTGTTGCAGACGACTCTGGATTCTCCTTTTCCCACAATGTTTTCTGCCCTATCAGAAGATTATTTTCAAATTCTATGGCATTTTGAAATGTCGTCTGCAAACTCTTTTAATTTGGGACTGTCGAAGATTTGGTGTTTAGTATAGGGTTGATCTTTCCATAAGTTATACAACCAGTTTTATACGCAATTATTTATTTTAAATTGCAGATCATATTTAACAGTTTTGTTATAAAAGGAGTGAAATTCTCCACATTTTGAACTGTTGTTTGTATTGCCACATTGATTTCATTATTCATTAATAAGTAATTGTTTATATTTATGTATTATTAGTGGGTAATTTGTGAAGGAATTCTTTTCATCTTTTTGATAATACATTTTTGATATCTTCTTCTAAACATAGTGTTAACACTTAGTATTGAAATTATCTTAAAGTAATATGTAATAAAGGAAAACTGCACATCATGAGTAATTTGTCCTTTATGACGATAGTTTCGAAAAAGTCATCTGCTGCAGTTGTATCCAATTAAGATAAAGATAAAAAAACACACACGTTTTTGTGATTTTTGGAAGAAATTATGAAAAATGGGGAAGAAAATGAAATATGAAAAATTGTCATGACTATTTTGTTCCTTTGTTCTCATTTATTTCTGTAGCAGGTGTATTATATCAAGTACATGTATATAATTATATGATAGAAAGGGGTTGACCTAGGGTTCAATGCATGACTAGAGTAAATGCTTCACGTTTGTGAAGCACTTACTATAGTCTTGCATTGAACCCTCAACTAACAGTTCGAGTCTTCAGTGCAACACTAAAGTAAGTGCATCACAGAAATGAAGCACTTACTCTAGTCTTGCTTTAAACCCTCAAATAACAGTTAACCCTTTACCAAACAATAACGACAATTGACCAGTTTATTATAGACAACTCTGGAAAACATTGTGAGAAAAGGAAAAATTGCTTGTGACGAGCAATTTCTCCTTTTCCCACAATGTTTTCTTCCATATTGGGAGATTATTTTTCAATTCTATCACATTTTGAAATTTTGTCTGCAAACTCTTTCAATTTGGGACAGTTGAAAATTAACATAATTATGGTAACATGTTAACTAAGACTGATAGTATTACTATCTGCCATAGGCACAGTGCTAAACAGCTTTATTTGTGTCTGATAAAATCCGCCCACACTTTATCACCTTGCCAATCCTTGTCACTTTGTTGGACCCAGCTGTAGGTAGTTATCCCTTTGTATGGGTTTTTGTTATTGTTCCTCCATTAACCCTTTACCAAACACCAATTTTTCGTCTGTCCCAAATTGAAAGTTTTCAGACGACATTTCAAAATGTGGTGAAATTGGAAAGTAATCTTCTGATCGAGTAGAAAACATTGTGGGGAAATGAGAAATGGCTCTAACGAGCCATTTCTCCTTTTCCCAAAATGTTTTCTAGAGTCGTCTGGAATAAACTGGTCCAGTATCGTTGTTGTTTGGTCATGGGTTATGTATAGTTCAACCAATTTAACTTGACACTAATTAACTTTTAACTTTAGTGAGAACTTTCGGGTGTTTCCATATTCAATGAATAACCAACTAATCTTTATCAAACAAGGTTATCCAAACAAAATTCATTGCATACGGATTCTCCCACGTAATCTCAAGTTTAATTGGTTGAACTCTATAAGGTTCTCTCTTGAACGTTTTGAAATGTGTTATCAAGCATTGAATTTTTTCCTTAAAATAGGAAGAGGTTTAGGCTTGCTAATTTTGGGAAATTGTATTGATTAAATTGCTGAGTACGGAAACCAAAAAGCTGGTGTGACTGAATTTGGGGGAAAAATGCATGATTTTAAAGAAATTTCCAATTGTGGAGGTGCCTTTAATTGGCTCCTGATATATTATGTGAAGTACAATTGTATTCATTTAAGGGCAACTTCATTGGAAGATTTAAAAAATTGTATGTGACAAAACTTAGATTCGAGAAAAGGTTTTCAATGATTATCAAAAACTAAAGAGATATTCTCAAACTATGACATGTTTGTCTGCAATTGCTTTGAAATTTGGGCCAGTCATAAAAAAAATTATAAGGGTAACAAAGGGTCTACATTGACGATGTGAGTCATTGTTCAATTATTCATAAGATTACATCAAAATGCGTTAAAGTTAAGTGTCGATTTATTGAATGAATTGGTTAATGGTTTTGATTCTCTCTTTGTTGTGTCTACATCTGCCTTTGTTGAATTATTGGATTGGCTACAGGTACCTGTGGTTAGAGACCAGCCTAAAGGGGCCTGTTTCACAAAAGTTTATAGAGTGAAGCCTCGTTTATCTGAACCCCGATTATCCGGATGTCTCGCAATCCGAACGAAATTGTAAGGAAGCGGAATTGTTTGACCAGTTTGTTGCAGACGACTTTTGAAAACATTTGTGGTCAAAGGAGAAATTGCTCGTGACGAGCAATTTCTCCTTTTCCCACAATGTTTTCTGCCATATCAGAAGATTATTTTTGAATTTCATCACAATTTGAAATGTCTTCTGCAAACTCTTTCAATTTGGGAATGTCGACAATTTGGCGTTTGCTAAAGGGTTATAAGCATACATATGCATTATTTGCATACAGACCCTTTATGACTTAATGTGTATAAGCACATGCTCTGCTTCATTAGTCTGGATGATTCGGCAATCCGGACATTTTGTTGGGAACGGACATGTTCGGATTAACGAGACATCACTGTATAACAAACAAGGTTTCCTAGCTTGTCAAAAAAACTTAGCGAATAAGTGAATCCTTACTGAAATTCACTATTAAACGGCCAAGATATGGCGTTAACTGCCAAGTTAATCAAAATCAGATTTTGTCACTCCTGATAGCTTACCAGATGTTTCACAAAAGCTTGTATGATAGATTTCCGCGTAAATGTAAATAGAAAAAAGAGTACCTCTGAAAAGATTTTACTTAGATGTGTACAGAACATGAATCTCATGAAATCTGTAACGAAACTGATAGACTGTTGACACAGCATTAAACCTCTTTCAAGGTTGCATCAATAACAAGAGTTCAATGCAAGACTATCATAAGTGCTTCACAAACATTTAAGCAATTACTATAGTCTTGCATTGAACCCTTGATTGGCCTGTCAAAAATGGACATGGTCATTAGTGATTATATGTAGTTATTACATGCAGTTAATTAGGGGCCATCACCTGATGACCCAGAACAAATTGAACGTTATGGACAGCCCATCAGATGTCAATCAGTTTAAAGTGCTTAGGTCAGTGACATTTATGCTTAACCCTTAATCAAATGTTAAACTTTCGACTGTCCCAAACTGAAAGAGTTTGCAGACGCATTTCAAAATGTGATAAAATTGTATAGAAACCTTCTGCTAGGGCAGAAAACATCGTGGGAAAAGGAGAAATTGCTTGTTAAGAGCAATTTCCCCTTTTCCCACAATGTTTTCCATAGTCGTCTGCAACAAACTGGTTAAATGTCATTATTGTTTGGTAATGGGTTAGCCTTGTGTCTCCAGAGAAATAGATGGAGAGGTATATCATATTTTATCCTTTTGTATTATTTCAATTGCTCAATGCCTGTCCAATGGATTCTACTTTGTGAGCAATCATTAGAATCGTTAAAATGTTTAAGTGGTCCCAGCGATTTTTTTTTTTAATTTTGGGAATGGGTCCATTTCCGGACAAATTGGGAAAAATCATGGTGTGAATTGGGAATTTTTCAGTAAAAACTAAATTCAAACATAACCTTTATTGGGAAATTGGGAAAAATATTCGGTCAATTTGATTGGGAATTGGTCCGTTTTACGGTACCAAACATATAAGGATAAAAATCACTGGATCCTGAGGTAGATTGTCGGCCTTAAGAACAGGAGAGTAGCAGGATTTATATTTTGTTAATCTACATTTGGTGCGGGCACTTGGTATGTATCCAGGAAGCAGAATCGAGAGTAATTAATCTAAGTTCTTTCACAATCAATGTAAAATGAATGAATTTAACTAACTATCTCTGCATATATCTTCTTTTGCTTATCTATTTTGTAGGCAGTGATAATTTTCGGCCCAAAAAATCTCATAAAATTTCCAAAAAAAACTCATTACTTCCAGTCATTTTAATCATTTTTCTATAGAAAAACCCATTGATCTTTAAGTTTTGGTAAAAAAAAAAGCCCATTGATTTAATTTAGAAAAATATCACTGTGTAGGTTCTCACAAAAATCGCCTAAACAAAACAATTGCAATGAATACCCGCAAAATATGATTTGTGTATCTTAACAAAACATTTCTTAGGGGCCTCCATGGCCTAGTAGTTAAATTACAGAACCTCAAATCACATGGCCCTCAAAACCCAGGTGACGGAATTTTTATTTTCATAAGAGGCAATCTCTGGAATGACTTGATGAATGCCTATGGTTCTATGCAACTTGTCCAGCTCTTATTGGCAGTTTTAATTATGTTTTCTGCACCATAAGTGAAAAGATGTTGTCACAATGTAAAACCCATATACAGTGAACCCTCGTTTATCCGAACATGTCCGTTCCCAACAAAATGTCCGGTTTACCGAATAATCCGGACTAATGAAGCAGAGCATGTTCTTATTCACATTAAGACATAAACGGTATGTATGAGCGGTGTATAGTTATAACCCTTTAGCAAACGCCAAATTGTCGACCGTCCCAAATTGAAAGAGTTTGCAAAAGACATCAAAACGTGATGAAATTCAAAGATAATCTTCTGATATGGCAGAAAACATTGTGGGAAAAGGAGAAATTGCTCGTCACGAGCAATTTCTCCTTTACCCACAATGTTTTCAAAAGTCGTCTGCAATAAACTGGTCCAATGATTCCGTTCCCTTACAATTTCATTCGGATTGCGAGACATCCGGATAATCGGGGTCCGGTTAAACGAGGGTTCACTGTAAATGAATTATCTATCTTTACAAGACAATTCTGGTGAGAAATCACAACATTGTATTGAAATACTGCATTTTAAAGCCATACATGCGCTCATTTACAATTAAATTGTGAAAGTTATAGAATAATTGAAAATTAACTTAAAAGTACATTACATTCCCTTTTACAGAGGAATTGCGACGGTAACACATTCACATGATGCATTTAAAAGAGTGAATACTTTAAGGTTTGTTTACAATTAGCGATAGAACAAGGTCAGTTGAGAAACATCAGGAACCAATAATCCTAGAAATTCTCCATTTCAAATGTTCATGTTGTTAATATTGGATAAATGACAGTACTTTGTATGTGTTTCACATGATTTTTCTAACCAGGTGATCACCACTTATTTATCAGAGCGTTCCTTGCTATTTTAGATGTTACTCGACTGTAAACAATGAAGTTAACTTGGTGGGCACCAAACTTATGAAAATATCACTTCGAAAAATAGATGATAAATAGTGCAGGCATTAATTTGCCATGATCCTGTGGTTTTTTCGCTATGTTTCAACATATTCTAGTATAATTTTTTTACTCATTTTACCAAGTTTTGCAGTTTATTGAGCGCTAGTGTGCCTTTAATGGCACTAATTCTGATGAGTACACATCAAATAGGATTTGTGGAAAAAAAATTGAAATACTGCATTTAACCTTTATAGTGCTACAACAGACTTCATGCTTATGCAAACAGGTTAGATCCAGGCCAGCCGCCAAGTAAATTGACGACTGGCCTGTGATCCAACCTGTTTGCTACTATGAGTATCTTTCCTCATCAAAATTAAGCAGATATTTAAGGTTATGGAAAGCAGACAATACCATAATTTATTTTTTAGAAAATTACCCAGCAAACTCAGGGTTAAAGGGCTCTAATATATCATTTATCCAGGCCTTTATTGTAAAAAAAGGCCTGCCGTCTGCTATTGATAATCCAGTATGGTGTCGTCTGCTACAGATTGGCAATACAGGAAAAAGGTAAGTTTATCTCTCCCATCTCAGGTTATGGAGTCAATGTCCTACCGGGCATTTGCACTTGTATATATAGCCATTTTTTAGGGGGGATCATTTTATGCTTAGTCAGATCTAGGTCGTTTTGTAAATAACTGACGTTCAGTCTTTTGTCTCCATTTGCCTTTTTATCTCAATCTCCCATTGGGCAATTGTACTTGTATAATATTTTTTTGGACGATATTTTTTTATACTTGGCAAGATCTAGGTTGTTTTGACTGACTGGGGGTTTGTCTCACTCTGTCAAGTCTGATGTGAAAGGTCTAATAAACCACTGTGACAAAAGGATAAATTGCTCTAAATGAGCAATTTATCCTTTTGTCCCAGAGGTTTTAGGGGTGGCAAATTCGGTTCCCCTTATTTCTAGGCTTGTCCATAGAACAGACCAGAGAATTTTTGCTGAAATTACCTATACATATATTTACATTTTACAGACATGTGCCAAATTATTTTCACCTTTACGGACAAGTAGATTAAAATCAGATTTACCCACCCCTGGGTTTCCTCCGAATATGACTTAGTTGTATTGTTTCTTTCCCACTTTTTGCTGTCTGCTGTTGTCTTTCAATTCTGACCAGTCATTAGGTTCCAATTTGGGAAATGGGTAAACTCATTTTCTTTATTCATGTTTGTAATTTTTGTCTGTGATCCAAATTGAAAAGCATTGTTTCAACAGACTACAATTATAAATATTAGTATAAACACACCATTTTCATGGAGATATTTCCAAGAACCATTTCCACAAGAAGAGAAATGGACAAAGATATTAAAGTAGTTTCTACTTTTGTCTGCACCGGTTTGTCCCTGCACATGTTTCCGTTAGACAAACAACGGCTTGTTTACACCTGTCTGCTGATAACAATTTATCAACCCAATTATCTCATTAACCCTTTACCAAACGCAAAATATTCAACTGTCCCAAATTGAAAGAGTCTGCAGACTACATTTCAAAATGTGGGAAAAGGAGAAATTTCTCTAACGAGCAATTTCTCCTTTTCCCACAATGTTTTCAAGAGTCGTTTGCAACTAATGTTGTTATTTTTTGGTAATAGATTAACACGATTGTACCTCAATTTGCTGCGTCTGCTGTAGAAAACCACTGTGACAAAAGAATAAATTGCTTCTTGTAAGCAATTGATCCTTTCGTTCCACGAAGTTCTACCAAAAATCTCAAAGATGTACTGCTAAATTTTGTTCTTGCCTTTCTTTCGTCTGTGTTGTTAAATGTTTATAAATAAAATTAATTAAATGTGTATATATAGAGGACAGGATCAAAACAAAAACCGAGTTATTAATAGTAACAGGGATGAACAAGTAAATAACCTGTTTATGAAACCATTAAGCCAAGATGTTGCATCATTAAATCTCTACCAACCGTAAACATATGGTATTAATAAAAAGGTAAGCAGAATTGATTATAAGCAAATTTATACTTGATATTTATTTTAGCCTCCCGACTGATTTATGGAAAGCCGATGGCTCTACTCTGCTTGACCAGCCCTGATGGGCAGTTGCGTATAGCGTCTTCCTCCAACTTTGAGTATGGGGTCTTCCTCTTGAAATTATTAAGTTTCAGGCATTGCAACATAACTTCAATAATGTTGACACATTGTAAAACCCATATGATTAAATGACCTTTATGTTAACTCTTTAACAAACATCAAATTTTCGACCAGACAACATTTCAAAATGTTATTTAATTGAAAAATAGTCTTCTGTTAGGGCAGAAAACATTGTGGGAAAAAGAAAAAAAATGCTTATTACGAGCAATTTCTCCTTTTCCTACTATGTTTTCCAGAGTTGTCTGCAACAAAGTGGTTAAAAGTCGTTATTGTTTGGTAACGGGTTAAGCTGTTTTGCCAGGTTTCTGCAGTGATGTAGTATTTAGCTTTGGATGTTGAAGTCAGTTGGGGGATGGGGGTTTGAGGTCAGTTGCCTTGTGGTTAGAACACAGAACTTCAGATCACATGGCCCCTGTCAGCTTGGGTTCAATTCCCCGTGATGACATTTGAGATTTAATAAGAGGTAGTTTCCTGACTGACTTATGGGATATAGACTGTACTACTTGGCTTCACCAGCCCTTATGTGCTGTCAGGTTTGGGGTCTTTCTCCATCATTATGAACCAGGTATGGCAACATTGATTTGGTAAAATTCCTGTGATAGGATTTGGGATTTTATTAGAGGTAGTTTCCTTGCTGACTTATGGAATATAGAATGAATACTTGGCTTCACCAGCCCTTATGTGCTGTCATGTTTGGGGTCTTCCTTCATCATTTAATTAGCCAGGTATGGCAACATGTTGATCTGATGTGACCCTCAGAATACTATTGATAATGAAAATAATGATAGTAATAATAATGCTTATAGTAATAATGATGATGATAGTAATTATAGTAATGATGCTAATGATAAAAATAATAATGATGATGTCTATAATAATGATGTAAATAATGATGATGATTATGATAATGATGATCATGATGATGTCTATAATAATGATGTAAATAATGATGATGATTATGATAATGATGATGATGTCTATAATAATGATGTAAATAATGATGGTGATAATGATAATGATGATGATGTCTTTAATAATGATGTTAATAATGATGATGATAATAATAATGATGATGATGTCTATAATAATGATGTTAATAATGATGATGATAATAATAATGATAAAAGTAAAAATGATGATGACTATAATAATGATGTTAATAATGATGATGACTATAATAATGATGATGATGTCTATAATAATGATGTAAATAATGATGATGATTATGATAATGATGATGATGTCTTTAATAATGATGTTAATAATGATGATGATAATAATAATGATGATGATGTCTATAATAATGATGTTAATAATGATGATGATAATAATAATGATAAAAGTAAAAATGATGATGACTATAATAATGATGTTAATAATGATGATGACTATAATAATGATGATGATGTCTATAATAATGATGTAAATAATGATGATGATTATGATAATGATGATGATGTCTTTAATAATGATGTTAATAATGATGATGATAATAATAATGATGATGATGTCTATAATAATGATGTTAATAATGATGATGATAATAATAATGATAAAAGTAAAAATGATGATGACTATAATAATGATGTTAATAATGATGATGACTATAATAATGATGATGATGTCTATAATAATGATGTAAATAATGATGATGATTATGATAATGATGATGATGTCTTTAATAATGATGTTAATAATGATGATGATAATAATAATGATGATGATGTCTATAATAATGATGTAAATAATGATGATGATTATAATAATGATGATGATGTCTATAATAATGATGTAAATAATGATGATGATGTCTATAATAATGATGTTAATAATGATGATGATAATGATGATGTAAATAATGATGATGATATTATGATAGTAATGATGCTAATATAATAATGATGTAAATAATAATGATGACAATAATAATGATGTCAATAATAATGATGACTATAATAATGATGTAAATAATGATGATGATAATGATGATGATAGATACAATAATGATGATAAAAGTAATAATAATGATGAAGATAATAATAATTAAAGCTGATAATAATGATAATTACGATGATGATAAGAGTAATAAATATAATGATAGTAATAATAAAAATGATGATAAAATAAATAATAATGATGCTAAAAATAATTATCATGATAAGTATGATAATGATAAAAATGATGATGATGATGATAATGATGATGATAATAATGAAATTGATAGTATTTGTAATACCAGTAAGTATTAGTTTTGGTCTGAGAAACACATTGAAATAACTGAATAGTTGTTGACAACTGCCTTTAATCCCCTTCCTCCATTTGACCTTCCTTTATCGCATTTGCAGCAGATGATTTAAGAAAACGCTGTGACAAACGAATAAATTGATCCATTATCATATTAAAAGTTTTTAAAGTTTGTCTTTTGTCTTGTATTTTTTTCTTCAATTCTGCTGTTGCTTTCAGTTTAGATTAGTATCAATTTATTATTATTCTTGTTTATCTGTTTTCTTGTGGGGATGCATAAGTTAAACTGCAAAAAACAACAACAGCAAACACCTCTGGTTGTTTGGTCAGACAGTGGTCAAAAGGTGGTCAATATAGTATTACTATTCAGCATATTTATAAACAAGGATATCTCGGTGACCTGACCGCGAGTACCTGACCAGGACAAATAACGGTCAAGGCCACAGTGATATGGCAGACATAACGTTCTAGTGACTCTCACATTATTTACTCACTTGTTTAAGACTCACTATAGTAAGTGCTTCATATGTCCTGCATTGTATCCTTGATGAGTGTTTGTGCGTTTATCTAAAAGGTGTCACCACAACATAACTAACCAGATGACCATATGACTTTGTGATATATTGTTAAAAAGTTCATTTTTGACTTAGTAAAGGCTCTTACTATATATGGCTGCACAGACTGTACTCAAACATAATTTGCTCATTTGTATGTTTATGTGTTTGTCTTTTCGAGGGTTCCATGCAATACTATAGTTAGTGCTTCATATTTATGAAGCACTTACTATAGTCCTGCATTGTATCCTTGATGAGTGTTTGTGCGTTTATCTAAAAGGTGTCACCACAACATAACTAACCAGATGACCATATGACTTTGTGATATATTGTAAATAAGTTGGAAAAGTACATTTTTGACTTAGTAAAGGCTCTTACTATATATGGCTGCACAGACTGTACTCAAACATAATTTGCTCATTTGTATGTTTATGTGTTTGTCTTTTCGAGGGTTCCATGCAATACTATAGTTAGTGCTTCATATTTATGAAGCACTTACTATAGTCCTGCATTGTATCCTTGATGAGTGTTTGTGCGTTTATCTAAAAGGTGTCACCACAACATAACTAACCAGATGACCATATGACTTTGTGATATATTGTAAATAAGTTGGAAAAGTACATTTTTGACTTAGTAAAGGCTCTTACTATATATGGCTGCACAGACTGTACTCAAACATAATTTGCTCATTTGTATGTTTATGTGTTTGTCTTTTCGAGGGTTCCATGCAATACTATAGTTAGTGCTTCATATTTATGAAGCACTTACTATAGTCCTGCATTGTATCCTTGATGAGTGTTTGTGCGTTTATCTAAAAGGTGTCACCGCAACATAACTGACCAGATGACCATATGACTTTGTGATATATTGTAAATAAGTTGGAAAAGTACATTTTTAACTTAGTAAAGGCTCTTACTATATATGGCTGCACAGACTTTACTCAAACATAACATTTGTATGTTTGTGTGTTTGTCTTTTTGAGGGTTCAATGCAATTCTATAGTAAGTGCTTCATATTTATGAAGCACTTACTATAGTCTTACATTGAACCCTTGTTTTGGTGTCTTTCATAAATGACCAGTACTTGACTGTTGAGGTCACCATATGACTTGAAGGTTACCGATTTATTGTAAACAGGTATGAAGACAAATTTTAAACTTATTAAATGCTTTTTTCCTGTATTTGGCTGCACAGTCTGTACTCAAAACAATATTTGCTAAGTTGCGTAAATGTTTCTTTGTTTATCTTTTGGTGTCACCACAAATAACTGACCAGTTGTGGTGACCATATGACATTAAGATAACATCATTTATTAACTAACTCACTTGTATAATATTTGTGTGCTTATCTATTGGTGTCACCACAGAATTAAGCACTGACCAATTGCTGTAACCACATGCCTTTAAGCTACATAATTATATTGTAATTAGGTTGGAAGAGTTCAATTTGACCTGCTTAACTCCTTTTTCTTAAAAAGGCTTTCTGTCTTTCTCAAAGATTCAGGATGTACACTATTGCATGGCATCTCAGAAGGCCTTATATAATATATGTACTGAATTTGAGAAACAAATTGAAATTTGATATTTAGGAAAAGATAACAGTTGTTAATTTGATGATATGAGGAAACTTCTAACTCCTATTAAATTTCGAGAAAGGGAGAAAGTTGTTACTTCAATCATATCCAATGAGTGGTATTTCTCAACAACAGTATTAATAAAGGACAAAATTGTTTTTACTTTTTGATAAATTGTGTTTGATGTGATGAAACCTATAGCTGTTCACTGTATCTATCATAATTATGAGTCTATGTGCTTAAAGGCACATCAAAGGAGAGGAGTACAAATAAATTACTGAAAAAATATATGGAGTTCTTTTATTATGTTCATAAAAGTCATGAAAATTAGTTTAGGAATGCATTGAGACCCTATTAAATAGACTCATTCAAAATAAGTTATTTTGAGCTTGAAATATAGTTGTCTCCAATTCAATCGTGTTTATCAACAACCTGTTTGTTTACATATTCAAAATAACGAATTCTGATTGGTCGGTTCAAAAATGTGTGTATCAACTGTCAAGGTCACAGGTGAAGAATCAGGAAATCTGAATTATAAAACTTGCTAATCTGGGTTATTTCTGGTTTACTTTCACATTTAAGTTGTGCTGATGGTGTTTTCTGGTGATAACTATTTGAATCTGTCCAAAGGTTTACCAAGAATTATAGTTTGATAAAGCATTAATCTCCTTTTATGGGCCTTTAACATTGAAATAAAATTATGTTATGTTATTATTATGATAAAGCATAAACATGGCATAACCAATATTTCGATCATGTTTGAATGCCTGCCTCATAATGATTAAGGAAGACCCCAAACTCGATTGCCAATAAGAACTGTTCAAGTCGGATGGTACCATCGGCATCTCTTAAGTCAACCGGAAGACTTGCATGAAAATTCAAAATGCTCTTGAGACTCTTGAAATCACTGTGGCAAAAGAATGAATTGCTCCTAATGAGAACTTTTTTTCCTTTTTTGCTGCAATGGTTTCAGCCCTACAAAGAAAACTTTCTCTTTTGCAATCTTCTCTTTTTTTTGCTGTCTGCTGTTCCTCTAGCTATAAATCTGGACCAGGCATAATTTCCCAGTGTTGGGGAATTCTGTTTAACCCATAACCAAACAATATGGACATTTAACCACCTTGTTGCAGACAACTCGAGAAAACATGATGGGAAAAGGAGAAACTGCTCATAACAAGCAATTTCTCCTTTTCCCACAATGTTTTCAGCTCCATCAGAAGAATATTTTTCAATTTCATTAATTTTTGAAATGTAGTCTGCAAACTCTTTTAATTTTGGACAGTCAAAAATTTGGTGTTTGGTAAAGGTTTAAGTTTAGCAGGGTGTAAGATGTGTAGGTATTTTTCAATTTCATTACATTTTGAAATGTAGTCTGCAAACTCTTTTAATTTTGGACAGTCAAAAATTTGGTGTTTGGTAAAGGTTTAAGTTTAGCAGGGTGTAAGATGTATAGGGTTAAAATCTCTGGTTCATACAGAATGGAAAGGTAAACAGTATAACAATGATCTCTCTACACTGAACTGTTCCCGCTTTGTGACCGACATATTTCGTGTATAAGTATGTCAACTGCTCTCACCGATTTCTTAATATATTTTTTATATAGAAGGATATGTATTAATATTGTATTACATACTTCATTCTGCTAGGCTTCTTGTTCCTTTTCTTTTCTTTTGTATGCTTTTTGTCTTTCTCTTTAACCTTTTACCATACGCCAAATTTTCGACTGTCCCAAATTTAAAGAGTTTGCAGACGACATTTCAAAATGTGATGAAATTGAAAACTAATGTTCTGAAAGGGTAGTAAACATTGCGGGAAAAGTAGAAATTGCTCATTAAGAGAAATTTTTCCTTTTCCCCCAATGTTTTCCAGGGTTGTCTGCAACAAACTGGTCAAATGTCGTCATTGTGTCGTAATGTGTTAAGCAGATGACACTATTTTTTAGCAGATTTGTTTTATACAGATGGATATGAATTGATATTGAATTACATACATATTGTATAACATACCCCATTCTCCCAGGCTTTTTGCCTTATTTATGTTTTTCTTTTGTATGTTTTGTCTCACTTTTTAAGCAGACACCCCATTCTCCCAGACTTTTTGCCTTATTTATGGTTTTCTTTTGTATGTTTTGTCTCACTTTTTAAGCAGACGGTAAATTTTTTTTTTATAAATAGAATTAAGATGAATTTATATGAATTAATTTTGTATTACAAACTTCATTCTCCTAGGCTTTTTTCCTTTTGTATTGTCTATCTCTTTTAACACATTACCACCTAACACCACATGTGTGAGTCTTGCAGCAGACCACTTTCAAAAAGCGTAGTGGTAATAGGAGAAATTGCAAATTGCTTGTCACAAGCACAGGCAGAAATAAGGTTTTATCAAATGAAGTTAATGCAATATGATTTATACATCTCTCACTGATATTTGATAGCATGCAAGATACTCAGTTGTCAACTGAAATCTTGTTCAATTTTAGTCAATGAGAACAGTTGTGGATTAATGAATTCTCAGGGGCTTCCGTGGCCTAGTGGTTAGAGTACAGAACTTAAAATCACATGGCCCCTCTCCGCGTGGGTTCAAATCCTGAAAGGGATATGGATTTTCATGAGAGGCAGTCTCCCGATTGACTTACGGAAAGCCGATGGTTCTACCTGCCTTGACCAGCCCTTATGGGCAGTTGAGTATGGGTTCTTCCTCCATCATTAAGAGTCGGGCATCGCTACATAACTGAAATAATGTTGATGTGATGTAATACCCATATAAAAAAAAAAAAAATGAATTCTCAGGCACCATAGTAAAGGGGCTGTGGAATCAGTTTACAAAAGAAAGCAAAAACAGTGGGCTTGATACATACATGATAATAAAACAACATAAACATGGTTGGTTGGCTGCATTCCTTCTGTAATAAAATGGTCCAAGAAACAGTAAACAAACAAATGATAAACATAAAAGCTACATTCCTTTTTATTTGTACAATGTACTCTCATACGCCTCTGCCAATATGGTTTTCTTTTTGTTCACTCTCTTACCCCTTTGCCAATGGTATTTTTATCATTGCCCAATTAGAAAGCGAATTCAGATTGTGTTGTGAAAATAATGATAACTGATGTTTTGAATTCCAGGAAATCCATAACATAGTTGAAATATTATTGGCATTGCATTAAACTGGAACATTATAGACAGTGTGGCAAAATGAGAATGTTCCTTAAAATGGTTTCTTTTCACATGTTTTTCTTGGTTTATCTGAAGAAGGTGCATCAGAATTTAAGTGCTTCAGTGGCCTTCCCATTAAAGTACAGAACTGATGGTCCCTCTTCGCATGGGTTCAAATCCTGGTGACGGCATTTTGATTTTCATGAGAGGCAGTCTTCTGATTGACATTCCAAATGCAAATACAGTGAACCCTCGTTTATCCGGACACCGATTATCCGGATGTCTCGCAATCCGAACAAAATTGTAAGGGAACGGAATTATTGAACCAGTTTATTGCAGACGACTTTTGTAAACATTGTGGGTTAAGGAGAAATTGCTCGTGACGAGCAATTTCTCCTTTTCCCACAATGTTTTCTCCCATATCAGAAGATTATCTTTGAATTTCATCACATTTTGATGTCTTCTGCAAACTCTTTCAATTTGGGACGGTCGACAATTTGGCGTTTGCTAAAGGGTTATAACTATACACCGCTCATACAGACCGTTTATGTCTTAATGTGAATAAGAACATGCTCTGCTTCATTAGTCCGGATTATTCGGTAAACCGGATATTTTGTTGGGAACGGACGTGTTCGGATAAACGAGGGTTCACTGTAGGTATACCCAGCTTGATCAGCTTTTATGGGCGGTTAAGTTTGGGTCTTCCTTCATCATGATGAGTCTTGCATCACAACATTTAACTGAAATAATATTTACCCGATGTAAAACCCATATTAGGTAGATAAATTGAAGATGGTGTGTCAAAATGTATACATATGAGGGAATTCAAGTTAAACCAAACAGGAAAATACCAATGAGGTGAAACAAAGGTTATCTCAGGCTGTCTGTGTTTGTGTTTGTTTTTCAAATCAAATGTTTAACCCATTACCATAAGGACAAATTTTCGACTGTCCCAATTTAAAAGAGTTTACAGACGACATTTCAAAATGTGATGAAATTAAAAAACAATCTCCAGATAGGGCAGAAAACATTGTGGGAAAAGGAGAAATTGCTCATCAAGAGGAATTTCTCCTTTTCCCACTATGTTTTCCACTGGTGTCTGCAACAAACTGGTCAAATTTTGTTATTGTTTGGTAATGGGTCAAAGCAAATGTGAAGGACTTACTACAGTCTTGATTTAAACCCTTGAAATGTTAGATTTGTCTGTTGTGCAATCTTCAGTCTTAATCCTTCACCTTTAACCAACACCTTTGTAGCAGACAACTTTAAAAACATACAATAATAACATTAATAATAATATAATGATTTACTATATCTCAATTTATATTGAAATGTTATTGCCCTTCTGTCAATGAAATTGTTGTTTCATTAGGTGCAAAATACTTGGACTGTAAAGGTAGACAGAGTTACTCAGTAGCAAGTAAATTTTTCCATAGCAGGTGAAAAATCAATATTGTGAATGACTTTTAATGTATTCCTTTGATCAACAACACTATTTCAAAAAAGAACAAACTATAAAGGGCTCGGTGAAAAAAAATAAAGATGTGAGTCACGGTAATTCTTCAATATACAAATCAAAAGTGACCAAAGCAATGGATTTATTGGTGGAAAAATTTACCTCAGGTACACTAAACTGAATCTATTTATAGATCTACTGTAATCATGTGATATGGTGTGATCATGTGACTCAATATCGGGCCATATACAGCTAGTCAATGGTGAATAAAGTGTATTGGTTGAATTCTAAACAGTTACCGTTAGTTCACTGGAGCAGATTGAGTCTAGGTGGATATAAAGAGACTTTGTTATTGTTATTGTGAATTGTTAAACGTGTTACAGAAATTGTTATTTTCATAAGGAATTGGTAAGAAATTAATGATGATTTTTATTTCAATTTGTAATTGCAGTTTTAAAAAATTCATGTATTATAGAATGGATTTTTGTGCGTGTGTTATTGTGAAGTATACTTTAGTATGATTTATATGTATTCATATGCTGTTTGTTTTATCTTACCGGATAGGATGATATATTGATCTTCATCAATATATTATTTTTCTCAATCAAGAACATCAGAGCAATAGAATCAGACTTTTTGTGAAGTTTAAGAGAAATATAATTTGATGTTTATGTAGATCATTATTGTTGATTGTTTGTTATTGTTTCATCAAGCCGATTAAAAATTGATGTTTACCTTTACTTTGACCCTTTTCCTTATTATGTGATTTTTGAATGGTCTAAACTGAAAGCAAAATCAGACAAATATTATTTGTTAGTTGAAGGAAGTATTCTCTGTGATATGAGTAGAAACCATTGTGGCAAATTAAAAAAAATGCAGTTCTGTCTTAAATCTAATGACAGTTTAAACAAGTTCTTATGAGAAGGGACATTTTCCTTAACTTTATTGATTAGCTGTAAAGTAACCAAAACAAATTGTCTTTGAATGTATGTCTGTCTGTCTGGCTGTCTGTTTCTGTCTGCCTATCTCTGTCTGTTTATCTGTCTCTCTCTCTGTCTGCCTGTCTAAGTCAGTCTGTCTGTCTGTCTGTCTCTGTCTGTTTGTCTGTCTGGCTGCCTTTATGTCTGTCTGTGTGTTTGTGTCTGTCTATCTGACTGTCTGTCTGTCTGTCTCTGTCTGTTTGTCTGCTTGTCTGTCTTTTCTGACGGTTGGTCTGTCTGTCTTGTGTCAATGTGTCTGCCTGCCTTCTTGCTCTCTGCCTGTCTACCTGTCTGTATGTCTGTCTGACTGACCGTCTGTTTTTCTGACTGACCATTTGTTTGTCTGTCTGACTGTCTGTCTGTCGTAGTGTTATCTAGCTGATTAGATTAAATGTTTAGATTCATTTGAGCGAAAGATATTGTCGTGACGCAATTGAAGTTATGCCAAATAAATATTTTAAAACATTACACCCACATGGAATTTTTGTAACTGTTCCAAACTAAACACATGAATAGAAAACCTTTACAAAAATCGAAAGAATGAAAGAGCTGTTAAAATTCGGTATAAAATTGTGGTGAAAAGAAAATGTAACGAAACACCAATGCATATTTCTCTTCGGGAACAAATCATTTTGTCATTATATTGTCTGAAATTGTGTACTATTAAGACTTTTATGTCTTAAATAAGAAAAAAAGAAAGAAAGCAATATGTGAGAAGGGAAAATAAGCCAGCTTAGACAGGTCAAAGATTTGTTTTGACCCATTGACCCATAATACACCAGTATTGAATTTCAGGGATTGATTGCCCAAATACAAAGCCTGAATACAAAGACTGAGCAGACGAAAAAATTTATAAAGAATGAAAATTGACATTTTTGACCCATTTTCCCCCCTATTTGGAATTTGAGACTGGTCCAATTTGAAAGCAACTTCGGCCGACAACCATGGTTTGAAAAAATTGCTTGTGTCGTTTTTATATTGGGTAGAAACCATTGTGACAAAAGCATCATTTGCTCATGACGAGCAATTGATCCTTTTGTCACAGTGGTTTTAAAGTCTTTTGCAGCAGATTTGGTTAATTGAGGTATTTAAGGAGATAAGGGCTATCAAAATTGGCTTTGAGGCATTATGACAAAAGGGTATAGCTCTATTTTAAATAGTAAGCAAGTTCTTCTTTTGTCTTGAGAAATCGAATCATGACTTAATAACATCATTCTTCTTTTGTCTCGATGGTTATTTGCCTTCTTTCTATCCGCGCCAAATGACCATAGCTGTCCATGGGCCTTAAAGCTCTATTCATTCACTTGTCCTATTAGTTTTTGAGCTAGTGTCTTTAAAACAAATTTATTAATTTTTAAAGCATAAAGTGTTTATGCTTTTGTCACAGTGGTATATGAAGTCTTTTGCATCATATGACTGTATAAAGATGAGGTTATATATTTTTTTTTTTTATGGGTTTTACATCACATCAACATTATTTCAGTTATGTAGCGATGCCCGACTCTTAATGATGGAGGAAGACCCCATACTCAACTGCCCATAGGGGCTGGTCAAGGTGGGTAGAACCATCGGCATTCCGTAAGTCAGCCGGGAGACTGCCTCTCATGAAAATCCATATCCCTCTCAGGATTTGAACCCACGCGGAGAGGGGCCATGTGATTTCAAGTTCTGTACTTTAACCACTAGGCCACGGAGGCCCCAAAGATGAGGTTATACGGCGTTCACAATGTACAATGGATCTCATTACTATTCTTCTACTCATTGCTTTAAGGAGTTCTTTAATTACTTCCTTATATAGACTTCCATCCCTAACCCTTAGAGTGCTGGAACCAAACTCATGCTTATGCAAACATGTAAGATCCAGGCCAGCCACAAAATAAAATGGCAGCCAGCCTGTGATGTAACCTGTTTGCTTCTCTGAGTATCTTTCCTTCAAAATCCTTGTCAGAATTAAGCAGAAATTTAAGGTATTGAAAAGCAGACGACACAAAAATCTATTGTTTGAAGATTACCCAACATTCTAAGGGTTAATTATCATACTCATTTGAACTCCTCTAGTTTAAGTATTTAGACTCTTCCTCTATCTTTGAAGGGCCAGAGATTGCGAAATAGCTGAAATAAGATTGTATGAGGGTTCAAAACAAGACTATAGTAGGTCCTTCATAAATGTGAAGCACATACTATAGTCTTGCATCAAACCCTCATGTTGTTGTGTAAAAAACAAAGAATTACGGTCACTCGTTTTACCGGAATCGTGGTAAATTACCGGAATCGACCGGAATCGACATCATATTACCGGAATCGACCTGTATATTCCTTAAAAGGTGTTTTTTTTCCCTTAAAGGCGCTTTTTATGAATTTGTCTTTGTTGATCAAATATTAAGCATTAAATATTTACATACTTTATTCGCACACCAATATGGAAAGTATATACTTGAGGAAAAATTATGACAAAAGAAATATATGGGTAGATTCCGCCTGATTCCTGCAATCTGCCCGTGTTTTTTACTTATTTTTTTATATGAATGATGTCATTGATAATAAGAAGAAACAATGAATGTTAAGAAGTATTGGGTGTACAATCGATTATGAAAGTGTCTGCTTGAGGAAAAGTATAACAAGATGTACTTGTATGATGACGAACGGAATCCACGGTATATTCCCCAATTGTACTATAGATGTGGCAAGGCAAATAAAGGTTAAAAAATATTACTGCTTTCACTTTTTTGTATGGAAATTATACGTTTATCGGAGGTTTATCACATGTTCTGTTTACAGGTCATTTAAGTATGCAAATCACAATAACATCTTGATTAAGATATTCTTTTCATCATAAAAGTGATATTTTTGACTACCTTGATGAAAAGGAATAACTTAAAATCAATGAAAACATCAGTTTATATAGTAATCCCTGTCGATTCCGGTAATATAATGTCGATTCTGGTAATTTACCCCGATTCCGGTAAAACGGGTGACCCAAAGAGTTATTGTGAAAGAATGCATTTTTTGTCGTAAAAGAACATTATGGCATAGAAAACAAGGTTTTAGAGTGTTAAACATGGTTGGCGAAATCTGACTTTGATCCACTTGTCCGTAAATGCAAAATATTTTTCACTGTGATAAAAGATTAAGCGCTTGTTATGAGAAATTAATCCTTTAGTCACAATTGCTTCAACTCAATATCTTTGTATACATTTTTTCCATTTTCCATTTACATTCTATTTTTGTTATCTGCTGCTGCTTTCATTTCAAAATTAATTTCTAAAATTCCCATACCAAGGGATTAGGAAACTTCCTGTTGTGTCGGTTTTGGACCGATTCCGGTTGTACAGGACCAATTGAGATGTGATGAAAAATCAGTATGGATATCAGACGGATATCACATTCTACACCCCTAACAATGTCTCCAGAATCACATAATTAATCTGTTAACTGTTATCCCTGTGTCAAACAATAATGATGTATCGATCGAAGGCTTTTCGGAAAACCGATTCTTGGACCGATAAGGATTTGAAGATTTCCTGATCCCTGCCCATACCCATTTAGGAACGAGTTAATCAATTAAATAAATTTTCTATTTACAGAAATTTTTAGAGAAGCACTAGAACTCCACGAGAAAAGTTGACTTGCCGACTCTACTACATACAGCATGAGCTATTTTAGCTATGTAGGGAAACTGTTTTCAAACGTCAAAGGCTTTTACAATGAAATCAACGGAGCAACACTTACGGGCGCAATCGACACGCTAATCGTAGAACAGCCAGATGGAAGTTTTAAGTCATCGCCGTTCCACATACGATTTGGGAAGCTCGGTGTCCTACGCTCTCGGGAGAAAGTGGTATGTAGTTTGGTGTTGTAATCATGTGTGTACAGTGAGTTATCATGTCTTGCGTTTTCTTAACTCTTAGAGTGATGGATAATTATCTAAAACTAGATTTTTGTGTTGTCTGCTTTCCAAAACCTTATATATAGGCTTTATTTTTATGAGGAAATACTCATTTCAGAATGCTATACTCAGAATAGCAAACAGGTTAGGTCACAGGTCAGCCACCAATTTACTTGGCAGCGGGCCTGGATCTTACCTGTCTGCATAAGCATGTAGTCGGTTCCAGCGCTATAAGGGTTATCATTATGTTTGAAAAAACTTAACAACAACATGTTTTTGTCAAATCATTATGATATTGTTTCAACGTTTTGGCTTACGCCTTCATCAGGATAATGAATTTGAATATGAACAATGGACGTGACCTCATAAGATAATGTTACGTTACTTGGCAGAAAAATAGATGCATTATGCTTAAGAATTAACAATATACAGAACTGTCCACTTCAATAGAAACAGAAAGTACTATTTGGATATGAGATACAGAAATTTCCTATAGCATTACATCATAGATAAAAAACATGAATAGGAAAAAATGAAATAGTACTTAACATATTATACTGAAAAAAGAACTTTAGAATTAAGACAATTTGGATTTAGAGTTTGTAACTTATGAATCCAAAAGGTTTCTTTACATAATCGTTTAAGTTAAATTAATGTTAAGGTTAAGTTCTTAATATTAGTTGTTATATTAAGCCTCAGTCACATCGATATTTTTTGGTCTGGTAAAAATCCATTTGGTCCTGTAAATTTATGAAAATTACCAGACCAACAGTCTGGTAAAGTCTGTATTTCATTCGCATAGTCTGTCAGTGTAATATTAAGCTCAGTTTTTCACAAATGTGAAGGACTTGGCTTAGTATTGCATTAAGTAAGATCTTCATAAGTAGAAAGAACTTGCTTTACAATCAATGTAAATCAAATTAGTTCAAACGATTCAGGTATACATGAATTAAAAGAGAAATACCTATTGTTTTGATTCAACAAACAAATTAACAACATGTAAGTAAGGTGAGAAAAACATGCAGCCAGACCGAGACTCAAACCTGAGACCTCTGCAAACCATGCAAACACTTTACTGACCGAGCTATACTGCCCTTACTTATTTAAATCTTCCATACAAACCAATTAAAGGGTATTTCCCTGTTTACAGTTTACATGAAATATAACATGTTGCCCTTTGTTGTAGGTTGACATCGAGATCAATGGAGAGCCTGTGGATATTCAGATGAAACTTGGCGAGACGGGCGAAGCCTTTTTTGTCGAGGAATATGAAGATGAAGAAGAGGTAAGAATAAATCTGTTTGTTGAGCAATATGAAGATGAAGAAGGGGTTAGAGTAAATATGTTTGTCGAGGAAAATAAAAAAATAAAGACGAGGTAAGAATAAATCTGTTTGTTGAGCAATATTAAGATGAAGAAGGGGTAAGAATAAATCTGTTTGTTGAGCAATATTAAGATGAAGAAGGGGTAAGAATAAATCGTTTGTTGAGCAATATTAAGATGAAGAAGAGGTAAGAATAAATCTGTTTGTTGAGCAATATTAAGATGAAGAAGGGGTAAGAATAAATCTGTTTGTTGAGCAATATTAAGATGAAGAAGGGGTAAGAATAAATCTGTTTGTTGAGCAATATTAAGATAAAGAAGGGGTAAGAATAAATCTGTTTGTTGAGCAATATTAAGATGAAGAAGGGGTAAGAATAAATCTGTTTGTTGAGCAATATTAAGATGAAGAAGGGGTAAGAATAAATCTGTTTGTTGAGCAATATTAAGATGAAGACGAGGTAAGAATAAATCTGTTTGTTGAGCAATATTAAGATGAAGAAGGGGTAAGAATAAATCTGTTTGTTGAGCAATATTAAGATGAAGAAGGGGTAAGAATAAATCTGTTTGTTGAGCAATATTAAGATGAAGAAGGGGTAGGAATAAATCTGTTTGTTGAGCAATATTAAGATGAAGAAGGGGTTAGAGTAGATATGTTTGTCGAGGAATATAAAAAAATAAAGACGAGGTAAGAATAAATATTGAGCAATTTCTCTTTTTGTCACTGTGGATTCTAGCCAAACCTTTAAACTTAACTGTTTTGTTGTGTGCATTAAAATTTTGCTTTCAATTTGAATGAGAACAATTTCTCAAGATTTCTTATGAAGGAATTGGCTACATGACATTATTGATAAGGATTTCCGATTTTATATCTAATCATCGTGAACAATCTATCAGACATCAAGTATTTGATTGTCCTGAGTTAAGATGACAGACAACAAATGAAATTTACGAAATGGCGCAAGATATCTGTGAATGGATGTAAAATAATCTAAATTATTTTTGAGAAAAGTTGATAGTGGGAAGATTTAGTAGAAACCATTGTAATTAAAAGAAAGAAATACGCTTTAACATCCACTGATTGTAGAATAATATGAAACCGTAACAAGGGTACAGTGCAGTACATGAGTACATAAATAAGAGCTTCATGGTTGTGGAGCACTTACGATAGTTTTGCATTGAACCCGTGATATGAAGGTAACGGAAAATATGTGACGGCAAATAGTGCAATACTGGATTGAGTGCTTCATGGTTGTGTAGCCTTGCATTGAACCCATGATAGGAAGGTGAAGGAAAATATGTGACACATTAGTGTTCACTTATGGTTGCACTCATATGATATCAATTATTGCTATCTTTACCTTTCCCACACAACAAATTTTCAACTGTCCCAAATTGAAAGAGTTTGCAGACGACATTTCAAAATATGATGAAATTGCAAAATAATACATTTATAAGGCAGAAAACATTGTGGAAAAAGGGAAAATTGCTCGTTTCTGAAGTCGTCTGCAACAAAATGGTCAAATGTCGTTATTGTTTGGGAAAGGGTTAAATCAAGTCCCTGTACTTGGTATTTTGCAATGAACAAGAAAAAGAAAAACTTGAAAACATAAAAAGCGGACTATAAATTAGTTAAGGGGACTAATACCGCTCTCTCAGAGCGCGAAGCGCTCGGAGAGCGGATAACGGTAACATACGTACGAGAAACAAGGTATGTTAACACCGGTTATACCATTAGCAAAAAAACAGGTGGCTTCCGGTTTACCTAAAGGAGAAAACTCGGGTTTGCTTCGGGTGTTTCCGGCTTTACGGAATGGACTGGTTCTATCTAAATTTATTTTCAAGCACTACCTTTATCTACCAATATATCTACCAATAGTGAACCATTCCTTGTAAAGAGAAAACTCGGGTTTGCTTCGGGTGTTTCCGGCTTTATGGAATGGACTGGTTTTACATAAATTCATTGCTGCTCATTGAGTTAATTTCCGCCAATCATGAATGAACCATAAACCATTCTATCGAAAAACAAAACACGAACAACAGGATCGGCGCCACCGCTTCAAACTTTAAATTGGACACAGTTTTCAACTCCTTGAAAGGACAACGTATCGCCGGTTGTAGGTAAGAGAACTTTTTGTACTCTTTCATTTCGTTATAAAACAGTATAGCTAAATAGACCATTTTCACCAAAATTCGTCATAGAAAAATCGAGAAGGCGAGCCCTCGTCACGCCTCGCCGAAGATGCTTCCTCTAAACAAACATCCATCTGAAAAAACTTCTCCCTTTTCAGTAGAACTACAGCATTCATTTTTTAGTATTACAGTACATGTTCCCTTCAGTACTAGGCTAGAAAGTGTGTGTTGCCCACAACACTCCACGGTGAAATAAGTGTTCACCTTCTATCGATTCGGTGATTACACCCTGCAGTTTGGCATAATCTAATGTTTATGTAGACGGTCTATGTCATTTTCGCGGTGTGTAAGGAAAGCATTAGGTACACATCGTGTTGTATATGGAATACACTATTATGCTGACCAATAAAGCAACGATGTCAACTCGTCAGTTGCTGACATGGATTATTTGTTATTGTTGGAGCTTTTAAATTGAGTACAAGGTACCGCCTTGACAATTTGATAGCGTTATGGGCCGATAGTTTAAATAACGATGACAGCGTGAATTTCCTTTTCAAAAAATGAAATACCCTGTAAAGTATTTGGTTATATATGTCACCTTATTTTAGTTTACTTGATTCAAGTGATACTATTATTTCCAAACATTGAATTATTCTTGCAATTGATAATTTTGGCCCAAAGGTTTGATCCTTAAGTTGATTCTTCTTTATTTCACAGATTGCATGATGGTTGGGAATATGACAATTTCAAACAAGATTCAAAAGAAAAGATGATGCAGACCTGCATAAACATTGACTCTGTTTTATAATACAAGTAAGTACATAGTCTTTCTCATGCCCCTTTGAACTTTACAAACATAAGCCTCATAACCATAGAAGATAACTTTTGAAAGCAATAAATGTTGATGAATTTGTTGTTGCTCAAAATGTGTAATTGACTTTTTCTTTTCTTCTTTCTTTTTTCGAAAATCTTCATGAGAATGAAACCAAAATAAGTCAAAACAGGTTGAAATATAGATTTTTATCAACAATCAGTTCTTTTTCTTCCTGTCAGATAACTGCTTCAATTGACTACCATAGGGATAGAATTATTTCCAAAATGTTACCAATTAAGAATAATCAGTCAGTTAAAGTGTAGCCAGAATTTACGGTGGCATAGAGGTGACAGGTATGCAATTTTTTTTCTGATTTGGTAAGTCGAAATAACAAGAAAATTAAGTCGTTATTTCAATTTATTAACTCGAAAATAACGAGATAGTTAAGTCATTATTTCGACTTACTAACTCAAAATAACGAGATAATAAAATCATTTTTTTAACTAAGTTGAAATAAGGAGATAATTAAGTCATTATTTCGACTTACTTACTCAAAATAATGAGATGATTAAGTTTTTATTTCGACTTATTAACATGAAATAATGAGATAGTTAAGTCATTATTTCGACTTACCAACTTGATATAATGAGATAATTAAGTCGTTATTTCGACTTACTAACTCGCAATAATGAGATAGTTAACTCATTATTACAAGTAAGTTGACCAATCAGATCCATTCAATCTTTAACTTAAAGTATAATGTGGTTAACATTGCGTCACACTGTACGTCATTTCACATGAATTTGCTGAATACAACGAACCATCTGATTGGTCAACAAACTTGTTATATCGAAATAACCATCTCGTTATTTCGAGTTAGTGAGTCGAAATAACTACTTAATAATCTCGCTATTTTGAAGTTCGTAAGTCTGAATAATGACTTTACTAACTCAAAATAACGACTTAATTATGTCATTATTTCGAGTGAGTAAGTCAAAATTATGACTTAACTATCTCGTTATTTCGACTTACTTACTTGAAATAACGACTTAGTTATCTCATTCTTTGAGTTAGTAAGTTGAAATAATGACTTAATTATCTCGTTATTTAGACTTACTAACTCAGAAAAAACAAAAATAAAATCGCATACATGTCACCTCTATGCCACCATAAGTATTGCCAAAAGATTGATACTTTTTATTTTTCTCTTTCAACAGCCAAAACGGATGACTTACTGGTAGAGTAAGGAAGAGATAACAACATCAAAATATGCTGGAGGATCACACAGACTCGGTACAATAAAAAACAGATGAAGATTTACATGGACGCCCGAATACCATTAAATCTATAGATATGTTTTTACTCATGAACTGTTTCAAAACTTAGTTTTCTCCTCAAAAGACTATTTCAAGGATAGTGTTTAGTGTTATTTGGTACTGATAACATCAAATGACAATAATATAGAAAAACTCTGATGGACTATGGAATATTCTATTATGATAACAATGTCACATATGTCTTATGGTACTCATTTTCTTTTCTCTTTTCAAGAAGCCTTCAAAAATTCAGATTAATGAGACAAAAAGCATGCCCATGCTCTATTTACACAGCTTAGTAAGCCTACAGCAGACCAGTGGAAGACAGAAACTTGAGTCATAACTTGAAATTCTTTTCTTACAATTGCTTGTGTATGATATTTTTCAATGAAACAAAGATCAGAGTTGAATTTAAATTTTATGCATGCATCAATGTAAAGTTATTACTTTTCCTTCAGTTTCCATGGTAAACCCCTTAACTTTCAACATAATTTTTTAACCAATTATGGCAAAGGGAAATTGGCTCAGAGAGCACATTTGCCTTGTCACAATGCTTCTTTTCATTGGTTAAAGAAAATTTTAATTATATCTGCTATTGCTTTAAATTTGAAACAATATTTTGGAAAAATTGGATAAAAGTCTTAAGGATGTATGTCATAGAATATTTGTTGATTATTTTTTTTGGAAAATCTAAAGGTGATCATACATATTTCTGCCATATTCTTCCAACTTTCAGGAGTTTTTTTAAACTATGAAGACAAGGGAACTGATGGCATCAAGAATGAAAATAATGTCCCAAGATCAAGCAGTGATTTCATTAGATAAAATTATCTATCAATGTGTTAGAGCAAAGATTTTGAAAACATGAACAAATACTGTCTGCTGATTTTCATGTACATGCATGTCTTTTAACTACATTTTATTAATAGTTTATTGCATATCATTTATTGCATATTTTGTTTTTTAAGTTCTTTGATATATAAACACATATAAAAAAGCAGTGTTTTATGTGTAAAAAAAGGTAAATAAAATACTAATAGAAATTTATGGAATCTTTTACTTTTATTTTAAAGTTCAACAAAAAACCAATTGGCTACAACAAAGCTATTTGTTGTTTTTGAATGATCTTTTGGAGATCTGCAAAGCAATTTATGTGGTATTTCCTTATCTCAATTGAACAGTAATGAAAAATTCAAGCAAAGACCTGATTGGCTTTCTATATGATTTAGTTAGTCCCTAAGAATGTACAAGCAGATGAGTATGTTGTTTGATATTGTCTGATACTATTAACCAAAATGATCCTTCTTCATCACCAAATGACATGTTGTTTGTTCTCATGATGATTTAAAGCAGTACCTACAACACATGATTTTGTGAAGAAAATTCTATGATTTCATGCAGAGACAGACTTGTGATTCAAATATTGTAGTTTGGTAGTTCTGACATTGCATGAGCAGTTTGTCCTTACATGATGAATGTCTCATTATTGATGAAAGGCCCTCAAACACAGCCCAAGCAAGTAAACTTATACCCATATAGAACATCTACCATCAAACAAGCTCACTAAGAGTCTGCAAGAATACTTATCCTTTTACTGAGACCTACCTAAATGTGACAAAGATGACAGCTTTGTGACAAAATGGGTATTTGCTCCCCAAAGTAAGCCAATTCTTACATTTCCACAAAGTTGTACTCTGAATTGATATTGAACCGTATATTCAGTATGCAAGTGTTTTTCACAAAACCCATGCCATTGAGTTGAGAGAGCGGTCTAGAGGCAATGCCTTAGTTCATATTAATATCTATGATGAATTATTTTGTTTTACTTCAAATTTCTCACTGAACTCAATGTCAAGCAAATTATCTTGTCTGTTGTAAATCATGCTCTGTTACAAGGCTGGTTTACAGTTGTGTTTATTTGTGATAAGGTTTTTCACTACATGTACATAGAATTCACCACTCTAGATAGATTGTTTGAATACCATGTATTGATTGTGTAATACCATTAACAGTATTTATAGATATAATCATCACATGGTTCTTACAAATAAATGACTGTACATGTGCATATTTTATTTCCTCCATGAGATGTAGTCAGTCTCCCTACTAACTTAAAGAATGCCAGTGGTTTTGCCTGGCTTGACTTGCCCTTTTTCCTGTTTATTTGACAGATTATCAATGTTTATCTGAGCCGGTTCACTTGTACAGGACACGTCTGCCATTTTGCAGTTACACAAATCACTTCTGGAATTCTAACGCCTGAGATCAAATAGAGGTTTTTTATGCATAAGTGCTAATGTAAGAAACGAATTTTGAAGATAAAACCTTATTGGACAGGTTTTGCTGCTAGATTTTACAATACAGCTCTATCATCCTGGGCTTTTTTCAAGCACATATAGGACAGCACAGGCCGTCATAAGGCAACGAAAGGGTATAAAAAAATCAAGATTGTTTTTATTGCTCACAATTTTTTTTCTTTTTCAGGAGTTGCCACCTTACCTGGCCACATCACCACTTCAGAGCGACCCTGACCTTATGAAAAAGGGGCTTGAAAAGCTCAAGTTAGGGTCAGAAGAGTTTTCGCCAAAGGTCGTCAATGCAGTCAGTGAGGTGAAGGTCACGGTGAACGATGAAAATGTTAAAGGTCAGGATGGTCAATGTGCCAAAGATCTCCATGACGACCAAGATGTCAAGGTCCACGTCGAGGTCAAGGTTGAAATGGACACTGTTTTGTCGAAAGAAAACGACAGCAAAAATAAGAGAGAGCATTTGGACTCCGTCAGAAGTGAGAGCACGGTAAAGAGTGATAATTCTCGCGATGCAGATATAGAGGTACGAGTGGATGCTTCCGAGACGGTTGGTAAGAATCGTAGACGGAAGAGAAAGAAACGTAAAAACAATGGGCAGAATATACATCAATTAAAAACAGATTTAAACCATGATTCACCTTCGCAGAGCCATAACCCCGAAATCGTCCTCAATGCGGGAAACAACGAGGATATTTTCGATATGGAAGATCTCTCCACAGATGATGAACTGAGTCGACTTACGTCTACCATGACGACTGGTTCACTGTCTAAGTCGATTAGTCTGCCGGTCAGTGAGGAGAACCGGCTGGCGCGGACAAATCAATGGGCGAGTCTCCATGAGGGATTTAGCTATCAGAATTCCCATCCCTTCAGTGACACAGATCTCTCACCACTGGCTAGGTAAGGGAGAATACTCTGTTGATTAAGTAAAAACGATTTTAAAAATATATTGTCTACATTCTTTTTATTTGAAATGGTGTATGGAAGCTTTCTTAATTAGAAGGATTTATTTAATGCCTATTTAACTGTATAAAGTTTGGTATAGATAGGTCAGGATTGGTTGTAATAAGTCTCTGTCCAGATAAGAAAAAATCAACTTCTTTATATTTTCCCTTAATCCTATATTGTTTGTACTTATTAGAATTGTCTAGCTGGAAAGATATTGACAGGTACTAATGAAATAGGAGTTGCCTTCAAGATATAGAAATAGTGTATACTAAATATCTCCAAAATGCCACCATTTCTCCACAGTACAGTAAAGGTTTTATCATGTAGGATTTTACAAAACTTATAGTAGCATGGGATTCTTTAAAAGAGATGGGTCAAATTTTCTCCTCAATTCTGCTCTTAAATACAAAAAAACAGCAGCGGATCATTTTCTGAAGTGACAGTCCAAAACATTTACCATAATTATTATTTAAGTGCGGGCACCATTCCCTAAAATTGGAAAGCCTTAAATTTTGTACAAGATTTGATTCAGTTTGTAAACAGGGAATTCCATTTAATCTAAACTTGATCTGTGTTGTTTCTTTATATTACATGAAAATAATCCACTTTTAGATGGATTATTGTTTTAGTATCACACTTTATCAAAGTGATGCGCTCATTGAGCCCAATTCCGTAGAAATACTACACTATTAAGTTGTGGGTCAATGGTGCGGGCTCACTGTGAATTCAAAGCCCCTGTTTAGGCCCCATATCTGTCCATCTGAAGTTCAAATCAAATTATATCTATTGCAGGGGGGCCTTCATGGCTTAGTGGTTAGAGTACACAACTCGAAATCACATGGCCCTTCTCTGCTTTGGTTCGAATCCCAGCGAGGGATATGGATTTTATGTAGTCTCCCTGTTGACTTATGGAATGCTGATGGTTCTACCCAGCTTGACCAGCCCTTATGGGCAGTAAAGTTTTGGGTTTTCCTTCAACAATATGATTTGGGTATTTCAACAAAACGGAAATTATGTTGACAGGATGTTAAACCAGTTGAGTATGGGGTCTTCAAGGTTGTCATTTAAAGCTGGCCGCGGGCCAATTTGACCACTTCTTGAAACTTTAAGTAGTAGTTTAATTATGGCTGGGTGTTTGCTTTAGTGGCCCCTTCAAATCGAAAGTTGGCCTTTTACTCCAAAATTAATGAAAACCCTGGGTCTTCCTTTAGCACTAAGAGTCGGGTAGCGCAACATAACTGAAAAAATGTTAACACAATGTAAAAACACATAGGAATAATTTATCTGTCTATATATATTGCAGTCCCCAAGGTTCCCGGCCACACACACCCAAAAGTGACACGGAGGTTGATCGTCAGAAGTCACTTGAGCAGCAGAACTGCCTGATTCCCATTAATGATGACGAGGAAACTGTCACGTGGGAATGGGGAGATCTCCCACAAACCACCCCTAAAGCTCGCATTGGTGCTGACTCACCTAAAACTGGTAGGTCCAGCTTCATTTAAGAACTTCTTTTTTAGCCATTTCAATAAAACTGGTAGGTCCAGCTTTGTTAAAGAACTTCTATTTTAGCCATTTCAACAAAACTGGTAGGTCCTTTTTCGTTAGAAATTCTTTTTTGGCCATTTCAACAAAACTGGTTGGTCCTTTTTCGTTAGAACTTCTTTTTTAGCCATTTTAACAAAACTGGTTAGTTTTATTATCGTCCTTCAAAACCCTTCTTTAGCCTGAATTAGTGCCATTTTACCCAAAACTGGTAGGTCATTTATACTGTCCAACTTAAGCATTTCACCTAACACTGGTAGGTTTTATTATTGAGTTTAAACTTATTTATTTTGCATCAATAGTGAAATAAGTACTTACAACTGAGATTAATCACTCCCTATTCTGCAAGCCAAATGTGGATTTATGAAAGGTTGCAAAAAGAGCCCTACCACTTATGGGATTTAAACCCACAATGACCCTTGTGTCGCAAGGCCGAGGCTTTACCCCTGGATCACCTTCCTTAACAACCAACACCCTTTAAAATTCCAAAAGCTAACTTATGCACAGTCACTAGATGACTATCGCTGTTGATGTACCTTAAAACCCCATACTACATACCAAAAGCTTACTACAGCCTTGCCATTTCACCTTTAAATAATTAGTAGATTTTTGAGTTATTATGATTGACTTTTCCAATCATTAATACATTAATTTATTGTTCTCTCTTTTCTAGATGATAAGTCCAAAACTGGAGGGTTGTTTCAGTTTATGAGAAAAACAAAGAATGTCCGCCATAAGCCAGAAACAGAAGGCATTTACTTAGACGACCTCAACATAAATGACATGGACGAGGAGACGGCTAAACTCTACTTTCCTAAAAGGTGGGTAATTTGTCCTAGAGACAATTCAGAGCACTAGCTTAGTACTGGTAAATCCAAGAAAGCCATAATGAAACTAAAAAAATGTTGATACTGCATAAAACTACATTTAAACAAATAAATCTGTTGTCATTAATTTCGTCTATGGCAATATTTGATAAATAATAAAGAAAATGATTAAGATAGAAGGGTAGTTATTCATTAACTTTAACTTTTACAAGTTTCTTGTTATAACATATATATATATATATATATATATATATATATATATATATATATATATATATATATATATATATATATGAAACATGATATACTTTCACATGATCATGTCATTTACAATTGTTTATGTTACAACATGTTAAGCCAAATCAAGAGGATAAATCCTAACAAAGTCACACATCTTGTATAAGATGTTGACATTAAGAATTGATTTAACTGGTAAGAAGTATACAATTTACCAAGATTTTGACTGTTCTTATTTTTCTATTGCATTGAGTTTATGATATTAAGTAAGGCTGTGTTTTCACTTGCAGATTTTCCATTCAACAATCATTCCAATGTATTGAGGAGAAGGACGAAGACGTTGAGTCCGGGCGTGGAGCATCGCTTCCCGTGTCTCCGCACTCGGTCGAAGGTGCGATCGGGGGACCAGTGTGCAATAGTAACATCCTCGAGTCGGAGGTCCGACATCTCGGAGTTGTCTCCCTTTCTCTATGCGGAGGAATGACCGACCCCGACGTGATGACCTTGGATAAGTTCATGTCCAAAGTGTTGACCTTTGACGACGTCTGCGCGAACCCGGGTCTTCTTACTTCTCCCGATTTGGTGGTCCGGGTCGAGGATAAATATTACAACTGGGCGACGGCGGCTCCAATAGTTGTGGCTCGTATGGCCTTCAGTAAATCGCTACCTTTGGTAAGTGGTGTTTGGATTGAGGTCTTTTTTACATGCTTTCCAATAGAAAATAATTGTATTTGTCCTTCGAAAGTGTTCCTACTGTGAATTATTGCATATTATCTTATAAACTGCCATTTTGGGACTGATAAAAAGGTGCCGTATATCAATTGTGATATATGGGTTTGAATGGATTTCAAGTGTCTGAAGGAATTTAAGGTCTGAAGGATTTCAAGGTCTGAAGGAATTCAAGGTCTGAAGGAATTCAAGGTCTGAAGGAATTCAAGGTCTGAAGGAATTCAAGGTCTGAAGGATTTCTAGGGTCTGGAGGAATTCAAGAGTTGGAAGTAGTTTAAGGGTCCAAAGGAATTTAAGGGTCGTAAGTCCAACAACTCATTTTCCCAACATTCCTTATGGCATTTGATAAAGTCTCCAACCACTGACCAATATGCAATATGACTGAAATACTGTTAAAATGGAGTTAAACCCCTATCTAACAATAACAGCTTTAAGATTTGTTGGTTATTTGTTTATTTTCAGGATACCATTGACAGTATTGCTAACCAAAATATGCCAAAGAAGAAAGAAAAAAAGGGGGGCTACTCCTGGTTTTCATGGCGGCGCAACGAGACGGCCCAACAGGCGACTGCAGTGACCTCAACAAGTGGGTCATCCACGACACCCCTCGAAGCGGCGGTCACTAAGTCGGTATGTACACCTTAATCAAAACTCAATATAGGAGTCGTTACTACCTTGTTTATTTCTCCATTATATAAGATCATGTTTGTTATGGCTTTTTGGGTACAAACCCTTGCCCTTTTCTCGATGTCATAAAACCAATGTTTACTTTGGAATTCTAGGTAATGATTGATAGAATTTTGACATGAAAGCCAGTTTCATGTCCTAAAAGGCTTTGTACTTGTTCTTGTCTAGAGATGGTGGCGACCAGGCATCAGGAATGCCGGTTTTATCAGTTCTGGCCCAGTTTAATCCTACTGCAAATTGAGATTCCTTGGGGTTGGGGGGATGGAAAAAATCTTTTCTGAATTAAAGCATTAATGATTCTCTTTGGTTATTAAAATATTTCATTTCATGCTTTTCCTATTTGTGTGTGTGTGTGGGGGTTCTTGCTGATATCTTGAACCAATCATGATTTAGTGAACCACAAGGTAACTTGAAAATGCTTCAAGAAAAATGGGTTACGAGGTCAAAAAAAGCTTATTACTTGTTCTGATTCCAGAAATATCATCAAGTACCGGTAATACACAACAACAAAAAATGCATTTGAACAAAATCTACAAAATACTCTTCATTGTAGGAGGCGGAAATGGTGTCGACGGTGAAATCCACGGAAAGCATTCCTTCCTGCCCATCGAGCCAGACGGAGAGTCCGAAAAAGATTCAGCCGTCGGACAGGTACATCCCACCTTCAATCTTTTACTTGTGGGGCTCCCACTCAACTATTTGTATACAAATCAATGATTGTTGTATTTCTACACCTGTATCATTCTGGACTATCTTTTTAAGCTTGAAAGCTGTTGAAAATACACCATAGAACTATAATTTAACCCTTTACCAATCACCATACTTTCGACTGTCCCAAATTTAAAGAGTTTGCAGACGACGTTTCTAAATGTGATGAAATTAGAAAATTATCTTTTGATAGGGCAGTTAACATTATGGGAAAAGGAGAAAATGCTCGTTAATAACTTTTTAGAATATCTAATTGTTTTGTTTTTAGATCCGGTGATCACTCATCAAGTGAGGGGGACACAGAAGGCTCGGACAAGCAAAGTATCGCCGATCTGAAAGTGCGGAAGCGAACAAAGAAAATGTTCAAGAGAACTCTTCGTCTAACTTCGGACAAAATTGTAAGTTATAAAATTACCTGGTGGGTATTAGCATTCTCATTTCAATTGCTTAGTTTTGTGTTGAACATTGTACAAGTATGTTAATTAAGATGGGTTGTGGTAACTTAACTGTCATGTTTTAAAACCATTTATTCCATCATTTGATACGCAAACAATAAGAAAGAATGAAAAAAAAGGGGGGAAATGAAATGGTTAATTAATAGATGAGACAATTATTTACAAATTTTATTTTGTGAAATAGAAGACAATCCTTTCATTTAAAGTGACTCTTTTCCCCTTTAAATACATTGGTTATGTGTATGTAGAAAATGACCTGATACTGATTCAAATTTTAACTTGAAATCGGTCATTTTTAATATGGGGGCCCTTTTTTTTTTTAAATGACCACTTATTGGGTTTTCTTTGAGTTGTTGTTTAATTCAAGATTGACCATACCAATAAAACAAGATATGAGTAAGAAGCTCTTTTCAATTATTACAAACAATTTTGAAATATTTTTTACAGAAACAGTTAAACTTACAACCCGGACAGAATGAAGTGGTGTTTTCCGTGACGACGCAGTATCAGGGAACAAAACGTTGCCAGTCACACATCTACCTCTGGAAGCATAATGACAAGATCATTGTATCCGATATAGACGGAACTATAACAAAGTAAGCCAATTTGTTTATATGTTGATATGCCTTAACCCATTACCAGACAATAACGGCATTTGACAAGTTTGTTGCAGACAACTCTGGAAAACATTGTGGGAAAAGGAGAAATTGCTATTAACGAATAATTTCTCCTTTTCCCACAACGTTTTCTGCCCTATCAGAAGATTATTTTTCAATTTTATCACATTTTGCAACGTCGTCTGCAAACTCTTTCATTTTGGGATTTCGAAGATTTGGCGTTTGGTAAAGGGTTAAAATATCATTCATTCATTTGTTTATATGGGGTTTAACATAATGTCAACAGTTGTTCAGTTATGTTATTGCTTTCCTCGATTAACCAGTAATAGGCTATGGTTCTGAAGTGTCTTGCCAAAGGACACTTCCATGAAACCAGAGGTACCAGTTAGGTTTGAATCCAGGACTGCAGATTTTTAAGGCTGCCACCTTAATCACCGGGCTGCGCCTGTTGTAAGCATATGCTCATAAATAAGCTTCGAGTTCTACAAATCTGCATGCAAATGACACATTGACTGTTTTGGAAATGGATCATTCATACTGCTTGTACAAGTTCCTAAAATTATGCTTTTATACTTGTAAATTGTCATCTGGTGTTGGTTTCAATGACCATTCAAAAGGTCCTGTAACAGAAAATGGAGTTAAGAATAGTTATGTGCTTCATAAACATTTACCCTGCCACAAAATTTGATAGTAATAAATGGCAGCTTTTTGATGCCAAGAAGCAATGTCGTATTTTACTCTATAGCGTTTCAAAAAGTATTCTTTTCAACTCTCTCTCATACATACAACTATTTATTTATAAACATCTTGGCAACATCTCAATGTTCTGATTTTTATAGGTCAGACGTGCTTGGTCAAATTCTACCTGTGATGGGTCGCGACTGGTCCCAATCTGGGGTAGCACAACTCTACAGTCGACTCAGCGGTAATGGGTACAAGTTCCTGTACCTCTCGGCGCGCGCCATCGGGCAGTCCAAGGTCACAAAGGACCTGCTGAGCAACATTCGACAAGGAGAGATGACCCTGCCCGAGGGACCGCTACTTCTCTCGCCCATATCTCTGATCAGTGCTTTCCACAAGTAAGTCTGGCTCTTGTTAATTAATTCAGTTTTATTAGACTTATTTATTTAACGTAGATTGTGATTGTGCTTCTTGGAAATGCCTAACCCTTTACCACAGTCACCCATATCACTGATCAGTGATTTCCACAAGTAAGTCAGGGACTTTTTTTAATTGATGAAGCGTTTTTAAACTTACCTTATTATGCATCAATTGTGAAATGGTCATTATCTTAAAACTTGTGTTTATTCATATTCATCTTCTTCCTGGAAACATAACAAATAATCTCATTGTAAGTTATGTTCTAACCAGCTTGACCAGCCCTGTAGGCAGTAACATTTGGTGTCTTCCACCGTCATTACGAGTTGGGCATTGCAACAGGGTTGGGTATTATTGATGTGATGTAAACCCTTGTAAATGATAAAGATATAAAGGTATGATTAAAGAGAATAGATGGTTGGTGTCGTGAATCGGAAATGTTATCGGGCAACGCTTAGGAATATTATCCGGTGAGCCGAAGGCGAAACGGATTATATTCCGATGCCGAGCCCGATAACTTTTCCTATTCAAAGACACCAACTTTCTATTCTATTTATCCTGTTACCTTAATGTATTCTTTCAAATAAACAAGATGTAAATAAGACACGAGAAAAAAAGAAAAAAATAAGTAGAGAATGGTGTAAATATGACGTCATTTCGTTCTTATGACGTCATGATTCGTCATGTGCATGTGTTACATGGTTAGTGCCGGATATCACAAATGTTATACGGCACCTACTTATCGATCCCAAAATGACACTATTGACAGGATAAACAAAGGTATGATTAATTCTGTTTACAGAGAGGTGATAGAGAGGAAACCAGAGGAGTTTAAGATCAGCTGTCTGAAAGATATCGGCAGCTTGTTTCCAGAGACAAATTGCCCCTTTTATGCAGGATTTGGTAACAAAATCAATGTAAGTACTCATTCCTAAAACAGAAATAAATGTTTACAATTAGCTCCTCACTTCTAGAGCACACAACTATTAACAAAGATTTGTTTTATTGATTTATTTTTGTGGTGCCTGGATAGAAAACTCAATGTATCCTGATGAGGGATATGGATTTTTATGAAAGGTAGTCTCCTGACTGACTTACAGAATGCCGATGGTTCTAAACGGTTTGACCAGCCCTTATGGACAGTTGAGTATGGGGTCTTCCTCCATTATTAAGAGTCTGGCATCGCTACATAACTGAAATAACATTGATGTGATGTAAAACCCATGTAAATGTAAATAAAACTAAATATAAATGTAAAAAAAAAAAAGTAGCCTCCCCACTCACTTACGAAATACGGATGATTATACCCGCTTAACCAGCCCTTAAGGGCAGTCGAGTCTACCTCCTTCGTTTTTGAGTCAGGCATGGCAATATAATTGGAATTGATAACATGATGTCAAACCAATAAAAGATAATTGAATGAATAATTTAAGGATGAAATAGTAATGGAAGGTGTTTTCTTTTACAGGATGTGTATGCCTACAAAGCCATCAGTATTCCCACCTTTAGAATCTTCACAATCAATCCATACGGAGAGCTGAAACACGAGCTCTCTTACACCTTCCAATCATCGTAAGTATAGAGTATAAAGTTTGCTATACCAGACCTTATGGGGATTCCAGTTTATGGTCTTCCATCATTATGAGTCAGGCATCTCAACATAACTGAAATGATGCTGACACGCTGTAGAAGCCCATATAAGGGTCCTGCATGGTTCAGGTGAAAGATTTGTGCCTGGGGAGGTCCTCAGTTCAATCCTCACCAGTGCCACTGGGTCTTTGTGTGGGATGGCCTTGGGCAAGGCACTGCAGAGACCTGCCTAGTACTGGTGAAATCCAGGAAAGCTGTAAAATAACTGAAATACAGTTATCACAGTGATAAACCCCAAACAAACAACCAAAGTCTAATAAATTTTCATTTTCCTAACATTTATTGACAAGTGCATACGATAGTGAGTCCTTTATTTTTATGGACTTTTGTAAGACACTGCAGTACTTCTACCTATTACTGGTGAAATCAAGGAAACTAGTGAAATAATTGGCATTTATGGGCAGTCAAGTTAACTGAAAAATTGTTAACACAATAAACAACCAATATAAATGAATTCATATCAGTTGTATCTGTTCCATTTTTCAGATATACCAAACTGACAGATGTCGCTGACCATTTCTTTCCACCCGTTCACAAACTTCCAAACCTCCGTGCAAACGAGTACAATCAGGTCCAATATTGGCGCGAGCCTTTGCCCGAAATATCGCCCGTGGAAATCGACGATGTTCGCCTCGGGAAAGCATCGTCTCATACCAAACCATCCCCTGAAGCGTCGACTTCCAGTTGACGGTTTTCACACATGAACGCTCAACACCTTAAGGGTAAATCATCGAGAACAAGATATCACAGTACGCCCCCAACATGGGCACCAGGGAACAAGAAAATACTGACAAGTTCAAACAGTATCGACCTGTTGGATGCGTACACGGATAGTTCCTCCGACTCGGATAATTATGACGACTTCGGCATTGAAGGGAATTTGTCGAGCAACAAATCGAGATCTAGTAAACCTACCTCTTATTGGATGATGTCCTTTTCAATGAACAATCTGTTTATGTAAAGCTTATATGAGAGACCTGTTTTTTGTCTTCGAAGATTATTTTAATCCAAAGATGCAGATTAGGTGGAGTATGAAGTTGTTTTGTTTGCAATATTTTGAAAAAGAATTTGGTAAAATCCTATTTTATGGGTTCTCATTAGAATCTGATTAACTACAATAGAAGGCTAAACACAAAGGTTTTGAAATATTTTAAAAAGGGCATGCTGGTATCTTGACTAGTTGTACGCCATCTCAGTCACTGAATACGATAGAGGTTTTACCACATATAGTTGTAAGATATTACAAGCAGAGCATACTGCTACTTTTTGACTACAGTGAAGCCTCGTTTATACGGATGTCTCGCAATACGAACGAAATTGTGAAGGAACAGAATAATTGTGCAGTAATTTGCCAAACCAATTACCAAAAAAAACCCGACACTTGACCACTTTGTTGCAGACAACACTTGAAAACATGTTGGGTAAAGGAGAAATTGCTTGTGACGAGCAATTTCTCCTTTTCCCAACATGTTTTCCACCTTATGAGAAGATTGTTTTTGAATTTCATCACGTTTTGAAATTTCGTCGGCAAACTCTTTCAATTTGGGATGGTCGAAATTTTGGCGTTTGGTAAAGGGTAATAAGTATACATGTGCATAGAGACCGTTTGTCTTAATGTGTTAATATCCAGGCCCTGCTTCAGTAGTCTGAAAGATTCGTTAATCCGGAAACTTTCTTCGGATGTGTTCGGATTAACGAGACATCACTGTAGTTGTATGCCATCTCAGTCACTAAATCTGTAAGACGTAGAGTGACAGGTTATTGAGCATTAAGTTAATATAGCAATAAGTCAAAATACTTTTAATGATCTAGTCTACTCAAGCTTAGAGAGTTTTTGATTACACTCATTATGGCAAAGGCAGCTATTTTTGGTCTGGTTTGATATTTAACCCCTTTTAAAGACTTATTAAATTTTAAAGATGAAATTCGGCACTTTAAACCACAGAAGTCTATAGTTATCCTTGGGTCAGTACTATGTAAAATAAAAGTGTTATATTATATTACTAAGTACTGACCCAAGGATAACTTAAGCACTCAGTACTTTAAGCAACATTGCTTCCTTGAATCGTTTATCAACATCAATCAAATAAAACTGCGGACAACAATAAGAATTGCTTAAATAGTCTTTTTGACTTATAAGATTATTTAACCATGTTAAGTCTTATATTGGTCATGATTTTGTTTACCAATTAGCTTAAAAGATTAGAGCACAGTTCAGGAAATGCTTATACCAAAATGAGAAGAGAAGATGAATTATATCATTATATCAGCACTTTATTAAAGAGTTATAATGCACCATGATATAAATAGATTATCTATATTTAATTGTTTAAAGGTTATATTTAGATGCACTAAGATCAATATTTCCGCTATTGCTCTGCTTTGTTGTAACCTATAATCGCATGCTCTGCAATACAGTCTCCCCTTTACAGAATGCTATGTAACGCATATTCTCCTTTAACCCTTTACCAAACGCCAACTTTTCCACCATCCCAAATTGAAAGAGTTTGCAGAGGACATTTCAAAATGTAATGCAATTGAAAAATAATCTTCTGATAGGGCAGAAAAACATTGTGGGAAAAGGAGAAATTGCTCGTTGAGAGCAATTTCTCCTTTTCCCACAATGTTTTCCAGATTGGTCTGCAGTAAAGTGGTCAAATGTCGTTATTGTTTGGTAATGGGTAAAGATATTCTAGATGCATGCACTACTTTCTAACATCGACGAGTATACCTGAATAAAGGTTTTGGTAAGGGTTTGGATTTGAGACCAATTGTCCATTTGTGCAAGACTATAGCAGGTCCTTCACAAATATGAAGAAGTTGTTGTGGTCTTGCACAAGGCCCTCTGTAAATCAACATCATTACCACAGAGGTATTTTAAGCCTGTTAAGTAATCAAAGAGAAGCAGGAAGCAACTAAGAACAAACAATAGTTTTCATGTTTCACTTGCAAATAAGAGCAGAATATCTGATATAATGAGAAGACAAAAAATGTTCCGTTTATTGGGGTTATATCTCCAAGATCACAAACATGGAGTAAAGGTTAAAAAGAACTGTTCTTCTATGTTGTAAACTGTTATAATACAGGACTGGATTTGGTAGGCTTTTGTTATGAACAATCTGTTAGCACTTTTTGTTTGTTATGAACAATCTGTTAGCACTTTTTGTTTGTTATGAACAATCCGTTAGGACTTTTGTTGAAGTTTATTTTGTTGATACCCTTAAGTCAAGTAACTTTGTTGAGGTTCATGTGAACATTTTCTTTTTTATTCATTTTAAGTCACCCATTATCTTATTTCATTTAGTTAGTCGCTTTTCAATTAGTTAGTCGCTTTATTTATATTATAATGTGCATAGTTTTTTGGCATTTGGCATTATGTCTCTTGAACAGTTATGATTACTGAAAGTCATTATAATTCTTCCGCTCGCAATTAGAGAAAATATAATTATTTGCCGTTATATAGAAACCTGTATCATACATTAACGAGGGTTCAATGCAAGACTATAGTAAGTGCTTCATAGATATGAAGCACTTACTATATTCTTGCATTGAACCCTTGTTATATATTAGCAGGCTTTGTAAAGGGAGGCGTATATGATTTTGGTAAAAAACAAAATTTTAAAAAGACTTTCTCAGATTGTGCTCTGCGATTAAGTAGTATTGAAATGACGATTTAATCAATCCTCGTAACTTTACAATTTCCCTTTTTCAATTTCTTTATTTGAAAGTTTCTGCAAAACTGTGTTTTCATTTAAAAAGTTGAAACAATCCTTCAAGCTTTTCATTGTTTTCATGGAAGTGGCTTTCTTTTTTGTTTGTTTTTTTAACCATTGTTTTGTCGGTCTTTGGAAATGTTCAACCGGTCTTGTCACATGACGCTAACTAGGTATGTGAGAAAGAATTCATGTGTCTATTAATAGACCAGCTTTCTCATAGAAGCATTGCCAGGCCCAAAGGTTCACTTCACATTATTAAACAAAAACATAGCATTTTTAAGGATCTTAGAAGTAAAGAAATTGAAAATGGTATTTGGTTTAGTGGCAATAATTGTTGATATCGAATTTTTAATGTTTGTAACTCCCAGAGCACAAATCTCTGAGTTAGTCCCTTTATCACTGTTGTATTTCTTGTGATATTTTGTAATTATGATTAGCCAGCTTGTTTATATCTTCTTTTTATTGATTTTCATTCACCATTAATTACTTCTTATGTTAATATTTTCTTTCTATATGTGTTCACCATTTGTGATCCTTTGACACTCACCCATTTTGAATTAAATTGAATCAAACTAGTCAAAAATAACAGAAATCAGCCGCAGTTGACTAATGTTTAACATTAACATTATATTGATAGTTTCATTGTGATATTGGTTTAAACTATTTTGAACAAAACAAAAGGGAAAAATTAACCATATCCTTTATATACAATATATCAGGTACACACATGCAAAGAAGTGTTCTGTCAAATGAAACATTTCTTTTTGTGCTGTTTGATTCTTCTCTGCTCGTGATCCTTCTTTGTTGTTTGAAATTTTGGCTCTAGCGAGAATGATTTTTATGATACAATGTAATTACTTTGTGGAAGGAATATGATTAATGTTGTTATTGTTTTTTTTGTTATTGATATAAAACGGTATATCTGTTTTGAAATATTATCTACTAAAAGAAGAACCCTGCGATAAGCAGAAATATGTTGTAATATTATCAGGAAGTTATCAGGAAATGTTCGGCTGTGTTTCATTGAATATCGAGGGTTCAGTGCTTCATGTTTGTAAAGCGCTTACTATAGTTTTACATTGAACCCTTGAGTAATAAAGTCTTTTCATCATTTTGTCTAGATTATACAGAGGGTTCAGTGCAAGACTATAGGAAGTGCTTCACGTTTGTGAAGCACTTACTATAGTCTTGCATTGAAGCCTCGATTAATTGCTCTTTCCTTTTTTGAAGGACTTTACTATTTTCTAGCGATAAGCCTTCAACCTCCAACTAAGACTTTTGTAATGAAAGAATTTAATGGCCTCCGTGGCCTAGTGGTTACAGTACAGAACTTGAAATCACATGGCCCCTTGGGTTCAAATCTCTGTGACAGCATTTGGATTTTCATGAGATGTAATCTTCCAACTGATCAATTATGTTCATTTGGGAAATCAGTCAATGGCTTATAAAGATTATGGTATGGTACTGGTGATACCATGAGCGAAGATAGGTATTGTTGACCAACATTCACCATCTTTTAACCTGCCTGATTAGCGCGAATTACATTGCTATGTTGAGTATCTAAAAATATTCTCGGAGCTGTCCGTAATATTCAAATACGTGGTTAGTCCACATGCATTGTTTGATAAATGCTACCAAGTTAACCTGTTGATATAAAATGCATTTCGCTCTATTGGTTATCTACTGTGTTAGGAAGACTGTCGAGTAGTGATTATAACGTGTCATGATTATTCATGCATAGAGGGCAACAGACAGAGAATGTTGGTGAACAATACACAGACTGCCGTAATATAACTGAACTTCTGTTGCAAAAGGTTCAAGTGATAAAAGACCAGAGGCATTGATAGACTCTCTGGCTATGTTGATGTGATATGTTGTGAAAAATTGTTGAAAACAGAGATAAACCTTATCCGAACCAACAACATGTGTTCAGTGCAGTGAATGAAATGGCCTTTACATATTTACACTTTCTTTCCTCTGTTAGGGGAGAGGGCCTGAAGGATTAAGAAAAATTATCTACATGACAAAATGTATTCATGAATGAATGCATAGCTAAGTAATAAATCTTGAAATCATTGTGACAAAAGGAGAATTTGCTCATGATGAGCAAATTCTCCTTATGTCACGATGATTTTGAATTTATATCTGCTGAAAAGGCATTCAAAAGGCATTTTAAATGCAATTGTAACACACAAATGGAGTTAAACTCGTATTACACATATAGATATAAAGGAAAAATATAAATTTAGTGATGGCCTAAAGAACTTATATATACAACATAGTTGATATTTTTTTGTGATATTTGTTGATTGATGGACTGATAAATGGACTTATGACTTGTTTTATTAAATTGGCTTTAGCGATTCCTTTAACAGAAAATTAGTTTATGATCCTCATTATTTTTTTCTGGAATGGTATCCTTTACTACTTGTTCTAAGGGCAAGATGTGTTTAAAATGTTCTAAAATAAAGTGAAAAAAAGTGTTCTGATGATTAATTTTGTGATAGTTCAAAGCTAAACATGTAGTTTTTGATGATATTATTGTTTAAGATTTCTAGTAAAAGGGGTTTTCTATTTCCATTTACAAATAGAAATATTTAAGATTTTGGAAAGCAGACGACACAAAATTTATTTTTAGAAAATTACCCAGCATTCTAAGGGTGAATTCTTCCCTTGCAGATGTGTTATACCAAATCTATGGTTAAGTTTAATCATTTGATTAAATCAAATCTAATTTTATTTATTTTACCTGAAATAACATGACAAATTTACTAACTATTAGACAAGAATATAAAGAAGGAAATATGTTAATTGATTCCTATTTGAATCGGGCACAAGTTATATATAAATGTATAAGCTAATATGAAGTAAATGTTTTATAAATGGAATGTGGTCTCTTTAGAGAATCATTATCAAATGATTCTAACATAAAGTGGTCTGTGAAGTGAAGTCTTCTACTTTAGATGTGGACTTATTGTTGGAGAAAATGTCCACCAAACTGAACAAAATAAACGAAAATCATGTATAAAGTATATTGTTCAGAAGAAATATGTGTTTGTTTTTTATCACAGAAAATAAGTGCAAACCAGAGAATGTGCTGTTGTTTAGAATTAATGTAGAATACACATAATCTACCATTTTGAAACTTATTCTCTCGTTAGTTTACTTGGGTAGTTCTCAGTACAATGTATACACCGGTCTGGGTTGGAATTATTCATATTAAACCAAATAATTCTGACCCCGACCGATGTATTCCTAGAACGGCCAAAGTAATCCGAAGAAAGAATGAGTTTCAAAATGGCCGGTTATGGGTATTCTACCTTAAATGTTTAATGTTTTTTTTTTTTATTATTATTTCATATGTCTCATATATTGTATAAAATGCTATTTTTTATCAAGACTCTTTGTTGAATATGTTTATATTACACCCCTTAATCCTTTACCAAACGCCAAATTTTCGACTGTCCCAAATTGAAAGAGTTTGCAGACGACATTTCAAAATGTGACGGAATTGAAAAATAGTCTTTTGATAGGGCAGAAAACATTGTGGGCAACAGAGAATTTGCTCGTCAAGAGCAATTTCTCCTTTTCCAAAACTGTTTGCCATAGTCATCTGCAACAAACTGGTCAAATGTCGTTATCATTTGGTAATGGGTTAACCCCATACTCTATAAAATCACACTTTGCCATATTTGTTGCAGAAGACATTAGAAATTATGTGACAAAAGAAGAAATTGCTCATCAGAAACTGTGGATAATTATATTGAAATTAAATAGAAGATTCACTTTGGAAAAAATTTCATGATTGATCAATTTGAAAACAAAACTTGTGCTGGCTGATTTTATCCTTCTTTGAATTATCAATTATAGACAGTTAATTGATTGTGTACACTTGATAATTCATATATTAATTTTTTCCACAGAAATGTTCCTTTTGTCACAATAATTTCAAATGCTTTCAGTGGAAAGGCATTGACAATTGTATGATTTAGAGAGGGGATTAACCCTTTACCTAACACCACATTTTTGACTGTCCCAAATTTGAAAGAGTTTGAAGACAATGTTTCAAAATGTGATGCAATTCAAAAAGAATCTTCTGAGAGGGCAGAAAACATTGTGGGAAAAGAAGAAATTGCTCCTTACGAGCAATTTCTCCTTTTCCCACCATGTTTTCCAGAGTCATCTGCAATGAAGTGGTTAAATTTTGTTATTGTTTTGGAAAGGGTCAAGAGTAATTTGGATCATTCATGATTTGTTTAAACGTTAACATGAAAAGGCTTACTTTTATGAAACTGAAATTATTGTAATTAGTGAGTATGACCAATGATGTTATAACAGTAGTTATTATAAAGAGTTGTTAAAATTATCTTGTATCAAGAGACCTTTAAAATAAAAGATAGTTACTGAAAAATGACAAAACTGTGTGGCTTATTCATAGCTTACATGTAGATATAGAATCGTTATGATTATGAGCCTATGTGCTTAACGTTGAAATAAAATTATGTTATGTTATGTTTATCCCATTCAGATATTTTTTTTAATTTTTTTCTTATTTATTTCTTGTTTGTGGTTTACTCAATGTCAGCATTCAGCGTTTCAGTTATATTACAGTTTATTTTGGATTCACCAGTACCAGGCTAGGGCTTTGAAATGTCTTGCCAAAGGACAGTTTGCTGCAGACGACTCTGTAAAACATTGTGGGAAAAAAGAGAAATTGCCCTTAGCACGCATTTTTTCCTATTCAAACAATGTTTTTTACCCTATCAGAAGAATATTTTTCAATTTCATCACATTTTGAAAAGTCGTCTGCAAACTCTTTTAATTTGGGACAATCTAAAATGTGGCGTTTTGTAAAGGGTAAAACACAGGACCTGCTCGGTCACAATTCCACCGCATTTACCACCAGGCCATGCAGAACCGTGGTTTCAGTTAAAATCCTGGTTAAAAGTAAAAAAAAATATAACAACATGAGATTATTTCTATTCATATGCTTGTATCACAGCTTGGAGACCGTGGCCAAGTAGTTAAGTTAGCGGACTTTTAGAACTCGGGGGTTCCAGGTTCGAGCCTCACTAACTCCTCTGATTTCATGGGATTGACCTTTGACAAGTCACTTCAGAGCCCCAGCCTGGTACTGGTGGGTCCAGGAAAACCGTTACATATATGACATATATGAAAAATTGTTGATACGGCGTTTAACACCATACAAACAGCATGGAGAAAAAATATTTTTTAACAAAGTGTGGGTTTTCCGTTTTATATCTACGATTCAGGTTAAGTAGGCTCTGGTCTTAACCCTTTCCCTAACACCACATTTTTCAACTGTCCCAAATTGAAAGAGTTAGCAGACGACATTTCAAATTGTGATGAAATTTAAAATGATCTTCTGATAGAGCAGAATACATTGTTGGAAAGGAAGAAATTGCTCGCTAAGAGCAATTTCTCCATTTCCCACAATGTTTTCTAGAGTCGTCAGCAACAAACTTTTAAAATGTCGTTATTGTTTGGTCATGGGTTAAACTTCAGGAAGTAAATCGTATTTTGATCATGTTAAATTGTCTATAATACCCCTTTATAGGCCTACCATTGTCGAATAAACCCGGCACATTCTGTTTGGTATCTCCAGGGCGTGATCGAATGGTGTTGTACACACCGGCTGTATTTTCTTAGATACGGTGTGTTTAGAAATTCTGTCAAATAATATGTTTTTGTGTTTAATAATGAAAAATAATAAACAACAGACCATAAGTATTTCTGGTGGTCTATGAAAGTTTGTTTTCGGAGGACATTCTTGTTTTCGTGTTAATCAAAATAACATAAAGTTGAATAAAGCTGTTATAAGACAAAAAAAATGTCTGAAACTTTTTAAAGAATTCATTTTTCTGTTCTTTAATGAAATATAATAAATAACAGTTCATAAATATCTGGCTGTCTGCGAAAGACTGTTTTTGGATGGAAACCTTGCTTTCGGAAAAAAAATTGTTTTCGGTTTTCCCAAATACCGTGTCTTTAGCATTTGAAAAAGAAACACAATCAGGGGTGGCCAAATCTGATTTTAATTAATCTGTCCTTAAATGCTATATCTTGATCTGCACTTGTCCGTATGATGGTCTCATAGCAAATTCCATTCATGTATAACTTGTCCGTTAAGGCTTTTGGGCAAGCTAGGCAATACGGACAATTGATTTTGCCACCAGTGGACACACACACATACACACACACACACAAAACAAAACACAGTCTGTAAATTAATTCCTTATATGTCACCATCAATCGGAACTACTCGGGTATTTCCGTGAGCTGAGAAATACATTACTTTCATTTGGTAAACCCGATGGGTTCAGAATGTGACACTCTATATGTATGCATTCAATTTTGAAGCATCAAAACCACACGCTGATCCAAAACCCTTTCTCTTCTTTTCCTTTTAATTCTTACCCCCACCCCCCTGTTTTTAATTTCCTGAAATAATGCGTAGCCACGTATCTTACGTGCCTTAAGGAGAGGAAGTAATTTTCTGATTCGCCGAAGGCCGGTGGTTTCATCCACACGGATTTTATATACAGAGGAAAATTATTCAAAATAAATTCACGATGGAATGTATCGTAGAAAACAAAAGTAAAATCACTTGGCCTCTCTCCGCGTGGGTTAAAATCCCGGTGACTGCATTTCGATTTCCATGAGAGGTACTCTCTCGGCTACCTTACTGAATGCCGATGGTTCTACCCGGTTTATGATTAATTAGCCCTTATGGGTAATACAGTTTAGGGTCTTCCTCCACCATTATGAACCGGGCATCGCAACATAACTGAAACAATTTTGACGCGATGTACAAACCCATACAAGTGAAATGAATTTGGTTGGGTTACACTGCATTTAACCCCCTTTGATCACAAGGATCCGTAGCATGGTGTCCTGGGGGCACATCGGATTTATCCAATGAAAACTCAGGTCACGGAAATACCCGAGTAGTTCCGATTGTCCTGGGGCCTATCCAGCAAACGTTTGCTCGTAAACCCGCGTTGTTATAATGGTTAGCGTCGGGGACTGGATACCGGTCAACCCGGGTTCGATTCCCATCTATTTCACCATGGACTGCCCTGGGGCAAGTCACATTTCCTAGCCTAGTACCAGGTAGATCATCCAGGAAACATGTACTCAAACAATCAAGACAGAGTCCTGTACATTAATAATAGAAAACACAAACAAACGTATATACATTGTATAAAGAAAAAAGGAAAGAAGTATCTCAGACAAGCGTTAACTTAGACGCGAAAGGAACATAAGTCCTTCCTGTGGAATATTTTTCCTGGTTTTGAACATTTTGTCTTTTTTTTTATTCACAAAAAACACAATCTATCTTCGAGATTCAAGACAGACTTCATTATCAGATTTTTTTTCAATGGTTTCAACAAGTTTGTTCACGTAGACGTAGAGTCACACATTTTTGTGAGACAAGCCCCTGGCTCATGCGTATCTCCATACTCTACTGTTTTATCATTGAGCCGGGATCCGAGGCTAATGGCTCCGTGTTTGCGTAGTGGTTAGCGTACGAAATCCTTGACCAAACGATCAAAGTTTGATTCCCGACATTTACTTTTTTTCACAGTGGAACGCCTTTGGGCAAGACAATGTTTCTTAGCCTTACACACAGGTACCAATAACAACAGCAAAAAGTACATATTGTACCAGAGACATAGATAACTATAGAGTATCTGTGTCTCTGATTGTACTATAAGTTTGTAGTACAATACACATTTTCTTTTGTTACTGGTTCCTGTGGTCTTTCATTGGTAGATTACCTAGCATGCAAGTCGTATATGATTCAAAAAGTGTTGAAATTCGATCGAATTGTCCTTCGCATAGCCAATCTAAAATCAGCGTGTTTATCGAATGTACCATAACATAACATAACATAAATTTTATTTCGAAATCGGACTTGAGCATGGCAATGCTCATCGTCCATTACATTGTATATATAAACAATTACATTTATTAACATATGTACATACAATTAAACAATAATTGTACACGTGTGTGTGTCAATCAATATCTATACTGCGGAAGCAGGTAAAAAAAAAGAAAAAACACGTGTATGGGGGAATATAAAGAAAAACTGAAAGGATTCACATTTCATTTGGTAACTGATTAATTTTGAAGGTTTAGTGTATTTTTCCTTTCAATCGATGCCTTGATGCAATATGTTGAAAGGTTATGCAGTACTCTTTTTTTTTTGTTGAATTAAGAAGTTGTATTAATTTGAAAATACTTGGTCTGGTGAAATAGAAGGTTGGTATAAATGTTTCTCTCAATAGTCTATAGTAGAATGTATTTCACTGCTCACGGAAATACCCGAGTAGTTACGATTGTCGCATAGCGTGTTCCTCCCACGTGATCAAATATGCGCGCGGTTTGTGCGTTGACGTTAGTTAGTCCGACACGTAAACGTATATAGCCTCAGGACACGTGACACCATTTTTAATCGAACGAGTTTTAACCTCTTACTCCATAATATACCATCTTTCCCCCACAAGTTTGTAAAATACCACTGCGAAAAAAAAGCATGAATTACTCCTAATGCGTATGTTTTATGTTTGTTTCTTCGCCATAATGCCTTCTGCAAGATAACAGGCCATATAGAAATGTAATTTTTGCTTGCTTCTGATATAGTAGGCCTATATGCTATTACTTTCAATTTTGATTATCACAATTCTCGATGTGCGGAGATATATGAAATTACATATCCACAGACTTAAAAGCACTATAAACAAGTAATTTGTTGATGAATCGATAACAAGTTTTCAAGTTGGGTACAACGATTTCAATTTTCATCTTTTAAATTGTGTTGATGATTGTATAATCGTTTTCATTACTGGGCTCTAATACCGGCTGCTTAAATTGACAAGGAAGTAAGTTGAAGAGAGTTAAAGATATGAAGCTGTCAAATATATGTCAATATGTACGACATGTGTTTGTTAAAAACTTAGAACCCTTTATTCTTAAAAATAGTACGATTTAGAAACATACTGTGCATATGGGCGACAGTGGTGCAGGGTTAGAGCGTCGGGCTCTTGTACCGAGGGTTCCGGTGGATAGCGATATTATCTTTCTTCCGATCGTTTTCGCTATACTCAGGCGCCTTTGTAAACTTAATGAATAGATGGCCTCTTTCATATATGTGTCAACTTATTTCTATCGTTATGGGGTGTAACGCTTATGGTGCTTGATCCGACTTCATGCTCACGCAAACAGGTTATATCCAGGCCAGCCGCCAATTTACTTGGCCTGTGATCTAACCTATTCTTAAAAAATATTTTTGTGTCGTCTGTTTTCCAAAACCTTAAATGTCCGCTTACATTTGTTAAGAAAAGATACTCAGAGTAGAGTAGCAAGCAGGTTAGATAAAAGGCCAAGTAAATTGGCGGCTGGCCTGGATATAACCTGTTTGCTACTCTACTCTGAGTATCTTTCCTTAACAAAGGTCAGCAGATATTTAAGGTTTTGGAAAGCAGACGACACAAAAATCTATTTTAAGAAAATTACACAGCATTCTAAGGGTTAACACCTTTGTTTATGTCACATGACCGTTTTTCTCGTTTCACAGGTTTTCAGTTATGTTACGAACTTCCAGGGATTCACAAATACATGTACAAGGTTTTGACTAAGAACACTTCCACGGAGCCAGCGATGGCGATGGGGATCGAACCAGAGGTTTGCGATTTAGGAGTCCGTACAGCTGAGCAGGACCACCAACATATAGACTAGCAGTAGTTGACATTGCTTCATACTCGACTGTCTCTACAGTCTGAAACATCGAACTTTATGGTCAATACTTCCTAAAAAAGTAAAGTGTTGGTTGCTAAACACGAAATAATATGATACTTAAAGATTTTTTTCTCTTAAGATATTCGACAATTATGTCGCAAAATATCATACAAAATAAAGTGCATGTGTCCAATACCGTTTGAACACACACTGTACTATTGATCGTATCATTACCTTTGGACATCAACTGTAATCGATGTATCACTACATCATTTTCATATTAAATCTTGGAAATAACTCCGTCATAAAATCTTTTTTGTATTCAATTTTACTATGGCCTCTTTATATTATGGGCTGATTCAGGCAACAAATTGTTTTTAACCGATTAAAATGTTTTCAGTTTACAATATTAAAGGACTATGTTTTTGCGTAGTAATCCAAGCGTTTATCGGACTATATAAACGATCTACTTTTCTGTCAGTGTGTCCCTCTTCTCGACATCGCGCCGTTCAACGCACGTGTTGTTGTTGTGTTCGTAAACCACAACACACAAAAAATACATGAAAAAAAGTTATAAAAAACAAAAAACATATTAAAAAATACCAAAAAAATCTGTAAAACTTAAAAAATCACGAAAAAAGCTACGGAAACGGTTAAGGAAGTCAAGTAAGTTGAGCCAAACACACGAAACGACGAACTCGGAAAACCAGCGATCCGCCATATTGTGAAGAAGAAATTCGGAAAAAAGCATCTGTAGAATTTACCACCGTACGTAAGTAAGAACCGACAGAACAGAACCGAGAATCAAGATGCAGTCGAACGCCGGCGGTCCCCAGAATTACCCGATGGCCTCTCTCTACGTGGGAGATCTTCATCCAGACGTTACCGAAGCGATGCTGTTTGAGAAATTCTCCACCGCTGGACCCGTCCTTTCCATCCGAGTCTGTCGAGACATGATCACCAGACGGTCGCTCGGATACGCCTACGTCAACTTCCAACAGCCAGCCGACGGTGAGTTTTTATCTTTGATTTATTTGTTCATCTACAGACTTGTTTTGTAGGCGTTTCATCTTTCCTCTTGTTTTAAGACATAAGAAACGCCCATCCCATGTGGTCAACAGAACTGCCCGAGTCCAATGTATCCACTGCTGCTCTTTCATAGGTTGTTTGCCAACCAAATATCAACTTGAATACGCTGCAACTTAACCCCTATATTAGTGAAAATGTCAGGTATTTTAAAAAGTACCCACAACATAGGTATTGTCAATTATTGAGAGGTTCCCATGCCTTCTCTCATTTAACCTGTGAAGAGATGAAGAGCCCAAATGTTTCAGGTTTGCTATTAGCGCTAAGCCATTCTGTTACAATGTATGAATGTTTCAAAATGTATTTGCTCATGAATAAAAATCTTATTCATTATGATTTGTAATCATTTTCATGTGTGATTTTTTTTACATTTTAAGCTGAAAGAGCCCTAGACACCATGAACTTCGATACCATTAAAGGTCGACCCATCAGAATCATGTGGTCCCAGCGAGATCCCTCTCTCCGAAAGTCTGGAGTCGGCAACGTCTTCATTAAGAACCTTGACAAACATATCGACAACAAGGCTTTATACGATACATTCTCAGCATTCGGAAATATCTTGTCCTGCAAGGTAACATTGACTGATTGACTTACTTGAATCATTGAAACATATTTCTGTTCGAGAAGATTTCCATGTCTTGTGTGGCATAAAACAGTTGAACCATTTTACCAAAAATGTTATCAGTATCTGCAAATTTTCTTATAGTATACAGTGATTTTTTTTCTAAATTAAATCAATGAGGATTTTTTTACCAAAACTTAAAAATCAATGGGTTTTTCTATAGAAAAATGATTAATATGTATGAAAGTAACGAGTTTTTGGAAAATTTCGTGAGATTTTTTGAGCCCAAAATTATCACTGAGTATATTTCAAGAGTGAATTCAGTTCAAGTTGTATGAAAAATCATCTTTTATCTTTGTTCTACATGTTTTCATCTTGACTTGCATTAAATTTCCAATGATTTCTGATCATTTTGAAGACTTTCATCAGAAGGAAATGTCAATAATTGAAGACCACAGCTTGTTGTCTGCTCTTGTTAGGTAAATATTGATTGAAATTTTATTCCTTTTTTACCACAATGATTGTTTCATAAATTGTAACTTTTTTTGGTCCACTTTCAGATTGTGTCTGATGAACAAGGGTCTAGAGGCTATGGATTTGTCCATTTTGAGACGGAAGAAGCTGCCCGTAATGCCATTGAAAAGGTCAATGGTATGTTGTTGAATGGCAAAAAAGTGTAAGTAGAGATATAAGCTTTAATAAATTTTGGCACTATAAGAGTTTGATTTCTAAATGATTATGGTAGATTATTTAATTTCAATTATTTGTCTGCTTTTGGGAAGTAGATTTGAACAGTTCATCTCATTTTGATTCAAGTGCATGAGTTTTTTTCTCCTTTCCCTTTTGTAACCTGTTTTCTGTACGCATTTCTTTGTTAAAAATCCAAACATATTGAATAAAATGAAAAAAAAGTAGGGACATAATTAGTTAAAGTTGGATCCAATTTATATATAATCATATGACTTTTGCATTGAATGACTTTGACTTTCTCAGAAGAGTGATCACATGTGTACAAGTATCTGAACTGATTTAATTTTTTTCTTCACAGATTTGTTGGTCGCTTCATGAACAGAAGAGAACGATTAGAACAGTTAGGCGAAAAGATTAAGAAATTCAACAATGTCTATGTGAAAAACTTCAGCGAGGAATTTGATGACGTTAAACTTAAAGAACTATTTGAGAACTACGGAAAGATCATTAGTGCCAAGGTATGTATTGTTTTATGGTGAAATAAGTTGAAATGGACTTAATTATGAAAGTAGGAATGAAGCAGTTTTTGTCTTCTCTTTCAACGGAGAAAATAGCAAAATTCATTGCATTATCTTACACAATATAAGTCATCTCTGCAAATTGACTTGAAAGTGAAAGTAGAAAGATGGCATTTCCCAGTTTAACACGATATTTCTAATGAGTAGCAGAAGGGATTTCCATACTTTACAATTGTTCTGTGCAGTTGCTTTCAATTTTGACCTCTTACAAAAATCACCTTCTTTATGCAGCAACTTGATATAAAAGTTGAGCAGAATACTGACTAAGAAACATTTCTTGACAATAACTTCATGATTTTCTTTTTACTTTGTTTATTTCATAGGTGATGGCTGGGTATGATGGAAAATGTAAAGGATTTGGATTTGTCAGCTTTGAAGATGCAGAGGCAGCTGAAAAGGTATTTGTGATTTTCTCTTTTTTTCTCATATAGTGTTTGATTTTAGACAAAAGGTAGGAGACTTTGAAAAATGGTTACATGAGAGGATGTGGGGTAAAACTTTTTTTTTTTTTACTAGACTACATGGAATCTTTCATTATTATTATTTTTTTTTAACATGGCATTTTTGGTTTAATTTCTTACCCTTGGTCCCTAAAGTGCCACCATGGACAAGTTTTGACACTCATTATATGGCGCATTACCAGTCATATACAAGAAAAGAACAACCATATTCACCGTATTTGTTTTACATAGATTGTGAAGGAAGCTTAAAGCTTGTTCAAAGCCACTCTCAATGACTGCTTCCTGGATACTTAATAAGTCATCGCGCCGGTTAGTGGGTTAGTCCCGAAAATTTTCACCTCGCCTAACGGTGATTTGAACCCGGGACCCTCGGTACAAGAGCCTGACGCTCTACCCCTGCACCAACGTCGCCCATGTGCCAGTTGCCATTGTTTTATAATTACTTGTACATCTTTCAACAGGGGTCCTGCATGGCCTATTGGTTTAGGGAATGGACTTGAAACGGATGTCCTGAAATTTCTTTGGAGTGCCTTAGGCAAGACATTTAAAAGCCAAAGCCTAGTACTGGTAGAGCCTTTAGCCTAGTAGCGGTGAATCCAGGAAAGTCTAAGTATGACTTGAAAGTAGTTATTACAGCAATGAAACCCATATTAACAATTAGAGGGTTCAATGCTAGACTATGAACATGAAGCACTTGCTATAGTATTGCACTGAACCCTCAAATAAGTCCTGGTAAATGCCAAAAAGGCAGTACTATAATTACAAATTTGGTCATTTAGTGTAAAGCCCCTTTTAAAAAGGTTTCTCTTTTAACAGGCTGTTTTGGACCTCCACAATATGGAACTTGGTGACAAAACGCTCTATGTTGGACGAGCCCAGAAACGCGCTGAGCGACAGGCGGAACTTAAGGACCGATTTGACCGACTCAAGCAAGAACGTATGAACCGTTACCAGGGTGTCAATTTGTATGTGAAGAATCTGGACGACAACATCGATGATGAAAGATTAAGAAAGGAATTCTCACAGTTCGGTACCATCACAAGTGCTAAGGTATTTTTTTTTGTTCTTTCGGGGGGTATATGATTTATATAAATGCAGTGTTTCCCTTGACCCTTTCATTCAAGCTTTTTTTGGGGCGACTTTTTGCCCCTTGTACAGTGAACCCTCGTTTATCCGGACCCTAATTATCCGGATGTCTCGCAATCCGAACAAAATTGTTAGGGAACAGAATTATTGGACCAGTTTATTGCAGACGACTTTTGAAAACATTGTGGGTATATGAGAAATTGCTCGTGACAAGCAATTTCTCCTTTTCCCGCAATGTTTTCTGCCATATCAGAAGATTATCTTTGAATTTCATCACGTTTTGATGTGTCTTCTGCAAACTCTTTCAATTTTGGACGGTCGACAATTTGGCGTTTGCTAAAGGGTTATAACTATACACCGCTCATACAGACCGTTTATGTCTTAATGTGAATAAGAACATGCTCTGCTTCATTAGTCTGGATTATTCGGTAAACCGGACATTTTGTTGGGAACGGACGTGTTCGGATAAACGAGGGTTCACTGTATATGGAATTGTGAAAGGAAAATATTGATACCAAGGGGTCATATTCAGGAAATGGGGGTGATTTACTACAAAAAATGGGATCAAAGGGAAATCTGTACATGTATGTATATTAGATAGAAGGCTATGGGGTTTGGAACAAGACGTTTTTCCAGGATTTAGCCCCTATGATATGGATATTCCTGAAGGTCTGTCCTTATAACTAGGCACAGCCAGAAACTCAAAAAAGGGAAAGGTTGCATTTTTCAATTAGTTGTATGTTAGTAATTTAAAGGTGTAATGGGATAAAGTCAGACAACATAGAAATTCTGAGGGGTCCTGCGTTGTTACGGTGTTGGTTATAGAGCTTGTGGTTCCAAGTTTGATCCCCACTGGTACCTCTGGTTTTCTAAAAATGTCATTTGACAAGACACTGTAGATACCTAGCCTTCTACTGGTGAGAGAATCCAGCAAAGCCACAATTTAACTGAAAAATTGATGACATGGCAATGAATCAAGTATCAACATTAAAAACTTATACAACCATTTTGAAAGATTTTTACCTACTTGTTGTTCCATCCCAAACACACCCTGGGTCCAGACTAATGTTTGGCTCCTCCAGATTTGGGTATAGTAAATCAGCCTCTGTACACAGTGAGATTTCAGAGTGCAAGTTTCATAAGTACAGACCTGTAACATACCTAGCAATACAAGGTGAATAATTTGTGAAATTTGCTTCTTGGAGTGGCAAAGTCAATTGTCTGTAGTGATAAGCTTGTCCAAAAGCCTTTATGGCCAAGTGATATTTTACAGATAGGAACTAATTAACCACATGGGTTCAAATCCTGAGAGGGATATGGATTTTCATGAGAGGCAGTCTCCCGACTGACTTACGGAATGCTGATGGTTCTACACGCCTTGACCAGCCCTTGTGGGCAGTTGAGTATGGGGTCTTCCTTCATCATAAAGAGTCGGGCATCGCTACATAACTGAAATAATGTTGATGTGATGTAAAACCCATATAAAAAAAAATAACTAAGTAACCATTATACAGACAAGTTCAGAAGAAGATGGGGCATTTACGTAAATCAAAATGAGATTTTGTCACCCCTGCTTCTGATCGAATTATTTTTGTTACAAAATGGTTGAATAAATATTGTTTGGTGTAATGTTCCAAGACATGACCAATTCCGTTCAATTGACTCACAGAAAAGTGAATTTCTTCTTATTGTCCTTGAATTCTTGAAAAAAAAATCTTTCTTTTGAACAATTCTCTAGGTACAGTTTGTTATTGCTCTGAACAGGTAAAATGCCACAGCTCAATTTTGATTTCCAAATATTCTTGTTTTTCTGAAGTGTAAAGAAATACGGTATATCTTAATACATCTCAATTTTTCTGTTGAAAACTTTTCCGTTCTTTATTCTTGACTTTAATGAATCCCAAATTCCATTGTACAGATTGTATATATCTGGGGCCCGTTTTACTAAACAACTTACGGAAAATGTTTGCGTAAGTCATAATTGATTAACACGGATAACATCTTCAATGAAAGTACAACATTGCAATGTGACACGTCATTGGAAGCGTCTCGGAGAGACGATTCCAATGATGTGTTGCTTTGCCAAATATTGAAATAAAAGGACGTGTTGTTTTAGACTTACGCAAATCTTAAGCGTAAACTGTTAAGTAAAACGGTACCCTGTTCCTTCCATGTTTGGGTAAATATGAACTTTCTCTGTACAGTCAGGGCTTGGAATAGTCCAAGTTTGGTATGTACAGTCAAGTTACACCTTTATGTTTATGACATCATGTGTTGTGTGTTTATCACTTCCCTAAGCCCAAAATCTTGACTTGCTGAATCCTAAACAAACCCCTGGGTGCAAGTTTTATTCCATTCCACTGTTGACTTGGGAAGTGTTGCAAGTTATATATGGGCCACGTCACGCGGGCACTCGGACATAGCAAACAGTGTAGCCCCAGACCAGTTGCCACTTCAGTGATGTGGCGGCTGGTCTGGGGTTAGACTGTTTGCCATCTTAAGAGGACATCCAGTTATACCTTTAATTAAATACAAATGATAACTTTCGTGACTAGATGCTGGAATAATAGGGCTAAAGATAGAGCTGACGCTTTATATGTCCGAATGCCCCTTTTCGCGTGACGCGGCCCATATGTCCAGTATTGTTAAACTTAGTTATGTTCACCCTCATTTATCATCTAGTATGCATGTTCAAATCTTGATTTAGACAAATGGTACATATGACACTCTGAAGGGGTTTGCTTACTTACCTGCATAATAATGCTCCTTGGCATGTAGGGCAGCAACAAAGCATTTTAACACCTGTCTGCCTTTTGCCTTTCTTTCAATTGTTTCCCAGGTGTAGTTAAAACTTTTCATTTCTCCTTTTACAGTCCATCTCCATGTATTCTTGGGTCTCCCTCGTTTTCCGAGTTCCACAAATATAAATACAAATGAATCATAAGTGGCATGTAAGGAATTATGATTTACATTTCATCCTTCTATTACAGGTGATGGTGGAAGGCGGCCGATCCAAAGGTTTTGGGTTTGTGTGCTTTAGCTCTCCCGAGGAAGCCACCAAGGCGGTGACGGAGATGAACGGTCGAATTGTCGTGTCCAAACCCCTGTATGTGGCCCTGGCCCAGAGGAAGGAGGATAGAAAGGCACATTTAGCCTCCCAGTACATGCAGAGGATTGCTAGCATGAGATTACAGGTAAGTTGTAATAACTGGATCTTTGCTTTATATAACAGAGGCCTATCAAGGGCAACTTCCCAATTGCAAATTTTCTTCTAATTCATGCAGTTTTCTGAAAAATTCAAAGACTTTTTGGTTTATCAATTCAACAAATTTAATGATATGACATCCCCAAATTACCATGCCTAGGCCTGTTCCCAATTCAAAGAAAAACGATTTTCGTCATGTGTTCACATACATATTCGGATGTCAAGTTAAAAGATATGTTTTCATTCTTGGCAACAGTATTTGGTTTTCATAAGAGGCAGTCGCACTACTTGGATAATTGTAATGGTTCTACCAGGCTTTATCAGCCCATATCGGTAGTAAGGTTTGAGGTCTGAATTTCTTGGTGGGAGTCTCTTAAGGTAAGAGGCTTCAATGTTGAAATCCAGGAAACTGTTAAATACTGTTGACACAGGGATAATTTTTGCTATGGGTTTTGCATCTTTTACTCATTAAAATCTCAAATTACCCATTGTTTCATTTCCTATGCATCCCTCAGGACCCATTGAATGAAAGAAAACACAAACTCGTGTCAATGACTGGAATCACTTGCAAAGCTTTTACTTTCATGCTTTTAATCACCTCCCTATTTGGAGAAGTTCTTTTACCTTATATGAGACAAAAAAAGGTTTAACAAGTGTCTTTTACCAAGCGGTCAGAGAAGTTTGAATCATTGAGTTAAGTTTTGTCCAAATGAAGTTTGAAAAAAATGATCCATTGTTTCCCAAAAATACTCATTGTTTCAAATCAAATGCATTCCCAAAACCCATTGTTCTCATTTTAAAAAATATCCCTGCCTAGATTAAAGGTAACGAAAAGAAATCTTGTCAATGTGGTAAAAAGAAATCTTGTCAATGTGATAAAAAGAAATCTTGTCAATGTGATTAAAAGAAATCTTGTCAATGTGATTAAAAGAAATCTTGTCAATGTGATAAAAAGAAATCTTGTCAATGTGATTAAAAGAAATCTTGTCAATGTGATTAAAAGAAATCTTGTCAATGTGATTAAAAGAAATCTTGTCAATGTGATAAAAAGAAATCTTGTCAATGTGATAAAAAGAAATCTTGTCAATGTGATTAAAAGTAATCTTGTCAATGTGATTAAAAGAAATCTTGTCAATGTGATTATAAGAAATCTTGTCAATGTGATTAAAAGAAATCTTGTCAATGTGATTAAACGAAATCTTGTCAATGTGATTAAAAGAAATCTTGTCAATGTGATTAAAAGAAATCTTGTCAATGTGATTAAAAGAAATCTTGTCAATGTGATTAAAAGAAATCTTGTCAATGTGATTAAAAGAAATCTTGTCAATGTGATTAAAAGAAATCTTGTCAATGTGATTAAAGGAAATCTTGTCAATGTGATAAAAAGAAATCTTGTCAATGTGATAAAAAGAAATCTTGTCAATGTGATAAAAAGAAATCTTGTCAATGTGATTAAAAGAAATGTGATTAAAAGAAATCTTGTCAATGTGATAAAAAGAAATCTTGTCAATGTGATTAAAAGAAATCTTGTCAATGTGATTAAAAGAAATCTTGTCAATGTGATAAAAAGAAATCTTGTCAATGGGATTCTCTAAATTGCAAATAAAGTAGTCTTGTTCAGACACCATTTGAAATGATGCATGATCTTTGGGTTAGTAATACATGGCCTTTGGATAAATTAGGATTTATTCATTTAAACTCATACAAACATTTACTGTACATAAACAAAGTAATTTTTTCCCCAATCAATTTAATAGACTATTTTCCTATTTAACCAATAAAACTTATTTTTGAATCAACTTATTTCTGGAAAATTTCCAATTTTAGACAAAACAGTGTGATTTTTCCCAATTAGTCAGGTACCAAACCCATTCCCTCAACTTAAAAAATATTGCTGAAACAATTAACACATTTTCCTGGTTTTTCCTCAGACCCAACAGATGGGTCAGATGTTCCAACCAGGAAGTGGAGCAGGCTACTTTGTCCCGACAATGAACCCAGGGGCTGCGCGAGGAAACTTCTTCCACCCGACCCAGATACCACCAATGAGAGCCGGTCCCAGATGGCAGACAACCGTCAGGCCCACACAGCCTGGTGCTGGTAAGTTTGGTCTCTGTTCAGGCCTGGACCTGTTTTCGGACTGAGATTTTAAAATTTTGCTTCTTTGATTATATTGAGGATGTTTAAATTCAGGCTTCAAGTAATGATTTTCAGGCTTGAGCATTGCTTAACAATAGCAGGCCTGTTTATAAGCAGTGCTGGCAAAACTTTCACTATGCAATGTTCATTAGGTTTTAGATGTCATACATTGAGAGGCAATGTCCAGTCAAAATTCGGTATTTGGTAAAGGGTTAATTAAAGTATTGAATCATTATGAAATAATGCAAAATATGTTATTTTAACAATGTATAAACTTTACTCTTAACAGCATTCCAGTCAGGAGCGCCTCAGATGAGACCCACTCGCCCTGCCGGTCCAACAGGAGGAGTTGCCGCTACAGGCCAACCACAGATGAGACCGTCGGCCATGAACGCGCGACCAATCACTGGTCAGTCCACTGCCCAACCCCTGCCGGGTATGACCATGCCACAGAACACCATGCCCGGGCGCCCCCAACAACCCCAGGCTCCCAACATGCAGCAACCAGCCAGACCAGGCTACCAGCCACCAAGGGCTCAACAGGTATGTGTGGATAGAATTGTAAGCTACTCTGAGTACCTTTGCTCATCAAAAAGAAGCAGATATTTAAGGTTTTGGGAAGAAGAGGACACAAGTCATTTTTTTTTAGAAAATAAACCCGCATTCTAATTTTTAATACTCTGTGTGTTAAATCTTTTTGATGTTTAATATTTTTCATATTTTGTGTGTTAAATCTTTTTGATGTTTAATATTTTCATATTTTGTGTGTTAAATCTTTTTGATGTTTAACATTTTTCATATTTTGTGTGTTTAATATTTTCCCTGTTTGATATTTCTCATGTTTATATAATTTGCAGCAAGGAGCAGGCCAGTCTATCGTGGTACCCGGGCAGGACGCTCTAACAGCCTCCATGCTGGCCGCTGCCCAACCACAGGAGCAGAAACAGATGCTTGGAGAGCGACTCTTCCCCCTCATCCAGCGCATGCACCCAGAATTGGCGGGAAAGATCACCGGAATGTTGCTCGAGATCGATAACTCGGAGTTACTTCACATGTTGGAGTCTAACGAGTCTCTCAAGGCTAAGGTAAATATAAATACAGTTATGAATGGATTATTAGATTTTCTCTGAACTTTATAGGATTTTCTGTAGATTTATATCTGATGGAATCTCCTCCATCATAAAATGGCTGTATGGTTGGACTTATTTGGAAGTAAAATGTTCATGTAGGAAAGAAGTTGGCAGTTTGGAAAGAATATTGGACAATAAATAATAGGAGTGGTCAGCTGTGATTTGATTGAAATACTGCTACTTTATCCAATCCAATTTAATGACGAATGCCATTATGTGGTAATATTTATCAGTTGCAATTTGTATGCGTAGCGTTAATGATCTTTCCACGGTCTGCCAATGGCTCTTTCCATCTATACTGCCATTCATGTACAGTGAGGCATTATGTTTTCCATCATAATGAGCTTTGCATAACTTTATGACTGGAAAAATCATCAATGGGATATTAAATTAATTATTCAAAACTAATTCCCGAATGCCTCTATGTCTTCCATGTGAAGAACAGCATTTTAGCCATAATCAAATCCAGCTTAATAATGACCAGTGTTGTTATGTGGAGACATTTCTTGCCAGTTGTATGCAACATGTTAATTATCTGTTTATTCCATGTGAAGAACAAAGTTATGCAGCAATACTATCTAGCTTAAATGACCAACGTTACTCTGTGGCAACATTTCATGTTCACAACCTGTTATTAACCTCCCTATGTCTCTGTGTATTCCAGGTAGAAGAAGCTGTTGCTGTACTTCAGGCTCACCAAGCCAAGGAAGCAGCTGCCAACCAGGCTGCCACCAACGCCAAGAAGAAAGATATGTAAACATCGCGATAAAAAAGGAATGCTGACGATTTTAGTTACTTGACATACGACTGATGTATTGACATATCATTTCCAGGACTGTTAACCAGGTTGACATGATTTAGTGCAGCTTTCATTTCTGCTTTTAATTGTGTAATCTGTAATTGGGGAATTGAAGTTTCCTTGATTCGGGAATTGAAGTTTCCTTGAATAAGGAATTAAAGATTCCTTGATTGGGGAATTGAAGATTCCTGGAAAAATCCTTCTGGTTTTGTACATGGTAATGCATCAGTTGTATGGAATTGACCGGGAATGAAATATCTTTGATGTCATAAAAAACTGTGTGCAAACATTTGAACTACCATTGTTGTGATGGTAACAAAAATAAAAAAAGAAGCAATCTTTCAGATTTGTAACTTCAAAGTGATGGTTCAAATGTCCGCAACCAAAAAAATCCAAGGCTATTAACACAAATATGATATACCTTTGCTTTGAAATGTCTCATCGTTTTATATTATTGTTTAAATGAGAAAGAAAAAAAACTAAACAAAAAAATAGAAAAATACAAATGTACAAAATAAACTTTGTTATATGAAGGACTCTCGGTAAGCATAAATAAAGCTTAATCTGATCTGAAAATATATAATCGACTTTAGAACCTATTTCCATTAAATGTTGGATTATGAAAATTGAATTAAAACGAAATAATGATTAATGAAAAGCAAATCTAGGGTCCTTGTGTATGTTAGTGTGTAGATGATTTTACTCAGTTTGAAAACTTTAATGTTTGTTCCAAGTAAAAGAAACACTTAATAACTTAGAGAAGAGGGGGATACACGGAAAATTTTGTTTGTAAGGCGAGACATTTTGAAACACTAAACTTTCATGTTTGTATGTCATTTTATTTTCATTAACTCTGAGAATTCATTTTTCTCTTGGTTTAAATAAAAGTTAGACAGTTTGAATGAATACAGATGGCTTGTTTTAATTTGTTGTGTCCTATATCCCAGGTTCCTCCCCTAACCCTTACAATACTGGGTAATTTTCTAAAAATGATTTTTTGTGATATCTGCTATCCAAAACCTTGAATATCTGCTTAATTTTTATTAGGAAATATGCACAGAGAAGCAAACAGGTTATATCACAGGCCAGCCGCCAATTTAATTGGCGGCTGGCCTGGATCTTACCTGTTTGCATAAGCATGAAGTTGGTTCGAGCACTATTAGCCAATAGGGTTAATATACAATGAATTTCTCATGATTTTGAAGCCAGTGACTATTCAGACATTTGTGACAGATTCCATGTTGCAACAAATGCCTCCTATTGTCACAATGATTTCAACCAATTTCATACAGGTTGTATAAAAGACCAAAAAGAAATAGCAGTAGTGAACACCAAGTACCTGTAATGAATGAGAATGGCAAATACATAAGAAGTCTCAATAATGAAATGTGAACAAAGCTTTTTTCAACATTTGGACATCAATTATGCTTCAGCCAATATAGCAATAGCCTTCGAGACCTGACATCTGGACAAATACTTAAAGGTTCCGGAGAGCATGTTGAGAAAAAATAGTTTGGATTCATGGTTAAAAAACAAGATCCCACATGAAGCGCAAGAAATATTTCCACCGGACTTGCAGTAGCCTGAGAAGCAAGTATTTAGGTAGAGGTTTATGGGACCACTGAAGTCATATCATGTGACATGGCCCCTCTTCATTCGTGTCAAATCCCTGGAGGGGTTTTGGATTTTCAAGACAATGCAAAATGAACAATTGCGTCATTCTGTGCTTTGATTGCAAACTGCTTGTAAATACTAAATCGTTTCATTATTCTTTGACACAATTTGATAATGTCAAATGGTTACAGTCTGGTGTAGGTCCTGCATGGGCCAGTGGTTAAGTTGGCTAATGTAGAACTTGGGGTACCGGGTTTGAGCCCCATTGACACCTCTGGTTTCTTGGGAGTGACCTTCGACAACTCACTTCAGAGCCCTAGCCTAGTGCAGTGGATCCAGGAAATATGTCGCATAACTGAAAACTTGTTGATACTGTGTTAAACACCATACATACAGAGTTGTGTTTACCTACTTTGTAGTCTGTGTCCGATCTTTATCACTTCAATGAATTTGTAGTCCTAAAGGAAATGATAGATCATTGTTGATAATTTAACCCTTAAAACATTTAACTTAATCAGCAAGTCAAATAATGGTTTGTCTTTATCAGCTAGATATAAACAATGTTTATTAGCATATCAATAGTACCAGATTTTTTAACTAAAAATGCCTGCAATATTTATCAGTAAGAAATGTTTTATTTTGAAAACGTCATCTCATTCTGTAACAGTCGCTTTACGGGTCCGTAATTCTTTGTTCGGTTAATTGAACAATTATCACACACCAAGTGAGGCTATTAATGTACACAACGGAGTATCTTAGGGTGGCGAGTTAAAAATACCCTTTTTGTGAGGTACAATGTATGGATTCCAAAGTTTGTTTTAGTTCTTTAAGCCATTCTTGAGTTTAGAACAATGCGAAGCTATTTGCGATCCTTCATTCAGTGCAACGGTTGATTCTGTTTCCGGGTAATTATCAATGGTTCTTTTTCGTTGATAGAAGCGCTTGGTTTAGAAATGTTTTGTAGTTCGATTTGTTTGGGCTACAGCACTGAACACTTTTTCAAGGGGTGTCGAATTAAGAATTCTTTGAGATGGGTGTTGGTGAATGGCTTTATATGATATTGCCATTCGAACTTCCCCCCCCCAAAAAAAAAGAAAAAAACATTTATCTTATCTCTCCTTTTCTTGCTTGACCTCATTTCTAAACATAGTCCTATTTACTTGTTATCACATATTATACCTTTCCCAAACAACAAATATTTGACTGTCCCAAATTGAAAGAGTTTAGTTTAAACATATTTTATTCAATGAAAAAAACACCATTACATACATTACTTACAATTTTGTGGAACGGAGTTACAGACGACATTTAAAGATGTGATGAAATTGGAAAATAATCCATAGATAGGGCAGAAAACATTGTGGGAAAAGGAGAAATTGCTCGGTACACATACATTACTTACAATTTTGTGGAACGGAGTTACAGACGACATTTAAAGATGTGATGAAATTGGAAAATAATCCATAGATAGGGCAGAAAACATTGTGGGAAAAGGAGAAATTGCTCGGTACGAGCAATTTCTCCTTTTCCCACAATGTTTTCTTAAGCCATCTGCAACAAAATGGTCAAATGTCGTTATTGTTTGGGAAAGGGTTAACAGGCCTTCCACTCCAATCCTTTAAGAAAACCCTGGTTATGGAGGATGACACAATATAACTGCTCAGAAGGAGTGGTTAAGCTGTGTTGATTCATTGGCATTTTATATGAACTTTGGTTATTGGGTGACCAAACCTGTCAAATAAGATTTGTTTTAGAGACATTAGTGAGAGATTGCTGTGTAGTGTTCTAAATATAGATTTTTGTGTTGTCTGCTTTTCTAACCTTAAATATCTGGTTAATTTTGATGAGGTAAGATACTCGGAGTAGCAAAAAGGTTAGATCACAGGCCAAATCCTAATTTACTTGGGGGCTGGCATGGATATAACCTGTTTGCACTTGCATGAAGTTGGTTTCAGCACTATAAGGGTTAACATCCATAACGTTTTACCATGAATTTGAGAAACATACACCAAGTTCAGTGACTTGCCTAGTACTGGTAGGTCATCCAAGGAACATGTACTTTAACCCTTTCCCAAACAACAAATTTTCGACTGTCCGAAATTGAAAGAGTTTGCAGACGACATTTCAAAATGTGATGAAATTGAAAAATATTCTTCAGATAGAACAGAAAACCTTGTGGGAAAAGGAGAAACTGCTCGTCACGAGCAATTTCTCCTTTTCTCATAATGTTTTCTAAAGTCGCCTGCAACAAAGTGGTCAAATGTCGTTATTGTTTGGGAAAGGGTTAACACTTAAGACTGAGTCCTGTACATTAATGGAAAAACAAATCAGATTTGTACAAGAGACATATATGATGAGGGAGAAGTGTTGTCAATAACCTTTTACCCTCAGTCTGAGATATAAGTTAAGTGACAAGACCCGTTGGATTAGATTTGTACTAGACACAGTGAAAAGAGATATAAGTGATATCTATAACATTTAACCCATTTGTCGGAGACATATATATGGAAAGATATACACAGTCGGGTGACCAGACCTGTTGAAGTAGATTTGTATCACATCATACCATACCACAGACATATAGAGAGATTGCAGCGTCGTCATCGATAAGGTTGTACACTCAGTTGGAGATATCTACGTCATATTTGACAATTACATAAAGGATTTAGAGATATACAATTCTACTTCTAGGTTGATACGTTGTTCTGTCATATTTGACAATTACACAAAAGTGCGTATAAGAAAAACAGCTCTCATCAATGGCGGAGCCAGCACAACCAGGAGCCTTAGAGGTCGTTAAAGGAACCCTCATCTGTTTGTTTTGGGTGGTTTTCTACTGGATTATCGCCATCGTGAAAGCCGTTCTTCCGGCCAGCTTCCAGGCGAAAGATGTTTCCGGGGAGACTGTGCTTATCACTGGGGCAGGTATGTGTGTTTCTGTTCGTCTGGTTGCTTTTTTCTTTTTGTATTGGTTTTACTTTGAACTTAAACTTTTTTATTTGACATCTATTGTGACTCTTTCTTTTTATTAAGAGAGTTACAATGGTTTTGTTTATTGATAGGTTTTTAATTGCATCAACGTTATTTTAGTAATATAACAAAACGAGCGCATGAACCTCTCAAAGACACAAACACATCCGATCAGTGAAAAACACTTTCGTACACTGAGAGGTTGTGTTGTCTATTTATAAACCAGCATGTTCTCTCAAACAATGCATTAGGTTCTTAATTTGCATAAATGTTCAACGTTAACGTTACATAACTCCCTCTTCCGAGAAGACTCGTCCCGAGTTAAGAAATACATGGGGAAGGCAACTCCGATAGAAGGAGAAGTCTTAATCCCACAGCTGCAACCAATGTAACGAACCAAGCAAATGAACCTCTCTAAGAGACAAACACATCTGATCAGTGAAAAACACTGTCGTTCACTGAGCGGTTGTGTTGTCTATTTATAAACCAGCATGTTCTTTCAAACAATGCTTTAGGCTCCTAATTTTCATAAACGTTCAACAAACGTACAGTAATATTGCGATGCCTGGATCATAGACTAGTAATGCAGGGTTTTCCTTAAGGGGTGGCTGCAGGCAGACTTGACCGTCCCTTAACCTTTTCTGGCCGGCTCAAATTTGCCAAATGGTAAAAAATAATTATTGGTGCCCGGAGAGGTAAAATTCATTCTAGGCCCATTGGTCCTATTCTTAACCCTTTCCCAAACAACAAATTTTGAACTGTCCCAAATTGAAAGAGTTTGCAGACGACATTTCAAAGTGTGATGAAATTGAAAACTATTCTTCAGATAGAGCAGAAAACATCGTGGGAAAAGGAAAAATTGCTCGTTAAGAGCAATTTCTCCTTTTCCCACAATGTTTTCTAAAGTCATCTGCAACAAAATAGTCAAATGTTGTTATTGTTTGGGAAAGGGTTAACAGGCCTTCTACTCCAATCCTTTAAGAAAACCCTGGTTATGGAGGATGACACAATATAACTGCTCATAAGGACTGGTTAAGTTGTGTAGATTCATTGGCATTTCATAAGACAGTCTCTCATAAAAACCTAAATTTCACTGGGATTTGAACCCACATGAAATGGGGCCATGTGATTTAAAGTTCTGTACACTAACCTCTGGGTTATAATTTTTTTTTTTTTTTGTTATAAGTGGTTTTTCTACCGAGTTGGTAGTTGATCTTCATTATATTCCTATCAGTGAAATACTGGGATTTCTCAGTGTATCAGTTTTTCAATAATGTCACCATGAATATCTTCACTAGTGATGATATCAAGAAGTCATATCACTAGTGACGATATCGGTTTTGACAGAACTACATTTTTTAGCCATTCATTTGGTAAGATAGAAGTCATGGCTGCACTTTTGCACACAGCACTAAAATGTATGTATCCCAAAATGTTTCCATCAATCGTATCTACTCGGCAATCCCCGTAACAAGTCGGTAGATATACCTCGTAGGCAGTACATGAATACACCAGAAATCCTGGGGTAATTCGCCTTATTTCCGGCGGATAACGCAAAATGCACACAGGCACTAAATATGTTATTGAATACACACAAATTGGTCATATATCACAATTGAATGGGTTTTTTACCCTTTTCATTAAAGATGATCATATCAACACATCTTTGTTTCATATTTTGTCAATCGGCTCTTTTCGGCAATCCCCGGCTTGTTACGGGGATTGCCGAGTAGATACGATTGGCTCTTTGCTGACCTACTTTCAAAAATGGCTCCCCCATTACCTCCGAGGTTATTTTAAGAAATGGCCGAGTAGTTCCGATTGTGTTTCCATATGCCTGAATGATGTCATGGGCGTGGTTAACTGCTTCAGTCCTCCCATTTTATTCCATTTGGCATTTATGGAGATAATTTGGCAAGTGAACTTTATGTAATGGAATAACATAAATAGAATAATTAACTACATTTGATTAATATAAAAAATATGTCACATGAATGGGTTGTTATCACGTAGAAAAAATCTCATTCTCCGAACTCGTTTTTTCAACCTGATAACAACCCATTCTCGTGACATATTTTTGATATCAATCGAATGGATTAGATTATTATCTATTTATTCTTTTTTCACTTTAAATATCGCCATATGTATATCATTTATCACATATTTTGGATGAAAGCTGAATTTACGAAAGATACCAAAACATTACTAAAATTGTCTTGCCTTAACCCTTTACCAAACACCAAAGTTTTGACTTTTCCTAATTGAAAGAGTTTGCAGAGGACATAAAAATTTTTTTCAAAACATGATGAAATTGAATTTTTTCTGCCCTATCAGAAGATCATAATTCTGAAATATAATCTTCTGTTAGGGCAGAAAACATTGTGGGAAAAGAAATGATTGCTTGTTACGAGCAATTTCTCCTTTTCCCATACTGGTTTCCAGAGTCATCTGCAACAAAGTGATAAAATGTATTTGGTAATGCGTTAAACAACCTTTTAGATTATATGTCGAGCAAGTTTGTAACCAGGATGAGAAAAAACACGCAGCCAGAGTGGAACTCAAACCCAGAACCCCTGCAAAACCATGTTCTACATCTGAGCTTTCTGGTCCGCTTATGAATTTAAAACTTCCTTGTAAATTGAGAGCCGTACTACATGTATATTGATTGGCTAATCTTTCCAGTAACTAGGCTACCATAAACTTGCCCTTTCATCACATACCTCAGGTCAAAGGTTAAGGATAGATAACATAACCCTTTCCCAAACAATAACGACATTTAACCACTTTGTTGCAGACGACTCTGGAAAACATTGTGGGAAAAGGAAAAATTGCTCATGGCGAGCAATTTCTCCTCTTCCCACAATGTTTTCTACCCTATCAGAAGGCTACTTTCCAATTTCGTCACATTTTGAAATGTCGTCTGCAAATTCTTTCAATTTGAGACAGTCGAAAATTTGGTGTTTGGTAAAGGGTTATCAAGTGGTATGTCATCATTAACCTTTAACCCTTTCTCAAACACCAAATTTTGGACTGTCCCAAATTGAAAGAGTTTGCAGACAACATTTCAAAATGTAATGAAATTGAAAAAAAATCTTCAGATTGAGCAGAAAACCTTGAGGGAAAAGGAAAAATTGCTCGTTACGAGCAATTTCTCCTTTCCCACAATGATTTCTAAAGTCGTCTGCATCAAAGTAGTAAAGTGTCTTTATTGTTAAACTTTAGAAACCCATTACCAAAGAATAACAACTTTTGATCAGTTTGTTGCAGACGACTCTGGAAAACATTTTGGAAAAAGGAGAAATTGCTTACCTTTTCCTACAACGAATTCTGTCCTATCAGAAGAGTATGTTTCAATTTCATCACATTTTGAAATGTCGTCTGCAAACTCTTTCAATTTGAGACAGTTGAAAATTAGATGTTTGGTAAAGGGTTATCAAGAAGTATGACTGTTTTCTTCATGTCGTCTTTGGCCTTTAACCCATTATCAAACAATAATAACTTTTGATCAGTTTGTTGCAGACGACACATTTTGAAATGTCGTCTGCAAACTCTTTCAATTTGGGACAGTCAAAAACTTGGTGTTTGGTAAAGGGTTAAACTGTTCCCCCCATATGAGAATTTGTGACTGGTCCAAACTAAAAGAAACTGCAGACGCCGAAAAATATCTATTAAGAATATTTCCCAGTTTCTTTTTACATGTAAATAATGTTTGGAAGTATCTATTTCGACAAAAGGAGTGAAATAAGATGGCTACACTGTTCCCAATATGGGAATTTGTGACTGAATCAAAAAGAAACTGCAGAAAGCAAAAAGTTATCAAAAACAATAAGCAATTTCTATATGATATTATTTTGACAAGAGGAAGAATTGCTTGTGGTAAAATATGATAACTTAAACTCTGCTCCCCCTATATGGGAATTTGTGACTGATCCAAATCATAAGAAACTACAGACAGCGAAAAATAACTATCAAGAATAGTTACCAGTTTCTTTATGATGTTTGGAAGTATCCATTTGACAAAAGGAGAAGTTGCATGTGGTAAAATCCGATAACTAACCTTGATGGAAAACTTGTATTTGCTTTTGTTAAAGAATATATTGAAATTTAAATCATGAAAATATTTATCATTTAAAAGGCCTTGACAAAGCCGCTTTTCCGAATTTACCTGATTTTGAATTTATATTTACAAAATGAATATGAATAATTCTGTTCTTAACTCATAGTAATTTCCTCCCCTTAATTATCGATTTTACATTGCAATCAAAATTACATAAATGAAAGGTGGCAAGTAAAGATTTCAACCCATAAACATTTCTTATGATATAAAAATTGATTTTATAACAGCTTTAGTTCAGTTAAATCTTAGACTTTGTTATTCAGACTTTTCGGACTTTTCTCCCTCAGGGAACAAAACTCATTCAAACAGATAAGTTTAAAAAAAGCCTGCTCTTTGTTCGTTACCAGGCAGTGGGCTCGGGCGTTTGATGGCAGAGAGATTTGCCCGCTTGAAATGTCGGCTCGTATTATGGGACATAAACGAGAGAGGCAACGAGGAAACTGCGGATATGTGCCGAGAAATCGGAGCCGTTCTCGTGAAGACGTACACATTAAATCTGTGTGATAGAGAAGAGATCTACCGAACAGCAGACAGTGTGAGTTTATTAAACCCATTACCAAACAATAACGACATTTAAAAAGTGTGTTGCAGATGACTCTGAAAAACATTGTTGGGAAAGGAGAAATTACTCTGAACGAGAAATTTCTTCTTTTCCCACAATGTTTTCTGCCCTATCAGAAAATGTTTTTTCAATTTCACCACATTTTGAATTGTTGTCTTCAAACTCTTTCAATTTGGGAGAGTCGAAAATTTGGCTTTTGGTAAAGGGTTAATACTTAGATACAAACTATTCTGTTACACAGTTTTGAAAAAAATGAATTTTAATGAACAAGTTTCCTTGTGTCTTTAGTTTTTAACTTAACTCGTTTTACTACAATATTTTCCTTTTTTTTTTAAAGATGTGCTTTATATTTCAGATTATTTATTAACGAAAATGGAAAAGGGTAAAAGCCTTGTTTTTTCACTGATTTGTGGTAAACTGCAACAAATGGTGTTTAATTATTTTGCATAAGGTTGGTTAAGTAGTCAACAAAATATCATGTCCCTATAAAATCGGACATTTAGAAATATAGTTTATTAAAAATTGGACACAAAAATAGTTAATAATTCGATTGTGTCCAAATTCATAGGGTAAATACGGTACTTCTTTTTACAGGTGAAAAGAGAAGTTGGAGCAGTCGACATTTTGATCAACAATGCAGGCATAGTGACGGGAAAGAAGTTTCTACAGTGTCCTGACAACATGATACAAAAAACCATGGAAGTCAATATAATGGCACATTTCTGGGTAATCGTAATTTATTATTGTAACCAAGGTGAAAAAAAAAAGCAGCCAGACCTGGAATCGAACTTGGGACCTCCGCAGATTGTGCGAATGCTCTACCGTTTGAGAGATCCGACCTGCTTATACATGTTACTCTACTTTCTAAATCGAAACCCCTACTAATTTTTTTAAATTTAAACTCATATTGATTTTACATCAATTGTTAAACAAGTTCTTACAACTTCGATTTATCTCTCTCGATTCTGCTTCCTGGATCATAACAAGTACTTTCGCCAAATGTGGATAAATGAAAGGTTGCAAGGGGTAACATGAGTCCTTGTGACAGAGGAAAACGATCTACCCCTGGACCATTTAACTAAGTCTAGAAGCAAAGTTGTAAGAGTACAGAACGTTCTTGAATGCAGAAGGCCCCTCCCCATGCTAGTTCGTGAGCTTTTGTGCGCGAGACGTAACCAGCTACTCTCGGGATTCGAACACACGAATCTTTGTGTCTGGAGACTGACAGTCTACCCATGGACCTTTTAGCTAAGTCTAGAAGCAAGGAAGTAAGGGTACTGAACCTTCTTGAATTGTCAAGACCCCTCTTTGTGCATGAGTTCATGAGCTTTTGGGCTTCTCAGTGCTTTAATGGAAAGAGGAGTGATTAACCTTAGTTGTAAAAACTTACATTCATTGCAGATGTAAAGTTTATAACTCTTATTATAAATTATTATGATTGACTTGTTTTGCACAAATTTCTAGGCAAACCAAATTCACAGCGCCAAATAAACTTGAATCAAATTTATCAGAAATGATCTACTTTTGATCTACTTCATATAATTATTTCAAATTTACAGCAGTTACAGGTAAGCCATAAGAAAAATGGATTCAAATACACTATATCATAGCATTCTTCATTTACAATACTTTGATAATGAAAATAGAATATATTTCATAACATTTGTTTTTCTGAATTTGTTAAAAAACTCATCGCTGGCCCCAAAAGCGTTCAACCCTTTCACCCTTTCACCGCCATAGTCGACTTTTGTTGACATATGGTGGTGAAACTGTTATAGGTAGTATACCACAATATGTTGACTTAAGTCACCTATGCCAGTCAACCAGGCTGTCAACAAAAATCAACTACTGCAGTAACAGCCAATATTCTCAAAAATAATTAAAAAACATAAAAAATTTATTTTATAAATATTTTATTTTTTGGGCTCTGAGGTGAACTTTTTGCGTATAATTTGGTGAGGAAAGGTTTAAAGAACCTTGTGAACATAAGGAATCAATCGTCTTTTTCAGACAGCCAAAGCTTTCTTACCAAGTATGATAGAACGTAACCATGGACACCTCGTAAACATCGCCAGTTCAGCTGGTTTCATTGGAGTTACAGGGTTGGCGGACTACTGCGCCAGTAAATTTGCAGCGGTTGGCTTCGATGAATCCCTGAGGTTCGAACTAGAGACCCTTGGGAAAGATGGTGTGAACACGACAGTGGTCTGTCCATTTTTTATCAACACTGGAATGTTTGAAGGAGCTAAGACCAGGTAAAAGACTAGTTTGCCCACTTTTCTACGTTTGTAAATGCCAATTGCTTTACAGTCATCAAGAGTGAATCTATTAACCCGTTAACAAACACCAAATTTTCCACTGTCCCAAATTTAATGACTCAATATTTACCAGAGTCGTCTGCAACAAACTGGTCAAATGTCGTTTTTGTTTGGTAATGGGTTAAGCATGAATTTGATAAGCTTCAAGATTCCATCTCAATCAATTTAAAATTTATAAGTTTATATTGTTTTACACTTACATATATTTTTTTTCTATAGTTGTTTACTACTGTAATGATTTGTCATTGATTCAAAATGTGGTAAACACTGTGTGTCAAAACAAAAATGAACCAGAAGTAATCTAGCGTTTGAACCTCTGTTTGCTAAATATTCTCTTTAACCCTTAGAATGCTGGGATATTTTCTAGAAATAGTTTTTGTGTCATCTTCTTTCCAAAACCTTAAATATCTGCTTAATTATGATGAGGAAAGATACTTAGTGTAGCAAATAGGTTAAATTACAAGTAAATTGGCGGCTGGCCTGGATACAACCTGATTGCATAAGCGTGAAGTCGGTTCCAGCACTATAAGGGTTAAATATCTGAACTGAATAACTGTTACTGCAGTGTAAACACACAAACCAAGCTAAACAAAAACTCTAACCCTAATCCAAACATAGAAAAAACTCTTATATTTTACAGAATCCCATGGCTGCTACCGATTCTGGAGCCTGAATATGTAGCCGACAAAATCAGGGATGCTATTCTCTGCAATCAGAATGTGCTCATGCTTCCTAGAGTGTTGTATATTTTCAACATGTTGAAAGGGTAAGTGGTTTGAGCCCACCTCGTTTCTGCCATAAATCTCCTCAAATTTCATCTATTCCCCTATTTGCTGTATCAAAGACTAGGCTAGGAATACCTTTGTTTGAGATTTTTTCCAGTTCTATCTACCTTTTCTTTGTTGTATCAAGGAATAGGATGGAAATGCCTTTGTTGAGATTATTTTCCAGTTCTACCTACTTTTTTTTGCTGTATTAAAGAATAGGCTAGAAATACCTTTGTTGAGATCTTTTCCAGTTCTACTTACTTTTTTTAAAGCAAATTAGCGCTAAAAAAACTACAAAAACTGGGTAAAGTAAGTTTTACATTACGAAAGAATATGCTTAAACATATCGACACACCACACAATCATGACAATATAATGCATGCATTTTTTATTATTGTTCCAAAGTCGTATTTACACAAATTGTGTTCCCCAGAATTTGACTTTATTGTTTATATTTAAGTTATGTCTAAAATAGCGATGAGCCCTTGAATGAACAAGTGGGGCATCACCTGGGTACCGTTTTACTAAACAGTTTACGCTTAAGATTTGCGTAAGTCTAAAACAACAATTACTCTTATTTCAATATTGGACGAAGCAATATTGCCCATTGGAATCGTCTCTCCGAGACGCTTCCAATGAAGTGCCACATTACAACATTGTATTTTCATTAAAGATACTATCAATGTTTATCAATTATGAATTACGCAAATATTTTCCGTAAGTTGTTTAGTAAAACGGGCCCCTGGGGATTACCATCATTTATCCAACACCACCAATGTGAATATATCAAAATGGAGAATTTCTCAGATTTCATTGGCTCCCAATGTTTCTCGACTGAACTTGTTTTATCGTTTATTGTAAACAACCCTTATTGTGTTCACTCTTTTAAAAACATCATTTGAACGTGTCACTGTCTCAGTTTCTCTGTAAAAGGGAATCTAAAGTACTTTTAACTTAACTGTCAATTATTCGAGAACTTACACAATTTGAGTGTAAATGAGCTCTAGTATGGCTTCAAGTTATTCCTTTATTTTGAGCAGAGGAACACAGTCGAAGACAGACTGTTTTGGACAGCCGCTGGTCAACTGCGATTTCTCTGCAGAGTGTTAAACGTAATGCTGTTATAAAGTAAGGGTTATATACATGTACCTCCAGAACCGGAAAGATGATGGTCAACTCATGGTTGGTACAAAATGTGACTTTCATTGGCAAAAGTAGGTGAAAAAGCAACAAAAAAAAACCTGTGGCACGGCCATCTTGTACAGACATAAGATTGTAAACATTGGTGGTGTGATTCCTCTGCCTTCACATGTAAAATGTATATTATCAGTTATATATTAATGTACTCTCAATTACTCTAATTTTACATGTGGTTTACTCTACCTTCCCCTGACCCCAATATAAAACAAGAAAAATGGCCTACGGAATCTGTCATATGCAATGAAGCTGTCATCAGAAATAGTGTTGGTGGTGGGTTTTGAACGTGTGCATCAAAATGAAGATAAAAAGAGAAATAACATTTTATTTCAGAGTGCTTCCAACAGCTTGCTTAAAGGTCTTCTCCGAATACTGTGGAGTCAATAAATGCATGGATGACTTTAAAGGGAGGCAATCGAACAAAGTTGAATAAAAAACAAAGGTAGATAACTGTTGATATGCCATGTTGTTTGCCTGACATTTGGTAAAATATGACATGGTGTTATGATTTCAGGTGTAAGTCTTTTTATTTTTTTGGGGAATAACATTAAAGAGAAACTCTGTTTGAAAGTGATTCCAGTTTTTTACAATTTTTGTACAAATCAGTTTCGGACTCAATGGTACTATCATTGACTTGGAATTCAGGGATGATGCCTTTGATGCGATTCCTTGACTTTTAAACATTTAATGAAGTAAAAAATGATATTCTTTTAAATGATTGATAAAGTAAATACAACCAGAATATTCTTTAAAACTTTTAACAAAGTCAATGTTACTAATATATTTTTTTAAACATTAAATGAAGTGAATGCAACTAAATGTTCGTTTAAACATTTAACAAAGTTAATGCAACTAAAATATTCTCTTAAACTTTTAACGAAGTCAATGCAACTAATTATTCTCTTGAACATTAACTAAAGATAATGCAACTAAAATATTCTCTTAAATTTTTAGCGAAGTCAATGCAGCTAAAATATTCTCTTGAACTTTAAGCAAAGTCAATGCAACTTAAATATTCTTTAAAAGCTTTAATGAAGTCAATGTAACTCAAATGTTCTTTCAAGCATTTAATGAATTCAATGCAACTAAAATATTCTTTAAAATTTTAATGAAGTCAATGCAACTAAAATATTCTTTTATTAAACATTTAATGAAGTAAATGCAACTAAAATATTCCCTTAAACTTTTAGCGAAGTCATTGCAACTGAAATGTTCTTTTAAACATTTAATGCTGTCAATGCAACTAAAATGTTCTTTTAAATATTTAATGAATTCAAATGCAACTAAAATATTGTTTTAAACATTTAATGATGTCAATGCAACTAAACTTTTCTTTTAAAACATTTTATGATGTCAATGCAACTAAAATGTTCTATTTAATTTTTAATGACGTAAATGCAACAACCTTGTTCTTTAAAACATTTGATGAAGTCGTTGCAACTTAAATAAATATTCTTTTAAACTTTTTATGAATTCAATGTAACTAAATATTCCTTTAAAGTTCAAACATTTTACAAAGACAATGCTACAGGTCTAGCCTTGACAGCTAAGTCTGATAAAGATTTGACTTGTTATACAGGGTCTAAAGTTAGAAACCTCAACTCTGTTAATATTCCTTTTCACATTTAACCCTTTTGGTGCTTAATTTCTAGGAAAACCAAACTCTCAGTGCAAAATGATTATGAAGGGAGTTTTCCAGAAACGGCATCAGGCTGATTGAAAAGATCTTAACATTTGATCTGATCCAATTAATTCTTTGAAATTTAAAAGTAAGACCTAAGCATAATGAATTTAGGCTCAACACATGATAGAATGTATGATTTAAAATGTTTTTTGATTATACGTATGAAATGCAATCCACAATGTTCGTTGTTTTTCTGAATTCGTCAGAATTCTCACCTGTGGCACCGCTCTGTTGTCAAGAAAGCTCATCTCTAGTGCTGAAAGGGTTAATGATGTGATATGAATGGTAGAAGTTGCATAAAATACTGATAACTTAATGCTCAAATAATAAGTGTCCTGATTACAACATTATAATGATCCTAAGTTTTGTAACATTTGTAATCACCGCTTACCCCTATATATTGTCCTAGTTGTTCGTCCATGGTGTTGATGTTATATTGAAATAAATGTATGACTAGAAACTATTGAGTTTATGTCAATAAAAGTATCTGTCTTATCTATTTATCTATTTCAAAGAGTATAGTTACAATGGTTTATTCAGTCAAGAGGCTTTTCGCCCCTTTTACAAAGAACAGTATAGCTATGTGTATATATATATTGCACACGTGAATATCTATTTGTATATCGCGCCATTGTCATTAAAATATTTGCTATTGTAGTTAAAAGATAAGGGATGAATAATATGATATTTAATGGTACCATGCACAATAGCTAAAGTATGTCGGTATAAACTGCAACATTATAATGTCACAGTTATTCACAATGAGCAGGTTATTGAAATGATGATTAAAAATCGATATTTCTACTTTGTATAGTATTCTACAAATAGGTATTAATAATTAGAATATTTACTTTTCATGAGATGTTTGGTATTGACGTCCCCCAGTAAGGGAGGTAATTGTCTTCAGATTTTCACCCATGTGGTGTACTCTTAATCATATGAGTTATCTCTCTTATTGGTCCTAATATTGACCAAAAACATTATGGCCTAAAAACAAAAAAAACTATGTTTATTTGTTTCATAGGCATTAAATTACCTGGGCGTCATAATGCTTTGTGCTTACTCAGCTAGAGAGCCAGATAATGATGCTTGTCAGAATCTTTTACCGAGTTTTCCATATTTTATGCATTAATATTTTTTTTGTTGATTTTCATTATGATATGCTTCATGGCCTCAGCATCACTGGTAAAAGGGGTGAGATGCCCCCTAGCTGACCTCCCATCCATAAGCCTCTCATCTTCAATTTTCTTTCTTGATAAAGAGATGAATAGGTAGTTATTTGTTAATATATTTAATATTTAATTGCCTATAAGTTTGTTCAAAGAAAACAAACAAGATTTGGAAAAAGAGAAGTTTGCAAAGTCTTTGATAATTATTAGTTCTTACAAATATTTACCCTGGGGGACGGTCCTTCCATATACCCCTAGTGTGGGGGTATACACATGGGCAAGACCCCAAGTTAACAACTATCTGACATGTTGCAAACTCCTTTTTAATTGGTCATCCATTATCCAATGAAAAACAGTCATTCAAAATTGGTAGGACATTTATGATAATCAATAGAATTGATATCCAGTTAGTTGTATTCATCTCATAAATTAAGGAACCAGTTTATGGTATTCATCTTAGGAATTAAGGAATCAGTTAATGGTAGTTATCCCATAAATAAGGGAGTTAGTTAATGGAATTCATCTTATAAGTTAGAGAATCAATTAATGGTTTCATTTCAAAAGTTAGAGAATCAGTTAATGGAATTCATCTCATAAGTTAGGGAATCAGTAAATGATACTCATCTGAAAAGTTAGGGAACCAATTAATGGTATTCATCTTATTAATAAATGAACAAGTTAATGGTATTCATCTTATAGATTAGGGAACCAGGTAATGGTATTAATCTCTTGAATTAAGGAATCAGTTAATGATATTCATCTCATAAATTAGGGAACCAGTTAATGGTTTTCATCTCACAAATTAGGGAATTATATAATGGGATTCATCATATAAGTTAGGAAATCCGTTAATGGTTTTCATCTCATAAATTGAGGAATCAGTTAATGGTATTGATCTCATGAGTTATGAACCAGTTAATGGTATTAATCTCATGTATATGACTAATGTGTTTTTCTTTAACATTTCAAGAATTGTGCCTGTCAAACCAAGCTTCGTCCTTAGCAGCTTTCTAGGGGCTCATAGTTTAATGGATACATTTAAAGGCAGGCAAAAGCAAGACTAAAACCCAACTAATGTAAGTGTATCTTTACAGTATCTTTACAGTTAGTCCGTAGTTCAGCTTTTCAAGGCTGAACATGTTGAATTGAAATGTACTTGGATTAGAAACTGTTTGAACTGTTTTGAGATCTACCGCATACTGACTGTACATGTGAAGATATGTATTGATGCTCCCTATTTCGCACTATAGTAAATGTTTTTGGTCCTTGATATGACCTTACGTGTGCTTCGCCCTTAACTTTCTATGCACAATGCAAGGATTCTACATCAGAAACCATGTGGATAGAGTATAGAGTTTGAAATCACATGACCCCTTTTTGTTTGGGTTCAAAAAATGGTAAGTTACCAAATAAAATGTGTCCGGAAAGAAAAGACATACAAGATGGCTCCAATGCCTGCAAAGTGGCTCAAAATTGTAATATTTTCCATTAGTTCAAGTTAGTGCTCAATCATTTTTTAACCAATCACCGGCCTCGGTAAAGGGAGGTTTTGATTTTTATGAAGGCAGTCTCTTAAGACTGACTTGTTGAATGCTGATTGTTCTACCCAACCCTTATGTACCTTAAGTTAGGACCTTCCTCTATTGAGTATGAGCCTAGTATGGCCATAATACTAGAAGACTGTTGGAGCATAGTAAGACACACAAACTTGACTACAAACTTTCTCATGATAACTCTGCTCTTTTAGCAAATGTTCTGTTGTACTATGTGTCGTAGATCTACATGCTAACTGGAGAACAGGCGACCTAGATTCAACTGCTGGCCTAGAAAACAAGTCGAGGGAACAGTCCAAGACATTCACTTTAAACAAAGAAATTATTGAAACCTCTAAGCACTGTGGGTTTGAATTATGTCAAAGCGGGTTTGGCCTTTTCCCTTATCAACACTTTGTCTCAAAGCCTTTTAAATGTTGTCTACTGTTAAAGTTTTTAAAGATAAAAGTAGGCTACATGTATTATGAAAATGGTTAACACTTTGAAATTTACAAAAAAGGTTGACCAACCGCTTTATTGATTTATAATTCAAAAAAGTTTTGTCTTAATATTTAATTTTTTAATTTCAGATCACGAATTTCCTGACGAAACGGATGTGATATAACAAGTTAATGAAACAATAGACCACCCTTCATCTCTCAATGTTTTTCATCCACTATAGTGCAGATTATTGTGATAATATACAGGATCGTTGAAATTACTAGGTCGTAATACTTGAACAAAAAAAACCCAAACAATTTACAAGGAACAGATATTATATCTGGATCATTACGATATAATTGGAAGATATAATTTTTATCCTGTCACCAGGGAAATTTACAGACCGATAAGAGGGTGCTGTATAACATTTTTGATATTTGTTACTAGATCACGTAATCCCTGCGCTCACCTGTCAGTTTTGAATTTCTGTTTTGTTTTACCTTTTTGGTGTTTGATTTTCATTTTTTGATTGTTTACTCAAATCTATAAAAGTAACAGCATAAAAAGAATATGGTGTCTTTGAATAGGAAAAGTTATCGTGCTCGGCTTCGGATTACTATCCAATTCGCCTTCAGCTCATCGGATTACACCCCTACGCCTTGCCCGATAACATTTCCAATTCACACACCAACCATATATTCTACTAATATACATTGTATTCATTAACCATGATACTTCTAACTTCCAAAGACGCTAAAATGTTAATTAAAAAAAACCTTAAAGGTACCGATTACAACGGTTTTGAAGTAGTCGTTAAAGGAGTCAACAGTGATTATTTGATAATATTTTATTACAATAATCTTCAAGACTCAAATAAGGTAATTTTAAAACCTTTAGGATTACACTTTTTAAGATTAAAATTTATTGAATACAAGGCTCATTAGTCTAAAGATGTACATTTTTAAACATTTACAATGACATTTTTTAAGATTAGGATTCGTTGTTTACAATTCTAAATGGTCTTAAGATGAAGATTTTTAAACCTTTATTTACAATGACAATTTTAAAGATTAGGATTTTTTGAATAAAACACTCATTAGTCTAAAGATGTACAATTTTTAACATTTACAATGACATTTTTTAAGATTAGGATTCATTGTTTACAATTCTAAATGGTCTTAAGATGAAGATTTTTAAATCTTTATTTACAATGACAATTTTAAAGATTAGGATTTTTTGAATAAAACACTCATTAGTCTAAAGATGTACAATTTTTAACATTTACAATGACATTTTTTAAGATTAGGATTCATTGTTTACAATTCTAAATGGTCTTAAGATGAAGATTTTTAAATCTTTATTTACAATGACAATTTTAAAGATTAGGATTTTTTGAATAAAACACTCATTAGTCTAAAGATGTACAATTTTTAACATTTACAATGACATTTTTTAAGATTAGGATTCATTGTTTACAATTCTAAATGGTCTTAAGATGAAGATTTTTAAATCTTTATTTACAATGACAATTTTTAAGATTAGGATTCATTGTTTACAACCTCCAAATATTTTAAGATGAACTTTTTAAACCTTTACAAAGACAATTTTTAAGATTAAGATTCATTGTTTGCAACGCCAAATTATTTCAAGATGAACATTTTTAAATCTTTGCAATGACAATTTTAAAGATTAAGATCCATTGTAACAACCCTCAATGGTCTTAAGATGAACATTTTCAAACCTTCATTTTTAAACGTTTAAGATAAAAATTTGAAAGCTTTAGATTAGATGATTACAAATGTTATTGATTGAAGGAGGACAATTTCTAAGCCTTTACAGAATCAGTTTCAACAGTTTAGATTAGATGATTACAAACTCAATGATTTGAAGGAGAACACTTTATAAACCTTTACACTTTTTAAGGGTTTAGAGGTATAGATTCATTGATTACTGCATTCAATGGTCTTGAGCTGAACATTTCTACACCTTGTCCTTTATCCTGTCACCAGGGCAACTTACAGACCGATAACAGGGTGCCGTATAACATTTTTGATATCTGTCATTAGATCAAGTGATCGCTGCGCGAACCTGTCAGTATTGAATTTCTGTTTTGTTTCACCTTGTTAATGTTTTATTTTCATTTTTTGTTTGTTTATTTGAATCCATATAGGGACCAGGATAAATAGAATAGATGGTTTGTGTCTTTGAAATAGGAAAGTTTATAGGGCTTGACATCGGATTATTATCTGATTCGCCTTCGGCTCGCCTGATAATATTTCTTTGCCTTTCCCATAACATTCCCGATTCACGACACCAACCATCTATAACTAATAAGAACAATAACTTCTATCATAACAGTAAACGTTGCTTTCTTCTTCATGTAATAGTTCTAGGATGTTTAACCTTACAGTTCTTGAACTAACTTCATGCTTATTCAAACAGGTAAGATTCATGCCAGCCACCAAGTGACTTGGTGGCTGGCCCGTGATCTAGCCTGTTTGCTTCTCTGAGTATCTTTCCTCATCAAAATTAAGCAGATATTTAAGGTTTTTGAACGCAGAGACAGAACAATTTATTTTTAGAAAGTTTCCCAGCATTCTAAGGGTTATTGCTTACCCTTCTCTTTTGACGATATTTCAGGAAATTATTAAGTGTTGTAGTGTTGTCAAGGGTAGGACATAGACCATTCTTAATGAAGCTTCACAATGATGTTTTCTAAGAAAACAAAAAATAGGTTCAGCTAACTATTATGAAGTGCATGACAATAAATATTTGTTTTTGATTTCTACACATTTTCTTTTGTCCTTCTTCATGTATAGCCCAGCTTTAAAAAGTATAATTTGACTGGATTGACGTTTTGCCTATATTTCAGTTAGTTTACCAGAAAGGGGAATCATTTGACCGATGTTTACGATCCTATGTCCGAACAAGATGACCGGACAGCAGTTATATTTGCTTTTTTCACCTACTATGGCAATGCCCCCCATCAGAGAACCAACAACTTTCCGGTTCTAATGGTATATGATAACCCGTGTTAGACGTAACGCCGTTGATTTTTCATATACCACCAGAACTGGAAAGTTGATGGTCAACTTATACGGGGTACTCAATGTGGCTATCATTGGCAAAGATACGTGAAAAAATAACGCCTGTTCCGTCATGGGCGTGGCCTTCTTGTTCGGACATAAGATCATAGACATTGATCACTTTATTCCCCGCCTGATTACCTTGGTCCAACTTTCTGTTGCGCACGAATCTTTACTCATATTCATCTTTGGAACTTGAACAAATTCTTCAGCAAACTCCCCAGAGTTACCTCCCTTGTCAAGGATTTCCCTGGACCCATTGATTTATGCTAATTTGAGGGACTTTTGACCCCTAAGTTATGGAATTATGAATGAAAAATAATGATTTTAAGGACTCATCTAGAGCTAGAAATTGGGAAGGGTGTTAGCATTGACTATATCAGCTGGGGGTCAAGGAAACCCCTCCCTACCTTGTCACTCCAACATAGTGATATTGTATTCCCTCGTGTTTCGTTTTGCCATGGATACATGTACTATAGAGAGATAAGAGCATTACTTACCTGTTCCCAAGAAGACCAATAACTTCATTACAAACTTTAATGAAAGGGCATGTAAAATGTGCGTGGTTGGCAGTAAACTTTTTACTTCTAATTTTGATATAAAATCAGATGATTTATATTTAACCTTTTGGTCGTCCATATGACTTTTTTCATTACTATTTTTAGGAACTGGATCGTTAGTAATAAATTCTTATTTAAGAGATACATCAGTTTTAGGCGTACCTGCGTCGGATTGTGATCTTATGTCAAGAAAATGTAAAGTTACGCTTTATGAGTGGCCGTGTCTTATCTTTTCTAAAACAGCGCGTTAAATGACCTTAGCTGTCGAGGCGCCTTAGAACACGGTACCATTCATTCGAAAACGACAACGTTTATAAGTTATCGCCCTAAACCGACGCGTGCATAGTGTAAACACGTCAATTTAACTCGAAATAGAATAGAAATAGTGTTTGGAAAGGGGCCCCCTATTATACAGCCATGTTAACAAATAACAGTTTCCTGTAGAGCCTCTGATCCGTTTAACAGAATTATCTTGCACCGGGTCACCTTATCTGAGGCCAAGAAAGCCCCGCCCCTTTTATCATGACGGACTGGCACCATATTCATAAGAAAGTAGCTTTGCCCAATGTATTATGACATAGACATAGATATATTTTATTGACATAAGCTAGTACAGGTTCTAGTCATATACAAACTGACAGACTGGTACCTTTTACGACATAAAGTAAGAAAAAAGCTCCGCCCCTTTTTGTATGACAGACTGGTTCCACTGTCTATAGGGCACCAGTGACGTAACACACTCACTCGATAATCTTGAATACTTGGCCGCCATGTTGGTTTTATTGTCTCTCGTATGGAGCGTTCTTGCGTTCGTACCGACGGACTCATTTATTGTTGTTCATGGCGCACCCAGGAAGGTCACCAAGATTATCACCGTCAGCAATGGTGGGAGGTTCGGTACCTGGCAACCGCCACACTTCTGCGCCGACGGGTCCTATGCTGTTGGGTTTGATATGAAGGTGAGGTTATCAACTTATCACGTTACACATTGTAAAAATTGAGAAGAGTATAACTGTTCCTTTAACAAAGCTGATTTGTTTGTAATGGGTTTGTTATTGCACCAACAGCAATGTTATAACATTGCAATATCCGTTTCATGATAGACGGATACAGGCCCGAAGCTTATCTGAGCGCAGAGAGGGATCTTGGGATTTAAAGGCACAAGAAAGAATACGAGTACAAATAAATTACTGTTTACTAGGAAGAAAATATATGGAATTCTTTTATTGTGTTCATAAAAGTAATGCAAATTAATTTATGAATGCTGTGAGTCCCTATTTGATAAACTCCTTCTACATAGGTTATTTTGTGCTTGAAATTTAGTTGTCTCCACTTCATTCATGACTTTCAACAATTTGTTTAAAAATTTCCAATAATTAGTTCTGATTGGTCGGTTCAAAAAGTTGTATATCACGTGACCAGGTCAGAGATGAAGAATCAGGCAATCAGAATTATTAAACTTGCTGATCTGGGTTGTTTCTCGTTGGCTTCCATGTTTAAGTTAATCTGATGTTTTTTTGTGATAACTATTTTAATATGACCAAAAGTTGAACAAATAATATAGTTTGATATAGCATTAATCTCCTTTCACGGGCCTTTAAATTCTGTATGCTAACCACCAGGTCACGGTGGCTCCTGTTAAAAAGACAAAGCATTGTCTTTGTGTATTGAAGACCTACGTATATAACAACCCCAATATTACTCAAGAATGTTATTTGACTTTTTTTTATTAAGATGATATTTTGTGGTTATCATAAATGTAGACATGTTATGTTATACTGATATCTTGTTATTTCCGACACATCGGGTAAAGATTTTGTTTGCACACGACCTACCCTTTAAAACCGTGTTATTTATTTATCTTTGAATGAGTAGATATTCTTTTTATATATATACATGATATCTTTTTTATTTTAAAACTTGGAAATGATACTTTTGAAAATGTTTCTTAGGATGCTGCTGTGACTCGATCGATATAATAGTAAAAACTGGGATGTGAATTTTATAAGGAAACCAGGAATTGGTATCAAGTAACCGCGGTATTTTAGTGTCAAGAGTTATCAGGCTCAGCTTCGGATAACTAGCATGCTCGGCTTCGGATTACTATCCGATTCGCACTCGGCTCACCAGATAGGGTTTCTACGCCTTGTCCGATTACATTTACGACACCAACCATCTACAGTGAACCCTCGTTTATCCGAACATGTCCGTTCTCAACAAAATGTCCGGTTTACCGAATAATCCGGACTAATGGCGCAGAGCATGCTCTTATTCACATTAAGACATAAACGGTCTGTATGAGCGGTAAATACTTATAACCCTTTAGCAAACGCCAAATTGTCGACCGTCCCAAATTGAAAGAGTTTGCAGAAGACATATGAAACGTGATGAACTTCAAAGATAATCTTCTGATATGGCAGAAAACATTGTGGGAAAAGGAGAAATTGCTCGTCACGAGCAATTTCTCCTTTACCCACAATGTTTTCAAAAGTCGTCTGCAACAAACTGGTCCAATAATTCCGTTCCCTTACAATTTCGTTCGGATTGCGAGACATCAGGATAAATGGGGTCCGGATAAACGAGGCTTCGCTGTATTCTCTATATAAACTTCCAGGTCGAACCATCGCAAGGAGGTCTGGCCGACGACTCCGGTTTGAATGGTATCCTGCTCAGATGTGAAACCCTGGAAGGGGCGAGGTATGGCGGTGATGTTGGTTCCCGGGAAGGCGACTTCGGTACATGGGTGGGCCTGACGAGATGCGACAACCAGCAGGGGTTGCACTTTCTTACCTCCTTCTCGCTGCAGGTTGAAGAGCCACAGGTGGGTTTGTTTGTTTAATTTGTTTTACATCGATTGTGAAGGAGGCTTAACAAAGCCCATCGAGTCACTCTCGATGACTGCTTCCTAGACAATACACCAGTAATCGCGCCGGTTTCTTATCTAGTCCCGGCAGTTTTCACCTCGCCTAACGGGGATTCGAACCCGGGATCCTCAGTACAGTAGTCCGACGCTCTCTCACTGTGCAACTGTCGGGTTTGTTTTGACGTTTTGGGTACCGTTAACTCGGGTGATCTTTAGTTTACATCACAACTGATTTAAAATCAAGCTTTATAATGGAAAAAAAAAGCTTGCATATGTGTCTTAAATGCCCCTTTCTTACAGATATTATGCATCAATATACATGTAAAAACTGATTTAATGTCACTTGAGAGCGGTCAGAGGTTGGCGGCACGAATGTGTGATTAAAGTCGGTATGCTAATTGTGTGTAATCAAACACACTCCCTTTTTGTCAGAGATTACAATGTATCTAAACCACGTATTTATGTGCCTTTTTGATACACATCATACACATGCATGGTCTTTCCAAGACAATCACAATTACTATCTAGTTTGACATGTCTGCACTACATGTACACACAACGTTTAAAAATAGTTCGGGAAAAGCAATCATTTTCCCACAAAATAGATCACAGGCTTCAAACAGAGTATCCTTTTTCAATTTAATTTTGTCCCAGTCGAAGAGATTGTCCTATTTGAAACAATAACGCATTTGTATCGGGTTAAGAGTTAATCAAATGAGCCGTTTAATCAAATACAGCCATCGGCTCTGTGTACATTCTTTAGTATACGTTGTTTACATCCTGAAAGCTAGCCAACCGATCATAATACTAAAGCATATTAAATACTACATACAAAGTATCAATGTCGCCGGTATAGTTTTCATTTGTATACTTCGCCAATGGTTTGAATCAATCACCCATTATGAATTATTTATTTACAAACATCATTCACTCATTACAAATTATTTATTCACTATTATTGACTCAATATAGATTATTTATTTATTGTCAGTCCTTACATTTCAAATTATCATTTATTCATTTTCTTCATGTGCCAAATGGATTGCAGACTGCAAGTAATATAAAAAAAAACATACTTTTATGCACAAGGCCCTATTCGAGCTAAATGATCTTAGCTGTCGATGCGTCATGAAAGACAACCCATTCATTCATTTATTGTTTTATGATCGATATGTGAGTGGATTTCAAGAAAAGATAATTCTGGTAACGATTGGTCAATAGGAAAAAGAGTACACACATCTTGCTTCGTTGAGATTTACAGATGGATGTATATTACACTCGTGTCTTTTTGTTAAATTATTAAAAATTTACAGTTGGTTAGCTGAAATGAATACATAATGTCTTATATCTCAAAACGGTGTCTACTCAAGATGACCCAAACACCATAAGTAAAACCCAATTTATTACGAATTTTCGAAAGCCGTAAACTGCCGTTTATGCTTTGGTTACATGATTCCAAACGTTATTTGAATTTAATTTCAGCACAGCTTCACTAATGATAGGGAACTAAATTAGAGATAAAATGATAATACTAATAGAAAGTAATAACACTCCACTTTATTTCGGTATTCGAGACTATATTTCGGTCACGTGATTCACAACGAGATTTGTATTTATTATTTGCAGGGTAGTTTCACGGAAATACTTCTACAGATTTCTTATAAAATGAACAGAAATGACATCAGCAATAACTATGTTGTTGATCACAAAGATTGGAATGAAATCAATTAAAGATGATAGAATACCACGTCGATTTATTTCGGTATTCGAGACTTTATTACTGTCATATGATTCACAACGAGATTTGTATTTATTATTTCCAGGGCAGTCTCACGGACGACACCGCTGCCAACTGGGTGAAGTTTCACTGTCGGGACTTTGAGGGCGTCACCCAACAGTATGAGATCACCAAAGCCCCGGGGCACGGGGAGTTCGGGACTTATGGGGACTGGAGCGACAGCTGCGGCTCGAACTCGTCCATCTGTGGGCTCTCGACGAGGATCGAACTCGCGAATTCAGACAACACGGGGCTCAATGACGTCAAGTTTTATTGTTGTAGCGAATAAACGATTGGTTTAATTGGTCAATTAAGGTTTTTTTATCATTCATTTAGTACGGCTGAAATGTCTTACAGCACATGCATACGTAAGCATAGGTAATATGATATGAAGTCTGGGTTTAGGCTTATTGAGCAATTTAGAAACAGACAAAGAACATAATAAAGGACCAAATTCCTCACAGTAATCTCCCCTTGTTACACTGCATCGATCACTGCCACCACAAATTTTCATCTAGATTAAGATAAGATTTAAAAGAATTTTTACAAGTTTACTGGAAAAAGTACTTCATCTATTGATAATGCCTGGTGTTGATTTCTGAACAGTGAAATTGAAAACTCTTTCGTTTACCTTACAAATAAAGCACGAATGAATTATATTGTATGATGCCGCCGCCATCTTTAAACGCCATTTCCTTTTGAAAGCAGATGGTCATGTGACATTTGTGGTGGCAGTGATCAATCCCATAAAGGGAGATCACTTTATGGATTTTGATAGAGGACGCTATACGTATTCTCTCTGACTTAGTCTACCATTTACTGATTGTGTGGGAGACTATCTTGTGAGAATATCTGAATAACTTGCCGAAAGACATTTGCTGTTTAATGAACCAACTCTTAAGTAGGGTTTTAAATGCGGAAAAACGAATAATGTATCCGTTAAACATAGCCCCCAAGCCACTGTATTTATCTTTTTAGGGAAATGGTTAACCGTATAATAAGATTAGATTTAAAAAAGAATAGACTCTGTTTATTACAAAGAAGTAGATACTCACATGTTAACACATTCAACGAATTATGATGACAGAATCTAACTATGTTAGAAACAAATACATATACAAACGAATAAGCAACCGCTGTTATAATGTCATCCGCAAAGAATACCGACATTGATTTTAATATTCAGCAGAACCTCTTTACCTCGAAGTTGAAGGTACATGGTGAAAATGTTCGACATACAGAGAGTGAGACGTACATATGTCTTTTAAATTAGGACGTAGAAAGAAAGAGGAAATAATTCAGGGCCCCGTATTTACTTCGACGTATACAGGAGTTCGACAATCAGAAGTTAGATACAGTCAAACTTGTGTTAAGAGGCCAGCCTATGAGACAGAGTAAATTGGATGTTTAAGACAGGCTGGCTGCTTAACACAAATTGATGTACACTATAAATCTAACAATGGAACTTTCTGTAGTGGCTGTCGAAGGCAGGTTGGCTGCTTAAAAGGGTGGCTGCTTAACACAAGTTAGACTGTATTTAGATATTCGACTGTAATTGCAATATTTGCATTTTAGACCAATCCAAATTAAAGTCTTCATCAGTCAAATTTTACAAGTATAAGATCGTTCAATGTGACAAAAAGTTCAATCTACTTTCCATATTCTTATGATCATTCTACAAGATTGTCCATTCACATATAATTCGAGATCAAACTCAGTTAATATAACAATCGTTCTTTGGTAAAAGACTTCAATGATGAAATTATTTCGTCATTGTATCAATGAGGCCATTGGTGGAAGTTTTTGTACTTCTTGAAGGTTCTGGATACACGAGACTAAGTAGGCTCTACCAAAAAGGATCTTATTATGCTTTTTTGTATGAAAATATTATGAAAAGAATATCAATGAAAAAGTAAAAAGGAATATTAAAAAAAGAATAAAAAGTAATACGATACGCGACTACTCCCCGTCTCATAGCAAATTGTAATCGGAAGTCATTTTTCGAAGACAATAATAATAATAATAATAATAATAATAATAATAATAATAATAATAATAATAATAATAATAATAATGATAATAGACTTTATTTAACGAGGAAACCTATTTGACAATTTAAACTGACAATCTTCCATAAGATCCTCAACAATGAACAAGTGAACGATAAAACTAAAAGACTAAGGACAATTAAGGTATTTTGGCCCATATGTCGTCTCACAGTGAGGTATCGATATATCTGAGAAAGGTATAAGGAGCAGTGAGAAACAAATGATCTTAAAAACTAAATGAAAGATGAAGACAACTTATCAAGCAAATTAATACTTGTCAAACACATTTGATACCCCACTAAAACACCACAAGGAGACAGATCAAACCAAGCTGTGTTAAGCTTACAAGTGACGTCAGCCAAGCATCTGGTGCCCAGGACAATCCTTTATTCGATGGGCATTTGTCTGCGCTCGTCAGCTTCTCTGTGATTGGAACCACAACGAGCCAGAAGTTGGTTTCCCGCGAGTAGAAATCTCGTTTTGTCGCGTTCAGCGTGAGCTTGTTGTCGAGAACGATTGCCTTCCGGGTCGTAGTTGAAAATCCGGGCCAAGATGGATTTGGTCGCGTCGGGATGTTTGGATTTCTGTAATGAAAGTACTACACTGCAGCCTCATTATAACACGGTCGTCGGGAGCCATGATGCTAAATCCGCGTTAATAGTGGGGTTCACAAATATAACGCGGGGTCCCTTACGTGCTATATGCCAGATGTATTAATAAATCAATTAATTGATTATAAGAGAATCTATCTATAAAGATTACAAGATGATTATTGATAATAAATACAGCAATTTGTTGCAATTCACTCATATACTACCATATTTGTTTGAGTCTTTCATAGAACATTAGTATCTAACACATTAAGTGAATATACCTTGCAAAATAGATACGAGAAAAAGAGCATCTAATTTAAATGCACAATTTCCTTGGTACGACCATTATACTTAAATTGCGTTATATTATTTTTTATTCTTTTTTAAGCTCAAAAGCTGTCGTCTGCAAATTTTCTTAACTGTATCAAAAGGACGAATGTATAAACAAATATCTTTTTACCCGTGCAAATGCGAATTTCTTTTACATGCAGTTTACACATGCGTGTACCCGTTTTCGTTTTATGAATCGGACAAGGTTCTCAATATGTAAAGGATCGTTTTATAGGCAAGATTAGTGTCGATGAAAAGCAATTATAGAGAGAGTTTTTTTTCTATCAACAATCACTTACCAAAACGAGGGTTGTTTTATCTACCAAATCTTGTTTGCATCTATATACATCAGGACAGATGAAATCTAGTACATTTGTATGATACACGTATCTACTACCTAGTCGGCAACGTCTATGTTTTCACAATTGATATATATATATTGACGAATGCATTGGTGAAACAATTAATCGATTGAACGATTACCGTAAGCAAAGACGTTATGTCAATTTAAAAGACGTTCAAAGGTTTCGTAGAACAAACAAATTTCAGACATATATGTTTCAAATTGTCAAGAAAATTGCCGAAGTATTTTCTGAGACATTTGAATACTTCATGAGTGGTAATGCATGCGATATCTTGCGGGGGGATCGCAGTATTAAAACCTTAATATCAAACTTTTCACAGTGATCTTCCTTTATTAAATTGATCACCCCTACCACAGATGCCACATGACCATCCGCTAAGATACGAAAATGAAGAAGATGGCGGCGACAACCAATTAAATAATCCATTCGTGCTTTGTTTATAAAGAAAACGTACAATTTATAATCCAACTCGTCAGAAATCTACACAGGAAGACATTATAACTAACTTAACCATCATATCCGGTAAAATCTTTGGAAAAAAAACATCTGGATGAAAATTGTGTGTTGGCAGTGATTGACGCAGCGTACCAAGGGGAGATAACTGTGAGAAATTTGTCTTAACATATCTTACCCGGACTTTGCAAAATTCGTCCAGTACGTCACCATGCTAGAGATGAGGATGTACTCCCAGTTGGACGGATTCGGTAATCCAATCAAAAACAGTAATTCGTCCGCGTGGTTCGCCCCGGTCACCCAAGATGGCCGCGGAAAGACCCGGATATTTTCCGGCGGGGAGGTGAAATGGTACACAAACGTCTTGTTGTTTTCTAAGCCGGCAATTCCTGCGTGAATCAGACTCAGTTGCATTATGGGAACGCAGAATTCGAGGTCACCGAGAAGCTTGACGTACTGCTGTCTGAGAAGTTGCGGGGAGCCCGGAATCGACCAATCGGTGTACTCGGCGATAACCTGCTGTTTCAGGGCTTCGTTGTAGTCTTTGCTGTAGAACAAGTTCAGAGATTTGGGGATCAGAACTTCGTTGATCTTGTCTCGACTCGGCTCGAAAGTTTCCGGGTCTCCGAAATCGCCCAGCCACTGAGAAAGGTAAAGCGCCCCTTCGGCATTGTTGAATCCCCCGATGAAGTTGAGTGAACGAAAAAAGTCGAGTTTTCCTTTGGATGTAGGGACATTCAGGGAGTTTAAGTCAGTTGGATTTATTTCAATGAAATCATTATCAATCCTTGGCAGAAATCGTAATTCATACGGAGTAGGATCTGTCTGTATCAACCTCGAAATCCCAGTCAAAATATCTTGCGCGCTGATACTTCGCAAGCACTCCAACATCTTTCTTGATGGTGTTGTGTTACAGTTAAGCTTTTCAGTTACCCTGACAGTCTTTGCCTGGGACTCTCCTATGTCGACATTCCATCGAAAAGAGGACATGCTCTGAGAAATGATGCCGTGAAATAATTCGGCATTCCTTGGGTTTAGTCCTTGGAGGAGCACACTGGTGGCGCCAGCTGATTGGCCAAACAGAACTACACGTGACCTATCGCCGCCAAATCTGTCAATATGGGCGTGTACCCATTGGATTGCCAACCGCTGGTCCCAAAGTCCGAGATTCCCGGGGGCATGCGCATCGCCGGTGCTCATAAACCCGAAGAATCCGAGTCTGTAGTTCAAGGTTACTACGATCACATTCCCGCCCAAAACGAGATTCGTTCCGGAGAAGTCACTTCCGGTTCCTGTGTCGAAACCGCCGCCGTGGATGTAAACCATCACAGCATGACCGCCTGGATCACTTGAAGCCGTTCCAGGCGTGTAAATGTTCAGCGTTAAACAGTCTTCTGACATTGTCATCATTCTAGTTCCCGGTTGGAGCTGCATACATGCGGGACCAGTCACGCTAGCGTCGACTTGTTCCCGAAAGAGACCAATTGGTTCTGGTTTCTTGAAGCGTAGGTTGCCAATAGGCGGTTTGGCATAGGGGATGCCGAAGAATGTGTTGATGGTGAAATCTATTCCTGCAATTTTGATGGCTACTTCTTTTCCCACAATAACTCCCAATTCAGTGGTCACTTTGATCGAGTTGGTCACGCTGGCCAGGCAAATAACGCAGATGATCGCACTTTGAAAACACTTTGTGAACATGTTTATGTTTTTTCCCCTTATGGCCTCTTTATATGTAATAAGGAGTATAAATAATCAAACACATATAAAAAATATTTTACAACAGTGGGTATATACACCTCTTACGCCATTGAAATTTGCACAAGTAAAATTCTACCTTAGAATTAACTAAAAAAAAAAAAGAAATTTCTCGTCAATAACACAACCATTGGCACATTTTTCGCAATTGCGTTGTTTCTTAAAAAAACCTTACCAAAACCACTCAATGATCAAAAATACTTTTAAGATAAATCACAGGTATTTCAGTAAACGAATCCTAAAAGTTAAAACACTTGAAACCAACAACAAACGAACGGTAAGCCACATAAATCTTTTCAGTCGTTTTATTTATATCTAGATAGTCGAAATAAATCGTGGGCCTACACGAACACAGAATTCACATATCTGCATTTAACCATAAATAGCGATCATGATATTTCTTAACAAAAAAGTATGACCAAGACATCTGGACTCTTTCTGTTATGTAGTCCAACATAAACAATGGACCCGTTTTTATATATAACGCCGTGAATCAATAAGACGTGATTTCATTGGCTGAACATACTGAACAGGATATTTTTTAGATTGCACGTAAACCAATTAATTTATTCTATGCTATGCTGATGCCTAGCGGGGCATGTATTCTTCTTTTCCTTCTTTTTTAGAATAATGTATGTAAATTCTTTTAGTTTAGTTTAAACTTATTGATTCTACATCGATTGTGAAACAAGATCTTACAACTTAGATTAATTAGTATTAGAGTATTTAAAGTCATCTGACAATAAGAACTATGAACGGAAAACGATTTCTTCAGTTATATCACAGGTTAATCTGGTATTCACAAGTTCTCTAAAGTATCTTGTCATAGATCACTCCGAGGAAGTCGCCTTTGGGGATCAAACCCGCCCCTCCTGAGTTACAGGTTTACCACAATAACCACTGAACCACGAATTGTATCATAGTGTTGTATTCGTCATGTCTGAGTCAGATAAAAAATAAATCATTTCACCATAAAGATTAAAAAATGTCATGAAATTGATATTTCTTATCATTCCTGATGATCAAAGACGAAGCTCAAACTTCGCGAAGGGTTACTTCCCTTTGCTCCTCTGCAGTACATCACTTTACTTACTGAAAAGAGAGATAACTGCGTGGGAGAATGGACGTAGATTTTGTTGTTCATTTTGTTCCATTTTAGTGTTATGTAAATAATGGATTAGATTATCCGAGTAAGTGTACAACGAATCAATCATGTTATACGTAATGTTTACATGCAATTCCTTGTAATTTGCTACCCATCCATGAAGACATTTATTGATAGCATGCTCATTTTACAAATTTCTCTTTAAAGAAGTAATAAGATTTAATGTCTATAAATAAGATACATTAATGTACAGTCAAACTTGCGATAAGAGGCCAGCCTATGGGACAGAGTAAATTGGCTGTTTAAGACAGGTTGGCTGCTTAACACAAATTGATTACACTATAAATCTAACAATGGGACTTTCTGTAGTGGCTGTTTAAGGCAGGTTGGCTGCTTAAAAGGGTGGCTGCTTAACACCAGTTAGACTGTATTGTTATTCGCTGATGGTGTTTAGTCTTGCAAGAAGGAATATATCTTAATTATATCAGAGGTGTTTTCATTGGATAAACCCGATGAGTTCAGATAGTATACATTTGTAACACCTTACTACATTTACCACCGCCATCATATACATCATGTGACGCCATTAAATTTCACGTGGATCATCACGTGACTGGCACAATGGCGAGGAAAATAGCACCGGCGAAAGAAATGCGGGAAAATTGTCAAGAAAGAGGAATTACGTTGTCATTAACCAGTATTTGCCCTCTTTATCCATTTAAGTGATTTAGAAGATGCTAATATTTAAGAAAAGATATCAAAATCAATGAGAACAGAAAATAAAGTTGGATTCATCCAGTAGATAAATCGTTGGCTTGTTATTTCGAACATGCATATCGTCCCATATCGTCACTGTCGTACATAGTTCATATATTCTTCATTCCAATAAAGTAGGGCAAAATTTCATTTTATTTCGCCAAGGCCATCAAAGTTATATAAAACCATTATCCAAGCTCTTTGAAAGAATTGATTAATTTCTCGTCTGAATAAAGAACAAACGACGCCTATCTTACAAAAATTATACTGAAGTCACAGACGGCCTTGAGAAAATAGACAAAAAGAAGAGAAAATCAAAATAAAATCGAGTGCGACACGTTGGTAAGGCAAAGCGATGAAAATCAAACAAATCATTGTGCAGTAATAATATCGCTAAATAATTTCTCCGTAAACATTATCATGTAAAATAACAAATATGCAACAAAATTTGCCTTGAACACCCACTTTAGCAACCCAACGACTTGCTCGAAACAAACAGCTTATCCGTTACTCACAGTGATTTCAACATAGCTTAATAAACTAAATGATTATTTTTGTCTTTTTGTTTGGTTTTCTTTTGTATTACCTTGTATTTGACGTTTACAGCTGCTTTAATAACATGACTCGCAACATCCGATATGTGGTAACAGATTATTTCATCCATTTCTTGTCTGTAATGTAGACAGGCGTTCAATTACAATGTATATAACGCTTGCCTTGCATTTGCCATCAATTTACAAAGAGGCGTTTGTGCAACTTCTCTTTAATTATCGGTGCAATAATTATGTCTTTCTTCCAAGGTTTCTAGTCTAGATCGACTTCATGCTTATGTTAGCAGGTAAGATCCAGGCCAGCCGCCAATTTACTAACCTGTTTGCTACTCTGAGTATCTTTCCTCATCAAAACTAAGCTGAAATTTTAGGATGACACAAGACTTTGTTTTTAGAAAAATACCCGGCATTCTAAGGGTTAAACTGACTAGACAAACAGATGATACAAGTTATTATTAGCAGCTTTCTTCCGTTGCAATCAGGGTAATGGGCTATGGAGCCATGACTGGAGTTTGCTATTTAAATATGTAAACAACATTTCCTTCATCTTTAAATGTATGTAATTTATTTCTCGATAATAAATAAGGAACAAACAAAAATAAGAAAACAAAATAAGTATTTCCTCAACAAGCATTGGTCTTGTTTTCCTAGTTTATGGTCTACTTCTCACAAGAGAACATAAAAGACAGAACATTGAAAAAACAAACATGAAAACTAGTATTCATCTTGCCAATAACAATATTCATATTTACAAATATTTACAGATATGATTTTTTGGACTTAATAACTAATCATGAGGTATGACTTCGCCAAATTTTATAAAGTCTTCCTCTGTTTCGCAAGAGGAAACTTCGACATAAAAAACACAATTGGGAAGGAACATGTTATTTGGGCTTCTTTAGAATACCAAGTTCTCAATGATTCTTGTTTACATACATGATTCACATTTTCATTCAATTCATAAAACATGTTATACAATATTGAAAACAGCATAAATCGTTCAAATCTGTCATAGATCTTTCATTATTTATTTTATTTTTGTTTCAAATAAATTTAGATTATCAGAAAACTGGGGTCCGTTTTATTTCCTTTTTTCCCCCTTTTTTTGTATGAAAACATTGGATTGTTACAACATTGTATATAAGGTCATACGTCTTTGACATTTAAATTCTTGAATTCCTGTAGACTTCTATGTTCAATCACCTATTTTCAAGGCTCTGCTAAATTAAGAGAATTGTTTTCCTGTCTATCCTGAAACATCAAGCTGGTCCATCTAAGTCTCAAACGCTGTAATCGTTTTTTTTACGGAGCAAAATGTATCAGTACCGTTCTTAAAGCAGAACGTAATCTACGAATTTTGCACAGGCACCAGCATTATGTAACGTTCGTTGAACGTTTATGCAAATTAGGAACCTAATGCATTGTTTGAGAGAACATGCAGGTATGTATATAGACAACACAACCGCTCAGTGTATGACAGTGTTTTCCACTGATCGGATGTGTTTGCGTCTTTGAGAGGTTCATTTGCTCGGTTCGTTACAATTAGTTCCAAAAAGATAGCTCTCATATAAGCAGCAATCAAAACAAACTCTGATAGCATTGCATGAATATCATCTATACAGGAAACACACTAGTATTCTTCCAAATTGAAATAAACTCTGAGAGCATTGCAGGACCATCATCTATACAGGAAACACACCAGTGTCCTTCCAAATAAGAATTAATTCTGAGAGCATTGCAGGACTATTATCTTTACATGAAACACGTCAGTGTTCTACCAGGTCAAAACAAATTCTTAAAACATTACAGGACCATAATCTATACAAGAAACACATCTGTGTTCTTCCATGTCATCTCTAATTAGCAAATAAGCACTAGAAATAAAAAATTAAAATCGATAAAAGGGACTATTTTTTGGAACTGCAACGCGGAAGTATTCGGTCAAAAGTGCTACACCACAACTCGTATCACTCCGTCACAGTCTGAGAGATTGCGTTTTCCAGGAGAGTAAGATATATTTACGGAAAGTGTTCGAAGTACATCCTATTATAAAATACACTACTTGACTTCTATCAAACGAAGCCTACTCCAAAGCCATTATCTTTGATAATATTAATGATAGATTACTATTGGGACGTTTTTTTTTTATAACGTAACGAGTGTTTAAACGCACAGGGGTCCGTTTAAATTTAAACTAATTTGTACAAGCTTGCAGAATCCTATAAAAGACAACGAACAAGCTTTGATATTTATATGGAATATCCAGTTGTCTTTGAATAAACCAATGTTACCTAATGTATTTACTTACGAAAACTAAAATGCAGTTATAACCCATCTCACTGGCACTAAACAAAACGCTGCTTCATACCAAAGCCCATGATTAATGTTTTGTCTTTCTCTCTGTCTCTGTCTTTCTATCCCTATCCAGCGCTTTTCTATCTATGCACGTATATTCGGAGTGACTTTTGTTGAAAATACGTTGTTTCTGTGTTGTCAAATACACAACTCATGGTGCGAGAAATTAAGTTTTTGGGCTTAGGGTGCGGAGCATCCTTAGTCCATTGAATTAACACACCATATTTTGAGGCCTGTCAGTTTATCTCTAAATAAACTTGCCCTAAACCCCAATTACTCTTTCTTCCTCCACCTCACTGTGCGGACTAATACGTTTTTGGGAACTAAGAAGAAAATAGTCCGTATTTACTCGCTTTGTTTATAATCTATTTAATACTACCAAGTCTATTATGTTATGTTATGAAGACCTAGATTATACTTTATACACACAAGAAGGTGATGTCGTAAAACAAAATATTCCATTCTAACGTTCAAATAATACAACCGTATTCGTATTCGTAATCAAGTGACATCGAACCCCTCACTTTCTGATTTCTCACAAATCTAATTTATGGTTTTCAGAGATGAATTTTTTGTTTATATTATATAATGAAGACGAAACTTTATACACACAAAAAAGTGTTGTCGTAAACCAAAAGAAAATCCATTCAAACGTTCAAAGAACACAAGCATATCCGTAATCAAGTTGCCACAAGTCCAATGTTGTTACGTGCCGGACGCTCCTTCTTGAGCCCAGAACATTGTCTAAGTTCGTGTATAAAGAAACAAGCGCCGGAAACCATTGTGAGCAGGATAGAAACGAACGCCATGGCGCCAGACCACGCCCATATCGGTTTACTGTAAGCCGAACAACCCGAAGACTTTCCGAATGTGGCCGTCGAAATCTGATTGGATAGTGCTGAAAATACAGGGGAATGTTTTGAGAAATACGATTGATTAAAGGAATGATATGTTTAAAAAAAAAAAGGTTTATGTATGATGACCAATGAAGGGTTTTCCATTGAAATCTGAGAATATAATGTTATACATGCAGCGAGGATATTGAGAAATATAATTGGTTGAAGGAAAATAAGAAGCTATTTCATTGGATATAGCTGAATATGTAAGGGAACAATTTGAGAAATACGATTGGTTCATTTTTTTCTTATACGGTATTCTTATTAGCTAAGCATGATAGTATTATTGCGTCTGAAAACGTCGGTTGGAGTTCATTGTATGATGTACTACCCACGGATGTTCTGAATAATGATTTCGAGATGTTATTTGAAATGGCCGAGAGAGCATATACAATTTTAAATGGAAAAATTATAAAATATTACCAAACTGATCTGAACTTATTGAAAGACATGTTAAAATGTCACCATCATCAACGACAACAGCAACATAAATAAGCATCAAAAACAACAACAATACCACAGCGTTTAACTTACCGATGACAAAACAAAAGGTGACGGTTGTGATGGTGAGACAACGCCTGTTCTCCATTTGTACGATGAAGCATAGCAGGACGAAGCACACTGTAATACCGCAGACGAGGGATATACCGCCGAAACCTCGGGCTATATTAATACAACCTGTTATATAAACAACCACTATAAATGTCTAGATATTTAAATAAAAATATGAAATAAATGCAAACAAAGCATCAGACTATTTTCATCAAGTCAGAAATGTATGCAATCAAAGCATCAGCTTCTTTTCACCAATACCGAAATATACATTTCCAGAGAAAGCTTAGTTTGTGTATGTCACACACCTATTGCATTCATAGGACCAAGAAGTAAAATATGAAAAAAAACACGAAAATCGTTGTGTTTAGAAAGCATGATGGAAATATAAAAAATGGTACCACAACAGGAACGTAATAGTTTTAATTATCTTTAAACTGTTTTCAATTACACATTTAAATTTTCATTAAATCAGTAAACACTGGCCGAAAAAGGTTATAAAGCCATTTATGTCATGTTTTATAAAAAATAATATATATATAATATGATATGTCAGATATAAGATGCTCGAAACTATAGATTGTGGGTGCGAAATTTGGGGATTTGGAAATTCCAAAATAATAGAGAGGGTCCACTGGAAGTTCCGTAAATCTCTTTTAAATGTCAACCAGTACGATTGCATTTACAGTGAACTAGGAAGCTATACATTGTATCTCAATAGACGCATTATAGTTATATAATTTTGGTATAAATCGGTTTCAGCAAGAACTCTTTTAATTGACAAGTTGTATAAATATCTACTTTTGACCAATTTTATCCGAAATAACTGGGTTTAAGGCGACAAATCCTTGGTTTGGTTCACCCTCTTGATTTGGTTAAACAATTGTGGGACATAAACTTCTGTAAATGCCATGACGATGTGAATGTATATCATTTTTCATGTGTATATGTTATAACGAAAAACTTGTAAAAGTTAAGTTGATAATCACCTATCTATATACAAACAAAGATTAGGCTATACCAATCAAGTTAAAAATATTTACATATAAAGTATCAGACTATACTAATCTAGTTCGAAATAAAATGTGAATGTGACAGTAATCAGAAAGGGAGATAATCCAACGACATGTACAAATAGTTACTTTTCTTAGTCATTGTAACTTCCTTGTCACCGTCTTATCATACAAACAGGTATAGATTCTTACTTATGAAAGACATATATTCTATCTTATGCCCTTTTGCATCCGGTGAGGAAATAATAGCACATTTCGTTGTAGTGTACATTAACTCTTTATTAACTTACTTGTAATTTCATTCCGAAGGGTACAACCGGAAAAGGCGGTTCCGTTACAAGAGCACCAAAGGCCGACATACGTGACGTCACTTCCGGTTTCAAATGCGAGCCAATACGGTGTACTGAACGACAACACTTGAAAGAAGAATCCCGCCAGAAAGATGGCGGACGCCAGACGCCACCAGAATCTCGTCGTCTCGAACTTCCTTCTGAAATCGCTCTTCTCATATCGTTTAGTCCGTTTTACGTTCCTCTCGTCTATAACAACCTTTTTTTTCGCCGGAGCCTCTTTTTCAATTTTGATGGCGGCTTCGTCGATTTTTTTCTGGGCAGGTGGCGCTTCCATGGTTATTTTTGATTTTGTTTTAAGGATTTGATTGGCTTTCTGACTGAGTAACACTGACAAATTATGTAAAAGCCAGAACTTTATTATTGCTGTTCTTCAATTGCGTTGGAGGCAAGTTATGGTTAATCATTTAAATGGTATACATTTTCTTATTTTATCCACATTATTTTTAACGATTAATAAAAGCTGATGAAAAATTTAATTCGACAATGCGTTGAATGCAGAACGGAGCAATATATCAACCCTCTGTTCACCGCTTTGGAAACAAGCGATTGCTAATCAATCAGAGTATATATAGTTACTTCTTCTTTTGAATTTCTTTTCAAGACCAATAAAAGAACAAACAAAGCTTGACCCGACAATGGTTTGAACTGTCAATTTGTTTATTTACGTTTATCTAATATATCAAAAGTATGTTCATTTTTAAAGATATACTTCGTAGGTCTGAACTTGTTGAAAGATTGCAGATGTGTTATACCATTATCTTCTAAAACTATTCATCTATTCATGTAAATAAGATGTAAATCCAGACATTAACACATATTATCCCTCAATCATTCAGAAACTTATAAACAATCTTTACCCAAATTTTCAAGTTCAATGTTAATCTGTTTACTTGGACAAGTTCGGCAATCGTAACCACTCGGGTATTTCCGTAACCTGAGAAGTGACGTTTTCATTGGATAAACCCATCGAGTTAAGATTGCAAGTTCGGTTGTGTACATTTTTAAACCCGTATATACTGATAAAAATGACATACTCCTTGCGATTCTAACGCTTTTCAAAGTATAGACAAAATGTATTTCACACATATTGCACACTCATAGGAATAAACTGTCCTTTGAGAGAAATTCATAGAAGTTCACATTCGTGTGACCAGACAGGAGCTTAAATCCTAAACCTTCCACACATATTTGTCAAGTATCTTTTCCTCGCGTTACATGCAGGTACATGTAATAAGAACAGTTCATATATTCATCGAACATCTATGAATGCTCGAATTTTGAAACAATATCAGGCGAGTATTGAACAACATATAGCTACTTTTGTTAACATTATGTTGGGCGGAAACCGATGGGACAAAAGTTGGGAATTACTCGACACAATGAAGTCCTCTATTGATACAATTTTGCTTCTTTTGACGTCAGAATCGCATGTCTTAAAATTAGTTAAAACATGTATAAGGAGAAAAATGTCAACTTTGAACTTGCTAGTGAGTAACGTGACAAGATTGAATGGCGTCAAATCTGAAGTCAAATACAAACCACGGCCTGTTTAATGTGTTGCTTAACTGAGATAAAGTAATGAATAGGCTCGTATTTGTTTAACCCTTTACCAAACACCAGTTTTTCGACTGTTCCAGATTGAAAGAGTTTGCAGACAACCTTTCAAAATGTGAAGGAATTGAAAAATAGTCTTCTGAAACGGCAGAAAACATTGTTGGAAAAGGAGAAATTGCTCGTTTGGAGCAATTTCTCCTTTTCCCAAATTGTTTTTCAGAGTCGTCTGCAACAAACTGGTCAATTGTCGGTATTGTTAGGTAATGGGTTAATCAAAGATAACTAGGTTTTCAGACTTCGTTCGTCATTTAAAGTGCACCGTATCCGCCACATTCTCCCTTTCACCACAAACCCCTATTTTATTTTGTCAAACATCAATGTCGGTATAACTGGAGGGGCAGTTAATTAACCCATTACCAAACAATAACGATATTTGACCAATTTGTTGCAGGCGACTCTTTAAGAGCAATTTCTCCTTTTCTAACAATGTTTTCTGCCCTATCCGAAACCTATTTTTCATCACATTTTGAAATGACGTCTGCCAACTCGTTCAATTTGGGAAAGCCGAAAATTTGGCGTTTGGTAAAGTGTTAATTCATAAATGTTTCCAGGCTAGTATGTCAACATTTTAAGGCCCAACTTAAGTGCGACCACCTCAATTCAATATCGAACCGTCTTTGTTTCAAGCTGGCTTTCAAATTTTCCTCTCTCTCAATAAACAGCTTAAACAGGCATTTGGTGCCTTTGGGGTTGATAATAAACGTAAATGATAAGACTGGTTAAGTCTAAAACTTCAGAGTTACTATACAAACGAATAAAACACAATTGTGAAATGTTTACTTTTTATTTGACATAGATCAACATGCTTTTAAGATAACAATTCATCAAAAATGACAGTTAAAAACAGCAAATACTTAAACAAATAAACACTTTTAAGAAACAACTAAGATCTAAAATATTCTACATTATCAATCTTTTCATGCATCATAATTTCGTAGTTCTATGGGGGAACGCTTAAAAAATTGCAAAGATTGTGTTAAGTATGTTTAGCTCAGGTGAGACGATTCATTTATATATGGTTTATATAGGGATTTAACACAGTATCAACACTTTTTCAGTTATGGTACAGGTTTCCTGGATTCACTAGTACTTGGCTAAGACTCTGAAATACCTTGCCAAAGGGCCCTCCCGGAGCCACTGCTGGGGATAGAACCCTGGACTCTCATTTTAACCCTTTCCCAAACAACAAATGTTTGACTTTCCCAAATTGAAAGAGGTTTCAGACGACATTTCAAAATGTGATGAAATTGGCAAATAATCTTGTGATAGGTTAGCTTGCTAAGAGCAATTTCTCCTTTTTCCACAATGTTTTCTAAAGTTGTCTTCAACAAAGTGGTCAAATGTCGTTATTGTTTGGTAATGGGTTAAGCCTGTCATACAGTGCTCAACATTGAGTTACAAGTAGAAGAGTGAAGGAAAGTCTTCTTTTGTCACAAAGGTTTTTTATTGTGCAAGTGCGCTCAAGGTGCATTTAAACCAGTAAAAAATAATCAATCCCCTAAAATAGGTCTTCTGTTGACAGCCAATAAAGGGAAAAAATAAATTTCAGGGATACTATGAAGAAATTGCTGCAATCAATGATGAAACAATCAATCCCCTCAAATAGGACTTTGTGGATTATATGCATCAACAGTCCATAGGTAAGAAAAAGTATATCCTAAGAGAAATATTGAACAAATTGTTAGAATCAATAAAGCAATTGCTCAGTTTATGTAACATTCCTTTCAAAAGTCTTCACTTGGAGGTAGTTGTTTATATGGGGTTCAATGCCATCTGCCAACAGTATAACAAGTTATTTAAATGCTTTCCTGAATTTCATAACTCATAAGCAGGGCTCTGTAGTGCCTTGCCCAAGGACACTACAACATAAGAGGTTATTTAAATGCCACCAAGAAAAGGCTTACTTCATAAAGCAAGTTTACCTTCAGAATACATAACACTTTCATAACACGTTTTATGCAGTTGAGAGATTAGTTTGATTTCACTAACAACTGACTGATAGTTCTGTTTACATTAAGATATGTCTTGAATAACATTCACTGACTTCTCCCTTATGCCATAAGACAAACATCTTTGCAGCACCCTTCATTTAAAACACTGCCATTAAAACAAGGATTTTTTTTTTATATGGGTTTTACATCAAATCAACATTATTTCAGTTATGTAGCGATGCCCGACTCTTAATGATGGAGGAAGACCCCATACTCAACTGCCCATAAGGGCTGGTCAAGGCGGGTAGAACCATCTGCATTCCGTAAGTCAGTCGGGAGACTGCCTCTCATGAAAATCCATATCCCTCTCAGGATTTGAACCCATGCGGAGAGGGGCCATGTGATTTCAAGTTCTGTACTCTAACCACTAGGCCAGGAGGCCCCCTAAGGATTTATTTATTAAGAACAAAATAATAAAATGACTAATAAAAACATAGGAATTATAACCAAATTCAATAATAATCTCAATCCAACAAAAAATTCTTGCTCTTAGCTTCATTGAGTCTACCAATTATACAATAACCCATGGTAATTGCAACTATTGATGAAACCTACACTGCTTTTGGGTACTATCAAATAAGATGAAATTAAAATCTTAGAAGCTATTGATGAAAGCTACCCTGGTTTTGGGTACAATCAAGCAAGATGATAATTTTCTCAAAAAGATAACAAATGCCTCAGAGAAAAGTCTGTCTATATTGATGGTAAAAGCTACCAATTCATTTTCACTTAATCATATTTTTTCTAAAGATGGAAACAGTACATGGCAATGTTTTCATATAAAACACATGTATGTTGTTTTCATAGAAAACATTATGAATTGAAATTAACCTATCTTTACCACAGGGTAATACAATGAAGGCTTTATTACTTCATCACTGTGATCTTTTTTTTTTTTTTTTTTTTATTTTATATGGGTTTTACATCACATCAACATTATTTCAGTTATGTAGCGATGCCCGACTATTAATGATGGAGGAAGACCCCATCCTCAACTACCCATAAGGGCTGGTCAAGGCGGGTAGAACCATCGGCATTCCGTAAGTCAGTCGGGAGACTGCCTCTCATGAAAATCCATATCCCTCTCAGGATTTGAACCCACGCGGAGAGGGGCCATGTGATTTCAAGTTCTGTACTCTAACCACTAGGCCACGGAGGCCCCCTCACTGTGATCTAAATAGGTGACAATGCCTTCATAAAATGAAGACTATTTGGACAATAAAAAGCTAACAAGCCTTCTTTTTACTGTATCCCTTTGTAGTAACAAGATGATAATGCTCTAATAGGCATGAACACTAAAATAAATTTCCTATGAGCAACCTCCATCAGGGTGTTTTCCACTTCATTACAATAAAGTAAAAAATGTGATACTGTTCATATTTTAACAACAAAGATCTTTCTTGATTGATTCAACACTTCCCAAGCTTATTTCACGTAATTGTTTTGCAAAATATATCAAGTGTTCAATGCAAGACTATAGTAAGTCTTTCACAAACCTGAAAGACTATATAAAGTCTTTCACAAACATGAAAGACTATAGAAAGTCCTTCATAAATGTGAAACACTTACTATAGTCTTGCACTGAACCCTTGCCATGTAATTATGGTCTCACTAAATTGAAATAAAACTATCTAGACTATGTACAAATTCTACCTTAGGCTTTTTCTCTTTTTTTTTTCTGCATCACATATCAAGGGTTCAATGCAAGACTATATTATATAGTAAGTCCTTCACAAACATGCAAGACTTAGTAAGTCCTGTACACACATGAAAAGACTAAATTAAGTCCTTCACAAATGTGCAAGCATTTTCTAGTCTTGCACCAAACCCTCATGATCATGCCCTAATTTAATTGAAATAAAACTATCTAGACTATATACAAAAGCTAGCCTGGCTTTTTCACTTTATCACTATGTAATAGATAGGTTATAATGTTCTCGTACACAACGAATGTTATGCAACAAGCGGGGGTCACACGGAGCAGTCCAGGGATGAGACCTTTGTAGAAGCCTTTAGCACCTTCATTTCTGAAAATAGATTATAATTATATTTTTAACTTAAATCTATGGTTGACGGACTAAGTACACAGTACCGGTATATAGTTTTTAGAAGAAAATTCGCCCCCATGTCTGAAAATAGATTGTCTATCCTTTGTCAGAATCTGGATTAAGGGACCAATGAACTTTATTATAAACAGTGTTTAAAAACACTTTGGGACAATTAAAATCGGTACTCGCAACAAAGTTTAAAAAAGTTTTGCTTTCACGTTAGACAACAAATTACTGAGAAATCTTTACAATCTTTGAAAGACAATTTGAATGAGTACTAACGATATAAACTTTTAAAGATAATGCACTCCTATTTCGTATAGATTATATTTTGTTTACAGAAATTCAAGAGAGATAAGGATGTCTAAATGATTTGTAGGCAGTATTTCAAAAGACGGGTAAAACCTATTTTGTGGGTATTCATTAGTTATCTCAACTATACAATTCTCATCAATACCTACAATATAGTCTTTAAAGTAAAAGCTGCATTCATTTTGAGAGGGTACTTCTCAAGATTATTTCAACCCCACAATTTCAATGAGTACCAACAATATAGGCTTTTAAAAGAGGATTTGTTCCTTTTTACACATGTATTGAGTTAACATACACATTGCATGACTATGCTCTTTGTGTTTTAACCACATCCTTCGTATAAAACTTTGTTTAAGTTGGGAGCAACAACAGACAAAAAATAAATTTAGTAAAAACGAGGACATTTTGATTATGATGTTGGCTAAAAAACCGTTGTGACAAAAGGATATGCTCATTCAAAGCAATTAATTCTTTGACCAATATGGTTTATAAAGGCTTCTGCAACAGAAATACTAAAGTGAGATATAATAGAGTGAAGGTTTCAACACAACGCAATGTAAAGGCTTGACAAACCTTCCACAAGCCTGTGATCATCTAACATAGCCGTAAATAATATTTTGTATCAGGTTCTAATTCAAATGCTTTGCTTATAGGGATTTATATCATGTCAATAGTCTCAGTTATCTTGCATTGCCCCGCTCATAATAAATGGAGGAAGACCCTTAACCCTTTCCCAAACAATAATGACATTTGACGACTTAAGAAAACATTGTTGGAAAAGGAAAAATTGCTCGTAACGAGCAATTTTTCCTTTTTCCACAAGGTTTTCTGCTCTTTCTGAAGAATATTGTTCAATTTCATCACATTTTGAAATGTCGTCTGCAAATTCTTTCAATTTGGGACAGTCGAAAATTTGTTGTTCGGGAAAGGGTTAAATGAATAGACCAAGAGGGCTGGTCAAGTTGGGCATTCAGCAAGTTAAACCGGAAACTAACACATGATTTCTCTAAAGAAAGACAAGTGTCTAAAAATCATAAAAACATTTTAATCATGTTCAACACAGTCATGTTATTATCCTGAACAAATATCAGAGTATTTGTGCAACTCAAAACTATATAATATTAAAGACAAACACATATGGCTGTCTATGTCCAATTTGGGTTGTGAGGAAGAAATCATTTCAACTAATAGACAAATGACTCTTCACAAGCATTTTCTCCTTTTATTACAATGCTTTCTCATGGAATGAAGCTGAAACTTTACATATACACACATCAAAAAAGTCGGCTATGATGTTATGTTATAACAACAAGTTATCTCATTTGAATAACCCATATGTTTAAATAACACTGTGATATCTATTAATGTTCATATAATACACGTATGAAAAACTCTGTAAATAGTTAAATACAAGATGAAAAGAAGTTACTTTTCTTTAAATCTGTAGCATGTTTCTGCCTGTTCTAAGTCAAATAACCCAATTGTCCATAAAACCTTACTTTTACATATTTACTGTCATGAGAGGCAGTCTCCCGACTGACTTACGGAATGTCGATGGTTCTACCCACCTTGATCAGCCCCTATGGGCAGTTGAGTATGGGGTCTTCCTCCATCATTAAGAGTCGGGCATTGCTACATAACTGAAATAATGTTGATGTGATGTAAAACCCATAAACATACATATTGACTGGCTGCTGTAGTCTTCAGTAACCACGGTAACAAAAAGATAAATTGCTTGAAATAAGCAATGACCCTTCAACATAATGGTTCCTCCCAAATACCTGTTTTTTTCTCCATTTTTATTTCAAGCTTCTGGGGCCCGTTTTACTAAACAACTTACGGAAAATGTTTGCGTAAGTCATAATTGATAAACATGGATAGTATCTTCAATGAAAGTACAATGTTGCAATGTGGCACTTCATTGGAAGCGTCTCGGAGAGACGATTCCAATGATGTGTCACTTTGCAATATTGCTTCATCCAATATTGAAATAAGAGGAATTGTTGTTTCAGACTTACGCAAATCTTAAACGCAAATTGTTTAGTAAAACGGTACCCTGATCTGGCTTTCTGTTCAATTTTTGCAAGACACAAACTCCAAAATGAGTGAATAGGGAAAAATTAATTAACACACTCTAATTGTAAGATGATAATGAAAACTTTCTTTTAAATTCTATAATATGTATCTTTATTCATAAAAGGACTTAGCAGGTTTCAATTGGAATTATTAAAAAAAAACTTACTTCAAATAAATTTCTCTTAAAGGCACACAAAAGGAGATAAGTAAAAATAAATTACTGAAAAAATATATGGATTTCTTTTATTATGTTCGTAAAAGTCAAATTTATTATGTTCGTAAAAGTCATGAGAAATAATTTACAAATGCATTTAGACCCTATTAAAAAGATTCCTTTAACATAAGTTATTTTGTGCTTGAAATATAGTTGTCTCCAATTCAATCATGTTTATCAACAAGCTGTTTGTTTACATATTCAAAATAAAGAATTCTGATTGGTTGGTTCAAATATTTGTGTATCAACTGTCAAGGTCAGAGGTGAAAAATGAGGCAATCTCAATAATTAAACTTGCTAATCTAGGTTATTTCTGGTAGACTTTCACGTTCAAGTTTTGCCGAATGTTTTTTTTTGGTGATAACTAACTTAATCTGATCAAAAATTTACCACATGAAATAGTTTGCTATAGCATTAATCTCCTTTTATGTGCCTTTAAAGCACATGCAGAGTAATGTTCATAAAGATCACTGTGATAAAAAAAAAATTCCTAATGTGTTAATTCTCTTTTTGTAACAATGGTTTCTAATACAAAGCATACTATATTCTTGCCAACAAAAACATGGCTAAAGCACCATCACTAACTTAAAGGTGTTAAATGACTCCTAGTTTCATGAAGAATACTTTTCTTTTATACATTTTTTATATACACTGTGCCCGCACATTCACTTATTGAAATCTTTTTAAACTTGATATTCCTTAATGACAGCTCTTAAAGCTTAGGCGTATTCATTTGTTAACTATACAGCTCTTACATTACATCAGCATCATTTCAATTATGTTGTAAAGCCTGACTCATAATGATGGAGGAAGACCCCAAACTTTACTGCCTATAAGGGCTGGCTAAGCTGAGCCCCAAAACAGTAAGACAATCAGACGAGAGCAAAGTTTAAAGGCCCATTAAAGGAGATTAATGCTATATCAAACTACATTATTTGGTCAACTTTTGTACAGATTCAAATAGTTATTACCAGAAAAAACCATCAGCACAATTGAAATGTGAAAGTAAACCAAAAATAACCCAGATTAGCAAGTTTTATAATTCAGATTTCCTGATTCTTCACCTCTGACCTTGCCAGTTGATGCACACATTTTTGAACTGGCCAATCAGAATTCGTTATTTTGAATATGTAAACAAACAGGTTGTTGATAAACATGATTGAACTGGAGACAACTATATTTCAAGCACAAAATAACTTATTTTAAATGAGTCTATTAAATAGGGTCTCAATGTATTCCTAAACTAATTCTAATGACTTTTATGAACATAATAAAAGAACTCCATATATTTTTTCAGTAATTTATTTGTACTCCTCCTCTCCTTTGATGTGCCTTTAAGAATAAAGCATCAAACAAACATTAAAGGACAAGCTAATGGGAACAAATTCATAAAATGAACAAGAGATGTGAGTCTTGCCAAATTAAATTCTATCTACAAAAATCTATATTATAGTACAATCAGTATCTTATTATCTTGATCAATGATTCACATTTCTTGTTTATATCCTCTCTAGATATAGGGCAATACATAACATAATGAATAATATCAAAGAACAAAAACTTATGTCATGGGTACAAAGAGAGTGAAGGTTCAAGATAGAATCATTCACCTTACATTAAATCAAAAACGGGTCCAGCCGTAAATCAAAGTTCTTGTTTAAAGGCAACAAGAACCTCATGAAATCTTGGAATATAACAAACTATACACAAATGACTATAAGTTACTTTCACTATAAAATAACATGATATAGGAGCAATTTCGCATGTATATACAAAATGGTTTTGGAAAATCAACCCTTATAATGCTGGATAATTCTCTAAAAATATATTTTTGTGCCGTCTTCTTTCAAAAAACCTTAGATATCTGCTTAGTTTTGATGAAGACAGATACTCAGTGTAGCAAACAGGTTAGATCACAGGTCAGCCGCCAATTTACTTGGCAGCTGGCCTGGATATAATAATAACCTGTTTGCATAAGCATGAAGTCCGTTTCAGCCATATAAGGGTTGAGATATTATCAGCAAATATAACAATGTGCAGCGTTATACACAAATATCATACATCCTTTCTTATACAAAATAGTCAAAATCATTTAAAACAATGATTATCAAAATATATGCAATGTGCACATCACAAAAAAAAACCAATACATGTGTTTGACATTCATCAACATTATTTCTTATGTTGCAATGTCTGACCTTTGATGATGGAGGAAGACCCCATCAGCATTTCGTAAAACAGCTGGGAGACTTGCTATCATGAAAAAATCTTTATCCCTCACCGATATTTGAGCCAATACGAAGGGGGCATTATGGGTATATACTCTCTTCTTGTTTTTCAATTCAATCTATTGTAACTAACACATGTTTCTTTAGAAAATAAATTGTGACATAAAGCAGATCATCTTAACCTATTCCATCATTAACAGTCGAGCCTCGTTTATCCTGACACTTTCGTTCCCAGGAGTAATATGTATTAACGAATAATACAGAATAGACAATCGGCGAGTTTCCAGTGAAATATTTACCTTGACACCATTTTTCATAATTAGTAAAGAAACCATATAATAGTTGAAAACGATTGCCAGACATTGTCTCCTGATCGCTGTCAATGCAGCGAGATAACACCTTTTACAAACTTGACTTTGTGCATGTGACAATAATTACCATTTAGGTAAGACCAGTTAACTGACTAAATGACCGATTTACAAACAATCAACACCTTTCATTACACTACACTTGGTGACATTTTATGATCAAGCATATGTGCGAATTTGCCAAAGGTGTGAATGTTGGATCACCATATTGTCAATTAACGTAGGTAACCCCCAAAAAATAACCATCATGCTGGTTTCTGGTTTCCGGATAAGTCGTGTGCATATACTTAGAAGTTAGGCTTGGTTCCGACTTTCATTGTCCGGAGCCAGAACGCGGATTTTCCGGATTAAACAGTGGAATTAATGAAGGTAAGGACCGTTCCCTACAAATTCTGTCTGGATGGCGAATAATCTTGATTATTGACGTTCAGACTATCGAGGCTCGACTGTAAATCTGTCTGAATACACCAAAAGCAAATGACTAGATAAATAATAATCTTGACAAAATTAGAAATTGCTAAAATCAAGCTTTTTCTAATTTTGTCAGGATTATTCTACAACAAAACTTCTATTTTAGCAAAGTGTTTTTTTAAAAAAAATAATCATATGCAATATTTCTATAAGATAAGTTTGAAGACAAAACATAACTGAAAGAAAATGGGAGGCTAATCTTATTAAAATGGCAAAAAGCAAACAGAGTGAGTTCCCTTTTCATGGATTTCACTTTAACCAAGTACTCTATTATCAGGTTATATAAAATTTTGCTTTGACAAGTAACATTTCTGACCACCTCATTATCACTATCACAGGTTAAAGTCATTTGGAATGATCAATTTTTTTTCCCTAATTCGATAAATTTGAAAAGCTTTTATAAAATGAATTTTCATGTAGCATGTGCTAACATTGCTTTAACAAATTAATCAAAATGCAGACAGGCTACATAAAAAAAAAAAATTATAAAAAAAAAACAAAAAAAAAAAAGGTTTCTGCCCCAAAATACCAAATATATTTTTCTTTTTTGCAATTTCCGATGTTTGTTGATACTTTCAGTTTGGACCAGTCCCAAATTCCCATATGGGAGAATTTTTTTTAAACAATTTTGACAAATAGAATTTGAATATGAAGATCTATATAAACAAAATAGTGCCATATTGACTAAATAAATTGAAGGCAAGAATATTGGCAAAGCAATAAATCTAGAAGGAGGCCTTGTGCTTGCTTTTATCTATATGTTTGTAAAGCCTTGTCAATAACCTTACATGACTTTTGCAGGATAAACCAGTACTAGGTTACTGACCTGAGGCGTCTTGCCAAAGGACACTCCCATGAAATCAGCAGCACTTGTGGGGCTGGAATCTGGCGTCTACCACCTTAACCACTTAGCCACACAGAAACCCTGTAAAGCATGCTCTTTCAAAAAGAGCATCATACTGCATCCTAGCAACTGCCAAACAATTTCCAAGCAACATAGCCATTTCCATGTTTTCTTGAGCATTAAATACTAAATACTTTAAGCCATTTATAAGCATATACCGGGTACAAGGCAACACAGTCACTTTGTGCAATCAAAGAAGGATGCATTTCCTGAAACTTCCATGAATCAATGTTTGATTAATATCTTTGAACTTTCACAATTTTACATAATGGAATACCATCTACTTTGTGTAATCATGAAAAAGACAATAAAACTGATCAGTTATATCAGGAAGAAATGATTGTGACTCAGGACTTTATGATGAAGAAAGGTGAGAAATTTATATAAACATACACCTGTTGCTTAACAATTACTCATGCTAACCAAATACTCAATATAGACTTGTATATAGACTTGTTTTAATGATTTAAATCACAGGAGACTCAATGTCTGCATACGAAATAAGTTAATATGAAGAAGTCTGTGGGAAAAATGGAGACAAAAATAAACATTCACATTAATGTATTGAAATCATCAGTAGTTGGTGAAAAAAGATTAATAAAAGAAAAAAAAAAAACACAGTTCTTGGAAATATTTAGTAGAAACCAGTGAGACAAAAGGATAAATTGGTCATTGAGAGCAATCAATCATCTTTTCAAAGTGGTTTCTAAAGCCATTTGATGCAAACAGTTTGATATATTTGAGTAAATGATGAAATGTGATAATCAGGTATAAACAATCATGACAAAGAGGTATGTTTTAACAAAGCAATTTATGAAAAAAAAGGTTAACAATAAAATGCTATCACAGTTCAAAATGTCAACAATCCTCCAATAAGTCCAGATAAACCATTCTTTCCTTTACCTTTCCAATACCTGATTGGCTATCAGAATTAAATCCCACAATCCTTGGAAAACATAACCACTTATTCACAAGTGTATCAGAGCTTGAAATAAACACCAGGCCAAGGAAATTGACCCACTATTTCAAACATGGTCCATTGCTTTCTACAGATCAACAACATATATCATAGGATGTCATTAACCTTTAGAATGCTCAGTAATCTTTCTTAATTTTTTTTAAATATATTTTTTTACGTTGTCTGCTTTCCAAAACCTTAAATATCTGCTAAATTTTGATGAGGAAAGATACTCAGAGCAGCAAACAGGTTAGATCACAGGCCAGCCACCAATTCACCTGGCGGCTGACCTGTGATCTTACCTGTTTTTGCATGAGCATGAAGTCAGTTCCAGCGCTTTAAGGGTTAAATATCACTAATTGTCAACAAAACATTAACTTCATGGTTCCACTTATGAGTGAGTGAATTCTTCCTAATATCCAGCTTTTTTCTTCTTATCCTTTTCCTATAAAAGGAACCAATACCTGCTTGGTTAATTAACAAATTTCAATCCCACAATCCTGTTGTAGTTTTCAATCCTGTTGTAGTCACAGACATGTATCAGTGTCAGAGCAGATTCTCCTAAATAAGCACCAATTTCTTTTTTCTTTCTTTCACAAAACAAAATATAACTCCTATCTGGCTATTTTTCCAAGAAGCCTCTTATGAATGCATATACGTGATGAAAATAACTCCCAAGAATGTCGTCCAGTGCCATTTTTACTCGTCACAATAAATAAGCATTAAATTCTTTTTTTCTTCACAAAAAAAACAAAACAACTCCTTTTGGCTGTTTCCAGAAAGACTCTCATGAATGCGTCCATGTGATGGGAAATTCCTCCTTATTTCATATTATGAAAGCATCCATTTCATTTTTTACAAGCAAATAAGCACCAATTTCTTTTTTTTTCTTTCACAAAGCAAAACAACTCCTTTTTGACTATTTCTTCCAGGAAATCCCTCATGAATGCGTTTATATGATGTAAATACCGCCTCGTTTCATATTCAGGAAGCATTCAGTTTCTTTTTCACCAGACGCAGTTTATAAGCATCAATTTCTATTTTTCTTTCACAAAACAAAATAACTCCTCTCTGGCTATTTCCTCAGGAAAGCTTTCATGAATGCATCCATGTGATGTAAATACCTCCTCAAATCGTCAATAGAAAGGCATCCAGCGTCATTTTCACCAGTCACGGGACCAGATCTTCCACTTTGGTAGCCGCTCATATATCAAGAACACTAAGCAAATGTTGGGGGTGACATGTATGAGGTATGCCGAGAGGCCCTTGTAGAAACCCCGGGTCCCTTCAAGCCTAAACAAATAACATTACATTGGTGCCCATTTTGTGGGGAACAGTTATGCATGCATGAAATAACATATCAATACATAATTCTGGTTATTGTTTGTAATGGGAAGTTCATGTTCAGTTAATATCAATACAAAATTCTGGCTATCATTTGTTATCAGAGGTAAATAACAGATAATTCTAAAAGTACATAGGTAGCTTTATATCATTTATAAATTCATGAAACAATTGAACACACTTGTACTTCTGTGCCCTATTCATACTTATCCTGTCACTAGTGTCATTTTGGGACTAGTTGGATAACTAGGTGCCGTATAACATTTGTGATATCCGGCACTAACCATATAATACATCCACGCGACAAATCATGACGTCATAAGAACGAAATGACGTCATGTTTACATCATTCTCTACATATTTTTCATTCTTTCTCGTGTTTTATTTGTATATTATTTGTTTGAAAGAATACATAAAGGTAACAGGATAAATAGAATAGATGGTTGGTGTCTTTGAATGGGAAAAGTTATCGGGCTCGGCATCGGAATATTATCCGTTTCGCCTTCGGCTCACCGGATAATATTCCTACGCCTTGCCCGATAACATTTCCGATTCACGACACCAACCATCTATTCTCTATATACCTGACCATGTATTGGATAACATCTAATATTATCCTATTTTAGCTATATCTAAACCTTTAGCAGTTTAGCGAGAAAGTTTAACCCAAAACGTTTATACATTTGAACAGTGATATCTATATGGATGTTGAAAAACATAAATAATAATTGCAAATTAGACTGTTTCTGTGTCACTTAATTTCATACAAAAGCATTCATTTATATCCAAACAATAAAGTGTTTGACCTTTTATACATACCTGTGTGTTTCTTGAATAAAATAAATTGTGCTTGTTCAAAGTAATGAAGAAATTTGATGGATTTGGAAATTAAAAATTATTTTCTTTTTAAACAGCACAACAGCTACTGTTATATGATACACAATGGAGAACTTTAGTGTCATACAAGACTTATCTTTAACCCCTATACAAAAACACCTTTGACCTACAATACATAGCTGTATGTTTGTTGAAAGACATCAATGATAAGTGCCTATTAAACTCTGTATCACTTAATTCCATACAAAACTGATGCTTCAACACATATACAAGAATACCTTTGACCTACATTACATACCTGAATGTTTGTTGGACGACGTCTATAATCCCGGTATAGCTCCTATGCTGATCTTGTATACGAGACCGAACCACCTGGTACGGATACGTCAACACCGCGGCAATCATTTTAGACGTGGCAGAGAAGAGGAGGTATTCCATCGTAGTCTAAAATTAGAACAAATCCAGTCAACAGTTTTTCTTGATAATCAAAACAGTTTTCCCATGCTCCTAACCTTTAGGAGTTTTTCACATTTCATTACAAAGTATTGCTTTACCTATTGCGGTTTTCCGTGGAAAATTCCTTTGACAAAAACTTTTAAACCCTAGACTAGTACTTGTGAATCAAGAATAGCCATATTTCAACCAAAATAATAATTGACATGGTGTTAAACCCAATATAAATCAAGAGAAAAGCTCATGTTAGGGAATGAGCTTATTGGCGTTATATCAAGAAATGGATGACCGAGTATATGAAATAAATAGAACAAAACAAATCTTAAACCAAATGCACCAGTTGTTTGTCGATAGTCATGTTATTCTATTTATTGTATAGATTTCGTTTTAGATAAAGTAGACCCAGTAAATTAAACAAACAGAACAAAAAGAAAACTCAAACCAAACGCACCGGTCGTATGTCGATAATCGTGTTATTATATCTATTGTATAGATTAGATTTAAGAAATAGTTAGCCGAGTAAATATAACAAATAGAACATAAAGAAAACTCAAACCAAACCCACCAGACGTGTGTCGATAGTTGTGTTATTATGTCTGTTGTATACGTCCTTCATCTGCTCGTATATCATAAACTGTATTGCACCATGGGAGATTCCTATAATACCTGGGATAAAACCCTGAAAAGTAGACAAGAATTTGATTAAAACATTACATCATTAAAAAAAAAAATAGGATTCTATGTTTCACTTTATTATTCATCGTAGACATTGTACAACTTTGGCTCTAAACATCTACAGTTTATGACCTTGAGTTGTTTTTATTGTACATGAGAAATAAGAAAATAAAGGGAATGATTTGTTCTACCTCAGATGTCTAGATAAGAAGATTTTAATCCCTTACCAAACAACAACAACAGTTAACCACTTTGTTGCAGACGACTTTAGAAAACATTCTTGGGAAAAGTAGAAATTGTTCATGACAAGCAATTTCTCCTTTTTCCATAATGTTTTCTGCCCTATCAGAAGATAATTTTTCAATTCATCACATTTTGAAATAACGTCTGTGAACTATTTCAATTTGGGACAGTCAAAAATTTGACGTCTGGTAATCGGTTAAGGAAACATATTGACCACTGGGCCATGAAAGACCATTTTTTAAAGAGGCAGAGTAAAGACTCTTTTCCAATTGAAACCTTCTTCAGAATCATGCATTAAAATCCCATAATCTTGGTTACCCAATGTTTTTGGTTAAACAGTCCATTGGGTTAACAATAATATGTCAAGTCTTATTTTTCTGTTTGGTAAATAATTAACACAAAGATACAAACTTTGTTTCCGTAAAACTTAATAAAAAAGCCAATACATACTTTATACCATCCTCTAATGCCCTCGATTTTGTAGATCTTTATCAGCGCATCCACCATTCCTTTATACACAGTGGGCGAAGCTTTTCCCAGGCTTTTGTTCACGCCATCATACTGAAGACAGAGCCGAGTCTTGGTCACCCATATGGGATTTGTTAACGCCAATGTGATAAAACCTGTCAACGAAAAAATAGTGTCAGATGATGATCCACTGTGAATAAGTATTGTGTTGACAGAATGGGGTTTTACGCTGTTCAAAACTGATAGTCTTCTGTTAGATGGATGGGGGTTTAATGTTATTTACAACAAATATGTTATTTGGTTGGTTCGTTGGAAATTTTTGGTCACACCTGCAGTGATAATTTTTTGGCCCAAAAAATCTCATAAAATTTCCCAAAAGCTCATTGCTTTCATTGATTTTAAACATTTTTCTATAGAAAAACCCATCGATTTTTAAGTTTTGGTTAAAAAAGCCCATTGATTTAATTTTGAAAAATATCACTGCACCTGGTCTAGCTTTTAGGTTTCCTAATTCAGCAACTTCATAGATAAAAGTTCCCAATATTTATAAGGCCAAGGCCTCCTCCAAATAAAAGTAAAAAAGGTCTGACTATGGATATTGAATATGGTGGTGGCATGAATGCTCTGCCCAGAGTGCAAGCAAAAGAGAAAGATGAAGAGCATAGAATAATCGAAACATACCCGCTTCAGAAGCTGCAGTAATGTGATATAAAGGTCCAATTGACTTGGTTCCATCTCCGTCTTGCATCCAACTTTTAATAGAATTGTAACTGAAACAGAAATGCAACACATATTAACCCCGCAACTCATGAACATATGTGTGTAATGTAGGGGTGGCAAAATCTGATAACAATAAATTTACTTGTCTGTAAAATTCCGAGTCTTATTCTGCTCTCGCCCACAAAATAGTTACATAATCAATTTCAGAAAAGAATTCATTTTTGGCTCTTAAAGAAGCCTGCCAACATGGAAAGTTATTTTACCAACCTTGTTTAATGGAAATGCAGCAGTGAAATTTAAGAAAGCCTCTTCTTCTTTATTCCATATGTCTCTTTACAGAAGATAAATCAGAGAGTCTAGTTAATGCGGTGGTCTCCTTATGTTTGGGAATTTATACAAACTTTTATTGCAAGATGTCAAAAAAACAGAAAAGGAGCCAAATGCAAGAAGTTGCAGCAAACTTGAGATCAAAAGCATCTAATGATTTCAGTAGAATTTGAATGTTTTTTTCACAGAATATGTTGTGTGAGTAACAAAAGTTAAAATAATAATTCAGACAATCCTCATCACAAAACAAAAGTCCACTAATCAACAGTTGTTTAATAGCTGTTTTTTCATTTAAAAAAACCCAACAAATGATATAGTGGCTAAGTCTGCACAAAAATTAAATATATATTTTTCTCCGTATCATGTTTAACCCTGTGTCAAAAATTCTTAAGCTAATACCACAGCTTTCCTGAAATACACAAGTTCTAGGCTAGGACTCTGAAGTGTAACCATAGGACACTGGGTCACACTTCAACCAAGCCAGTGCCCGTGGTGCTCGTACTGGAGACCACAAGGTTACACGTTCACCACCAGCTTAACCACTTGGCCATGAGCAAATAGAGACCTCACTCTACTCATTATACTTACAAAAAGAAATAGAGACCCCAAGAGAGGCCAGCTCCCCACGCATTTGGGGTGACACCCTGGTAGAGGCCGATGAAGCCCCGATCCATAAAGATGGTCTTTAGAGCGTGCCGTACACCCTGGTACTGGGGCCTCTGCTGAAGAGCAAATGATGTTCCCTCATTAGCTGAAAAAAGATAAATATTCTATTAAGGTAAGTCATTCAGTGTTGAATTTTCTAAAACGTAACAGGAACTAGACATGTTATTCTATTTGGCTTATCAGAATTTGAACATCAAGGAGGCTCGTCGATTCCGCTTGGTAACCATATCGACTGACATACCTTCTGAAGAGGACATTACCATGTAAAATGATGATTAGATAAGATTCTTTCAACAATAAGCCCTATTGTATAACCCTATGGACACTAGGGTCATGCGTTCAAATCCCATGAAAGTTGGTTCAGCCTTGCAACCTTTCATTGATACCCATTTGGCGTGAGTACTGGTTAAGATCCATGAAGTAGAATTAAAAGCGGTTAATCTAAGTTGTAAGAACTTGTTTCACAATCGATGTAAAACAAATAAGTTTAAAATTGTGTGTTTAACATGCGGTGAATCAGCAGTGGGGAAACTAAAGACCGGTCAAGATCATTTCCTGACCATCGATATCAACTAATTCACCTTGGAATGTCCTTTGGTAAGAATAATAATGAAATAACCTATGCTAGTACTTGACGGTTTTTAGGGGACATGTATCCTATAACACTCAAAATAGTGAGCTCTGAACAGTGAGGGGAAAAACCAACACACAACCCAACCAATCCAATCTTTGAAACAAGAAACAGCGATCTTACCTTGAAATCTGATTTTGACTAGATCGAGTGGATGTAGTACCAGAGTAGAAAGAACACCACCCGTAACACCGGCCGCCATATACTCCCATTTCACGTACGAAAACACAGATTTCGGCATGGCTTTGGTCACTGCAACTGACCCGGAGGTCAAACTGTTCGGTAGTGAGGAAGGTCTCTTTTCCATGCGCTTATTGTTATCTTAATTCACGCCCGCCTTTCGATACTGAGTCGTAAAGAGTCGTTTTGTTATTAATTTGTTCGTCTTTCCACCTAAGATCCATCTTTGTTTATAGCCGATCTGCGCATCTATCTCCTAACTGCATGATGAAATATGTTGTTTACATGTGGGCTGTTCTAGTTTTTGGCAAGCGCTTTTACGTAACCTTTGTAATCCGAAATAATCCGTCACGTGACTTTATTTTTTAGGGTTTGGTATCCGGCTTCTAGTCGATTCGTCCCTTTAATTTTGCGTCCCACAATGAACCCGTGACATGATTTTGTCTACACATCCTATTCCGTTTACCAGCTCGTTCTTTACACAATTCGTCCCCAAAACGTCTAAAGCAGTTGATTAAAATCGTTTAAGATGCATTCAATTTGATAATATATGTGTTTTATTCTATGTATGTATGGTTTATAACTGAACCATTTTCGATACGAGCAATTTCTCCTTTTCCCACAATGTTTTCCAGAGTAATCTGCAACAAAGTGGTCAAATATCGTTACTGTTTGGTAATGGGTTATGGTGATTAATACCATTTATATTTTGTGTTAAAATGATTACATGTTTCGAAATGGCCATGTCATGTGCTTAGATAGCCTGCACTTTGTTAGTAAGTTAGCCGAAAATTGAAGAGTTTCATTAGCTTGGCCTTTTTTTTTCTTTCTTTTTTTAAAATTTGGTTCACTCAGTAAGTCATTGCAGGACAATGACCCAATATGTTATCTAATAACGCTCTTCTTAACTAGTTCAGAACTTAAAGCTTAGCCCATATCCCCGATACGGGAATTTGTGAGTGGTCGAAATTGAAAGCATCATCAGACGAACAAAAGAAACAAGAAGAAAAAAATGTCTTTGGTAGACTGAAAACCATCGAGATAAAAGGATGCAATGCCCTTTATGAGGAGCATTTTTCTTGTGGCTAAAGTCTTTTGCAGTGTATCTAAAGATGCAGAAAAATGAGGTAACATCAGACGAGCTAAAGACGAAGAGAAAAAATCATGTAGTATATGGTAGACACCATTGAGATAAATCACTATGAGGAGCACTACAACCTGTTGTCACATTGGTTTTTATAGAGAATAGATGGTTGGTGTCGTGAATCGGAAATGTTATCGGGCAAGGCGTAGGAATATTATCCGGTGAGCCGAAGGCGAAACGGGTAATATTCCGATGCCGAGCCCGATAACTATTCCTATTCAAAGACACCAATCATCTATTCTATTTATCCTTTTACCTTTATGTACTTTTAAAAAACAAAATGTAAACGAAACACGTGAAAAAAAGCAGAGAATAATGTTTATCCTGTCACTAGTGTCATTTTGGGACCGATAACAAGGTGCCGTATAACATTTGTGATATCCGGCACTAACCATATAACACATCCACGCGACAAATCATGATGTCATAAGAACGACATGACGTCATGTTTACATCATTCTCTACTTATGTTTTCCTTTTTTCTCGTGTTTTATTTACATCTTGTTTGTCTGAAAGAATACATAAAGGTAACAGGATAAATAGAATAGATGGTTGGTGTCTTTGAATCGGAAAAGTTATCGGGTTCGGCTTCGGATTATTATCCGTTTCGCCTTCGGCTCACCGGATGATATTCCTAAGCCTTGCCCGATAACATTTCCGATTCACGACACCAACCATCTATTCTCTATAAACATGACGTTATGTGTCATGGCGTTCTTATGACGTCATGATTTGTCACGTGGATGTGTTATATGGTTAGTGCCGGATATCACAAATGTTATACGGCACCTAGTTATCGGTCCCAAAGTGGCACTAGTGACAGGATAAAAAATCTTTTACAACAAATGCAAACAAGTATTGATGCAATTTTTAGAGTAAAGGGCAAAACAAGCGACAATTATGCTCTGTGAAACACAACTGTTTGAATGTGTTATCAGGCAAATATCATTATGGTGAAACGAGAGATTGCTCATCATGAGCAGTTCATCGATTTACCTTGAAGTTTTCAAAATATTGTCTGCTGCAATTGAGCAAGTCTGTACTAGTTCAAACTTATATGTTTTACATCGATTGTGACGGAACCTTGAAACTTATTGAAATCACTCTTAATAACTGCTTAATTCTTTGACACTAGACCAGTACTCGCGCCGTTTTAAGGGCTGCACGGCAGTCTCCTTGCCTAACGAGGATCGAACCCGAGACTTGAAAGGAACATGGGTCCTACATGTGAAGTCTATGTACGTTTAAACGTTTGTCTAATTTTTCATTTAAAAACACATCCAAAGTAGCAGTGGCAGTTCAAAGGTTACGACAATTTGTAAGTTACGATTCTTTATGGGACAGGCCCCTGGCCCGTGCCAATCTGAACTCATTGTGTTTATCCAATGACAACATAATTCTAAGGTCACGGAAATACCCGAGTACCCTGTAGTAAGTGAGTCGAGATCCCAGGCTACAATCTGAACTCTTTGGGTTTTACCAATGAAAACGCCTCTTACATTATAAGGAAGCCGCCATATTGGTTCTTGAAAAAATACTTTCATTGTACATTTTACTTTTCAAATGTATCTCTTTAATGTAATTTCTAATTAGCCATTTAATTGATTATTGCCACATAAATATATCACAACTTATCATTCACTATCAAATACCAAAAATAATAACTAAAAATGATGTTCACCACATTCATATACATTGAACTACTTATAACATGGACGCTCCTAGGAAACTTGTCATTAGTCGGGACAAAAAACACCAAATGTGTAATCCTACACTTACGTACGGGACGTATTTCTCAGATAACGGAAATACCCGAGTAGTTACGACTGCCCGGGCCAAACTCGACGAATCCATACGAATATGTGCTGGATATAGGGAGGGTTTGCACATTATCTCGCGGATAATTCATAAACACAGACGTGACTTCTTCGTGTTGATAGCTCGGGTTAATGGATAAAGGATTATCACACTGGGCCGACTTGCTTGTGATAGTGTTGTACTTTTGTGCAATACTGGCTGTAGGGATATGGGTATTGTATTCTTTCATTGTTATACAGAACACGTTTGAAACTAATCTGGTTGGATCAAAGACCTAATGTTTATTAAGTCTTTGGTTGGATTTGGTCCGTATGATCCAAGCGTAGTAGATATTCCATTTTATTTTACAGTTTGATTCATCCTTGTTGGATTCGGTTTGGTGTTTTATACTGTTTGTTTGTTTTAAAGCTGCATCAAATCCGAAAACAAACAACGAAGCCAGTTGTGACTGGTTTAAACTGAAAGCAACGACAAACGAAAAAATAAGGACCTGAAACAAATCTTACATTTCTTCTATATGATATTAAGTAGAAACGAATCCGACAGAGGCATGACTTACTCATTCGAAGCAAATTATCATTCACTCATAGTTGGCTCATATTGAGAAATTCCTACATTTATCACGATGGCTCATTCTCAAAAAGAATAATGTCCGATGTCTTCCATATGTTAAAGAAGTCGTCTGACATAGCTTGTGATACAGACAGGAAATAAAATGTCACATGAAGGAATGGGAATGAGAGCCGGTTGTCGTTTTAATTTAAAATCAAATATCTGTGACGAAAGGGAACGCTGATATTTGCTTTAGCTTCTACTGACTAGTAAAAAAAAATAATAAGAAAATAGAAAAGAAAAAAAAAACACCAAACAAACAAACAAACCTGCTTATACTGTTTTTTTTTTATAACTGACGTCTGCTAAAAATTTTGATTTTGGTATGTCGCAAAATCCCATATGAAGTAAAGGGATGAATTACAGTTAGCCGTGAATTTTATATTAATCGAGCCATTAATTTCTAAAACGTGACAAGATCTTTATTTCGTGGTCGAAATACTATAGCAACCGAAACAGACGGTTACTTTATGCTGGCGTGTTAAAGAAAGAAAGCGCGCACAAGCGTTAAGTTTGAGTTATTTTTTGGTTAGTCTCGTTCAATATACATGTCCCTTACGTGTTGTAACAGATATACTACAGTACTTTCTGCCAAAAAGGTGAAGTTGAATGCGACAGAGACGTCCTTATTTTGTCACATGAAAATTAATGTTTCATAAAGAAACATTCGGAAGATTTGAAATTTTTGACAAAAAAGAGATAACAAAAAATTCAAAACAACAAATTTCTCTCGATCTTTTTTCATGTTTACTTGTCAAGTATTATCATAATATTTACATACTTCAGATGATTCTTATGACGATTGATTATCATTTTGTCACAGCAGATTCCTTCAAAATTACTTATTGAATGCTTTTGTAGCGAACCTAGCAAAGGAACCTCTCCAAGACGCAAACGCATCCGATCAGTGAATAACACATTCGGAACACCTCGGCCATTTCTTAAAATAACCTCGGAGGTAATGGGGAGCCATTTTTGAAAGTAGGTCAGCAACGAAGGCAATCTGAACACATCGGGTTTATCAAATGAAAACACCTCTGAAATAATAGGGATGACGCCATATTGGTTCCCAGCGGAATGACGTCACTTCACTTTCGTGTTTAAAAATAGATATTATATGTGAAATCTAAAAAGTCGTTAAATGTTATTGAGGAAAAACTTTACATGTCATAACAACAATTTTGCCATTTGGTAAGAGTTACTGATAAAAAGATTATCTAAAAGAATGTCCAACACTTCCATACACATTGAACTACTTAACTTGCACGCTTAGAAAATGTGTTAATTGGCGGATGCCGATTTACCCGAAAAATTGTAACCCTACACTTATATCCGAGCAATCGGAACTACTCGGGTATTTCCGTGAGCTGTGAAATACACCTCGGATATAAGTGTAGGGTTACAATTTTTCGGGTAAATCGGCATCCGCCAATTAACACAAAGAGCTGATTGGCAAAATATGAAACAAAGATGTGTTGATGTGATCATCTTTAATGAAAAGGGTAAAAAACCATTCGATTGTGTTATATAACCAATTTGTGTGTATTTAAATACATATTTAGTGCCTGTGTGCATTTTGCGTTATCCGCCGGAAATAAGGCGAATTACCCCAGGATTTCTGGTGTATTCATGTACTGCCTACGAGGTATATCTACCGACTCGTTACGGGGATTGCCGAGTAGATACGATTGTGAATAACACTGTCGTACACTGGGCGGTTGTGTTGCCTATATATATGCCAGCATGTTCTCTGAAACAATGCATTAGGTCCCTAATTTGCATAAACGTTCAACGAACGTTACATTTTTACCATATACATCATCTGCTAGCAGCTACTGATCTCAATTTGAACCAGTGCAGAATACAGGTGCGTGAAATCATAGTTGTTCGTCCGTTACTAGGTGGATTAGTAGTACTATTCATTGCAGAGTTCTCGTTCGTTCCTTACATTTTAGAGTGAAACGGACACGAAACTCTGTTACAGTAGTCGCCATTTTTTAAAAAAAGAATAATTTCGGATAAACACTCGCTTACGTAGTTCGGAGAGGACAGCTCTTCAAAGTTTTTTAGATATTGTCATTCTCATACACAGTGATCTCCCTTTTCTTAAGGTAAGGATACTACTGTACTGCAAAGTACCAAAGGGAAGTAATCCTGTGCGAAGTATGAGATGTCATTCGGAATAACTCGGCCATTTCTTAAAATAACCTCGGAGGCAATGGGGAGCCATTTTTGAAAGTAGGTCAGCAACGAAGGGTATGTTCGTTTGCAATCGTATCTACTCGGAAATCCCCGGCACAAGCCGGGGATTGCCGAGTAGATACGATTGACAAAATATGAATCAAAGATGTGTTGATATGGTCATCTTTAATGAAAAGGGTAAAAACAAACATTCAATTGTGATATATAACCAATTTGTGTGTATTTAAATACATATTTAGTGCCTGTGTGCATTTTGCGTTAGCCGCCGGAAATAAGGCGAATTACCCCAGGATTTCTGGTGTATTCATGTACTGCCTACGAGGTATATCTACCGACTTGTTACGGGGATTGCCGAGTAGATACGATTGTATGAGATGTGCGTCCGAAAAGCGGCGGTACTATTACACGGATACCAGCTGAAGCATTGGGTTAGTTAATAAATCAATATGAGTCTTGCTATTCTTTCAGACCATATTCAAGCCACATGGTAGAGATGTGCAGACGTACTTTTTGGCGGGAAGAAACATGCCATGGTTCGCCGTAAGTAAACATCGTCTCGATTGTTTATTGCGTTATATACATGTACATGTATTGTTTAACACTCCCTCAAAACACAAGCAAAATACATAGAGGCACATGTAAACAGAGCTTTATCAAAATCAGAAATAGACGGACATACGACTGACTTGTCGGTGAGCAACCTCCAAGCAAGCAAGACAGAATGTCAGTCAGGCATACAATCAATCTGGTAGACAAACAGAAAGCAAGGGATGCAGATTAAAAGAACAACAATACATATTATTTTTTAATTAAATCAGCTGGCTTGAATATCCTTTTGCCTTTTGTCTTTAAAATGAAATGGGTCCGTTCCTAATGCCAAAAGGTCAACCTAGTCACATGGTCAGATTGTATGGTTTACTCACTTTAATGTTTAAGGTAACACATTCTTAATTCACTCGGAAATATTCCTCAAATAAGGACCAATGATTGGGCATACGAGTCAATAGTGCATGGGTTTCGTTTAAATCCAAAATATTGCTTTCATCTTTGTCTTTTATCCACACATTTTAGGTTGGAGCCTCCATGTTCGCCGCCAATATCGGACCGGAAGTGTTTGTAGGGCTGGCAGGTGGCGGGGCAGTTGGTGGAATCTCTCTCGTCTTGTACGAATGGTTTGTAAGTGGTTATTTTTTAAATCATTTATATCATATTTCATGCTTTTATCAAAAGAATTTGTTCGACACCGTTTTTTTCACAACCTTTAGTCAAAAGTACACTTAGTTGTGTGTAAAAGATTGGTAACTTGTTTACTTCGTGGACTTAAAATAGCGTCAATAATAATTTTGTTCTCATTTATATCGTGGCGCCAGTGTTATGCATGCCCCTTTGATACCAGTCAAAATACATATCTTTGTTCTAGAAAATCATTTCCGGTTTACATGTTTTTTTCCTATTACCTCTAGCGGGCAGGGTCATCACATGATCAATGTTAACGATATAAAACAGATTGCAAATGTCGGCGACCAGGAATGAGCAGGTATTCATGCATTTTTCAGAAGATTACTCTTGTTTTCCACTTTTTATGCCATGTTCCGATATTTATGTGGGACAAAGAACATCCCTCGACTCGAAATTCTCTGCAGGGTCTCGGGGCGAACGGAAATGGAAACAACATTCACCGGCGGTTGCAGAAATTTGATCGTCGGAACATGGTATATAGTGCCTTTGCAAGGAAATATCTGCGTTTTTCTCGTTTGCTAGACATGTGAAAAGCCTTTGCTGAGAACCAGTCTTTTTGTCGAGTCATGGATAGTTCAATCTATAAAAATGTTGACTTCTTTTTTTTCATCAATTGGAAAAGCTTTACTTCAATCAAAATTCATGTTTTTATTTCCATACCTGTTGGTTGTGTTGAAATTCTATGAAAAGAGACATTTACCCGTTCTTCTGTACAGTTAGTATGTCCGTTTTTAAGTCTGTTAATATGACTGAAATGTCGTTTGGCTTCCGTCAATTATTCGTTATTGCATGCGGATAACCAGCAGAATGTTTTGTTCTTTTTCCATGATGGTGGCTTACGCCAAGGCCATTGTCACATGATGTCCTTGGTCAAGGTCACCATAAAAGGCAGCCATTCTTTTCATGTTTAATTTATAATTTATAATTGCCGTCTTCTGATGCTTTTACTTAAAGCAACTGCTAAAACACCATACGAACAAATTGGTCAAACGTATCAATTGCTCTATCAGCAAAGGTCAGACCACGATATGTACTAATTGGTAAAATAAATCTATTGATACAGTATTGGTCAAAGCTATTAAATTTTTCATTTCAGCCTATATTCATCATACTCATGCTTTCCTGGATTTTCTTGCCAGTATTTATATCAGCTCAGGTACGAATATCATCTTCCAAATTCGATTTTTATTGTTGCAAGCATGCATGCCCTTGAAATGTTGAAACGATCAGAACTTTATCTTTTATAAAGGCCGACCATTTTAATTTTGAAATCAAATGAACGTCACAACTGAATATTGCACTAAATAATGGTTATGATGAGGGACATATATCATATATGATGCAATTAATAGTTTTCTGCTTTCATTCTAATTTCCATAGCTGTATGAAACAATCCTCTTTATTGTTTATATTTCGTTTTTATTGCTTCAACATGAAAAATGAAACAATCTTAGTAAGCAATTTGTGTAAATGGGAAACCCGTTATATCCCTCCGCGAAATCACCCAATAATATCAAAACGCATGATAACAACAAATAGTTCACAAATTCAACAAAAATACATCTTCGATGTTCACAGCGTTGTAATGTCAGCTTATAAAAGTAGTTCTGCGATAAGAATGTCTTTCCAATTTGCTCGCATTTGCCAATCACAAATAAGAATTTAGATTTGTAAATTCCCGCCAAACTTATTTTCTTTTTCCCATATTACTACGACGCAGAAACATCGTTCAGGTGTGTGACCATAATGAATTTCATAATATCATTCCGCGCAGGTTTATACGTTGCCTGAATACATGGAGAGGCGATATGGCGGGAAACGGCTACGTCTGTATCTCAGCTGCTTGTCAATCACCGTAAACACTGTATCCAAACTCGCGGTAAGTGGACTTACAATAATTCATGACGGTTTAAGAATACTTGTATTTTCCTATTGATAGAAATCTATGTACAAATAAATCAACAGAATCGTTTTACAATATTTCAAATAGTGAGCGTGTAAATTGTACACAACTAGCGAAAATTATGTATTTCGTCATAAAGTTGAGGAAAAGCCGCGTGGCAATCCTAGAATTAACATAACTACTTAATCTTTGATCATTCCAAAAGATTGACAAATGAATTATGTTGTTATTCTTTGTTTTCGAGATTACACCACTAGAAGAACTGTATGATTCTATGTATGTAATGTATCAGATAAATTGTAAATGTGGGTATTATGGGCCAGAGGCCTAAATTATCCAATAAACTATTGGCATTGTCATTGTAAATATTACTCATGAAACTTGACCTTACCGCATCTGTTGCAGGCGACTTTAGAGTTACATTGATGTGATTTTATGCCGTGTAGACATTCAACGTTTATTGTAAGTTATGGTACGCTTTTACTCAGAGTCAACAGCTTTTAGGTTAAAAATCTGAAATGACTTGCCAAGGAACATTTCCATGAAACTAGTGTCGTTGATTGAGATCGAACCTGTTGCTCCTGAGTCACATATATACCTAGCTAACCACTGAGGCACAATGAACACCGTAGACGCTAGAAACAACTTTTCTAAAGGATACATTGCTCATAATAAACAATTAATCCTTTCGTCATAATTATTTGAACCAAATATTCCAAAGGGATGTTACATATGAGACCATTTGCAAGTTAAAACAATGCAGTTTTTGTATTGTGATATGATAAATACAAATACCTAATAAACATGTTTATTAGGTCTTTGCTAAATATCATTTAATGAAAAAAAAAACCGCTAAATTAATTCAAAATGGGTTAAAATGTCTAAGTATATTCAGACGGTAAGCAATGAATTACAAAACCCTTGCAACGCTTTTCGATCTGACTACACATTTTTACTTGTTTAGAAGTTCTAGATGCTAAGACAAGATTTTTTTTCTCCCAATAATGAAAACATTGACATTGATATCATTGAAAAAAATATGAGTAAAGAAATAAAAACCATAAAAAGCTGAAAACAAACGTGTACGTAAATAATATGCCATTATATTAAACATGCATGCTGTATACATTGTATTTATATCTACTTATTTTTTCAGACTTGTATGTTTTCTGGAACATTGTTTCTACAACTCGTTCTCGACTGGAACATGTACATATCACTGGCAGTTCTAATACTGGTCACAATGGCGTTCACTACGCTAGGTTTGTCTGTTTCATTTCATTTGTATGCCTTTTGGGGTTAGCACCGCTCCAATTATTTCGTCAAGTATATCGGGATGCAAGTTAAGATGTCTATGAACCTTTGACACAACCCAGCCCCCTTTCTTTGAAAGGAAAAAAAAAGAGTTGTGGTTTTAAAGACGTTTTCAGCACTATTTCAGTCATACCGTATTGCTGACGGTCATAACGCTGCGGTCAACACACTATCCTACGTTCCTGGTATTTCGACATGTCGGTTTTTTATCATCATATTTGTACTATTGAAAAGAAACGGTTGTCAAAAGATCTGACAGCACCGACTTTTAGCCCAATAGCACCAGTCTTAGGTTTGTTCGTTGTGCTTGACCCATCCCATATTTTATTCGACGTCCTTTCGATGTGTTGTTTTGAGCTACAGCGAAGATTTTCATCGAATGCTTGGACGAAGACTTGGAATTTGCTCAAACATCTTTGGTTTGTTCCATTATGGCGTCATGCAAGATGCTTAACAGTGATTTTTTTCTAAATTGAATCAATGGGCTTTTTAAAATGAATGAAAGTAATGAGTTTTTTGGAAATTTTATGAGATTTTTTGGGCCAAAAAATATCACTTGCTTAACTATTTTTCACTGAAATAAAGTGGCAATTTCCCTCACATTTTAACATGCAACTACAATGCGTTTGTATGTAACTTATCATGCAACTCCAATGTGTTTTTATGTAAAAGACCTACTTTGTCTTCGTAACATGCATTGATCAATGAACAAACATTGTGTTTGAATGTTAAACTATCTAGATTCTCTCGTACAACTGTCCCGATGTGATGTCATGAACTGGTAATGCATATCTCATTGAGCTGCACTAGGTTTTCATTTAAAGGAGAAAAGGTTTTTTCCTAATGAACATGTTTAAGTTTTGAACATGATTTTCAAGAGACTTGAATGATGCTATGTACGTTCAGAAATTACATTGAAGTGTTAATTCTCATGGTAACTCACATGGAGCTTTCTGTGTTCTTAACATGTTCCATTAGAGAATTTCTTTTGAAATCTAAATCGGAAGGATTGAAGTCTATTACACACGTAATGATATTCTCATGAAGTGGTAGAGGTGAAATAAGGAAGCTACACCTGGTGTCCTTTTCAAGAAGCTGTTGATGATCTAGATAATTTCTTATGGCATTAATTACATTTGCAGGAGGTTTGAAGGTCGTTATATACGTGGGGACCTTTCAGACAGCGATGATGGTGATAGGCGCAGTCTGTGTCATGGTCATAAGTAGGTATATATGACTTATATTAGCTTTCACTTAGCCCATTCCCTCTAATGATATATAACGTATGGTCCGAACTGAATGTCAGCTATTCAGATGTATTGTATATAAAAACAGCATTTACAAGTATAAAAAGAACATTTAACTGTACGGAAAAATCATATTTAAGATGTGTGGAAAATACCAAATCAAATGTTGCAAATATCACGTTTAAGATTTATGGATATGCCATTTGAAATTAGAAAAGGGCAATTTAAATGTATTGAAAATAATATCTAAGATGTTTTGAAATAATAAAAAAGAAGAAAACATTAAAAGCATATGAAAAGGGATAATAGAAATGTACGGAAGATGGTTGGAAATCACCTTCGAAATGTATAAAGATAACAGTTTTAAAGATATATGAAAAAATATGTTTTTAAAATGTATAAAACAAAATACTTTCATATGCTAATTAGTAGCGACCAGCAAGTTCCTCTGTGACTATTAACTAAACTTGAAATTATAAGACCTCTCTGCATGTGAACAAATCTCTGAAACGATATATTTGAATACTCATGTGAGGTAGTCTTTTGGCATAAAAAGTGAATGCTGATGACTCTGATGGCAGTTTTGTATTTCCTCATCGACTAGAGCCTAGTTATGGTATTATGATACTATGGACGTTATTTGAAAAAAAAAAGAAAAGACCCAGAGAAATTAACAACAAAAACCAATTAAGTCAAACCAATTATGCGTGGGATGCCATTTTTTATGGGGCTGTTTTGATACTCCTACTTCATTTCAGGTTTTGTCAAGGTGGGTGGATACTTGAACCTGGAACCACAATACTTCGAGGCCATCCCGGGGAACTTCAGTAACATCACGGCGACATGTGGGCTCCCGCGGGAGGACGCCTTTCACGTATTTCAGAGCCCATCATCAGGGGACCAGCCCTGGCCTGGGCTCGTTTTAAGGGCCTCCATCGGGGAGGTGGCGCTTTGGGGCTGTAACCAGGTAGTTATATCTGCCTTTAAGATTGGCTGTGACCAAAAATTTATATCTGTTTTTTTTTGACCAGAAAGTTAAATCTGTTTTCTAATTGGCTGTAACCATGAGTTCGTGTCTGCTTTTTAATTGGTTGTTACCAGGTATTTATTTTGGTTTTAAGATACCATTTTAAACCTCATTTTATCAGTTTCATCGGGTAAAAGCAACTACAGTCGTTGTCAGTGTCCTTGTTAATCTTAAAACCATAACGAGGAACAAACACGTTAAAAAGTAGATCAAATGAGCACCTTACAAATGTGCACTTCTCAGAATGACATATGGTTAAGTGTAGTACTATTTTTTTTTATCAAATTCATTTATGTATACGTGTAAAGAAAATGTGTAAGAAGGGAAAACAATCTTTTTATTTACGGCCCTATGTTTCAGGCCGTAGTCCAGCGTGCCATTTCAGCTCGCTCCCTCTCTCACGCCAAAGGTGGTACCCTGTTACTGGGAGTGTTAAAACTACTTCCGCTTTTCCTGATGATACTTCCGGGTATGATTAGCAGGGTATTGTTTACAGGTAAGACCCATCTCAACCCAATTTGTTTGATGTTTTTTGGCTTGTCCAAATTGAAAGCATAAACGGACGGCAATCATATATGTTTTTTTATTAGAGTATGATTGATAGAAATCTAGGTATTGGGTAGACACCAGTGTAACTAACGGCAGCACATTTTGTAACATAGGCCGATACTATTATGCATTGACAAAATACATCGCAAGAAAATCAGTAAAAAAGAAAGCAAGAACAGACGGCAATTGTAAAACAGGGAAAATGGCACTTCCTCTTCTAAGATAGTGGTTAGAGATCATTGTGAGTAAAGGTTGCATATATTGTAACATAGGTAATACTATTATATGTTGACAAAGAAACATGGATAAAAAGAGGAATTACTATTACAAACAGGACCAATATGTTGTGTAAGCAGTCGCTAAACTATTCCCATTAAACAAATTCACCTATGGTCAAGGACGAATACATCTATATACTTCACTATTGAACAAGGGTATAAACAATTTTGTATTGGCAAGGAAAGAAGAATTAATCAAACACCATACAGAACTAACATCCTCATGTACAAATACTTCTCACGGCCAGACCTTTTGATTATGAAAGAAAGAGTGATTTCAAGTCTCGCATTAAATGTCTGGTCTTTGAGTAGTCATAGATCGGTTCACAACGCAAATTTTAGAGACTCTTTCTTTACACAGGTTTCTAAGATAAGCCTGTGTGTAGATTTGTTTGAGACAAAACATGTCATTTTCAGATGAAGTAGCCTGTGCGACGCCTGCTACTTGTGAAGCATTCTGTGACAACCCTGTTGGCTGCAGTAACATGGCATATCCGATGCTGATTACGGAATTATTGCCTGTAGGTATGTTGGCAATGTTAAAATCGGTTAATCCCCATTGTCCCAAACTAAGAACTTGAATTTTAGACTAGTCTACACAGTAGTATCATGCTTAAACGCACCTGTAGCAAAATACTTATCCCTTTCCCAAACAACAAATCTTCGACTTTCCCAAATTAAAAGTTTGCAGACGACATTTCAAAATGTGATGAAATTGAACAATATTCTTCAGAAAGAGCAGAAAACCTTGTGGGAAAAGGAAAAAAATGCTCGTTACGAGCAATTTCTTCATTTCCCACAATGTTTTTTAAATTGGTCTGCAACAAAGTCGTCAAATGTCGTTATTGTTTGGGAAAGGGTTAAGAAGCCATCCTGAATAAAGAAGAAATTGCATGTGACAAGAAATATCTATGCAATACCTTTAAAATATATGTCGTTAATACATTTTGATTGTTTACTATAGACTTATACGACACAATTCTACTTCATACTTTGAAACTTACCATAATTACACGATTCTCTGGTTCATTTATTGATGTTTATGTTTGTTTTGTTTTAGATTTTATTAAAAAGTGGCACAACCGGGAAACACAGTTAAAATCAACAAATTTTCAGTTAAATTGCTATGCCCACCTCATAATGGATTGACAGTCTAGACGGACGGAAAAAACATTGAAATTCACTGATTCAACCAAATGACTTACTTGTTTAACTAATTCAAATCTACATTAACCATGATTTTAAGAAACATGGAAAGGAGACCTTGTGATATCAAGTTCAGTATCAATACAATCTGCGGTTGCAGGTTTAAGGGGACTACTTTTAGCCATCATGGTGTCCGCCATTATGACGTCACTAACGGCCGTGTTCAGCAGTGAGAGCACCGTGTTCACTATGGACATCTGGCGGACAGTGAGGCCGGGAGCAAAGGAAAGAGAACTCTTGATTGTCGGAAAGTGAGTCATGTGATTAATGCTTCATTTTTTTTTCAATGGGTTATAAAGTTTCTGAAATAAAACCTAGTTTTAATGTAGGAAATAATTGATTTGACCTCACACTTAGAGAAATGTGTACTCATACGCGTATGATAATGCAATGCTAGTCTTTTGTTTTTTTTGCATTGAAATCGGTAAAATATAATAACTTAATTACCGGTGTAATGGCCATTAAACGTCTTTATGTTGTTGTTGTTGTTGCTGTTTTCCATTGTATATCTTTTCAAAAGTACGTCAGCTATATTATATAGTCCAGACACAATCCTGTGTCAAGTATCATGAAGTATGTTGTGAATATCTTAAACATAAGTCCTAAAATGATTATGAAACAAGATTCAAAAGAATATATGTTTAACTCCATAGCAATTTGCCTATACATGTATATTTTGTATTTGTTATTCACTGTAAGAATTTTTGCAATAAGATATGTTTAAAATGAAGCGATTTGAAGCACGAGTAAACTAACTACCATACATCATCATTTCAGGTTGTTTACACTCGTCACATGCGTTATTGCGGTAGGGTTTGTCCCGCTCGTCAAGGTTTTCCAACACGGACGGCTGTTTAACTACATGGTTGCCATATCCGGGTACCTTTCCTCACCGCTTAGTGTACTGTTTCTACTCTCCATGTTCTGGAAACGAACGACGGAATCGGTAACTGTTTAACCTTTGGTAAATTAATTAGATTTGATTTGATTTATTATACATGTATATCGAGTGTTTAACAAGTTATATTCTAGATTGAATTCTCTTAGATTAAACTCTTTGATCTTCTTCCTGGATTCGTCATCAGTATTCGCGTCGAATGTTGAATACTGAAAGGTCGTTCAGTTGATTACGATACACAAATGAATCGTACCTACGATCAGAAGACACATTGGTAGGGATTCATTCTTGCATCAAGTTTTACACCCAATTTACTCTAAAAAATTCGTCGTTAAACATAAAAGCCGAGGCTGTTCCGATTGCGATACCAGGCCTAGTTTTCGTATTTCTATTTACAGGGAGCCTCGTTTTCGTTTTTCTGTTTTCAGGGAGCTTTCTGCGGATTGGTTGTTGGTCACGTGTTGGGTATAGCCAGACTGGTTGCCGAGCTTGTTCACCCGGAACCAGCATGCGATGTGGATGACGACAGACCAACATTCCTGCGGGACGTTCACTACTTGTACTTCGTACAGATACAGCTCGTCTGTACGCTACTAGTAACTGTGATATTGTCCCTTTTGACGACACCAAGACAAGGAATAGAGGTACGGTACGATTATATGTAGTATAGGACTTTTTCGTGTTACAAAACAGTGACCTATATAATATTATTAAATGTGCTTGTTCACATGAGCGAAAAATTTAATGCCAAAATAAAATATTGTAACATTACAGCTGAATATTTGGTTACAGGACAGAAAAACTGAAAGTCAAATTAAAATGCCGTTTAAACATTACAGCTGTATTGTTGTTCACAGAAGAAATAATTTGAAAGTCAAAATAGAATAAACAATACAGCTGCGTAATTGTTTGATATACAATCAAAAGAAGCTTTTGAAAGCATAACCAATTCAGGAAGCGTCAGTTTATCTAAATATATACAGCTTATATGAGGTAGATCTTCTAACAACTGGACCATGGTGAATTATCAACCAACATTGTAAGTCCAAGTAAACATACCTTGATTCTATCTGGCCGGAGACCTGTTAAACAATAATACTCCAGGTACTTGTCCATCACATTAAACACTTGGCCACTAAGAGCCAAATGGTGAATTATCAACCAACATTGTAAGTCCAAGTAAACATACCTTGATTCTATCTGGCCTGAGACCTGTTAAACAATAATACTCCAGGTACTTGTCCATCACATTAAACACTTAACCACTAAGAACCAAATGGTGAATTATCAACCAGCCTACCAAGTCCAAGTAAACATACCTTGATTCTATCTGGTCTAAAACCCGACAAACAATAACACTCCAGGTACTTGTTCATCACATTAAACACTTGGCTACTAAGAACCAAATGGTGAATTATCAATCAACCTACCAAGTCCAAGTAAACATACCTTGATTCTATCTGGTCTAAAACCCGACAAACAATCATCTCTAGGTACTTGTCCACCATATTAAACACTTGGCCACTAAGAGCCAAATGGTGAATTATCAATTAACCAACCGCGTCCAAGTAAACATACCTTGATTCTATCTGGTCCAAAACCCGACAAACAATAATACTCCAGATACTTGTCCATCACATTAAACACTTGGCCACTAAGAACCAAATGGTGAATAATCAACCAATCTACCAAGTCCAAGTAAACATACCTTGATTCTATCTGGTCCAATACCCGACAAACAATAATACTCCAGATACTTGTCCATCACATTAAACACTTGGCCACTAAGAACCAAATGGTGAATTATCAACCAGCCTACCAAGTCCAAGTAAACATACCTTGATTCTATCTGGTCCAATACCCGACAAACAATAATACTCCAGATACTTGTCCATCACATTAAACACTTGGCCACTAAGAGCCAAATGGTGAATTATCAATTAACCAACCGCGTCCAAGTAAACATACCTTGATTCTATCTGGTCCAATACCCGACAAACAATAATACTCCAGATACTTGTCCACCATATTAACCACTTAGTCACTAAGAGCCAAATGGTGAATTATCAACCAACATTGTAAGTCCAAGTAAACATACCTTGATTCTACCTGGCCGGAGACCTGTTAAACAATAATACTCCAGGTATTTGTCCACCATATTAAACACTTGGCCACTAAGAGCCAAATGGTGAATTATCAATTAACCAACCGAGTCCAAGTAAACATACCTTGATTCTATCTGGTCCAAAACCCGACAAACAATAATACTCCAGGTACTTGTCCATCACATTAAACACTTGGCTACTAAGAACCAAATGGTGAATACTCAACCAACCTACTGAGTCTAATTTTGTTTCCTATTACTATTCTTCAGTGAATATCATGTATTTCACGCTTTTTGATTAAAATGCATATAAATTCACTGTTTTTACAATCTTTCAGTAACTTTTCTTCATTGCATATCATTTAACAGTACAGATGTTGTGCAGTTTTAAATAGATCAATTTTCTAACTTCCAAAATTCCTCACATCAGTGAACAAGTAACTTGAATACAGGATGATTTAAAGCTTTCAGGCGTAACATGGTGGACCAGGCAAGACGTTGAACATAACAGAAAGGAAATGGTCGAGACAAATAAACCTGAGGCGAACTATTATGCTGACGACGCCACAACAACTTTCCAAGTCAACTCCCGTTCTGCTTTAGAGCACCGGAAAAAGGAAACTCAAACCGGTGAAAGCGTTAAAACTGAAAACCGTGATGTTCACGGGGAAGACGAAATTCCGGTATCAGTTTCGCGTGAGTGACTTCTTTTTTTAAACCCAAGCCAATCATTTCGAGGTTCTGAATCCCGAATTATCAAGTTCTTTTATTGACTTTTATTAAAGCCCATTTAAAAAGTCTCAGTTGTGTATATTCATAACTTCAAAATTGATGTGACAAAAAGAGGATGATTTAAGTTCCAAAATAATTGTTTATCAACTCAATGACTTTAACAACATGCGCACAACATAATAACGCCTAATCATTTCTTCTGACATAAAGTGGTCATTTAATTGTTTTTTTTTAAAAAATAAGTCTCAATATAAACTGAAACATGTTGGTACGTCATTAGCAAAGAGGACCCAAATGGGACATGTATCAGAAACTTACTATTACTATAACTTATATACCTGGGTACCGTTTTATTAAACAGTTTACGCTTAAGATTTGCGTGAGTCTAAAACAACAATTCCTCTTATTTCAATATTGGGCAAAGCTCTCCGAGACGCTTCCAATGACGTGTCACATTGCAATATTGTATTTTTATTGAATATACTATCCATGTGTATCAATTATGATACATTTGGATAGTATCTTCAATGAACTAATATTTTCCGTAAGTTGTTTTGTAAAACGGTACCCTGATCTTTAAATAGTTCTTGATCATGTGAAACAAGATGAGACTGGTGACGTAAAAGCGTGCTGCTGGCGATTGATGAAGAATTTGGCGGGAACCAATGACGAACATGTTGCCACCATCACACAAGATCGCGAAGCACAGAAGACATATTTAACCCAGGACAGAAACGCATCTAATGTGTTAAATCTTCTTGGTGTAATGCTTATGCTGACAGTTGCCTTTTTAACGGGTTTCTATAGATAAATCTTAAAGCCAATGACTCCGACTTTCTGATCTGGCTTTCAATAATGAATTAAAAAGGCTTGTCGGGCATTGTAAAAAAAAGAAAAAAAGAGAAAAAAATGTGTTTCCTGCTGGGCTTGTAAAGGTTCTACTTATCTATCCAAATGTTAATATCCTCGATTTTGATTTATAGCTTTTATAGATCTGACTCATTTTTAAAGGACCACACAAAAAGGACCAAAGGACACATCTGATCTGACGATCATCTTAAAAATACGAATTTGGTAAAATTTTATAATTCATAAGTTTTATATATTTACTAAATATTCAGATTTATAACATATTCAGGGCGTTCGAAGAAAATTGCGACGTTAATCTAGTTGCATCCTTAAAAAAAACTTGGTAAAGGTTTATAATTTATAACGTTCATAATATATAAGTTTTATGTATTTATTCACTTTTCAAATGTATTACATATTTAGGGCTTTCGAAAGGAAATTGAGATAAATATCTAGTTGCCTCCATGGGGTGGTTGGGGCCCTCCGGCGGGGGAACACACACAGCCCCCATCGACACAATGGGCCTCTTCCCGCATATGTGGATCGTTATGGTTATTCTGGCAGTGTTTACAGTCGCTGGCAATCAGGCATGGGGGCCCTAGAAAAGAAACAAAACACAATACAATACAAAAATCTTTATTTCCCGTAACTTTGGCCTCCGGCCCATTATACAAGTATATTATGACATTTATGATACATAAACAGACATAATACAATCTACATGTATGTTGAAACGGAAAGCCTGTTACATTTCATCACGACATTAGCACATACCAAATCAAGAGATATCAATTGTATCTTAACACGACAATAATTACACGTTAATTAAACGACTATTTGATAGAGTTGCACGACGCCATTACTCCAAGGATAGGTGTGGAAGAAAGTCTATATTTATCACGTCAATCGTATCTACTCGGCAATCCCCGTAACAAGTCGGTAGATATACCTCGTAGGCAGTACATTGATACACCAGAAATCCTGGGGTAGGCCTAATTCGCCTTATTTCCGGCGGATAACGCAAAATGCACACAGGCACTAGATATGTATTTAAATACACACAAATTGGTTATATATCACAATTAAATGTTTTTTTTACCCTTTTCATTAAAGATGATCATATGAACACATCTTTGTTTCATATTTTGTCAATCAGCTCTTTCCGGTAATCCCCGGCTTGTGACGGGGATTGCCGAGTTGATACGATTGGCCCTTCGTTGCTGACCTACTTTCAAAAATGGCTCCCCATTACCTCCGAGGTTATTTTAAGAAATGACCGAAGTGTTCCGAATGTTATCACGTATTACGTCAGGGCAATTCTACATAGTGCCACTACTAACTATTTGATTACCTCATTTGTTTTACATCGATTGTGAAGGAAGCTTAAAGCCTGTTCGAAGGCACGCTCGATGAATGCTTCCTGGATACTTTACCAGTACTAGCACCGATTTGTAGGTTAGTCCCGGAAATTTTCACCTCGCTCGACGGGGATTCGAACTCGGGACTCTCGGTACAAGAGGCCGACGCTATACCTATGTACCACTGTTGCCAATTTGTCGGATTCATTATAAAAAAAACATGTTTTTTTTTCATTTACATATTTATGTGAGTTTTTAAATCGCGTCAACATTATGTCAGTTATTTTGCATACCTGACTCATAAAGATGGAGGAATAGCCTATAAAAACAACGGTGGGCTTGTCAAGCCGGGTAGAACCACCGGCATCAGTAAGCCAGCCAGAAGACACATCTCGTTTGCCTTGTTTCATAGAGCTTTAAGCCACAGCAACATATTAACATAGCCTAGCTTATAAGTGATGGAGAAAGACACCATTAATAAAACGACCTATAAGGTCACGATTAAACAACCTAATTCGACAAACTGTCTATTTTTTAGTCGAACGAGAGAAGAGAGAATCGTCCTCTTACAATCACAGAAACAGTCCTCGCATGAACTCAAGTAGTGGAGGGGCGGGGCTTGTGATTTTAAGGACCTCCTCCCCAAGGTCAAACGTATTGTAAGGTCACAAGCGATTTCAGACCGTATTCTTTATCAGACCAAACGTGTTGAACACCGTAAATCTGCTTCATCACACTAATATTACCGCATCTGTCGGTGACGTTACAAACAACTGTGTAAAGCGAAAAAATTGCTTTCGATGCGAAATTATTCCTTTTGCCACAAACCGTCCAAACCAAATATCATTAAGAATATGTGTTTTTATCGTATCTTCTGCTGTTGCTTTCAATTTTGACTAGCGACAATTTCCCGTATTTTGAGAATGAGTTAAGGCAAGATATGCCTTAAAGGTGCTTGTTCACAGAAGAGAAAGATTGAAAGTCAAAATTAAATGTCGTTGAAACAATACAGTTTTATTGTATTGTTTGGTATGCAATTCGAAGAAGAAGCTTTTGAAAGCATGATTAATTCGGGAAGCGCTTTTTTATTTTTTGTATGTAAAGTCTGTATGCAGTGGATATCAAAAGCGATGCCAGGCTTTTGTATTAAAATACGTGCTAAATCAACGTATACACACTTTAAAAAGATAAAAACGATCTAATTTTGCTTCCGATAACTATTCTTCAGTGTGTATCATATAACTGTACACCTGTTGTGCAGTTATATAGAAATAAATCTTCAACTTCCCAATTTCCTCAAATCTGTGAACAAGCATGTCCTTTAATGTATAAAAAGACAAACCAAAGGTCAAAGAGGTCAAATCGGGGTCAAGGTCACACTTACCACATGTGCACTCGTCATGTTCGCATATCACTACGCTGTTCGTCCCCGAGCAACTCGTACTTGTACATCGGGACGTGTCAAATTGCTGACACGATTCTCCATTCACCAAGGCTGAAAGAAAATACGGGACGACCACGTATAAGTAAAAAAACTCAAAATACAGGTTTACTATTTTATATTCTTCTCTGCTTTAGTACAATATATCTCCGCCGTAGTGTTCTCTTCTGTTTATTCGGTTCTGTGTATTCCACGGGGCTTGTCTCTCAAAGATTCGTAACTTTACGTCTACGTTTACAAAATTGTCGTAACTGTTGAATATCAAAGTTTGTTTTCGTTGATGAAAGTAGGTATGCGTTTGGAAGTACGATTAAATATTTCACAGGTAGGACCCATGTTCCGTTCGCGTCTAAGTTCACGCTTTTCTGGTGTATCATTCTCCTCGTTACATTCAAATTTACGCTTACGAGGAAATCTAGCGTGCGCGCCTTGTTGGATTGAATAGCCTACGGGTGGATACAGGCGCATCCCAGGACAAAGGACAGCAAAAGTTCACCGTCCAAATCACTATCTCAATGATTGGGATGTCAACTTTTTTAAATAAGTTGCCATGCATGCTTACCGAGAAAATGACAACATAGATTTCTAAAGTAAAGAATTACAAGATTATTGACAGCTTCCAATCCAATTCATCAATCGCTATGAAATACACCTCGGATATAAGTGTAGGCAATCGTATCAACTCGGCAATCCCCGTCACAAGTCGGTAGATATACCTCGTAGGCAGTACATGAATACACCAGAAATCCTGGGGTAATTCGCCTTATTTCCGGCGGATAACGCAAAATGCACATAGGCACTAAATATGTATTTTAATACACAAAAATTGGTTATATATCACAATTGAATAGTTTGTTTACCCTTTTCATTAAAGATGATCATATCAACACATCTTTGTTTCATATTTTGTCAATCGGCTCTGTTCGGCAATCCCCGGCTTGTTACGGTGATTGCCGAGTAGATACGATTGGCCCTTCGTCGCTGACCTACTCAATCGGAACTCTTCGGGTATTTCCGTGAGCTGTGAAATACACCTCGGATATAAGTGTAGGGTTACAATTTTTCGGGTAAATCGGCATCCGCCGATGAACACCTTTTCTAATCGTGCATGTTAAGTAGTTCAATATGTATGGGAGTGTTGGACATCCTTTTTAATCACTTTTGATCAGTAACTCATACCAAATGGCGAACTTGTTGTTGTGACATGTATACTTGTTTCCCTTATCAAATTTAACGACTTTTTGGATTTTACAGTCAAGATCTATTTTTAGAAACGAAAGAAAGTGACGTCATTCTCGCGGGAAACAATATGGCGTCATCCCTATTATTTCAGAGGTGTTTTCTATTGGATAAACCCGATGTGCTCAGATTGTGACCTACTTTCAAAAATGGCTCCCCATTACCTCCGAGGTTATTTTAAGAAATAGCCGAGGTGTTCCGAATGAAGTGTAGGGTTACAATTTTTCGGGTAAATCGGCATCCGGCAATTAACACATTTTCTAAGCGTGCAAGTTAAGTAGTTCAATGTGTATGGAAGGGTTGGACATCCTTTTAAATAATCTTTTTATCAGTAACTCATACCAAATGGCAAAATTGTGGTTGTGACATGTAAAGTTGTTTCCTCAATCAAATTTAACGACTTTTTAGATTTCACATTTAAGATCTATTTTTAAACACGAAAGTCAAGTGACGTCATTCCGCTGGGAACCAATATGGCGTCATCCCTATTATTTCAGAGGTGTTTTCATTTGATAAACCCGATGTGTTCAGATTGCCCATTCATAACAGTAAAGAATTAACAAAGAGCATCTTGCAGATCTTACATACTGTTTAAACGGTTTTATTTTGTAAACAATAATCTAAACGTATACTGAGATGTGACATAACTTGAAAGCATTATCACTTTGGTCTTTCGAAATGTTTAACCAATCTCGTCACGTGACGCTAGCAAGGTGCGCGAGACAGAATTCCCGGGTCTATTTATAAATCAGCTTTCCCAAAGAAGCGCTGAAAGACATGAAGGCTCACTTGAAATAGTTCAACGAAATCACTGGATTTTAGCAACTTAAAAGAGGGTAAACTGAATATTGTTTTTGGTTTAGTTACAGTTATTGTTCACATCAAATTTCTAGCGTCTATTACCCCCATAACCCAAAATCGGAGTAAGTTTCCTTAATTGTTTAAATGGCTAATTCGTTGAACAACGTTAGGCCGTCATATATAATCTTTATATTCTTTTTTATGGGCAAAGTTGCAAGTTACTTAGTTATTTACCTTGTTTCGTTGATATCATAAAAAATCGAACAATCGCGTCTAACAATAAATGGTAATAAGACAGTTCAAATCTACTTACCGACTGCGAGTGCAAGAGCGGCTAAGCAAAGTGTAATCTTCATGATTGTTGATAATTGTCTGTGAAGATTCTGTGAATATTTGCTGTTTATATAGGCTTTCTTGTCCAAAAAACGTGATTGTTTTGTTTCTAAATTTATGACGACATGTGAATATATAGCGTGTGAATTCCATCTTCTGGCAGCATGCACGAATCGCACCCATTGATCCACTGCCACACCCAGACGCCATATGTTCTTGCCTGCTTGGCTAACTTTTGATAGTGATATTAAATTTCCATTCGGAACACCTCGGCCATTTCTTAAAATAACCTCGGAGGTAATGGGGAGCCATTTTTGAAAGTAGGTCAGCAACGAAGGGCCAATCGTATCAACTCGGCAATCCCCGTCACTAGTCGGGGATTGCCGAAAAGAGCCGATTGACAAAATATGATACAAAGATGTGTTGATATGATCATCTTTAATGAAAAGGGTAAAAAAACCCCATTCAATTGTGATATATAACCAATTTGTGTGTATTTAAATACATATTTAGTGCCTGTGTGCATTTTGCGTTAGCCGCCGGAAATAAGGCGAATTACCCCAGGATTTCTGGTGTATTCATGTACTGCCTACGAGGTATATCTACCGACTTGTTACGGGGATTGCCGAGTAGATACGATTGATTCAATTTCATTTTAACCCATAGAATGCTGGATAAATTTCTAAAAAAAGGATTGTTGTGAAAGTTTAAATAAAATGAAACAATACAGTGTTTGTATTGTTGTTTGATAAACAATTGAAAGTAGCTTGTGAAAGCATGATTAATTCAGAAGGTGTCAATTAATCTGAGTATTTACAGTTGAAATGAGGTAGCTTTCACGCTTTTGGATTATGATACGTGTGATTTTACTGTATACACACTTAAAAGGGTTTAAAGATGATCAGATTTTGATTCCACTGACTATTCTTCAGTACACATCATACACCTTTGCAGATGTTGTGCAATTTTAAAGAATTCAACTTTAAACTTTCAAATTTCCTCACATCTGTGAACAAGCACCTTAATGTACAAGCATTTTTGCAATCTGAACACATCGGGTTTATCCAATGAAAACACCTCTGAAATAATAGGGATGACGCCATATTGGTTCCCAGCGGAATGACGTCACTTCACTTTCGTGATTGAAAACAGATCTTAAATGTGAAACATAAAAAGTCTTTAAATTTGATTGAGGAAACAACTTAACATGTCACAACAACAATTTTGCCATTTGGTATGAGTTACTGATAAAAGGATTACTTAAAAGGATGTCCAACCCTTCCATACACATTGAACTACTTAACTTGCACGCTTAGAAAAGGTGTTAATTGGCGGATGCCGATTTACCCGAAAAATTGTAACCCTACACTTATATCCGAGGTGTTTTTCACAGCTTACGGAAATACCGAGTATTTCCGATTGGCATTTTTGATGTATATGATTAAACAGTTGGTCAACTCTTTTCGGTTTTATAATGCCTTTCTTGTGTTTCAAAAACACTAGGCCTTCTCTCTAATGTATCTTACCATGATACACTCCTACGAGGTGTCGGTGGGGCTCTAATTCGAAATTACTGGGTTACAAATTACAAGTCGACTTCTTAAACCACTAGGCTATGAACATTTGTAGAGACAACAATAGAATGTCAAGTGGATCCTCTCATAAAGGGTGGCACTAGATACAATAACGCAAGTACACCAGTTTGAAATAAAAAGGAAATAATACGGAACAGGGGACTTGTTGTAAATGGTAGTGTTTAATTAGTTTGAATAAGTGTTAAACTAAAGGAGGGACACACTGTAACCATTGTTTTCAGACATTACGTAAAAAGTTAAAGGATATTTGTGATAAAAATGACATAGTGCTCAGCTTTAACGTCTATTTGCAGGATCGGTTTTCGGCAAATACCATAACCGCAGCCTTTCGGAACTTTTAAATTGTGTGTCGTTTTATATTTGTTTTTACTCTGAAATCGGAATTGTTTCTTGTGTTAACGTCCCATAGAGCGACAGCATAAAGAACAAACTTGTTGACGTTATTCGGCTGACCTTTGTCTTCGTGGGTTTCACATGACGAGCTACTTACTTCGAGGGGTCAGATTAGAAAGGTCAAACATATCTCTGAGATATCCTTATTTATACACATAGAAGGCATTGTGGTCAGTACGTATACATGTATGTGCTTCAAGCGCCATAGTAGATTTCCATCAAAAGATCAATCTGTGAATCAGATGTTATCATCTACCTTTTTATATGATATTATGATAAATTGGTAAATGCTTTAATTCAGTTACCAATCAATTTCTCTTTGTATCTTGTTGTTTCATTAAGTTGTACATTTATCTATTTTTTTTTCATTTCTTTTACTCTGATTATCTGTTTATGATGGCTCTCTGTTTATTCTTTCTTTGTCCTTTTTTTAAATTTGAATTAATAGCAAAAATGTAAATCAACATTCGTGTATGTGACTCGTTTAGTTCTTGAAGATAACAAGAAACGAATCAAAACCGTGACATACTTTGCCCTATTGAAATCGCTCGTTCCTAGATTTAGGCCATACACACAGTAAACAAATTTTGCAGGATATCAATGTCCCTTACTCTTCATGCAATACGACTGTGTTTATTCCGTCTATTCATTCAAGCCCTTAATCCATTCCTGCATTAAAATCTGTACATCTAAAAAAACTGATAAGAGATAACCTTAGGTCCTGGGGCCTTTCTCATTAACATTAACATTCGTAATTTACGTCAACGTTTAAAAAATATTCGTAACCATTGAATCTCAAAGGTGATTTTGCTTTTTTGTGTGAATGAAAAAAATCGACATGTGTTTAAAAGTAATACTGTATGATACATATTTCACAGTAATGACTCATGTTCTGTTCACATCTTAGTAATCTTTTATTTTTCCTCCTAAAATTTACGCTTACAAGAAAATCTATCGTACGAATCGTTGTGAGACAGGGGCCATTACTCCGGGCTGAAAAAGGGACAATCTCCTGTGCAGAGTTATTGTTCGTTCCTCATAAAAATGTGGGAGCGAAGCGGAACTTTACTCTGGTAGAGATTAGAAAAGGGAAAGATAGAAAGTGAACTCCCATTAAGGTACTGACTAAAACTCCGACCATATGACTTTTTTCACAGAACAGAGCGACCTTGTCATTTTTACTGACGTCTGGTGGAATCTAGGTCGTCATGGGAAAGCTTAAAGACCTAGTTAGATACACCATTGGCTAGATCGTGGTGTGTAGAGATATCATTCTCTGACAAAATGCGAATGTTCGACCAGATAAAATCTTCGTTAATAATTGTGCTTCACATTGCTCAATCGGAACTACTCGGGTATTTCCGTGAGCTGTGAAATACACCTCGGATATAAGTGTAGGGTTACAATTTTTCGGGTAAATCAGCATCCGCCAATTAACACATTTTCTAAGCGTACACATTAAGTAGTTCAATGTGTATGGAAGTGTTGGACATCCTGTTAAATTATCAGTAACTCATACCAAATGGCGAAACTGTTGTTGTTACATGTATTGTTGTTTCCTCAATCAAATTTAACGACTTTTAAGATGACACATTAAATATCTATTTTTAAAACGAAAGTAAAGTGATGTCATTCTCGCGGGAAAGAATATGGCGTCATCCCTATTATTTGAGAGGTGTTTTCATTGGATAAACCCGATGTGTTCGGATTGCACATTGCTATGCAGTCCTGATCAAACTCCCAACAGCGGTTACCTCCCCTGAAATTCTCTAACTCCTGCCAACACATATAAAAGGGGACTGGAATAAGCTCATTTACCAACTAGATTTTTTTTGTGCTTTTTTTTTAATCTTTGTTTTTTCAGAGAGGGTCTGCACCCTTTGATCTTATTTCTTGTAACATGCATGAATCTGACATCGTATTTGAACTGGAACTATGCTGGTGCGGTGAATAAACCAAATGGCATTACGAAAAATAATACAGCAACGAAATCGACTTATTTAGTCTGTGTCACGTGTCCTGATATGATTTCGTCCATCATACGTGAACACAATTTTGGATAGAAGAAATAGATAACAAGACTGTACGAAAGAAATTACACACAAATGTCATCCCTTATCAGCCTAAACTCATACACTCAGTCGGTAGATGCTCGACTTGGAATATAAATGTCCTTTATTCGAGACGTGGCACTGTCAATATTCAAAATTAAAATTCATTACGTGGGAAAGCTGTCAGCCGGTTGGAAAGAATATCGAAGAGTCCTCATAAGGAAATTTCAGGGATAGATGCGCTGACCCTTGACATAATTTTGACAACGGCGTTAAATTGTCTCACACCTCTCTCATATATTTTTTTTAAATTCAATGGATATGAAGACAACATTAAAACATACAAACTCGTTCTTTGTTAAGCATACGGCATATTTGTCTTGCATATTTAGTAAAATGACACATTTGTCTTGCATACATAGTAATCTGTTTAAACGGTTCATTTTGTAAACAATGATCTATTTTTCTGCCATTTGGAGTGATTAAAGTGAGTATGAGACTCTAGACAGCCAGAAAAATGCATCATTTTAATCACGTAACGCCAGCAGGAATGTACCAGAGAACAACCAGACGGCTACTCATGCATTGACGTTTTCAATCAAAGCACTGAAAGGAATGAATGTTCATTTCACATTTTCTAATAGAAACACAGGTTTCCAGCAAATGTAAAACAAAAAAGGAAACTAGTCATTATTTAGCCATAAATCACACATTCAACATTTGTTACTCAAACAAACAGAACTTTTGAGAAAGACTCTTTCAACCCGAATTCTATTATTCGTTCCATATCAGACAGCAAAGTTCGTCTTGGCCGATCTGTATCTATATTTAGATCACATGTAGAGAATCACGTTTTCTCACGTGTCGGTCTATATATAGAAACAAAGGTGTCACGTTTCGACAAGGAGTCCTATAAAAGAAACAACTTTAAATCCAGATTTTCACAGACGATACTCAACAATCATGAAGATAACACTTTGTTTAGCAGCTCTAGCAATTGCTCTTGGTATTTATATTCCATTTATTTAGATTAAAATATTTCATTTATTTTGATTAAAACTTTTTTTCTTGCAAACGAGATCGTTTTACATTAAAAAGCAATAGTATTTTTTGGAACTAGCAATGAAGTATAAAAAAGCTGATCTTGGTTAAATTTCGCTTTATTTCGAAATAATTATTGAATTTATTTATTTTGATTAAAATCATTCTTTCTTGTAAACGAGACCGTTTTACCTTTAGCAGCAATGAACATTTTTTAAACCAACACTGAAGTATGCAAAATGCTGATCTTGCTTACATTTCGCATAAGAATGGTCAAATTTTGTTTGTTTCGTCTTTAATGTAAGATGATCTTTACACTTAAATGTTATTTTAACATTTAAGTTTTATAAAAAAATATAAAACAAAATGCAAGTGATTCAAATCTAAACAAAAGGTCCTTATAATTTCCTGTATCTTTAATTTGGATTAGTTAAACTATTGCCTGATGTATTTGCAACAATTGTTGGAGGTATAACTCAAAAGTTTAAAGTGACTCTGTTTATTTCGTTTGTTCTTTTATGTTGGGTGGACATCATGTCAACAACATTTCGGTTATATTTTGATGTCCGCAATATAATCGATGGAGGTAAATTTAAGGATTAACAGCACATATTATGTTGCCGAACAGGTTAGGACAATCAGCATTTTAGCCGGGAAACTACCTCTGATGAGAATTGAAATTTACCTTTGTCAGGAATATGAAACCCATATGGAGAGGAGGGGCATCGTGATTTCAAGGTTTATAGAATAACAACTTAGCTACGAACGTGTCCTTTTTACTAGATTGAGGATATGTTTAATGTTTGGTGACGCGAATCTGAGCGATTTGATTGGTCAGAACCAAACGTTTGAAAAACCCAGACCGACAACAACAGCAGAAAGCAACGTAGACACCATCCATTTGTTCTTTCCCCTCACAATTTGTTCAGCGACAGTTCAAACTTGAAATATTGAATTATGTTTACCAATTTTATATGAAAACTTTTATTTCGAAACATTTATTTCTCAACAATGAAACTCAGTTTCACGGACTCCTGATTTGCTTTGCACATAAAATACATGAGCGTTTTAAAGACCCGGACTGATAAAAGAGACCGTCTAAAACAAGATGGACTACAATGTACAATATTTTTTCAACGTCGTCCACATAAATATACGACAATTATTTATTTTCAGTCGTAGTACAGGGAGAGCCGTGCCGACAGTTTGACACGACACAGTGCTCAAGTACGACTTGCTCGGGGACGAACAGCGTAGTGATTTGCGAACACGACGAGTGCACATGCGGTAAGTTTGACATTGACCCCGGTCTGACCTCCTTGACGTCATCAATCTGAACTCATCGGGTTTATCCAATGAAAACACCTCTTATATAGTATATGGAAGCCGCCGTATTGTATCTCGCGAGATTACTTTCGTTGTACTTTGGTTTTCAAATCGGAATGTCAAATGTAATAGCTACCGTGTCATATTATTTGATTAAGGAAACTAAGTAAATTACATTTTTTTTGTATTAATAACGCTTTCTAATGAATCCTATGATATTATTTGTAATTAGTAGAATCGCCCTAGCGTGAAAAACATAAACATTCACCTTCCTCAACACATTTCCATTGATAAAAAAGTAATGTCATCTTGCAACTTCAAGCAAATATTCGTTAACCGAAACAATTTTCATTTAAAAAACCAAAACAAAACCGGAGGGGCTACTGCCATAAATCAGCACGTTAGAGGTTCCGAGAAACTGCGATTGCTTGATTGCCAAGAAGCCAAAACCGTTATGTGGTAATCTTCACAAATATTCTTTAATTTCGGAACGCAATGTGTGAAATTAAAGGATAAATTGTATCGTGTCTAATATAGTTTGATTCTTATTAAAGGCACATAAAAGGAGAGGAGTACAAATAAAGTACGGAAAAAATATATGGAGTTCTTTTATTATGTGCATAAAAATCATGATAATTAGTTTATGAATGCATTGAGACCCTACTAATAAGACTCATTTAAAATGAGTAAATTTGTGCTTGAAATATAGTTGTCTCCAATTCAATCATGTTTATCAACAACATGTTTGTTTACATATTCAAAATAACGAATTTTGATTGGTCGGTTCAAAAATGTGTGTATCAACTGTCAAGGTCAGAGGTGAAGAATCAGGAAATCTGAATTATAAAACTTGCTAAGCTGGGTTATTTCTGGTTTACTTTCTCATTTTAGTTGTGCTGATGGTGTTTTCTGGTGATAACTATTTGAATCTGACCAAAAGTTTACCAAATAATATAGTTTGATATAGCATTAATCTCCTTTAATGGGCCTTTAAACTATTTGAATAATTAACAAACGTTTGCGACATATCCCCTTATCCGTATAATTTCCTTTTAATTTTAAACTTGTGTACATGTGCTGCAGTGTATCTAACGTCAACTGAAAGCATTTGTTTGTTTCTTTTGCAGGAGCTCCGTGCCAGGTTGCCAGCGACTGTAACCATTGCCAACATAACCACCAGGATCCACATCTCCATGAGGAGGCCCATTGTGTGGATGGGGGCTGTGTGTGTGGACCCGCAGGGGGTCACCAGCCACCCCACGGGGGCAATTAGACGTCATGTCAATTAAAATTGTGATCGATACACGTAGAAATTATCGTTTGCGGATATTTTTATAAGAATAAAATTGATTAAATAGATGATTCTGTTGCATTTAGTTCTTGAATGGCTTTCCCTTTCGGTTCTTGGACACAGGGGTCCCTTGGTCAATCCTCACCAGCGGCACTGGAATCTCTCGTGGGTGGAAGTGTCCTTCGGTAAAACACACATGTAGACCTAGTTTAAGTGAAATCCAGGAGAGCCATAAAATAACGGTTATATCTGTAATATTGTTGACAGGGCGTTGAATCCAATATGGATAGACTACCTCTGCCGTCAAAGCGATGCTTTTACAAGTGATACACCTTAACCATTGGTTCATACAGGACCCCAAGAGAGAAAGCTAACCATCTCAAACAATAAATCGTCACTAGAGTATTGACGACAGTATATATGGTATAGATCCTCTCGGAAACTGTAATAAAATGGACACCTCGATTGTCTCATTTTTTTTCTACGAAGCAAAGTGTACTAGTGATGTCCGAAATACAGTATACAAGCTTCCAAAACCAGGCACATTTTTGTGTGGTTATACATCCTTCCAAAAATAGTCCGACAATAGGTCTTTAAAACAATAGTTAACAACATTGAAGGATGATCATACATACAAAAAAACACATAAGTGTTCTACGAAATCATCTATCATTAGAAAAAGTATGTACCAGAGGTCGAATGTTAAAACTTCTTCAAACCACTTCGAGATCCATTTATGTCTGCATCAAAAAATCAAATAAGCTCAGTCCGTACCAGGATTGTGTAAGCTTATCCGGAGCGGAAGTAAGAACACCAGTGCACGCGTCCTTTCCCTTACGCTTATTTTTTTGGTAGCACATATGGCCAAGATTAAAACAGCTTTTGCGGTTAAAGGAAAATATATATGGGACAAGCAATTTCTTCGTTTTTGGACTAAGGGTGCGTCAGGGTTTTGTTCACAGAAATAATGATTATAGTAATGGTGGTAAAAGGAGCAGCTGTTTTCCTCGAGATGTTGCCCAAAGAAATTTTCAAATTTATCCTCATTCATCTTGTTTAAAACGCATCATTCAGCGCTATCAGCGCTTTGATTCTTTAAAGCTGCTCGATCATAGATAAGAGGAGTCTTGGGATAAAACAACCAATTCAGCTATATAACAGGCGACATTGGTGCAGGGGTAGAGCGTCGGGCTCATGAACCGAGGGTCCCGGGTTCGAATCCCCGTCAGGCGGGGTGAAAATTTTCGGGACTAACCCACAAACCGGCGGGATTACTGGTTTAGTATCCAGTAAGCAGTAATCGAGAGTGGCTTTCAACAAGCTTTAATTAGTTTCCTTCACAATCGATGTAAAACAAATGAATGAAACAGGTGTACTGTTGTATGACACGTACTGTGGAATAGGCGTTGGAAGTTAACATTAAGTTAACATTTAAGTATCTCAAGCCTGAGTACAATGAATAGATAAGTATTCAGTGCCAAAAGCGTTGCAACAATCTTGAAATCAGTATTTTAGTTTAAACTTATTCATTTTACATCGATTGTGCAACAACTTCTTACAACTTAGATACATCCCTCTTCCTGCTTCCTGAATACCTAACCAGTAATCGCGCCGGATAAGAATAAATGAAAGTTCGTAAGGCAGATTCCGCTTATCACGGGATTCGAACCCTCGACCCTCGTGTCCAGAAGCCGACGCTCTACCTCTGGACCGCTGTCCTCCACTAAATCTGTCGTTTACCGTCTGTGCATACCTATATATATTGACACATTATGAATCAATTTACGTTCAGTATTTTTCATTAGATATAATACCGCAATACAAAAACAGCTCTGTCTCAACGACACTTTTTGACATGCAAATTATTTCATGTGTGAACAATCGCCTTTAAGTATAACGCAGATTTCCCCATACATCTTAATAACGACGTAGTAGCTTCCAATAAATAAATACAAGCCATCAAATATTTTACAAGCATAACTTTTCAGTAATGTCTATTTTGTTTGCACATTCATTTCTCAAAATTCCCATACCTAAAGGATTTGGTAAACATTGAAATAAAGGAAACTATTACCAATGCTTTGACATCATCAGCCATGTAAGTGTTGGAGCCGACTTCATGCTAATGCAAACAGGTTAGATCCAGGCCAGCCGCCAAGTAAAGTAAAATTAAGCAGATATTTATGGTTTTGGAAAGCAGACGATAAAAAAGTCTATTTTAAGAAAATTACCCAGCATTCTAAGGGTTAGATGACACTCTGAACTCACAAGTTTATCTAAAGAGTTCAAAATGTATAGCATTGTCTCCGCGTGGGTTCAAATCCTGAGAGGGATAGGGACTTTCATGAGAGGCAGTCTCCCGACTGACTTACGGAATGCCGATGGTTCTACCCGCCTCGACCAGCCCTTGTGGGCAGTTGAGTATGGGGTCTTCCTCCATCATTAAGAGTCGGGCATCGCTACATAACTGAAATAATGTTGATGTAATGTAAAACCCATATAAAAAAAAAAAAAAAAAAATAGCATTGTCTTCTGATAAGATATTGTGATAACTTCCAGTTAATGACCTTTGACATATAATCCTTTCTTAAACTGTTTGGACCCTGAGCATAAGCTTAAATCCTTAACTTCGTGATACCCAAATCCCAAACTTGTCCCATCTACTGAAGAAAAACTTGGGAAACCACTGTGGGAAATGGATAAATAAATAAAAAGAAAGAAAGAAAGAAAGAAAGAAAGAAAGAAAGAAAGAAAGACAAAAAGAAAGAAAGAAAGAAAGAAAAAAAGAAAGAAAGAAAGAAAGAAAGAAAGAAAGAAAGAAGAAAGAAAGAAAGAAAGAAAGAAAGAAAATGAACTAGCATATGTGCCCCAAGTGTGACCGCAAATCAAGTGTTCTGTCGTAGGTTTTGTTTGTTTTTGTTTTGTTTTTTCTCTCGCATGGCTTCCATTTAAAAGCGGTCCAAAATCACGACACTCTTTGATACAGGGCTTAAAATCCATAATGGCAATATGGTTATTTTTATAACCATAATGGTTATAAAAACAAGCTAAAATACTTGCACTATCGCGGATTCATTTTTTGCGACACAGTCAAACAGCTTACCGTATCAATGAGCTGTTGTAGTTAACATGTAATTATGTTGAAAACGACATTAAAGGTTCTTGTTTACAGAAGGGGACATATGAAAGTCAAGACAAAATGTTGTTAAAACAAAATACTTTTATTTTATTATTGTTTGATATACAATTGAAGTTAGGTTTTTGCAAGCATATTTATCTAAGTATGTACTGATTATATGCGTTAGATCTCAAAAGCGATGTCACCCTTTTTTTTAAATACATGGTAATTCACTGCATACACACTTTTCTAAAGAATTAAAAACGATCTTATTTTGCTTCCAATGACTTTTCTTCAGTGTGTGATATATAACCGTACAGCTGTTGTGCATTTTTCGAGAAATCAAATTTTTACTTCCGAATTTCTTCACATCTATGAACATATATACCTATAAAGCCACAATGGCGCCTAAAAACCCTGCAAAAATGGGCAAAAATGAGTTACAGTCCGCCTTGTGTTAAGCAACCATCCTTTTGGTGTTGGTATCCAACGGCCCTATGCTGTTCGTGAGGGAAGAAGGGCGTTCAGCAACATTATCACAGCAGAGGAGAAGAAAGGGAACACGGTTAGGGTTAATGGACTAAGACTCTTCGTTAACGGAATACTGACCAAAGTGTACATTGACGGTGAAGTGTCCGATCCTCCACCATACATGCTGCCATCTGGGAAGTCAGACGGAACAGTTGAGGCTCCTATCTTGGAATATACATGGACTTAATAGGAAGTTAGCCGATTTAGACTTTATTGAAATGTTGAATAACTACGATATCATTTTATTCCAAGAAACTTGGTTAAATAAAGACACCCATATCAATTTGGAAATTAAGGGTTATTTATCAGAGCACATTTTTGGAAATAAGTCAGCAAATACTACGAAAGGTCGCTATAGCGGTGGTTTATCAATTTACTATAAAGAAATTCTAAGATCTCATGTTTCAATTATTGAAAAACAACAAGCGGGTTTAATGTGGATTAAATTGTCAAAACGTCTCTTTAAATCTAATGAGGATGTTATGTTATGCAATACTTATATTCTACCAAGTAATTCCAAGATTTCTGTTAAAAATGAATTTGACTTTTTTGATCAAATAGAATCAGACATAGAAAGGTATAAGGCTTTTGGCAAAGTTTATATAGTAGGTGATATGAACGCAAGAACGTCAAATTTGTGCGATTCATTGGACCGTGACGACGATTTATTGAATGAGAATGACGATACAAATATTGAGCTAGTGTCACGTGCGAACTCTGATCACGTGACAGATACGCACGGTCGGCGCTTGATCGATCTTTGTAAAAGCACGGGTTTATGTATCGGAAATGGTCGTTTACATAACGACGTTCACGGAGATTATACTTTTCATTCACATAATGGGTCTAGCACTGTTGATTATTTGTTACTGAACAATGAAGAATTCTGTAATATTGCTCATTTCAACATAAACAATCTTACAGAATTTTCTGATCATTGTAGTTTATCGTTTTCTCTTAAGGTTAATACATTTAAGAACAACACATCACATGCATATAGTTTAAATAGTAAGTTATATATGAAATGGGATACATCAAAAGTAGCTAGTTATCAGTCAATGGTACAAGATAATGAAAATGCTTTATCGCAGTTAATAACACATATCGATTCTACAACACACAATGTAGATACTATTTTAAACGATTTTGTACAAATATTACATAACGCAGCAGTTCAGACTTTCGAACGGCCACATAGTAATTGCAGATATCGTGGTAATAAAACTTCAAATGAATGGTTTAACTCTGCATGTTATTCTGCTCGCAAAGAATTCAATAGAACTAGAAATAAGTACTTGAAAAATAAAAGCGCTGAAAATAAAGATGCATTTTTGGCTGCAAAAACAAATTATTGCAGAGTGAAAAAGAACGAAAAGCAAAAATATAAAACGAAACAAAAAGTGTTACTTACAGACATGGCGATGAACAATTCTAAACAGTTTTGGTCAACAGTTAAAAAACAATACAAAAAGCATACCCATACGTCAGAAACTTTAACTATTGATGATTTATGTACACATTTCCAACATTTATATGGTAGCATCCAAAATGAAACAGCTGATGAAAATCAAAATACAGAATATATACATGACGAAATGCTTGACCAAGAAATAACAATCGATGAACTCAAAAAGGCTATTTTTACACAAAACAATAACAAAAGCAGCGGACTTGATGAGCTTACTGCCGAAATATTCAAATACTCATTTGAATATACTTCTAACTTTATACTTAGTTTTTTTAATCGTATATTTAAAAATGGAGAGTACCCGTTATCATGGGGTGAAGGTATTATTGCCCCAATATTTAAGGGTGGCAACTGTGACGAACCTAAAAACTATAGAGGAGTAACGCTTATAAATGTTTTAGCTAAAATATATTCACAAGTATTAATGAACAGATTAACAAAATGGGCCGATGAAAATGAGTTTTACATCGATAATCAGTTTGGTTTCCAAAAAGGAAAATCCACAACAGATTGCATATTTTTATTACATTCGATTATTGCTAAAACACTCAATTCTAAACAAAAACTATACTGTGTATTTATAGATTTTGAAAAATGTTTTGATCGTATAAATAGACAGTTTTTGTGGCAAAAATTAATTAACTATGGACTTAGCTCAAAATTTGTAACAGCTGTTAAGTCAATGTATAGTGTGGTAAAACAGAGTGTTCGTTACAATGGCAAGTTATCTCAATCATTTTCTTCACATATCGGTCTCAAACAGGGAGACCCGAGCTCTAGTTTGCTCTATCTCTTCTTTACAAATGATATCTTGAATTGCATCAACACGGAATTAGATGGAATCTTTACAGTAAATGAGCTAAAGATCTTCTTGTTACTTTTTGCTGATGATGCTGTATTATTTGCTCAATCAGCAGCTACATTACAAAGCATGCTAAATGATATACAGTCTTATTGCTCATTATGGGGATTAACAATTAATTCTAATAAGACTAAAGTCATGGTATTTGAACGAGGGCGGCATACGACTTGTGATCTTAAATTGAATGATACACTCCTAGAACAAGTCAACTCGTTCAAATATTTAGGTACGCATTTATTCAAAAATGGATCCTGGCATAGATCACAAATACGCATCGCACAGCAATCAACACACGCACTTCATAATCTTTTCATTGTTTTTAACCAACTTGAACTTTCAGTCCCTGAAAAATGTCGTTTATTTGATAGTTTAGTGGGTTCAATACTAAATTACAATGCAGCTGTTTGGGGCTACCATGATGCCCAAAACGTCGAATTAATACACAATAAATTTCTTAGAAAGGCTTTACATGTTAAAAAGTCAACAAATATACAGGGGTTATACGGAGAACTTGGTCGATACTCGATGAAACTATCCAGAAAATTAATAATGTTAAAATACTGGTTACATATCCTTAAATCCAGCAATCCACTCCTTGTAAGTATATATAGAACACTAGCAGATGATGCAAATTCCGGACTTTCATATAACGGATTAAATTGGGCACATCACATTAAAACACTCTTAGAAAGTATAGGTTTTTCAAATGTATGGACAACACAAAGTCTAATAAACATTAATTTCTCTTTGATAAAGGAGCGAATACTGGATATATTTAAACAAACATGGTATACTAATATTAATAACTCAGGACGACTCTCTTCATATTGTTTATTCAAGCACGAATTTAAGATGGATAGGTATCTTACATGCGACATCGATTCTAAATTTATAGTAGCACTTTCGAAATTTCGACTGTACTCTTATAACCTTGGAATCGAAACTGGAAGATATCAGAACCAAGATCGAACTAATCGCCTATGTACACAGTGTAATATGGGAGCAATTGAAGATTCATATCATTTTTTATTAGTTTGTCCGCATTATCGCGAATTAAGATGTCGCCACCTTAAACCATATTTTTGTAGATGGCCAACTTTACAAAAGTTTGAAAATATCATGAACTCGATATCACAACGCACCATCCTTAGTGTCGCTAAATATATTATTAGTGCATTTAAATTTAGAAATATTTCCAATATCGATTAGATGTTAAGCTATTTATTAAATCTATTTATTCATACAGATCCTTATCTATACTTAGACTGTTCGTCTTGGTAAATTATTTTCCTTTTCTTATGTTTCACCATTTGTATGTAAAATTATATGTAAAATTGTACGGCTATAAATATGTAATGTTTAATGCCAATAAAATTTATGTTATGTTATGTTATGTTAAGCACACAGCCTGCCTTAAACAACGACTTCAAAAAGTCCCTTTGTTTGATTTATAGTGTACATCAATTTGTGTTAAGCAGACAACCTGTCTAAAACAGCCACTTTTCTCACTTCCATAGCCTGGCCTATAAACACACGTTTGACTGTATATATTTTGAAAGTATATGTTACATTATAGTGAGTCTCCGAAATAGCATGACAGTATAACGGCTGTACTTTGTATTAGCGATGTTTCAAAGTGCTTTTTTCACGAATTGTGAGGTAGACAATTTGATTTCAATCTTTATAGTCAAGTTATATTTCGTTTAATTAGATTAAAACTTTTTTTCTTGCAATCGTGTTTACATTTGGCATTTTTGGAACTGGCAGTGAAAAATAGAAAAATTGATTTTGATTATATTTCGCTTGAGAATTGTCAATTTTCGTCTGTTTAGGTCTTAGAGGTAAGATGTCAACAGTATTTCACTTGTATTTCGAATACTCAAAATAAAGAATTTCTCAGATTTCATTGGTTCCCGAGGTTTTTACACACTTCTCAAAACAACAATTTGTTAACCTTGTTTTATCGCTAATTGTAAACAAACCTTCGTTTTAGCTCTTTTGAAAGCAGCATATAAACATGTTACTATCGTAAATAGTCCTTAAAAGGGTATTTGAATGATTATTTATGGTAATTGTCAATAATTCTAACACTTGCACACAATTTTACTGTAAATTAGCGCTATAATGGCTTTAAGCTATTTTAATACAGACATTATTTGTCTAAACTAAATTGAAAATTTTTGAGAGGGTTCATAAATGCGATGGTCGTTTGTCTGGTCGATTAAATACTCAATGTAAGCACTGGTTTCATAATGAGCATTGTGTGACGCTATCTAAGCAAATACCTGCACATAGAAACCATTGCTCAACGTACTGGTAGAAACAAAGACGAGCACTTAGTGTGGACAAAAGTGTATTGACACTTTCGTTTATTTATTCTACTCTTAGAAGCAACACTTAACCCTTTACCAAACGTCGAATTTGAGTCTGTCCCAAATTGAAAGAGTTTGCAGACGCAATTTTAAAATGTGATTGAATTGAAGAATAACCTTCAGATAGGATAGAAAGCATTGTGGCAAAAGGAGAAATTGCTCGTTAAGAGCAATTACTCCTTTTTCCACAATTTTTTTTCCAGAGTCGTCTGCAACAAACTGGTTAAATGTTGTTATTGTTTGGTTATAGGTTAAAACGCTAGCTGGTGCTTTAGGCCGGTTTATTGCTCCGTTTAAAGCAGCTGCAGCAACGATGCAAAGTACCATTGCTCGAGACAGGCAATTGTTTTTTTTTGTTTTTAGAAAATGATAGCGTCCTCTATATTTGACCGAGATCATTGTCACATGTTAATACTTTCAATTCGGGACTAGTCTTAAAAGTGGACATGGGGGTTATGGATTAATTGACTGGTAAAATGACAAGGATTGGTGTCGATAATCAAAATAGAGAGTTTGAGATACAAAATAATTGTCAACTTTCATGTGAGTAATGGCGTCAGGCAAGGTTTCCATTTTTAAACTAAATGAATATGGATTAGATTAATCAAGTGGGTGTATTTTTTTTATTTCCCTAACGACTACTTTGAAATGTCATTTAAGTCTTCCATTTATTCATTTATTTCAGTTTTTGTGTATATGTATGCGGGAGTTTTGAGGAAAATATGCTTTTAAAATACCTATATATTGCGGGAGCTTGAGTTCGGGTTGATAAATGTTCTATCCTAACATTTATACAATCGTTTCTTTTGAAACGGACACATCAAAAGATTAATACACAACTTATCAAGCGTTTTTTTCCCAAATTAAAAAAATATGTTAACAAAATAAGCAAGTACGGACCAAGAGCAACTGAAAAAACTATTTTTACGAGTGAAAGAAACGGTTAAATGAATTTGAAACATTTTTGATGATTCAATTCTTGACCCTTGCATATTCCTAACCAGATTCGTAACGAACCTACGCTCTTAGGAATCAGCCAACTTTTTATATCTCTTTACAGAAACTGACTTAATGAGACATGGTGAGTTATTCGGTTTCTTTTCCTGGTTGTTTAATTATGTACAGGGCATACATTAATATCAATTCAATATTATTAAGCATAAGATAGCACAAACATTGTCAAAGCATACTTATAGCCATTACAAAATAAATACATCTTCACACATGCATCATAGACAGTAACAGTTCGGTAATGATTTTAAAATACAACTTAAAGTTTCGTTTGTTAACATAACAGAATAGTCATGACACAGTAGGAGGCTATATCTGTATTGTCATTTCCTTCATATTTGCCCAGCGTATAATGATCTGAGAGAACAATATTTGAACTCATATTATTATACCTGGCCACATATTCAAAAGTTTTCCAAGCTTATGATGACACAAAATAAAAGAGAAATACTATTTTTAAGAAAGTTCATTTTTCATGCAGGCACATTTAGATTGTCTATCGTTAATTGAAGTCTTTACTCATATTTATGTATGTATTCACTTGCATAGCTTCTCGCCAACACTATTATCATGTTCTTCCATTGATTTACTTATTGTTTTTGTAAAAAGTACTTTGTGCTTTATACTGAATAAAATTAATTGAATTGAATTGAATTGTATTAAAGGGAAGCTTCTATGAAAGTCTTGTTAAAATTAAAATTGTTTGTTCGTGATTGCTGCTTAGTCATGTATCCACTTATCGGAAACCGCGTACATCAGATATGCTTCGAGCTAATCAACCAATCAGATTTGAGAATTCTCTACTTTCCAGAATAACAATGGGGGTGCAGTTTGTTTAAAAAACACTTACAGGATGACGTCGACAATCGTTCACCATCTTCCTTGGATCTGTTTAGTAATTAACCTTGTCTCTTCCTTAAACGTCGTATCCTACGAAAGAAGCGCAACACTTGGCGGGAAAATATGCCAAGCATCTGACGACATCGTGTTTTCAATTCAAAACATCGGCTACGGTCAGAAAGGGCACGTCTTGTGCGCTGAACGTTGTAGTATCCATGCCGAGTGTGTGAGTATCTTTTACGATAGCGCGAAATCAACGTGCACCGGTTGTAGAAGCGTTTCACACGACACCGCCGTGGGTACAGTTTACTATCGAGCAAACGCACGTGAGTTTGTCTTAAATTACAGGCCGGGGAATCACGTGACCAATGTTTACGATCTTATGTTCGTACAAGATGGCCGCACCCATGATGGAAAAGGTATCTTTGCTTTTTTCACCTACTTTTGCCAATGAGAGCCATATTGGGTACCCCGCATGCGTCGACTATCAACTTCCCGGTTCTGGTGGTTTATGATAAACCATGCTTTATAACGGCGTTACGTCTTACACTCGGCAGCGAAATTACAGTCGAAAACCGACTGTTTTGGACATGCACGCCCGTCGATAAAACGATATTAAAGATTTATATCAATACCTGTTCAGTCATAGGTGCGGCCATCTTTTTCGGACGTAAGATCGAAAACATTGGTCACGTTATTCCCCAGTCTGTTTTTTTTTATTGTGATATGATATATCTTGAATAAAGCTAGTGTCTTGGGCAAACATTGCATGCCGTAAAAACAGGGCCACACGTTGGGGACCATGCCTCCATATGTTTTCTGAATTAAGTAAAAGAAAATTTAGGTCATCTGGATTGAACATTAAGGGTACATTGAATCAAGGTTTTACATATGATAGTCTTGTTTGAGTATCTAATACTCTTTTACAGTTACTATAGTTCTGATCGCACAAGAGACTAAACGTACTTTTCAAGGCAAACCAAGCTTAGGAATAGTGCCATGCCAAAAGGTACCCCATAGTAACAACATCTTTGCTATCGAGAAACAATCCCTGATTTCAAGCTCTCGATCCTAACCAGTACGGCATAAAGTTAACTATTGACACAACAATATAAGAAAACTGTGTTCCATAATAATTAAGTTCAGTTCAGTTACTTACTTCCGAGAGTCTGTTAAATGCCCGGACTAACCCACACATCAGCGCGAGTACTGGTTCAGTCTCCAGGAAGCAGCCATCGATAGTGAATTTAACAAGCTTCAAGCTTCCGCCACAATCGATTTACTATTTAAGTTGGGGGTCAAGTAAAACCCTTCTATTGCAAAACCATTTCAATTATAAGGTATTATAAATGCATAATTATATCAATTATAGGATTTTATGAAGCGAGCTGCATTCCCGGAGAAAATGAATGTATTGAATCGAACCAGGAATGTTTCAAGGAAACATGTGTATGCAGCCCTGGGTACAGCTATAACCCCACCAACAATACATGCGTTGACAGTAAGTGTGCCAGACCAAAGATCGCGTTTTTTAGTTGTGTTGGTGCCTTGGCGGCACGAAAATCCAGTATTTTAGGTGTATTTGGGAGAAATTAAGTATATTTTGGTATATTTGGGTGTATTTGGGAGAATTTGGGTATATTTCGATGTAGTTGGGAGTATTTTGGTTTGTTTGGGTGTATTTGGGTATATTTGGGTCTATTAAGGTATATTTGGGCGTATTTGGGTATATTATGGTATATTTGGAAGTATTTGGGTAAGTTTGGGTGTATTTTGATATATTGGGGTCTATTTGGAAGTATTTGGGTATGTTTTGGTATATTTTGATGAATTTTGCTACATTTCGATGAATTTTGATATACTTGGGAGTATTTGGGTATATTTGGGTTAATTTTGGCATATTTGGGAGTATTTGGGCATATTTGGGAGTATTTGGGTATTTTAGGTGAATTTTAGTATATTTGGATGAATTTAGGTATATTTGGGTATATTTGGGTGAATTATGGTATATTTATAAGAGTTTCGGTATATTTGGGTGAATGTTGGTATATTCGGGAGTATTTTGGTATATTTTGATGAATTTTGCTATATTTGGATGGATTTTGATATACTTGGGAGTATTTGGGTATATTTGGGTTAATTTTGGCATATTTGGGAGTATTTGGGTATTTTAGGTGAATTTTAGTATATTTGGATGAATTAAGGTATATTTGGGTATATTTGGGTGAATTATGGTATATTTATAAGAATTTCGGTATATTTGGGTGAATGTTGGTATATTCGGGAGTATTTTGGTATATTTTGATGAATTCTGCTATATTTGGATGGATTTTGATATACTTGGGAGTATTTGGGTATATTTGGGTTAATTTTGGCATATTTGGGAGTATTTGGGTATTTTAGGTGAATTTTAGTATATTTGGATGATTTAAGGTATATTTGGGTATATTTGGGTGAATTATGGTATATCTATAAGAATTTCGGTATATTTGGGTGAATGTTGGTATATTCGGGAGTATTTTGGTATATTTTGGTGAATTTTGCTATATTTGGATGAATTCTGATATACTTGGGAGTATTTGGGTATATTTGGGTAAATTTGGGCATATTTGGGAGTATTTGGGTATATTTGGGAGTATTTGGGTATTTTAGGTGAATTTTAGTATATTTGGATGAATTAAGGTATATTTGGGTGAATTATGGTATATTTATAAGAATTTCGGTATATTTGGGTGAATGTTGGTATATTCGGGAGTATTTTGGTATATTTGGGTGAATTTTGGAATATTTGGGTGTATTTAGGTTTTTCGTGCTGCCGGTTTGGTTTGACGAAGCATCAGCAATATGTAACGAACCCAGCAAATAAAACCTTTAGGGAAACAATTAAATTCGACTTGTTAAAAACAATGTCGTGCACTGACCAGATGTGTTGTCTTTTTAGAAACCCAACATTGTTCTCTATGACGTTGCATAAATGTATCAAATTTGCATAATCGTTTCACAAAGGTTACATAAATCCTACTTTTGAGAGGACTCGTCTGGATTATTGGCTCTTGAGAGATAGTGGACCAGGCGACTCCGGTAGAAGTAGTCATCATCACGTTACCGCCACGAACCTAGAAACTAAACCTCTTAAAAACACACTCACACTCATTGAAAACAATATCGTCCTCTGATCAATTGTGCTGTCTTTTTAAATACATGTACCCGCTAGTTCTCACAAATTCAACATTTTATTGAAGTTGCATTAACACTCCACGAACGTTACACATGTTTCAGTCATATTGTGATTCCCGGCTTATTATCAATGAGGATATATCCCAAGCTATTTATCAGGGCTAACGGCTTGTAGAGCCGGGTAGAACCATCGGGATTACCTTTCATGGAAAAATGTACAATTGATACCGGGCTTTCTACCTACTCAGAGAAGGGCCATGTGTTTTTTAAGTCCTATGACATAATAACTAGGTCATGTGTTTTTTAAGTCCTATGACATAATAACTAGGCTATGTGTTTTTTAAGTCCTATGACATAATAACTAGGCCATGTGTTTTTTAAGTCCTATGGCATAATAACTAGGCCATGGTTTTATTTAAGTCATATGACATAATAACTAGGCCACGTGTTTTTTAAAGTCCTATGGCATAATAACTAGACTGTGTTGGCTCTTTGGATGGATGGTTGACTTCAGAATTTACAAAGAAAACTAACATTCTTATCGTAATATCTTAATTGTGTATGATAACTATATTTCAAGTTTCTGTGCGTCAGAAATTGGGGCGCATTCGGAAAACCTTGACTTCCGGATACCTTTATGGGTGGCGGGACGGGCTTACACCAACCTTAGCAAAATTCTTCGTACTATTTCAGGGTGCGACACCTATGGTACGACGTTTCAGAGGTACGAAGGGAGACGTATCAATGGCGACAACTTGTATACCTTGCATGGCATCAGCCAGACAGATTGCATGAACGAGTGCTTGTCAAACGCACAGTGCCTTAGCTTCGAACATAAAACCAATCTGTGTAATATTCAGGGAGTTACGCCCTTAACAACCGTTACCTTTTTTGAGGTGGCTTCTGCTTTCACGTATTTTGGTCGTGATTGTGCGTGAAGGCTAGAGTCGGGGTTATGCGTAAAGGCTAGAACTTTTCACCCTGTTCAGGGGTATACGTCATCAGTAACCACAGAAGCCTGTACAACGACGCATTACTGTGCGATATGTCTTTTTGTGTACATACGCACCGCATCACAGTAGAAACATTCGCAAAGAAATAGTTCTTTAAGTATAACCGAAGGAATTGATTGTGACGTGTAATTACAACAAAATTGTTATTTAACATTTGAATCAAGATACTCCTACCTAATAGAAAAATATACAGGAGTTTTTCGAAGAAGAATAATATCTTTGCAAACGTGCACCTGTCGGTTCGAGTGTTTTCTTGTGACATCACGTCACGTCACAACAACAACAACAACAACAACAACAACAACAACAACAACAACATCACCACCACCACCAAAAACAACAACAAACTCTCTATCTATTAATTGATTATCGCACAATCCTTTACCCCTTTCCCAAACAGTAAATTTTCGACTGTCCCAAATTGGAAGACGACATTTCGAAATGTGATGAAATTGGAAAATAATCTTCTGATAGAGCAGGAAACATTGTGGGAAAAGGAAACATTGCTCGTTAGGAGCAATTTCTCCTTTTCCCACAATGTTTTATAAAACCGTCTGCAACAAAGTGGTCAAATGTCGTTATTGTTTGGGAAAGGGTTAAGCAAAAGTACACGGTTAAGTGCAAAGCCCACCTATCGAACACAATGATAACTTTTTCCAAAGTTCAACATCTGATCGACTTTCAGGTTATTTGGCCAATTTGGTCACTTTGCGCTTGTGGTCTTTATTTATCTACCTTTTATCATTGTTTTACTTATTTATGTTTAAGGGGTAGGGTTGCTAATTTTGAATACGTTTGGTATATAGTTATTATGGCATTAAATGAAGCCAATGTGACGTGGTGTATTTCATTCTCCACACTTATGCATAATGTTCTTCAATTTAGGCCAGATATTGAGAAAAATGTAAAGGTATCATCGAAGCTTTCTATAAAGTTTGGGAAAGTTGAAGAAAACATTTTTTAAATTAGAGAGCGGAAAAGGCCAAATAGTCCAATTATTTATCATTCAATCGAAGTTATTAGTGCCTAGAAGTATTCTACGAGAGGAAAAAACAATTCGTCTATATTAACGTCTACGTTTTCAACATTGTCGTAACTTTTGTTTTTGGGAATGAAAGAAACAAAAAGGTATCTGTTGCAAAGTGGTACGTTAATATGTACGAGAGCCTTTCTAACAAAGATTTGTTAACTTAACGTCTCCGTTTGTCTTGAACCTCGCATGTAACTGTTTTAGTGAACGCAAACTACTTAAATGTCTCTATTGCCAAGTGGTAAGATTACAAGGGTGTGTCTCATAAAGATGTAAGCTTTACGTCTACGTTTACTTTATCGTAACTCGTAAACCGGGAATGAAACATTTGTTTTGTGAATGAAAAGAAGACATGTATAAAAAAATCGATAAATATTTCATAGGTAGGACTCGTGTTCTGTTTACATTTAAGTGAAAGTTATTCTAAGATACTTTTTCCCACATCAAATTTACGTTCATGGGGAAATATATCGTACAAAACCTTATGAGACAGGCTCATTTACTTGGAAACCTATCGTGCAAAATAACTTTTTTTTAGTGAGAAATGGGCATTTTTTATTCATGACAAATATCTATGGACTTTTTAGTTCCAGGGTTAATTATTAATGATATAATTATCTTTTTTTTTTTTTTTTTTAAATCTTCACGTTTTTGTAAATACTATCTCAGTCACGCACGAAATTCTTTGTGTGTAGCCTGTGATAAGTCTTGGCCCCAAAAACTCATGACTTGCATTAATTTTAATCATTTTTCTATAGAAAAACCCATTGATTTTTAAGTTTAAGTAAAAAAAGTCGATTGATCTAATCTAGAAAAAATGACTGTGTAGACTGTTTAAGTAAAGGGGGTGGGGTCGAGATTTCATGTATGCTTCCGTTTAAATGAATACAAGCAACAGGCATGGGAATCACGTGAAAAATAATGCTGACGATCTTAAATCCGAATAAGATGGTCGCGCCCATGACGGAACAGGTATATTTTGCTTTTTCCACATACTATTGCGGGGTATCATTGGCAAAAGTAAGGTGAACAAACAATACTACCAATGGTGCGGCCATCTTGTTAGGTCAAAAGATCGCAAACCTTAGTCACGTGATTTCCCTCGTCTCTTGTTTGTAAAAATGTTCATTTAAAACAAACATAGGCAATTCAAGAAATAAAGTGGCTTTCCCTTAAAGTAATGTGACGGTAATAGGGTTTATGTATAAATACTACTTCTACAGTCTCGCTGTGGAAGTTGGCTTTTATGGGTGATTCGGTAGAGTGGTTTTCTTTCTCTCGAAGTTGAGCAACGTACTAAGTGGTTAGTACCTGGATGTGTGACCCACGATGGCTTTACTCCGAGAGGGACCCGATACACGTTAGAGCAGTTCCTTATACCATGTTTGCCCGTTTTTTGTGAATGGCGTGAATAGACACGCCTCTTTAAATCGAGTGGAAACCGTATTTATTATAGTATCTATTTATTGTATCTATTTGTTGTTCGTTATAACTTATTTAGTTTATTTTAACTTGTTCATTTATCACCAATTGCGACGGAAGCTTGTCAAAACTCGATGGCTGCTTCTTGGTTACAAAACCAATTTGCACACCAAGTTATGGGCCAATCCTGGAATATTTCACCTGTTTTGTTACCGCTAACGGTTTTCGAACCCGGGACCCTCGGTACAAGAGACCGACGCTCTACCACTGCAACAATGTCGCATTCCACTTTTCACAATCTGCTATTTTCTAGAGCAGGACCGAAAATATTCAACAGTAAGACGGTTTATATGCATCTTTTTATTCATGCGCATGGAAAAATAGTCCCGTAGAACAAAAATGTAAAAACCTTTAAACTTAAGAAAGCAAAGGGTCCCACGGTATCAATGTTCATGTATATACAGTCTAACCTAAGCAGCCACCCTTTTAAGCAGCCAACCTGCCTTAAACAGCCACTATAAAAAGTTCCATTGTTAGATTTACAGTGTAAATCAACTTGCGTTAAGCAGCCAAACTGTCTTAAACAGCCAATTTACTCTGTCCCATAGGCTGGCCTCTTAACACAAGTTTGACTGTACTCTAAATGTAACCCACGATTTCTATGCATCTTTTATTCACCCGCAAGTAAAAAAAAGTTCAATAGATCATAAATGTTTTTATACTTGCCAGAGAAGGCAAAGGGTCCTGCGAAATCAATATCCATGTATATATACTCTAAATGTAACCCACGATTTCTATGCATCTTTTATTCACCCGCATGGAAAAAATAGTTCAATAGATCATAAATGTTTTTAAACTTGCCAGAGAAGGCAAAGGTTCCTGCGGTATCAATATCCATGTATATATACTCTAAATGTAACCCACGGTTTCTATGCATATTTTATTCACCCGAATGGAAAAAATAGTTCAATAGACCTTAAATGTTTTTAAATTTGCCAGAGAAGGCAAAGGGTCCTGCGGTATCAATATCCATGTATATATACTCTAAATGTAACTCACGATTTCTATGCATCTTTTATTCACCCGCATGGAAAAAATAGTTCAATAGATCATAAATGTTTTTATACTTGCCAGAGAAGGCAAAGGGTCCTGCGGAATCAATATCCATGTATATATACTCTACATGTAACCCACGGTTTCTATGCATCTTTTATTCTTCCGTATGGAAAAAAATAGTCCAGTAGAAGATTAATTAGACGACTTTTAAACTTGCCAGAACAGGAAAGGGTCCAACGGTATCACTATTCACGTCTATTCTCTAAATGTTACACTGACCTGAATGAATAAATAACTTGGAAATAGGGCTTTCAGTATTTTACAAAGAGCTTCTTCCTAAACTACAACGATCCGGAAGTTCTTCCATAGTTGGCTAACAACTAATGGGCCAACTGACAAACGGGATAAAAGCCGATAACGTGATCAGTTTCGATTAATTATTCCTGTAAACATTCATTCTCGATAGCCATTGAAATACATGCGTCATCATTTAATTGAGTGACGTTAAACACTCAAAAGCAGGGCCTTTTCACGTTACACAACAGGAGCCTATTAAAGGCACGTTCCCAATTGGACATTTCTTTAAAATCATGCATTTTTCCCACACAAAAAAACAAAGTCACACCAGCTTTTAGGTTTCCCAATTTAGGAATATCATTGATACCATTTGCCAATATTAATATGCATATGTTCTTTTTGATTTAACAAAAAAAAACCACTGAACAATGTACATGTATATAGAGAAAAAGGAGAAAATGCTCATATTCCATTAATATTTTCTGTTGTTACCTATGCCCATCTTTCAATTATTTTACAATTTCAATTTCTCGTCTGCGACATTTTGGAAATTCTGAAAATGGCGTCGGTTAAACTCGAGTTAAAGAAGAATATCCAATAATCCGCCATTTTGATACTTTAATACTTTCGTCCGATTACTTCGGTTGTTCCCGGTATACATCGGTCGAGGCCAAAACCATTCGGTACAAAACGTACAGTTCCGGCACTGTCCGATGTATACCGAAAACAACCAAAGTAACCCAACGAAAAAAAAAAGATTCAAAATGGCGGCTTATCTTACCCTATTTGAGGTTGTATCACAAATTACCGTGATTTACTTTGCGTTTTTTTATCGCCCATATTTCTTTTTCTTCTCAAATAAACATGCCTCTAAATGTAAAGTTAGCCAGGTTTGATGCTGGAGCATATAGTCTACATATAGGCAGAAACTTGGGAAATCATTCATATTGCACAAAATACATAGCCCTGCTTAGCCTCCCATGCTTTTAGTTTAGTTTAGTTTACACTTATTTATTTTACATCGATTGTGAAACAAATTCTTACAACTTAGACAGATCACTCTCGATTCTGCTTTTTCTGGATACATAACCAGTAATCGCGCCATCATTCTTGGGCTTATCAAAATTGATTCAAAGCGGCAACATCGGCAGACTAAAACCTTTGAAGCGCGGGAGAAACAACTCACGTCAAAACGAGGTATTATACATTACAAACAATTGCTGTGAAGGATATGGATTTTCATGAGAGGCAGTCTCCCGATTGACTTGCGGAATGCCGATGGTTGTACCCGGCTTGACCAGCCCTTATGAGCAGTTAAGTATGGGGTCTTTCTCCATCATTTAGAGTCTGACATCACAACATGATTGAAATAATGTTGACGCAATATAAAACCCACATAAATAATAACAAACAACTGTTTGATATGTTTCAACGACATTTTATTTCTCATGTGCACCTTCAAACCTTTCTATTGAGTGCACAACGATAAACTGCTCATCCTAAGCAATTATTTCATTTTAGCGTGCTGGTTTCTAAAATCATCGGCGCCAAATGAAAGAAAATGAGGAATCATTGATTGGGAGATTGAATAAGTTCATAATATTAATTAAACATGTGGTATCCCAATAAAACAAATATATCGATCGAACTAAATTGTTTTTTCTTGTATTAGAACTCTCTCAATAGAAATGCTTTTTGACCATCGGCCATTTGAACTGTATGTGCAATGAAAACAACCCTTATCCATTGTCTCTGTGTTCTACATGTCTGTCTGCTTGTCTTTCCGTCCGTCCGTCCGTGTCTCTGTCTGTTTCTCTGTCTGACTGTCTGTCCGTCCGTCCGTTCGTTCGTCTCTCTGTCTGTTTGTTTGTCTGTCTGTCTGTCTGACTGACTGTCTGTCCGTCCGTCCGTCCGTCCGTCCGTCTCTCTGTCTGTTCTGGCTCTGTCTTTTGATACCTCTGGTTTTACCTGACTTTGCAACTTTGTCCGTCACTCTGTCTGTGTATGTTTGTCCATTTGTCTGTCTGTCAGTCTGTTACCATATGATTGGCAATATTTTTTCCAGAAGTTACCAGACATCCTGGTATAAGTGAAGAATATCGGTGCAATGAAAACACACAAAAAAAACCCATAGAAAACAAACAAATGTTAACATAATACTTTGCGTAGGATTAACCGGCTGTTTTTTTTTAAATTTCGAATCATCATTTCTATGTTCTACGCAATTAAAGAGAAAAGATGTTCAGCCCGAGACATTTTTCTATCTAACTCTGAGAGAGTTTCAGTCCTACGCCAATGAGTGATCCATGTGTCAATGGGGTTTCAAAAGCCTTTCACTCACATTTTTTTGCGCTTAGTGAGTCGTGCAAAATATTTGCTAAAGCTTAATCAAGCATCTGAGTTGTACCATTGATCTTCCAGAAAGCTAGCCATACAATGCTCGCATCAATATTTATAATGTAGAGCAAGGCAGTGTTATTTTAACTAATAGGATACTATTGAATTGTATTGTTACACGGAATAAAGGTATATAGAACCAAGTCTCTACTGAGATACAAATAAATGATACCGAAAATGATGTCGAGCGACTTATTGGAGCTGTGATAGTTCTTAAAGAGCATGTGAAGGTAACATCGCCGAGTAACATAAAATAATGTCTTCGAACGAACTTTTCAAGGTTTTATGCTTGACTGCTATACTTCAAGCAGCGGTTTCAATAGATTTCACGGAATATCGAAGTGATGTTAATCTTGATGGCAAAATATGCCCTTCAGAGGAGACAGCTTTTTCCGTGAGAGTCGGCGAGTACGTAGATGGCTATGTTTCATGCATTTCACGTTGCATTGAAAACGCCGGATGTGCGAGTGTGTTTTACGACAGTGTGAGATTCATATGCACCGGTTGTAATGGCGTCTATTATGAGAATAGCACGCTTGATGTGTCCATCGGAACAGTGTACTTCTTCGTGCTGAATACAAGTAAGTAAAAAAAACATTAACTATCCCGAGCCTCAAGAGTTTTAGGTCTGAATCCTGTCTCAATCAAACATTTTCTAAAGTCTCCTAAATTCTAAACGTTGGAATCACTGGACATATATATGATTTAATTCTAACGGATTATTTTTTAAGGTCTTCATTTTCTTCTTTTTTTCCGCAATCTGTTATATTAAACAGAACATTGGCATAAGCGCTGTCTTTTAGAAATTGGTACGTTGCAATACTTTCAATTATTGCGATTATTATTGCTGTGCACCATTTCTTCAGTTTATAGTTCGAAGATGCAGATGTATTAACGCGATTGACCGAACTACAAATTGCTGGTAGTTTTAGTCAAATCTTAGGTAATGTACACGTGTTATTTAGAGTTACCTTTGAGGTTTCAGCACAAACGGATATCTTAAGAGGAAAGGAATGAGGGACCATATCATGCAAATCATGGAAGGGAGGCTATGATACATTATTTGATAGCTTCCGGTTATGGCCGACAACCTTAGACGATATGTTGTATGTTATCATTGCCAATTATAAGCTGTAAGCGCTGAATTACAGACGTTAAGACTGTAGCAATTTCAAATAAGAAAGCATACATTTAACCATCAGATCAGCGTCTTCAGCGCTTTGATTCGTCGTTCAAACACCCGCAAAAAGCATTAAAAAAACGCACCTTAATACTATTAACTGCATATTAATTAAAAACTTTTAATAGATATATGAACGTTCTTTCATATAGACAATCACGCTTTCTTATGTGACAAACTTCCGATAAAAACCAAAAGAAACAGAACTTCAAAAGTCACAGAAAGCGATTTATGTCATTTCAGCAGCAGACCACTTTCAGGATTGTAATTCGGTCGCGCACATTTTACATCAGCCTTCTCAAACAATACACTGAAGTAATTTCACTGTGTACTGAAAGACACTGCCTAAAAAATCTGATAAGTTTATTTTTTCTTCATTTTTTCGGCATTTATAAGCTATCCACCGTGATGCTGTATATCAACTTACTTGGAAGATCCAATCTGTAACTGTGTTGTGTAGAATGAAATATCTACATCTGGATCATTCGGACTATATATATTACAGGACTTTAAAACGAGAGGTGTGTTAACGGAGCCATCTGTATTAAACAGAACCGGGAATGTTTCACAAACGCCAGCAAAGAAGCATGGAAAACGCATGTTAATACCATGATGTTGTATATTTTGCAAGACTTTACAACGAGAATTGTGTTGACGGAGCAGTCTGTATTGGAAAGAACCAGGAATGTTTCACAAACGCCACCAAAGAAGCATAGAAAAACGCATGTTAATACCATGATGTTGTATATTTTGCAGGACTTTACAACGAAAGTTGTGTTGACGGAGCCATATGTATTGGACAGAACCGGGAATTTTTCACAACCACCAGCAAAGAAGCATGGAAAAGCGCATGTTAATACCATGATGCTGTTTATTTTACAGGACTTTACAACGAAAGTTGTAACGACGGAGCCGTATGTATAGGCCAGAATCAGGAATGTTTCACGGACACGTGTATATGCAGCCCAGGGTACAGCTATAATCCGGGAAACATGACCTGTGTTAGCCGTGAGTATATTTGTCAACCTGAACTCATCAGGTTTATCCAACGAAAACATCTCTGAAATAATTCGCCTACGATTTCTCTATCGAGTGTTAGACTTAACGCCGTTATAAACCATGGGTTATCACATACCACTAGAACCGGAAAGTTGATGGTCGGAACATGGCGTATAAGAAATAGTGGAAAAACAAGGGTAACCTGCTGAAAAAAAAGCAAATATACCTATAGTGCGGCTATCTTGTTCGGACATTGGTCACGTGAGCACCCCGCCTGTGAATTGTACCTTAAATCCTAGCCTGGGGTCCTGGCCCATGCATATCCGCAGTTCGGGGTATCCTTACGCGCCAGGCACAAGCCTACTTATATCCCAGGATGCCAAGCTCTATCCCTTTGAGCTTTTTGAGTTCCACCGACACCGCTGATTTTTCATGAAAAAAAAAAGCATAAGTCGCCCTATGCATAGGGAGTCATCCCCTGGAAATAAGTCTCACTTTAACAATAAAAAAAAAAAAAAAAAAAAAAAAAAAAAACCGTGTCATTGTCCTCAACGGGGTCATTTCCTATGTAGTTTTCTTCTTTGAAAATACCATTCATAGTCATCGATGGAATCAAAGTATATAAATATATATTAATTTTATCTTTTCTGCGTGTTTTACAGAGTGCGATACGTACGGAACTACTTTTCAAGCGTACGCAAACAGGCGCATCCAGTCAGACAACGCGTACCAATTCAGCGATAGCCTCAGTCTGAACGAGTGCCTCAGTATGTGCATTGCCGATCCGTCTTGTGTGAGCATTGATCACAGTGTTCTGTACTGTAATATACAGTACGTCACTGTGCTTACCATGACCACAAACTTCACGACAATAGAAGGTTTCGATTATTATACGCGGGACTGTCTATAAAATCCAATGACATTGGTGGGAGCCCAACTCCGCGCAGGAATACTTCCCTTTACTACACTACAGTATTGTTCGCCAACATTCACCGTCTGTTGACCTGCCTGCTTAGCATGAATTACACGCTGTACTGAGTATCTAAAATATATCCTCGGAGCCGTCCGTAATGTTCGACCACGTGGTTCGTCAACGTGCATTATTTGATAAATGCTGCCAAGATTACCTGTTGATATAATGCGTAAGGCTATTGTTTATCGACTGTGTTCGGAAGAAGACTGTCGAGTATTGAATATACCGCGTTACAACTATTCGGGCATAGAGGGTAACAGACGGTGAATGTTGGTGAACAATACGACCAAATGAAAAGGGACATCACTGAGTAGGAGAACGGGCGGGAACTAGTCTGGAGTTCCTTCCCTTTCCGCTATTAATTTTATGGTCGGTATTATTTTTGTCGGCATATTATTTTCTTTGTTTTTGATAGGAGCGCCTTGTACTAACCCGTGTACTATCGCTTCAGGTATTGTGGGTGAATCAATTTATTAAAACTCAAACTCAAACTCAAACTCAAAACTCTTTATTAGGCATGTCGGCACTTTATGTGCCTATGGCCAATACATATACAATATAAAACATAATACAAAAGAGGCGTTGTTGTTTTAGTTGTTTTGACGTGACGTCACAAGGTAGCCCTTAAACCGACAGGTGCACGTTTGCAGAGATATTGTTCTTCTACGAAAAACTCCTTTACATTTTTTTAAAAGGCACATCAAAGGAGAGGAGTACAAATAAATTACTGAACAAATATATGGAGTTCTTTTATTATTTTCATAAAAGTCATGACAATTAATTTACGAATGCATCGAGACCCTATTAAATAGACTCCTTTAACATAAGTTATTTTGTGCTTGAAAAATAGTATTCTCCAATTCACTCATGTTTATCAACAACCTCTTTGTTTACATATTCAAAATAACGAATTTTGATTGGTCGGTTCAAACATTTGTTTATCAACTGTCAAGGTCAGGGTTGAAGATTCACACAATCAAACTGGTTAATCTGGGTTAATTCTTGTTGGCTTTCACGTTTAACTTGTGCTGATAGGTTTTTTTGGTGATAACTATTTGAATCTGACCAAAAGTAAACCAATTAATATAGTTTTATATAGCATTAATCTCCTTTTATGTGCCTTTAAATTCCTAGCTGGATATTGATTCAAATGTTAAATGAACCTATTGTATTGCTATCACACGTCACATTCAATTCCTGGGGTAAAACTGTTTATTTGCGTATAATTCTACTATGATGCGGTGCGTAGGTTCACAAAAAGCCATATCGCGCTGTGATGCGTCGTAGTACATGGGTTTGTTGTTACTGATGACCTAGGATGGACTATTTTGAAATTGCTCGTGATATATATGATGGCAGGGGTTAGTCTGGTCAAATGTGACATTGGCCAGTAAGAAGGAACTTTGCAACGAAACGTGTGTCCTGAGGCAGACTCTCTTCACCTGTATCATTGTCATGCACAGGTGGGGTAGCAAGAACGCCGCTAAGCTGCTGTTTCCATAAACAATATCTCCGGCTGTCACAATGCTTTATATCTGTTAACAAAATAAACATATATAAAAATGAAATACTTCGTAAAGTTATCGTTTTGTTGATGTTTTTCATCGTAAAAACGACGTTCCCTGTGGTGTGACCATTACCAATAGCGTCGTGGAGGGAATATCGTATCGTTAACGCAAGTAACGTTTTACTTAACACGCCTAATCTAAATCCTATAATAAAACTTAAACCTTAAACACATTTCTTATATAATTATACAATGATTGCTTATTAATAATCAGCTACGGTCTCTAATTTGGTCCACCTACTCACCATGTCAAGGAAGTAAAGTATGGACACACACCTGCTCGGTTGAACGCATATTTCTTTATTTAATTAGTTGCGGATTTTTGACTTTTATTTGTTTTCTAAATCTGACACTGAATCACATTTTGGGATTTGCTTTCATGAAAAAAGTTAACTTACATAAAAAGTTTACATAGAATGCGACCAAAGCTTTATATTCATCGAATCTACCTCAAAGACTGAAAATAACCCTGGACCACTATTGCCACCACTAATTTTTTTTTATGTTTTCTAAAGTTGGGTTTTCTAATGTCACTATTATATTAAGACAGTGTCTAAAAGACTCCTAGGCAAAGTACACACATCGATTAGAATCCGTCTCCTCACAAAGTAGTTCTGTATAAAGAAAAACAACTAAAGACCATCGTGACCCTGAAGTATTCCAGGCAGGTGCAAGAGTGTTTCCATGGCAACTGATCAAGGCATAACCATGTTGTTAAAACCACTGTCAAGATTCTGAGGCGGGTCTTGCTCGATCATTCAATCATTGTCAACAAGACACATAATTAAGATTAATAAATTTGAAAAATTTGATAAAAGCACAAGCATATTTTTATTTCTTAAATGTGCATATAATAAAAATGTCCATATAATCTTTAACAAGAAGTAAGAAAGACTTTAAATCCTTTCACGTTGTCATGAAAATTCATTAGGCAGATATTGGTATCTGTTGGATTAGATGGACTTGCCTTAACGATGGATTAAAACGGTTGAAAACAGATATTTACTCAATGTGCGTGGAGATGTTATAAATTGCTATGAATATCCATTCGCCGTAAAAACACAACAAAAACAATTGACAGTCACAAAGTAAACAATACAGAGGCAGCGATATCCATATGACCGTTGTAACTATTTCATTTCGGTTTTTACTCCCACTTCAAACTATTTCAAGTTTTGAATTTAGAAAATCATCTTCCTGCACTTTTTTATTTATTTTCCAAAACAGACAATATCACAGTTGATGGCTAAGAGAACAAAGTTAGATATAATAAATTTAACATAAATTAATAAAAATCCAATTCCCAACAAAACAGAGGTCCAGAAAAGAGATAATAAATTTATCAAAATTTTGCATGCAGAGTTTTCCAAAAGAAATCTTTTGCTATTCATTTGAGCTGCTTGTTCACAGATATGAATTTTGGCTGATAAAATTCAATTTCTTTAAAACTGTACAACAGCTGTTCTTTTGTATAATACAAGAATAGAGGTAAACGTTTTGTTTATTTTAGTTCAACCCCTACTGAAAGGATCAGCCAGTTTGACTTATGAGACAGTTTTCACTGTTTATACCAAGTACTTCCAAACTTCTATCTATATACCTGGCACCAAGCAGATATAAGTCAGGAATGGTTGCCTGGTTACCATTAATTGAACAAACTCATGGCTCATGAACCAGCCATCTCAGAACAAGCCCCACGAGAAACATTCTCCGGACAAACGCCTCCCGTGAACCTTGAACCTTCGACCTCTCGTCCCAAGGCTGACCATTAGGCCACAGTGACAAATAACAATAGAAGGCAAAATCAGAATTAAAAGTATCTAGAGCCTGATTAAAGTTAGTTAGTTATACACTATTAAATCCAAAAATAACTGTTGCAACTGTTTTAAGATCTACAGCATATAGACTACAAAGTTTGCTCCCTAAATTGATAATGCTTTCAATCATTAGTTTGAATTGCATTTCATACAACAATACAAAACCACATTGTTTCAAAGACATTTTTTTTACTTTCAAATTTTCTTATCCGTGATCAAGCAGCTATAACCCTTATAGTGCTGGAAACAAATTCATATTTATGCGAACAAGTTAGATCCAGGCCAGCCGACAAGTATATTAGCCAAGTAAACCAAGTAAATTTGATGCTGGCCTATGTTCTGACCTTTCCGCTACTTTGGGTGTATTTTCTCATTAAAAGTAAGCAGATATTTAAGGTTTTAAAAAACAGATGACACATAAATCTATTTTCAGAAAAGAACCCAGCATTCTAAGGGTTAAAATGAAATTTCACATATAGGGTTAAGAAAAGTAACAATTAACTCAGCAAGGAAACATGCTCAACTTATCTGAAATTCTGTCTTATGCAGAGAATTATTTAAAGCATAAATGTCTGTTGGAAACTTGACAATATAATTAACTGTTATTAGCGTGGTGGATTCATTTCTAGCTGTAAAACTCTTGTTGGGGGAACTTCTAGTTCTGCATTCACCTGAAAATCATAAAAACATAATTTGATTTATTTATTGCATAAGTCTATGTCATTTCTTTTATAAAAATACAGTTTTGAACTCATTGGTGTGCAACATGTAATAATGTTGGTATATTGTTTTAGCTTTATTAACATAAAAAAAATGAGAGGTAATTTCTCCTGTAGCTTAATTAAATTCATATGCAATTTACATTGCATAAACAGTATTTCAGTTATGTTGCGATGCCTGATTCTTAATGATTGAGAAAAACTCTAAATTCAACTGCCTTGTTACTTAAGCCACGTGGAGCCATCAGCATTCCATGAGTCAGTCGGGAGACTACCTCTCATGAAAATCCAAATGCCATCACCCGGATTTGAATCTATTTGGAGAGGGCCCATGTGATTTCAAGTTTTGTACTCTAACCACTAGGTCATAGAGGACCATGATTTCTCCTTTTGTCACAATGGCTTCTCTCTCTAAATGAGTGTTAGACAAGATTTTTTGGTCGGCTTCGTTATATATACACATCAAAAGGACATTTTGTTTTACCTTTGAGTTGACATATTGATGTAACAACATTCTCAGTTCAGCATTCTGTTGTCGAAGAGCGTCTGTTTCTGTTATCAGGCCGGATCTACTGTTCAGCACCTCACTGTATCAAACAATAAAGGAAAGATGAGTACAACCACACAAATTTGCTTCTTCTTCCTGTAAATGTACAGCTCTAATTTTTGAGTATTATAGTACATGTTCCCTGGTTTCCTACCAGTACTAGGCTAGAAAATGTGTCTTGCCTAAGGACACTCCACGGTAAAATAAGTGGTCGTCTTCGAGGGTCGAACCCAGAATGACTGGTCTTTAGTCCCAGACGCTAACCATTAGACCACCTCTTCTACCCTATTATGACATTTATCCTGTAATCAGTGCATTTCATGAAACCAAAAACAGAGTGCCACATTACATTCTTATTAGCTGTAAGTGTTGAGTTTAAACTTATTTATTTTACATCGATTGTGAAACAAGTTCTTACAACTTAGATTAATCTCCTTCCATTCTGCTTCATGGATACATAACCAGTACTTGGGCCGAATGTGGATAAATGAAAGGTCGCAAGGCAAATCACGCTGCTGCCTGGATTCGTACCCACGACCCTTGTGTACAGAGGCTAACACCCTACCCCTGGACCACTGTCCTCCACTGTAACTAGATCACATTATGGCTGTGTGCACCTTGTATTTCCTTCTGCTTCCTCTTTTTGGATTATCGGTTTCACTTATTTATTTGAATCAATGTCATAGGGAACAGGATTAATAGAATAGATGATTGGTGTCTTAAATAGCAAAAGTACTTGAGTTCAGCTTTGAACTATCATCTAATTCAGCTTCGCCTAGCCGTATAATATTCAAATACCTTTCCCAATTAATATATCTGATTCAGGATGTAACGGAATTACTACAAAGACAAGCCGTAGATCATATAGTGTGTTTCATTCGTTCTTCTGGGTTTAAAATTCTTATCGGGCACCATAACTGCGCCCAGCCCGAGTGGTAGTGCACTCTCTCGACTTTTAACTCCGACTCCCCAAATGATATCCGAGGCCTACATTGTATATCGGTAAACAAGACAGGTGATGACATGGCATTTTGGATTACCCCTTGACAACCAGGTATTTAGTTGTACAACAGTATCCCTGGGCTAAATGGGTTGCCTTAGATTGCATCAGTGAATGGAAGCACACCCTTTCACTACACAGGACACCAACCATCTTTTCTTGATATTTCATTCACTAACATCTGAGATAATGAGTCTTAACCCAGAGAAAAGTTTGATAAACATGTAAACCATTGGGCTAAAACTACCTACCTGTATTTTTCCAGGCCTTCCAACAAGGCCTCCCAGAGTCTCTCCTTTTTATTCGGCATCACCTGTGCATAATTCGCCCAGTATTCGGAATCGCCAGAATTGTCACGTTCTCCCAGAGACTTGATCTTAAACTGTGATGTTTTGCCTTTGTGACTGTGAAAGAGATGCATGTAAATTAATTGGATGATTAATTGATTCATTTGTCTGTTTAATAACTGAGATTGGTTGATTGTAATGTAATGAAGTGAGCAAAGAGACCTCTATTTAGTATAGTATTGAACAAAACCCTCTATGCTAATATTATCTAAACAAAATGATGAAAAGACTTTAAAACTAGAGGGTTCAATGCAAGACAACAGTAAATGCTTTACAAGTATCAAGTATTGATCACTCACTATAGTATTGAACAAAGCCTCCATATAACCTAGACAAAATAACGAAAAGACTAATAATACTTGAGGTTGCAATGTAAAACTATAGCAAGTGCTTCACAAATATGAATCACTTTCTATAGTATTGCACTGATCCCTCAAAATACTGCATCTGGTGCAATAAGACTGATCTTACTGCCAAAGTTGTCATCTTCAAAATATCTCATCAAGAATCCCACAACACGTAGATTGAAAATCTAATAAAAAATCCTGATACACACATCGACCCACTCACCTTTGTGGTTTGCGGTGATCATCTACAAAAGAACGCAGAGCTTTCAGGACCTCGTGTGGATGAATAAGATCGACCGTCTCGCTTTTCGAGGACTGCGCATCACCTTCCTTGCCCGTCAACTTCATGATCTCCGCGTCGAGTTCATCTCCACTCTCTGAGTAAAACGTTTTAGACTCCTCGTCTTCTTTCTGGAAGTTTATGTAAGACTTATTAACATTACATTGATTGTAACTGAATCTTGAAGCTTATTAAATTCACTCTCAATATTGTGATAATAGTGGGTGGGCTAGGCCCTGTATTTCAACCTTGCGCGAAACAGGAATGGATCCTGAGACACTCAGTTACAGAGGCCTACAATAGACCACTACACTTAAACACAGTGTCAACAACTTTTCAGTTATGTTACAGCTTTCCTGGATTCACCAGTACTAGGCTAGGACTCTGAAGTGACTGGCCAAAGGACACTCCCACAAAACAAAAGGTGTTGGTGGGGCTTGAACCTGGGACCCCCAAGTTGTAAGTCTACCACCTTAATCCTATAACAACCACCAAATTTTCAACTGTCCCTAATTAAAAGAGTTTGAAGACGACATTTCTATCTAAATGTGATAAAAATTGAAAACGATCTTCTGATAGGGCAGAAAACATTGTGGGAAAAGGAAAAATTCCTCATTTCAAGCAATTCCTCTTTTTTCCACAATGTTTTCCAGAGTCAGCTGCAACAAAGTGGTCAGATGTTGTTATTGTTTGGTAATGTGTTAAACACTTATTAACACTTATTAGCACATGTGCAGTGCATGAAAATTGTATTTTGTGCAAATAAAAGTTTTTTTTCCACTTACCTTTTCCTCCTCTTCCCCAGGATCAGGTTTTCCTTTCAAATGCATGAAGTAACTCGCGAGCAGATGTATGTCCTCCTCTGTATCTATATTTAGCGCCTGTAATGCAAGATTCCAGTGTAAACCGTACAAAAGTCACATGTATATTGTACAATAATCACTTGTATACAATACAATAATCACATGTATACAATATAATAATTAGTTATACAATACAAGAATCATACAATACAAGAATCATATGTTTACAAGACAAGAATCACATGTATATTGTACAATTATCACATGTATACAATATAATAATTAGTTATAAAATACAAGAATCATACAATACAAGAATCATGTGTTTACAAGACAAGAATCACATGTATACAATATGAAAACTGTTTATACATACAAGAATCATGTGTATACAAGACAAGTATCACATCTTTACAATACAATAATCATGTATATGATACATTATACTATAGAAAGGATGTATACACTACGAGAATCACATGTTTACAAAACAATAATCACATTTATACAAAACAATAATCACATGTATATGATACAATATAAGAATCAAATGTTAACAATACAAGAATCATATGTTAACAATACAAGAATCACATGAATATTGTATATGAATCACTTGTATACAATACAATAATCACATGTATACAATATAGAAATCATTTTGACAATACAATAAACATGTGTACAAGACAAGAAACACACGTACACAATACAATAATCACATGAATACAATACAAAAACTACATGTACACAAAAAGAAATTAACCATTCAATTGAAGAATCACTGAAAATGGAACAACCTGTTCAAAATATCAAATAACATTTCTTTGGTGATATAATTTGAAAAAAAAATAGGATTAAAATTTCATTTTGTTCCAATGGTCTCATAGCTTTGTTAAAATGCCTGAATCTGAAAATATTTGTTAAACATTTGTGCTGCTGCCATGTTGAGAATACTGGAATAACACAGTTGGCTCTGATTTAAATAATGCAAATTTATTTCTAAAAATATAACAAGACTTACACTGAAAATGGCATCAAGCTTCATCAACGATCTTTCATCTTTCTCCAAAGGTGCCAGCAGCTTGTTCAGTTTTGACTCAACAAGGAATCCCTACAGAATGAACATAGGAAATTATGAAAACAGTATAATGAAAAAAAGAATGTTATAACAAGAATCATAGAAAAAATTTACGCATTACCTTTTAAAATGTGCTTGATTACTAACAGATGTGAGGGAATGTGTAAGTTAAAAATTGATTTCTTTAAACCTGCACAACAGCTGAACTGTTATATGATATGCACTGAAGAATAGTCATTGGTAGAAAAAATAGATTGTTTTTAATTCTTTAAAGTGTGTGTACAGTAAATTAACATCTATTTTAATCCAGACGGGTGACATCAATTTTAAGATCTACCGCATTAAGACTGTACAGTCAAACTTGTGCTAAGAGGCCAGCCCATGGGACAGAGTAAATTGGCTGTTTAAGACAGGTTGGCTGCTTAACACAAATTGATTTACACTATAAATCTAACAATGGGACTTTCTGTAGTGGCTGTTTAAGGCAGGTTGGCTGCTTAAAAGGGTGGCTGCTTAACACAAGTTAGACTGTACATACTTAGATAAATTGAAACTTCCTGAATTGATAATGCTTTCAATAGCTACTGTTAATTGTATACCAAACAACACTACAAAAAACTGTATTGTTTCAACAACAATTTATTTTGACTTCCAAATTTTCTCCTCTGTTTACAAGCACTTTTCAAATAACAACAGGGGCGTCTTGAATTTTTTTTTTTTTTACAGAAGTTTTATGTATATTTCCTTGTTAGAGACACACTTAGATTGTACCAGAAGGTTTGTAGGAAATGAAAATTTTCTCGGGGGAGCACATCCCCACTGCATCTTTAAAAGATTCTTTGTATAATTTGTTAACAATTATGGCAAGAAAACTTACAGATTCATCAATGGTTACTAACTGAGCGATTGAAGCCTACAGAACTGCCTGAACATTGTCCCATATATTTCACGAAAACTTACAGATTCATCAATGGTTACTAACTGAGCTATTGAAGCCTACAGAAATGCATAAACATTGTCCCATATATTTCACGAAAACTTACTGATTCATCACACAGTAGTTCAAGGATCATCTTGATGGTTTGTGCCGAGATTTTGTCGAGGATACTTGTCTTCTTCGGTTTTCTGTCCTCAGGTATATTACTATCGATGGAGTCGGATTCATCATCCTCTTCTTCCTCCTCTGCCTGGCTCAAGGCTACAAGTGAAATAACAACGGTTCACCTATTCAGTTATGGTACTGTAACCAAGTCAAGGTATGACTAACATGCAGCCAGACCAGGGACTTGAACCCAGGACCTCTGCAAACTGTGTAAATGTTCCAACAAATTGGCTACCTAGCCTGCTTACACATTGTAAATTGAGATCCCTACTTCATTATGGCTTTCCTGGATTCCCCAGCAGTAGGCTAGAGCTCTGAATTGTCTTACCATAGGACACTACAAAGAAACCAGAGGTATGGTTGGGCTAAAACTTGGACCTCCAAATTACAAAGACTGCCACTTTAACCACCATGCAGAACGATGCAACGGTTTATTGAGCATGTTTACTAAACAAATGATAGAAATGAAAATTAATATTGATTCTCTGTTATGTTAGTTGTATTAAAAGTTGTCTTAGTATCACGTGAGTGTCATGTGACTGGTTGTTCATAGCTTGACGCTATATTTAGATTATGTCCGATTTCCCTCAGATTTTCATAAAATGAAAAATGTCAAAATTCATCTTATATGCTATTGGTTTCTCTGCTAAAATGTTAAATTAATCTTTATTCCTTTATTTTCGATTGTTTCTAAAAATAATCCTATGACGCACAGAAACTTTAAGGTATATAATTAGCTCAAACCAGGAAGCCCTGAGTACTAAGACGGCCACTTTAATCTGTTATATGATATTTCATTACCATACATATCTGTGGGAAATAACAATGGTTCACAGGACATGTTTATAAAACAAATCATAGAAATAGATTGATTCTGACTCTAAGTTACACCAGTAGTATCAAATTTATTTATGATACAATATTTTATTACGATATATACCTGTGGTCTGCCCGCCGCCTGTCTGTGATAAAACCTCTGCCACGACCTGTTGTGCTGAAACTCCGGATTTCTTGGATGCTTCGTCCATCAGCGGACCCTCGTTGTTCAGGAAGGTTCTGTGAATAAATGACAAAAGCCACCATTATCTTTGGCAAAATAACTCATTAATAAGCACATATAATTTTAAAAGAGTTTATTCACACATGAGAAAATATTCGAGTCAAAATAAAATGTCATTGAAACAATACAGGTATTGGATTGCAGTATTATATTTAATGATAAATAGCTCTTGAAAGCAAAACTGATTTCGAATGTATAAATATATCTGGTTAAATGTGGATTATACTTAATATCCATGACTTACAGATTTGGTTGGTTTCACTCCAGACCTAGTTGCTGTGTGTGGAATCTACTAATTACAAATGGCCTACAAACTTGGCTCATTCCAACCAAAGCCTAGTTGCTGTGTATTGATTTTACTAAGTATCCATGACTTACAGATTTGGCTGGTTCCACTCCAGACCTAGTTGCTGTGTGTGAATTATACTGTCGGCCTCCAGCACACCCTGCACTAAATCTTTACACTCCTGTTCGTTCATGCACCAAACATCATGGAACTTATTGGCGTCCGCCTGCATGAAATGCCTGCAATTTAAGGTGTCAAATTGTGTTCAGCCACAGTATGGCAAACAATAATGCTAGACATGTTTTACATTAAGTATGTATCTTTTTACACTCAATACAGACCAGAAGAGGAATATTCAGATTGAGACTGGACAGTCAAGCCAAAGTTTCAGTAGAGGATTAATTGTTGGCCTGGTCATTAAATAAACAGGATGATGATGATGATGAAGATGATGGTGGTGATGATGATAATGTGTGTGGCAATGACAGTGGTGATGATGATGATGATAATAATGATGATGGTGATAGTGGTGGTGATGATGATGATGATAATAATGATGATGGTGATGGTGGTGATAATGATGATGATTATGATGATAATGATGATGGTGATGGTGGTGGTGATGATGATGATGATGATAATAATGATGATGGTGATGGTGATGATGATGATGATGATGGTGATGGTGGTGATAATGATGATGATTATGATGATGATAATGGGGATGATGGTAAATGTTCAACCACAGTTAATCAAGCAATAATTCTTGATATTTTCACACATATGAAGTAAATTTTCACATCCATAACAAAAGCGATTTAACAAGTAGAATCACAAATATCTATGGAGATATACTTTGGTACATATACTGGTATTATATACCGGTATCATGTGTTCAGTGCAAAACAACAGCAAGTCCTTCACGTTTATGAAGGACTTGCTGTAGTCTTTTACTCAACCCTTGATATACATGTTATGATGTATGATTTGTTTTGGGGAGTTAAATGCTGTGTCAACAATTTTTCAATTTTTTTTACAGCTTTCCAGGAATTCATCAGTACGATACAGAGCAAGGGATCTGAAGTGCCTTACATTTATTAATGTATCAAAAAAAGAAATGGTGTGAACTGAGTGGGAAGAATGTGAAGATTGTTGTAGTAAAGTACCTCGATTTTTTCTGTAGGTCCCTGAACATCTCTGTGATCCTCTTATAATCGTCAGATAACTGGGCATTCTCATCCCTGTACAGTTTCTCCTGCTTAGCACACTTTATACGCAGCCCATTCAGCACATCTTGTAACCTGTAAGCAAATATATATATAGAGAGAGTTCAATGTAATACTATAGCAAGAGCTTCGCAACTGTGGAGCACTCCGGGTTTTCCTTGAAAAGATGATGATTTTATACACAGCCCTTTGAGTATATCTATGAGTCTACTGTAAAGTTGATAGTCTTAAGATGAAAGATATCTGAATGTGTTACAATTTTACATAATACCCAGCACTTTAAGAGCATCTTGTGATCTGAGAGCAAATATAGCAAATATTAATCTATATATCTGCAAATTTATGATTTTATATAGCAGTGTTAATTTTAGAAATGAAAGTAATCGTGTACTTTTGGATACACATCTTTAGAAACTATGTGTTGAGGTACCAATGATCCAAGCTATAAGATCATGTCAAATAGTATAACACTTGTTATTAATGATAATCTTAGCTAAAATGACTCAAAACAATGCAGATTTGATAGAAAGAAAGCATGAGACAGCATGCTTTATGATATTTACTACATTGTAAACATTACTTGTGCTGATGAGAATGCTTCTGACTGGACACATATCTTTTGAAATGATGTGTCCCCAGCAATTTTTATTTGTATGTGACGTGGGACGCAGAGGTAAAATTATCACTGATATAGTGAGACATCAGTGGAAGACTAAAGAAGAGTGTGAACCCATTCAAAAGACCACTTCTGAACCTTCTGAACTATGGTCTTTACATGAGATTGGTCTTAGTATTGAGCTTTGATTTAACCCAAATCAGTCATTTGCGTCTAGCTTAAACTGGTCCTTTTTTTATGAAGGAGAGTTATTTCTCGGCATTGCTTAACAATAAACACAGTGTCTTATAAACAAAAACATAATATTCCACCTTAAGGCCTAAATGTCTCTCTAACTTTGCAATGACTTAATTTTGAAGCACTATCATCCCTTAAATTCATGTTCTCATAAAAATCAATCCTCAAATACCTTGTGATTTTCCTTTTCTGTTGAGACTTTGTAATGGTGTTCTCCTCGTCCCTCTTCTTCAGGACCTGGAAGTTATACTCAAGCTTTTCCTGATTAAGCTGGTATGTGGCTCTCATCTGTTGTAACTGTTGCTCCAATAACTGTCAAAGAAAAGGGGGCAGAATATCGTAAGACTCAGATTTAAGACTAGGTAAAAAAAAAGACCAATAATGTACCTGCTGTGCTATCAATTGACTTAGAAAAGAGGCAGAATATAATATAACAGATCATTTCAGAATGCAAATCGACAATCATCCATGCTGAAGATGATTGTCGATTTGCATTCTCAAACCACCTCATCACAATAGGTGTTCAAGACTGTTTCATACTCAAAAATAAGACTTATAATTATACCCGTGCTTACAACTGACAGAGAAAATAGACAGAATATATTTAAGTACACTTTAAAATAAGACCAATATCAAGTCTGTTACAACTGTTGCTCTAACACCAGGTAAAAAAAAAGGGTAGAATGTCATAAGACTTGGATTTATGGCCATGCGAATTTAAGACCAGTTTCTTATATGTTGTTGTTGCTGCTCTAACAACTTTTGTTATATTGTAAGACGCAGAGTTAAGACCACCTCAAAAAGAGACTAATGTCTCAACTGTTGTAAGTGTTGCTCTAACAGCTGTCAAAGAAAAAGGCAAATTATCATGAGACTCATATTTAAGACCACCTTGAAAATAAGACCAAATTCTATATCTGTTGCATCTGCTGCTCTAACAGATGTCCTAGAAAAAGGGCAGAATGTTATAAGACTTAGATTTAAAGCAACTTGAAAATAAAACCAATTTCTTATCAGTTGTAATTACTTCTCAAATAACTGGTATGGAAAAGGACAGTATTATTGTAAGTCTCTAATTTGGTACCATCTAAATAATGAAACCGATTTCATTTGATGTAATTTCTGCTCTAACAACTGTCAAAGAAATAGACAGATTATCACAAGACTCAGATTTAAGACCACTTCAAAAATTCTTCCATTTCTATATGTTGTGATTGTCATTTTAACAACTGTCAAAGAAAGGGGGCAGAATATTTTAATACTCTCTTATGGGATCACCTCATAAAAAGGACTTCTCTTAATTGTTGCAAATGCTGCTCTAGTAACTGGTATAGGAAATATGCAGAATATTGTAATTTGAGATCATCTCCTAAATAAAACCAATTTCATATATATGATGAAATTGTTGCTCCTATAACTTACATAGAAAATAGGTTTAACAAAGTAACACTCTTATTTGGCACTACCTCAAAAATGTTTATCAATTAGAACCAAAAATTATGACGTTCATAAATCAAACATCAACCATCACAAGCTTGCTCAAATTTATATGTCACATACCTGAACATATTGGGTTTAATGTTTTGTCAACAATTTTTCAGTTATGTTACGACTTTCCTGGATTCACACCTATTAGGCTAGGGCTCTGGAGTGTCTTGCCAAAAGACACTTCAAGGACACTCTCATGAAAACAGAGGTGCACCCAGGATATACAACCACCTCAAAAATATCAACCAATCATAATCATGAATCAATTATTTCATGAATCAAACATCAGCCATCACAAGCTTGCTAAAATTCAAAGAAAAAGTTGACATGTACCTGAACATCTGTCTCAAGGCGTATCTTCACCATATTGTATTCCTCCGCGTCTTGAATACGTAAGTGCTGCAGCTGGTTCTCGTAATCCTCAACCCGTTTCTCCCGCGCCTTCATGTACTCGATCTCCTTGTCGCGACGGTGCTGCATTCTCTCCTCCCATTTCTTCTTCTGCGTCTCCATCAACTCGTTTCTCTCGGCAACAAACGCCATCTGCAATAAAGACAAGTATATGTAATCTTTATTGATGTATTTTTAAATGAATGATTGTATGCTTTACAATTTACATGACTCTAGATCCATTTTTTTTAAACAACAAATTGCACTCTATATGTAGTAGATTTACAATGTAGAGATAAATGTGTAAGTGGGCTGTACAGCTCAGTTGCTAGAGCATTTGCACCATTTGTGAAGGTTCTGTGTTAGAACAAATTTCATATTAAATAAATTCATTGAATATATTACAGCGAATTCTTTATGAATAGATATATTTTACCTATTTGTTTCATTTACCTATTTGTTTTACATTGATTGTGAAGGAAGCTTAAAGCTTGTTCAAAGAACTCTCAATGATTGTTTCCTGGATACTAAACCAGTACTCACGCCGATCTGTGGGTTAGTCCATGCAATCTTCACCTTACCTAACGGGGATTTGAACCCGCGACCCTCGGTTCAAGAGGCTCACACTCTATCTCCAGACCAATGTCGCCGACAGATAAATGCTTATGACAATCTTTATCAAAAGAAAAAGTAATTTGATTTAAATAACTAATTCATACATTGATAAAAGCGTTAACATTACCAAACTACAAACAAAAGTCAAAAGTCTTTAGGTGGGCGTTTGGAAATTCTGCTAAGTTTAGTGGCTTGAGGATAACATTTTTCTCCAGGTCAACACCAACTTCATGTTTGGAATTGGAAAAACAAGACATGGCAGTATGAAAAAAAACTTACCTCGATTTCCTTCATCTCCTCGCGAAGGGCTTTTGTCAGGTTCTTGATCTGCTCCTCCATTCTCTCAATCATCAGATCTATGTCCTCTCCTTGTTTCTTCAGGTCCTTCACATACTGGTCGTCCTTTGACTTCAGCTCCTGTCAAAGATATGAACAAAGATGTAGACATATCATATAAGATAGCAGATCAAGCTAAAGGTACCAACACAATGGGTATAGAATCCTGTCAAAGAAATGAACAAAGCATGTTGGAGGGCAGTCCAAACTAAAGGTATCAACCGAAAAATAAACTGGTATGGGACTTCTTCACTACTAAAGAAGGATTAAAAAGAATATTCAATATTTCAAAGTGTTTTGGTGCAGAACCAAAAGCAGGAAATATCTGGGTTAAGCAATTGCTCTTTTTGTCAAAATTGTTTGTTTTTCTTCAGCTGTGGCTGGCACATTAAAACTATAAGATGCGATTTAATTGGGATGAACTGAACAAACTTTCTCAATGACTTGCATGTTTGTTTTATAACCTACCCTGAGCGATTTGAATCAATGCATTAATCACAAAACCATGTATGCCGTAATTACCCTATATATTCGGACACCCTATTAATTTGGACACTATTAACCATTACCCAAAACAATTCATTTTATATAAGATCTTACTGTGTATACAGTATATACATTGGTTTTGGGAGTAATGCATTGATTCAAGCCCTTTTGAACCTACCTGCTGAAAATCATTGATCAGTTTGTTCTTCTCATCTATCATGGCATCACATGATGTCTTCTGCTGCATCAGCATCTAAAAATAGACAAGTTGTCACATGAGCATCAATCCATGAACAGAAATGTGTTAAATCAGTGTGAATGAACGTGACTTCTTAAAAAGGAATTAATTAGGGTATACAGCTGGACATAAGAGACATTTAATGCATTGGCTTGGCCACATAGACCCCAGCTCAGACTGGATCTATCATGTCAGCCGCCTTAATTAACATACCATCACAACATGGTCAAGGCTGACTTAAACAGTCTTGGGTTGACCTTATGAAGCAAGACACAGTCTCTCTTGGGCTGGATTGTACCAACCCACATGATCACCATACCTGGAGGGAAAGGTGGTCCACTCGACCAACAAGCCTTACTGTTGCCATAGGATTAATATATGGCCTGTCAAATCTTAAAGTCACATAAAAGGAGACAAGTACAAATATATTACTGAAAAAATATATGGAGTTCTTTTATTATGTTCATATAAGCCATGCAAATTGATTTACGAATGCATTGAGACCCTATTAAGAAGACTCCTTTAACATAAGTTATTTTGTGCTTGAAATGCATTTGTCTCCAATTCAATCATGTTTATCAACAACATGTTTGTTTACATATTCAATTTGTCGGTTCAAACATTTGTGTATCAACTGTGAAGGTCAGGGGTGAAGAATCCCACAATCTGAATTATCAAACTGGCTACTCTGGGTTATTTCTCGTTGGCTTTAAAGACTGACATGGTAGTAAATTTATCCAAATGCATTTTTCCCTATTTTTTCATTTGATAGTGAAGTGCTGAGCTTTCAACTCATATCTTACCTCATGCAGCGATTGGGGGATCTCTTTCTGCAGAGCTGACTCCCATTTTTTGGTAATCTGCAACGTAAATGAAACTATTCAATTATTTCTCATACATAAAAATCAATAAAACACCTAGCATTGAAAAAAGAGATCAAATAACTAAACTTTATCAATTACTGTTGGTAAAAGCAAGTACAGTGAACCCTCATTTATCCGAACACGTCCGTTCCCAACAAGATGTCCGGTTTACCGAATAATCCGGACTAATGAAGCAGAGCATGTTCTTATTCACATTAAGACATAAACGGTCTGTATGAGCGGTATATACTTACAACCCTTTAGCAAACGCCAAATTGTCGACCGTCCCAAATTGAAAGAGTTTGCAGAAGACATATCAAAACGTGATGAAATTCAAAGATAATCTTCTGATATGGCAGAAAACATTGTGGGAAAAGGAGAAATTGCTCGTCACGAGCAATTTCTCCTTTACCCACAATGTTTTCAAAAGTCGTCTGCAATAAACTGGTCCAATAATTCCGTTCCCTTATGATTTTGTTCGGATTTCGAGACATCCGGATAATCGGGGTCCGGATAAACGAGGGTTCACTGTATATTACGACTGCTGAAAATGATTTTGTTTTAAGTTTGGTAATTGTTGTCTATTATTGCTTTAATCAAGGACCTGCCAAGAGTAAATTTCATGTCTGTGAATTGGCTTACTAACCTCTTCAAACCGTTCTGCCCCAGACTTTGCTTCTTGTTCAAGTCTTTCTTTTCTGTAAGGAAATAAGCATTCATTATTATCAATTGAGCTCAGCAAGATATAAACATTATTTTACCTAACTTAAGATATCCATGCATCTTGGATTTCTCAATTCTAGGAAATAGTATCTTGCACAGGAATGCTCTTAAATAAATCGGTTGACTCATTACCAGGAATAAGCGTAGAGCCTTTTCTTGTTAAATAACTGGGGCTTATCAAAGGCAGAAATCCCATTTGAAAATTTCTTTAAAATCATGCAGTTTTCAAAAAAAGAAAAATAAAGTCGCACCAGCGTTTTTGTTTCCCAATTTAGCAGTTTCATCGAATCAATTTCCCAAAATTAGCAGGCTTAGGCCTCTTCCCAATTATGGAAAAAAAAGCCCTGGTCTTAAATCACTAAATGCTAACCTGACAGTATTACCTTTTGGACTAATTTTGTTCTAGATAAATTCAACATGAAACTAGAAATTTTTTGAACAATTTGTTAATATTTAAACAACTATAAGAAATATCATACAACTCTAAACTCTTTATAATAACCAGCTAATAAAAACAATAGTTTATATTCATTATTGTATAACCTTCACTTTGAGCAAAAGCATTGCACTGTTTACTTTCAAATCACAAAACAATACATTAAAGAGACATGGAAATTATTTGGATGTTTTTATGACTAAATCAGACAACTCTTCATAGCATTTCATTAATCAATAAAATGGATAAGATTTCATTCAGCTAAAGATAAAATTTGCTTTAGTATTTACAAAGATGCATGCTCCAGATTTAAGTACATGTACTAGGTAAATATCAAATTATTCATGCTGGAAAATAAGTTGATTACCCCCTCCCACAAAATTTGTAAACATATTCATGTGAACCTGAGTCTTTTGGCATCCTCTTCCTCATTTCTGCGGGTAGCTTCACGAGCATCACCTGCCACTCTAATGTTGGTAACAAGTTCGAACCCATCCTGCTTCAGTTTGGTGAGTCGAAGTCTACTTTCCTCGACCTGCTTTCTGCTCTTGCTCAGTTCTTCTTTAATCTCTTTCTTCTGATTAGGATCTTCTCCAAGTGCAGCCCTGTCGATAAAAACAAATTAATATTAGATAAAATTAGCATCATACATCATCTATCTTAGGATACCTTAGGAACTTCCTATGGACGCTGGCAACTGATGGCCACTTTGTCCACATCTGGATCTTCGTTAATGTTGTGTAATGTTTGACTTGTATGACTTCCGGTTATGTATTTACAGTCTATATCCGCGTTAAATCGTACATTAATGCCTGATCATGCCACAAGCGATCTAATCTTGCCTCAAAACACTTGACATTTTTTTGCGTTTACAACGGATTCTGGAAGGCTATTCCATATATGTTCACTACTCTTTGGGTGAATGAATACTTTCTGATATCTTTTTTTGGATTAGATTTTACGAGCTTCTTATCATGTCCCCTTGTTCTTTTGTCAGAAGTTACAGTTAAGAGATTTTAAGTAACTTTCTTGTCATAAATTAATTGAACTATTTTATAGGTTTCTATCATATCTCCCCTTAGGCATCTGTATTTTTACGTTGGTAGACCAATCTTTTTTAGCCTCTCATTGTAGGACAGTCCTTTTGTTGACGCCAACTGTTTGGTTGCCCTCCTTTGTACATTCTCTATGTCCTCAACTGATCTAACTGATGATCATCCAACTAAATGATGATACTGTGTACACTTAGATTGAACATATCTTTGATAAAACAAAAAGATAAAAATATTTTAAACAAAGACCTGACAGGTATATTTATCAAACCAAGACAACTTTGGAGCATTGCAATTCAATTTGGTTGCCAGTTGTTTTAAAAGCATTCAATCATGTCTGGTCATAATAGGGATTAATTTGATTAACCAAGCCTTATTCTCGCTTTCGACGTGACGTCATCTCAACCGGAAGTAAAAAACAGGGGTATACAACTGCCTAGCAATGCTTTGTCGCAGAAGCGAGCCCCTTATTCATTACACAAAAATCAATATAAGAAGATGTTTAATTTGTGTCCAGTGTGTGTTTTATCTGGTTTTTTTAGTATAAAGATTTGTTTTTAGGTGATGCCAATCCTCGGAATGTTAAGATATTGCCATAAATTGGATTAAATGAGTGCTGATAAACGAAACGCGGTGCAGTCATAACTGTGATATTCTATATATTCCATAGCAATAAAATACATCTTTTTGGCAGAATTTAGTCCTTTGAAAACGAAAACTTCCTAATAAATAGTTTGGTGTAGAGGAAAAAATGAATAAGGGACAAACTTGAAAATTTTCATTTATTGCATTTGATGATCAAAATTTTACCCGCAAATTGTTGGTCAATAAAGGTGAAGGGTTAAAAGTAAATGTTTTTCCAGTTCATTAACAATACATGAAACATTTCTTAAAATCAAATTTAACAAAGCTTGTTCATGAATATTGCTTTAAAGCACTTTGAATGAATAGATGCATGTTAAATAAGAACTTTGATCCGCCTACCTTTAATGATGTTTCGTATATAAATGCACATGACAATGCAAAAATGCAAATCCATTATTTTCAACCTATTGACACCTGCACATATCAAGACGATTAAAGGACACAGGGTTGTCTTTGATATGTTTAAAGGAACTCTTATGTCCGGAGGCTATTGCTTGGCTTAACAAGAAAGAATTTGTAACTTTATGATTGGGTGCAAATGTGGCAGATCGGCATTTACTTACATCACAACCCTTAATTCTTGTGTTGATCGGGATTGTGAATCTGACAAGGGTCAATTAAGTTGTATACTGAGAGATCGTTTTCAAATGTGTGAATTATCTATTTAATGATTTACTGGCTTAAAAACCATGACATCATTTTATTCATCATATGTTTTAAAATCGGCCTTTGATCGTGACCAACAAGATAAAAAAGGAATTTAATCATATCATAACAAACATTTGAGGTTTGTGATATAAGAATTCAGCAGAACGGAACCTTGATCTTAAAATCAAAATTGAATGATCAATTGCGGTGTCAAATATCGAGGCAAATTTTATAACAGGTAATGAATAATCAATGTTTTGACCTCAAATTTGAGTTGAATGGCAAATAAAACGAATTTGTTTCTTTTAGTTGGTTTGTCAGCGCCTTTATTTCATAGCGAGAAATGATGACATTTATATTCTTAATTTCCCGCTAACCGGATACAAGCGCGACTTTTCTACTAAAATGTTAAAACACAAAATAAAATGATTATTCAAATAAGAGGTAGAGACATTAAAACGGTTATACCAATGGCATAATTGTACTATTTATTATAGTATAAAGGTAAGACAAACATCATTTTCTTGTGAAAACGCTTCCAAAAGCCAGTTGCAATGTAAGACATAGAATTATCAATAATTGTTGTAATCTTATACAACGTTAACATTTATGCTTGTAGGTCGAGAATTTTGGATTCAAATGGTTGATATGCCTGTTATGATAAAGGGTTGTTATAAAGAACGTATACTAATGGTCAACTTGTTAAATTGATTAATGAATAGATGCTAGGGCAATAAAACCACCGACTTGATAAGGATGTTACTTTAGAACAATGCCGAGGTGTATACAGTCGTCGTTGACACACAGTTGTGTACTTTATGGCTTCGGGGTAGGTGATTGGGTGCTACTTAGAATGGAAATACAAAGCATCGTTAGTGTTTGGGAGTTAAATCCGGATTACCTGTTATTCATTGATAGTCTTCAAAACAATGTGTCAATGTAAAGTTAACTTAAGGATTTTTTTTTAAATCAGAGGAATCCAAAAGCAACTCGGTATGTCTGAAGCTAGTCTTAACTTCAAAAATGCACTAAAACACACAATACGTCCGATAAAAGTTAAATAGGAATAAATTCAATAACATATCATAAATATTGTTTTATTTGTCACACTTATGAGATGCACTTTTACGAAACGTCACATACCCTCGTAAATGAGTAGAACGTTATCTCTGCTTCAAATATGTTCACTCTTTTTACCTACATTTACCATGCCGTAAGATTATTTGGACTAGTTTAAAAGGAGAATTCTTTCTAATTAATGTTATTTTAGATTCAGGCAAATGTCCAACAGAGCTAACACATCGTATTAAAGTTTTAGTTAATGTTTTAATCAGGCAATTGACTTTTCTCACTATGTAAACACATAGCCAATCGTGACGTTGTACCCCCTTTGTTATTGGTTACGCACTGTTGCATCTCGGGAAATCGGGTGAAAAATGCCCGGATATTCAGAAGCGAGAATATCAGTTATAAAGTGAATATCAAGCAAGTATTGCCCACAACCTATAATGATAAAGATTCTTTAAATGAGGGTTATATTTCACTGTACTTGTAAGTATGTACTTATGTTAAGATATCACAAAATCGGAGCTTCTGTTTGTAAACAAAAATAACAAATTTGTGTAAAAGAATAAAATCAGATATGCTCTTGTATTTATGTTTTCTTTGCATCATCGTATACTCAATGAGACATTGCTTTCAACTACAACAAATAAATCTATTTGACTTGTTAATATAACGAGTGAGAAACTTATAAAGTGATATTGTTAATTAAGGCACGAACTATTTTGATCACGAAAGAACAATGAGCGCACTTGCTCGAAGGATTTTACCTCTTTACTGCTTCTATCCGCTTGGCGATTCGAATTCTGCGAGCTGCAACTCTCTCCTCTGGATCGGTCGAATCCACAGAGGGTCCGACCTCTTCCTCTTCGCCACTAGAACTCATAATTTATTCCAAATAGTTGAACTGGTTGATGAAGAAAATTATTGTTGTATTTGTTGCTATGTCCGAAACGGTCACGTGACTAAAGTTAGCTTCCGGTTGTAGTTGTCGTTGAATCTTCCTTTTCCGGTAAAAACCTAAACATGGCGGTGTGTAAAAATTACTACCTTCCTAAAATCTATCGCAATCTTTCCATCTGGTCATAATCTAGTTAGTTCTTGAAATTCACTTGTAAATCGAAGATTTTAGTAAACGAATTTATCACTATTTCAATTGTATCCACTCTCATTATGACCCTTTTGTGGCATCAAACAATTGAAATATCTTGATCCCAAATTGACAACTTGTCCAATCTCCCATAAGAATAACGCTTACTTATGAGCTCGTATTTGGTCGATACTCGTCATGCCTTTCTCAACGTTGGAAACCCATTGCTGGTTATTTTGTCCTTGAGAATTAATGACTTGTCAGAACATTTGCAGTTAAAATACTGAAAAGAAATGGTTGCAACTGGATTGGAATGGCAGCAAAAATAATTACATGCTGCAAAGGGCAAAGCATTTCTGGTTTAAGATTGAGTATATGTCTCTGGCAGTGTGATGCCTGCTTATCATTGATGACATAAAGAAGTGAAGGCCATTATTGATTTCCCTAAAGATACATGAACATTCATACATTTGATGGTATCTTCATCTAATGTACAGGGCCCACATTGGAGCTTTATTGTACATGTTCCCTGAATAACCTACAAATTATAGGCCAGGAAATGTTTTGTCCATTGACACTTTGCAGTGTAATAATAAAGTATCAACTCCCTCAGGCCAACACTAATCATTAAATCGCCACAGACGAAATGGACTAAGTCAGACTTCCCGATACTAGGAGAGCCCTAGATACGATGTCGTAACGTCTTGTGGCTGCTATCTGGTTGCCACCGACGTTACGATTCCACGCTCATCACTTGTTGGAGCAAAATCATTTTTAACAACCACATGATAGATAACCTTTTTATGATAACCCTAGCATAGTATTGTCTAAAATATCAAATCAAACAGCTTCATAGAAGCTAAAATTTCTTAATTAAGTTGTATTTCTTAATTGTTGGTGAAATTTCGTGAGAAACAAACCGTTAGTGGCCATTTTGATTATTTCGCAACTTCTCGCACTTTCTGCTTTAAAAATATGGTAATTACCCACTGAACATGAAGGGCTCATCCAATGAAAACACATGTTTTTCCCGCCTTTTTTACAACCTTACTACAACTTCCAAAGATGGAATACCCCTACATGTTTAGCTCCGCCCAATTTGACCCAATTTGGTTGTCAATTGTTGCAGGATAGTCCTGGATATCCAAATGAAAACCGGAAGTGATGGATTTGAGAAATGAAATGTATAAGGATTACAAAAAATGCTTCTATTCTCTTAAAATAATGGAAAAATATTTACTTTTGGACTCTGAGGTATGAGATATTATGCATATGTTTAATCAGGTGAAGTTTTGTTGCATTTAGTTGCCCCATTTTTGAATTATCGTAGCGGTTGTGATACACAACCGGCCTGCTCCAAAGAGCTAAGAGGGCGGATTTACTACCGTGTCCCAAACAGGACACGGTAGGAACATTACTTCTAGGAGAGCCCCAGTAGGACCCAACTGAACACTTCTTCTATGTAAAAATCTGTCTGACCAAAGAGAGTCTCTGTTTGACTTCAGGGATTTCTGTCAGCCTTGGGCCTACAAAGTTGCGTGAAGTCTGCTAAGCATTTAGACATGAATGCAAACTAGTGGGAAATTGAAATATGTGGTTCTACTTTTGCTTGCCGAGAAATTGGGCAAGAGATGTGCATTGCATTGGCTCTTAATTTTCAGATCAATTGTTATGAATAAAATTTTGCACCTTTGGTTTGATTATAACATAATATTTGGAAAACATGAAGAAAAATATATTTTGTCATTGTTAGTATGTATGATCATAGAAGCCTGTCCCTTATGGAATTGCCATGTAGTGACTTTAAATCTTGTCTAATGAAACTAATGGACGAATGTATTGAAGACTGCTGTAGTAATCATGACTACTGCTGTGGTAAGAGAAAAGTGAAACATAGTTTATAGATCTTAATTTCCTGTTTCAGGACAAAAAGGCCGAGAATGAGAAGATCAATCCTATGAAGGAGTTGAGAATCGTCAAACTCTGCCTGAACATTTGTGTGGGCGAATCTGGTGATAGATTGACCCGTGCCGCCAAGGTGCTTGAACAGCTGACAGGCCAACAGCCAGTGTTTTCCAAAGGTTTGTAGACTCACTGCTTATAAGGGTTGATTGATTCTTGAGGAGGTGTATTTGTTCCAGCAGCCAACCTGTCTTGCGTGGTGAAGGTGGCAGTCTACAGCAACTTTTTTTTTTAAATGTCTGGCACCATCGAGCAGACCCATTCCCAATCAAATTAACTGACAATTCTTCCCTATTTCTTAATAAAGCTTATGTTTGATTTAAATTATTCCTGGGAAAATTCCCAATCAGAGTAAAGCGTTGTTTTTTTTCCCCCAATTTGTTGGTACCAGACCCATTCCAAAAATTAAAAAAAAATCACTGGTCTGAGAGCTTGAGAATCCCTTGTTTGAGCCCAACCGGTACCTCTGGTTTCGTAAGGGTGTTTCTTGGCTGAGTGGCTAGAAAACAGAACTTAAAACCAAAAGTTTCCTCTCTGTGTAGGTTTAAATTTTGATGACACATTCAGATTTTCAGGAGAGGTAGTCCAGCACTGACTTATGAAATTCTGATTCTACCTGGCTTGACTAGTCCTTTGGGCAGTTAAAAATGATGTTTACCTTCATCATTTAGAGTATGGGCATTGCTTCATAGGTGTAATAATGTTGTTGTGATGTTAAAACCTATATGAGTAAATAAAATCTTTCATGCTTGTATAAGTTAAGTATAATCCTCTTAAAACTTCCTAAATCTTCCTCATTGTTAGTAAATGGTGGTGATTACAAGACGTAGTTTTAAAACAGTTTTAGTAGTAGAATGTTGTTCAATAAGATACATTATTTGTCTTTACAGCCAGATACACTGTCCGATCTTTTGGTATCAGAAGAAATGAGAAGATTGCCGTTCACTGTACAGTACGAGGTGCCAAGGCTGAAGAGATCTTAGAAAAAGGTCTCAAGGTGAGAAAAATTATTTTTACCATTCCCCTTAAGGTTGGCGAAATCTGATTTTGATTTACTCTTCTGTAAATGCCAAATTGTATCCTGCAATTGTTCGTGTAATAGTTATTATAGAGAAGATTTTAGAAAAAAAATAAATTTCTTTTTAGGCTTTTTGACAAGCTGGGCAATACAGACCAAGGCCTGTTCTCATTATAGATCAGGGGGACCCATAAAAGGCACCTTCACAATTGGTTATTTCTTTAAAATCATACAGTTTTCCCAAAAATTCAAAGTCACATCAACTTTTTGGTTTCCCAATTCAGCAATTTCATAGATCCAATTTCCCAAATTTAACGGAATGGCCTCTTCCCAATGCAAGAAAAATTCCTGTTGATACCTGAATCGCTTCTTTTCATTAATAGGTCCGAGAGTACGAATTGAGAAAGAACAACTTCTCTGACACTGGTAACTTTGGATTTGGTATCCAAGAACACATCGATCTGGGAATCAAATACGACCCCGGAATCGGTATCTACGGTATGGACTTCTTCATCGTTCTTGGCAGACCAGGTATGTTAAAGTGTATAATTTTTCCCTAACATAGTCTTAATTTCTCTACTAATTATAAATAAGGATTGCAGGAGAGACGAAATCCGATTTTTGTTTACTTTCCCATAAATGCTAAATCTTTGCATACACATGTCTGTATGTTTGCATTGTTAATTTTTAGTAAAAATTCACTTTTTGATTAAGGTTTTTGGACAAGCTGGCAAAACGAACAATTGATTTTGCCACTTATCTATAAAAAATGCATAGAATGTTTTTAGATTTTAACATGTTCAATGATAGGCACTCATGGAATCTGGGCCTCCATGACCTAATGGGTTAGAGATAGTGTGGCCCCCTCTCAATGTGGGTTTAAATCTGTTACAGCATATGGATTTTCATATGAGAAAATCACTAGACCAACTTACAGGGTGCTCATTAATGAACAATATTCTCTTTTTTCTACAATGTTTTCATAAATGAACCATATATGAAGGCCTTATCAGGCTGAAAATTTGAATAGATTGAGCTGGAATTATTTAGAACCATATACTTTTTTGCTTTTTGTTTTGTTAAGTTTTCTATTTACAAAATTGCAGCAAATCCCTAGAAAAAAAATACTAAAACTTTGATTGGACGAAATACCTTTCCACTATTCAGATTAATAGCAAATTAGTTATCATACAATATTTCATGTTGAACCGTTGTCAAAGAGTGAAAAATAATGTAACTGGAGCATTGTTGAATAAGAATCCATGTCTTCAATACAGAAAACAAAAATTACCATTCAAGGAAAACTAAATTTTCCACAGCGCAAATGTTTATCTTAGAATTCACTGCAATTCAAGCATATATTTAAAAAGGCGATAACATATAACACAGAGTAAGACAATGAAGAGAATTAGGGCAGAGACGCGTTTCAACAAAATTAAAACACATATTAAGAGTACAAACACAAAACGCTAATCATTATCATTGGAAATGGCTCAGAGAGATTCCAATGTGTAACTTTGCAATATTGCTTAGCTCAATATTGAAAAAAGAGGGATTGTTGTTTTGAACTTGCGCAAGTTTTAGCATATAATGATTAGTATAATGTTACCCTAGACTATTTATTCATTTTTGAAATCTATTCAACAGATTTTGTTGTATCAGCATACATATGTTGTGTTATTTGTTTTGCAGGCTTCTGTATCTCACAGAGAAAGCGTGCAAAGAGCAAGATTGGACCCAAACACAAAGTAACAAAAGAACAGTGTATGAAGTGGTTTCAGAGGAAGGTAAATATAGGGGCCCTTTGTTACTTGAATTAGTATTGGGAAGAGGCCTAGGCCAGTTAATTTTGGAAAGGTTTATCAATTTTTACGTTCAAACGATTTATTTGCATAACATTCACATTGTTGCTACATACATAGATAGTTTTAGATAAACACAATCTATTTAATTATGATTAAGTAGTTTTAATTTATTAAAGATCATTCAATATTGGAGGCATGTGTGATATGGCTATAAACCGAATCATGAATGGTGTTTTCTAAGTTTCCCAATTTAACGAGTATTCCTAAAACACTCTTTTGGCTGGTCATGAAAGCTTCAATGAATTCCTTGAAATGGGAAACCAAAAATCTGGTGCGACTGAATTTTTTGAAAAACTGCTTTACCTTAAAGAAAGATCCATGAAGGGGGCTGCTTTTTGTAGGCCAATGTTGAATAACATGGAAAAGGTCCTGAACTAAAGTTTTTTGAGGGGACGCTCTTTATTTATTCCTATGAGTGGATGAAGATCTGTCAATACCCTCTAAAAGTTGCACACATAAGATCCTGGTTAGCATTGCTCATGATTACACAAAGTTCCTGGCTTGCTTTTAACTCCCCTGAGAGGATTGTCTTTTTCCTTCAGTTATTAGCTGAGCATTTCAACTTCACTGAAAAATTGTTGATTTGATGTTAAAACACATTACCAAAAAAGCATATTCTATTTTTTTTTTTTTTAAGGTTGGCATTTGTAATTTAAGAACATTTATTCGTAACTTGAGCTCTATCTTGATGGTTCATGATCTTACTTGCCTTGCTTGACAATCATCTTTGTTGCCTCTTTTCATGTAGCTCACTTCTATTGAGTCAAAGTGTCTGACATAAACTTTTTTATGAGATTTGTGACTGTTTAAAAATAAAAGCAACATAATGCCGAAAAAAGTTCATATTTCCTCCATAATCTGGTTGTGATAATTTATTTGATAGCTCAATTAATCCTTTTGTCATGGTCATTTCTGAAAACAAACAGCATATTCATTTCAATTTTAGATCCGTAGGATCAAGCTGTTTGTGTCTTCTTTGTATGCCTCAATTGATTGAATACTCATTCATTTTAAGGATTGTTAAAACTAGAATATTCATACTGTGTTTTTCTTTCTTTTCAGTATGATGGTATCATCCTTCCCGGAAAGTAAACATGGGACTCTTCTATATTGTAAATGTTAATGTGAATAAGAAAGAAAAAAATAAAACCAGCTGTGAAGGGAAATACTTGTGTATGTGTTACTTTACCCACCCACGCAATGTTGAAGGATTCAAGACTTGTGACCCCAGGAAAGGATTAAAAGATATACTTGGGTTGTACGATATTGCATACATGACCACATTAGCCTGGATTGTTGATATTCGTTCATGCTGTCTTTCATGAGATGTTTCTTATGAATACCTCTTACCTAGAGAAGTTCTTTTGGGACATTAGCCTGGATTGTTGATATTCGTTCATGCTGTCTTTCATGAGATGTTTCTTATGAATACCTCTTACCTAGAAAAGTTCTTTTGGGAAAGAAGTTTTATTTTTAACAGCAATCCTGGGTTTGGATCCTTAAGGTGACTATTTATTTCGTTGCAGTGACCCTGGGCAAGACACATTTCCTAGTATTGATATTCCAGGGAATATGTACTTAAAACACTCAAGACCGAGTCCTGTACATTTTTGGAAAAACAAAATGTGCTTCCTATTTGTCTGTCTTCCTTTCAAATCATGTATGCAACGGAGAAACTCAAATGTGAACCCTTTAGGCAAGCTTCATAAATACAATGTAACTAGCTTTCTTGATACACTGCTAGTCTTTTGGCTGAAGGTGGTTTAAATGAAGTCTCAATTTGGACCTGTTACTCGGAGGATTGGAATCTGGCCTGAAACAAACCCTCTAATCGGGACAAGGATTGGGGCACAAGTACCTCTGGTTTCAAGGGAATGCACTTAACCCTTTCCCAAACAACAAATTTTCGACTGTCCCAAATTGAAAGAGTTTGCAGACATTTCAAAATGTGATAAAATTGGAAAATAATGATCGGATAGTGGAGAAAACATTGTGGGAAAAGGAGAATGATTTCTAAAGTCATCTGCAACAGTTATCAAATGTTATTGTTTGGGAAAGGGTTAAGGGTCTGAGGCTAATATTATTGAATCCAGGAAATCCATTTCTGAAAAAATATCCACATAGTGTTAATCAGGACAAGGATTGAGGCACCGGTACCTCTGGTTTCAAGGGAATGCACTTAACCCTTTCACAAACAACAAATTGCTCGTCACAAGCAATTTCTCCTTTTCCCTCAATGTTTTCTGAAGTTGTCTGCAACAAAGTGGTCAAATGTCATTATTGTTTGGGAAAGGGTTAAGAGTCTGAGGCTAATACTATTGAATCCAGGAAATTCATATTATAACTGAAAAAATATCCACACAGTGTTAAAACACCATATAAACAAACTCCGTCTTCAAGGGCTGAATGCAAGACTATATATAGCAAATGCTTCACGTTTGTAAAGAACTTGCTATATTTAGTCTTTCATTGAACCCATGTTTTGTGAAAAAAGACATATTTACCAATTTTACCAATAGACAAATAAAAATCAAAACTAACATACGCTCTTAATAAAATTATTTTAATATTTTCGAGTTGACATTCATATATGACCTGACATCATCATTGTTAATCACCTGAGCAGCAAGTGTTGGTGGCACAGAGAGTATGGATGCGAGAGAAATCTGTGATGCTAGAAGGCCTGCCCTTACAGCCATCTCAAGGGCCTCCCCTTCCACTAGTTTGGATACCATAGCTGCTATCATGCTGAAATGGGGGGAAAAATGATTTCATATTTTTGTGAAGTAAATAGGGTAGAACCTGTAGGGTATGGTCTGTTATAAGTGGTTAAGAGTGCAGAACTTCAAAGCACATTTCCCCTCTTCGCATAGGTTCAATTCCTGAAGACAGGATTTGATTTCATGGGAGGTAGCTTCCGATATTGCTTCTTGCTAAACTATGTTTATTTTCAAATGAAAATGTCTTATACAGTTTCCAAACAGTCATCTAATTTGATTAAAAGCAAAAAAGCATCCCAAGAGTTATTTGACGAGTTGCCAACCAAAAATAATTGTTTTAAATGATGGCTTAACACTTTCATATATACATTGATCTACTCACCGTGGAAGCTCAAAGAAAAAGTGCTTTTAGCCAGGACACTTATAACATTTGTAACCCTACACTTATGTACAGTATGAGGTGTATTTCTCAGATCACAGTATACCTGAGTAGTTATAATTGGCTGCGCGAGAGACAAATGGTATATACGAAGGACCTCTGATAACTAAGTCCTAGGGAAGGGTAAAAATAAATGAACTGATGGCCTTGCACTTGTGATGAAGAAAATCTATACTTACCAGTCTCCGGCCCCAGAAACACTGACAATGGGAACCGGGTTTTTCGTATCGGGAACCGCAGGGAAGTGTTCCATTACTACATCACCTTGTCTCTGAAACAAACATACATTCTATATAGATACACGCAGAATAATGTCTTTGGAACAAATATAAAATAAGCATATGCTATATAGATGAGCGCATCACTGTGTCTCTTAAAAACAAATTCTATATTGATTTTCACAGAACATGTTTGATACAAAAACATTCATAAAAACTTAAAAATGTAGGAACAGCCCCGATGGAGAGGATCCATTTTGGACCTGTGTCAGGTAATGACTAATCTAATCTAATAAAAACAAAAATCAATATTCCTTACCTTGACCTCAAATGACCTTGACTTTGAATCACCATGGTGACAGAGGATGACCCCATGTTTACCAAGTGTTACCAAGACAACAGGAACATAATTGGAAACAATGCTTAGTAGGTCAACCGTCTGCTGTAAGACATCTTCGAGGCCAAAGTCATCTGCGCTACCTGAAAGTGTATCTAGAGAAATTACAGTTTTGTTTAATGCCCTTTATGTATTCATAATTTCGTTCCATTTCTAAGTGACAAAAATATTTCTAAGTTGGGTTTTGAACCAATGCTGTATTCTTAATCAAAAGGTTTCAATTATACCAAAGGGTCTTGTTACAAAAAGAAAATATTACAATTTCTTTTTTACTCTCGTAGTCCTTCCACCCTTTTCTAAAAATCCACTCCACCTGGATGTGTATACATGTAGAGATGTTACAGTATTTTGTTAGATACAGTTTTCTATTTTATATATTTCTATAACACTTAGTTAGGATCATTTTGAATTCAGAACAAACATTTTAGAAGCTTGTTTTTGTACTCAGAATTGGAAAACAGACTTTCTTCATACACTGAGGGGGCCATGTTGATTTGGCATTTATGGCCGAGTAAATTGAAATCAGAATTCACAACCCCTGTGGCAGACACAAAGTTACACTATATCAAATTTAAAAAAGGGAAACCTACCTTTCACTGTGATTTGGTTTCCAGATAAATATGCAGCCATTGTCTTTAATTCGTTGAAATTTGGTGTTGTGTAAACCAGTCCCTTATAGGCCTCAGTCAGAAAGGGTTTAGAAGACTTGTGAAGGTCAGTAGGGTCAAATAAAACTGTAAATATACATAAACAATGATGGGTTAACCCAGGGTAAAGTAAGTCAATTTTAAACAGAGGGAGGGAAAGTGTTCTATTTTTGATTAATAATTTACCTGTCACAAAATCAAATCTGTAAAAACAGAACACATGGGTCCTGTATGGCCAAGGAGGACTCGAAACTCTGGCTCCCAGGTTCTTCACATATTTCCTCTGACATTACAGAAGTTTCCTTTGGCAGGACATTTCAGAGCCCTAGTCTAAAACTAGTGATTCCCAGGTATGTTGTAATATAGCTGAAAACCGGTTGACATAGCATTGAACCCCATGCAAAAAAGAAGGAAAAAAAAGAAGCATAACATAAGTAGGTTTAATATACAGACCTGGTATGTTATTTCGTTGACATTGTTCACAGATATACTCCAATGTGCTTGCAGGTAAATTTCCATCCACACATACCATCTCACTTGACAACAAATCTTCATCGTACCTGGATACCTGAAAAGTCACACAGGGGTCCTGAATATGAACCTTGTATCTTAAGATAATCTTCCTTACATTTAATGAATTGTATTAATTATTGTCCACTACTGCTTTGAATTTCGGCCATTCACAATACACTTTACAAGGTGCTGGATTTTAAAATATTAACAATTATTCCTATAATGGTCTAACACCTAAAGCACATCACCTGGTAAAGTTTTGTGACAAAACATCATTTCTTTTACAAGACTTGACCACTTAAACCCAGAATAGAATTGACTCTTTCTAACCCATCTAAATCATATCATCTTGCAAAATATTGAAATAAAGAGAAGAGCAATAAAAAATGCTTGTAAATTTTGTCAAAATGGTTTTCATGCAAAAATAAGATATCATATCATCAAATGTGAAGCACTTACTATATTGAGGGTTCAATGCAAGACTATAGCAAGTGCTTCACAAATGTGAAACACTAATAATTACTATTTCAAGGGTTTATTGTAAAACTATCGTAAGTGCTTCACAAATATGAAGCAAAGCACTGGCATACAAACTATCTAAAAAAAACTTTTAATTATCGACAAGGAATTTAATGGACGAAACTGAAAGATTTAAAAAAGATGACCTGGGGACATAACTATATCAAGGGTTTGATGCAAGACTATAGTATGTGCTTCACAAAAGCAAAGCAAAGCACTAACTATATTGAGGCTTCAAAGCAAGAATTAAGTAAATCCTTTACAAATGTGACGCACTTACTATAGTCTTACTTTGAACCCTTGGGTTTACAAGGAAATTCAATTAAACATGGCACAAACCAGCTGTGGTGTAATTTGCTCGTGTATCGCCATGTCTCCAATACCAAACTTTAGTTCACCATCATTCCCGAGGACGGCGAAATATGTTGCTGTAGACTGTCCTTCTAGCCGCTGTACAGACTGTAGATCCTAGAGTTGAGACAAACGGAAAAATAGAGTGTGGTGAAAAATCATTTCTCTTATTGCCACAGTGTCTTCTATTCTTTTTAATTTTGCAAATCTCTATATTTTACAAAGCATTTATTATTTATCAGGCCTGCTATTGTTAAGGAATGCTCAAGCCTGAAAAAAAAACATTACTTAAAGCCTGAATGTAAACATCTTCAATTTGAACAAAGAAGACAAATTTAAAATCTCAAAGCCTTAAATCAAGACCAGGCCTGTATATTAGGTATTGAATTACAACCAATTACAAAAGATTACAGTAAAATTTCTTAAAGTCAAAATAAATTTACCTCAAAATTACTTCTACTTGCTTTGAAATAAAGAATACAACATTTGTCACACTTTACCAATGTCTTAAGTTAATGCTTTGATTATAAATCAAAAGAGACTAGTGACAAAAATACATATGCACTAAATGTACCACACTATGCACTAAAGGTACTACATTATCAAAGCACAAAGATACACAAACATTACCATGTGACTACAATGGTTTTCAAATGGCCCTTTATGAGAGTCCATTCCAATTGCTGAGATGAAGTTGGTTTTGACGCCGAGTCTACACAATCCGTCGGCAATGTTCCGGCCCACGCCACCAAATGTTTGTGTCACTCTGCCAGGGTAGGTAGCTCCATTTATCTGTAAATAGAGTGACTTCCCTTGTTATATCATCCTTAACTATGCTTGTGGTAATTCGCAGAAGGAAACATTACCTCCTTATATGTATGTATATATGCAAGTTAAATTATTCATCAGTGACAAAAGTTTTAAAGAAGCTTCTGTAACAACAGGAAACATTTCTTGTGACAAGAAAACTCTTCTTTCAACACAAAGGTTTAACTCTTTCACTGCCAATCTTCATGGCAAAATATCTTCATGCCAATTAAATTCTTGGAAAAAAGGATGTACCTGTTTAAAGTATCATAAATTAAGTCGGAAGTTTCAACAAAGACTGCACATAAACTGTTTTGTATAACATACTTAACAAGGCGTAGGTTGATCAGATGACCTTGAACTTAGATCACATTGACCTTGACCCTGTCTCAAAATACTGTAACAAACAGAACCAAACCGCATGTTTCAGTTGTCCATTGGCGACATTAGCAGTAGAGATTTAATGTTATTGTTTAACGTTATTATGAAAATATTATTAATCACATTTTATGATTGTCCTTTTTGCTTTCAATTTGGGGCACTCACAAATTTCCATGCATTAAAGCAACTTACCTGGAAGTCGGATGACATCATGTTAGCGTAGAAGTCCACAATTGAACCTCCAACAACAGTCTGAAATCATGAAATAATGTTCAATTAAAGATCTATGCAGAATTGGTAGTTCTCAGTTCAATATCCTTACACTATGGGTGGGTAGTCTGTACAATGCTTTGTTGTTCATGGCAACTATAATTAATCACAAAGCCTTTGGAAATGCAATATGAACGTCAATTTCCCAACCACCAATGCAATGCCCAAAGAGCTAACAAATATATTTTAACACTTGTGGTAAAATTCCAACATCAAAATCACTAACAAAAACACTTACAAATAAATCCCTTGCCTTGTCTTAATCATTCAGATGTTTTATTGTGTAGGAACCATGGCTAGAAAGAGGACGATGATTAATTGTAAATTGTTAAGTAATTCCTCCTTTTAACGCATCAGTTTTTTAAAAATTATCTGCCTCAGAAGAATTTAACTAGTATCAAAATTAAACTTACATTTGTTGGCTATGATTTATTGTAATGAGTTTTCCCCAAAGCAATATTTTATTTCTTTATCATTATGAACAAAAAGTCACTTACAACTTTTTTACTCGATTTTCTTTCTTTTCCCGATCCATTCTTAGACCCAATGCTAAAACTCTTTGTTTGACTAGATACCGACTGCCCATGATCCTGTGACTTGTCTGATTTCTGTCGAAGTTTAGCAAGCTCAACAGCAATCTGGCTACCTACCGCTGCGTTGTTTTTCACCAGGTGTATGTCTTTAACGATGTCAAGGAAAGGAAACAGTTGGTTGGGTTGAAGTTTAATGCTATATTTCAATGTTATTGCATCAATTTGGAGTTTTCAAAAAAAATTCAACATCATTGCTGTGGTTTGAATTGGAGTCAGTGCATCTACCCTTGCTGCTTGTCGTTCTTTACAAGTACTGTATAATAAAACTTGATGAGGTGTTCATTGTTGAATGTTTCCCAGCATGAAAACATTTGATCAGCAGTACAAGACGCATAAATCATATTGGATAACTTAATTCATTAAATAAAAGAAAGAGTTTATGACAAAGGTGATTATTTATTGACTGTGAACCTCTTTTTTCCAAGTCAAACCTTCTACCAACCTAGTTCAAGAAGGCTTTTTAAGAAATCAGTAATGTTATAGTAAGGCCATGTATAGAAAATCATTGGAGTCATCTACTTACTTTACATGAAGTTTTACATTACATCAATGTTATTTCAGTACTGTTGCAATGCCTGGCAGATAATTAAGAAGGAAGACCACAAACTTGAATGCACATAAGTCAGGGGTTTCATTAATATTTGTAGTAAGAGGGTGATTTTCAAAGGTAGGCGGGGGGTATGTGGGACCTCATCAGTAGAATTATCATAAAACTGAGCAAAGTAACCAGGGTTTCTTGTCAAAGAAGCTTGGGAAAACCCCAACTCTTAATGAAACCTCTGATAAAGGCTGTTCAATCCTGGTAGAACATTTTGCATTCTGTACGAAAGCCGGAATTCCAAACTCTCATGAAAATCCAAATGCTACCAATGGGGAACAATATTTCAGATGTAGTTGTACCACATTCACTCAAAAGAGATCTGTTACAAAGGATACTGGCTTCTAGAGATTTTCCTCCAGTTTGCTCATTGACTCGACTCAGTATGAACGGAGTAATCTCTTTGCCATGAACACCTTCGTCCCTATAATACAATACAATACAAAGTCATTATCATATTACAAAATAACAAAATTGATTTCGAATAAAGATGTATACATACAGAAAGAATAATCTCTCTAAGTTCAACAACATTCCTACAAGACATTTATTAAACAGCTTCTTTAACCCTTTATCGAACTTCAATTTTTTGACTGTCCCAAATTGGAAAAGTTTGCAGGCGACATTTCAAAATATGATGAAATTGAAAAATAATCTTCTCATAGGGCAGAAAACATTGTGGGAAAAGTAGAAATTCCTCATTGAGAAAAATGTTGTTATTGTCTGGTTATACGTTAAACTACTATTTACTCTACAAGTACAAGGCTATAAAAAAGTGTCTTCCCCAAGGGACCTCAAAAGTGAATTATTAACCACCATCAGGATTCAAACCCGGGTTGAACGCTCTTAACTCCGACATTTAATATGCTTACACGGCCTCCTTGATGACAGACTGTATCACAACTTCTATTTCCTGTCCCAGCATGTCAAACTCTTCTGGTATTGGGACACCAATCAGAGTACCAGACTGGATTCCCAGCAACTCATTGCTATCTGAAATAAAGCAAAGAAGAGTTTTAAAAATAGGACAATGCGATCAGCTACACAGGGATATAAACTTCATCTACACAAGGAAAAATTATTTCTCAATACCACAAAAGAAAGTTACTATTCATACTTAAATAACTGTGGCTTATTGTTACTTTCAGTTTGAACTAAGTCACAGAATCCATTTGTAAAGGTGCCTTTTGGGTTCTCCTGTTCCATAAAGTCAAAAATCCATGTTATAACTGATATATAAAGGTACCTGGGTGGCCCAGTACTTAAGGAGTAGCACTTTTGACACAGGTGTCCAGGGTTATATCCTAATCAGCAGCATTGGGATTTTTCGTGGAACTGTCCATGGGCAAGACACTGCAGATGCTAAACTTCATGAGTTTTTACTGATATGAAATATACCTACACACTAACTTAGCTGCGTCCAGTGCGTTGGCTACTTGGTAAGGTGCTGAATGCCCACTTCTCCTTGTAAAGAATGATGGAAACTCTTTTGACTTCCCATAACTTGCCACACAAACTCCCTCTGTCTCCTAAATAGAGAAAGCAACAAATTACTTCATTCTAACAAGCATTCTATTTCTTTTGCCACCATCGTTCAATGGTTCTTACATAACATCTTAGACAAAATGTTATTTTTCATTCTCAATAAAAAAATTCAACATGTTAAAACATGAAACTCAACCAAACATACTGGTTGAGCTACCCAGCCTTATCCCACATATCAATCTAGCTGGTAAGTATCAACATGTGAAAACTTCAACACACCCCACCCCTCCATATCAAAATCAATTATCCATACTGTCCTACTTGACCTAAAGCCTCAAGGACAAGTGAATCATTACTGAAATTTACTAGATAACCATTATATGGACAAGTGCAGAAAAGAAAATGGCATTTACGGCGAAGTAACTCAAAATCAGATTTCACCATCCCTGAATACCCCACCCCTAACACACACACCGCAATCCAGTCTGAACCAACCCTATTCTAATCTAGCTCATAAATATGAATCCCTACTTCACTTATAATGCAATGCAGTAACTTACAAGGTACTCCAAAGTCCTGCCAATATCTAATATAGATTTCACTCCAGACGAGATGACGGTTACAGGCGTACGACCCAACTCTCGCAAATCTGCGCTGACATCCAGGGCTGAAATAAACATTGAAGTGTCTCATTGTTTTAGTGTGGAGTGTCCTAGGGCAAGAAACTATTTCTCAGGCTAGTGCAGTAAGGTCATCCAAGAAGCAGAACTTGATCAATGGACCTGAGTGTTATGATCAAATTTAGTATTTGAGTACTCAAAGAAATGCTGATATAAGTATTGAAAAGAAATTTCAAAAATGGAAATATGTTAACATGAAATCAGCAGAGACTGGGCCTTTAGTTGAATAAGAAATTGTTAGTAACATTAAAGCCGTATTGGCTCAATTATTAATGTATTATAAAACAATGATGTGAATTGAACAATAGAAGTGGGAACAAAATAATTTCCAATCTATATGACAAGTAAATACATCTCCAACACTCATTGACTTGCAGCATAAAAGTCAAAGAATTCCCCCTTTATTATATGTTAGATTAAACTCATCCGCTTGTTACAATGTATATGTATATTTTTTGGCAAAGAAAAAACATAATCACATCTAACAAGTAACGGAGTACATGCTTGAAAAAATGAACAAGTAACCGATTATAAAATTCAGAACTTGTTGCCATTCCTAGTCAACCCTTTACCAAATGCCAAATTTTTAACTGTCCAAAATTGAAAGAGTTTGCAGACGACATTTCAAAATGTGATGAGATTGATAAATAATCTTCTTATATATATAAAGCAGAAAACATTGTGGTAAAAGGAGAAATTGCTCATTAAGAGCAATTTCTCCTTTTCCCACAATGTTTTCAACAGTCATCTTCAACAAACTGGTCAAATGTCGTTATTGTTTGGTAAATGGGTTTAAACACAACTGACCCAGCTATGGAAGGTTGCTTACACAGTTCTCCCCCACGATGTACTCCACCAATTCCCCCGGTCACAAACAGTGGAATTCCAACACGATCTGCGATGAGCATTGTTCCGGAAACAGTCGTACCTCCGTGTAATTTCTTCTTGTGGTGCAATTAAAAAAAGTAATATTTAGTATAAACTTATTCACAGATGTAAGGAAATTTGGATATTAGAATTTTATCTTTATTAAACTGTAATACCAGCTTTTCTGTCGCATGAGACGTACTGGAGAATAGACATTGGCTGTTAAATTAGTTTGTATTAAAGTATTTAGAGCTTGTATACAATAAATGGATATGTACTCAGATCAAAATGCATTGCAATTATTTTAAATTGTTTCGCAGGGTTTTCCTTGACCCAAAACTAAAAATACATAGAAAATGACCCCCAATTACTGGAAATGACCTCTAATGATCATTATTTCCCATTCATAATTACATTTATAAGAGCTCCAAAGTCCCCAAAATTAGCATCAATCAAAGGGTCGAGGGAAAATCCTGGTGTCTTTGCATTGATTAGATATTTTGACACATTTTGAGTTAAATTTTTCATTTACAAGCTAATTCCGTTGAATATTATATCACCATACAAAATTTTATTGTTTCAAGGACATTTAAGTTTGACTTGCAAACTGTCTCAAATGTGAACAGGCACCTTTAACTCTTTACCAAACACCAAATTTTCGACTGCCCAAATTGAAAGAGTTTGCAGACGGCATTTCAAAATGTGATATAATTGAAAAACAATCCTCAGATATGGCAGAAAACATTGTGGGAAAAGGAGAAATTGCTAGTTAAGAACAGTTTCTTCTTTTCCAACAATGTTTTCCAGAGTCATCTGCAACAAACTTGTTAAATGTTCTTTTTGTTTGGTAATGGGTTAAACTAAAGAAGTAATATTTGGCAGAGCCATGAGAGGTACAACTGTTGTTCTCACCTGTGAAATGATATAAGCAAGATCTCGCCTCGAAGTTTTGACAGACTTTGTTGTAGGATCAGCAAGGAATTCAAGCTGGGATGAATTTAAACCTGTATTGAATACCATATTAAAATTGAAACTTCATATTAATAAGTTATAGTGCATATGCAGATAAGGTCTTTACAAAGCGGTAGTATAAAATTAAAAAAAAAAATAGTTTCTAGTCTCAAACAATTTCTACAAAGCGTCACAATGGTTTCTTGAGTCAAATGCTTTGATTGTTTGGATTTTATGTACTTTCTAGTTATTTTAAGGCTTTCTAGGATTTACTAGTACTAGGCTATGGAACCAGAGGGGCTTGAACCCTGGACCCCAAAGTCCTATGACTGCCACCTTAACCACTGGGCCATGCAAGCCTTTGAATCATGTGCTACAAGAGCATCAAAAAGTCCTTATGAGGTAAATGTTTAACCCTTTACCAAACACCAAATTTTCAACTGTCCCAAATTGAAAGAATTTGCAGATGACATTTCAAACTGTGATGAAATTGAGAAACAATCTTCTGATAGGGCAGGAAACATTGCGTTCCAGAGTAGTCTGCAACAAACTGGTCAAATGTCGTTATTGTTTGGTAATGGGTTAAACAAGTGACCAAACCTACCAACATGTACTTTTCCCGCAATGATCCCTATTGTTGCAGGAACACATCCATTAGATCTCACCAAGTTTTCAACATCTTGGGCCATGCTGGAAGACATAAACTTGCCTGTTTGAACATTACCTTATTGAAGATACAGATTAATACATGAGAAAATATACAAAAATTTCCAAAAATATACAAAAATGTCCATTGTACTTCTGTGAAAAGTAAGGGATAATGTGCAAATGAGCTTCTGTTAACACAAAAGAAACAATTAAATATTTCCCGTTTCATTTCTCAGAGTTTATTTGTATTATGAAGCATTTAACCTTAAGATTACTTGATTTCCACAACGGGGGAAATTGAGTGAAAAACTATATTCAACATCCTCATAAAAAGATATAATTTTATACATAAGCAGTACAGCCAAACTTGTGTTAAGAGGCCAGCCTATGGGACAGAGTAAATTGTCTGTTTAAGACAGGTTAGCTGTTTAACGCAAATTGATGTACACTATAAATCTAACAATGAGTCTTTCTGTTGTGGTTGTTTAAGGCAGGTTGGCTGCTTAAAAGGGTGGTTGCTTAACACAAGTAAGACTGAATACATGAAAACACTTGAGACAAATTGCTAAGGTTCTGATAGCTCTGTTTATCTTGCCTGCTTTTTACAGTCAAAGAGGTAACAAGACAGTAAGATGGTTCTAATGAGAACGCAGGGAATAGAATTACCTGTAATTGAAAAGTTCTTTAACCCTTTCCCAAACAACATATTTTGAACTGTCCCAAATTGAAAGAGTTTGCAGACGACATTTCAAAATGTGATGAAATTGGAAAATAATCTTCTGTAAGAGCAGAAAAAATTGTGGGAAAAGGAAAAATTGCTCGTTACGAGCAATTTCTCCTTTTCCCACAATGTTTTCAAAAGTCATCTGCAACAAATTGGTCAAATGTCGTTATTGATTGGGAAAGGGTTAAATACTACACACACAAATACTCAAATACACCTCTTATGAGAAATCACCAAACATTTAAATGTTCAACTTTTGGAAGCAAAACAACATCATTATCTTGTGTCCTAACATATGCTATCAAAAAACCAGTTTTCCTTTTGTCTAGCGTTTTCAGCTAGATGATTTGTCGCAGAGTATGTGTCTTTCTAACCAAAAGGCATTTTGAATAAATAGCTGAAAAGGGAGATAACTGATATTCATTTGTATGAGTATCATGTGGAAAATGCAGTTATCTCCCTTGTTAAAATCACAAAATTTTCTGACAGAAAAAGAACTTAGAAGCAAATTTTCTATTATCTCTTACAAATTTACTAAGTTACAGACATTTTGAAGAAAGAAGAACTAGTGGTAGTGAGTAGCATTGTCTCCATTATTTATCTGTAAAAATGCATAAATTGCGCATGTATGGCTTATTATTGCTTGATTTCATCATCTTTTGATTCAATTATTTACCATCTCTATCAACATGATTCAGGTCTCCATAACTTTAAATCAATTTTTACTTAAAGTTTGGGAATGGGACAAATTGGGAAAAAACAGAATCATTCTTTAAGATTTGGAATTTTTCAGGAATAACTAAATTCAAACAGAAGCTTTACTTGGAAATTGGAGAAGATAGTCAGTTAATTTGATTGGAATTTGGTCCGTTCTACGCTACCAAGTAAAGGGAAAAAAAATCACTCTTCTAGATTTATTAATTTTTAGATATCAAGAACGCAATTGTCAAAATTCATTCAAAAGAATTGTTGAAAACATTATTAATCTTGGTGCAAAGGAACAGATCAAACTACCTGAGGTTGTGAGGGTGCGGCATCCCATGAGTGACTATGGTTGTTTCCAAGGCAACAATAGGCTGTTTCGCGCTCAGCGCCGACCTGACTTCTTCCGACAAAACATAGTTATCTGAAAAAGGAGAACCTTCGAATCTATACAAAAGTAGACCAGTCGATGGTTCAATGCAAGACCAAAGTAAGTGCTTCACACTCATGAAGCACTTACTATAGTATTGCATTGAACCCTCAACTTGCAAGTAAGTTTACCAAAAAAGTTTTCTCTATGACCTTTGATTTGGGATGATAAGACAAAAAAGTATGGCATTGAAGCCTCAAGCTGCTTGAGGTTGGAATCATTCTTGAAAAAAAAATGGTCTTATAATGAACATAATTCTTTATTTTTTAATCCTTACCCCTAAAGCCTCATCAGGGAGAAAGAGCGGAAAACAACATCCTCATTAACTGCATAGTCCTAGTACAGCCTTCCTGGATTTCACCAGTACTAGGCTAGGGATATGCAGTGTCTTGTCCAAAGACACTCCAACGAAAAATTCCACTTTCTGTTTGTAAAATGAAAATGCTGGAAGATGAACAAGAATTGCTTGAGGTTCAAATCATTCTTGAAAAAAATTCAGTGTTATAATGAGCAAAGAAAATATATTTTTCTAAATCTTTTCCTCATACATTCAGAAGAAAAAAATGAGAGAAAGACAATATCATAGATTAAATGCATTACTGCTTAATCATGACTAAATTTAAATTGATGAGTTTTTTAGGTCAAATCTTTTTTCATTACAATGTCATTGTCTGGTGCAGGGCTGTCAATTTGTTAGGTGTTAAACACTGTGTCAACAGTATTTTAGTTTTATTAATGGATTTCACCAGTACTAGGCTTGGGTAATGTGGTGTCTTGCCCAAGGACATTCCTACCAAATATCCATGCACCCTTGAGGAGGATTGAACCCAAGAATTCAATGATACAAGTTTATAACCACTGGTCTGCGTAGGACCTAAAAAACTTGTTCTCAGTGAAAAATATTTCTACATAGAAGAGTTCCACAAAGATTTATTTCAAAATTTACATCAAAAGAGTAAAATTAAAAGAAGATAAAAGTGCATAAAGACCAGGGTTTTCCCTCGACCCCTTCATTTATGCTAATTTTGGGAGACTTTTGATCTCTTATATACCAAACTGTAAGTGAATAATAATGACCTTTAGGAGTCATATTAAGGAAATGGGCGTTGTTTACTTTATAAGCTACTGAACACCGACCTTTGCCCTGTTTGAATAGCCTTGAAACAGACCATCAGAGGACTGAGTTTCGAAGCTAAGGGGAGGTAATAAAGTTTTGGGTCAAGGGAAACCCTAATACAAAATACATGTAGCTATACATTACCAGGTATTGAAGAGCTTGCCTGTCTTTTTTGAGAGTGGATCCAAAGCCTTCGAACCTGTGGACTGCATGCCCGCATGCATCGATTCATGTTGAGTGTGGGATTTGTTCAAGGTATCTATTGTAAAGATAGTTTGTTTTGATCGACTATGTATCATTTCTTGTTGAATGTGGGATCAGGGTTATGTATTTATTGTAAAGATAGTTAATTTTGAATGATTATCTATCATTTCATGTTGAATGTTGGATTAGGACAATGTATCTATTGTAAAAATGCTTTGATTAAACTGATTATTCAGAAACTCATTATTGACCAAAATTGAAAGGAACAACAAAACAAAACTTAATCATAAGAAACTATTGAACAATTTTGCGGTTTGGTCACATTGGTTTCCTTTGTTGTCTGGTGCAAAGTTGTCTCAATATGATGGAAGAAAGTAAGTCAATTAAAAGACATGAATAAATGATTACTCCGTTTATGAGGGTATTGAGATTCAACTACAGTCAAACTTGTGTTAAGAGGCCAGCCTATGGGACAGAGTAAATTGGCTGTTTAAGACAGGTTGGCTGCTTAACACAAATTGATGTACACTATAAATCTAACAATGGGAACTTTCTGTAGTGGTTGTTTAAGACAGGTTGGCTAGTTAAAAGGGTGGTTGCTTAACACAAGTTAGACTGTATAAATATAAAACAAAACTTCTGAGGATTTTGGCAGTTCAATGCAAAACTATAATAAGTGCTTCACAAATGTGAAGCACTTACTATAGTCTTGCATTGAACCCTCCATTTTCTGTTTAAACCCTTTCTCCATAATGACCCACTGTGACACACATATTGTTAAGTTGGCCTGGGGTTGATAGTTCAATGGAATGTCTAGATTCTAAACCTGTTTTATTAACAGTCTGTCGTCAAGGAATCAACCTGTAAAGATTTACAAGTTACGAGTTACAAGGGCAGCTTAAAGGATAACCTGTGTGAATGACGACCATGCATCCTTAGAAATGAGCCTCGATGGCAATGTTTCAGAATTAACCTCTTTTAAAAAGAAAGTTAAGCATCCATGATTCAATCCAAGATTAGTTGGGAAAGTGGTGTGTACTCTGAGAAGTCACAATGAAGAGCAATTTCATTGTGTAATTCTATTTCTCATATAATGCCAACCCTTCTATAGCGCCTTTAATGGAAAATAGCAAGTGTGAAATTCATTGAAACTTGTTTATTTCCTTATCTTTAATTTTAGTAATTTTGAATGTTAGCTTTTACATGCTTTATTCCAAAGCCATTAAAATAAGTTTAATGGGAAAGGGTCGGTAGTGTTATTCATCGTAATTTCAAATCTAACAAGAAACATTTCAAAACGAATCTCTTCAAACCATCATGTATTGTGGCGAATTAACACGTGTACGAATCAGCAAGATAAACAAACATTTATCATCTTAAATGCAAATTTTTTAAACTTTCACATCTAAATACGAAAGAAAACATTTCAAAACGAACCCTCCACTAAACTTGTTTCACGCCCGGCTGAACACGCCTCTTGATTGGCGGATACCGTATCCAATTAGTTAACATGTGTTTTTGATGTTTATTTTCTCAAATACTGTACACTTTACCTGCGTGAGTAAAATTTGGTCCCCGCTGGTATTCGGCCCAAGTTTTGGGAGTCGCTGGGCCCATTTCATCGCATCCGACTGACTGGTATGTGGGTGAAAGTGTTATCGCCAACTGATTAAATAGGTCGCCGCGCCACGGAAATAAACAAACCAACCCACCAAAGCAAGATAATCAAAAGCGTCATATTTAATTACACTTCAACAAAGGGGTGCAACATTGTTCTTGTTGTTCAAATTTCAATTAAAAAGCTACAGTCATAAGTTGAAGTTGTGCACAGACGGTTTAGACACAGAGGCAGTATTCCAAAGCCCAACATGTTTAAAAAAATAATAAAATAAACAACAGTCGTTACTGTATTTTACCAAAACCATTTCCTCTGTGGGTTCATATTCCGGAAGAGGTACTTGAGTTTTTCCCGCCTTTTTTATTTTGACCAAGCAGGCCTGTGTCCCTTTTGAACTGAATTTTTAAGGCATATAGGTTTTTCTCCGTTTTTATGAACTGGTAGTACTACATTATAAATGCATTTCTATTGACAAGATGTAAAACTCCAAACTAAAGTCGAATGTTGCTGCTAAGAGAAACACATCTCTAATCCACCAGCATTTGCAATGATACACGTAGCCTAGATCTAGTCCTTCTGGTAAGGGTTCTCAACTTTGCAATGACGCGTTTTCCTACTTGAATAATCCAAACGTAATGCATTTAATTACGTTTCTTACGATCATTCACTCGATTTTCCCCTGTGTGTGAAACAGTTTTACATTCACATATTATAGATTGTCGAAATTCGTCTTAATTTATTTTACATGCGTTTAGTCTACGTTAAGTCACGAGTTTCGCCAGAACATCGAAGCATTCGATGTCTGCACAGTGATCTCCCTTTATGGGATTAATGTTACTTAGAAAGGGGAGATTACTGTGAGGAGTTAAACGTTTTATACGTTAGGGAAGTATTTGGATTCTCTTGCAACATGTCTGATCATAAGTTAAACCAGAATATGTGTCAAATGATAACATGTCTCTACAAACATTTCAATTGATGGTCACAATTCAATTGAAAACATCCGAAAAACGAAACGGAATTTCGAAACCATTCCCGCCAATTCAAATTTTGAAATCAGATATATAAAATGGCGCCATGCGAATGTGACAAATAAAGTCCGCGTCAAGCATTTGCATTTACATAACGTAAACCGTTTACCATTTGGTACAGGATAAAGGTCTTAACCTGTGATTCCTACGATTCGTTGAATAATGCTACTGAATACAGTCAAACCTGTGTTAAGAGGCCAGCCTATGGGACAGAGTAAATTGGCTGTTTAAGACAGGTTGCCTGCTTAACACAAATTGATTTACGCTATAAATCTAACAATGGGACTTTCTGTAGTGGCTGCTTAAGGCAGGTTGGCTGCTTAAAAGGGTGACTGCTTAACACAAGTTAGACTGTATTTCAAATGTGAACTTATCAGAAATGTTTGCAAATGTAATACATTATATAGACTAGAGCTAGTGTCTATTCCACTCGCACATCTGTAAAGAGCGTGACTTCTTGGATATATAAACAGCAATCGCACAGAATGTGGATTGATAAAATGTTGCACAGCGGACCCCGCTACTAACAGGGCATGACATTTTTTTTAAATGGTTGTTCAAATCAACCAGTGTGTAACATATACCACGTGACTATTGAGTACCGAGAGATAATTGTGAAGAAGAATCCATGGATCGAGGATCGAACTTAATCATTCAGTGCCAAATAATGTTTATATGGATATTCTAACGTTACAATAATTTCATTATTCTTACGCGAGGTACAAGAAAAACCAAGGCAAACTTTGCACATGTTTAGGACTTTACCCATGCCAGAGACGTAAAAAGCTGTCTCTACCCATACTTTAACATTCATCTGATTTTATACGACAACCGAAAACTTTCTTTAAGACAAATGGTTGGAATGGGGCCGTTAAATTAATTCAAACTTTCACCATTTCGCGACTGGAAAAACAGTCCCCTAGGGTGGAAGACTCTCTTAATTAACGAAGTAGATTTTTTAACCAATTACCAAACAATAACGTCATTTGGCCAGTTTGTAGTAAACGACTCTGAAAAACATTGTGGGAAGAGGGGGATGCTCGTTGAGAGCAATTTCTTCTTTTCCCACAATGTTTTTCTGTCCTATCAGAAAATTGTTTTTCAATTTCATAACGTTTTGAAATGTCAGCTGCAAAATATTTCAATTTGGGATAGTCGAAAATTTGGCATTTGGTAAAGGGTTAAACAAGAAACCCCATATAAACCCACTGTGGGCTTATTAGCGTGGAAAGGGGGTGACATCAGGGGGAAATTCCCCCGAGAGAATCTTCCCATGATTCAATTACCGTTAACACTTTTAATGCGTTCACATGTAATTTCGTTCCGACGCACCTACTGCCAAAAGGTTGGGAAAAAACAACAACAACGTTGCTAAAGGAAGAAATTGCTCGTGAATAGCATAGGAATTGTTCGTGATGGGCAAAGAAGTTGCTCGTGACGAGCAATGAAATTGTACGTGAAGAGCAATTTCTCCTTTCGTCACAGTAGTGTGTTTTCCGAATGTCCCAGTGGATATCGTTTCTCAAAGAGATTGGATTTGACAATAAATTGTGATTCCTTACTCTTTTGAAATATTCATACATCAATACCATTAACTCACTATAAACTTTTTACTTAATATCATACATTCATTAAAAATGACTTATTTACAATCGCTAACTCATTACAAATTTTCTATTTATTATCCTTCATTCATTGCAAATTCTTATTTATTTTTCTTAAACCAAATACATTTAGCCTGAACGTAATTCAATATACGTTTATCCACATCATGATAATGCGCGCTAAATGACCTTAGCTGTAGATGCGATTTTAAACACCATTCATTCGTCCACAGTGGACATGACTTTTTTCTTTTCTTTTTTTTTTTATAAAATTTATTTTCGTCTGCAGGTGCTTTCATTATACGACCATTAACAAACAATACAATCCATCATGAGGGAATGAGCAAACTCTTGGTGCCCTAAAGAGTCGGAGCATGCGCAATGAATTCGTACTGTTTTCCCCCCAATTAAGAGAACATATATGATTTCATATCCAACGCAATCTCAAACCGCTAATTGGCTAACACGGCGCGATAGGATTTGTCAAACTCATTTTAATCTTTTTCTTTATTTTAGTAGAAGACAAATGGTAAGCCGTCGTCTTAAACGTGCTTGTTCACAGAAGAAAAAAATTGAAAATCAAAATAAAATTTCGTTGAAACAATACGGTTTTTGCATCGTTGTTTGATAAACAATTGAAAGTCACTATTGGAAGCATAATTAATTCAGGAAGCCTCATTTTATCTAAGTATGTACAGTTTATACGCGATGGATCACGCTTTTTTTTTTATAAAAATGCATGTTAATTCACTGTAAACACACATTAAAGACGATCCAATGACTTTTCTTCAGTGCGTATCACATCACAATACAGCTGTTATGCAGTTTTTAAAAAATGATTTTTGACTTCCAAATTTCCTCACATCTTTGAACAATCACCTTTGAATGGAAATGAGCTCAAAAGCTCACTCTCACAGTTTTTTAGGATACACTTCCTCCATCTCGGCACCGACCATATATTCTCTTTTCTACAATGTTTTAAATAAAAGTTTGTAATGTCATAGCGTAGGCTGGGACACATATATTGTAGTTTATTTATTATTGGTGTCTTCTCGTGTTGATTTCGTACCAGTTAAATGTAAAATCTTTCGTTTTCTTTACAAATAAAGCACACATGGATGACGTTTTTGAGATTTGCTTCCATCTTTTAACGCCATATTGGTTTCCAAGCAAATGGTCATGTGACATTTGTGGTGGCAGTGATCAATCCCATAAAGGGAGATCACTGTGAAGAGTTTGATTTCGGTCAAGTAAGGGTTCGGATTATGTACCCCTGCATTCAAATTACACCTCTCTTTAGGTGTATCCAAAGTTTGTTAAGGTTATTTGACCATTTGATGATTACCGACGCCACACATTTATCTTTTTTGAAATATGCTTATAAGTCCAGACAAAGCAGGGTCCCACGTGGCTCAGTGGTTAAGGTGGTGGACTCAGAACTCGGGGGTCCCGGGTTCGAGCTCAGCCGAGACCCCTGGTTCTCGCTGGCAAGTCACTTCAGAGCCCTAGCCTAGTACTGGTGTATCCAGGAAAGCCGATTCAAAACTGAAACATGTTGATACGGCACTGGCGAAGAGGACCCATATGGGACTTGTGTTAGTGACTTACTATCGCTATAATTGTAATAAAATGGGAAAAGAAAATTACTTAGAAAACGAAAATTATGAGAGGGGAATAGAAACATTAGAAAAGAGGTCGGATTCTTAAGATGTTTTAATGTTCATTAGAAATAACACTTTGTATGTTTTTATGTTTGAAGTCAGTCTAGTGAATAGCACAGAAGGTTAATTGGAATACATAATTTTGTAGAAAATCGCGAACTTTAGTCGAGATACGTTAGAAAACTAATAAAGTATATAACACTGGATGGTTATAAGAAATACAGCATTGTAGAGAACTCAACTTTGTAAGTATTTGTAACAGTTAACAGAGAAAAGTTAGAAAACGAATTTTAAATTCTAAAACGTGTAGTCACAGCGGCTGAAACCAATGCATACTTCCGAAATCCCTCTATATATACTGTATAAGATGTTTCTTATAAAGTATAAATAGAGGGATTTGGGAGGTATGCAATGATACAAGCCCCTGTAATTGTAGCCAGCGGATTAAAAAAAAGCTTTAAATGATAAACGAGAATACACAGTGGCTTAGGAAGAATCGCGCTTGGAAATCATGATTTCGAAGAAAATAATTAATAACATGCTTTGTACGCGAGAGAAATTAATTCGTTGCTTTAAAACGAAAAAAGTTGTATCTCAAAAATTGAATGAACCCTTTCAGAACATTTTCATTTTATAGCTATGTCATGGGCGTTCTTTGTATGCGAAAGAATTCTCTTGAAACGCAAAAGTAGTATTGGATGGTGAACTAGGCAATTTATGACAGTATAGCCCCGGTCCTTTTTTCTCTATCTCGAAGCTATATTTTTTTAGCAAAAGCAATCTTGATAAACTGTGCTTGCAGACAATGGAGAGTGAGACCATGACTTTTCATGTTTATCTACTTAAATTCATGCTTATTGTAAATGATGTGGCTAAGAAAGTCATTTAAAACAGCGTGTGCAAAGATTCTTTATAAATAAATCCTTCAGTTTTTCTTCACTTTATGGCCACCTCAAATATAAACCCATGCAATTAAAGATCAAATTTAATCGGACGCAATTGGCTAATTAAAATAGTCACATGTCTCGAATAGACCACTATTAATTAACCTTCGAAGGTTTATATAGCAGCTAGTGGATTAACATTACTTATTTCCAAACTGCAACACCATTGTAACGTTTCAAAGGATGAAGGCATGATATTTCCGAGATAGACTTTCTTTTGGTTTGCTTACAGAAAATAACCCAACAAAAATAGCAAAAACAATATTGCATTGCTTTCAATTACAAATTACTTGGGCCAATGCTTTCAAAGCTGAATATAGATAGCGAAATTTTGAATAAGCCCTTGTTGTAGGCTGATCTAAGACAATATTATACAAAGTTTGTTCTTCGTTTAAATGATGACAGTACTGCTATGTGGATTGATTAAAAACTGTGATCATAAAGTATATTCAAAAGTTCTTTCTGGTAGAGCTCGGATTGCGCACAGCAAATTCAACCAAGAGTTACCGTTCATAGTTAACAACCCCCGTATCACGCATTCTTTTATTAAAACGAACGACAACTCTAGGGGAAAAGACGCATTTTTGAACGACTGGTTCCATGTTACCGATACAAATCCAAGTCAAGCTCAGCTTGCGCTTCACCTTCGAACGGGGTATAAGTCTTATCCTCACTACGTTTTCCCAGTTCGATCAGCTTCATTCGGTTCGCTCTCGATTCCGATTGTTTCCTCTGGTTCCCTTCCTCGGCCAACATGTTCGCCAACGCCGAGAGTGGACCGGAAACCGACAACATGTTGGTTCCCCGACGCTTCATTGAGCTCGCACCAACTCGGACCGGCCTCGTTCTGAGTCTGAGGAAATTTAGACCCAGCATGGGGAACCTCCAGCTTCGTTTTCCCTTCTGACGGAATAATTCCGACATATAACCGAGGCGCCGTGCCTGCTGCCTGGCGTATACCATGTCCGCAAGCGATCTCAATCCTCCATCGACGGAAATTCTCCTCTTATTGACCGCTGACAAGCCTACATCCGTACCAAGACCAAGCATTTCCGGTAAATCTTCTTTGTCAAGACCTCCTTGGTTATTCGTTTCGTCCTCCCCACGTAGAGAATATTCCTTATCAATGGCATTGTCAACAAAGTCCATAGCCGGGCTGTTGTTTAGTTCCGCTTTGATATCTTGTAGCTGATTATAAAGGTCTGAAGAGCAGCTGATTGTCGCTACAAGATATGTCTGCACCAAGAACGCTCCCAGTATTAACACGCTTGGCTTGTGAGCAACCATCCTCATGGGTTGTTGTTGTATCTGGAAATAGAGTAAGAGAACTTGATAGCATTTGTTTAACCCTTTCCCAAACAACAAATTTTCGACTGTCCCAAATTGAAAGAGTATGCAGACAACATTTCAAAAGGTGATGAAATTGGAAAGAAATCTTCTGATACGGCAGAAAACATTGTGGGAAAAGGAAGAATTGCTCGTTACGAGCAATTTCTCCTTTTCCCACAATGTTTTCTAAAGTCGTCTGCAACAAAGTGGTCGAATGTCGTTATTGACTGGGAAAGGGTTAAAAGTTTGGTGGTATGCTAGCCTGGGATTCCTGCTCACTTACTACAATGTAGCCTAGTGAAAAAGAAACCCAGATAGTTCAACTTCGCGAATAAGATGGCATGACCAGGCTTCGATAGTTACGAACACCGAGTTGGTTCAAGTTCAAGCAATTTTATTAGCATAACATTGACATGGTATAAGTAAAGAACTTTTTTTTATGGGTTTTACATCACATCAACATTATTTCAGTTATGTAGCGATGCCCGACTCTTAATGATTGAGGAAGACCCCATACTCAACCGCCCACAAGGGCTGGTCAAGGTGGGTAGAACCATCGGCATTCCGTAAGTCAGTCGGGAGACTGCCTCTCATGAAAATCCATATCCCTCTCAGGATTTGAACCCACGCGGAGAGGGGCCATGTGATTTCAAGTTCTGTACTCTAACCACTAGGCCACGGAGGCCCCATAAACACCAACAAGTGAAGGGTACATGATAAAATATGATAAAGACCGATTACATATTCAAAATTTGGGATTTGTGTTTCAACTCTATTTAAAATAACAATCCAATGTAGGTTGACAAAAATATTATGCATTGTTTTCTACAATCGAATCTGATGCAATATAATATAAAATCTTTATGACTCTCAATTCCTTTTACAGAAAACATGAGGTAATTGTTAGAAATGGTTATTTTCGGAATCACGGATGGTGTTTGCTGACCAAGTAACTTTCCCAAATTTAAAAACAAAACTCATTTTAGACTGTTCATCTAAAGCTTTAGAGCTTTTGAGGTGCTAAAAAGTACGGGCAACCAGAAACATCCTCTTTTCTTACGCGGTGGGCAGGTCATCAATGTTTCAGAACCCTGTAAAGGCACCTGTAGAAAAGCAATGTGTTACGGGGTCTGATTGGCATTTCTTCTCGCTTGGCTGTGTCAGATTACCGTCAATAGGTGCTAATTAAACAAACACGTCCTAATGCCCACCTTCCCGCACACATTACGTCTTAATGGATTGACTTCCTCTTTCCGTCTTTTTACGTGTGACAGGTCTAAATGGAAATTAACAGTATGGGGTACGATTGAACCATGGGGGAGAATATATACCATGGTTACGATTTGCTGAACACCTTATGAAGGAAAAATATTTTCGTAAGTCAAAACTGATAAACAAGGATAGTACCTTAAATGAAAGTATAACATTGCAATGTGACACGCCATTGGAAGCGTCTCGGAGAGACGATTCCAATGATGTGTTACTTTGCAATATTGCTTAGCCAAATATTGAAAAATCAGGGAAAGTTGTTTTAAACTTACGCATATTTTAGCTTGAAATGATTAGTAAAACGGTTCCCATGTCCATAATTGCACAGTAACATTATGACAAAAGTAACAATTTCAATGAGGCTATTGAAATCAAACTTTTTGTTCGATATTAGTTTTTCCGTCAACATGTGTATGTTTTCATTGACTGGTTATTTTTTATAGTTCGATTGAACCAAATATCACTACGCAAGGACTATTTTTTGTATCATTACGCGATTGAAAACATGCCACGTGTTATTATGATACTATTGTTAATCGAACTATTATCATTTTCTTTATTAATGATGCTTTCAATTCAGGTACATTTGGTTTAACAAACAATCAAAATGTGATATTTCATTGTAAACAAGACGTGAAGGACGAATAAAAAACCATCATCGTAAATTGTGCAAAACGTACTGGCCCTTTTCCATGTAACCATGCACCCTTTTGAAAAAAAGGAATGTGATGGTTATTTATTCATTTAATTCCGATCTCTTGTGATTTTTTTTTCGTATAACCGTATGTACAAATATGTCATTGCTTTCATATGCTAGTTTTGGGGGGCTATTTGCCGAATGCGATTATGATTTTCCATTGTTGTTTTATGCCTTTTAAACATTTTCCGGTCCTGGAACCCGTTCTATTGTAAATTTATGTACCCATCGTAAATGTTGATAGAACACAGTCCTGTCGGATTTAACTAGATCCTAACTAGAAGTGTCCTATTTTGACAAGGAACTTGATATAATGATGTAATGTTATCCAATTTTCACAGAGTACCACGGCTAGAAGGACGTTACTTTTATACCATACTTTATAGTTTTCATTTAATCACCGACCTGTGTGTCAAAGGTAACATGCAACAGTTCTCTACAGAAATATGCGAATTGGCTATGCGACTTTTTGGACGAAGGCTAAAATGATGGATTTGAAATCATTTTTTTGCGGCCAAACTATTTTTCGAAGTATCATGCAAATTTCTTTAAATGTCATTGTAAATATTGTTGGTTTTCTTGCCATTTTCTTGTTGCCCTAGAACACATGAACACAGCAAAACGTTTCCTGTCATTTCAGATTGATTGTGAAGGTTGATATAAGTTTCGAAGAAGATTGGTTATCGGACCGGAGAAGAAAGGACCCAATAAACCGTGTGCTGCTACCAAACAGAGAAGAAAAAAACAAGGTAATACACCATGAAATGTTTATCTGTCATTTTACCGCGAAGTCACCAATAGAGCACCGCAAGCATCAATGTCAGGATGCGTTCTAATATACCAGCAGACTGTTCGCTAACAGAGCGCGCTAATTGGTTGATATTTTACACGTGACTGGATGTCGCACCAAACGGCTTCCTGTCGGTCGACCGGTCATTCGAGAAGCAACGCCATTAGCCATTTACCGACCGGACTGCTAGAAAACCGGGGTTTATTTGTTTGCGAGAAGTGACAACACACCCATTACAAAACAATAGCGACATTTGACCATTTGTTGCAGACGACTCTGGAAAACATTGTGGGAAAAGGAGAAATTGCTCTTAACGAGCAATTTCTCCTTTTCCCACAATGTTTTCTGCCCTATCAGAAGATTGATTTTCAATTTCATCACAATTTGTAATGTCTTCTGCAAACTCCTTTAATTTGGGACAGTCGAACATTTGGCGTTTGGTAAAGGATTTAGCATGATCTTACAAAGTAGGCTTATTTGCGCCTGAAGTTTTGCTAATAATTGAAAGAAAGACAAACAACATCATTAGCCATTTACTGACGGGACTGCAGAAAACCTGGATAAGCGTACATGAGAAAAGTACCAACAAAGTTAAGCACGGTCTTACAATGTATGCATAATTGAAAGAAAGACAAACAACGTCATTAGCCATTTACTGACTTGACTTCGAGAGAACCGGGGTCTATTTATTTGTTTGAGAGAACTGCCAACACAGTTGAGCACGGTATTACAACGTAATGCTTTGTTGTTTTGCGCCTGCAGTTTGGGTATTAATTGAAAGAAAGACAAACGGCGACATTAGCCATTTACTGACTTGAGTTCGAGAGAACCGGGGTCTATTTGTTTGAGAGAACTACCAACACAGTTGAGCATGGTATTACATCGTAATGCTTTGTTTATTTGCGCCTGCAGTTTTGGTATCATTTGAAAGAAAGACCAGCGGCGACATTAGCCATTTACTGACCGGCATTCGAGAGAACCGGGGTATATGCATCTTCGTAAAGTATCAATACAATTGAGCACAGTCTAACAACGTATTACTTTGTTTATTTGCGCCTGCAGTTTTACCATTAATTGAAAGAAAGACAAACAGCGCCATTAGCAATTTAGTGACTGGATTCTGAGAGAAGCGGGATTAATGTATCTTCGTAAAGTAAGCACGTAGCAGATCCTGTTATAAGATTGTGCTTTTCTGTGATGTCGATGCTGCCTTTATAAAGTAAATCGTTTATTATAGTGATATGTGTACGCGTTTTAGTCAAATGAATATCACAACAAAGTTTGTTTCACCCAGCCCAATGGGCCTATAAGTTACTTTCTATGACTAGAATAACATAAATGCATGTTCACATATCTAGAGGTAAATTGCTCTAAATAATCTTCGTACCAAGTTGAATGGTTATAACAACAGGGATGGCGAAATCTGAATTTGATTTACTTGTCAGTAAGTGCCAAATATTTGTGTACAGTTGTCCGTATAATGGTTATATCGTATCAGTAGAATTTCACTTGTCCGTAAAGGTTTCGGACAAGCTAGGCAATGCGGATAATTGATTTTGCCATCCCTGCATATATACCAAACGTCTGTACGTCGAACTCTCGCTGTGTCGAACTTTTTTTCGAAAGGTCCATCCAACTTCGAGGTATAGAAGTTCTCCGTTAGATGACAGTATGCATTGTTTACATATTTTGAAAATATATGTGTTTATACATTTTGTTGAATCCATAGTTTTACTGTTTGTAAAAGGCCAAAGACATTTCTGTCGATCATATTACGATAAATAACATGAAATGTTACTTGTCATTTCAAAGGCATTTAAAAGTCGGACTCTGAGATTATCCAGATTGTAGCATTTTGGTGACGCACCGATCCGGATCTTCCCTAGCCTAAATCACGTGCTGATCCAAAGCTGATCCAAAGCGTCAATGTACTTAGTAATAATCGAAATAGTTTATTTGTCTCTTTCCACTCACCAATAATGATAACATGCGAATGCAGTCAGTGGCTTGAACAAAATACTATGCAAGTCTTGTGGGAAAACACCAGAATCATGGATTGGCAGAATGTTAAGCTTACAACCACTATATTACTGAAATATTATTGGAAACAGAATAAACTCTAATCATATCAACTAAAACTGACATTGTGTCATTATATGTTTAATTATACAGTATGAGTATGTATACCACTGCGGATGACAACTTCTTTATTACTGAAATTTTGCTGAATGACATAAAACCTTTACACCATTTACCCAAATAAAACCTGGTGCATCCATATTCATTGATCATGTTAACTCGTATACATATATGAATATATACAAACAAGGTTCAAGAAGACGTATAAGTGTTCGAGGACTTAATCTTTACCGACATAGTGTCGAGGTGTGGGTAACTCGTGCCTACGCATTTACTACATAAAACGTGCGGGGGAGATAAAGGTGCGCTTGGACTTTTGTGTTAAATATCGCTTCTATGATGTGTCCCTCCGCATATACGGCCAAGAACAACGGAGGGGGAATAATACGCTCTGAATTTCGCGTAAAATGTCGCTTGTGCGTTTCAATCATACACATATACAGCCTAAAACGGGTGGGGAAATAAGGTGCGCTCAGGCTTCTTCGTTAAATGCCGTTTCTATTTTGATACATACGCATATATGTCTTAAAACGGGATCGGTAGGGACTTAAACGTTAAATGTCGCTTCTTCGACTCGTACATACGGTCTTAACCCTTTCCCAAACAATAACGACATTTGACCACATTTGACTTTAAAAAAAATTGTGGGGAAAAGAGAAATTGCTCATGACGAGCAATTTTTCCTTTTCCCACAACATTTTCTGCCCTATCAGAAGTTTATGTTTCAATTTCATCACATTTTGAAATGTCGTCTGCAAACTTTCAATTTGGGACAGTCGAAAATTTGTTGTTTAGGAAAGGGTTAAACGGGCGGGGGAGAAAAGTAACGCGTTGACTTCTGCGTGAAATGTCGCGTCTTTGATTCTCACTATGCATATACTGTCAAAGTCATGCCGGGGAGATCTTATGCATATGGACGTTACATACTTACACTTGATTTAGTTATGCGTTCGATAACTTCTTTTAATCAAAGCGCTGAAAGCGCTGAAGGACTAAGGTGCGTTTAAAGCAAGATGATTGAGGATACATTTGAAAATCTCTTTGGGCAACATCTCGAGGAAAACAGCTGCTCCTTTTACCACCATTACTATAATCATTATTTCTGTGAACAGAGACTGAACGAAAGTCTATTTTTCGAACATCTGGCCATTTTACGATTTCCAATTAGGAAACAGTTATAATAATATAGAGCAAAACAAAGCGAGTTAATCCGGACTAAATTCCTAGTTCCAAGAATGTATTAATCCGCACAGTGAAGGCGGGTGTTTAATGAGTAATTGGGGTCAGACCGCTGTTTGTGTATCGATAAAGTACCGTCCCTTAAAAAGTGGTATGTAAATTCAATGGATTAAGGTGCTGATGCACCCTTAGTCCAAAAATAAATGTATATCATACAACAACAAACACTGTATTGTTTCAACGACATTTTATTTTGACTTTCAAATGTCCTCATCTGTCTCTAAGGAACTCTAAGTTTCTTTACAATATAGGTGTAGAAGAATGATGGTTTTGTCGGAAAATGATAATAATCATTGCTACCATCATTGTTATTTAAAAAATGAGAATCGACCTTATATTTCAAAATGGCGACGTGACAGTACGCACAAACAACCCTCCCTAAACCCTTTTCCAAACAACACATTTTCGACTGTCCCAAATTGAAAGAGTTTGCAGACGACATTTCATAATATGGTGAAATTGAAAAACTTTCCTCAGATAATGCAGAAAACCTTGTGGGAAAAGGAAAAATTGCTCGTGACAAGGTTTTCTAAAGTCGTCTGCAACAAAGTGGTCGTTATTGTTTGGGAAAGGGTTGAACACAATACCCACTGATGTATTGTAACACGTCAGCATGTATTACTTTGGCTTCATCTTGTCGTTTCTTTTTCGTCGCAAACCCTACATTATAAGAACATGATAAACATCTTTCTTTTTTTTTCGGTTTCTTGCGACACTGCTACATGTATATAGATCCCGATGCGTCGCTCCTTTCACATTTTGCAAATTGACAGTAACCAGGAAGTAAAATTGGGGGATTAGTCGCCGACATTTTTAAAATGATTGAACGTCACAATATAGTCCATATCTTGCCAATTCTTCCCGTCACAGGCCCTTTAAGAGCAGTTAACACATTTATCTTCTTTATTCGGTTTGCAGCTACGTCGCTAAAACCCGACGCACCGCATTTTTCCAATTTTATAAATTGACAAGTGAGTAACGTGGGAATACAACTGCTTGATTATTCGCCGACAGTCTTTTAGGTGCTTAAATATTACAATATAGTTCATATCTTGCTTTTTCTATTCGTCGCATACCCTTTATTAAAAGAACATGTTACACATGTATCTTCTTTGCTCGGTTTGTAGGGACACTGCTTATACACGACGCACCGCACCATTCCAATTGACAAGTGAGTAACGGGGGAATACAATTACCTAATTATTCGCCGACAGTTTTTAGGTGATTGAATATTACAATACATTTCATATCTTGCCATTCCTATATGTTGCAGACGCTGAAATAAAGGCCTTGTTACATATGTATCTTATTTGTTCAGTTTTCAACGACGCTGCTAAAACCCGACGCACCGCACTTTTCCAATTTAACAAAATGACAAGTGAGTAACAGGGGAATACAACTGCTTGATTATTCGTCGACAGTCTTTTAGGTGATTAAATATTACAATATAAATCATATCTTTCTTTTTCTATTTGTCGCATACCCTTTATTAAAAGAACAGGTTACACGTTTATCTTCTTTGTTCAGTTTCATTCCAATTGACAAGTGAGTAACGGAGGAATACAACTGCTTGATTATTCGCCGACAGTTTTTAAAGTGATTGAATATTACAATAAAGTTCATATCTTGCCAATGTTGCAGACGCTGAAATAAAGAACTTGCTACACATGTATCTTATTTGTTAAGTTTGCAACGATGCTGATAAAACCCGACGCACCGCACCTTTCCATTTTTGAAAATTGACAAGTGAGACAGTTCTTTAGGTGATTGATCTTTACAATCTAGTTCATATCTTGCTGGCTGAGAACAATTATTTGATTATTAATGCAGGGATAACGCATTACTCTGGCATTTTATGCCCAAATAAAGAGTTCCAAATGAAATTCACACAAAAAAATAGCAAAGATGTTTGTTATGACCAGAGACATAGATGTTATCTATGTCTCTGTTATGACATAAAATTCATAATGACAAAATAAATTGCTCGTGAAGATGGATGAATAGATACTTTGTAGGTATGTGAAATGTAACTTTTGAACTTTTGAATGTATCGAAGATTGATCATTTTCACATCTGAAAGTGAAATTGTTCGTGGCGATGCATACATATGTTCTTTGTAAGTGTATGTAATGTAACGTTGAACATATATATGGGTTCTAAAACAAGCCCTTATATCCCAAGATTAATGAATTACTGTACTACTCTGCTTCTTAGGCCAGTGCTCGCAAAATCTGCGACTTATTGAATAATTGCGAAGCGGACCTGCTAAATTCACGGGAATCGAGCCGTTGACCCTTGTGTCATGAGACCGATGATCCACCCTTGGTTCACTTAACTAATTACAACAACAGTAAAGCACACGGATTAAAATCATTTGTTGGTAATTAAAACTTTTACCTTGTTTACCTTGTCCCGAGATCAATTCTAGGCTGAGCCTCTCTGATCCGTATTGGATTATTGATTTTGGATTCCGCTTCCGGTCCATAGAAATCCGGTAAAAATTTAATTGTGGAGGATTTCCACACATTGTTTAAACTGTTTTTAAAACTTTTTACACTTAATGACTCTACAACACTAGCTGGAAGACTGTTTTTAATCGCATGGTATTACAAAATGTGTGACAGTGTTCTAAATTAGAAAATGAAATACGTCTTTGTCTTATCTTGCTGCGGTTGAATACAAAAATATCAAAATAAAGGGTAAAAAGTTAAGACCAATCACAGTTATCTCCCTTTGCTACGATTAAATTTTCAATCAACCCCCAAAGGGAAATCACCCTAACGAGCTTATTAAAAAAACTGTGACTTGTGTTGACATAGTCCGAATGTTCAGGCGTAGATATTTCATTCTACAGTTACAGCTTCGATCTTTCGAGTTAGTGTTGACATATTTTGCAATAGGTAAGCTGAGTACAAACTTGGAAACAATCATTATTTCTGTACAGACGCTTCTCTCGACCGCTGAGTTAGAGGTGAGTGTCATTGCTTTGTCGATAGTCCTCGAAGTGATTGAATATCACAATGTAGTTCACGTCTTACCATGTTACCAGCCTTGCGTTCAATAAGTAAGGAAAACGTTTGCCAATTGTTTGCGAATTACCGTGTAAGATTTTACGATATTATCTCCGCGAGCACTCGTGGATTTCGCAAACGGAAGTAGAGCTTGACTCGCGAATTACAAACAGGCGAACAAAAACGGCTGACTTTGGATTCTTTCACCGCTCGTTAAAATGTTTTCATTGATTGTGTAATGAATAAAGGTTGGTTCATAATAAAATTGAAATTAACGTTTTACGGTTGTTTTAACCTTAATTAACATTATGAGAAATATGAGGCATAACTTGCCATCTATCCACAAAAGGAATATTTTGACATTATCCTGACCATGTTCGCACATATACATATTCGTAACCAATTTCCAACCTTCTTACGGTGATTTCCCTTTATCGGATTTGATTTAACTCCCTTATAACCGAACGTTTGGGAAAAGTTTTGTCCGTTCAATAGAGATTTCCGTGAGACAAATTGTTCGCCGAAAAGTTTTTCCTTTTTGAACGCAGGGCAGTATATCAGAAATAAGATACACTGTAAAGTCATGGGCTTTTCATAGGCGTAGCCTTCTCTATATACTTATTGTATTTGTTTATATTGAGATATTGTTCATGTTTAAAGCGGTACGAGTTTTTTCCGATTCTCCAGTTATAGATAAGAGCTCCGAAGTGCCTTTGTAAAGGACCACTCCATGACCCCTGAGTAAACATATCATAGAAATGGTAGTAATTAGGCCCTTTAGAGAAAATGGGATACGACTTGCTTCGTTGCTCAGGAATGCTGCATTTGTTTTCCTAATAACTTCGTTGAACGATGCATGATGTAGCGTATTGTATAGGAGTAGTGTCACCGTTTAACCCTTTCCCAAACAATAACGATATTTGACCACTTTGTTTCAGACGACTATAGAAAACATTGTGGGAAAATGAGAAATTGCTCGTAACGAGCAATTTTTCCTTTTCCCACAATGTTTTCTGCCCTATCAGAAGATTATTTTCCAATTTCATCGCATATTGAAATGTCGTCTGCAAACCCTTTCAATTTGGGACAGTCGAAAATTTGTTGTTTGGGTAAGGGTTAAACAGCGTAATTATTCATTTATACACCACTTGAACCTTGCGTTATATAACTGAAATAATGTTGACGCGCTGTAAAGCCCCAACAGAATAGACTATATATTTCAATGGGATTATTGATAATGTAACTGAACTATTGATGATTCGGTGTTAAAGAAATACCCCAAGAAAATAAGCATATTAATCCGTTGGGATAAAGGTAACCATAGAGCGTCATCATTTGACGTAAAATAATCGCTTAGACTTCTCGTAATATTACTGAAGTAGTGTTGATGCAATGTTAAAGAAAAAACAACAACAAAACATGCACACTAATCCATTTTGATAAGTGTAACCAAAGACCGTCATCATTTAACGTAATTGTTCTATATACATTACTTAGACCTCTAGTAATATGACTTAAATACCTTTGAAGTGATGTAAAACCAAACAAAATATTTTTAAAAAAAATCCCAATTGAAATGATGGTAGTGTAACAGAAATATTGTTGATGCGATGTAAAACCTAACAAAATCAACAAAATAATCCCATTTGATATATTGAAATGTAACTGAAATATTGCTGAAACGATGTAAACCCCAAACAAAACACACCCAATAATCCATATGGATAAAGTGTAACCATCGACCGTCATCATTTCACGTAATGGTTCTATATACATCACTTAGACCTCTGGTAATATGACTTAAATACCTTTGAAGCGATGTTAAACCCCAAACAAAACACACCCAATAATCTATATGGATAAAGTGTAACCATAGACCGTCATCATTTAACGTAATGGTTCTATATACATCACTTAGACCTCTGGTAATATGACTTAAATACCTTTGAAGCGATGTTAAACCCCAAACAAAACATACCCAATAATCCATATGGATAAAGTGTAACCATAGACCGTCATCATTTAACGTAATGGTTCTATATACATCACCTAGACCTCTGGTAATATGACTTAAATACCTTTGAAGCGATGTTAAACCCAAAACAAAACACATCCAATAGTCCATATGGATAAAGTGTAACCAAAGACCGTCATCATTTAACGTAATGGTTCTATATACATCACTTAGACCTCTGGTAATATGACTTAAATACCTTTGAAGCGATGATAAACCCCAAACAAAACACACCCAATAATCCATATGGATAAAGTGTAACCAAAGACCGCCATCATTTAACGTAATGGTGTTATATACATCACTTAGACATCTCGCAATATGACTTAAATACCTTTGAAGCGATGTTAAACCCCAAACAAAACACACCCAATAATCCATATGGATAAAGTGTAACCAAAGACCGTCATCATTTAACGTAATGGTTTCTATAAAAATCACTTAGACATCTTGTCATATTACTGAAATATTGTTGATGCGATGTTAAACCTTGCAAAACACACCCAATAATCCAGATGGATAAAGTGTAACCATAGACTGTCATCATTTAACGTAATGGTTCTATATACATCACTTAGACATCTCGCAATATGACTTAAATACCTTTGAAGCGATGTTAAACCCCAAACAAAACACACCCAATAATCGATATGGATAAAGTGTAACCAAAGACCGTCATCATTTAACGTAATGGTTCTATATACATCACTTAGACCTCTGGTAAGACGCTCATTAAAGGCCGTGATATCCATTAACGTCACAACTGACCACTACCGACCACTACTGACCGATAGTGACCCCCTTTATAGACTATGAGCATATACGCAAATATTTGGAATTTTTCTTTGGACGTTTCGCAATTGAAGGAATCACACAGGGCTTATACGATTTACGAAATGCGTTTCTAAAAACTCGGGAAATCCGATTCAGTAAAGATACGGGGTTGTCGTAATATTAACCCTTTCCCAAACAACGATTTTTCGACTGTCCCAAATTGAAAGAGTTTGCAGACGACATTTCAAAATATGATGGAATTGGAAAATAATATTCTGATAGGGCAGAAAACATTGTGGGAAAAGGAAAAATTGCTCGTTACGAGCAATTTCTCCTTTCCCACAATGTTTTCTAAAGTCGTCTGTAACAAAGTGGTCAAATGTCGTTATTGTTTGGGAAAGGGTTAAAGCATACAAGCGCTCAAAAGACTGCAAAACTGGGTTAAATGAGTTATCAATTATGAAACAACCTGTTTTAACAAAGAGAAACATCACATATTCATGACCATAGTAATGCATGCATTATTTAGTATCGTCATTTCAACGTGCTATTTTCACAAATTGATTGGCACATAACTTGACTTCATTGTTTATATCAGAGTTATGTCTAAAATAGCAATGTCGCTCGTAAAAACGAGTGGCGGTAACTTGGTAAGAAAATTCACGTGATCGAGACAAAAATACTGGCATTGTTCTGTATGGCCTAGTGTTTAAGTAAGTGGACCCAGAACACGGGGGACACGGGTTCGAGCCCAACCAAGACCTCTGGTTTCGTGGGAATGGCCTTTGGCAGGTCACGTCAGAGCCCTAGCATAGTACTGGTGCATCCAGGAAAGACGTTTCTTAACTGAAAAATGTAGCTACGGCACTGACGAAGAGTCTAATCTAATTTAATATGAACTAGTTATTTGGACTAGTCAAATTGCTTGGCATGATGGAATAATTTCAGTATCTGGCCAGTCCTCTGGGTACCGTTTTACTACACAGTTTACGCTTAAGCTTTGTGTAAGTCTAAAACAACAATTCCTCATATTTCAATATTGGGCGCAGCAATATTACAAAGTAACAAATCATTGAAATCGTCTCTCAGAGACGCTTCCAATGACGTGTCACATTGCAAAATTGTACTTTCATTGAAGATACTATCCATGTTTATCAATTATGACTTACGCAAATATTTTCTGTAAGTTGTTTAGTTAAACGTTACCCTGGTGTGCAAAAATCAATTTGTGACAACTCTCAATACATCCAAATGTCGGAATTCTCCCACTGCTCTTTGTTTTCTCCAACGTTTTTTTTTACTTTAGACCATGGAGGCAACATTTGACGTCTTTGCTTTAAGGCGTGGACGATGCTTTTTTCGGTAACTGCTCATTGACTAATCGACCAATTGTTTGTCTAGACGCTTCCAAGACCAATGGTAATGACGGTGGATAAATCAGGTTTGTAGATTTTACCCCCCAAGCGAGTGAGCTCATAATGAAAAGTCTATCCTTATTTTTTATTTTAGATTAGAGCCATTAACTGACACATGCCCCATAAGGGTTCTCTTCGTCAGTGCCTTACCACCATTTTTCACTTTTGTAACGGCTTTTCTGGATGCACCAGTACCAGGCTAGGGCTCTAAAGTGACTTGCCAAAGGCCACTCCCACGAAACCAGTGGTCTCGATGGGGTTCGAATCCGGGACCCCGAGTTTTGAGTCCACGCTCTTAACCACTGAGCCAAGCAGGACCCCTTTTTCATAGGCTTGCTTATGTCGGCTGTTGTTTAAGTTTTAACATATCTTGTTGCCAAATGAACATATAATACACGGTACAGAACATTGGTTAATAGTCATATTAAAATTTTTGGCTGCCAACAGGGTCGTCTGTTGTTACTTTCAATTTTGAACAGTTCCAATTTCACTTCAACGGAAATGTCTCAAACAAAGAGAAACGTAAAGAAAAATATACGATGCCGAAATAAATAGGTCACGTTACGTCAGTTTAGAGTTACCGGAACTTAACCTATTTTTCCTTTCTCTTTGCAAACGAAAATAAAAACCAGGAACCAAAATAGCACACTCTCTCGATGGCATATTGAACACAACATTAATGAACGACTAATTAACTTTGGAATGATAAAGACGAAATTTTAAATTTTATTTTGCTCATGATAAGGAGACTTAACTTCCCCCTTGAAAATGTCGTCTGATGAAGAAGATGCGCATATAAATCTTAAAAGTCGTCTGCGTAAGAGAGATGGATTAGAGTAACGAGCGTCTATAAAACCCTGCACTGATGAATCTATGTTAATAGGCGCTCACGCTAACAACTTCCGGTCTTCCACTTTGAATTGATTGATAATGGTGCCCTGCACGGGTGTCATCGGTCTTAAGGTCGTAAAAAACTGGGAACCCTCTTTGAAATGGCGACGATACTTTGAGCGTTAAACGTAAGAGTCAGTTCTCAACATATGTATTTTTTCATTGATTGGTGATTTGAACCCTGGGTCTTTTGTGGCACTGTAGTTAAGACGATTGACTTGAAGCTTGGGGTTCTGGGTTGGAGCAAGACCGGCGCTACTGGCTTCATGTGAGCGTCCATGCGCATTAAGTATAGAATAGTAGATCCATTGAACGTAAATGGAAAATTGACGATACGGCGGCAAATCCCCCATACACGAAAGGTTTTTGATTATTTCTATCTGTACTGAATGTATTTCAACTCTTAGAGTTTTTCTTAATTTGTATGGCTTTTATGTGTATGAGCCATACACATATCGTGCTTGTTGTGGTTTCCGGTTCTTTCGGATATAAGGTAACACCCCTGTAGCCAAGTACTTCCGGGTTTTGTATAAAAAAAGTAGTCCCTTTTATATATTTTGACTTTTGTATTCCGGAGCGTAGTTTGGGTAGTAAAGGATGACTTGGTAGAACACTGATGTGTTTCCAGTGTATATGGCAATCCAGCAATTCTTAGAAGGTTTGTTTTGAACGTCTTTTGCAAGACTATTTGTATGAGATGCGTAGACACAAATGCTTGTGGCTCTGCAAGATTTGACGGATTGTGTACTGATCTTCGGACGTTATTTGTACACATTGCTCTGAAGAAAACGTTGAGCGATTAAGGTGTCAAGTTATGTTACTATATAATGTCAGTTTTTGATAGTTCACTAGTCAAACTTTATGTTTCCACACGTTTCAGCATAGAGCTATGGAGAGAAAATAGTATTCATACTTCAAGAAAGCCTTGAAATTACATATTTCAACATTGGAGTCAATAGGAATTCTAGATCTCAAAAGTCGCAAGCATATGGCCATAACATTGCCAATACAATTCCTCAAGATAACGTTATGAATAGTTTATGGTTCGCGACATAAACACATTACAATTCTAATGTATTGAGCCGAGCAAATTGACCTCTCAAAGACACGACCACATCTGATCAGTGCAAAATACTGTCGTCCACTGATCTGATGTGCTGTTTATATATATACATTGTATATATATATATACCAGCGTGTTCTCTACAACAATGCATTATGTTCCAAACCTTTGCTTAACCCATTACCGAACAATAACGACATTTGACCAGTTTGTTGCAGACGACTCTAGAAAACATTGTCGGAAAAGGATGAATTGCTCTTAAAAGAGCAATTTCTCCTTTTCCCACAATGTTTTCTGCCCTATCCGAAGACTTTTTTTCAATTTCATCACATTTTGGAATGTCGTCTGCAAGCTCTTTCAATTTGGGACAGTCGAAAATTTGGCATTTGGTAAAGGTTTAACCCTTTCCTAAACAACAAATTTTCGACATCTGCAACATAACTATCAAATGTCGTTACTGTTTGGGAAAGGGTTAAACGTTCCACGAACGCTACGCTAACACCATACCTCCCTGGATTTACCCCTGCAAAAGACAGGTACTCACTTATACCGGGAACGAGATTTACACCAAGCCATTAAAGCTAAGTACAGCTTCTGCAGATGAAGGCTGGCTCGAATGTATCAAGACTTAAATAATGAGGACCGCTGATTGGTTAATGAGCGGCTGTCGACGGACTGACTGACAAACTGCCGCCATTTTAAATTGTTAATCACCATGCGTTTGCCGTCGTCACCAGATAGCCTGTGATTGGCTGAAATGTTGCCAACGATAATGACGTCTGAGAGTGGTCTATGGTCAGACTATGTGGAGAGCACATGGGGAGCACATGGGGAGCACATGCTGATCTGAGACCACATGATTTTAAGTTCAGAGTACTTAAGCATTGTCACCAAAGTTTTTCAGGGGAGAAGGTGCCTCTTGTTTATATCGACCTGTAGACGCCATAGAAATATTTTATCCCTTAGAATGCAGGGTAATTTTCTTGAAATAGTTTTTTGTGCCATCTGCTTTCCAAAACCTTAAATATCTGCTTGATTTGATGAGTAGAGATACTCAGAGTAGCAAACAGGCTATATCATAAACCAGCCGCCAATTTACTTGGTGGCTGGCCTGGATCTAACCTGTTTGCATAAGCATGAAGTCGGTTCCAGCACTAAAAGGGTTATAAAACGAACGATATTGTACCCTTCAAGATAACGTGATGACACATATGTTGATTAATAAAGACGTTTATTAACGTATTTACATTAACACTTCTATTACAGATGACCTTGAAAACCTTTCCAGCAGACGTCTCAATAAAACATCGGGCCAAAATAAGCAATTTTCTTTTCTCGTCGTTGGTAAGTTTAATTCATTGGCCGAACTATTGCACCATGTTCACCATTCTATCCAAACCTTTCCTCATTGCACAATGTCATGTTTCACTAAACTAACCACTGCCGCCATATATGTCACTTAACGCAATAAAATACTCAATCGGAACACACGGGTATTTCCGTGAGCTGAAAAACACACCTCGGATATAAGTGTAGGGTTACAATATTTCGGGTAAATCGGCCCGGCGTATGACACATTTTCTAAGCGTGCACGTTCAAACTCCTCACAGTAATCTCCCCTTGCTACGCTGCATCGATCACTGCCACCACAAGATTTTTCATCCAGATTTGGATGAAATTCAAATGATGCTGTTTTGTTAAGAGATTACCGGATATCTTAGTTAATTTAGTAACAATACCTTGTTGTATTGATTTCTGACCAGTTTAGTTGAAAAAAAAATGGTTTTGTTTATAAATAAAGCACTAATGGATAGTTTTTTAGTTTCGCCGCAATCTTGTTATGCCATTTTCGTTTCTAAGTAGATGGTCATGTGACATTTGTGATGGCAGTGATCATCCCCATAAAGGGAGATCACTGTGAGGAGTTTGGTGCACGTTAAGTAGTTCAATGTGTATGGAAGTGGTGGACATTCTTTTAAATCATTTTTTATCGAGAACTCATACGAAATGGCGAAGTTATAAGTTGAAACATATTTGTTTCCTTAATCAAATTCAAGGACTTTTTAGATTTCACATTTAAGATCTAATTTTGAAAACGAAAGGATAGTGACGTCATTCCGCATAAAACAATTATGGCGTCATCCATATAATTTCAGAGGTGTTTTCATTGGATAAACCCGATGTGTTCAGATTGTAAAATACTACGCGTATTATTTCGTGGAATGGAACCATCTTATTGATGAAGTCAGGTAGAACCATCGACATTCCGTAAGTCAGTCGGGAGACTACCTCTCATGAAAATCGAATGCCGTAACTGGGATTTGAACCCATTCTGACAGGGGTCATGTGATTTCAAGTTCTGTACGCCAACCACGAGGCCATGGAATTCCCCTTATTTCTATCTTCACTACTGAAGGAATAGAATTTCACTACTACTTTCATAACAATCTAATAATTCCTATCTAAAAAATATTTATGTAACAGCCTCATGCATCGCCATCGTATATTATGTGTGAACATACTAAATCTTTGAATAGGGGCCTCCGTGGCCTAGTGGTTGGAGTACAGAACTTGAAATGACATGGCCCCTCTCCGCGTGGGTTCAAATCCTAAGAGGGATATGGATTTTCATGAGAGGCAGTCTCCCGACTGACTTATGGAATGCCGATGGTTCTACCCGCCTTAACCAGCCCTTATGGGCAGTTGAGTATGGGGTCTTCCTCCATCATTAAGAGTCGGGCATCGCTACATAACTGAAATAATGTTGATGTGATGTAAAACCCATATAAAAAAAATGAATATGTTTAAACCAGACAAAACATTCGAGTTTAAGGAACTTTTGTAGAGTCCTGCATGACCACGTTGTTAAGGTGATGGTCTTAGAACTCACGGGTTCCCGGCTCGAGCCTTACCGTTAGCTCAAGTTTTGTTGGAGTTTCCTTTGGCAAGACACTTCAAAGCCCAAGCCTAGTAATAATGACTGAAGGACAGCCTAACATAACTGAAGGAATTGTAAGAAACTACAAGGAACTCATTAAAAGATGATATAGCATGTGTTTTTTCGAAAGATCTTCTTAAAAAAATAGAACAATTGATAAATCCTGATTATTGGATCTTAATTATTCATACATCGATATATTTTGAATACCGTGTGTGATAAAGTCAAAGTAACCACTAATGAGATCTTATACAATGAACCCTCGTTTATCCGAACATGTCCGTTCCCAACAAAATGTCCGATTTACCGAATAATCCGGACTAATGAAGCAGAGCATGTTCTTAATCACATTAAGACATAAACGGTCTGTATGAGCGGTATATACTTATAACCCTTTAGCAAACGCCAAATTGTCGACCGTCCCAAATTAAAAGAGTTTGCAGAAGACATATCAAAACGTGATGAAATTCAATGATAATCTTCTGATATGGCAAAAAACATTGTGGGAAAAGGAGAAATTGCTCGTCAAGAGCAATTTCTCCTTTACCCACAATGTTTTCAAAAGTCGTCTGCAACAAACTGGTCCAATAATTCCGTTCCCTTATAATTTCGTTCGGATTGCGAGACATCCGAATAATCGGGGTCCGGTTAAACGAGGGTTCAGGGTATATAGCATAGTTTCTAATTTAATATTTAGGTTAAAGTACAATGTTAAGGCGTTGAATAAGTTGCTTATGATCAATATAATTTGTTAAGAAATTGCAGCACAACCTTGCGCTGATACCTTACTGTGTAACAAATGTATATACATGGTATACGCGGAAAACACTGTTTCTCTATTAAAATTCAAACTTTCAGAACCATTGAAGTTTGCTGTTTGATGCGTTTTTCTAGACAAAGCCTGGTTTTTCAATAAGTCTTACTTACCAACTCTGCTATGTATTACCAAAGAATACATTATTTTCGATTAGGCCTTTAATCTGACCAAAAGTTTACCAAATAATATAGTTTGATTTAGCATGAGTCTCCTTTCATGGGCCTTTAAATCAATCCACCGACCAGAGCTAAAACCCCGGAGGTGAAAAAAAAACAGAGTCGAGCATCCCATGAGAACCTGGTATCCTGAACGAACTTTGTCTTTTTTCCGCCTCGAACGAAATAAAATCCGAGCGAAAATTGCATCCATTTCGAACAATTAAAACGAGAACAGCTGATGCACGAGACTTTACGAGATCTCACGAGACCCTGCGATAATTCGCGAGAACAAGCCGCAGTTCGTTTGAGTCCGAATATTAGACGTAGATGTTTTTTTCTACACAGTTACAGCTTGGATCATCTGAGCTAGGGTCGTTATGACGTAGTAATGGGGATATTTCGGCTTACGAAACTGCGGCTAAGTACGTGTTAATACCGTTAGACGGAGCGAATTGGAGTTCCGAAGGGATGATATGAAATCGTCTAATGATACAGCTGAATGATTGAGCCGCTTCTCGCGAGATTGTCCGAGATTTCCTCCCTTTCTACTATAGCCTGGGTTCCTGGCCAATGCATACCCGCATAAGTGCGAGTATGCATAGGCCAGGACCCCAGACTATTTCGACTAATTCTCACACAATCTGAACTCAGAAGGTTTATCCAATGAAAATACCTCTGCTATAATATGGAATCCGCCATATTTTTTCTTGCAAGACTAATTTTGTTTTATCAAGATTCTATTTGTATGTGAACATGACTATGTACCATGCTCTTATCAAATGAAATGTACATTCTGTTCTGTTCTGATTTGTTACGTTGCGCTTTTGTCATCAAATGAAAATGACAAATACAATATCTTAGCAGTATTTCTTTAAGAGAACATATATCACAACTTATAGTTTCACTATTACGTATGAGTTACCGACTAAAAATAATGGTGTTTAACACTTCCATATACATTGAACTACTCATAACAGACGCCCATACAGAATTGGAGTTGAGCTAGGACGAGTAATGGTGAAAAGAGGGTAAAAAGATACCCTTCCAAGGCGCTAATTCGTTTACAGTCTAATTTGTAAACGGTGTTTAATTATTCATAGATTCAATCTGGAATATATTCTCAGAAAGGAGTTATGTAACAAGGTCGAATTTTTTCTCATTTTTTAGTTTGTTCACACCCACTAACCTTTCATCTCGTGTATTATTTTGTAACTGGTACTTAGTGCGAGAAACGGAATACTACAGTTATTTAGCATAACAAACTATATCCATCTTGTTATCTGATTATCCATAGTAAAATATCTCATCGTTCCAACATGGTGAGGTTGTTGGGTTTTTTTTTGTTTTTTTTTTCTTTTGTTTTGTTTCCCTTTTTTGTTGATTGAAAACTAATTGATAATGATACAATTAACACAGACCAGCTGGTTTTCGTTATTACCCTATCCTTTCTCTTTCTATCTCTTTATCACTCACTCTCTCTATGTCTATCTCACATTCTCTTTCCATCCCCTTTCTTAAAATATCTGTTCAAAATATTTTTTGTATCATAAAACCAACATGCATTATTTAGTCTTATATCGTAATAAGTATAGATGGATCTAATATACAAGGGTACTGTCGCATCTTAGTCCAAAAAGCCATCGGTGTTATAGCACTTTGTTACAAGTTAGAAAGGACTTTTATTAAGCTTTGAGCTTTCAGTCCAATCCAATTACCTTTTGTAAGATACTTCTTCTGTCTTATATATCATATTGTATTTGAGAAAAGAGTACATGTACGTTTAAACTTGAAGTATTCAATAAGTAAGTGCCAAATCGTTTTCATTTTGAATTGCTGTTTGCTTAAGACATGTCTAGAATCGTCCAATCCAATTGCCTGATTGTTAGATGTTTGTTCTGTATAGTATACCATATTGTATTGAGAAATAGATACATTTAAACTAAAAAAATCAACCGGTAAGTGCCAATCCGCTTTCGATTTCAATTTAAACTAATGTATTATACACCGATTGTGAAACAAGGTCTTACATCTAAGATTTATCACTCTCAATTCTGCCTCCTGGATACATAACCAGTACTCGCGCCAAATGTAGATTAATGAAAGGTCGCAAGGCAGATCCCACTGCGAACTGGATTCGAGCCAACGACCCCCGTGCCCCGAGGTCGATGCTCTACCCCTGGACAACTGTTCTCCTTTCGGTTTCAGTTGTCGCCTGTTAAAGACATGTTGAGAGTCATCTTAGATCGAATACCGTCTGTATATCAGACAAAAAGGTTAAACAGTTAAACGTTAAGACCCTCAGACATAGCACGCATGAATTATTCATTCGGCTGAAAATCCAAAATGCACTAACTTTGGTATTAGAATAGTCGAGATACTGTTTTAAGGAACTGCATCTGGGAATCGCCCATATGCGTTCATCAAGTCTGGGAATTGGAGAAAATGTTGATTAAATTGAAGATTATCTTCATATTAACTTACTTTGAAAGAAACTTCAGAAGACGACAAAAGAAACCATTGTGACAAAAGGAGAAATTGCTGGTCACGAACAATTTTCTTTTTCTTATAACTGTATTGGCGGATCAACCAGATGCGTTTATCCAGTCAGGGAATTGGAGAAACGGCTAATTAAATTGAATCTCAACTTGATAGTGACTCACTTTCAAAGCAACCACAGCAAGCGACAACAGAAACCATTGTGACAAAAGAAGAAATTGCTCGTTACGAGCAATTTCTCCTTTTGTCACAGTGGTTTCTGCATAGTGTTAAAATAAAATAAAGTCGCTTATGCCAACAATGATTGTCGTATGTCGTTTCTTTTAATTTGAAAATTGAACCGGTCACCGAAATTAGGTATGAGGTTTTCGATGCAAATAGCGTCGATCGTTTTACTAATTAAAGTCGCAATTGCTGACTTATTGTCTAAATATAATGAGTGGCTCTTCTCATTTAACGAATATGATACATGTTTAATGTTATACTAGAATAAGGTATTGAAGTCTTCAGATGCCAAAGCGAGGCAGTTGGATGAATTTTGGGGATTATACCGTCTTCAACATTATTTAAGTCATATCTCGGCGAACATATCCGTGCACTTGGTCTTTCCTTTCCAGGACTGCAAATATAGTTTGGCGTATTCCTTTTCAATAGTGCATGCACAAAATCAGCGGCGTCCGTATATAGCATTTGTTTATGACTTGATCTCTCTTTTCTCCCGACTTGGAAAACGCGAGTGCTGGGTTCGGGACATAGCTCTGCCAATATATAAACACTTTTTTGAAATTAATCCGGCGTTTATGAAGTCAATCCAGCGTTTATGAAGTCAATTCGGTGTTTGGGAAGTCAATCCAGCGTTTATGAAGTTAATTCGGCGTTTAAGAAGTCATTGTGGCGGTTATGATATAGATTCGGCGTTTATAAAGTTAATTTCGTTGTTTTATTATGTCAATCCGGCTTGTGCGAAGTCAAATCGGCGTTAATAAGGTCAATCCGGTGTTTATGATATAAATCCGGCGTTTATGAAGTAAATTTGGCGTTTATGAAGTCAATCCGGCGTTATGAAATCAATCCGGTGTTAATGAAGTTAATTCAGCGTTTACGAAATCTATCTGGCCTGAAATCTTTCACTCTCAACACTGCTAAATTAATTCCATGCAGTAAGACAGTCAGTCATTCACTTGGAATGAATAATGCGAAGTATTGGTAAGGAAATTCCCCGAGTGTAAGCCCATTTATATATGAATAATAAAATGCATCAGATATGGTAATTTAGTGGTATGATGTATGGTCCATTGATAAAAACCGAGTGACAAAACATGATAACCTCACTGCCTTGCGGTATAGGAAACTATTTCTAGTGTCTCTGGGAAATATGACACAAAGTCGTTAACCTTTTTGACAAATGACCCATGTACTTAACTTGAATTCTTAAGGCAGGCTCTAAAAGCTATTGTCAGGGTCCTGCGTGGCCTAGTGGTTAGGTTTGTGGACTTCGAACTCTTAGTCATGGGTTTGAGCCTCACTGCTGCCTCTGGTTCCGTGAAAGTGTTCTTTTGCAAGACATTTCAGATCCGTAACCTGGTACTGAGGAATCCAGGAAAGTCGTTAATATAACTGAATACCTATTGACACTGTGTTAAAACACATTATTAAAGGCACATAAAAGGAGATGAATACATATAAATTACTGAAAAAACATATGGAGTTATTTTATTATGTTCATAAAAGTCATGAGAATTAATTTACAAACACATTGATGCCCTATTAAATAGACTCCTTTAACATAAGTTAGTTTGTGCTTTAAATATAGTTGTCTCCAATTCAATCATGTTTATCAACAAGATGTTTGTTTACATATTCAAAATAACAAATTCTGATTGGTCGGTTAAAAAAATGTGCATTAACTGTCAAGGTCAGAGGTGAAGAATCATACAATCTGAATTATCAAATTGCTAATCTGGGTAATTTCTTGTTGGCTTTCACATTTAAGATGTGCTGATGGTGTTTTATGGTGATAAGTTGATAACTATATGAACCCGACCAAAACTTTACCAAATGATAAAGTTTGATATAGCATTAATCTCCTTTTATGTGCCTTTAACAAACACAAGTTAATATTGATACGGATACATTGTGCTCTTGTTGGAAAATCTACTTGTTCACAAATATTTCAAATTTCTAGTAGAAATGAAAGGCCTACATTTCAATATGTGTAACACATTGATTTAATGTCCTCGAAGCCCTTTCGATTCGGGGCGAAACTAATCAATCGTCATTTGTTATTGTCTTAAAGGGATAAAAGAACATTTTCTTTATACAGCTTAAGTCACAAAAACAGTTTTTGTTTCCCACTAAATAATACTTGTAAGTGTTCTTCGCTTGCCATATATGGTAAACGTTTAACTCATAGAAGATGTCTATATCACCTCGGCTTTATTGAGGTGTTGAGGAAGGCTTTTAAATACCATTGTGACAACAAGATGAAATGCTTCTCATGAGCAATTAATTTTTATGTTACAGTTCTATAAATTGTTTGTTACAGAAAAACGATTACTTCTTTGCTGTTTTCCTTCCAACTTGGAACTGCCACAGTTAGAATACGGAAGGATTAAGAATGGCCAAATATATGAGATATTAGAATTCTGTTTTTTTCTAAACTACTATCCACAAATAACAATGAAAATGATAATATCTTTTTTTCATAAAGATTGCCTCCGGTTCTTCATACATATGGGCAGATAAGAAGAACATGAAGTTCGTCTCCCACATCATTATATTTCTTTTCAAACAAAAGAAGAATATCTTAAATGACAGCCAATATTCCTATGTCTGCCTTTTTCAATGTTCAAATTGTGACCAGAGCATCTAAAATAAGACAAAATGCGTTGACTATAGTATGATATACCGAATGATATATATGGTACATCCCCCATTCGTCTATGACAAATAAACGACTGTGAGTTTGACCGGGTAATATAAATGACCTGACGCATTATAACCAATAACTCTCCTACATTACATAAGATTATGGCATAGATAAAAAATATTTAGGGATGGGGCTCTTTAACCCTTTCCCAAACAATAACGACATTTGACCACTTGTTTGCAGACGACTTTAGAAAACATTGTGGGAAAAAGGAGAAATTGCTCGTGACGAGTAATTTTTCCTTTTCCCACAATGTTTTCTGCCATATCAGAAGATTATTTTCTAATTTCATCACATTTTGAAATGTCGTCTGCAAACTCTTTCAATTTGGGAAAGTCGAAAATTTGTTGTTTGGGAGAGGGTTAACCGAGCTGTTAGATGTGTGATCACATGGTCCCTGTGCACATGTTTAAATCCCGGTTACGGTATTCGGAGTTTCCTGGTAGTCTCCCGACCGACCATGGTTCTACCCGGGCAGTCAAGGTCGTGGTCTTCTATCATGGTCGCAGCATAAATGACAAAAATATTGATGTGCCGCGAAGTCCTAATATAAATGACAAAAATATTGATGTGCCGCGAAGTCCTAATATAAATGATAAAAATATTGATGTGCCGCGAAGTCCTAATATAAATGATAAAGATATTGATGTGCCGCGAAGTCCTAATATAAATGATAAAAATATTGATGTGCCGCGAAGTCCTAATATAAATGATAAAGATATTGATGTGCCGCGAAGTCCTAATATAAATGACAAAAATATTGATGTGCCGCGAAGTCCTAATATAAATGATAAAAATATTGATGTGCCGCGAAGTCCTAATATAAATGATAAAGATATTGAGTCATACAATGCGATTTCAAATAAACGAGTAATGTATGGTCTTTATTTCAGTTTCCTTTTTAACCCCACCACCTTATATGACTTATAGTCTTTTCATAAAAAACGGCGACCACATTAATCACAAACTCGTATAAGTTATGTTCATGCATTACTTGCATTTCCGTTTTAGTTTTGTGTCTGCTTTTTCTCGTTAACCCTTCGAATGCTGGGTATTTTTTTAAAAATAAATTTGTGTCGTCTGCTTTTCAAAACCTTATATCTCATTAATTTTGATGAGGAATGTTGATTAATCAGAGAAGCAAACATGTTAGATCATAGGTCAGTCGCCAAGAAAATTGGCGGCTGGCCTGTGATCTAACCTGTTTGCATAAGCATGAAGTCGGTTCCAGCACTATAAGGGTTAATGGCTTAAATCTCTATATTGTTTGTTAGTCCCATGTGACACACGCGACTGTCTCGTGAATTCTCGTGAATTCTCGCGAGATATGATACGAGAGTTCAGCGATATGACAAATGACTTATGATCCAATATTGGCCTCTGCTTTTCGCCTTCTATTAAGCCTAATTTACTGCGTTATTTGATAAGAAGGGCTTTTACTATTGATTCATTGGTTTGTACTGTTTGCGCCAGATTCATATGTAGACATATGAATATAAAATACACTAAGATATTTGATAGCCTATAAATAACGCTAATCTTATTATTTCATAGTATTGAATAATAACATTGGATAGGTTTTTTTTCTAAATTAAAAACTGTCTACATATCTTTACGAGGTTTCTTCTTATATTTTACATGGAAAGAAAAAATGGACTTCATCTTCGATTACAGAAATGTTATCGGATTTAAAAATCTGTCAGAATCTTCTTTCTCTGTCTGTAGACGTGTCGTCCTTTTTTAGTTATTAGATAATGAAATGGGAATCTAACATTAGCCAAATTTGTTTTTGATAAATGTGATATATCGGTATTAAGATATAGATATTACTCTACCTCGAATAGAAGTAGGTAAACAAATACTGTGATTATGTTGATGTTAGACGGCATTTTTTTTAATATGCTGTACTAGAATCGTAATTAATACTTGGAAAGACAAGTAGAAAATTTATAATATTGGATAAAAGTGTAAGAAAGACGATTCAAAACATATCCAGTGATGTCTCGTTAATCCGAACATCTCCGTTCCCGACAAAATGTCCGGTTTACCGAATAATCCGGACTAATGAAGTAGAGCATGTTCTTATACACCTTAAGACATAAACGGTCTGTATGCACGTGTATACTTATAACACTTTAGCAAACGCCAAATCGTCGACCGTCCCAAATTGAAAGAGTTTGCAGACGACATATCAAAACGTGATGAAATTCAAAGATAATCTTCTGATATGGCAGAAAACATTGTGGGAAAAGGAGAAATTGCTCGTCACGAGCAATTTCCCCTTTACCCACAATGCATTCAAAATTCTTCTGCAACAAACTGGTCAAATAATTCCGTTCCCTTACAATTTCGTTCGGATTGCGAGACATCCGGATAATCGGGATCCGGTTAAACGAGGCTTCACTGTACACGGATTCTTATGAGGGTATACGGTATTGTTGAATACAATGTATTTACTCTAGTAAACCAAATGTTTGTCAAGAATGTTATATTATACTTTGAACAAATAGAGCAATAAAAAAAGAGAAAAAAAATAACTAAAAAACGTATTGAGGAAATGTCTGTAATAAATTCTCGAACAGACAAGTAGAAAATGTGTAATATTGGGTAAAAGAAAGACAATGAAAAACCACCCATAAGGAAATATAGTGGTCGTCAGTTTAAACTTATTTATTTTACAACGATTGTGACAGAATCATGAAGTTTATTATTAGGCTCATTCTTGATGACTGCTTCCTGGATACGAAATCAGTTCTCGCGCCAATTTGTTGATAAGTCCCGACAATTTTCCCCTTGCCTAACTGGGTTCGAACCTGGGACACTCGGTACAAGAGGCTGACACTCTGCCACTGCACCAATGTCGTCCTCAATGGTCGCCGCGACACAGGATTTAAAATGGTTATCTCACAGTTTGAGATTTTGAAATGTGGATATTGAAAATGGCTATTTATCTAGAGATGAAGATTGTTTAAATCATGTTTTTAGCATAAGTTATTCGCACAACACATTCAGTGAGATAGTCCCTTTAACCGTTTCCCAAACAATACCGACCAATTTACCACTTTGTTGCAGGCGACTCGGAAAACATTATGGAGCAATTTCTCCTTTTCCCACAATGTTTTCTACCCTATCAGAAGATTTTTTTCCCCAATTTCATCCCAATTTGAAATGTTGTCTGCAAACTCTTTCACTCAGTCGGACAGACGAAAATTTGGCGTTTGACAAAGGGTTAAATGAACGGTCTTATTGAAACAAATCTAATGAGTATCAACAACAAAGGGATGTGTACAGGTTTTTGATGTAGTCAATCAATTAATGGCTTTTAAGAACGCGAATCGAAGGAACATGGCATGGAAGGTAAAAGGGATGGTTCTGTTAAACGGCTTTGTATGGAAGTGACACTAATACCATTTAGCGATTCAATTTTGTTAATAGGTCTTTCACAACAGGACTGTAAAGTTTCACCCTTGTTTGAATCGGTTTTCTTGATGAAAGGTTTGACGCCTTTCAACAATTTTCCAGAGGAATCGCGATAGCTGTTCACTAACTAATGTTTGTTAAGAAATTTTCAAGCAGTTAGTCTAGAAAAAAGTGTCTTGTCTGTAGACACATTTTTTTTTATTTTTTAAATGAAAATGAAGTGATCTGTTGTTATCGTCAATGCATTCTCAATGCTAAGTCGGTGGCGATTTCGACTGGGAATAATCCCAGTTCGAATCTCGACTTGAAAATCATAATCAGTTCTTCTTCAACCCGTTACTCTACTCTATATCACTTTGTCACATTTGCTGCCGAAGGCATTATACACCACTCTAAGAAAGGGATAATCTGCTCTTGTTAAGTAATTTATTACAAAACGCGTTGAGTCTTCTCACAGAAATGCATTATTATATATAGTAGCAGATAATGAAAATACTTTCTTAACCAATAACGCCTATTTTCTATTTTGCGTTTCATTATGTTCAGTGATAAGATGTTTTTGCAAAACGATATAAAACGTTTTAAGTTATGTTTTCATTTTGATAAAAGAAAGGAAAGGAAAATAATTGATAGATAATAAATGATTGCTAACAAAAGCGTTCCGTTTCTCATGTTTAGGAGGCGAAACCCTGTGGATTATTCCAACGACGTATTTTCCGTCAACAAAGCAGGAACCACTCTCTTAGCGTAGTAATACATATCAGATGTGACACGTCAAATTACGCCTGTGTTTTTTTTGGCGGAGGCAAACCACAAAAAAGTAGTTCCCGGGAAATTAAATCACAAATTGAAGATATGAGAGCGTGTTAAACACCGTTTGTATACAGGGCCTCTGCAGGGGCGAGCTGAATACAACTTGATTAGAACATATTTGCATCCGAAAAGTCGCCACTTAATTAACCCGCTCCGCCATACGTCAAAATGTGCGCCATTTTGTTTTTTACCGAAAAGGTCGGGGTACGACAAGGAAAACAAAACGAAGGAAATTCATTTTTTTTTCAGATATGATTTTTGTCAATGAACTTGAAAAAAATAAAAGGAGGTGTTTTTTGCTCAAACTGACCCGGATAAACAGATCCTGTCAAAATCAAAAAGACAAATAACAGCATAAAGTTTAATAAAGATTACTGGCATTTCCGAACTTTCTTTTACCAAATATGACACATTGTGGCAAAATGAGAAATTCGTTCCAAACATTTTATCATTGTGTCACATATAATTCTTTAGCATATTACCATAAGTAGCTTCGCAGAATATTTATTTTCGATTAACTTTTAAATTCTTTTAAATCCTCAGATACAATTGCACTCCGAACAACCCCCACCCACATTTTAGTAAAGGGTTAGTTAAAGAGTAGTGATGGATCCTCCTCAATCAAGGGTGTTTTAACGCCGTCTTAATCTAATCTTCAAACAAGCAGGGGGTAAAACGACAAAACCTTCCCGTAAATACAAATTTACGACGGGGCATCTACAATATCCAATCTATGAAGAGAGTAAAACTTGAATTCCGGGCGGTTTTCTTCTGCAATTTGTTATAGAGTCACTAATTGGTGTTTTCTGAAAATTTGGAGCTTAATCTCAGTCAGACTTGCAGTTGATTCACAGTGCAACAATATAAAGAGAACAGTGTTCCAGGGGTAGAGCGTAGGCCTCGTGGCACAAGGGTTGTTGGTTCGAATCCCGTGAAAAGCGGAATCTGACTTGCGACCTTTCATTTATCAACATTCGGTGCGAGTTCTGGTTTTGTATCCAGGAAGCAGAATTGAGAGTGATATAACTAATTTGTCAGACATTGTTTCACAATCGATGTAAAATAGATAAGTTTAAACTAAACGATAAAAAGAAGATTCATCATTTCAAACTATGTGTTTTCGATTTGGGAGAAAAAAAACTATATGAAACACTGTTGAATAAACGTGGTGGGTGTTTAGATGAGTCAAAAAGTCAATGAGTGAATGTCCGGGTAAATCATTGAGTATTCAAATGACCAACTCATTCAGTAATGCAATGAGTATTTCAATCAGTGAGTCAATTCAGGACTAATCCAATGAGTAATTCAATTAGTAAGTAAATGAGTAAATAAATCAATGAGTCAATATATGCCTAATTCAATGAATAAATCAACCAATGCGTCTATTTTTGACTAATTCAATGAGTAAATTAATTAAGCAACCCATCAAAATCGACACATTCAATTTCTCTTTTTGTCATTGATATCTTTTTTCGCAATCCAGATATCAAGACATCGTTAGATATGCTGTAAACTTGTAATGCTTTAAGTTTGGTATAGAGGTTCAAACATAATACGATATCTAACATAACATAACCTATACAAATGCAGACTATCACTTTATCTTCATTGTATTACATCTTATATGCTCAAACCTTGCAGAATATAAAGCTCATCTTCTTAGATAAACAAAACAAATAAAGCAAGTCATTCATTTTCAATGGAAGTTCGTGTCTTATGAACACGAATCATTAGTAAAAATTCAGCTAACATCTTTGCTTTTTTTATGTTCTCTTATACGTTCTTTGTCATGGAATATTTGTATTATATGAAAATCGCTAAAAACCGTAACTGTTTTTGCAATAAAGAATGATATAATGTGATATTAAAATCAAAATGAAAACAAGTCTCTTATAACCTAAGGAAAGCTATACAGACCCATCAATACTTTAGTCACTCTTGTTCTAAGCGAGCGCTCTTAAACAGCACGTATAAGATTATTTAGTCTAAGACTTACTTAATATACGACGCCAACTGGAGCTTTCTGAACGACTGGCGTCTGTATTAAGCGGTGAGTTATCTTAAAAGTACACCACAATTCAGTATCTTTATGTATGTGAACACGACTATGTACAATGTACTCGTCAAATAAAACGCATGTTCTGTTCTGTTTAAACTACAATGGAGATTCGATTGTTCCAACACACGTTATCCGAAAACTATGCCGTATCCGAAGTAGCATCCAGTTCCCGTTGATTCCATAGTTCGGGAAAGAAACGGTTGCCGACCTTTAAGAAACTTTGTTAATTAATTCCCATATAGTCTACCCGGATTATACGAAACCATGTCATATTCGAAAAAGACATGTGGTCCTGTAGATTTCGAATGAACAGGATTTGACTGCATATTCGCTTAACCCATTACTAAACAATTACGACATTTAACCACTTGCTGCAGACGAGTACGGAAAGCATTGTGGGAAAAGGAGGAATTGCTCGTGACGAGCAATTTCTCCTTTTCCCACAATGTTTTCTGCCCCTTCAGAGGATTATTTTCCAATTTCATCACTTTTTTAAATTTGGTCTGAAAACTCTTTCAATTTGGGACAGTACAATTTGGCATTTAGTAAAGGGTTAAAACAAGATTCAATGTATTCTCCATGGAGTTATGTGTCAAAAACCCCATAAATGTCACAACGGTCTAATCATATCATAGTTAGTAATGAGCAAAGTTCATTAGTAAAATCCGTAATGTAAATTAGAGCTTTAACGTTAATACAGTCGATAGATTGTACACACACCCTCTGCCAAGCGATATTTAGAACGCTGCGATCTCCCGTTAACAACTTTTGAAAAAGCATCTCGGTAAATTGCAAAAACAAGAAATCATCAGTGCAACCTGTAATTTGAATTTCAACACTGATTTTATCAAACTTAGGGAATATCCTTTTCTGCTTTAATTATGTTTTATCTTCAAAAATATTTTTCATTAAGGACTCTAGAAGACATTTCGATTGGTGATATGTTAAAACGCAGCACTAATTTGAATTCGTGTACACTATCGTCGAAAATGAATCCCGTTTCAGCTCAGGATTTGTTTTGGTAAATAGTTCAGTTTTCATATGCTGCAATATCAAAGAATGGTTTTATATTTGAGGAATCTAAGTACACGCATGTTTCGTGTATCAGTAATCCAGATATCAACCATTATTGAACATGGGTTCCATGTGATATGGTTATTGTTCTTTAGCTTGATTGAAAGAGGAAATACATATTGAATGTGCGTTCATCCGCTCTTTTTGTACGCTTTAATATAACTGAATATAAAAGGCACTCCAGAACGACCATCTAGCCGAATTACACTACATGTTTTGGAAAGCATGGTGACAAAAAAAAATAGTTCCGGAAAGCATGAAAGCTAAGACCTCTGAAAAGCTGACAACCTCGTTATCAATCGGAACTACTCGGGTATTTCCGTGAGCTGTGAAATACACCTCGGATATAAGTGTAGGGTTGCAATTTTTCGGGTAAATCGGCATCCGCCAATTAACACATTTTCTAAGCGTGCACGTTAAGTAGTTCAATGTGTATGGAAGTGTTGGACATCCTTTTTAATCACTTTTGATCAGTAACTCATACCAAATGGCGAACTTGTTGTTGTGACATGTATACTTGTTTCTTCAATCAAATTTAACGACTTTTTGGATTTTACATTCAAGATCTATTTTTAGAAACGAAAGAAAGTGACGTCATTCTCGCGGGAAACAATATGGCGTCATCCCTATTATTTCAGAGGTGTTTTCTATTGGATAAACCCGATGTGTTCAGGTTGCCTCGTTATCTTTAGCTCATTTACAAAGAATTTAAACCTCTGTATATCATTTTATGTGTCCAATTTTACAATTACGTCATATAAAAACTAAATCAGAGCTCTAGATTATGATCAAATATTCTGCATATATATATAATCATAAAATTACAAGTGCCTATCGCTGAATAATACAAACCTTCCATATGGGACTATTTAGGAACAATTATTGGAACCATAACTACGTTTTAACATTACCACGCCCTTTTTTGAGCAATGAATCTTCGCTATGTCCAAACGTAAGCCTATTCCGTTCATTATTATGCGTCTACCTTACAATAGAAGCCACACACTTCTTATGTCTGGAACTCCCTTGGTGGGTTTCCTGCCACTCTAATACAGATAACAAGCTGAAAGTTCGAGTTACCATTGAGTTAATTCTGAAGGTATTGTTCTCCTAAAATGGTGAAGTCATTTGTACCTGACGCCACTAAACTTTTGTCATTTTCTGACAAAAAGATATGCATGAAAATATGTAAAACTCTTAAATCAATAACTGCATTTTAGAATCTGTATGGCATATGAACATTTTCTCAATTTTAGCAAATTCTCTTTTTGTATCGCATTATTGTTCATGTAGTTATTAATAGGGAAGTTTAAACTCATTCGTGTTAGGAAACGCATTGAAAGTGTTTCTTTTTATGAGTATTGGAATCGGTATTTGATAATAAGGCAAGATTTGGAAATGACGTCACAAACCTTTCAATAAAACTGCATAAAACGGAGATAATGTGTCTAATCATTTGGCAAAATCTAAAGTGATTAATTTAGGTCGTAAAAAAATTGTTTCCCAATCGATGTCAGATAAATAAATTCAATAACTTTTCGCTTTTGGGGTTGCATCACATGGTGCGATGCATTAAGGTGACTTTCGGTTGCCAAATATATAACCCGGAATCATTTCTAAATAAAGTGTCTGACTTGAACTGCACTATTCTCTATGGTACATTTACATAAGATTGGCGGATGAATATAAAATCTGGAACTCCTTTACGACGCCAGGCATTGGACTGCGCTATTTACAGCCGCAAAATTCGACGACTATGCCGATTAAAGATCAAGCATCGGATCATTTTCTTAAGCCAGTGTCTTATATTTGATTGCACTATTTGCAGCGGCGCATTGGGATGACTTTGATGGTTAGAAGTGAAACATGAAACATATCCCTATGGCGATGTTTTACCTGATTCTGTATCATATGCAGCGGCCACATGGTCCTTTAAAGATCTAGCATCGGATTATTTTTTTAAGCCAGTGTCTTATACTTGTATTTGATTGCATTATTTGCAACAGCGCATTTGACGACTTTGGTGTTTAACTACAAAACCCGAGACCCCTTTCATACCACAGCGTCTAACAACGTTCTGCACTATTTGCAGCGGCGGACTAATACGACTTCGAATTCAAATATGTATCCTTTACATATATCTAAATGCGGATTAATCTGTATTATGTGCCGTTGTGTATTAATATCAATGTGGCGGTTAAACACTTCACTTGGAACTACTTTTCAATGACAGCGTCAGGTATTGAACTGTACTATTTGCAGCGTCGCATTTACACTTAGAATGTCTGGTATTTTTTTAAAGAACGATATTTGTGTCGTCTGCTTTCCAAAACATTTAGTATCTGCTTAACTTTGACGAGGAAAGATACTCAGAGAAGCAAACATGTTAGATCACAGACCAGTCGCCAATTTACTTGGCGGCTGGCTTAGATCCAAGCTGTTTTCATAAGAATAAAGTCGGTTCCAGCACTTAAATGGTTAAGACGAGTATGTTGTTTTACAACCTAACACCAGACTCCTTTCCTTACGTAGTATATGGCTTGGGACTGCACTATTTATTTCGGCGCATTAAGGCGACTTTGCCGCTTTAACATGTGACACCGGACTCCTTTCCTTACAAAACACGTGACTTCTGACTGCACTATTTGTTGCGGCGCATTTAGGCGAATTTTTCGTTTCATCATGTAGCGTCGGACCCTTTTTTTAACGCAGCGTATGCTTTGTTAATGCACTGTTTGTACTGGTGCATTTAGGCGGTGATGATTCTTTAAACTCTAACACCAGACTCGTTGCCTTACAATTCATAAGACTCTGGACTGCACTATTTATCACAGCGCATTTAGGCAACTTAACATTCCGTTAACGTCCTTTTAACATGTAGCGTCGAGCTCTTTTCTTAACGCAGCGTATGCTTTGTTAATGCACTATTTGTTCTGGCGCATTAAAACATCTCTGGTGGCTAAAGAATTTCAACCTTTATGATGGATCGCCTGGCTATTGTTCGCGATAACAAGTGAACTGGGGGATTAAAGCGCGAATTAGAAATTAGAGACTATTAACTGTGTTGGTTCATTAAGGTGCTGAAATGGTTTTGGGGAAAATGGAAAATGCGTAGGCCTTGACTTGTCGTTAAAAGTTTAAAGACGCTTTTTACAATTATTTTGTTATAACATGACTCTCAAAGCACCGTTACATGCTCTTTGTTTTTTATCAAAACCAAACGAAACAAACAAAAAATAAAGAAAAGATAAAACAAAAACAATAAAAAAAAACAGCTCAACCATGTCACTGACTTCTTCCTTCCTGATGAAGGCTTACTCAGTGCTGAAAAACTCTTCAATCATGTCTTATTATCAGACGTTAATTCAATAAACCCGTACTCCACAGCATACTTCGCAAAGAAACTGACTCCTTTCCTACATGTATACTAGTATGATTGGCCTGATAATGATTTATAATGCAGTAGTCTCATGTTACACAAGAGAAATATCTTAGACACGAACGGGGTCTCCGTTAAAGCTGATTGTTCACAGATGTGAGGATATTTCTATGTTCAAACTTTATTTCTTTAAAAATGTACAGCAGCTATACTGCTATATGATACTGACTGAAGACAAATGAATTTGTATTTAAGTTTTTTAGAGCACGTATACAGTAGATGGGTATGTTTTAAACCCAAAAGCGTTTCAATGCTTTTGAGATCTACCACATATAGACTGTACATACTTATATATACTGATGCATTTTAAATTAATTTTTTAATTCAGTACCTGTTTTTGGTTATATACCATACAACAATACAAACTATGTAATGTTTCAAAGACATTTTATTTTCAACTTTCAAATTGTCTCATATGTGAACAAGCAACTTTAACAAATGGGGCCATGAAGCTATTAGATGAAGCGTGATGCATCGGCAATTATTATGGTATAAATAGAGATTATTAATCCTTCATCTTAAACCTAATACAGGACCAAATAGGGCCGAGCCTTATCGTCTTGCATAGTGGATCTCGTCATATCAACATATTTTAGCTCGTTTTCCCAAGATAAATAGAGAATAGATGGTTGGTGTCGTGAATCGGAAATGTTATCGGGCAAGGCAAGGGGAATATTATCCGGTGAGCCGAAGGCGAAACGGATAATAATCCGAAGCCGAGCCCGATAACTTTTCCCATTCAAAGACACCAACCATCTATTCTATTTATTCTGTTACCTTCATGTTTTCTTTCAAACAAACAAGATGTAAATAAAACACGAGAAAAAAGGAAATAATAAGTAGAGAATGATGTAAACATGACGTCATGGCGTTCTTATGACGTCATGATTCGTCACATTCATGTGTTATATGGTTAGTGCCGGATATCACAAATGTTGTAGATATATACTTTATTGATACATAACGCCATAGGCCCATCAGTACACAATAAGTTAACATTTAAGAGACACACCAGTATCGTGCTAAACTAGATGTAGGATATAGTTGCAATATATCGAAATATCATTTAAAGTATTCACTATCAAAATGAAAACTCAAGCAATATATTTGCTGGAGTATTTTAAAAGATGAAAGCTACAACAATGTTTAGCACAGTTCTTGTTAATACAAGGTCCATACAAAAGGCAATTGCTAACGCTAAACCTGTAAGTCGCGTATTGCTTTTGTGGAGAAGAATTCAATAATATATAAGACTATAATTTACATATAGTGGTTTATGCATGTGCATACACATATATTTGTTCATGTATATGCATACACATTTATCCACAGACACAAACATGCACTTGCCTACTATTAGATAGATGCATATATAAGCACTATAAGAACTCATGTATGAGTACATATAATCACCTAAACATAAAACAATAATTCTATAGGCATTTACATATACATAAACAAGGCAAAACAGGCAAATTGTAATAGTACTCTAGCTATATATGGGGAAGTGGGACGATATCCTTTATACATTAATAGACATGCTCGTTTAATTAAATATTGGGCTAAAGTAATATGATCTGAAAATATAATTGTTAAAACCCTTTATGATGTTCTATTAGAAGATAATGAAAATGGTAGAGATAATTGGTGTGGTAATGTTAAGAAACTTTTAGAACAATCAGGTTTCAGTTTTGTATGGAATAACCCTCACCAGGTGAATTTGAAATCGTTTCACTACACATTTAAAGAGCGTCTGATTGATATGTTCAAACAAAATTGGTTTGAAGATACCAATCGGGCCAGAATTTTACATATATATCGTTTTTTAAAGACAGATTTTACTATAGAAACTTATTTGAATAGTTTGCCAAAACAATTAAGAATATATTTATCTAGATTAAGGTTATCATCTCATCCATTGCGGATCGAGACTGGACGATATGGTTTAAATAGAGTTGATCGTAACCAACGATTGTGTTTGTTGTGCAACGAGTGAAGTGGAAGACGAATTTCATTTCATTCTCGTTTGTAACAAATACAATCAGATCAGGAAGACATATATTAAAAAGTTTTATTGTGAACGTCCTTGTATGCAAAAATTGGTTCATTTATTCCAATCAAAAACTCCAAAAGTCATTTACAATTTAGCAAAATTTATATGATAGTATCCATGATTACTGATTAATAGTTAACTTTTATACACGTACATCATGCTTATTCTCTTTTTCATTTTACAAAAATCTTTCTTCCATGGCGGTTATTATTTATGTATTATTTTCTTTTTTGAGACGACGGTAACATGTTATGCAAAGTAATTATAAATATGTATTTTTGTATATGACTAGAAGCTGTACTAGCTTATGTCAATAAAATTTGTCTATGTCTATGTAACAGAAATAGGACGATCTACTTGTTATGAATCCCGGACATTTGCCCCCCCCCCCCCCGGACATTTGCCACCCCGGACATTTGCCCCCTTTTTGGTAAAGGGCGGACATTTGCCCCCTCGCCGTAATGTAGAAGGCGGACATTTGCCCCCTCATATTATTTTTTTCAATTTGCTTGACCTGATCGTTTTACGTTATATTTGAATAAAATTAAAATGAAAAAAATATTTTTATCAATTTTACTATTTTAGCTCTTCTCTCCTAATCCCCTATAGGTGATAAAATCGAGACAACGAATCAAAAACACACCAATGGCACTTGGCCAATCATGCTCATCCAACCATGAAACTTAATGAATTGAATTTTTTTTTAATTTACATATTGATCACATCTTTAATCTTATCACCGATTTGGCTCACTCAAGGCTAACAATAAAAAACAAAGAAGACAAAAGGTATTCCAATTTGTGTCGGTATGACAATCACCATCACTTTTGATTATGAGAGAAATAATTAAACCGAAAATGAAAAAATAAGGTCAAATCAACTTATGCACGTATACCGCCGTTTCACGGTTGGATGGGCATAATTGGCCAAGTGCCATCGGCGTAATAGAGCAAAATTGACATGTTAGTCTGATCAAATTATTATTTCCATTTGAATTCCTGTTTAATCATAACGGAATATGATCAGGTCAAGCAAGTTGAAAAAATAATATGAGGGGGCAAATGTCCGCCTTCTACATTGCGGCGAGGGGGCAAATGTCCGCCCTATACCAAAAAGGGGGCAAATGTCCGGGGGGCAAATGTCCGGGGGGGGGGCAAATGTCCGTATACCACTTGTTATACGGCACCTAGTTATCGGTCCCAAAATGACACAAGTGACAGGATAATACCGTGTAACTGGTCTAAATTGAACACATCAACTGACAACAATTGATCAATCGACTAAAGAAACGATGTATGTCGGAGATGTTTTCACAATAAGAGCCAGGGGCGTGCCTAGCCCTATTTTGAAGATACGCACCTTATCTAGGGGGTCCGAATTACGCTATAGACACTGAAGATGTGATTTAGAGAGTACTTGGGATCAAAATACTCTAAAATTAATTAGACAATATGTCTCACAATGTGAAATGATTTATTTCGAATGCAACTATTTTGTTATGGCGTTTTTAGCGTTTTTTACTTTTCCAAAATCAACTATACGCACGTGGGTAAGTGCGTAACGCCAAGCACGCCCCGAGAGCTACTGAAAGCAAATCCCCCAATCGGCCAGTCCTTTTGGTTTCGTGTGAGTATGTATTTGCAAGACACTTCAGAGCCCAAGTCTACTTCTGGGCGATAGTGGCGCAGAGATAGAGCGTCGGTCTCTTGTACCGAGGGTCCCGGGTTCGATCCCCGTTAGGCGAGGTGAAAACCTCCGGGACTAACCCACAAATCGGCACGAGTACTAGTTTAGTATCCAAAAGGCAGTCACCGAGAGTGAATTCAAAAAGCTTCAAGCTTCCGTCACAATCGATGTAAAATAAATAAGCTTAAACTCAAAACTTTTTTACAGTATGCTACTGCGCTCTTCTTACCTTCCCAACACTATCTGAGACATGAATCACGGGGGTTTCCGTGAAGATTTCGGTATTCATAATTAGACGAAGCCTTATAAATGTTTTAGATAATTCAATTACCGAAGTTAACGGCTTGAAATTGATAATGACAAGAAGAGACTCCTTCCTCTCATTATAAAGACTGGGATTCTATACAGTGAACCCTCGTTTAACCGGACCCCGATTATCCGGATGTCTCGCAATCCGAACGAAATTGTAAGGGAACGGAATTATTGGACCAGTTTGTTGCAGACGACTTTTGAAAACATTGTGGGTAAAGGAGAAATTGCTCGTGACGAGCAATTTCTCCTTTTCCCACAATGTTTTCTGCCATATCAGAAGATTATCTTTGAATTTCATCAGGTTTGATATGTCTTCTGCAAACTCTTTCAATTTGGGACGGTCGACAATTTGGCGTTTGCTAAAGGGTTATAAGTATATACCGCTCATACAGACCGTTTTTGTCTTAATGTGAATAAGAACATGCTCTGCTTCATTAGTCCGGATTATTCGGTAAACCGGACATTTTGTTGGGAACGGACATGTTCGGATAAACGAGGGTTCACTGTACTTCATTGTAAGCATTTTCTGTCACTTAAAGGTGCTTGTTCACAGATGTGAGGAAATTTGGAAGTTGAAAATTAATTTCTTTTAAGATATGCACGTTAGCTGTACTGTTATATGTATATGTATATGGGTTTTACATCACATCAACATTATTTCAGTTATGTAGCGATGCCCGACTCTTAATGATGGAGGAAGAGCCCATACTCAACTGCCCATAAGGGCTGGTCAAGGTGGGTAGAACGATCGGCATTCCGTAAGTCAGTCGGGAGACTGCCTCTCATGAAAATCCATATCCCTCTCTGGATTTGAACCCACGCAGAGAGGGGCCATGTGATTTCAAGTTCTTTACTCTAACCACAATCGTATCTACTCGGCAATCCCCGTAACAAGTCGGTAGATATACCTCGTAAGCAGTACATGAATACACCAGAAATCCTGGGGTAATTCGCCTTATTTCCGGCGGATAACGCAAAATGCACACAGGCACTAAATATGTATTCAAATACACACAAATTGGTTATATAACACAATCGAATGGTTTTTTACCCTTTTCATTAAAGATGATCATATCAACACATCTTTGTTTCATATTTTGTCAATCAGCTCTTTTCGGCAATCCCCGGCTTGTGACGGGGATTGCCGAGTTGATACGATTGGCCCTTCGTTGCTGACCTACTTTCAAAAATGGCTCCCCATTACCTCCGAGGTTATTTTAAGAAATGGCCGAGGTGTTCCGAATGCTCTAACCACTAGGCCACGGAGGCCCTGTACTGTTATATGATACGCACTGAAGAAAAGTCATTGGAAGCATAATTGTGTCTTTTTTAATTCTTTAAAGTGTGAATACAGGGAATTAACGTGTTTTTTTATTTTTAAAAAAAGCGTGACATCCAACGTGATTTATATACGGTACAACGTTTATATGCTTTAACCCTTTCCCAAACAACACATTTTCGACTGGAAATGGAAAGAGTTTGCAGACAACATTTCAAAATGTGATGAAATTTGAAAATGATCTTCTGATAGGCCAGAAAACATTGTGGGAAAAGGAAAAATTGCTCGTTACGAGCAATTTTCCTTTTCCCTCAATGTTTTCTTAAGTTTGGGAAAGGGTTAAGGAGTGGTCGCTATATAGGCCTACAATATTGATAGTACACGTCAATATGCACTCGTATACATAGTTATAGGTTGTCGCTTTACACAATATTGAAAGTAAACGTAGTTTGACGATAAAGAAAAGAGTCTGTCATTTAGAAGGATAAAAAAAATGGTAATGGAGAGATTTCTGGTATCAGTTATCTCGAGGATTCAAGGGTTACGATAATTTAGTAAGCGTACAAAACGTAAAGTTACGAATATTTATGAGACGGGCCTCTGAACTCTACACTGCACTTCACTGCACTCTACACTATCATATATATATATATATATCGTACTTATATATCGTACTTTTAAATCGTACTTATATATCGTACTTATATATCGTACTTTTATATCGTACTTATATATCGTACTTTTATATCGTACTTATATATCGTACTTTTATATCGTACTTATATATCGTACTTTTATATCGTACTTATATATCGTACTTATATATCGTACTTTTATATCGTACTTATATATCGTACTTATATATCGTACTTATATATCGTACTTTTATACCGTACTTATATATCGTACTTATATTTCGTACTTATATATCGTACTTATACATCGTACTTATATATCGTACTTATATATCGTACTTATACATCGTACTTATATATCGTACTTATATATCGTACTTTTATATCGTACTTATACATCGTACTTATATATCGTATTTATATATCGTACTTATATATCGTACTTATATATCATACTTATATGTCGTACTTATATATCGTACTTATACATCGTACTTATATATCGTACTTATATATCGTACTTTTATATCGTACTTATATATCGTACTTTTATATCGTACTTATATATCGTACTTATATATCGTAATTTTATATCGTACGTATACATCGTACTTATACATCGTACTTATATATCGTACTTTTAAACGCATGACTCTTCGGCATACACAAAAACAACTCTTAGTTATCTTTTAGGATTCCAGTGTTACGATAATTTTGTAAACGTCCGAAACGTAAAGTTACGAATATCTATGAGACAGACCGCTGAACTCTACACTGCACTTCACTCTACACTGTGAAATATGTATCGTACTTTTATACACATGCCTACTTTTCTTTTACAAACAAACTCTAAAGTTACCTTTTAGGTTCAAGGGTAACGATACTTTTGTAAACGCACAGACGTAAAGTTACGAATATTTTTGAGACAAATGTCTGAACTGTATACTACAAGTGCACTCTACACTGAAATATTCATCGTACGTTTAAACGCATGAATAATTTCTATTCACATAAACAAATTTACCTTTTAGATTCAAGGGTTTTAAGACACTTTTGCAAACATTTCCATACAGTTACGAATATTTCTGAGGTAGGCTCAAAGTTACCTTTAAGATTCAAACGTTACGACAATTCTGTAAAATTTGACGAAAAGTTACGAATCATTAGAAAAACAGGCCCTAAATCATTCATGTCAAGGTACTTTTCGAGCGCCCAACTCGACTGAATTTCTTTCTGTCAGTAGTAGTAATGGAGAGTTTCCTGTTTGTACACCCCGCTACACACTGAGAATCGAAGCATTTGTTTCAATTAGACATCGATAAAAACCACTCCGTCTTGTTAGTGAATCGGACTAGGGATATGGCGAGACACATTACTAGGTGTCTTTATAGCGGACTTCATTTAACCCTTAGAATGCTGGGTAATTTTTCTGAGAATAGATTTTTATGTCGTCTGCTTTCCAAAAATCTTAAATATCTGCTTGATTTTGTTGTGGAATAATACTCGGAGTAGCGAACAGGTTAGATCCCAGGCCAGCCGCCAAATAAATTGGCGGCTGGCCTGTGATATAACCTGTTTACATAAGCACGAAGTCGGTTCAAGCACTATAAGGGTTAATGTCTGTCTTATACAATACTATTGAAAGTCTTTTAAGCTACTCGTTTATATATATGCGAGAAAATCTGGAAGTCGAAAACTCAATATCTTTAAATCTGTACCCCAGCTGTGTTGTTTTATTATACGCACCTTAGCCAAAGCGACAATGCTTTGATCGAATGAATTAGATGATGAGTCCCCATTAGTTATTTGATGGGAAGATGTTTCACTGGCAAAACGAGAAGTGTTGTTTGCGATATCATCTAATTAGTCACTTTTTTTTTCAATTCCAAATAATGGCTTTATTTCATATAATTCTAGAAATACTTGAATTATCTCATTAAAGGAAGTTCCATAAGAAACAAGAGATTTTCCGATTCTAACATGATATGGGCCCTTCCCTACTTGTATATGAGTCCGAATTTCACACGTGTAGGCGTTAGAAGATATTTGTTCTGGTTATTGATGAGAAGTCTCAACGCATCTTAATTCTTAGGCTCTCTAAGCCTTTATTCTACCGACACAATCAGACGGACTCTCTCACCTCCCCTGGGACACGAAACATGTTGTGAAATTTTGGTAGCGAAAGATTGTACTCTGTACTTTTGGTAGCGAAAGGTCATTGTGTGAAAGCAATTAATCCACACTGGTATCCGGTTAATTGTACCGCCATTTTGTAAACATGAGATTGTTTATTCTTTATTTATCTTGACAGCGGATTTAAGGAGAGAAGTTACTTTGTTTGTTTGTTTATCTGAACACATCGGGTTAATCCAATGAAAACACCTCTGAAATAACAGGGATGACGCCATATTGATTCCCCCGGAATGACGTCACTGAACTTTCGTTTTTAAAAATAGATCTTAAATGTGAAATCTAAAAAGTCGTTTATTTTGATTAAGGAAACAATAAATATGTCACAACTTATAATTTCGCTATTTATTGTGAGTTACCGATAGAAAATGATTTAAAAGGATATCCAACACTTCCATATACATTGAACTACTTAACTTGCACGCTTAGAAAATGTGTTAATCGCCGGATGCCGATTTACCCGAAAAAATTGTAACCCTACACTTATATCCGAGGTGTATTTCACAGCTCACGGAAATACCTGAGTAGTTCCGATTGAGCATGCCCTTATGGATAGTTATGTTTTTCCTATTTAGAATACGTCTGGCATCGCAATATGACTGGAATACTATTGACGCGAGGTAAAACCCAATTAAAACTGAAACTCACAATGAAACTAATAGAGGTAAAACCGAATTAACACTGAAACTCACAATGAAACTAATAGAGGTAAAACCCAATTAACACTGAAACTCACAATGAACTAAAAGAGGTAAAACCCAATTAACACTGAAACTCACAACGAACTAATAGAGGTAAAACCCAATTAACACTGAAACTCACAATGTAACTAATAGAGGTAAAATCCAATTAACACTGAAACTCACAATGAAACTAATAGAGGTAAAACCCAATTAACACTGAAACTCACAATGAAACTAATAGAGGTAAAACCCAATTAACACTGAATTTCAAAATGAAACTAATAGATGTAAAACACAATTAACACTGAAACTCACAATGAAACTAAATGAGGTAAAATCCAATTAACACTGAAACTCACAATGGAACTAATAGAGGTAAAACCCAATTAACACTGAAACTCACAATGAAACTTATAGAGGTAAAACCGAATATAACACTGAAACTCACAATGAATCTAATAGAGGTAAAACCCAATTAACACTGAAACTCACAATGAAACTAATAGATGTAAAACACAATTAACACTGAAACTCACAATGAAACTAATAGAGGTAAAACCCAATTAACAATGAAAATCACAATGAAACTAATAGAGGTAAAACCCAATTAACACTGAAACTCACAATGAAACTAATAGAGGTAAAACCCAATTAACACTGAAACTCACAATGAAACTAATAGATGTAAAACCCAATTAACACTGAAACTCACAATGAAACTAATAGAGGTAAAACCCAATTAACACTGAAACTCACAATGAAACTAATAGAGGTAAAATCCAATTAACACTGAAACTCACAATGAAACTAATAGAGGTAAAACCCAATTAACACTGAAACTCACAATGAAACTTATAGAGGTAAAACCGAATATAACACTGAAACTCACAATGAATCTAATAGAGGTAAAACCCAATTAACACTGAAACTCACAATGAAACTCATAGATGTAAAACCCAATTAACACTGAAACTCACAATGAATCTAATAGAGGTAAAACCCAATTAACACTGAAACTCACAATGAAACTAATAGATGTAAAACCCAATTAACACTAAAACTCACAATGAAATTAATAGAGGTAAAACCCAATTAACACTGAAACTCACAATGAAACTAATAGATGTAAAACCCAATTAACACTGAAACTCACAATGAACTAATAGACGTAAAACCCAATTAACACTGAAACTCACAATGAAACTAATAGATGTAAAACAATCGTCATTTTGTTCATGTATTTACCGACATTTCAATTGTAGTTTCTTTTGGCTTCAGATGGTTCATGAAATAATTTTCTCTATTAGCCAAGATAAGTTGTCGAATTGTCTACTTTTTTCCTATCTGGATAATCCTTTCAATGTGCAAAACCATTATGCCCAAGCCGGAATGTGTCTTGCTTTGATCAAGGATAAGCTACTGCGCATGCGTTGTGTATATCTTAAAACGCTCCCGGTTGTTAAAAAGGTGAGGGACCACTCAGGAATTACTGCCGGAGGTTGTTGTACAGTAAAAAGTAGTTCATGAAAATCTAAAAGGTTACTTTGTGTGTTAATTATATGCTTTTAGGACGCAATAAGAAGGTGCTTCTTTGACTGTTTTTGATCTTTTGTGGGTGTTGGCCATATTTTAAACCTTTGGTTTGTTGCTTTTTTCTAGAACTTCTTTCACGGCAGGCGAAGCTAAAAGGAAGACGCCCTTCGCTGACCACAGCATTTTTGGATGCGATTTTTGAGGATGGTTAAAAGAGATTGCCGAAAGCTAAAAAAGTAGCTGATCTTCGGCATGTTATTCATGAAATTATGATAGGGAACGGAGTGTGGAATAGTGAAACAACGAGGACAAGATCCGAATCATGTCATGGAAGGCAGTCTGAAGGGGCCAAAACGGCTGTTTTTTTTTTATAGTACAAAGAGGAGCCAAAATTAAAAACATACTAGCGCTCAGAAACACTGCAAAACTGGGTAATATGAGTTATATATGATGAGAGAATATGTTGAAACATAGCGAAAAACCACAGGATCATGACAATATAACACCTGCACTATTTATCACAAGTATCTATTTTGAAAGTGTTATTTTCTCAAATTTGGTGCCCACCACTTAAACTTCATTGTTTACATTCGAGTAACATCTAAAATAGCAAGGACCCCTTGGATTAATTAGGACCGACCACCTGGTTAGAAAAATTATGTGAAACACATAAAAATACTGTCATTTATCCAATATTGAAAAACGTGAACGTTCATAATGGAGATTTTCTCGGAATTTATTGGTACCTGGCGTTCCTCGACTGACCTGCTTTTATCGCTAATTGTAAACAAAACTTATCGTATTCACTCATTAAAAAGCATCATGTGAACGTGTTATCGTCTCAACTCCTCTGTAAAGGGAATCTAAAGTACTTTTAAGATAAATTTCAATTATTCTAGAACGTTCGCAAATTTAGTGTATATGAGCGCAAGTATGGCTCTAAGCGGTATTCTACCAATATTGAACAACCGGAAGCGTTATGAGGATAGACACAACACATTTATAATTACTTAGAGAACTTTTCCCTTGGGTACGCATGCGCAGTAAACACGAACCGATCAATCGGCCCTCCTCAGTGATGTCGGTTGGCCACAACGGAATTTGCCGATCGTTCCCGATTGATGTGCCCATTGTGTAATTCCCTAAAGATCGGCCGATGTTTCTTTAATCTATTTGGAAGTGTCGGAACATACCCGAAACACCCACCGAGCAATTGAATAATTAATTGGCTGTTTCTAATTATAGAACAATAGGTTCTCGTCTCGTGAGATGACGTCATGGAATGGGCGGTGTTTTCTTTTTATAATTGTCTCTTGGTAATTGAGAAAGCTCGTAGACCAGGAAGTCAGCCCTCCATGAAAAAAGGTCAAATACGGGCTTGGTTTTATGTAAGATGCATTTACGCAATGATGCTCTGTATAAACTGTAATGTTGGTGACAATAAAATTATTTCTGATTTTGATTCTGATTCTGATTCTGATTCTGATTCTGGTAAATGTAACCAAGGTGATACAAACATGCAGTCGGACTCGGACTCGGACCTCTGATAACCGTGCGAACAATTTACCGATTAAGCTATTTCGGCAAAGTAAAATGTCGTTGAAACAATACAGTTGTGTATTGTTGTTTGATAGGCAATTGAAAGCATAATCATTTCACGAAGCGTTGAGTTATCTTATTATGTATATTTTAAATGCGGTAGATCTCCAAAACGATGTCACGCTTTTGGATTTGAATACATGTAAATTCTAATTCATTGTAAAAACTCTATAAACATTATAAAAACAATGTTTCTTCGCTTCAGATGGATATTTTTCAGGGTGTATCATATAACAGTACAAGTTTTCTCTGTGAACAAGACGTTTATTCAAAACGAAGTGCGTCCAATTTAAAGGAGTTTAAGCCTTCTCTAGATCGATTGTATTATCTACAATAATTGATTTGGAAAAATATATATTGACCATAAAACATGTTTTGTAGTGATGGTATTCCATTGATGTTGACAAAAGTAAGATTTATACTAATGAATACATAAAGGTTTCGATCTTTGAAACAAACATTGACGACATTATTAATGTGGGAAAACATTGAGTGGTTACAACACATGTTTACAGTGCTGGTATTCCACAAAGGTTTCGATCTTTGAAACAAACATTGACGACAATGTGGTATTATTAATGTCGGAAAACATTGCGTGGTTATAAAACATGTTTTGTTGTGATGTTACTCTGTTGCTGCTGAAAACAGTAAGATCCATACTAATGAATACATAAAGGTTTCGATCTATGAAGCACACATTTACGACAATATGGCATTTATAATGGGGGAAAACATACAGTGGTTATAAAACATGTTTTGCAGTGATGCTATTTCTGTTAAAAAAGAGAGAGTAAAATTCATACTGCAGCTGGTGAATATATAAACGTTTCGATCTATGAAACAAACTAACCAGACAATCAAATTAATCAATAGCATATTACAATAAGGCAATATTAATGTGGGAAAACATTCAGTGGTTATAAAACATATGTTGCAGTGATGCTGTTCCATTGTTGTTGAAAATAAAAGTAAGATTCAAACTGATGAATTCATATTGGTTTCGATCTATAAAACAAACTAACCAGACAAACAAATAAATCGATAAATCAGTATTACATTAAAATTGTTCGGCGGTCACTTCACGTATTTTGGCGCCTGGTGATTGTCATGTGACTTTTACTGCGCATGTGTGATTTGTCAACCATCTCATTTGCATACATTCGGACCTCCTCGGCTGCCCACGTGTTTGCCAAAATGGCGGTTTTACAGCGCTGAGAATGGTGTATGAGACGTTAAACATATGTAGATGAATGTTTATGCGTTATTAATGCACAATTTAAGTCTCGCTTCCCGTTTAGACAATTTGTCGGTTACAAAGGACCCAGAACCCCATATCTCTTTCATTAGAAATGAAGGCGATATTGGGTTTCTGCTCTTACTGACGATTGCTTAATACAATTTAATCATCCCTTGCATAATCAGAATTGTCTGCTTTGGATTTATGGTACTTTGGGATTTGTCTGGTCAGTGCAATTAAAGACCTTACGCTTTTGGAGGATAAAGGATCTGTCTCGTTTGATTACCGATTTAATCATCGTACGATCATACTTTCCTTATTTTGGATTCTGATTGGCCAATATTCAGTCGTTATTGTACCAATAATCGATACTGGCCAATCAGACGCAATAATATGAGATTTTTTCAATTTAAGCAAGAACAATTTTTACAAATTCGGTGACAGCGTACTTTTCAGAAAAAGACAAACGTCACAGAAACATCAACATAAACACTTTCGCAGATACAAGCATTTTGCGATTTAGAAATGTTAGATTTTTTGAGAAAAAAATAAAACTCGAAACATTATTTTGACGCAGGTTTCTCAGCCACCTTCGTTTTCTTTAGATATTTAGAAATGTTTGTTTGTTTTTTTGCTCATGCACTTTCGCAGATACAAGCATTTTGCGATTTAGGAATGTTAGATTTTTTGAGAAAAAAAAAAAATAAAACTCGAAACATTATTTTGACGCAGGTTTCTCAGCCACATTCTTTTTCTTTAGATATTTAGAAATGTTTTTTTTTGCACATGCGCATAAAACAAATTAAGGGACCAATTCGACAAAAGAGATGACATTCCCAAATTTCCGTAAACGTTCCGCGAATATTCTTATATTCTATAATTTTCTTTGGTGCATTCATCTAAAACACATCAAAACGCAGCAAATTAAGACGACAATTGTCAACAAAGCATTAAATGTAAGTTTAAAAAAGTTTTTTAAAAAAACTACTGAGACTATATTTCTAATTTTTTCAGAATGAGAGCTTTGTTACTTCATGACATTTTCCAGCTCATTTTCTGGTGAAGAAAATAAATCTCGAGGCCGACTTAGTCTAAATAAGTTTGTTCTTTCATAGGGTAAATTATCTCAGACTTATTTCTACATCATGTAATTAATTGATTGTTTATTCGTAATAAATGTGTGACATTTCTGGAATTTACTTCCATCATTCACCCTTTGATTGCAGTTGATGACCTTTTAAACGATACAAAAACACTAAAACGAAAATTGAATTGTCTCGTCTTAAATCTTTTATTTCACCATGATTAAAAAGACTGATTATTTCACCATGCTCATTTAATGTTGATGTTGTTGAACACGATAAAATACCTGTTGCATAATATTTTTTTCCTTTTATTTATTTATTTTTTTTATCTTTTTTTATTCTTTATTACTTAAAACGGAACTACTTTCTACTCAATACGGACCTACTTTCAACATAATATGGAACTACTTTCAACTCAATACGGAACTACTTTCAACATAACATGGAACTACTTTCAACTCAATACGGAACTACTTTGAGCACAACAATGAACTTCTTTCATCTAAATACGGATAAAGAAAGTTTGGGCATTTGAAAAGAAAATGATGCTCATCTTCAATGTCTTTATCATTGCATACTTTGAAAATCCTTTCTTTGCTTAGTATTCTTTGTGGTTCATATCAACATGATTACGTTATGATCCTATTTGTTTGATTTATTAATTGATCCCAATACATACATGTAGGTACATTTTTCAGCCAACTTATAAGACTTTTAAGATTAGATTTATTGTGCAGCTGGTCTCATGCTAAGCAGACAGTTAACAGATAGTCGTATACAGTATATATGTAAGATATATTAGTTTACTTTAGTTTGATCTTATTCATTTTGCACTAAGCTAAGCATGAAACAAGTTCTCAATCCTGCTTCTTGGATGCACAAGTAGAAGTCGCGCACATGTGGAATAAAAGTTAATTAAAGGTCGAAAAAGTGGACCCCGCCAATCACGGGGTTCGAACCCACGACCCTCATTTTTCTCGACCAACGCGCTACCCCTGGATCGCTACCCTCCATAATGTTAATTTCTTATATCAGAATATGCGCCACGGAAATTCAAAGCTTCCATACTTGCTTACTGTATATTAAACCAGTACTCGCACCGATTTTGTGGGATAGTCCCGGCAATTTTCACATCGCCTAACGGGGATCGAACCCGGGATAATCGGTACAAGATGCCGACACTCTACCTCTACACTAATCTCGCCCACAAATCTCTAAAATTTTGAAATATGATTCCAGCCACGAAGGGCCTTTCAATAAAGTCAATATTGACTTTATTCGGGACTTTCTCGATTTATGGTAGTTTCAATAAACCGTTCTTCGTGAAAAAAAGAAACACAAATTCTCTAGAATTCATCAATGCGTTATAATATTCATCTCAATTACGTGTCTGACTTTATATGGAACTTTATCAACTTATGGTAGTTTCGATAAACCGTTCTTTGTTGAAAAATTAAACCCCCGTATTTAGCACAACACCAGCTTCTTTGATACGTGATACGAGCATGGAAGGCAGGCACAGATGGACAACCCAAGGTTATGTTTTCTGTAAGGCTTGCGTCCTGTGTGAAAATGATACCCGGCTCCGTGTTCTCAAAAGAGTGATATCTAACTTAATCTCAAAATTCTTGCTCAACTTTGAGTATAAATATAAGCACCAACGTTTAGTGATGATTAAGAATTGAACTTGTACTCAACATTTCTGCTCCAACTTAAAGGCCCATAAAAGGAGATTAATGCTACATCAAACTGAAATATTTGGTAAACTTTTGGACAGATTCAAATAGTTATCACTAGAAAATACCATCAGCACAATTTAAATGTGAAATTTAACCAGAAATAACCCAGATAAGCAAGTTCTATAATTCAGATTTTCTGATTCTTCACCTCTGACCTTGACAGATGATACACACATTTTTGAACCGACCAATCAGAATTCGTTATTTTGAATATGTAAACAAAGAGGTTGTTGATAAACATGATTGAATTGGAGACAACTTTATTTCAAGCACAAATAACTTATTTTAAATGAGTCTATTCAATAGGGTCTCAATGCATTCCTTAACTAATTCTCATTACTTTTATGAACATAATAAAAGAACTCCATATATTTTTTCCAGTAATTTATTTGCACTCCTCTCCTTTGAAGTCTAAGCAATGATTTAGAGTCAACCGTAAATGCTATCACAAGAAACGTGATGAATGCCAAAAAACAAAACGACGTCAAAAGAATTGCTCATCTTTCTTACTCAACTGAGCACTTTTAGCGTAAGGATAGGCGAGAGTTAAAGTTTAAGTGCGAAGTCGTAATCTTTCGAGAAAGTGTGGCTTTATCTTACACAAATCGTGCACCTTCAAGTCTAATCGCCTTGAACAGCATTTGTTTTATTTGGAACTTTGTGTGTGACAGTCTCAGGAAAATTGTCATTTGAAAAAAATAAATCCGAAAAAGAAAGAGCAAAAATTTACAAAGCATCGATGCAATGCATAGCTCAACTTACAAACCGAACGCACGCAATTCCAAAATTGAATGTTGTTTTTTTTAAATTGACCACTAAGCAATGAAGATAGATCTTAAAACAAGGTCAATTTTCGTAACAATTTTTTTTTTGCTAACGCTTAATCAGATATCTCGATCTCTCGTTAACCATATATTTTTCTTGTTCCAGTGATTTCGAGATAACGAGGGAAGAGTATCAATACGTAAACGGAAGTAACCACAATAACAAAATCCTAAAAAAAACGTGCACCTTTACCTGAATTTCTTTCTTCTAAATGTTAATGTCGTGAATTTTATCGGTATGAAAATATTGCATTTTTTCTGACCATCCACACCAAACATTGTTGCCATTGGGCTATGATGTTGTATAATGCAGTTTTTAAATGCCAAATACGGGCCAATAGTTGTATATGAAACTTGAAAATATCAACGGAAAGTGAAAAATCCCCTAAAATGCACATGTAAAAGCAATAGTTTCCACTTTTTCACAAATATACATGTTCTATGAGAGATTAAAGCATCCTTATTTTCTGATAACTGTTTCGGCTACAAAACCTCCGATTTGGACCTATCAACATTGTTCCTCTAATATACACATTTTAAAGATGCTTGTTCACAGATGTAAAAAAAAAATTAGTAATTTCTTTGAAACTGCACAGCAGCTGTAATCTTATATGATATGCACTGAGAAATGGACTTCAGAGCAAAATTAGATTGTTTTTAATTCTTTAAAATGCTTTTACATGTTCATGTGTATTTTAATTCAAAAGCGTGAAATTGCTTTTGAGATGTACCACATGTAAACTGTATATACCTAAATAAGTAACGCTTCCTGGATTAATTTTGCTCTCAATAGCTACTTTCAAATATATATATATCGAACAACAATACAAAAACTGTATTCTTTCAACGACATCTATTTTGACTTTTAAAGTTTCACTTTTGTGAACAAGCACATTTAATATACTTATAACAGTTGAAGAATGGTCAAGAAAAAATTTTGACGACAGAAAAAATTGACCGAGTCGAACATGTTCTTCTTTTGCCTGTCAAAATGTGTTTTTTTTACAGAATTCACAAAAAGTAGATCTTTATATTTCATACCTTTTAAATTCAGGATGACGTAACTGTCAATTTTAACTTGTAACGAAAACCCATTCAACAACTTAAACTTTTTTTTTTCTAAAAGTGAACAAAAAGTGTACAAATATTAAGTCATGCAAAATATATCGCCTTTCTATCTAGAGAAAACTATTTTCTTACCGTTTATTGTATATTCCTCCCTGACCTCTAAGTTGTGTTTTGTTTCGGCTTCAAACTCAATTAATTCAAATAGCAAGATAGTACCTTTGACTATACAATATGTATAACTCCGCGCGTTAAAAAAGTTTCCAAGTTCAAATATTATGTTTCTTTTTTTTTTCTTTTTCGTTACGTCAAGAGATCCTTCAAAATAATTAATGTGGAAAAAAATAATATTAAAACCTGGGAATGAAGTTTGTTCAAAAGTTCTTATCGAATCTATCCCACTTCGAAATGTCTCCCTTATATAAATCAGTGCGAACTGACAGAGGTCATTTTTGATATTTTCCTCACCCGTGGAAGCGGAAGTGAAAAGGTCGATATCATTGCGCCACCTCACCGCTTCGCGATCACAGCGTGCGCGTGAAAAGTAGTCCGTTGGATATCGGTGGATATCGGAAATTCAGTTAGACAGTCATGCATTAGACATTGTCTGACCACTACTGGGTTAATAAATTAACCCTTCTTCTACATGAAACTGCATTTCATTCAATTTTACTATATTTATAGTTGAGCAAACACACTTTAATTGTATGATAAATGTATAAATATGCATCATGAGCCAGAGGTCTAAATGTACAAATAAAAAGTTCAAAGTTCATGCGGAGAAACCTGCTCTTTATGCCCCTAAAGACCAGCTACTTTAGATTTCGTATGTCTTTAGCTTTGTTTAAACTTATTTAATTCACTACGATTTTAAAACAAATCCTTAAAAATTAAACTATAATTCCTAATCACTCTCGATTCTGTTTCCTCGATACCTAGCTATTTCTCACGCCACATGTGGATTATCAAATGGTCGCAAGGTGGACCCTGCAACTCACGGAATTCGAACCCTCTACCCTTGTACCCAGAGACCGACGCTCTACCACTGGACCCTTGTCCGCAAGTCATTGAACTACCTAACGTGGACGCTCATAGAAATATGTTGTTAGCCCGAACATTTAACACAAAATGTATAACCCTAGAATTATATGCGAGCTGCATTTTTTCAGGTCACGGAAATACCCGACTAGTTTCGATTGAACTTTTTATTTTTTTCATATTGTATTTCTCAGGTCACGGAAATACCCGAATAGTTTCGATTAAACTTTTTATATTTTCGTATTGTATTTCTCAATTCACGGAAATACCCGTATAGATACGATTGAAACTTTCTATCTATTACTCCAAAGTATATACTGTGTTTAACATGTAGATTGAAAAATAATAGAGACAAAATTAGATTAAGATAGAGAGCACCCACAGCTTGCCATTTGCATTATTTATAGGCGTTACTTCAAGAGAGGATAGGCATGTCTACTGTCAAACTAAATGGCGTTCTTTATAAATGGCCGACATGCGTAAAGAAAGCTTTTCTCCTCGACGGAAAATTAGACTAAAAAAAATCGTTTAGGATAAGCCTTTCGTCCCTCCAAATGTGTACCTGCTGTGTCTTTATACGATAGGATCTATTTTATAGATTTACAATATTTTTTGTATTGATTATAGATCTTGATCTATACTGAGCGTGTCTATTAATCAACGAAACATTTTGTTCATGAACAAGTACAGTCCAACTTGTGTTAAGCAACCATTTCTTGAATCAGCCAACCTGCCTTTAACAACCACTACAGAAAGTCCCATTATTGGATTTATAGTGTACATCAATTTGTGTTAAGGAACAAACCTGTCTAAAAAGCCAATTTTCTCAGTTCCATAGGCTGGCCTCTTAACACAAGTTTGACTGTAGACCAAAGATCGCCGTGTTCTTGTATCCTGGTACCTCTGGTTTCATGGGAGTGTCCTTTGGCAAGACACTTGAAAGCCATTGCCTTGTACTGATGGGTCCAGGGGAGCCGTTATATAACTAACTTTTGTAACCTGTAAACGCATGCGTAGAATGCACAGACTGGTCCTCGAAAAAAGTTTCACGTCGAAGAATAAACGCTAAGTTTTTCGCTAACCCGTCATCCCCCAAGTGGGGGTACATGTTAGACTGTCTTTGTAAACTAAACATATATCAACAAGAGCCCGTATGTACTGTGTCATATAGCAAACCGTGTTAATTTGACTTCTCTCTTTACCCTTTCCCAAACAACACATTTTCGACTGTCCCAAATTGAAAGGGTTCGCAGGAAACATTTCAATATGTGATGAAATTAGAAAATAATCTTCTGATAGGGCAGAAAGCATCGCGGGAAAAGGAAAAATTGCTCGTTACGAGCAATTTCTCCTTTTCCCACAATGTTTTCTAAAGTCGTCTGCAACAAAGTGTTCAAATTTCGTTATTGTTTGGGAAAGGGTTAGGAGAAACCGCCGCCTTCTTTCCGCTCATGCGCGTATTGCCCTTCCGGATGAGCATGCGCACTGCCGACCATCTGTAGAGTAGTGCTTCGTGGAAACACTTGCTTGGCATAAAATGTCAATAAATTATAAATCGAGAGACAGCATTTGATTAACTCTTAGAATGCTGGGTAATTTTCTGAAAATAGATTCCAGTGTCGTCCGCTTTCCCAAACCTTAGATGTCTGCTTAATTATGATTAGGAACGATAATCAGAGTAGCAAACAGGTTAGATCACAGGTTAGATCACAGGCTTGTCGCCAATTTACTTGGCGGTTGACCTGGATCTAACCTGTTTGCATTGTCATGATGTCGGTTCAAGCACTTTAAGGGTTAATGCTAGTAAGCAATTAATTCTTATGTAACAGTGGTTTTTTATATAACACAAAAACGAAATTGTCTTTTGTTCTTGCCATCTTTTTATTGTCCGGCTTTGCTCCAATTTGCAACCAATCACAAAGCACCTTGCGGGGGAATATGGGTAATGAATTTCACCCCAGAACATGTGTACTTTGAGTTAAATTCTTAGTACAAATTTTAATGACTTTAAGATTTACTTGACCGATTAATTGCAATTAGTTTTGTCTTTGTCAAACATGTTTTATTTGGCTTAGATAATTAGTTTTTAACTCAATTTGCGGTTTGCAATGTATCTATTAGACAGATTAAACCCTTAACTTCACATAAACATTTTATCATATAAATCATTTAAACTGAATATGAACTTTTTACACAGTTCATATGAATTTCATATGAGCTTTATATATACTTCATATTTACTTCATATATACCTAATAAATCCCCATTAATCAACTTGTTAAACTTCTTTTTTTGGAAATCATACTTAATCAAGTCTTAGGATTCCGTTTATTAAGTTGTGCAGCAAAGGTCCATACGACATACATCAATAACACATGATAGAGATTCGTTTCTTGGAAATCTATATAGGAGATGATTTGTATTTTACTCATGCAAATGCCTACATGGTCTAGTTGTTAGAGAACAGAGCTTGTAGTAGAAAACCCATAATCCGCTATTTTGTAGCGTATTCGTTCGTCGGACTACTTCGGTCGTTCTCGGTAAACATCGGTTGGGCCCGGAACTATTCGGTTTACACCGAATAGTTCCGATCCCAACCGATGTTTACCGAGAACGACCGAAGAAATCTGACGAAGATTGGGTTTCAAAATTGCGGATTGAGGGAATTCTATCTTTAAATCACATGGCCTCCCTCCTCGTGGGTTCAAATATTAGACGAAGCGTTCCGAGTGACTAACGGAATTAACATATTACAAACTAACGCCACAGTTTTGCGTCTTGTAGCAGACGGCTTTCAAAAGCATTGAGGCAAAGGGAGTAATTGCTTGCCACAATGCTTTTTCAATCTATTCACTTTACTATCACAACAGCATAACTGAACGGTCTTTTCAAATTTTTACAAAGCATTTCTAAAGTCTGCTTCAAGTAAAGAAACTGTCGTCTGCAGGTGGTAAAGAATTCAAAGGTTTCTTTTCCGATCGACAGATCACGTGACTAATTAGGATGATCGATTAGCCTGTGTAATACAGAACAATAAAGTTCTCTGTCAATACTAGATTACTACGAGAAAATGAAAAACGAGCGATTGTCAATCAATGGCGTTGAGACTGTTGACTTAACGTTAAAAACGAAGGGACGCCGAAAAACCGATGGTAGCAATTTCAATCTGAACACATCGGGTTTATCCAATGAAAACGCCTCTGAAATAATAAAGACGTCGCCATATTGTTTCCGGCGAGACTGACGTCACTTCGCTTTCGTAATCAAAAATAGATTTAAAAGGTGGAATCTAAATACTCGTATGATTTAATCAAAGAAACAACTATATATACCACACGTTATAATTTCGTCATTATGTTTGAATTACCGATAAAAAAGATTTAAACGGGTGTCCAACACTTCAATATACATCGAACTACTTGACACGGACACTTTGGAAATGTGTTATATGCCGGGGACGATGTACCCTAAAATTCTAACCCTACGCTTATATCCGAGGTGCATTTCTTAGCTCACGGATATACCCGAGTAGTTTCGATTGTAGCAATGGCTTCCCTCGAAGGCACTCTAGGTAATGGACACTGAAATGGTCATATGCTAATGACTTTTAAGATCTTAATTTCACTTGACTACAATATCAAATTATGTATTTTCAAATGCTTGTATAAGAGCAAAGAAAATTTGTTTTTTCCATTGCAACTTAAACACTTATTAAACTCTCAAAAACTGTTGTGAAGTGGAGACCACAACCATATTGTTTGGACCGTGCAAGCGTACTTTCACCACAAGAAAATATGTACACAAGCTGTCAGCTCTTGCAAATGCACCAACTTTTGTGTTCATACACCCTAAACAAATAGACCCACAAAAGGTAATGAAAACGAGTTTTGAGACCATTGCAGGGCTATAATCTATACAGGAAACACATCAGTGGTCTTCCATGTCATCTCGTGATTGCATAGCTATGCACCAGAGGTCAAAGGAACTACTTTATCCTTACGAGACCCAGAAGTAGTCACTCACAGATGCGACAACCGGAACGTCAATCGGAACTACTCGGGTATTTCCGTGAGCTGTGAAATACACCTCGGATATAAGTGTAGGGTTACAATTTTTCGGGTAAATCGGCATCCGCCGATTAACACCTTTTCTAAGCGTGCATGTTAAGTAGTTCAATGTGTATGGAAGTGTTGGACATCCTTTTTAATCACTTTTGATCAGTAACTCATACCAAATGGCGAACTTGTTGTTGTGACATGTATACTTGTTTCTTCAATCAAATTTAACGACTTTTTGGATTTTACATTCAAGATCTATTTTTAGAAACGAAAGAAAGTGACGTCATTCTCGCGGGAAACAATATGGCGTAATCCCTATTATTTCAGAGGTGTTTTCTATTGGATAAACCCGATGTGTTCAGATTGTCAGAAGTAGTCACTCACAGATGCGACAACCGGAACGTCAGTTCTAGATTTAAAAAAACATGTTTAGCTTGAAGGGAGTATTAGGGTTTGAACTCTCGCATGGTTAAAGTTAAACTATCGTCGTTATGACAAAGCAATTACTTTATGATCAATGCTGTTTGCAAAGCCATGGTCAATCTCGATAGACAATCTGGACGATACTTACGCAAGGCAAAGCCAATATACATAGATGGATATTATCGTAAAAAACGTGGCAATTCGACATGTGACACGTTCTTTATTGGAGGCGTCTCGAATACACGATGACCCATTACTTCACAATATCGGGGTTTTTTTTCGATTCAAACGATAAGAAAAAATGTTGTTTTGAACTTACGCAAGTTCATAGCGTAGGATGTTAAGTAAGCCGCTACCTTGGGTTTAGCCGTGCATTCACTAAGAAAATCATGTGCGAAATCTTTTTTCTTTGTTGTTTTATTTTTTACCAACCAATCCAGTCCCCCTTCAACGCTAACGAGATCTAACGACTCTCTCCGAATGCTTAAGGGCCGTGCATTCAATAAGGAAATCATGTGCGAAATCTTTTTTTTTTTCTTTTTTTTCTTTTCTTTTGACGCACCAATACAATCCCCCCTTGAAAGCGTGCGAAATTTGACGACTCTCTCCGAATGCTTCAAGGCTTTTCTTTTTTTTTTATCTTATTTCGCACCGCGTTTGTTTGGTTATTTTTCCTTTCTTTTTTTTTCCTTTTTTTGTGTCTGCACCAACAATTCGTCCCCTTGAGAGCGCACCTGCTGTCGGGGGTTAAACACGTCCGTCGTTTGAATACAGACCACGTGGGTGATGGAGCGCCGCCATCAAAGACTTGTTACCGCGGCCAGACATCTCATGTTGTAACAATAGCGTTGTCGTCTCTTTTTAACATTAAATCTTTACCCTCCTATATTACCTGAATTTGACGCACCTACTCTAGGATGGCGTATTAATCAGGAATGTTTGAAAGTGCGCATGCTCTTCTGGAATGACAATCTGCGCATGCGCCAAGATCTGTGAGAGCTCACACTTACTTATTGTGGTGTTTATGTCGAGAAAAGTCACGTACTTTTAATTTGTATCTATATGTTCGGTTTGGCACATGGACGCAATAGCTGCAAATGCACCAATCCCAGTTTTTTCAGCTTTCTTTCCTACTGGACAGTCGGTGCGTTTAAAGGGCGCATGAAAGATATTCTGAGCTAAAAGAAATCTTGTATAATTTTACCTCAGGTACAAGTAGTATCATTCAATCATCGACTCATCAATCATTAAGAACAAATAGGTACGCAGATACTGTTGATCTTTTACCAGAATGTGCGGATTCCCGCGGTTATCATTAGTTGTAAGCTATAATGACACAAGTCCTCGAATTTCATCGTTTCATTCGTAAGAAATTTCTCACTCGATAGAGTGCGTTTCTGTCATCATTCAATCTTTCTTTATGTAACATGGAAACTTTTCTTAAAAACTAAATAAATCAAAATGACTAAAATAAACTTGACGCCTAACTTTGAATCAGCTCTAGCATTAGATTGAATAACCTTGAACAATTTCTCCTTTTATCTTCTTTAAAAAAAAAACTACAAAGAGCACGTTTTGCCCATATTTATCATTGTCGTCTGCCTTTTCTTTCAATTTGGAGCAGACACAACCTTCCTTTTGTTGCTATGGGTTACAACTGTTTAGTATGCATTAGTTACCGTCGCCAATACGCGCTATTATGATGTGTTCCGTACTGTGTAATGGAGTCAATAGAACCGCACGAGTATTATTCTGCACAGGGAGCTTTTGTCCAGCCGTTTAATGAATAAATATTCTTCGGGGTTTTATTACATTTCCGCGATTCATTCTCCCGCGGTTTTTGGTTTTTTGTGTGTGCAACGCTTTACAGTGCGATGAATCCGTAATCAGAAATCACACCCTACTCTATTACATGTCATTTCCCGATATTTCTTTATCTTTTTAATGCTCTTTTGACGCATTGTTAAAGGGTGTGTGATCTAGAATGTTCGGATAATTGTATAGAATGCACACATTTCTCCCTTTTTTTTGTTCATGTTTTGTTAGCCAATCATATTGACACTTCCTTATCGCTTGAAAATAAGCACACGGTGCTGCCATGTAAGCCGATCCATGAGGTTAGACCCTTTACCTTCAAGTCATAAAACCGTTCTCATTACCTATAGTGCCAAGAAGTGAAGCAGTTACTACTTTTGTTATTGGATTTAGACACACGTATAAAATGTATCGAACCTTCGACCTGTTTCGAACAAAGCAGCCGGTCTACACCGAAACACCAGACCTGATGAAAATGTTTAAAAGTGTGCATGTTCTTCTTAAATAAAAATATGTGCATGCGCAGAAAAGGCGCCTGATCTGTTGAAAGTATCCGCACTTACTCGATGTGTTCATATTTTATACATATGGACATAATAGCTGCAGACACATATGTCTGCTTTTGGGAGTTTTATTTCAACTAGACAATTGTTGCACTCAAAGGGCACATAAAAGCTATTAAATGCTAAGATAGGTCCCGCATATTTGTTTTTACCTCAAATAAGAAAATATACCATTCAAAGACCACCAAGAACAAGCAGGTGCGCAGATACTGTTGATTTTTTACCAGAATGTATTAGGGAAGCCCGCAGTTATCATTGGTTGTGCCAAGAAGTGAAGCAGTCACTACTTTTGTTATTGGATTTAGACACACGTATAAAATGTATCGAACCTTCGACCTGTTTCGAACAAAGCGGTCGGTCTACACCGAACCACCAGACCAGATCCCGTGGACCTAGTTCCAATAACGAACCTTTGCTAATGACTTAGCTGCACGTATGAACTGTATCGAACCTTCGACCAGACTCATACAAAACGGCAACTCTTAACCGCAGTTCTAAACCGCTTGACCCATTACCAACAATAACGACATTTAACATGTTTATTTCATACGACTCTGGAAAACATTGTGGGGAAAAAAGAAATTGCTTTTAACGAGCAATTTCTCCTTTTCCCACAATGTTTTCTGCCCTATCAGACGATTCTTTTTCAAGTTCATCACATTTTGAAATGTCGTCTGCAAACTCTTCCAGTTTGGGACAGTCGAACATTTGGCGTTTGATAAAGGGCTAAATAAATTCTATATACATAAGAATTATTCATGCTTAAAGTATGTGTATTATTTATAAATAATTTCTTTAAATTCAAACATATTTAACATTGACATTGGCGGAAGCTTAAAGCTAATTGAAATTTCATCACATTTTGAAATGCCGTCTGCAAACTCTTCCAGTTTGGAACAGTCGAACATTTGGCGTTTGGTATAGGGCTAATACTTGGCGAAAGAGATAATGCATTAGACGATTAACAACATTGCAGAAGACAATGCTGCCTGAACATTTCTGGTAATTCTGTCAGTTAACCATTTTCACGCGTGTGTGACGAGAATAGTTTTTTGTTTGATTCCGTTAATTAAATGAGTCCATTTATTCCAGGATTCTGTAAGCCAATTTCCAGTTTCCCACCTGTGTTCTCAAGCTTGGTTAAAGGGACTTTATCACAGATTTATATTTCAACTTTTAAAAAACAAATGTTTTCGACGGATATCATAAGTACACCAAATTCTATATGGTTACATAAAACTGAGTTATTGCTCGCTTGCCAACCCTCTTTATAATCGTTCAACACATTTCTCTTGCAGATATAGTCTTACGAACAATGTCCGCAACGAAGCGTAGCTAGAAAAATCCACTTTGGATTTTTTGTCCCCTGTGGGGATTCGATCCCGGTTCGAACGGGTGCCAGTTCAAGACATAACCACTGCTAAAGAGTCGGCTCACTAACGCAGAGGTTACATCTTGTCCTGATTAATTGTTGCTAAGCTGTAGAGAGTGAGGCGGTTACGTAACACACCCCCTCTTATAGAAGTCATCATTTATGATGACATGTAAGCCATTTCGGCTTGTAAGTCCATTTCGGACGAATTAATGGCTCAATGGCCAATCCCGGACGAGCCCCCATTTTACGAACAATGTCCGCAACAAAGCATAGCTAAAAAAATCCACTTTGGATTGTATGTCCCCTGTGGGGATTTGATCCCGGTTCTCCCGGGTGACAGTCCAAGAAATAACCACTGAGTTAAAGAGTCGGCTCAATAACGCAGAAGTTACATCTTGTCCGGATTGATTGTTGCTATGCTGTAGAGAGTGAGGCGGCTACGTAACAATAGTAAACTGTTTAAATGTTTTTATTTTCCATAAATGATGATCTATATTTTTCGTCCTACGACATCGAAATAGATAAGAGCGTTTGAGAACCACTACTAAAGGGGTCTATACCCAAATAACACGTGCCAGGGAAAGAGCGTTCACAAGACTCATTTTAAAACAAATGTTCAATCAAAGCACTGAAAAGTACAAATGATCTTTTCTCATTTTTTGACACGAAAACGCATGATTCTGTAACTCTGAAAAAAAGATCATGTGTTTAAAGGCCCATTAAAGGAGATTAATGCTATATCAAACTATATTATTTGGTAAATCTTTGGACAGATTCAAATAGTTATCACCAGAAAACACCATCAGCACAAGTTAAATGTGAAAGCAAACCAGAAATAACCCAGATTAGCAAGTTTCATATTATTCAGATTTCCTTATTCTTCACCTTTGACATTGACAGTTGATACACACATTTTTGAACCGACCAATCAAAATTCGTTATTTTGAATATGTAAACAAAAGGGTTGTTGATAAACATGACTGAATTGGAGACAACTATATTTCAAGTACAAAATAACTTATTTTAAATGAGTCTATTTAATAGGGTCTCAGTGCATTCGTAAATTAATTCTCATGACCTTTATGAACATAATAAAAAGACTCAATAATTTGTTCACAATTTTATTTGTTCTCCTCTCCTTTGATGTGCCTTTAATGACCTGGATAGTCCAAACCACCTTCTTAAAGGCACATAAAAGGATAAGAGCACAAATAGATTATAAAACTGGCTAAACTAGATTATTTCTCGTTGATGTTCAAGTTGTGCTGATTGTTTTTTTTTTTGTTGTTTTTTTATAACTATTTGAATCTGATCAAAAGTTTACAAAATGATACAGTTTGATATAGCATTAATTTCCTTTTATGAGCCTTTAATGTTGTACTCATATAACATATAAACTGTGCGATAGTCCCTTTAAAGGTTGCATCACATTTGACGTTGTTTAGTTGTTCAAAATTGGTTTTGAAATAACACTGACATGTGGTTTTGATTTTTTTATGCAACCTCCAACAATTCTCTGATTTAAAAACGATGTTTAACCCTTAACTCTTACAATGGTGAAACCGACTTCATGCTAATGCAAACAGGTTGGACCCAGGCCAGCCGCCAAATAAATTGGCGGCTGGTCTGTGATCTAACCTGTTTGCTACTCTGAGTATCTTTCCTCATCAAATAAAGCAGATATTTAAAGTTTTGTAAAGCAGACGACACAAAAATCTATCTTTAGAAAATTACCCAGCATTCTAAGGGTTACAATCGATGATTAGTGCACGTGTCCTAGCATCATGTTGCTTTCAATGTGGATCAATGTACTTCATGGCCCAGTGGTAAAACCTTTACCAAACGCCAAATGTTCGACTGTCCCAAATTGAAAGAGTGTGCACACGACATATCATAAATGTGATGAAATTGAAAAAATATATTTTGATAGGGCAGAAAACATTGTGGGAAAAGGAGAAATTGCTCGTTAGGAGTAATTTCCCATTTTCCCACAATGATTTCCAGGGTGGTCGTCTGCAACAAACTAGTCTAATGTCGTTTTTGTTTGGTAATGGGCTATGATGATCGTCATAGAACTCAGGGGTCCCGAGTTTGAGCCCGACCTGTACCGCTGGAGTCTTCTTGGGCAAAACAGCCCTAGCCTAGTAATGAAGAATCCATACGTGTCGCAACATAGCTGAAAATTTGTTGACACAGCTTTAAACCCCATACTAACAAACACATATAATTTAAATATACATGTGTGTGAATAATTTCAAATAGCAATACAGCATTCCAATAGGTACTTTATCTTTTAATTTTCTGTAAACGTATTGAAAAAAAAACCTTATTTCAAAGCGGGTTTGTTTACATTATTTATTTGAAGGGTACCCGTTTTTGTTTGAATAATTGAATAATTGAATAAACCATACCAAAAAAACTTTTACATTCATATGTGTTGGCTTGTATATTTCTGCATAATGTACTTCTATGATCTTGATAATGTTTCTTTCTATTCTTGAAAACAAAATCTAAGCTGAATGACCATTCATGAACTGCGAGAACATATGGAAAGGCCGGTCAATTAAAATTAAAATAGTATATACATCATGTTTAATTTGCAATAAAGAATGTATTAAATAGCTTTACAAAACTCTTTACAAAAAGTCGTGATTCTTAAATTGAATTATCCTGTCACTAGTGTCATTTTGGGACCGATAACTAGGTGCCGTATAACATTTGTGATATCCGGCACTAACCATATATCACATGCACGTGACGAATCATGACGTCATAAGAACGACATGACGTCATGTTCACATCATTCTATAATTATTGTGTCCCTTGTTCTCGTGTTTTATTTAGATCTTGTTTGTTTTAAAGAATACATTAAGTAACAGGATAAATAGAATAGAAAGTTGGTGTCTTTGAATTGGAAAAGTTATCGGGCTCGGCTTCGAATTATTATCCGTTTCGCCTTCGACTCACCGGATAATATTCCTAAGCCTTGCCCGATAACATTTCCGATTCACGCGACCAACCATCTATTCTCTATGATTCTTAAATTGGAATGTCCTGACTGAATCACAATACATCTTATTACAGAATTGTTTCTCCCAAAGGGCCAAGTGATTAGTCGTAAATATGATTATTGGGACACGATCACTGCGCACATTAAAAGTAATTCTGACTTTGAAATACGCATTTCAGCCGGTGCGTTTCCCAGGCCAATTGGCAGGCATAGAAAACTCATTTGTCAAAATATCCGAGTAATGATTGAACGATGGTGACTTTCCTCGCTTACTAATATGGTGATATGATACGATGACTTGAAACGTGTCCTCAAAACTGTCATAATCGACGGCACATGAACTTGACGAATTCTGAAAAGAAAAAAAAAATCGCGTAATTATTTCACATTTCTTAAATGTTGGTAGACATCAACATCTTCAATCTTAAATTTAAAAATATTTTATTACGAAATATTTTTTTTTTTCAAAATGGATAGGGACGGACGCTTTAATTCTTTTGAGTCTATCAGCTGAATAACATTACAACATGACAGGCAATGTAATGTAAAAAAAAAAATATGTTATAAATAATAGATTGTGAAGTGACTGTCATAGAAATGGGGACGATACGTAGAAATACAAAGAAAAGATAGAGATACATATAAGATAAGATATTAATAACAATAGAGAGAAAGAGGGAGCAGAAAGGACTGTTAACAAGGGAACTAGAAACGATCAATCATTGAATAAGCCGTATGATTTCTTTCATATAGTTATGGACAATAGTAAATACTACTATACTCTCTTCTTCAGTTAGTCCAAATGATCCAGACGTAGATACTTCATTCTACAGCTTGGATAATCCGAGTTAATCTTCAGTTAGTGTTTTGCGATGTCTGAATGCTTATAAGCAAAGAAAGATAATGTGCTTATTTTAACATGATATTATGACCGTCGAAATCTGTAAGTTAAGAACAACAACTCCGGAGCGACAACGGCATCTACCTCCTCATTAACTCGGATGACCCAAACTGTAATTGCGTGACAATGAAATATCTACGACTGGATCATTCGGACCTCCTCATTTGTTTCACTGCATACTTGTCACACAAGGGAGATAACCGCTGTGAGAAGTTTGTTACAAACTTCTCACAGCGGTTATCTCCCTTCCGCTGAGTTACGCTAAACACTGCCTTCACGAAATATTATTGGACTAAATTTCAGCCCATTTCTGAACAAACCGAGTCATCTACAAGTTTCACAAACCTTAATTATTTGTTCTTATCGAGTTCAATTTTGATATTTTTGAGGTATGTTAAAAGAATTAAATTAAAAATAATTTAAAAAAGAATATAATTTTTTCGGAAAAACTTATAAATGACCCGTGTTTGTTTGAAAGGACTGAAAATTAGCACAAATGTGTACATGATTGAAGGAAGTGGTTAATGATATATAGTGAAAGTAACAGCTGTGAGCAGTTTGCGTCTTACCCAAACTGCTCGGGTATTTCCTATACAAGAGAAAAACACCTCGTATGTAAGTTTATGATGGTTCGTTAAATGTTCCGCCTCATAACACATCTCCTATGAGCCCAATCGTATCTACTCGGCAATCCCCGTAACAAGTCGGTAGATATACCTCGTAGACAGTACATGAATACACCAGCAGTCCTGGGGTAATTCGCCTTATTTCCGGTGGATAACGCAAAATGCACACAGGCTCTAAATATGTATTTAAATACACACAAATTAGTTATATATCACAATTTAATGTTTTCTTTACCCTTTTCATAAAAGATGATCATATCAACACATCTTTGTTTCATATTTTGTCAATCGGCTCTTTTCGGCAATCCCCGGCTTGTGTCGGGGATTTCCGAGTAAATACGATTACAAATGGACATGCCCTTCGTTGCTGACTTACTTTCAAAAATGGCTCCCCATTACCTCCGAGGTTATTTTAAGAAATTACCGAGGTGTTCCGAATGCTATGAGCGTTCACGTTGAGTAGTTCAATGTATAACGAAGTGTTCAACAGCATTTAAAATCATTATCTTTCATTGGTAACTCATGTGTAATAGTGAAATTATAAGTTGTGGCACATTTTTATCTCCATAATCAAATTAAATGGCTGTTTCGGTATTGGAGTGGACATTTTCATTTGAAAACGAAAGCAGTATTGCATGGAGAAATATGGGGGCTTCCATATTATGTCTGAGGCGTTTTCATTGGATAAACCCGATGAGTTCAGATTGGGTATTGCGCCTTGCCGTCCAATGAGTAAACATCGGTCGAGTGCTAACTCTTGACGTCACATTCTCCATTTATTCTATTTATAGATTGCCTTACCGTCTATATCGACTTTCTGGTCCCCGTCTGCGTCCATCAAGGTGCAGAGTTCCATCGCCTCCTTATCGGAGAGCGGTTCGCCGAGGTGAGTCAGTGCGCGCCGGAGTTCCACGAAGTTGAGATTGTTGTTCCGATCTTTGTCGAACACTCGGAAAGCCTCGCGTAGCTCTATCTCCACGACAACCGGGTCTTTTAAATAGCCCTTCAGCAGTTCAACGTATTCGCTGTACTCCAAATACTCGTTGCCTGTCGAGTTTAAAACATAATAACATTATCGTCCTTTTCAACGTGAAACGCAGTCTCTTCGTCATTTCTAAGATTTTCATTCAATTATATCAAAAAATAGGAGCCACTATGTGCTTGTTTATGTGAGTAAAACGTTTTTCCTATACCCTGTTTTTTTTTCGTAACCTGGTAAATGTTTATAGAATAATTGAATGATATTTCTATTGAAAAAATATACAATATTGTAACAGTTTACTTTCCAAGATGAACGTGCTATGTCTAAACAAAATGCCGTCTATCTTCATCAACCACAGAAGGCATATCATTTAGACTATCATTGAGTTCTCTAAGTTTCTATGGGGAAATTCCATGCATAAGCTGGGTCGTCACCTGAGAGAAAAATTCAAACAAAGGTGCGACCCCCCACCCCCTAAAAGGCATACGTACCATCTTTGTCAGCTTTTTTCATGACCTCTTTTATTGTCTGGTCTGTGGGATTCTGTCCTATCGCCCTGAGTACGCTTCCAAGCTCCTTCATCCCGATTTTGGCGTCACCATTCTGGTCGAACAGGTCGAATGCTTCCTTCAACTCTGGAAAAGTACATGGGTGTATTTATACCAGTTTCACATCGAATCGCTATTTCAGTTATGTTGCCATGTCCGGTATTTAAATTGAAGGAAGACCCCAAACTTACTTTCCATAAATGATCAAAGCGATGAAGAGCGCTACGGAATCTTTGATCAGTGTTCGTTTATACAAAGAGAAGTACAGTGAAGCCTCGTTTATCCGAACCCCGATTATCCGGATGTCTCGCAAATCCGAACGAAATTGTAAGGGAACGAAATCATTTGACCAGTTTGTTGCAGACAACTTTTGAAACAGACAAATTAAAAGTAAATGGTTTTCTTAAAGTATCCAAGGGAAATAATACAATAAAAAACAAAATTAGAGATAATGGAAGGACGGGCAAAAAAATAAAAAGAGGACATACGGACGGACGGAATAACAGACAGACGGGCTGACGGACTGTAAAGTTTTCTTTTAACTGAAAGACGGAGAAAAGCGAGACAATCACTTAAATGCTTTACCTTGAAGCTCACTTTCCGAAATTCCATCTTGCCTCTCCATAGTTTACGTCCACACATGTGTACACTCCGTTAAAATGTGAGTAACCCTACAGTACAACACATCGCTTCATTAATAATCATTTCCATCACACTTAACCGAGACAAATCGAAAAACCATCGTATAAAAAGTAGAAATTGCTCATCAAAAGCGTCTTCCTTCTTAATTCACAATGCTTTCGACTCTGTTATACTGTACGCATGAGGAAAATTGAAATATTAGAAATAATGAGTATGTATACATCAAAAATGTCGTAAATCGCATACAATTGAGAATTTGTGTTAATAATCCCTTAAGAGGTAATCGGTAAACACAAGCATATTACTCTATTGTAAGATTTCTAGCAGCTTTGTAAGGGAAAGGTCGGTTTCTAAACCTGCGCGAAAATCCGCTGCGGATCAGACAGTGGATTCCACGTTGGTTGTTCCGAAAAGACGTCTACCACTTCTTTTTAACGTATTTTTAAAAAAAACCCCACAAATCTTCGTTAAACATACTTTATGCGTTAACCCTTAGAATGCTGGGTAGTTTCCTGAAAATGTATTTAATTTATTTTTGTATCGTTTGCTTAAAAAAAAGCCTTAGATATCAGTTGTATTTTGATGAGGAAAGGTACTCAGAGTAGTAAACAGGTAAGATCATAGGCCAGCCGCCAATTTACTTGGCGGCTGGCCTGGATCAAATCTGTTTGCATAAGCATGAAGTCGGTTCCAGCACTATAAGGGTTAAGACACGAATTCGCGTTAGATAATCCTCTATGCATTGCACTTGGTGCTTTATAAATAGCTTTTTTGCAACGGTGCGTATTTCCCAGTGTTTGCGTAGAGTGGTTATAATTTGTATTAAGCCAACCGCTAATCTGTCTACGATAGATTTAATCCTTTTCATATAATTCAGTTCGCTTTCTCATTTGCATATATCGTTTATTTTGATTTTCCAATTGACTTGTTGAATTATAAGGCATTCACCAGGGCTTTTTGAATTGAGTCTTTATGAATGTATCTTTCTCGAATCTTCCTTAAAGGTAATATGCCACAGAATGTGTTATGCGAGTAGCAAATGTGAGAGAAATAAAGAAACTGAAAACGGTCTTTGGTTTGGTGACAATGATTGTTCATATCAAAATGTTAACACTTATTACACCCAGACCACAAATCTCTGAATAAAAGTTTTTTTATTATAGTATCAACCATATTGAAAGAGCCAGCCAGTTTTGGCTTATGAGACACTTTTTCACTGATCATACCAGGTACATTCCAACTTCTATCACTATGCCAGGCGCCAAGCGGATATAAGTCGGAAACCATTAAATTTATCTCCCGAACCCGGAACAGATCACACGAGAAAGATTCCTTTTAAGTCTTTACCAAACGCCAAATTTTCCACTATCCCAAATTCAAAGAGTTTGCAGACGACATTTCAAAACGTAATGAAATTAAAGAATACTCTTCTGATAGGGTAGAAAACAATGGGAAAAGGAGGAATTTCCCCTTTTCGCACCATGTTTTCCGGAGTCGTCTGCAATAAACTGGTCAAATGTCGTTATTGTTTGGTAATTGGTCAACAGAAAGATGTCAAATAGTAAAACTAATGTGTTGATGCAATGCCTTATCAGTTTGAAATCTGTTAGTCTGTAGAATTCTTTATTTAGAAAGTTGACCGTTGTCGTGACTTGTACGGCCTCGATCTTTTTCGATCTTTGTTTCATGCCAATAGGATTACATATGCACGACCCTTCCCCCTCGTTTCTCCTCTGTCGAACATTATGTGATTTGGTTCAATGTAAATAACTTTGCCAAGAACTGCCTCGTCGTTGTAGTTCAAAGTTCAATGCTCAAACATTTATTCTCCGAAGTATACACGTACATGTATATACAAAAGGGGAAATGGCTAACCAATACAATTGGCAAGGTGTTTTATTCATTTTGAATAAACAATTTTATAAACAAATAACTGTAGTTTAAATCGCTATTGACCATTATAGTGATTATATATGTTTAGTGTCAAATAGGACGATCTATTTGCGAACATTTGCAAATCTTGGGGACACGTTTCCTTACCTTATTCAACCCTTTACCAAACAATAACGACATTTGACCACTTTGTTGCAGACGACTTTAGAAAACATTGAGCGAATAGGAGAAATTGCTCGTAATGAGCTCTGCTCTTTCTGAAGAATAGTCTTCAGTTTCATCACATTTTGAAATGTCGTCTGCAAAAGAGCAAGTTTTTGACCTCGATGTTTTACCAATAAATTATATACTAACTTTCTTAGATGGGAAAAGGATTGGACAATGTTTGCATTCATAGAAATGTTCAAATGTATTTGTGGTCTAGTTGAAACATGCGGGGGAATCACGTGACCAATGTTTACAATCTTATGTCCGAACAAGATGGCCGCGTCGCATGTATTTTTGCTTCCTTTTCCTACTTCTGCCAATGACAGCCGCATTATGTACCCCGCATGAGTTGACCATCAACTTTCCGGTTCCGGTGGTATATGATAACCCATGCTTTATAACGGCGTCAGGTCTAACACTCTGCAGGGAAATCGCAGTGACACGTTCCAGAGAAATCGCAGTCGACGGGCACAAGTGACCTAAAACATCGCCTGTTGACTGCGATTTCCCGTCGACTCGTTAAATAAGTAAGTTGTCCGCCTAAAGCGACCCTGAATTTGACAATCTTAAACGTTAACGTGTTATATAATTGTTCCAAGCGTCAACAAGACAAGTAGGTCATTTCCATAATCAGATGTTTAAGTTAGCTTTGTCGTTGAAAGACACATCCTTCGGTAATAAAGATTCTAGTCTGTAGGGGCCTTCGTGGTCTAGTGGTTAGATAGATCGAAAGATATCTTCATTCGACCACCACTTATGTGTATAGTCATTTTTACAAAACATATAAACATACAATATATACTGGTCAATAATCAAAGTACAATTACATACAATTTAAATGATTACATCTATTTCAATGTGGATGAACTGTATCAATAATTATGTCATTTCATGCGTAAAAGATGTTCTCTCTTTATAAGCAAATTTGAGATTTGTTGCTAATTTTTTTATAGCATGCTTTTAATAGCCGTATAAATTCAACCATGCTTGGTCTTTTATAATAAAACTCATTTATATATTGTTTTCTAATAGAGATATATTGTGAACATTTTAAAACAAAATGGTACTCGTCTTCAATGTCTCCATAACTTGAACTCACATGGCCCCCTCTCCCCCAGGGTTCGAGTCCCGTTGACGGCTTTCGCATTGTTATGAGAGTAATCTCCCGACTAACTTACGTCGGAATGCTGATGGTTCTAGCCTACTTGACCAACCTCTATGGCTATCATGTATCGTTGGCATAAGTAAGGGAGGAAAGCAAAAATACCTGTGACGCGACAATCTTGTTCGGACATAAGATCGTAAACATTGGTCACGTGATCCCCAGCCTGTTTCCACTAGGCCACGGAAACAGTTGAATGTTCTCCTCAATTCAGACATTGCTGAAGCCTTTTTCCCATTTGAGAAGGTAAATATATAATATCTTGGTAAAATATCGAGATCTAAAGCTTGTTTTTATTTCAAATCCGTTAGGAAATGTGTTCTCGAGTTTTGGGCAATTGAGTATGGGGTCTTCCCCCATTATAATGAGTCGGGTATCACATTATAATTGTTATAATGTTGACGCGATTTAAAACCCATATAAGCATACACACGCTGCGAGTCTATCTCAATTCCAACCAGCATCGACGATTCAAGAAATCATGTACACGGTTCGATTAACGTTTACCAATAGCTTACGTGCTTTAAAGCTGCTCGTTCAGAGACATGAGGAAACTTGGACATTTAGATTATATTTCTTTAAAACTGTTTAGCAGCAGTACTGCTGTATGGGACGTAATGGAGAATAGCCGTTGGAAGAAAATAAATCTGTATTTAAGTATTTAGCGCCTGCGTACAATGAATAAATATGCATTAACCCTTTCCCAAACAATAACGACTTTTGACTACTTTGTTGCAAACGATTTTAGAAAACATTGTGGGAAAAGGAGAAATTGCTCGTTACGAGCAATTTCTCCTTTTCCCATAATGTTTTCTGTCCTATCAGAAGATTATTTCCAAATTTCATCACATTTTATAATGTCGTCTGCAAACTCTTTCAATTTGGGGCAGTCGAAAAAATTTTGTTTGGGAAAGGGTTAATTAACATTCAGATCCAAAAGTGCTGAAACGGTCTGTTGCATACCATTTTTGCATACTTAGATGTACTGACACATTTTGAATCTAACTTGAGTTCAGTAGCTATTTTCCATCAAACATTATACCGAAATTTAAAAATTGAATTGTTTCAATGATATTTAATTTTGACTTTTCAAATGCTCTCACCTGTGAACAAGCACCTTTAACCCTTATTTGAAACATCGCAAAAAAAGGCGAAACCGCTCAAACTGTTGTATACATTTAGACGAAAACAAAGCTGTTTCCGTCCGTTTTTTCATGGCCTGACAAACGTTTCTCTGATTACTTAGGCTCGGTCACGGGGAAGAAGCATTACCAATTCTCTATAACACAAGGATACACACACAACCATGAAACTTTTGTTGGCAGCTTGTTTGATTGTATTAGTCGGTGAGATTTTGATATTTAGCATGATTTGGTGTCATTTAGTTTAAACTTAGAGTAAACTTATTAATTCTACATCGATTGTGACGGAAGATTGAAGCTTATTAAATTCACTTTCGATAACTGTTTCCTGGATATACTAAACCTGTACTTGCGCCGATTTGTTGCTTAATTCAGGCAATTTTCACCTCACCTTACGGGGAACCGAACCCGGGACCCTCGGTACAAGAGGCCAACGCTCTACCACTGTACTTAATGTCATTTCTAACATTTTTTTATGTTATGTTATGTTACATTTAAGCTTTTGTTACAACGTTTTACTAGTTCACTGGTACTTGTATTGGCAACCTGTCTTGTTAGATTAGTCAGTGGGGTTTTGATTTCTTTCATGATTTGACGTCATTTTTGTACTAACGATTTTAGCTTTATAGCAACGTTTGAGTACTTCAAAACCATGATACGTTTGTTGACAGCCTGTTTTGTTGCAGTAGTAGTTAATGTTTTGATTTCTTTCGTGATTTGACGTCATTTTTGTACTAACGATTTTAGCTTTATAACAACGTTTGAGTACTTCACAACCATGATACGTTTGTTGACTGCCTGTTTTGTTGCAGTAGTAGTTAATGTTTTTACTTCTTTCGTGATTTGACGTCATTTTTGTACTAACGATTTTAGCTTTATAACAACGTTTGAGTACTTCACAACCATGATTCGTTTGTTGACAGCCTGTTTTGTTGCAGTAGTAGTTAATGTTTTTACTTCTTTCGTGATTTGACGTCATTTTTGTATTAACGATTGTAGCAGTAGAACAACGTTTGAGTACTTCACAACCATGATACGTTTGTTGACAGCCTGTTTTGCTGGAGTAGTAGTTAATGTTTTTACTTCTTTCGTGATTTGACGTCATTTTTGTATTGACGATTTGAACTTTATAACAACGTTTCAGTACTTTAAAACCATAAAACGTCTGTTGACTGCCTGTTTGGTTGCATTAGAAGGTGAGGTTTTGATTTCTTTCATAATTTGTCGTCTATTTTGTTTTATCTATTTCCCGTATGGTTGTATTATTCTGTGGGGTGTTGATTGTTATAACGATTTAACGTCATTTCTAAAACGTTTCAGCTTTATTTCAACGTTTCAATAACTTACGATCAATAGGATTTCTTTGACACAATCCCTTTAATTGTATTAGTCGGAGAGGTTTTGATTTCTTTCATGATTTGACGCCTCTTTTGTTTTAACAATTTCTGTTTTGTGAAAACTTTTCTCTATTGCACAAGCAATAGGCCTTTTTTGGCAGTCTGTTTGATTGTATTAATATATGAAATTTTGATTATCTTTTATGATTTAATGTCTCTTTTAAAATGGTTACAGATATAACATATTACAACAACGTTACACTTGTTCGTGAATTTGTCTTAAATCATTACTTTTGACAGTTCCTTCTGTAGTTGTTGTTTGTTTTCGTCTGCTAACAACTTTTCAATTATGTATTGACATTTGGATGACATTGATTTGTTTTGTTACACTTATATGTTTTTTTGGGTCGGCGGCTTATTTGCTGAAATGACTTGTACTGTGATTTTTTCCGTTGTATAGCTGATTTACAAGTTGAACCTCAAATACGTAAAAATGATTAAACCTTTCCATGTGTTTTCAGGCGTTGCGTTCAACAAATAATTCCGTGACAAGGATCTGATGTTAAATAAGTTTAAACTAGCCTTTTTATAACTGAATTATCGATGAGACTGCATTAACCCTTTCCCAAACAATAACGACATTTGACTTGTTTGTTGCAGACGACTTTCGAAAACATTGTGGGAAAAGAAGAGATTGCTCATAATGAGCAATTTCTCCTTTTCCAACAAGGTTTTCGGCTCTATCGGAAGAATATTTATCAATTTCATCACATTTTGAAATGTCGTCTGAAACCTCTTTCAATTTGGGACAGTCGAAAACTTGTCGTTTGGGAAAGGGTTAAATCTCAAACACGAAAATAGTTTCAGTTGCACAAATACAGTAATATTGGCTTAATTTAAACCGAAATATTCAAATAGTAATAAACTATTCGAATATTCGCAAATAAAACCGATTATTCGAATATTCGAATATTTGTTCGCATCCCTAATACCATTCTCGTACGCAGTGATCTCCCTTTTCAGTATGAACTGCAGATAAGCAAAGGGAAGTAATCCTGCACGGAGTTTGAAATACCTAACCCAAACTCCTCACAGTGATCTCCCCTTGTTACACTGCATCGACCACTGCCACCATAAGATTTTTCATCCAGATTTGGATGAAATTCAAATGATGCTGTTTTGTTAAGAGATTACCGGACATCTAAGATTTCTGACCAGTTAAGTTGAAAAAAAAAATTGGTTTTGTTTATAAATAAAGCACTAATGGATTACAATTTCTTAGTTTTGCCGCCATCTTGTTATGCCAATTTCGTTTCTAAGTAGGTGGTCACGTGACATTTGTGATGGCAGTGATCATCCCCATACAGGGAGATCACTGTGAGGAGTTTGTACCTAACCATGTTTTCAGGCGTTGCTTGCAGCGAACACTGCAGGGATAAAGATCCTATAACATGTACAGTGGATGAAATTCAAATGATGCTGTTTTGTTAAGAGGTTACCGGATATCTTAGTTAATTTAGTAACAATATCTTGTTGTATTGATTTCTGACCAGTTAAGTTGAAAAAAAAATTGGTTTTGTTTATAAATAAAACACTAATGGATTACAAATTTTTAATTTTGCCGCCATCTTGTTGTGTCAATTTCGTTTCTAAGTAGGTGGTCACGTGACATTTTTGATGGCAGTGATCATCCCCATACAGGGAGATCACTGTGAGGAGTTTGTACCTAACCATGTTTTCAGGCGTTGCTTGCAGCGAACACTGCAGGGATAAAGATCCTCTAACATGTACAGTGGCCTGCGGACCAAACCAAGTCCATGCTTGCTATGACGATCGTTGCTTCTGTACAGCTGGAGAATGTAAGGATTTCTTTTTCTTTTTTTATGAATATTTTCGACAATCGTAACTACTCGGGTATTTCCGTGATCTGAGAAATTTGACGCCAATTTATATTTAACCTTTAAGATCTCTATTTGAAAACGAAAGCAAAATGAAAGAAGTCTCGTTAAAAACAATTTGGCGGTTTCCATATTACTTTGGAGGTGTTTTTATAAGATAAGCCCGATGAGTTCAGATATGAGCCCAGATTGTATTTTCAAACAAAGGTAAATGTTTACTTTCATATATAAAAAAGGGAAAACAATGGCAAGACACATTTGATTTAAGTTATATTGCGACTGCAAACATTTCATTGTTGTTGTTGTTGTTGACATTACACTTATGCGTTTCAATAAACGAAGTCATGACGAAAGAAAAGGTCTCACAATTGCGGATTATGGATATTCTACATTAACCACAAGTAAAACAACAAATCCATTTACCGTATCGTGGTCTTGTGTGGCACAGCGGTTAGATTTACGAACATAGACACGGGGGTCCAGGCTTCGAGTCCCACCAACACCTCTGGCTTCGTTGGAAGGACCTTTGGCAAATCACTTCAGAGTCCTAGCCTACTACTGGTAGATCCAGGAAAGATGTTACGCAACTGAAAAATTGAACTGGTAGATCAAGGAAAGCCGTTACATTATTGAAATATTGAACTGGTGGATCCAGGAAAGCCGTCGAATAACTGAAAAATTGAACTGGTGGATCCAGGAAAGCCGTTACATAACTTAAAAACTGAACTGGTGGATCTGGGAAAGCCGTTACATAACTGACATATTGAAATGGTAGATCTAGAAAAGTCGTTACATTATTGAAATATTGAACTGGTGGATCCAGGAAAGCCGTCGAATAACTGAAAAATTGAACTGGTGGATCCAGGAAAGCCGTTACATAACTTAAAAACTGAACTGATGGATCTAGGAAAGTCGTTACATAACTGAAAAGTTGAACAGGTAGATCTAGGAAAGCCATTACATAACTAAACAATTGAACTGGTGGATCCAGGAAAGCCGTCACTTAACTGAAAAATTGAACTGGCAGATCTAGGAAAGCCGTTACATAACTGAAAAATTGAACTGGCAGATCTAGGAAAGCCATTACATAACTGAAAAACTGAACTGGCAGATCTAGGAAAGCCGTCACATAACTGAATCAAAGTGCTGAAGGCACTAAAGTTGGATGACATGATTCAAATGGATGATAATCCTGCAAGGGTTAAAAGCAATGTCAACAGTATTTCATTTGCTTTACTGCTTGCTTTCATCAGCAATAGACTAAAAACTTTCAAATATCTCAAGGACATCCCAAGAACAAAACGCTAGTTAGGATCAGACTTTGGACATCAAGGTTATGAATTTTACATTAGGTCACGTAGAACCCTACAAAATATACTACAGTTGCCAAATGCATCCATATTGGTTGCTAGAATAATTATTACAAGAAAATCGTTTGAGTATGAATAGGAAAACAAATAGGAGACAAATACAACAAAGATAGTTTTATTCGTATCTAAATGTATTTATTTTTCAATAGCTTTCTCTTTTTATTAGTCAGAGACAAACATGTGTGAAGGTGTTTTGTTAAGTGACTGGAAAATAATAAGTTTTACAAAATGTATGTTTTTATTATGCATATTTATACATATGCATGTTAGTGACTGCAGAAATCAGTCTTACGGACCAAAATTTAGTTTTTTTTAACTTTTACATATTATGATTTGGTAACATGTCAAAATTAATATCTACAAATTTCAAATCAAAATTCATAAAACTAAAAAAAGAATCAGTCATATTGGGAAACTCAAGGCAGTCTCTCTATTTAATTGTGACGTCTGGTTGTTTAATTGACTCTGGTTGGCGTTCCATCGTTTTGACTTCATCCTTTTGAGTATCGACAAGTTTTTTTGTGTGAACTACCTTGTTTGAAATTTAATAACTTCTTTTCCCTTGATTCTTTCTTATCCAAATTGTCCAATCATGTTTTCAAAAGAATGCTTTTTCTCAATATTAGGAGACACCAATGCAAATACTATGTATTCATTGTGAATTGTTTGTTTACCTTCTGCAGTATTTTCAGAGTTATATCTGACATATGACTAACATTTACAAGATTTAAAAAACACCCTTTGCTTTCTCTTAGCGTTACATATTTTTAAACGTTAACAAGATCATAGATTGATTCTGAAAAAAATCCTACTTCACAAAATAAGTAATTATGTTTAGGATATTTATAAACATTGTATAGGATAACAAATCAGACTCAAAACCTAAATCGACGACCCAAAACAACACCTCTCAAACAACGCTAGCTTAAATGGTTTTACTTCTTGTGCTTTCCTTTTAATAAATATTCCTTGTGAGCTATACATTCAGTTTCTATGAACAACAAACAAAGAGCTTGTTGCCAATTCATAATACATGTACCCTATGATACCAGGAAAAAACGCGATTCTCTTGTTCCATGCTGTCCTTAACATAACACAAAACTATCAAATGAAAAACTGATAAAGAAACCAGATGGCTTTAATATAAAACTATTTATCTTTTCAAGCCAAACACTTTAAGATGGCAGTTTTTAAGGTTCTCCAATCCTACTCCTGTGTATTTTCTTCATCATCCCTGAATTTCACTCAACTGCCAAGGTCCTCCTACTGTTGATGGTTTTTTGGACACCTATAAAAGAGTATAGATGAAAATGATATTTAGATATGAATACCTTTTTTCTAAAGTGGTCTGAAGTGTCTTGCCAAAGAACACTCCTAAGCAACCAGAGGGGCTTTAGCATAGGATCCCTTGGTACAAAGTCAACCACCTTTACCATTAGACCACAAAGGTCACTACAATGCTTCATCACAACTTTATACCATGTATATGTAGAGAATACAGAGTTTTATCTACATGTACTATGAATTCGTTTTTCAAATTTAGATGGTGAAGTGCACCAGACATGACATCAAATACCATCAACTATTATTGAGTCTAACTGAAAGCATATACATATATATAAACAAACATAATTTTTTTTTATAAGAAATAATTTTTGTTAGCTTCACACACATTCTCACTAAGGGAAGAAAAAAGGTGAGAAAAATCTGTGTTTTTTTTTTCAAGTTATAGTTATGAGCTTTTTTTTTTCATTTATCATTTCTTCAAGAGCTGTCTCGAAATACTGGCTTGTAAATAATGAATACTTGAATTCTTTTTCTTGCTATGGATAGTCTTGGGTGTTATTCTTTCAACCATTGTTTTTCTGAATTATGTACTACTTAATGACATTAGCATAATGTGTCCAGCATGGAAATTATGGTCACTTGTGTCAGTTGAAAACTAGATGACTCGTAAATGATTCATTCTACATTACGCTTATGGTTTTCTTTATAATAGAGTTTATGATCGACAGTGCATGTCACACTAGAAACGATGATCATTTCTTTGAATTAGGTAATAATACTTCTTTGTATTAGGTGAAAACAGCTTGATTCAAAACATCCGACATTTACTCACAATCGTGATAATTAACACCAAAAGGATAAATTCCTCATAAGTCAAATTTCTCCATTTTTCACAATAGTTTATATCCTTAAGATTTTTTTTCACTCATTTTCATTGTTATGGCTCTATACTTCGTTTGTATCTTAATTTAAATCCATATGAGAGAATTGGTAAAAAAAAAAGAACATATCCTAAGTCATATCTTAGTCGTTGTGATAGGACATACATTGTATCAACCATTTTGCATTACACTATATACTAAGTCCGATATAGATCTGAGGGTAAAACATGCTTACCCTGTGGTACTGCATTCTATGCTGTAGCGACTGGTACACCAGACTGACATTGTCTGTGGTTAATTGGTGGGACAGGCATGCAAAATGCTTCTCTACAACCTTCGTCTGAAACAGAAATTATCTGATATAAATACCAACAGCATAGGTGTTTAACATCATTGATTGTTAATGAAATCAGAGCTCAATTTTGGAGCACAACTTGTAAGTCACCACCACTTCTATGGAACTATATATGTTATCAAATTTATCATTTTCCCCTTTACTATGGACAATCTATAATTCATCAACCACATTAAATATCAAATAAACACGAAATATAATTCCAGCATGCTATATTCCTGCTTGCGATACAAGACACATAGAAAGTGTCTGTTGAATATCTAAGCATGACTTGCAGTCTTTTTAAACATAAAGGTTCTTGATTTAAGTAAATCTTTTAATTTCTTTACATGCTAAAATATTCACATTAGCCGAAAAAGGCAAGAAACAAATATATTCTTAATGGTTTGAGAGCAATCGTTAGAATCAGCTTATACTTTTGACTCAATGGTTTCAAAGGTGTTTTGCAACAGATACCACAAAGTGAGGTATCATAGAGTGAAGGATTATGGACGTGATTCTGATGTTACATAACAATGCAGAACATCAATGGTTCAATGCATTACTATAGAAAGTGCTTAATAAACATGAAGCAATTTCTATAGTCTCGCATTGAACCCTTAATTTGTTCATATGGGCTCAACGCTTTCTCAACAACGTCTCAGTCATATCACAGTGTATAAGGAGGGGAAATTCCAATTAAACTTAATTTTCATTTTTCATCAAGAAAAAATAAAATTGAAACTCACATTGTCCTCAGCAAATACACTCCAGGCAAATGTGGGTCCCATGAATGATAGTCTGGCTACCTCCATACCAGAGGCCTTGCTAAGTGGCTTGGGGAACCAGTTGGGTAAGCTTACCATCTGAAATGTTAGAAAGAGAAAGATAAAGATAAGTTATACTACAGCTATGTAGGGAACCAATTGGGTAAGCTTACCATCTGAAAATGTAGGAAAGGTCAAGATGAGTTATACTACAGTAATGGAACATAAGTTATACTACAACTAGGTAGAGAACCAGTTAGGTTAGCTTAACATCTGAAAATATTAAGAAAAGAAATATAAGTTATACTACAGCTAGGGAACTAGTTAGGTAACTGACCATATGAATATAGAAATAAATAAATCATACTTCGGCTGTACCTAGATGGCTGTTTGGTGTAGGATTTGTAAATGATTGGCAGATTGAAAACATGAATAAGTCATGATGGTTAATCTAAAATTTTACTTTGTTTAAAAGAAATTGAGATTCGCATATTCAATGGATACCTGTCTTCATATTAACACATTATTTTATTGCCAGAAAATGGTTTATTTTTGTCCATACATACCTAAATCAGGACATATTATACCAGGACAGGCATTTTTCCATGCAACTTTCAAACGCCACCATAGCATTTTTTTTACATATATGTGAATGTATATCTCCCTTATATTGCATGAATGCATTATGACAGCATTGGTCACCACTTTGTGAGAATGAGTTCCACTGCAACCACTTACTAAGCTGTTAAAGATACTCTCTCAGCGATGTGTCTATTTGGAGTTACAAACGTCAAAAAATTGGTATTGACAATTCTTGTCACTAAACCAAAGACTATTTACCATTTCTTTACTTATCAGATGCTTAAACCCTGTGCTTTCGTTAAATAACGTGAAGTGAGCATGCTTTCGTTAAATAACGTGAAGTGAGCTGTCACGTTTGTCTGATCATCTTTGGGATTAACAAAATTACCAGATTTCAGCAAGTTAAGAAATTTAAAATTATCTTCGATTTGGTGACAACAATTGTTAATATCAAAAAACTACCATTTATTACTATCATGGCACTTTGAGGTAGTCCTTAAAAAACCACACCCACCACTGAATAATTCAAATTAAGATCATTGTTTACAAAATAAACCATTTAAAGGAAAGATACTTGGTCACTGTCTGTAACTGGGTTTTTTTCTGTGGTGAGTGATTCAATGGTCACTTCCCTTTGAGTAAGAGCTATACAGGTACTCATGCTATGACAATATCATAGAGCTCATATAGTTTTATGAGCCGGATGTGAACATTGTGTACATCTAATCCTTGGGATTCTATAGGCCCTTGGTTTGGTTGTGTTTGTCTGTTTGTTTTTCCATTAATGTACAGGACTCAGTCTTGAGTGTTATATTTGATTTATGTTTGCAGCAATGAGTACATTGAGTACTTTATCGTAGACTCATTACTTATTACAAGAATGCATAATGTTTACAAGCAGAATAAGATTAGTGAAAGAGGGGACCCAGTGAAAGATATTCTTACTTATTGAAATGACTAAGATTATCCTCTTAATGTTCAATGGCTCTTTTCTAAAAGAAATCGTTAGACCTAAACGAAATTATTCAAGACAAACATTTAGTACAAGCTTCATACCTTCTCACCGGAGTGACACAATGAATTACGGTATGCTTTATTGTATCGAAGACTGAATTAATTTCAAGTATCTTGTCTTGAATGCCGAAGCCTAGATTAAATTGCAAACGTGTATGAGGTAAACAAAGATAGCAGCAAACATTGATGATTGACAGGTTATGGACAACTTCCGGTCATTTTCTTAACGCATATTTTCGTAACGCATTTAAACAGAAAGTTAACAATGATTTCGATGATGAAAACCAAAGTATCCATTCAAATCAATGAAATATAATTTTACTTACCGTTTATATGGAACAATGCTCCTTCCAAGACAATGCGAAGAAAACACGATCGGACGTCCAACACGATTTACACTGAGATAAATATGTAGGTCAATATCGCTATATTTTCGAACAGGAAACCTGGATAACTCGGGGCTAATTCTTTCAAAACTGATAGAAGGACCGATGTCAATTGCACCTCACTTTAGTAAGATAGTGATTAAAACTTCGGGGACCGAGATGGGAAATTTAAATCAAAATGATACATGATTTATCACGAAATTAAGTAGCCGAATGATTGCAAGTCATGCATGAAACGTTTTCGTTTCTAGATCCCCTAGATAGTAACGTCATGGGGTTTTCCCCACTTGTCTAGCGGTAAGATGGAAATGAGGCGGGGCTTTCTTCCATGTGATCGGACGACTCATGTCACATGACCTCCTTATTTGGCTTGTTAATGGGCCTAAAAATAGCAATATTCGGTCAAGGGAAAAAATGAAAAAAATAGTGCATACCATTTCCTACTAAATACGATTGTGGTGTCTCTAAAACTTTATTATTGACCACCCATCATCTTTCAATTATAAAGTTTGAATAAAAAATACAAAGCATACAGTATATTATGATCAGCTTTTTAAAATATTGACGAGTATAGGACAAGTTCAGATGTCAGGCCCTCCCACGGCGGTTCATTTTGTGATAAGGTCACCAAACGATTTCGGAATAATAGCCTTGTTAGATGACTGACGTCATCCAACAAAGTCATCCAACAAAAACTGTAGTGGCAGATCTAGGAAAGCCGTCACATAACTGAAAAATTGAACTGGCAGATCTAGGAAAGTCATTACATAACTAAACAATTGAACTGGTGGATTTAGGAAAGCCGTCAAAAAACTGAAAAACTGAACTGGCAGATCTGGGAAAGCCATTACATAACTGAAAAATTGAACTAGTGGATTAAGGAAAGCCGTTGCATAACTGAAAAATTGAACTAGTGGATTAAGGAAAGCCGTTGCATAACTGAAAAATTGAGCCGGTGGATCCAGGAAAGCCATAACATAACTGAAAATTGTTGATACGGCATTAAATACCATACCTTCGAACCATTTACCGAATCGTTTCAGTGTGCCTGATAGGGTCTGATTGTCATCAATCTTGCCACAAGGATTTCAACAGCCACTGTATCGACGGAGAATGCCACTGCTTGAAGATCAACGAAATAGACAACAGCGATAATTAAATCTATAACTAGAGACGTGTCGTCACAAGCTAGTCACTCAGACCGATGTTTACACGTTGCCTTTGTAACGCCACTCTCGTATCTTGGTAAAATAAAAATATATTGCGTTTACCTCTTGTTCTGTTGTGCTTTCCTAGAGGTATATCACCCCTTATAAACATCGGCAAATCTCGACAAAACTCGGTAAATGCCGACAATTACCGAAGGATCTACGGCCATCGACAACAGCGATAATTTAACCGCCTTTGTAACCAATCTATAAATAGAGACATGACGTCATAATTTATTCACTTGCCTATGTAACACCAGTCTGTTATTTTGGTTCAAGAACCGTTAATAAAAGTTTTATTGCGTTTACATCTTGTTATGTTACGATTTCTTCACGGGGGTTGTTGGTTCGAAACCCGATCGAAGCGGGAACCTTTTGGCGACCTTTCATTAAAGTAAGACCTGGGTAATGGAAAACTGACAATTGCTTTGGTTGAAAATTAAGTTCAAAATGTAATTCCCAAAATATCTATCATTTCAAAGGCATTCACCGAGCCAATTTTCAAAATTTGTCTGATTTTGAATTTATATAAATTTTATAAAATGAATATCAACAATTTTGTTCTTTATTTCATGTTGAATACCTCCCTTTACTTTTCAATTTTCTCATTGAAACTAAAATTACGTGAATGAAGTTGGCAAATAAAAATTTCACTCCAGGAAAGATTCTAATAATATGAAACTTAACTTTAAAACGGTATTTGTTCTTTTAATTCTTAATTTTGTTATTCTGGCCTTTCTCCATTACCCAGGTCTTACCTTAATCCACATTTAGCACGAGTAATGGTTGTGTATCCAGGAATCACCACTCTGTTATCTTAGTTCAAGAACTTATAACAAATGTTTATTGTGTTAATTACCTCTTGTTCTACTACGGTTTCTTCTCGGGACACGAGGGTTGTGGGTTCGAACCCCGTTTTAAGCGGGATTCTCTTTGCGACTTTTTATTCATCCACATTTGGTACGAGTAATGGTTGTGTTTCCAGGAATCACCACTCTGTTAACTTAGTTCAAGAACCTTAAATAAATATTTATTGCGTTTACCTCTTGTTCTATTACGATTTCTTCTCGAGACACGAGGGTTGTTGGTTCGAATTTCGTTTGAAGCGTGGCTCTCTTTGCGACTTTTTATTCATCCACATTTGGTGCGAGTATTGGTTGTGAATCTGGGAATCACCACTCTGTTATCTTAGTTCAAGAACCTTAAATAAATATTTATTGCGTTAAACTCTTGTTCTATAACGATTTCTTCTCGAGACGCGAGGGCCGAGGGTTGTGGGTTCGAATTCCGTTTGAAGCGTGGCTCTCTTTGCGACTTTTCATTTATCCACCTTTGGTGTGAGTATTCTTCTCGGGGCACGAGGGTTGTGGATTCGAATCCCATTCGAAGCGGGGTACTCTTTGCGACGTTTCATTAATCCAAATTTGGCGCCAGTGCTTGTTGTTTCACAATCTAAAAGACGCCCCCACGCAACCAGGACTAACCATTTCTCAACATGGACATTCCTCGGTTTAACTCGTGTCCGCCCCTATTGTTCTAGTACCCGGCCAAATTGAACTAGTTTTCCTGCCTATCGTTAAAGTACCCGGCCAAAGTGAACTCGTGTCCGCCCCTATTGTTCTAGTTCCCGGTCAAATTTAACTTGTCTCTGCCCCTATTGTTCTAGGACCCGACCAAATTGAACTCTTGTCCGGCCCTATTGTTCTAGTACCGGGCCAAATTGAACTAGTTTCCGTCCCTACCGTTTAATTACCCGACCAAATTGAACTCGTGCCCTCCCTTATTGGTCTAGTACCCTACCAAATTGAACTAGTTCCCCTCCCTATTGATCTAGTTCCCGACCAATTTGAACTTGTTTTCGGCCCTATTATTCTAGTACCCGGCCAAATTGAACTTGTGTCTCCCCTCTTGTTCTAGTTCCCGACCAAATTGAACTCATGTCTCCCCTTGTGTTCTAGTACCCGATCAAATTGAACTCGTGTCCACCACTTTCGTTCTAGTACCCGACCAAATTGAACTGTCCACCCCTATTGGCCTAGTACCCGATCAAATTGAACTTGCGTCTGCCCTTATTGTTCTAGTACCCGACCAAATTTAACCCATTTTCGCGCCTACTGTTCTAGTACCCGACCAGATTAAACTCGTGTCCACCACTATTGTTATATTACCCGACCAAATTGATCTAGTTTCCCTCCCTATTGTTATAGTACAAGGCCAAACTGAACGCGTGCCATCCCCTATTGTTCTGGTACCCGGTCAAATTGAACTTGTGTCTGCCCCTATTGTTCTAGTACCCGAACAAATTGAACTCATGTTCGCCCCTTATGTTATAGTACCCGGCCAAATTGAACTTGTGTCCGCCCCTGTTGTTCTAGAACCCGACAAAATTGAACTCATGCCGACCCTTATTGTTTTAGTGCCCGGTCAAATTGAACTTGTGTCTGTCCCTTTTGTTCTAGTACCCCGCCAAACTAAACTCGTGTCTGCTCCTTTTGTTCCAGTACCCGGCCAAATTGAGCTCGTGTCATCCCCTATTTTCAAATACAAAGCCGAATTGTGCTTGGGACACCCCCCCTCCCCCTCCGTGTTACCTTAAAGATGCGATCTGTGAGATAATCCCTTTAAACTTCGTGAGAAAATATACTCAAGAAACACTATGGAACAAACCACAAGTGATGAATATACATACTCGTATATGGTATAATTTATTGGATTAATAACATAAATTTTATACAACATTTGTCAAACTGTAAAGTGTCAAACATGAGTCCTATCTCCAATGATCGATCGATTTTCAGTTTGTCTGTCTTGTCTTTGAATGTCAGTCAGTCCCTGTCTGTCTGCCTTTCTTTCTCTTTTTCTTTATGTCTCTTTCATTGTCTGTCTTTTTGCCTGACTTCCTGTCTGGTTTCTCGGTCTTTTATCTGTACTTTGAATGTCTGTATCTTACTATATTTCTGTCTTTCTGTCTGTACATATGTCTGTCTCTCTCCCTGTATCTGTGTTTTTGCCTCTAACTCATTTCTGTTTTTCTTTGTGTCTCATTGTATGTCTGTCTTTATGAATGTATGAATGCTACTATCTTACTCACATTATACTTCACCTTCCGTATCTTACTCCCCATCTCTTTCCATGTCTGTCTCCCCGTTTGACTGTGTATATGACACTATTACCACTCCCACTCATTCACTTCATCACAAAGGGAAACAACAAACAACTTGAGAATTTCCGGATTTAACGGTAATTTCCCAATCGGAACTACCCGGGTACTTCCGTGAGCTGTGAAATACACCTCGGATATAAGTGTAGGGTTACAATCTTTCGGGTAAATCGGCATCCGGCAATGAACACATTTTCTAAGCGTGCACGTTAAGTAGTTCAATATGTATGGAAGTGTTGGACATCCTTTTTAATCATTTTTTTATCAGTAACTCATACCAAATGGCGAAATTGTTGTTTTGACATGTGTAGTTGTTTCTTCAATCGAATTTAACGACTTTTAAGATTTCACATTTAAGATCTATTTTTAAAAACAAAAGTAAAGTGACGTCATTCTCGCGGGAAACAATATGGCGTCATCCCTATTATTTCAGAGGTGTTTTCATTGGATACACCCGATGTGTTCAGATTGCTACGGGAATTGGTCTGTATCCTGTTACGTAATCCAGACCACCACTCCATCACTGTGTTCATAAAGGGAAACAACCAGCAAGTTTGTGATATCCGGATTAAACAATAAATTCTACCCACGCGAATTGATCCGATTTCCGGACTACCATCCACCACTTTGTTATCAAAAGGTACACAACCAACAAGTTTATGCTAACCGGATTAAACCGTAAAGTATATCCAAGCGGATTCATCCGGTTTTATGACCCAGACCGTCACTGCATTACTTTGTTTTTCAAGAACCACAACCAGCAAATTCATGATATCCGGATTAAACCGTAAATTCTGTCTACACGGATTGATCTTGATCCGGTTTCGTAATCCGAACCGCAACTCCGTCACTTTGTTATTAAAGGGAGACAACCAACAATTTATATTATCAAGCCTTGGTTCTGGCCCATGCGTATACCCCGCATAGCCTTATGCGGGGTATACGCATGGGCCAGATCCAAGGCTAAATAGTATCCGGATTAAACCGTCTACTCACGCGGATTGATCCGGATCCGATTCCGTAATCCGGACCATCACTTTCTTATTAAAGGTACACAACCAACAAGCTCATAATATCCTGATAAAATATATTCTCATAGTCTATCCACGCGGATCGATCCGGATCCGGTTTCGTAATCCGGGCCGGGAATTCCGCCTCTCCGAACGCTTTTCCGCGACGTCTACTGCTCCAATCTGGAAAACAGGCTCCTTTTCCGGATTGCTACGTTTCCGGTTTATCCCGTGCACCGCTGTCCGATAAAGAAGATGGTCCATGAGAAGCATCGCCTCGTTTGACATGTAGTGAAACGATATGCTGTACTCGCTACAACAATCCAGACCCTGTGGGATAAAGAGAAAATCATATGTGTTTGTTTGTTCGTTTGAATAATCTGTTTTACATCGATTGTGAAGGAGGCTTAATTAAGCCCAAGGTGTCACTCGCGATGACTGCTTCCTGGACAATACAACAGTAATCGCGCCGGTTTGTGGGTTAGTCCCGGCAGTTTTCACCTCGCCTAACGGGGATTCGAACAGTAGTCCGACGCTCTACCACTGTGCCACTGTCGGGGCTAGTCTTAGAAATAAACTGTGGAGTGAATAAAAGATGAAGCAATTCATGACTTTCATACCTACCTGATACCTAAGTTGGGTGGGTTCCCTCAATCACTTTCCGAACTTCATTAACTTCGTTAACTCATTAGAATCGTTTCAATTCGATCGAGATTCTAATGAGAAACCACAACGTAGTATTTGAAGCTATGAAGAAGACAAATTATGAAAATGATGATAAATTAGTAATGTTTTTTAACGTATATCCGTGATCATAATACAAAACTTTTCTGGTTCTACATGAAAGGATATGGGTACAAATAAATTCCTGGTAAAATACATACTGATTTCCGTACTAATGTTCATAAAAGTCATGAAAATTAATTTATGAATGCTGTGAGACCCTATTTGATAATTTTCTTCAACATAAGTCATTTTGTGCTTGAAATATCGTTGTATCCAATTTAATCATTTTTATCAATAATCTGTTTGTTTACATATTTGAAATAACGAATCTTGATTGATCGGTTGTACAATTTGTGTCACGGGGTCAGAGGTGAAGAATTAGGCAATCTGAATTAGTACACTGGCTAATCTGGGTTATTTCTCGTTGGCTTTCACGTTAAAGTTGTGGTGATGGGTTTAAGGTGATAACATTTTGAATATGATCAAAAGTTTATCAAATATTATAGTTTGATATAGCATTAGTCTCCTTTCGTGAGCCTTTAAAGTTACAGAGATAAACAAAAGGTTTCTAGCTTCTGAGAACAAAATGGCTCAATTCAACAGAATAATTGTTGATATCAATTGTATTTTGTACATTGTGTACATATTCGCTATACCTAAAATTATAAAATGAAACATTTACTAACCGAAAAGGAGGTAAGCGTACATTTCACAACGTTGGTCGGATATTAATGAATATTACTTTATCCTACTGTTTACCATGCCGAATTCAGTCATTCCCTATAAAATGAAGAAACGAGGGGAAATAACCAATACCGGATGCAGATATTTCATAGATATGGCTAAACATTTTTTTAAGTACGAGATAACATCTCACCAGTTTCGGAACGTTCATCGCTCTATCATACAGGTACGAAGGAAGATGATTACTAATGAGGTACTGTTGCATCGGGTACGGGTGGAAAGTTTCTCTACCCGAAGAGTCTAAAGAGCTCAGCACATTCACTCCGGAAATGTTCAAACATCGCCCCATCTCAATGTCCTCGCTATTCTCCGGATCGACCGCCCGCGGCACGATCGGACAAGCCTCGTTCTGAAAACCGAACTCGATCAGCCTACGTAGAGCGCGATTACTGATGACGTAGCCCGCACCTCCGCTCATGAAACCGTTCTCCGCCGCCATCTTGGCGAAGTGAAAGCCGAGGTATCCCGGTTGATCGCTGTCATAATGACTCAGCAGAAATCGTAAGTTCTCCATAATGACGTAGGTGTCATCGTCAGCTTTTATTATCCAATCAAAATCGTCGATATGGAATGAGTAGATGTATTTGAACGCGTATCTCACTTTGTACACGAGATTCTCCCTGGATTCTGCATATGGTGTATTAATAATATCGTAACCAGTTAGTGATGTGTTGAGGATGTAGAAGTGTTTATGGCAACGCGAAATCCATGTGGCGTTTACAACAGCGACTGTGGTCTCTAAGCGGTCAGGCGTTGTTAGGACCAAACATAATACACGGGTTCCCTTGGTAACATCGTTTTGTGAGTCTGTAATTCAGAAGAACAAGTTTGATTTCCTTTGGTACTTACTTTCTTCAGTTACCGACTATAGCAAATGTCAGGCAATATTTTTTATTATCATTTAATAAGGGGTGGCAAAATCAATTGTCCTTGTTGGATTTCTTGTTCGAAAGCCTAAACGGACAAAAGACGTTTTACTGTAAATAACAATGAAGCTTTCTTTACGGGCAAGCACAGAAAAAGATTTGTTTGGCATTATGGACAAGTAAATCTATATTATATGTAATGCTATTATTTTTTTAATGTAAGGAATAGACCACTGGCGTACATGAAGAGTTCATGTAGCGAAATCCTGTGTTATTATATAACAATTTTGATTCGAGCAAATTCGACACTTTCAGCGCTTTGAATAGTCGTAATGGCTCTCTGATTCAATTTGCTTGTGTAATATGATTAGAACGTCACCAATTTCGTAGACTTGTAGTCATATGATTTAAATGTCGATCCATATCGTAGTCTTGTATCCAGACACTAGCATATTCGATACTTTCAGCGCTTTGGTGAAACAAAATCGATTCATTACATGCAATAGCCGTTGGATTGCCCTATATAACACACTTTGCTAGTGTCATATGATAAGAATGTCGATCCATATCTTAGTCTTATATCCAGACACTAGCAAATGCGATACTTTCAGCGCTTTGGTGACTAATTTCGATTCATTACATGTAATAGCCGTTGGATTGTCCTATATAACACACTTTGCTAGTGTCATATGATTAGAAAGTCGACTATTTCGTAGTCTTGTATCCAGACGCGAGCATATTCGATTCTTTCAGCGCTTTGGTTAAAATGTTCGATTCATTACATGTAATAGCCGTTGAATAACAACCCTATAACACACTTTGCTGGTGTCATATGATTTAAATGTCGATCCATATCGTGGTCTTGTATCCAGACGCGAGCATATTCGTTACTTTCAGCGCTTTGGTGAAAAAAATCGATTCATTACATGTAATAGCTGTTGAATAACAACCCTATAGCACACTTTGCTGGTGTCATATGATTTAAATGTCGATCCATATCGTGGTCTTGTATCCAGACGCGAGCATATTCGATACTTTCAGCGCTTTGGTGAAAAAAATCGATTCATTACATACAATAGCCGTTTGATTGCCCTATATAACACACTTTGCTGGTGTCATATGATAAGAATGTCGATCCATATCTTAGTCTCATATCCAGACACTAGCATATTCGATACTTTCAGCGCTTTGGTGAAAAAAATCGATTCATTACATGTAATAGCCTTTGGATTGTCCTATATAACACACTTTGCTAGTGTCATATGATAAGAATGTCGATCCATATCTAAGTCTTATATCCAGACACTAGCAAATGCGATACTTTCAGCGCTTTGGTGAAAAAAATCGATTCATTACATGTAATAGCCGTTGGATTGTCCTATATAACACACTTTGCTAGTGTCATATGATAAGAATGTCGATCCATATCGTGGTCTTATATCCAGACACGAGCATATGCGATACTTTCAGCACTTTGGTGACCAATTTCGATTCATTACATGTAATAGCCGTTGAATTGCCATATACAATGTACCACACTTTGCTGGTGTTATGAGATTAGAACTTCGCCTATCTCTTAGTCTTGTATCTGGACGCGAGCATATTCGATACTTTCAGCGCTTTGGTTAAAAAATTCAATTCATTACATGTAATAGCCGTTGAAATGCCCTTTACCACATTTTGCCAGTGTCATGAGATTAGAACTTCGCCTATCTCTTAGTCTTATATCAAGATGTATGCTCCCATTTCAAAGGTGATCATGCATGGCAATGAAAATGGATTTTTGTTTACATAATAAAGCGTTTAAACGGATTACCATACATGCAATACAAATGCGCTGTACCATTGCTTAACCCATTACCAAACAATAATGGCATTTGACCAATTCGTTGCAGACGCCTCTGGAAAACATTGTGGGAAAAGGGGAAATTGCTCGTGACGAGCAATTTCTCCTTGTCCCACAATGTTTTCTGCCCTTTCAGAAGATTATTTTTCAATTTCGTCACATTTTGAAATGTCGTCTGCAAACTCTTTCAATTTGGGACAGTCGAAAGTTTGACGTTTTGTAAAGTGTAAAAGAATCCATGAGCGGGGTTGAGAAGCGTGCGTATAAATAATCCTTTTTTTTTTGTTTTATCTTTTTTAATAATTTTAGACATATGCGTCGTCATAATTTCGATTGGAGACACTATTTAAAAAAAACGCGTCAAACTCTGTGAGATAGCCACATTCAATTCACATTGATTAGCTAAATATATAAGAAAACATACTTGTTTTTTGTTTTGGTAGCCTTCGAAGCTCTCTCAGATAAGAGCTTATTCCTGAAGGAAGCGATTCTGTAATAAAAAACATAAAATATCTTTTTTAAACAGCGGTTTCATTAATTATAGTGTTGTTGATATATCAATAAATAAATAAATCATTATAGCTCTGTGGCTTTTGTAGAATTTGTGGGTTGAAGGAGAGTCAAGTCTTAATACCATTTACTACAATCTTTTATTTATTTCCGATCTGTTAAAACAGTAAGACACCATAAGCCATTGATCTCAAATTAAGGCATGCAATACTTAAAACAATTCTATACTTATATTGTGGGCGACATGGGTGCAGTAGTAGAGGGCCAGGCCCTTGTACCGAGGGTCCCGGGTTCGAATCCCCGTCAGGCGGGGATGAAAACTTCCGGGATTAACCAACAAAACCGGTGCGATTACTGGTTTGGTTTGTTTGATTTTGTTTGTTTGATTTTATTTGTCCACCAATATGATAATAATGTTTACAGAAAATAGAAATAATAAACAACATAAGAAAAGAAAAAAAAATGAAAATGAGAAGAGAAGATACATCAGCGACAATGAACATAATATATGAACATGTAATGCTACTGATGATAGACAAACATGCATATCAGGCAAAGATCCTTCCCAAACTATCATCCCTTTTCGAAGGAATGTAAATTCGACCAATAAGTAGAGGTTTTATTCAAACATTGCCAAAAAAGAAAATCCAGAAACGGCTTAAGGTTTGAATGAGCGACAACATTACATCATGATTTAAATCAGGCCTGTCGACTAGGTTCCGTAATCCTGAGAACAAACTTATAAATCGTTCAGTAGTGCTTAATGTAATGAACATAAAATACAAAGTATTCCCACAAGAGGTATGCAAAATAGTCAAAAGGGATGTTTTTATTTCGATAGAATCTTTGCATTCAAAAATAATATGCAAGCAAATTGAAGATTTGAATACGGTGAACATTGAATACATCTCGCAATCAAAGCGCTAAAATGACTAACATTCTAAAAATAATCACACTGTCACAGCGCTATGAGAAGGCTCCTTAATAACTTGTAGATTGCGGGTAGATTGCCGTGCACTGGTTGCCATGCAGTTGGTGGACTGGTCAAAGGATGTCTAAACCCTTTCCCAAACAATATCGACATTTGACTACTCTGTTGCAGACGACTTTAGAAAACATTGTGGGAAAAGGGAAATTGCTCGAAACGACCAATTTTTCCTTTGCCGCAAGGTTTTCTACTTTATCAGAAGATTACTTACATATTTCATCGCAATTTGAGATGTCGTCTGCAAACTCTTTCAATTTGGGACAGACGAAAATTTGTTGTTTGGGAAAGGGTTAAGGTATGGTCAGTATGGTCAGTAATGTCCAAACAGAGAGATCTTTGTTCGTAATTAAGACCGTTTTTGGATGTACTAGCAGCATCGTCAACCGTATATGAACACGCCTTCAAATGGTCTCATACCTCTTACGGGGTACTTCCGGGTCGTAGTACCCAAAAGTAGTCCAATTTAGAAAGTTTGAGTTTCGACTTCTGGTGCATAGTTTTGCTGGTAAGAGATGAGCTGGTAGAACATTGATGTGTTTCCTGTATAGATTATGGTCCTGCAATGCTCCCAAAGTTTGTTTTGATTGCTTTTTGAAGGACTATTTGTTTGGGATGTATAAACACAAATGCCGGTACCTCGTCTAGATTTGACACTGATTTTCGGACGGTACTAATACACTCTGCTCCGTAGAAAAAAAAATGAGACGATTGAGGTGTTCATTTTATTACAGTTTCTGAGAGTTTAATGGCCAAACCTGATGTTTCTGTATATAGCTAAGCGTTAAAGACACTTTTCTTCACTCAGCAGAGTCTTGAAAATGCCTGATTTAAAATTGATCTCAAAATTAACAGGTGTATGACCAAATGCATCATTCATCATTATTTCGTAAATAAGCCAGGAGACTACCACAAGGCAATGCAAAAGTCCAAATGCAATATATTGTAAAACTGGCACAAACAATAGACAGGTAAAGTATGTCGCCGCAGTTTAACTTCAACTTTTGTTAAGAACTTCATTATCTCTCTTAGTATACAAACAAACGGCCGTCAAGTAAGTGGTACCTTTAACCTATCGGCGCACTCCCGCTCTAAAGCCGGACTCCGTTATCAAAGACAAACCATTGCCATAAAGTTTACAACCTCCAATCACCGTCCGTTTTAACCAATTGACGAACAATAACGACATTTGACCAGTCTGTTGCAGAAGACTCTAAAATATTGTGGGAAAAGGAGAAACTGCTCTTAATGAGCAATTTCTCCTTTTCCCACAATGTTTTCATTCCTATTTGAAGATTAATTTTCGATTACATCATATTTTGGAACGTCGTCTGCAAACTCTTTCAATTTGGGACAGTCGAACATTTGACGTTTGGTAAAGGGTTACGTGGCATGGAAAATGAAGTCAAACTGCAATACTGGCAATTTGCTTTGGGTATACGCTTAAAGCAAAATCATATCTGAACTCATCAGTTTTATCCAATGAAAACACCTCTGAAGTAAATATGGAAGCCGCCATATTGATTATTTCGAGACTTCTTTCAATATAATTTCTTTATTACGTATGGGTAACCGATCAAAGGTAATAATTTGAACTGATGCTCAACACCTCCATATACATTGCACTACTCAACGTCGACGAATATTTGTTATTAGTCGGGAACAATTCACCCGAAATATTGTTACCTTTCACTTATGTACGCGGTGTATTTCTCAGATCGCCAGTTCACCAGTTTGAAATCAAAAGCAAATTATACGGAACAGGGGACTTACTTTAGTTTTTTCAATTAGTTTTGTTAAATATTAAGTATTGGAGACATACAGTTTAACCTTTGTTTTCACATATTACGAACGGAATTAAAAGTTATTTGTGAAGGTAATTTCACAGCAGCTTCGACGTTTTGGCAATCACTGCAATCACAACCTCTCGAAAATTTACCGCTTTACGGCAGTGGTCTTTCTGACGTTGTTTAACTCGGATGATCCAAGCTGTAACTGCGTGACAGCTTGGAGGCGCGCTGCTATAAAAACGCGTCAGCATTCCCCCTCTGTGTGTGAGGGGTCCAATCGGCGTCGAGGAAAAATATGGGCACCAATCAGAAAGAAGGTGGGATTGACCAATAAGATTGCTGATTGCTTCCATTTCCGGTGATTTACCGAAAAAACAAAAACATGAACGATTGTTAACATTTGATCGACGGGAAATATGAATTCGTTTTTAAACCAAAGCAGAGTCATTTGATGAAATCCATTGTCGAAGGAAAAGACACTTTAGATTCAATTTTGATGAAACATCTCTTACATAAAATAGATCAACTCAACATTCATTCGGACTGTTTGTCAACTCCATATCACGATGCTAAAAATGAACATCAACGCCTCCCTGATTAAATTGATAAAAACAAAATCAACATTTTTGGTTTGAAGCGATTTGCTTCGCCACACTTATTTCGAAAACAATCCTTTGTGAATATTTGTGTTAATAAAAGTCTACTCAACTCCTTCTTAGTGCTATTTTAGACTTGAGAACAAATTTGATTATGTCAAATGCCAATTTTAGAAAACACTATACTGTATATAAATTTATATGATGTAAATGTTATTGTGATTGGGTTGTTGTATGACAATTCAAAGGAAAAAACAAAACAAAATTTAATTTTCGGACGTGAATTTTTCACGATGACTGTAAAGGGGTCCTAAAAGAATCCGAATAGAATTACTGTCATCGTGAAAGATATACAGGTACGTCCGAAGTATTTCGGAACCATTTAATGTGTGATACCTTAAGATTTCTAATTTGTGTTGAATGTAAATTTATCATTGGTTCATGTAGATTTCTTTATATACTGAGAGAAACAACCCGGAAATTGTGATACATTTGAATAACGCACCAAGGCCACAAAGAAGCAGACAAAACTAGGCCGTTTGGGTCATCGATTGTCAAGAAGTCTTTCTCAAGTCTATTTCCTTGAATCTAATTCTTAGCTACTTGAAACCGTAATTGTTCACTGAAATGCCATTTTTAATTTTGTTGAGCTTGGATAGCCACTTAAACGTTTTTAATTAAAATTGATTTATTTTCCGCACATATTTCAAGATTTGAAGAGGGACAGGGAAGCTTTTTCTTGGTTTGTTCAATACGAATGTCCTAATAATTTTCCGTCATTACCACAATTCATAAGTGGCAAATTGAAAATTTAAGTAGGTTTAAAAGTGGCGAAACATTCATAACATTTATGAGTACCTACACTTGAATCAGTTGTGATATGGCACCCAAAACGGTCTCAATTTGAACGCGTATATTCTTATGTTCGTATCCATACTTATGAAATGATACATTGGGTTATGGTTGAAGTGAATATTTCGAATTGTTTTTTTTATCTTTTTTTCTAAATGTTTTACTGGTCCAATTAAACAAACAAATAGTTCATTAACCAATGTTATCTATGTCTCTGATTTATTTCTCTCTGGTTATTTTGTCTCTATACATTCATGCATTCTACCCCTGAGGCTAAAACCATATATTAAAGAAATTAAATGTGCTACTTGGACAATCACTTTTCATTGAGATAGGAACGGCCCCAGGACCATATTAAAAAAATGATAAAAAATTAAAAAACCTCAGGTGCAATATTTCATTACAATACATTATATACACAAATTTATTTATACTCATCTTGTTTTCTATAAGTTATGATAAAAATCTATCGATAGATTAATTTATCTCTATACTCTATAAATATATATTTGAAATATATTAATTGTATAATCTAATTGAAAATCTTAAATTCAATTAATTAGTCAAAGTGATTGACAAAAGATCAATCATTGTAAATAATAAACGGTGTAAATGATATATCATGTAAAAGGGTCTATGATGATGATGGATAATGCTTCAACCCATTGTGGGTTTTATGTGTAAAGGGTGTAGAAAAGGGTAGGACTGGACTAGGCTTTGAGATAAAGGTATAGGTGGGCAAAGTGTTGAAAGGGTTGTTCCCAATGTATCAACGATTCTCATTGGTTGAACTTCAATCCGTTTTGGAGCTCTAGGTTAGTCAGAATGATCCAGACGTAGATATTTCACTCTGCTGTCACGCAGTTACAGCTTGGATCATCCGAGTTAGCTCTAGGTTAGCCTGGGGTCCTGGCCCATGCTAACCCGCATTAGTTCGCGGTATACGAACGGGCCAGGACCCCAGGCTAACTCTAGGTCGGCACTTTTCTGGATGAATTCAACCTGAGATGGGCGACAACTGGTGCATTACAAACTTGATGGACTGTACGAGTTTCTCCCGTTCTACACTAAAACTAGTGAAATTGATCGTCTGCTCGCAGTCCAGCAAGCCTGGGATGGAGGTAGGTAGGTCTCGGGACCGGACAACTAATGAAGGTGTCCGATCCAGAGCCGCTTCCACCTCCGCTGTAAATAGAATAAGTATCAGCTTATGTTAAAGACTGGCATGTTATCTATAATTTCCAGTTTAAACACTTTAACCTGTAACATCATCAAAAATAGGAAACATAGTAATCACAACCCCCTTGAGCTTACAATATAATGATTCCACTCCTGTGAACAAGAATCTAACTCGGTAATAAATAAATGAATTAATTAACGATATATTACAAAAGGCCTGGGAATAATTACAACAGGCAAAACTGGCAGTTGCTAGATAGGAGGGTTAAACATGTATTATCTACGCTATAAATCGCGTGTTGCAGTGGGTTAAAATTCTTAAGCCCGCTGCGACACTATATGCTCATTTTAAGGGGGTTTGTTATAGTCCAGATTTCGATAATGAAAAGTGGGGGTTAAAAATTAGGCATTGAAAAATTAAAAATTATTGTACCAATTCGAACCACTGGGAGGAGCACGCTGGTCGTTACATTACTATGCCGCTCGCAACTCATCGAAAAATAGATGTTAAGGTTATCCCTCTCACTTGAAAGCGAAATGGAAATAAATAGAATAAGAACGAAGACCCTCAATATCTTCCGCCCAAATTCAATATGGGTTGTAATAATTTCTCCCATATGAGATGAGTCCGGCCCATTCCGAATGCAGACAAATTCTGGAAACCGAAAAATGGGCCACACCCGTCCGCAGAGGAGGAAAAAACAAAGACTGTATTGAGTGTCCCTCCCACTTAAAAGCGAAATGGAAATAAATCTAACCAGAACGGAGATCTTTAGAATCTTCCACATAAATTCAATATGGGTTTTAATAAATTCTCCCATGTTAGATGAGTCAGGCCCATTTTGAATGCATACAAATTCTGGACACCGCGGAATGGGCCCCACCCGTCCTCATAGGAGGAAAAATCTATGTCGGTATTGCGTTACGGAAGCACAGCGTAGCGTAAACTAATAAACCCAAACCTCCCCCGAAAGAGCCCGGCATTCACTCCATCATATTTAAATGAAGGTTAGGAATCACCGAGTCCAACGGGTTAAGCAAAAATTCGATAATGCAATCGACCCGCGTAGCTCCTAAACAAACATGCATGAGCGCGTGTCGTTATAAATAGTGACTGGCCGCCTAGAGTAAAAGTTGTCTGCCGTCTAGTCGCGCGTATATAGCTGGGCCCGTAAAGCGGGCGAGAAGTGTAATTTCTCCGCTTTGTAGATAGCGCGGGTTTAAAAGTTTGGCCGGCCTATGTAAAAAGTGATTTCTCGCTCTGAGGGCCTAAATTGTGTCTGTCATTTGGCAGTCAAGTTCAAGTTCCAAGTTCCAACATTTATTCTCCGAAGTATAAACATATAGACAGTAAGGGGAAATTGCTAACCAATACAATTGGCAAGGTGCATAGTACATTTCCAATAAACAATTTCATAGCAAATCGGGTTTAAATGCATATTGACAATTATAGTTTTTGATGTCAAATAGAACATCTAAAAGTCAGTTTAACAAAATAAAATCACAAATAGATACAAAATGAAATAGAATAAATAACTTTCATTCGATTCAATGCTGTTAGATTCTAAATAAGTTGGCATTTTTAAGTACATACAAAAAAACCATGAGATGAAATTTAAACGGTGTTGGCCTCATTTGACTACTGAAATTTGCGTAATATCACCGATACAAACATTTTTATGGTTTACAAGTTAGACAGAAGATACACCGGCTTCGATTTCGTTTCTGATCGCCTTAAAATCATTTCTATATACCTTTTGCGGCTAACAAAAACTGGCCTGATACCACCATATCAACAATGGAAGATGACAATACGAACTCGATTTATCTTTTTAAATCCCCCGACGCACAATTTTGCACGTTATTTTGCCCCCTTGTGATATATCGAACATGAACACAGGAGATGGATATATATTTCGAGCGAAAACGCCTGTAAACTACATTAGAAAAAAGTGATGGGTGTACGGCGAATAGGTCTGTGTGTACGAGAGAGTGTACGGCGAATAGGTTAAAAGGTGTATGGCGTTTAGCATTGGTACATGTATTAGTGCATATGATACAAAGCTATTTTTCCTCTTTCAAGTCACCGAGAACTGTTGAAAATGTGTTCTTTTATGTTTGCATAAAGCGTTGTCCCAAATCTTCAGTTAAAAGTCATACAGACTGACCCTTGAATACACCTGTTGTTTCGTGCTTCAGGAATGTTTATTCTTCACGCTGATGATATGGAGGTGTAATATGTCAGCATGTAGGGACTATACACTTTCACTATGTATTCACTAACATAGAGCCCCCCTCAAAGTCACTTTATGATATATTCTCCTTTTCAGTTCATCATGGACAAATCGCTCGACTTTTCGGAGATTGAGATTAACATTCACAGCCAACATGGGTGCGAGCGTTGGTATACGACCCAGGCAAAACTAATTCAACAACACTGTAAAATATTAACAATCATCTAGCCCATCAACGGGTACACCGGCTAAAATTGTCACCACGCCTTCCGTTCATCATAGGACTTGTATTTGACAAGTGTTCAAATGAATATCGGGCAGGCTATGGGATTTTCGCTGCATTTTTAAGCCAGTCATGACCAGTAATATGAACACAAATTTGTTTGATACCATGAGAGTTAAACTGCTCACCAAAGCGTATGGGTCAGTCTTTATTGGTTAAGCATTTGCATGCAAGTTGGCATCTCAATAACAGATAATGATACCCTTACACATGTATTACTACCGAAGAGGATGAATCGAAACTGCATAAATATGAGTAGAGTCACTATGTTAGGATACTGACCAATCTCGACATGTATGGCTTTGTTTAAAAGAAAATAATTTATCCGTTTTGTACGCCGAAAAATTTCCTATAAATTTTGCGTACATCTTTGAATACTAGTAGTCAAGCATATTTGTTTAATTCCTGGTAATATTTACGTAATCTTAAAGGATATGCATCGCGTAATACGTTTGGAACAAAATATATTGTTGAAGGTAGTGTTGAACTGTAGAATAACGGCACATGTTCTTTGATATATATTCTCAGAATATGAGTTATCAGACGTTATTCCTGAAACAATTGCAACTAATTGTATCAAAAGTAGTTAGTGTTGTATGCCCTTGAAACCTTGGTACTGGAGCACGTCTAGGATTCATTCTTTTGTACACACACAAATTGCTATTTAGTTAACGTCCATTTTTTTATGTTTTTTTTTTCTTTCTAATTATGTTGATACGAATACTCAAGAAGTAATGATATCTCAAACAAGAGACAAAATAATTATAATATTTTGTTAATCAGAAATGCACCCAAGTCGTGTACTGAAGTCATGACCCCTTTATTCCTAGACAGACACGTTAGAGCTAATGGCCCTCGGCACTATCATTCACGAACGGCTATGCAACACTTATATCTCTGAACATTGGTGCAACCCACTAGTAATCCTTACAAAATGATAATTAATGTGGTAAATTCCTCTTACGGAAAGTACCTGTCAATTCCTAGAAGAAGTAGGTACATGTAGACTATTAAAATATGCAAATGTGTACTTGAAATACAGCGATGAGATATGATCTTACAGAACAGTTCAACATACTCCTAACTAAAGAAATAGGTAAGCATGTCTTCTGGAATTTATTCAAAAACATTTGATGCAATTTTTATGAAATTCAGACAACAGCGCACGCTGTCAGATTGGAGCACCTCGCATGCTCCTTGCCGTTTGACTTGTATCAAAAAGCAATTGCCTTAAATTTGTAAGGCAAATTTGATTGAGTAAGTAACACAGGATAGTCCCTGTTCTTTTACGTTCGATGAAAGTCATTGAAAGGTACATTTAAAACCTGTTTTCTAAGAAATACATTTGAGCTATTCGCCGTACAGATCATTTCTCCATAAACACTATTAGCCGTACACCACTACAGCTATTCGCCGTACACCACCACAAATGCTTAAATTGTAATAAATGCTTCCATAGTCCACACAGAGTGATACTTTTACAAGGTACAAGGAATTGGGCACCCATAAGCCTTAAATATGCATCTCAGTCGTGTTTGTATGTGTACATTTATCCATAAATAGGATCCAAATGTCAACGAAATTTGCCTTTCCATCGGTACCAGGCATTCATTTTACGTGTCAAATTCAGCGATTTTGCGACAAATGCCCCAATTTTGAACTTAATAACGTGCGTAGATATTCGTCGGTTCATTTAACCTTTCTACAGCAGTCAACTTTCTACTCATTTAGAAAAATAATGACTAAATTCCACACCTGTATCGTTTGTTTAGAGGGTATTCTTCGCTTCGCTTGGTAGCTATTTCCGGTGTCGTTGATATAGGGTGATTTGGGAAAATGACCTTTGGTTATTGAAGAAGGGACAAGCGAGTAAATAATGTGATTCGGTGCCAATTTCATCGAGAGAACTAAGTGGGCATTTGCGGTTTTGGAATAATGTTTCGTCATAACGACCCGTTTCAACTGGCATTCGATGATTAGCAGTTCGGAATTTAAATAATTTCGTTATGAGCCATGCACACCTGAAACAGATCATATTTCAAAGTTACACGTAAACACCCTTCTGCAGTATCTAGCTCTTTCGTTAAAATGACTATCTCATGGATTGAGACCTAAATTTTAAGTTATTTTGAAATAAAATTTCTTCTACGAATAAAACGCTATCAAGGATGTATTAAGTTTCTGAATACTATATTATTGACACACCTTTTATTTCCTTTCATAGCCGTTTAAAGGAGATATGACAAAATTTATGTTGCAAATTTAGTAAACCGTTCAAACGGTTTATTTTGTAAACAAATAGTTATTTCTGTCCTGCTAAATAACTGAAAGATGTAATTTGAATGGATCGACACTCCTATCACGTGATTCTAGAAATGTGCGTTATAGACCTACCCATTACTACATGGACTTAAAAGCCAATTATTCAATCGAAGAACTGAAGGTCCAAATGCTTCTTCCCAAATTATTTGACGAGAGCATATGTTTTCAGCACATTAAAAGACACATGAAAGAAGATGAGTATAATTAAATTACTGAATCAAAAATATGAAATTGTTTTATTATGTTCATAAAAGTCATGAGAATTAATTTATGAACGCATTGAAACCTTATCAAATAGGACTCACCACAATAACGATTCGCCACAAATGATAACGATTCGCCTGTCTGTTCAAAGACCTTAAACAAAGAAATCCTTCAAGTAAAGTGAGCTTGGTGTACCCGGCTAAAATAGTGAAGGATGGTCAAAGTGTGCGCAATAATTTTCCTTACTGGGACGAAATAATGACAGGCCATCGAATTGCTCCAACCAAGGTGAAGGCCAACAACTCAACTCATCAAGTACGTCACGAGCATCCCACTTCTCACGTGCCTTCCGCTAACCCAGTGGTTCACACAGCTCACGTGCACGATCATTGTGTATCCCAACCGGAACATCGAGATGCACATGCTAGTATCAACAATTCGCAGTCACCCAAACGGCTACCTACGAAAACATCGACCGCCATATCATCAAAGGGGTCGCGTCATCACGAATCGAGATCGCCTACCCGACGCATGGCTTACAGAAGACGCGGATGTGCTCCCCTAAGACAGGCATCTGTAAGTGCTGAACCCTATCCCGAAATAAGGCGCCCATGGGACACAAATACACAAACACAAACTAATCAAATGTTAGATACCGAACCTATCAACGATGCTTAGGACAGACCGGGAAATGCAACTGAACTGAACAGTACAGACAGTGTGTTGAATTTGACTGACTTGAAAATGTGCTCTTTAAATGTTTGTGGCTTAAAACACAGTTTAAACTATCCTGACTTCATTGATTTCGTCAAATGGTTCGATATAATATGTCTATTTGAAACAAAAACAGATTCGACTGACATTGTTGATATTGATGGATATGTACTTTTACCAAAACACAAAGCTCAGAACTACACCCGTAAATCAGGGGGTATTGGCGTATATGTGCGCCAAAGTTTGTTTAAGTTTGTTCAAACAATTGATTCAAATCATGACTATGTTCTTTGGTTGACAATCGATAGATCATATACAAAACTTAGCGAGAACTTGTTTCTTGGGGCAGTGTATTAAACCGCCCGATTGTTCACGCTTTTTTAATGATGATGAAATGAGTACTTTCGAGCACGAATTAATGACTTATGCAAGTACCTACAAGCACTTCTTACTCATGGGTGATATGAATGCACGAACGTCCAGTATTTCTGATTATGTAGAATTTGACCCATTTTTAAACGACGCGTTTTATATTTACGATGATTCGGATGCCTCTCAATACAGTGAATTACTTTTACGCCAGTCGTCGATCCCTTTAGAAAGAGCAAACAAAGACTCGTCTACCAACACACACGGTTCTCTTATTATTGACCTCTGTCGTAACAATAATTTGTTTATTCTTAATGGCCGATGTGGATCAGATGGCAATATTGGTAATTTTACTTTCCGAGACACATCAACAATCGATTATGCAATTGCTTCGCATTACGTCTTTGCACTCATTAAAACATTTGATGTCTGCGAAACCGACCCATTGTTTTCGGATGGGCATTCTGCACTGGACCTTAAATTAGTGATGCAATCATGTTCAAACAATGATGAATTCGACAGTGCACCGATTGATAATCTCGCCTCGAACAAACCAAAATGGACTCAAGGTTCAGCATCCACATTCTTAAATAATATCGACAACAACCATGTTTTATCCATAAACTCATTAATGTGCAATTCACCTCACTCAATGAATACAGTCAACACTATTACTAAAGAAATACAGTCTCTCTTTGAAATGATCATAAAACAAATACAAATAAAATCAATTTAAAGCATGCAGGTAAACAATATAAACGAACAATGAATTTTTATATCAACGAATATAAGTTTAAAAACGCTGAGAAGTTGAGAAAACTAAATTCTAAAAACCAGAAACAGTATTGGAACTTCTTAAAAAATATCAAGCCCAAAAGCCACGAAACGACAGTTCCTACAATAGATGAGTTTCTCACACATTTTAAAACTATAAATTGCAATGAAACGGATGAAGTCGATGATTTTTTTTATAAATAGAGAAACATTCAACAACGACAGTCTTGATGCTCCAATAACGGATGCAGAAATAGATAGTTGTATTAAAAATCTTATTAACGCAAAGGCATCAAGCCCTTCTGATAACATAATTAATGAATATATAAAATCAACTAAAACTATTATGTTACAAATTTATAAAAATATGTTTAATATTATTTTGGAATATGGGTTTATTCCCGATTCTTGGTCCAAGGGTTTTATTATCCCAATATATAAAAACAAAGGAGACCCATCTAATCCGAGTAATTATAGACCTATAACAATTTTAAGTTGTCTTGGTAAACTGTTCACTGCTGTAATAAACAAAGATTAACTAATTTTCTAGAAACAAATAACGTTATTTCTGAAAACCAAGCAGGTTTTCGAAAACATTACAGTTGTTCTGATCATATTTTTACACTTTATTCATTAATTGAGATTTTAAAGAAACAAAAGAAAAAGCTATACTGTGCATATATAGATTTTACTCAAGCCTTCGACAAGGTTTGGCGAATAGGGCTTTGGCAAAAACTCCTGAATGTTGTAGATGACAAGGTATTCAAAATAATTTATAATATGTACCAAAATATCAAGTCATGTGTTAAACACAATGGGTCTATATCAGATCTCAGATATTGGAGTAAGACAAGGCGAAAATCTTTCACCCGTTTTATTCTCCTTATATCTTAATGACCTTCAATCATATTTGGAAGATTCTGGAGTTATCGGTGTTAAACTAGTAAATCCTCATGATGCATCTTGCTGGCTTAAACTCTTAGCTTTACTTTACGCCGATGACACTATTATTGTATCAGATAATGCCCTGGGGCCCGTTTTACTAAACAACTTACGGAAAATGATTGCGTAAGTCATAATTGATTAACATGGATAACGTTTTGTTCATGTTTTCCTGCATGTTCACATGTACTTTTTCTTTTTTGTTTTTGTAGAGAAATGGTTCTTCAAAATGTTTCTTCCAAACAATTCACTCCTGTCGATATTTATTACATATATTTATATCCCCTTTAAGTTAGGTTTTATTCTTTTTTTTCTATCTTTTATAGAAAGATCATTTCATAGAAGTAAAGTTTACAGTGTCTAGTCATACGATTATTCTAGAATAACATCAAGTATATATTAGTTGACGATATTTACATTTATGCACACAAACAAGTATAAGGTAAAGTGTTTGCAATCATCAAAACCCCTACATGTGAAGTGTTCAACCAATCTGTTTTGGCAAACGCGTTCCGTCAGCCACTGTGTGAGAGAAAAGTTCATAATATGATCTCGAACAATCTTTTATCCCGTTTTGGATATTAAAGGCGTTTTTTTTCGCGAGAATACGTTAAATCAACGTAGAATTTGACAGTTTAATTATTTATATGAGGATACCTCGTCGAAAAGGAAATGTAAGATCGCGTAGTTTGATCCACGACATAACCATGACAAGACAAAGGTACAAATTAAAAGGGTTTATTCATAAACGAGAAAGATTTGAAAGTCGAAATAAAATGTAGTTGAAATAATGCTATATCTTTATTGTTGTCTGATATATAATCAAACGCCTTTTTTTGAAGCGTAATGAATTCGGGAAGAGTGAATTTATCTTATTATATTCCTATCAGTGAACTACAGGGATTCCTCAGTGTATTCATTTTCAATTTTGTCACATTAAATATCGTCACTAGTGATGATATCAAAAAGTCATATCATTACTAGTGATGATATCAGTTTTGACGGAACTACTTTTTTACCATATTTCCTTGCATTAAAGTCCTGGCTGGACTTTTGCTCACGGCACTTAAATGCTTGAATTCTCAAATGTATCCATACGCGTGAATAACGTCTTGGGACGCGTAAATGACGTCATTGGCGTTATTAACTGATCTTCTCCTCCCATTTTATATTCAATTTGGCGTTTATGGAGATATTTTTGCAAATAGATTTTTTAGTGGAATAAAATGAATAGAATAATCAACGCCATTCGATTGATATCAAAAATGTGTCATTTGAACGGGGTTGTTATCATGTAGAAAAAACTCGTTCTTCGGACTCGTTTTTTTTTAAACCTGATAACATCCCATTCTCGTGACATATTTTTGATATCAATCGAAAAGAGTTGATTATCCTCTATCCAGTATGCACTGTCTATATGCAGTAGATCTCGCGATGTCACGCTTTTGGTGTGAAATACATGTGAATTCGCTGTATACGCACTTTAAAGAACTTAAAATTTCTAACTGGTTCCAATGACCTTTTCACAATGCATAACATATAACTGTACAGCTGTACAAATAGGTTTTGAATGCCATATTTCCCTCATATCTGTGAACAAGCACCTTTAATTTGTTGCCAACCAATTTAACTTCATTGTTTACATTCGAGTTACATCTAACATAGCAAGGATTGCTCAGATTAACTAGTGGCCATGACCTGGTTAGAAAAATGACATGAAACACGTAAAAAAAATAGTGACATTTATCAAATATTAATAACATGGACATTCAAAATGGAAAATATCTTGGGTTTTAGTGGTTCCCAACGTTTCTATATATTATAGTATTCACTCTTTTAAAAGCATCATGAGACTATGTTATAGTCTTATATTTTTAAAAGGTACATTAAAGTACTTTTAAGTTAACTAACAATTATTCTATAACTTTCACAATGTCAGTGTAAATGAGCACAAGTATGGTTTTAATGGTTATATTATTGAACAAAATAAGATTTTCAAGTTGCATGTAATGTTTTATTATACAAACGCTTATTGAATTATGGATAATTGACTCTTCAACAGTTAAATGCCGTTGATAATTGCGGTCCGGGCTGGAACGACTACGACGATGCTTTACGTGCGAAAAGTTTGGCACACTTTGATATTACGCGATGTCCCGAACCGTTTTGAAAAGGCAATGTAAAGACACGAATACGCCTTTGTGAGTTTGAAATAAAATCTATATCAGGTACACCGTACACCCAACGCAAAACCTCTATACGTACCTAAATTTTGAAACATACTTAATTCACAACAATGATTTAATTGGCTTCTTTTGTATTATTACTTATATGCCTGGGCGAGTCCGTTCAAATCCACGTACGCTTTTTTGAAAATACATCGGGTGATATTCTTTACTTAAAACATTCAAAGAAAGGCAGTGACTTCAAATAAGCACAGTTTGTAGTTATATTTGATCGGAGAAAAGGGTTTGACGTCATAAAAGTTTAGTCATCTAAAATCTAGCGATTCATCTTAAACTGTGCAGGTTGATAACTGCATACTGTCAGATTGCATGCATCATCTTAAAAACAACTGAATCTCATTGATCAATATGTTAATTAAACAGTTTAAAGATATTTTAATAAACACGTTGAAAGTCACTAGCAAGTGTAGAATTGAAGGGGATGTGACTTAAAGTTACAGGTCAAAATGGATCTAAAGACTCCCATAAAAGAGCCATCTTCAGTGAATTTATATATGCCATGGTATCTTCCTTTAGAATTTGTGTCCTTCGTTCAATGAGACGAACGTTTACCAAACGTATAGAGCTGGTACCACGTTAAAAAGCTATCCTATGGAGTGATATTGTACCAGCTAAAAACATTCACGAACGTTCACTTAACTCAACGGTTAATATTTCGAAATAACCAAAATCACGTGACCACGTTCGTGGCGACTTTTGATTCGATAATGACAAAAATCAATCTTAGACATAGTTACGTGACGCGTTCTTATCAGAGACAGTCGTTACTAGGATCACAACATTTCCTGTTCGACCGTCTACCTTAACACGTCAAAATAGTTCTACTCATGAATCTGGATTGATTGCTATTCTTGAAGAGACATTTTATTACAAAGATTGAAAGTGCGAAAGCTAATCTGAGAGACTTAGTGATAATTATCTTCGATATTGAAGTTTGACCTCGGAGTGAAGGGCGTTTCCCATTAACAAGTAAGTTAATATACGTTTGAATTAGAGTGATTTAGAAGTTTGGAAAATATTGAATCATTAACCTTAAAATTATTGTGGCAAATGGAAGATTTGACTCTTAATGTGCACACACAATCTATGTAATTGGCAATCGAGAAAATTATTTAGAACACCGAACGCTTGTTAAAATTGTTTGCATCAGAGAATACACCAGGGCCCAGTTGTTCAAACGCTTGTTAAAGTTAACAGTTTGTTAAATACCCTAACAAACTGTTAAATTTAACAAGCGGATTGAATCTTGTTGTTCGAACTTAACAACCGGATTTAACAGACGTTTGACATAGGAACTGTCTGTTAACTTTAATGGAGGTCTAGAGGTCAATTCAACTTTAACATAGGAATCCAATATGGCCGCATTGTTAGTAATAAAGTCACTTTTCAAGTATTGTTGGGGTTTTTGTTTACAAATGAAAAAGAAAAGAAAAAAATTGATAACAATAACACTTCTTATAGATATACATTTTTATCAAAAACGAATAATATTCGAGCAAGCGTTTATCAATACGTTGATTTACTACATTCAATAGAAAAAAAGAAAAAAAAACTTTGAAAGGAACAAATGGTATTTCTATAAATACTATTTCTTTTGCGTTAAAAGCATCGTATTGGTAGTTGCCACTGACTACTTGAATGGTGGCACCGTTGCTATTATTTAATACGATTTTAACAAAATTACAGCCCAATTCTATAGCAATGCATTGTACAAATGCCTCCTCCTTTACGCTAAAATGTTCACTTAATGAGTGAAATGACTGAAAACAAGGTTATAATAAAGTCTGATTAAAATGGCTGCTTTTCAATATTTCGGTCCAAGATTCAATCGGATTATCCTTAAACACCAAGAATCGCCGAACGACCATGTTACAGAAACTCGAAAATACCATGGAAAAGCACCTCCACGCTCTACTGACGAACAAATGTGGATAATTTTGTTGATATAACCCGATACCATACACATAACTAGACTTGTCAATGCGCCGTGACACAGTACAACACACCAACTTGTACTGATGAATTATAAGATATTTACACGGCCGTTTTATGATAATGCCACGTTATATCGAGGGTTCAGTGCAAGACTATAGTAAGTGCTTCATAATCATGAAGTACTTACTATCATCATATTGTTCTGAACCCTCGATATGCGTCTGTCTAAAATTTCTGTTCTAATGGAACCGTGTGGTTCTGAAAATGTGACTAGTTTAACACAATCGAATTCACGGATGTTGCTACTATACAAGAACAAGTTGACAAAACATAGTTTGAAAGCTGTTTTTCGCCGTTTTTAGTAATTTCTCTACATTTCTCATTTCCATGGATCCCAAAAAGCCCACGTCTTTTCTACCTTGAGTTCTCTGTCAGGTCTTAACACTATCCCAATACCAAGTCTACTGTGCGTAATGTCTTTTACATTGGAAATGATCTAGTCTGGATTCGAATACGAAACCTTCACACAGAAGGCGAACACTATAGGGTACTTAGGGTTTGGAAGATACAACAGGGTCGATTCATAACAAGACACCCCCTCCAACAGGCTTTTGTTGTTAGCCAATACAGAACATTATAGTAACTTCATGAACATTGGGGCATCTCATCATTGCATTAATAGCCTTGTTTATATTACAAAATCATTAACTACAATCATGTCTTTAGCAAGAACCTTGAGATAAAAAATGAAAGAGGTGACTAACACATCAAAAAAGATCAAAAGTTTTATTCAATTTTAGGCTTACATTCCCTTTATGCTGCATACACCATTATATCAAACTTTGATTCTGATTATTGGCCTTGCATATGACTTGTACATTTTTTTACAATCGGTGGAAGATGAAATACATGTAGTTGGAATTGTTGCAGTAACAATAACTTGTAAAAGGAAAATGTGTTCATAGAACAATATTCTAAAAAGACCTTTATTACTGTAAATAAACAAATGTATTTTTGGCAAGATTCACATAGCAAAATATCTCATATACCCACAAGATCTACTACAAAGCTGCAATTTAGTACAAGTGATAAGTATATCAAGAAAGGACTGGGCTTAAACAACCCTTTGTTTGGGAATTCTTACAACTTAGAGATCTTTTAGCCTTATTTCCTTTTGTTTTCACATTTTGTAAATATTAAAATTCAAAAGTATCAACTTGCAAAAAAGTGTGTTATATTTTTTCATATAACTTAAATGAAAAATCTGACAATGCATGATTACATTGAAGGAAAGATGATTACATTGATGGAAAATCCAATTTAGACAAAAGAAGATGTGTGTAAATGAAACTGTAGTATATGATCTATGTATCTATAAGTATTCGATACAGAATAAACCCCTAACAGGGATACTGCATAATGACTTAAGTGGAATACCTGCTCTGAAATGCAATATCTAAATTTGAACCAATTTAAGAACTAACAGGGAATGGAATAAGCATATCCCTGTTATAAAATGTTTAATGTTTGAAACACTAAGCAGTTTCATCTTTACTTTATTTACATCTGCAAGTTTTTATTCATTACATATCAAAGATCAATTTATTGATAGTATAATTGATGTGAATTTCTTGAAATTAAGTCAAACAATCAAGATAAAAACACAAATAATAGATTTTTCCCCTTCATGCTGCATCTTTGATTTGTGGTAATACTTTCTCTTCTCTGATAGTAGTCCTCTGTCAAGTTTGATGAAAATATCTGAAATATAAGAAATTGAAAAGCTTATTGAGTATTATCATGACATCAAGTTTGTATTGCAGCTATTTTCCAGTGACACGTGTAGCAAACAAACAGGATTAAGACCTCTATAAAAGAGACAAAGGATATCTCCCAATTCCAGCATAAATAATGTATACATTAAACACTTGTAATAAATGGAAATTATGCTCATTATGTGCAAATCATCTTCAAGTCACAATGATTAAAAGAAATACCTGCACTTGCTACCAATAGCTAGAAACAAATGTATTATCATAGTATTTTGATATAGATATCAATTAATATGTGTGAAGAAATCATTCCTAAATGTAACAGTATACCTAAGTTATTAAACAAAATTTCTTCTTCTTTAAATCTTTGACATGTTAGTAAAATTCCACTCTCAGCACCACACCATATGCCTGTTTCTTTAAGTAAATTAATTCCATAGTTTACTCAGCGGTCACTACACAATAAACTACATAATATACACAAATTCATGTTGGATTATGAACCACATGTATGAAAACATTAGTCTTCAAGACTCTTCATTGCTTATATCATAAATAGATGAAAGCTATGTCAGTGGTCCCTGTATGATAAACTTGTACATGACAGAGTGGTCATATAAACAAAACTGTCAAAAATGTTTTTCAGCATTGCTTGAATAATGAATGGTAAAGGGATTTGTTATCAATTAGAATAGATACTTTACCTGATGTGTTTTACTGTTGGTACTACACTGTAAGTGTAAACTCCATACCATATCAACTGGAACTCATCAAACGAATTGGCCACTTGTCTGAAAGATAAGAATAATAATGCAATATCATAATTCATGTCAGTTTTGTCTTAAGTCTATATGATAACACCATTTTCATAGCCTAATCACCTATATTTAAGGTCAACCGAAACTTGCTTCAAATCGAATGAAATGTGAAGCATGTTAATAGAAGTTTTTGACAGGATGAAAGTGAAAAATTAACAATCCTTTCGGTTGGTCAGCCTTCAGTACACACTTTTGACAACCCTTTGACATTTCATACTCATAGAAGTACGTACATGATTGGGTTCGAATCAAGTTTTATCAATTGTCAACCACATTCATGTAGATAAGCGTAGTTGCCTTTATTAATTTGATCAAAAATTAAATCTCAACAACTAAAGAAGGTTTAACATACCAAATTTTGTAGTTACATCGGCATTTGAGTCATAAAATGCGTTCACAACACAACTGTCACTTTCCGACTTTACACACCGCATTATCAAAGACCAATCAATAGACATAACTGCATGGTTACGACTGATTAATAATAACAAAATAAGATGGAATTCCTCATTCCATGAATGATGTATAGTAAATGCCATATTTCAGAGATATTACATCATTGTAAACATACCTTTTTGTCAGATTCGTGTTGAGACCCTCCTTCTCCATAGACAACATCCCGTTATCCAACAATGAGGGGTCCCTTCTTTTGACATCTAGAAATGCTTCTGATCGATTTATTATAACATTTCACCGCTTCAAAATCTCCGAAATACCCTGGCAACAGCTCTTACTCAATATATTGCAGTTTTTTATTCCAAAGCCTCAACTGTTTTTGGATTGGCGGCCATGACACTTGCAAATTTATCAACTTACATGAGACTTAACAGGCTTGTTAAAATCTTAACAAGCCGTCAGTTAACAAAGGTTTTAAATTGGTTTGAGCAACGCTTAATTAACAGGCTGTTAAGTGACAGACTGTTAGGGATTTTAATCATCCGTTAGTTTAACAGATGATTAGATTTAACAACCGTTTGAACAACTGGGCCGTTTGACAAAATAGGGATTTTATCAGATCAAGAACATTCTTATTCTCATTCTAGAATAAGGAAACTCTGTTTTCGAAGGACGTCTTTTCAAAGTCGTTTGCATTAAAGAAAATCGATAATGTAAACGATTTTTTTTATTCTGTTGTGAAACTGCTATTGTTTTGTCGTTTTGTAAATTCTACGCTTCACTATTACCGTCTGTTAATATGCCGCTTTAATATCTTTTGAATTCAAACGAATAAGATAAATTGTAAATGGTATAAATGGTATAAAAGTTTGAGAGGGCTTTGACGTGTCCTGCCAAAGAACATCATGAGAAAGCCTATTCCGACAGTGTAGACAAGGTTATAGTCAATAAAGCAGTGTTATTTCTATGTATTAATTGTTACATTGTTTAATTTTATGTATGTACATTATAGTGAATCTCCGACCGATATTGTTTTTGTCTTATCCTTGAAACTTATAATTTATCCGATAGCTGGCTCGACACTCTGTGGGTCTGATGCTATGCTTTGTCAAATGGCAATTTTCATCAATCATGGACTATTCACTCTACATTATTTTTTAAATGTTATAACCAATCACTTAACGTCTGTCTTTTGCCATCAGCTTATTTTTCCATCTGTCAGTCCGTTTGTCCGACCGTCTGTCGTTAATACTTTTTTCAATACGGGTTCAATGAACACAATATTGACTTAGGCTTTATCAAAGTTATTGAGAGGGTCAAAAGGCAAATCACTCACTTAGTAACAACAAAAAACCACTCTAGTTGACATTTCTTTTTCAGTCTTCAACAAAGTTCGTTATGCAGTTGTTAGTAAAAGGGGTCAATATTTGGATTAGCAAGTCAACTTTGAGTAAAATATTGTAACCTCTCTTATAGCTGCAGTTTTTTCTAACATGCAACAAAGTTTATTAGAATGTGTGTTTTTCGGGCTCGGCTTCGGCTCACGGATACTATTCCTAAGCCTTGCCCGATAAAACTTTCCGATTCACGACACCAACCGTCTATTCTATATATTTCTGCGATGCGACTGTTTGAATCCAATTTTTACCAAATGTGGTCATAATGATTGCCTTGAAAACATAAATCATGAGTTAGATACAGGTAAACATCGCTGGGTCAAATACCATCAAAATACTATCATCTCTCCACAATTTACATTCAATCTTCATCTAAGTTCTTCAGAATAATCGTCTTCAATTATGTGTTCGGGGGGGGGGGGGCTAAAATCAAATCATGTGGTGGTCGCACTCAAAAGCAATGTTATATGGTCAATTATTCTTGAAACTCTAGCAGCAAGAGGTTTATTTAAGTCGTAAATTTTCCTCATAAAAATTGTCTTCAAAGTTGTTTGGTCAAGTCAAAGCATGAGGTAATGCACTTAGAAATAATTTTATTCGGTCAAATGTTGTTAAAGTTGTCTTGTAACTCTAGCCGCACGAGTTTTAAATGCATACTAGCCCATGAAAAACTAAAAAAAACTGGGTAACATGAGTTATAAATAATGATAGAATATGTTGAAATATAGCGAAAGACCACAGGATCATGACAATATAATGCCTACTCTATTTATAATCTTTTTTTTAATGTAATTTTCACAAATTTGGTGCCCACCAATTTAACTTCATTGTTTACATTCGAGTAACATCTAAAATAGCAAGGAGCGCTCGAATTAATGAGTGGCGAACACCTGGTTATAAAAATTACGTGAAATACATAAAAATGCTGTCATTTATCCAATATCAACAACGTGAACATTCAAGATGGAGAATTTCTTGCGTTTTATTGGTTCCCACCATTTCTCGGCTGACCTTGTTTTATCGCTAATTGTGAACAAACCTTATCGTATTCACACCATTAAATGCATCATGTGAATGTGTTACAGTCTCAATTCCTCTCTAAAAAGGAAAAGTATTTCTAAGTTAATTTTCCATTGTTCTAGGACTTTCACAATTTAAGTGTAAATGAGCGAAAGTATGGCTTAATCAAATCTTCATCAAAATTTTTCATTATAAACCCCACCAATTTAACTTCATTGTTTACATTCGAGTAACATCTAAAATAGCAAGGAGCGCTCGAATTAATGAGTGGCGAACACCTGGTTATAAAAATTACGTGAAATACATAAAAATGCTGTCATTTATCCAATATCAACAACGTGAACATTCAAGATGGAGAATTTCTTGCATTTTATTGGTTCCCACCATTTCTCGGCTGACCTTGTTTTATCGCTAATTGTGAACAAACCTTATCGTATTCACACCATTAAATGCATCATGTGAATGTGTTACAGTCTCAATCCCTCTCTAAAAAGGAAAAGTATTTCTAAGTTAATTTTCCATTGTTCTAGGACTTTCACAATTTAAGTGTAAATGAGCGAAAGTATGGCTTAATCAAATCTTCATCAAAAGTTTCCATTATAAACCCCACCAATTTAACTTCATTGTTTACATTCGAGTAACATCTAAAATAGCAAGGAACGCTCGAATTAATGAGTGGCGAACACCTGGTTATAAAAATTACGTGAAATACATAAAAATGCTGTCATTTATCCAATATCAACAACGTGAACATTCAAGATGGAGAATTTCTTGCATTTTATTGGTTCCCACCATTTCTCGGATGACCTTGTTTTATCGCTAATTGTAAACAAACCTTATCGTATTCACACCATTAAATGCATCATGTGAATGTGTTACAGTCTCAATCCCTCTCTTAAAGGGAAAAGTATTTCAAAGTCAATTTTCCATTGTTCTAGGACTTTCACAATTTAAGTGTAAATGAGCGAAAGTATGGCTTAATCAAATCTTCATCAAAATTTTTCATTATAAACCCCACCAATTTAACTTCATTGTTTACATTCGAGTAACATCTAAAATAGCAAGGAGCGCTCGAATTAATGAGTGGCGAACACCTGGTTATAAAAATTACGTGAAATACATAAAAATGCTGTCATTTATCCAATATCAACAACGTGAACATTCAAGATGGAGAATTTCTTGCATTTTATTGGTTCCCACCATTTCTCGGATGACCTTGTTTTATCGCTAATTGTGAACAAACCTTATCGTATTCACACCATTAAATGCATCATGTGAATGTGTTACAGTCTCAATTCCTCTCTAAAAGGGGAAAGTATTTCTAAATTAATTTTCCATTGTTCTAGGACTTTCACAATTTAAGTGTAAATGAGCGAAAGTATGGCTTAATCAAATCTTCATCAAAAGTTTTCATTATAAACCCCACCAATTTAACTTCATTGTTTACATTCGAGTAACATCTAAAATAGCAAGGAAGGCTCGAATTAATGAGTGGCGAACACCTGGTTATAAAAATTACGTGAAATACATAAAAATGCTGTCATTTATCCAATATCAACAACATGAACATTCAAGATGGAGAATTTCTTGCATTTTATTGGTTCCCACCATTTCTCGGATGACCTTGTTTTATCGCTAATTGTAAACAAACCTTATCGTATTCACACCATTAAATGCATCATGTGAATGTGTTACAGTCTCAATCCCTCTCTTAAAGGGAAAAGTATTTCAAAGTCAATTTTCCATTGTTCTAGGACTTTCACAATTTAAGTGTAAATGAGCGAAAGTATGGCTTAATCAAATCTTCATCAAAATTTTTCATTATAAACCCCACCAATTTAACTTCATTGTTTACATTCGAGTAACATCTAAAATAGCAAGGAGCGCTCGAATTAATGAGTGGCGATCACTTGGTTATAACAATTACGTTAAATACATAAAAATGCTGTCATTTATCCAATATCAACAACGTGAACATTAAATATGGAGAATTTCTTGCATTTTATTGGTTCCCACCATTTCTCGGATGACCTTGTTTCATCGCTAATTGTGAACAAACCTTATCGTATTCACACCATTAAATGCATCATGTGAATGTGTTAGTCTCAATTCCTCTCTAAAAGGGAAAAGTATTTCTAAGTCAATTTTCCATTGTTCTAGGACTTTCACAATTTAAGTGTAAATGAGCGAAAGTATGGCTTAATCAACTCTTCATCAAAGGTTTTCATTTTAAACGACTAAAATTGAGTGGTGAAATCAAAGCGTGGGATGAATGCACCTAAAAAAATGTTATAAAGTATTTTTTTAAACTCTAGAGGCCAGAGTTTGATAAAATCTAAAATGTTTTCTCCAAGTATGAATAGGTTCATTAAAGCAAATAATGCCTTTCCAAATTGAGTATCAATTGTGTGATACAGACAGTTTCTTACTAACAATTATATATCATAGTACGTATTAGATCTCATGCCTACAAAGTAGGAAACACAAGCGACGAAATTGTTACAAAATCAGGTTTTCAATGTCAAACAGCTTCCCTTATTACTACTTTTGAGAAATGTAGAAACAAATCTAATCTTAGCAAAAAGTAACCTTAGGTTAAGTGACACTTGGCTCCATTGGAGTGAGTAGATCAATAATAGGTACTTATATATCAAAGATTAAAGACAACTATCACTAAATAAAGGCTTAATGAAGAAACATAAAAAAATCTATTTTTAGCCAGAGTAACCTTTAACTTGGGCAAGGTACTTTTGATCCCATCAAAGTGAAGTGGTCAATCATTGGTACCTACATACCAAATGTGGAAGACATTAGTCAAGAAATAAGGGCCCTATGAAGAAATGAAGAAATATTCTATTTTGAGCAAAAGTGACCTTGACCTTGAACCATCAGAATAACCGTTCCATATAAGTCTGGGCACTTTGTGACAATCATTATGTGAAAGTTTAATAAAAATCCGTTTATAATGCACTCGGAATGATTTGCTAAATTCAATTTATTATGAGCAACAATAACCTTGACCAAAGTGACATTTCACCCTATCAAAATAAAGAAGTCAATCAGAGGTACCAACATACCAAATATTGAAGACATAGGTCATAAATAGAGGCCCTATGAAGAAATGTAGAATAATGTATTTTAGCCAAAGAGACATTGACCCCTCCAATAATACCGCTCGATAAGCGTCAGGGCACTTGGAGTCAATCATTATGTAAACATTTCATAAAACATCTGTTGAAGAATGAGGGAGGAGTTGTCCTCCGAAGGGTTTCCCAAATTCAATGTATATTTAGCAACAGTGACCATGAGCTTGACCGAATTTGTAATACTGAATATATGCGCGGGAGCACTTTGTGGATATCATTTTGTGAAAGTTTCATCGAAATCGGTTGAGAAATGTAGGAGATGTTGAGCTCAAAAGAAATTGTTCACATCTATTTAAGGATGTGCGGTCTGGACTCGGATCTTTCGCGGTTGTCCTTTTTTGAAGGGGTTTAACACAGTGACATCATTCTTTTAGTGTTTAATGGATTTCCGGGATTCATCAGTTAAAGACTGATCAATGTTTTTCTTGTTTTACCATAATGAGTTGAAGCTTATCGGCGTCTACCTCATTATGTTCAGGCTGATTAGTGTTCACCCCATTGTGTCCAGACTGATCAGTGTTCACCTCATTGTGTTCAGGCTGATCAGTGTTCACTTCATTGTGTTCAGACTGAACCGTGTTAACCTCAATATGTTCATGCTGATTTACATTATAACCTTATTATGTTCAGGCTGATCTGTGTTCAACTCGTTATGTTCAGGCTGATCCACTTTCTCTTATTTGTTTTCATGCTGCTCTGTGTTAACCTCATTAGGTTCAGGCTGATCTGTGTTAACCTTATTATGTCTTAGAGCTTTTTCTGTTATCTATAACTCAATAAATTAAAAATCAAAGCATTTAAATTATTGACTACATAGTAAAGAAATATGGCGCATTGCTACATGGATATATTCCCTTGTTTGGTTGTTTATGTAATGGACCGTTCCGCGACTTTTCAAATACTCGACGGCGCCTAGTTACTGTTGCTATGCTTCACAAGCTACGTCCAATATGACGGCGTCAGTCTACGATACGGCTATCGAATTGCTTGAATTTAATTTCTCAAGACATCCGTGTTCGATATATATCTGTCATGACAACATTACCGATTTCATCTTTAATGTTGCTATTAACTACTTATCCCAAACTTACATTTACAAAACTGATTAAAAAAGATTCTTAGATACATGAAATTAGAGTCAGTGCGAGATGCCGGAAAAAACTGCGAGAGAGTGACAAATCACACTGTTTGATCCTTGTTATCATTTCGTTCATACTGATCCTTGTTTTCCTTACTTTGTTCAGGTTGATCCTTGTTCTTTCATTTCGTTCATACTGATCCTTGTTCTCCTTATTCTATTCAGGCTGACCCGTGTTCTTCTTATTTTGTTCAGGCTGATCCGTGTTCTCATTTCGTTCAGGCTGATCTGTGTTCTCCATATTTTGTTCAGGCTGATCCGTGTTCTCCTCATTTCGTTCAGATTGATCTGTGTTCTCCTTATTTTATTCAGGCTGACCCGAGTTCTTTTTATTTTGTTCAGGCTGATCCGTGTTCTCTTTTCGTTCAGATTGATCTGTGTTCTCCTTATTTTGCTTAGTATGATCCGTGTTCTCCTCATTTCGGTCAGGCTGATATGTGTTCTTCTTATTTTGTTCAGGCTGATCCATGTTCTCCTTATTTCATTCAGGCTTGTCCTTGTTCTCCTTATTTCGTTCAGGCTTATCCTTATTTTCCTTATTTCGTTCAAGCTGATCCGTGTTCTCCTTATTTCGTTCAGGCTTATCTGTGTTCTCCTTATTTTGTTCAGGCTGATCCATGTTCTCCTTATTTCATTCAGGCTGATCCTTGTTCTCCTTAATTCGTTCAGGCTGATCCTTATTTTCCTTTTTTCGTTCAGGCTGATCCTTGTTTTCCTTATTTCGTTCAGGCTGATATGTGTTCTCCTTATTTTGTACAGGCTGATCTGTGTTCACTTTATTTTGTTCAGGTTGATCCATGTTCTCCTTATTTTGTTCAGGCTGATCCATGTTCTCCTTTATTTCCTTCAGGCTGATCCCTGTTCAACTTATTTCATACAGGCTGATCTGTGTTCACTTCATTTTGTTCAGGTTGAATCATGTCCTTCTTATTTTGTTCAGGCTGATCCTTGTTCTCCTTATTTCGTTCTAATTTCCTTCAGGCTGATTTGTGTTTTCCTCATTTCGTTCAGGCTGATCTGTGTTCTTCTTATTTCATTCAGGCTGATCCTTGTTCTACTGATTTCATTCAGGTTGATCCCTGTTCACCTTATTTCGTACAGGCCGATCTGTGTTCGCTTTATTTTGTTCAAGTTGATCCATGTTCTCCTTTTTTCGTTCAGGCTGATCCATGTTTTCCTCATTTCGTCCAGGCTGATCTGTGTTCTCCTTATTTTGTTCAGGCTGATCCGCATTCCGCTTATTTCATTCAGGTTGATCCCTGTTTCCCTTATTTCGTACAGGCTGATCTGTGTTCGCTTTATTTTGTTCAGGTTGATCTGTGTTCGCTTTATTTTGTTCAGGTTGATCCATGTTCCTCTTATTGTGTTCAGGCTGATCTGTGTTCACTTTTTGTTGTTCAGGTTGATCCGTGTTCTCCTTATTTCCTTCAGGCTTATCCATGTTAGGCTTATCCATGTTCTCCTTATTTCCTTCAGGCTTATCCATGTTCTCCTTATTTTGTTCAGGCTGATCCGTGTTCTCCTAATATCATTCAGGCTGGTCTGTGTTTTCTTTATTCGTTCAGGCTAATATGTGTTCTCCTTATTACGTTCAGGCTGATCCATGTTTTACTGATTTTGTGCAGGCTGATCTGTGTTCTCCTTATTTCCTTCAGGCTTATCCATGTTCTCCTTATTTTGTTCAGGCTGATCCGTGTTCTCCTAATATCATTCAGGCTGGTCTGTGTTTTCCTTATTCGTTCAGGCTAATATGTGTTCTCCTTATTACGTTCAGTCTGATCCATGTTTTACTGATTTTGTGCAGGCTGATCTGTGTTCTCCTTATTTTGTTCAGGCTGATCTGTGTTTTTCTTATATTGTTCAGGCTGGTCTGTGTTCTCCTAATATCATTCAGGCTGGTCTGTGTTTTCCTTATTCGTTCAGGCTAATATGTGTTCTCCTTATTACGTTCAGGCTGATCCATGTTTTACTGATTTTGTGCAGGCTGATCTGTGTTCTCCTTATTTTGTTCAGACTGATCTGTGTTTTTCTTATATTGTTCAGGCTGGTCTGTGTTCTCCTTTTTGTTTAGGTTGATCATTGTTTTCGTTATTTCATTAAGGCTTATCTGTGTTCTCCTTATTTTGTTCTGGCTGATCCCTGTTCTCCTTATTTTGTTCCGGTTGATTCTTGTTTTCCTTATTTTGTTCAGGCTGATCCATGTTCTCCTTATATCATTCAGTCTGATGTGTGTTTACCTTATTCGTTCAGGCTGATCTGTGCTCTCCTTATTCTGTTCAGGCTGATCTGTGTTTTTCTTATATTGTTCAGGCTGATCCTTGTCCTCCTTGTTTTGTTCATGCTGATCCATGTTCTCCATTTATCATTCAGGCTGATCTGTGTTTTCCTTATTCGTTCTGGCTGATCTGTGTTCTCCTTATTTTGTTCAGGCTGATCTGTGGGTTTTTTATATTGTTCAGACTGATCCATGCTAATACGTGTTCCCGTGTGTGTGTGTATAAATGCTGATCTGTGTTGCCCACTGTGTAAAGGCTGGTTTTTGTTCTTCGCGATACATACAGGCTGATCCGTGTTTTCCTTATTCTGATCAGGCTGGTACATGCTTATTTTGTTCAGCTTTTCTGTTCATGGACAGATTGGGCATTCTTTGTTTGTTAATGTATTGTGTCAATGTCACACTTCAGTTAAATCGTTTATTTTCAATGCATCAAAATTTGTTAGGCAAAAATGGTACTACCCGTTAACAGGTGCGGCACCACAAATATAATTCGTATGACGTCATTAAAAGAATGACGTAATTTGTCTCGAGAGCGTTTACTAGAAAGTCAGTCAGTGCAGGCTAGACGGTACTACACGGAAAGCGAATTTTCATTTATGAAAGTACTTGGTGTCATCGGACAGAGTGGGTTAAAAAGGATGCTTTATAATATACTTACACGGTATCTGTTTATTAGTTGTGAATAAGTAATGATTTAAGAGAGACTGTTTATATGCATCAATATCTGTTTAGATCTTAAACATCCGTTCTGAATGTAGCTCTATATAGATTTTAGTAATATAAAAATCTACTGTATATATCTAATTATGTTTGTAATCCGATCTCAATATGAAATCTCGTGTTCGTGATTTTAACATTCACACACTTGTATCTTATACAATATACAATAACATAGATCTAAATGTATTAGTAACTTATGTATTGGTTCAGCTTCTTTGTTGTGCTTACTTGGTCGTGACCGACATGAATCTTTTATGGTCGACATACTTGTAATAGTATCATTTATATAAGGGAAAGTTTTTGGGCGAAGTTCACCTTTACAGATCATTTATGACGATATGAAATTGTTTAAAGACTAGAGAGTTTTACCTCGTCTAGGGGCACACAATTGAATTATCAGAACATGACTTTGTTGTACATTGTCAGTGTATATTTATATCGTTTTATGTTTTTCAGTCGAAATAAATGAGAAAGGCATTGGATCTGTGAGAGAATCATTGAAGTCCAGCTCTATTGAATCAGGTAAGAAATCCAACTCAGTATATTTTGCTTTTATTGTTTTTGCAATATATCTTATCATTAATGAAAAGCTTTAAAAGGATATGAGCAGTCTGAGAAGGAATCACTTTATATGAGGAATGGTAAGAAATAGGATAAAAGAATAAACAAATTGTACATATGTGTACATGATACCCGGCCATTTATACACACATGTACTACATGCGTGTATTGGATCAGGCTTTAACGTTACCGACTGAATATCAAGTGCAAAATCGCACAGTTTTATAACCGTTTAAGCATGTCTAACCTTGATATGATAAACGGTTCAAGTATTTGTGATATTTAAAGAATTGAGCCTCGATCAACATGAAATATTTAACATAACATTAATAATGACATTCTACTTAAGTCGTATAAAAAGGGCTTATTCAAATTTGGATATTCACCAATTTAACACACAACCCGCACACTTAGAAAGCAGCCAGGAGCTTGGAAAGAATATTTTGTTTGTGTTTAATTACTAGGAGTAAAGAAAGGTACATTGACTTTTGTTCTATATCTAATACGTTGTTGAAAACAGGGTTAAACTGTAACAGACTCAAAAGCATATTGCAAACTTAACTCAATCCTATGAAGAGAATAACATAATGTATTTGGATGATTAGGAAACCCACAATTTACTACATTAAAAAGTATATCGGCCCTGTTATGATTCCTGATGGAGAAATGTTATTCTCTTTATTTCAGCCATCAACTACCACGGTTTTGAAGTAACAGAGACACTGTGATTATTCTTCCAGACGAAGGTATACATTAAGGTATACATGTATTTTCTTCTTACCAATTTGTCAGAGCAGATATTTGAAAACAGATGAGATATGTAAAAGTTTAGTTACAGGTCACCCTGACTTTTGAAGAATCTTACCAGTGTGAAACAGTGGTTATTCTTGCAAACTAACTCTTAAATAAGGTATATTTCTTGAACACATTTTAAACAAATTGGTAAGAAAATCAGAAGGTTTCATGTAAAAGTGTATTTACAGATCAGTCTTCTAATCATGTCGCCACTATCAGGGCTTTTTTCTGCTTCAATTGGGAAGAGACATTTTATCGGTATATATTGCTGAATTGGGAAGCCTAAAAGCTGGTATGATTTTGAGTTTTTGGGAAAACTGAATGATTTTAAAGAAATTTCAAATTACAAAAGTACCTTTTATGGGAGTCTGTTATATAACGCAAAAGGCCCTGGCAATAAAGTATCGATGAGTCAATCTTACATGTTGCGATGAGAATTCATAAATATAATACGTGAATAATTTTATCAAACAGGAGCAACCTATACACTAGTGTCATGTTACAGGAAACTTGTTGAAACGGGGTTTAAACCCATACACAATTGTAAATGCTGATTCGAAAGGCCATTTGTCTGAATTTGAAATGGTTTTGGTCTTCCATGTTTAATTTGTATGGTATATGACATCTTTCGTTATTGTATTTTTCTCTTAACATGTCTTTTCATTCTTTTTTTAATGTTTCAGTAGATTGAAAGATGGCTGAAGGAAGAAACCTCCTGGATGTATCCGGCGTGTCTTCCAAACAAAGACGGGAATTACAGTTCGATGACATCTTTGAAGAAACAATTAATACAGAGACAATAGAACAGCAAGAACAAGACAATAGCCTGGCGTTTTGTGATAGGTGTTTTATTACGGATCTCACCAAAGTAATTGCACTGTATATGTGTGTTGTATGTGAGGAATATTTTTGTGCGGCGTGTTTTAACTTGCATTTTGAGCGTAATAATTCACACACGGTTATTCGTGTTAAGAGTGAGAATGAGGAGAATGATGGATTCGATGACTTTATGAGTGTTGTGGAGAACGAGAGTGAGAAAGACAGAAATGAAAGTTTACGAAAGACGAACGTTGGTGTGTGTGACTATGTGGACACAAAACATGGATTGGATGAGGATAAGGATTGTAGTGTAGATGGATTAACTGGATACGCGAATAAATGGTGGGTAGTCTGTGATTTTCGTTGTATAAAAGTCTTTAGTTTAGGGTCTAACGTGCTACAGCGTTATATAAGGCTTGGGTCTGAACCTAGGGATGTTACGGAAATAATAGTCGAAAATAAAACGACTGAACAGGACTCAGCGTCCTGCAGTGAGATTACTATTTCCGGAACAGACAATAAACCGGATAGAAAACATTTGTTGGCAGTCACGTTACCAGATGAACGTCTTATATTGATTATAGATTTGGGTAAAAACCCGGCCGTTATACACAGTAAAATCAAAACGGAGAAAAAATGTTTAAGTATAGATTTTTATGACGGCAATCTTTATACCGTCTGTAAGGAACCTTCTCTCAATTCTGTATCTATAATGTCTGTAGAAGGAGTCACCTTAAAAACATTCCAGACTGATATCCCCTCTCCTTCCTTAACTGTTCTAAACGGGAATATTTACATGACAGATTTCTTGAACGAAAGAGTCGTTTGTTACAATGATGAGGGGCGAGTTCTGCACGAAATTACTATTGCCGGGTCATTGCCTCTCGGTATTTGTGTTGACCGGAGTGAAGATAAAGTTTATGTTATTTCAGTCGGGCACAACAATGTGTACGAACTGAAGTCTGATCTGAGTCAATATAAACAAGTCTTAGATCAAACAACACGTTATATGGTTAGACCCGACGCGATGTGTTTCTACAGTGATAAACTGTTCGTCAGCCAGTCGTTTAGGTCTCATGTTACTGTGGTCCGACTTCTGTAACCTCACCCTTCCATCCCCCTCTAGTATATTAACATCATATAACCTTACATCATTGATCACACATCATGTCGACAGTCATTACATGTTAATAATTAATACAGATTCATGATCGCTTTCAAGCTTTTATTAATTATGTGTCGTAAACGTTCTTCTTTTAAGTTCTCAAAATCTATCTCCGTTTTGACATGATTGTTTAATGTCCTTTTCAACATTTTATAAATAGCTTCTCGGGGCAAATCATCTGATATAAACATCATTGCTTATAATTTTTACTACTATTGAATTTATCTAAAGGCATACATTTCAAAATATATAATCAATATTCAAAACGTGACTGCAATTCGATATCATGCTGGCTGGCCATGTCGAATACAAGTGTATTTTATCCGGTAAACAATGTTACAACAGTGTTTCTCATATTGCTCACCATAAATTGCTTTTGCTGTCCTTTTAGAGTAACTGCAGACTACCCGTCCATTTATGATTTGATTATTCTACTTTACTCCCCAGATATTGTAACTATTTTATGCCTTGGTAGTTACAACTTCTAGGTATGATATATAACAACTTTTGATAATTCATGTTTTGTGTACATGTGTGTCAGAGAGACAGGATGTTTTTATTTGTGAGTGCGTGTGGGTGTGTGGTATAGGGTGTTGATGTCCAATTGTGTGTACATAGCTTATTTACAGTTCTCCGCCATAAGTATTCGTAAAAATCAAATGGCGTACATGTCAGAATCGGGTAAGGGTTTAAGATAGCCATTCAATGTTAAAATCTAGTACACTGACGTCATATTGTAAACATGATTACGTCACTGGGCCATAATTATGACGTCATTCGCCACCCGGGGAATTCTGTAGTTCTAGTTTGAGTTCGATTTTTTCGCAAACCCATTTGAAAAGATTCACGATCGATTTAAACATTTTATCAATTATGAAGCGTAAACATTCTTGTTCTTTTAAGTCAATATGCATACAATTTATTCTCTATAATCAATGAATATGATACGTGACTGCAGATCGATATCATGCTGGCTGGCTATGTCGAGGACCAAATTGTTATCTATCCGGTTAACACTGTCACGCCAGCGTTACTGTTTATTGCTCACCATAAATTGCTATTGCGTGCTGTTCTAGAATAATAGCAGACTACTTGTCAATTTATTGTTTAATCTTCATACTTTAATGCTCAGAACTTTTAACAAGTTTCTATCTTTGTAATTTTATCACAACCTTTGAAAATTCATGTTTTCTGTATGCGTGCCAGAGAGACGGGGCGAATACATGTGTGTATACATTATGTTAAAGTGTGTCCGTGTTTGATTATGTTTGAGTGTGGTAAGGCTTTTATGGGAGATTTCATTATACGTTTAATATTGATTGTAACCAATGAAATAAACAAATGAAATAAACGCAATTAAACAGTAATGTTTGCCTCTTTCGTACACCCTTATTCACAACAATGGCTCCAAACACCATTCATTATTTTTGACATAGAAAAAAGTGACCAAAACCACGACAGCGTACTATTGCATAAAATAAAATCTAGTGTCGAAAAAGTGTCGATCTGGATACGTTTCTGCAATCTGCAGTTCTATCCAAGTTTGTACTTTTTCCTATCATGAATATCTTTAATATGTTGGTACTTGTTTGTCCTTTGAAGATAGAAATCATGATGAGCGTGGTTGACAAACGTACAGCAACATTTCCGTAAAGTGTTTGAACATATCCTCAACGAAGATGAAAACATGACCAGTATACTTAACGAGTCCCTTGTGTTTTACCCTCAGAAAGACGAATTGTCCGAATATATTCTCGTCAAAATAGGAAGCATGTCCAGTTTATGTACCCAATTATGTCCATATCACATCCATTTGTTTACACTAAAGTCTTATTCTTCAAACATCAATTGTGAAACAAGTTCTTTCATCTCAGTTTAATCGCTCTGGATTCTGCTTCCTGAAAACATAACCAGTACTCGCTTCAAAGGTGGACGAATGAAAGGTCGCAAGACGGACCTCGCAACTCACGGGTTTCAAACCAACAACCCTGGTCCCGAGACCGATACTCTTCCACTGGACCACTATACTTTAATCCATTAGATGATATAACAATCTCTCCCTTGAGTCAAGACTCGGCAATATTTATCTTGGCTAGATCGAATGAACCATTCGAAAACCTACAAAGACACAGTTTTTTCCCTCGGTGGTCGAAAACCTTGACATTGCTTTTAGGCAGTCCGAGATTATTTATACAATGTGTGTATAAACTTACTAAACGCAGTCTAGGATTGATATGTATGTAATATCAATATTATATCTCCGTTAGGAGTAAAGTGTCAGTGTTGGTCACGAATAGGGCATTTTATACATAAACGACATTCCTAACTGGTCTCTATACGTTTATTCCCTTCACGTACAAACAGTGGGAAGCCGCTCACGTATATTATCCCAATGAGGCGGAAAACGTCAGTTTTCGTCATGAATAGGACTTCATGACGTCACACATGTGTTTAATCCCTTTGAGGCGTAAAGTGCCAGAGTAAGTCATTAATAGGAGCTTTTACCCTATATACGAAATTCCTAACTGGTGTCTGTATGTTTATTCCCTAGACTAATAACATATGAGAGTTATCTGAAAGCTGCTCACGTACTAAATCCCCATAAGGCGGAAAGAGTCAGTGCTTGCCATGGAAATGATGATTTACTCTGTATATACGACATTCCTTACTGATCTCTTTATGTTTATTCCCTTCACTAATGACATATGAGAGTTATCTGAAGGCTGCTCAAGTATTAAATCCCCATAAGGCGGAAAGTGTCAGAGTTGGTCATGAAACGGACGATCCTAGTCTATATCGTGTCTTCTTTCCTCACAATGATTATCCAAACTTGGTCAATATCACAAATACCATCACACAACGCCTCGCACAGACACCCGTACTGACAGACAGACAAACTCAAAACTCTCATTCTTACATATTCCTGTTAGGTAAGGACTAAACTAAAATCAAATATAAATATTGTAACAAAACAAACCCTTTGTGTCTGTAGAAAGCGTCTCAAACTTCAACGGAAAATTTAGAAAATTAAACGAAACTTACCTGGAAGTTGAAGTTTGATTTTAATTTTACAAGACGACGATGATATGAGGAGATGAAATGAGATGTAGCTCGCGCATGCGCAGTCAGTCTTCGTAGCTTTGTCATGATTGATGTAAGCAGTATACTAATGTGCTGAATTGACGACCAATCTTCATGCTGGGTGGGAGGGAGGCATTTCATCTCCTCATATCATCGTCGTCTTGTAAAATTAAAATCAAACTTCAACTTCCAGGTAAGTTTCGTTTAATTTTCTAAATTTTACGACGACAACGATTTCTATTCGTCCCTGAAATGAGACTTTAAAGCACAATCATGGCAACTGTACAACTAACCACATACTCCTAAATCCTTAGAACAGCCTCAGCCATAGTGTTCCCACTCATCACTTTCTTGTCATAGAACTTCGCAAAAGTACTGTGATTTGACCATCCAGCTGTCTGCATTATCTCTGATATTGGCACCCCTAGTAAATTAGCCTTAGATGTGCTTGCTGCTCGTACACTATGAGCTGTGAACATGTCTGTATTGATGCCTGCACGCAACATCACTACCTTAATCCATCTCGACACTGTATCACGAGAAATTGCTTTATGCGGTTTTACATAACTAATTAACAGTTTATCTGTACTCTGCCTGAGCACTTTTGTACGCTTTATATATTCCTTTAAGACCGTATATACACAAAGTCTCCTATCTGGAGGATACGCTTTCAAATGAAATTGAGAATAATTATGACCCGGTCTGCTTTGTTTTAACAAACCTTCAAAACGTAAAATAAACTCAGAACGATGCTTTTCTAATCCTGATAAACATAACAAATTTAAAGTTTGTGATCTTGCTGCATTCACAAGTGCCATCAACATAGTCAGCTTCAAAGTAAGATTTTTTAAGCTTAAAGTTCGTACTGGAGATTGAGTTTGTAAGTACTGTAGTACAATATCAACATTCCAAACGGAATCTGGTTTACCAGCAGGTGTCCGCAAATTATACACACCCCTCATAAATCTCACCACAATAGGATGCGTTCCAGCAGAGAAATGTCCTAAAGTGATTCCTAATGACGAAAGGGCAGCCCTCATAATATTAAGGGAACTATAACCCAATCCTTTATGATAGTGTTCCGTTAGAAAGTCGATAACATTATTTATAGAAACACAAAGGGGATCGATTTCCCTTTTACGGCAGTATGAAAACCATTTTTTAATATGAACTTGATATTCCCGTTTAGTTGATGATCTCCAGCTTGCCATGATGATTTTTGTAGATTTTTTCGAAAAACCTCCGCTTCTGAAAGAATCCCCGACACTTTGCATGCCACCAGTAGCAATTGCTGATGTAATGGATGTTTCTGACCTGTGTGTCGAAGAGTCAGTATGTCTCCCACCGGGGGAAGAATCAGAGGCTTCTCTACTAAGCAGGACATCACAATTGGCCACCATGTTTGCATTACCCACAGGGGAACTATCATTATCGTCTGGCACCTGTCCGATCGCACTTTCTGAATGCAGCGTCCCACCAAACTGAAAGGAGAAAATATGTAAGACAATTCAAATTTTCCCCAGTCTACACTAAATGCGTCAATTAGTTCTGCTTCTGGATCTGGTTTCCACGCACAAAAAAGTCTGACTTTTTTATTAAGTCTAGAAGCAAACAAATCAATTGAAGGAGTCCCAAATTGATTACAAATACTGTTAAAAACAACTTGATTCAATTCCCACTCTACATGGTCTTTGAAGTGCCGCGAAGGTTCATCTGCAACATTATCTTTTCCTGAAATATGGGAACAAATAACCCAAACATTGTGTTCTAAGCACCATTGCCAAATTCTTTGACTAATATTGTCACAATCAGCTGATTTTATGCCACCAAAGTTATTGATATAACTAACAGCAGTTGTTGAATCTATCAGAATTTTTACATATTTTCCTACAACATGAGATTCAAAAGCTTGCAAAGCAAATAAACAGCCAAAGTCTCCAAAGCATTGATATGATAATTCTGCTCTTCTAATTTCCATCTTCCACCGATTTTAATTCCATTCATAACAGCTCCCCAACCACTTTTGCTGCTGTCGGTGGTCAAGCACACTTCGGGGTTGTCCCGTCTAATCTTTCTAACCTGATGGTGCACATGATCACACCACCATAGTAATTGCAACCTCATTTCATCAGAAATGAGCATATCAGCATCAAAGTTGCCTTTACTACATTGAAGAGCTTGTATTTTGCCCTTTTCCAGTGCTCTATAGTGTAGCTTCCCCAACTCAACAGCAGAAAAAGCAGAAACTAGGAGCCCTATAACTTGTGCCACTTTCCTTATGGAGACCTTCTTACATTTACTTAACTCAAAACATTCTGATTTTATTCTATCTTTTTTCTCATCAGGGAGAAAAACTATCATTTCTCTGGAGTCAATAATATTTCCCAAAAAAGTTATTTGTTGTGTAGGCTTTAATACACTCTTTTCATAGTTTAACAAAAAACCTAACCTAAGCAACAGTTGCATTGTAGCTTGTGTTGTAATTTCACACTCTGAGCTGGTATCACCACCCAGCAAACTATCATCTATGAACCCTGTAGCAATGTGTCCCTCATTATGAAGTTTGGCATATACAGGTTTCATAAGTTTGGTAAATAGCCTAGGTCCCGGTCCGATCCCATTTGGCATACAACAAAACTGAAATAATTTTCCCCGCCAAGAAAAACGAAACAACACTTGCTGTTCCTCAGCTATGGGTATAGAATAGTATGCATTGCGTATGTCAATTGAACAAAAATACATGTTCTTGGTAACTATGTTCAACGCAGTTTCAAAGTGGTCCATTTTAAAATGATGATATGGTATGTGTTCATTCAGTTTCTTCAAATTTAATATCATTCTGAATTCATTATTTTTCTTTGGTCGCAGAAATATAGGCGACAAAAATTGCTGAGGATGGCATTTAACAGGAATAATTACTTTTTCAGTTAATAATTTCTTAACCTCAACATCAATTACATCGGATTCTTTTTTATTGAATTTACCCTGTGAGAATGATGTTTGCTGGGGCCAAATGTCCCCTATGAATTCGAAATGACAGTGTTCTACAATGTCTAAAATATTCCTATCCTTGGTAATTTGTTCCCATTCTGAGGAAAAATATTTCAAACGTCCCCCTTCAAAAAAGTGTTTACTTACAGTTTCTATTGTCTGTAATTTCCTCTCGCACCTCCGCGGCGATTCAAGTTTTTTGAATCATAACTGGATCCAACCCTTGGCTCATACATAGTCCTAGGTCTAAACCCACGACCCCTTGACATAGATCTACCTCGGCTGTATGGAAGTCTGCCTCGACCATGGCCTCGGGCTCCCTGTTGGATTTTTGGCCCATCCTAACGGAATCCTCAAGTTCTCTCGCAGTTTTTGACAAATCGTCCCCAAATAATTCGGAGGTGAAAACAACACTAGGGTTGCACAAGTGACTATACTCACTTTTAAGTTCAGGTTTAATTATGTCCCTCCTAGTGAGACAGATTTGTCTGTTACAATGTCCAAATAGAGACAGCGCATCTTTGCATTGGTCAATAATTTTCCCTAAATCGATCTCTTTTTCCCTCGCAGGGACCTCCAATTCCGCTAAGCGATTTAATGCTTTAGTTATCAAGATGGATCCCTTGATTAAAGACGATTCAGTGTTCTGCATTTTCTTGTCCAGAAACTTGACACTCTGGGAACACAAATCCCATACAATTTTATTACACTTCACAGTAACCAGTGAATCACAGTTTTTCGGGCGAGGAATATTGTCTTCCTTTACCAATTCCCCATGCTGTCTCTCCTCTAAGCCATTTCGGAAAAGTACATTGACATTTTCCGCAAGTGTTGGTTCAATGTCCGAGTCCACAATCTCGTTTCCCTTAAAACGTTTTGCCATATCAGCAAACCTGGAATTAGCATCCAGATTTGCACGCTTAGGGGATGAAGGACCATAAGCCAACTCCCCTTCCCCGAAATCGTCATAATAGTCAAGTTCTTCCTCATAATAGGCATCATAGTCGCTACTTTTTGCCTGCGTCTCCTCGACCTGACGAACACGGCTAATTATCCCATCGACTTTGCCATCGTACTCCGCCTGTCGTTTCTGAATATCTTGAAGACATTTAAGGATAAGAGAGTCATTATCCTCTGCGGAACTAGTCTTTTTAGGCTCTTTGCCCTTCGCAGGGTTTCTTTTAGAAGCCCCTTTAGCCGAAGAATCGTCGGCTTTCTGAGTTTGGTCCGCCATTACGAAGGTCGCGAAAACCGATGACAATCGTAATAACCACTAAGTCACTAAAAATCCTGAAGTACCAACACACTCAAGATCAGAATAAATACACCGATGGCCACAAGGACACCTCGGATGAATTTTATATATGATTAAATCCGATAAACATTGAGAATTTTCTTCTTGAAAAAAACGTCCAACTTTGAGAAAGACCGCGAAGCAAGCTCCTGACTGCGCATGTGCGAGCTACATCTCATTTCAGGGACGAATAGAAATCGTTGTCGTCGTAAAATTGCCAATTTTCTCCCTTCTATAAACGCAAGTGAGCTGACTGCTATACTGCTCAATACACACAGACGGAGATATACATCTGCGCCATATTCCATTCCCATGTAGACAATGTATTAAACGAACGATACCTGCAAGTTCTTATTTAAAATTATTTCTGCTTTTCTCACAGTACAATTTCAAACTTTGTCAAAATCCCGAAATTCACAACCTTTCTCCTCGAACGGACACCTACACGGACAGATGGACATATGTATGTCTTTTTTCTTATTTCGTTGTATTTATATGAGGTTCAACCATAATCTTATAGAAACATTTTACAAGAACAACCTCACTGCTCATCTAAAGATATAATCAAAAATGCACAAAATACGCTTTTCTTCAACTTGTATTTTACCAAGGTTCGATCCCGGAAACAAGCCATTGCTCACAAACCGAGGGTCAAACCAACAACTTTCTGGAATAGTATGTACCCACGACATGTACATACAACATACATCAAGATCGGACACCAGTCCCATCCGATGCGATTTCTGCTGTATCGTCATATTCATTTACGGCCTATTTCCCGTTCATTTCCCACCCATGTTTGAACCCCGAACGGCGCTTAGCTAATGCTCGTATCAAAAATGTGTCTTTTTTTTCTCAAATTTCGTTTTATTTTTACGGTTTTGTTTTTTCGTTGATTCTTAGACTAGAATACTGTCTACCAGAATATAAAAAAAAAGATCCTATATTTCTTTTATTTTCTTAATGTTTTCAGTAACCGTTTTCAAAATTGATGTTTTAAGCAGTTTCATTAGCTAATAACTTTTTCTAAAACAAAGACTTTCAATTATTAATGCCATCTTTATTTCTACAAAGTTTCGTGGGAATCGCAGAAAAAAATTCCAACTGGAAGTACCTTCGCTGCTTATGACCAAAATGACACTTTGACTCCGATTTTCTTCAAATTCTCAGCAATTATAGAGGAAAATAAGTCAAACATCATGGCAAAAGCAGAAATTGCATATCTCGAAACATTGAAAAAATATTCCGACATATTTCCGAATCTAAGGGACATGTTCTCCGTCGAAGGGACTTTTTCTCCAATCTGAGGGACATATTCCCCATTCGAAGGGACATTTTCCCCAATCTGAAGGACATATTCCCCATTCGAAGGGACATATTCCCAGTTTTCAGGGGCATATCCCCCATTTGCAGGGACATATTCCCCATCTCAGGGACCAATTCCAAGTTTTCAGGGGCATATTGCCCAATCTCAGGGACATATTCCCCATGCTCAGGGACATATTCCTCATCTCAGAGACATATTCCCCAATCTCAGGGACATCTTCCCCATTCTCAGGGACATATTCCCCAATCTCAGGAACATATTCCCCATGCTCAGAGACATATTCCCCATGCTCAGGGACATATTCCCAAATCTCAGGGACATATTCCACATCTCTGGGACATATTCGCCGTCGTAGGGACATATTCCCCTATCTCAGGGACGTATTCCCCGTCGTAGGAACATATTCCCCAATCTCAGGGACATCTTCCCCATTCTCAGGGACGTAGTCCCTATTCTCAGGGACATATTCCCCATGCGCAGGGACATATTCCCAAATCTCAGTGACATATTCCCCATGCTCAGTGACATATTCCCCATGCTCAGGGACATATTCCCCAATCTCAGTGACATGTTCCCCATTCTCAGGGACATATTCCCCATGCTCAGGGACATATTTCCCATGCTCAGAGACATATTCTCCATGCTCAGGGACATATTCCCCATGCTCAGGGACATACTCCCCATGCTCAGGGACATATTCCCCATGCTCAGGGACATATTTCCCAATCTCAGGGACATATTCCCCATTCTCAGGGACATATTCCACATGCTCAGGGACATATTCCCCATGCTCAGGGACATTTTCCCCAATCGCAGGGAAATATTCCCCATGCTCAGGGACATATTCCCCATGCTCAGGGACAAATTCCACATACTCAGGTACATATTCCACATCTCAGGGACCTTTTCCCCATGCTCACGGACATATTCCCCATACTCAGGGACATATTCCCAAATCTCAGGTACATCTTGCCCGTCGTAGGAACATATTCCCCAATGTCAGGGACATATTCCCCATTCTCATGGACATATTCCCCGTCGTAGGGACATATTCCCCATTCTCAGGGACATATTCCCATGCTCAGGGACATATTCCCCAATCTCAGTGACTTAGTCCCCATGCTCAGAGGCATACTCCCCATGCTCAAGGACATATTCTCCATGCTCAAGGACATATTCTCCATGCTCAGGGACATATTCTCCATGCTCAGGGACATATTTCCCATGCTCAGGGACATATTCCCCATGCTCAGTGACATATTCCTTATGCTCAGGGACATATTCCCCATGCTCAGGAACATATTCTCCATGCTCAGAGACATATTCTCCATGCTCAGGGACATATTCCCCATGCTCAGGGACATATTCCTCATTCGCAAGGACATATTCTCCAATCTCAGGGACATATTCCCCAATCTCAGGGATGTACCCCATTCTCAGGGACATAATCCCCATTCTCAGGGACATATTCCTCATTTGCATGGACATATTCCCCATTCGCAGGGACATATTCCCCATTCTCAGGGACATATTCCCCATTCGCAGGAACATATTCCCCATCTTAGGGACATTTTTCCATCTCAGAGACATATTCCCCATTCTCAGGGACATATTACACATCTAAGACACATATTCCCCATCCTCAGGGACATATTCCCCATTCACAGGAACATATTACGCATCTCAGGGACATTTTCCCCATCTCAGGGACATTTTTCCCATCTCGGGGACATATTCCTCGTTGCAGGAACCTTTTCCCCTTTCGCAGGGACATATTCCCCATTCGCAGGGACATATGCCACATGCTCATGGACATATTCCTCATGCTCATGGACATATTCCTCATGCTCAGGGACATTTTCCCCAATCGCAGGGAAATATTCCCCATGCTCAGGGACATATTCCCCATGCTCAGGGACATATTCCACATACTCAGGGACATTTTCCCCATCTCAGGGACATTTTTCCCATCTCGGGGACATATTCCTCGTTGCAGGAACCTTTTCCCCTTTCGCAGGGACATATTCCCCATTCGCAGGGACATATTCCACATGCTCATGGACATATTCCTCATGCTCATGGACATATTCCTCATGCTCAGGGACATTTTCCCCAATCGCAGGGAAATATTCCCCATGCTCAGGGACATATTCCCCATGCTCAGGGACATATTCCACATACTCAGGGACATATTCCACATCTCAGTGACCTATTCCCCATGCTCAGGGACATATTCCCGATACTCAGGGACATATTCCCAAATTTCAGGTACATATTCCACATCTCTGGGACATATTCCCCGTCGTAGGAACATATTCCCCAATCTCAGGGACATATTCCCCATTCTCATGGACATATTCCCCGTCGTAAGGACATATTCCCCATTCTCAGGGACATATTCCCCATGCTCAGGGTCATATTTTCCAATCTCAGTGCCATAGTCTCCATGCTCAGGGACATATTCCCAATGCTCAGGGACATATTCTCCATGCTCAAGGACATATTCTCCATGCTCAGGGACATATTCTCCATGATCAGGGACATATTCCCCATGCTCAGGGACATATTCCCCATGCTCAGTGACATATTCCCCATGCTCAGGGACATATTCCCCATGCTCAGGGACATATTCTCCATGCTCAGGGACATATTCTCCATGCTCAGGGACATATTCCCCATGCTCAGGGACATATTCCTCAATCGCAAGGACATATTCTCCAATCTCAGGGACATATTCCCAAATCTCAGGGATATATTCCCCATTCTCAGGGACATATTCCCCATTCTCAGGGACATATTCCTCATTTGCAGGGACATATTCCCCATTCGCAGGGACATATTCCCCATTCTCAGGGACATATTCCCCATTCATAGGAACATATTCCCCATCTTAGGGACATTTTTCCCATCTCACAGACATATTCCCAATCTCAGGGACATATTACACATCTAAGACACATATTCCCCATGCTCAGGGACATATTCTCCATTCGCAGGAACATATATCCCATCTCAGGGACATTTTTCCCATCTCAGGGACATATTCCCCATTCTCAGGGACATATTCCCCATTCTCAGGGACATATTCCCCGTTGCAGGAACCTTTTCCCCTTTCTCAGGGACATATTTCCCAATCTCAGGGACATATTCCTGATTTTCAAAGACATATTCCCCATCTCAGGGACACATTCTCCATCTTAGGGACATATTCCCCATTCTCAGGGACATATTCCCCATGCTCAGGGATGAATACAAAATACACAATGTAGTTATAAATAATACAAACTAATATCATAAAATGAAAATGATGAAATTGGAGAATTGATAATACTATTCCAAATTACATATGTAGCCAAAATAACAATCCCAATTATGCAACAAAGTCATTTGATGAAACGATCGGTAGACGGAACGGCCGTGTTTATATGCATTGGTATTCAAAACGAAGCTTTACACATATGTCGGTACAGCACAGGGCTTGCGTGTAGTATATCGTATAGTACATCACTGTGCTTGCATTCACAGGGTTCTCAGTTTGAATATGAATAATAAAAATGATAAAAATATCTTATCACGACCTTGTTTTCGTGTGTCTGTCTGCATGAGGCGTTATTCGTGACCCCTATTTTCCCGCCTTAAAGACTTGAATTGGCAGGAAATGTGTGGTATTTTACATATGTTCGACACGCTCTGTAGACGATTATTATGCTTGTTTTCCTTAAACGTTAATATATTATGTTAGATTAGCCCTAGCAGAAGACGATGATATGCGATGTATAACCATATCTTTGTTTGACTGTCCGTACAAAAGAGTGTCCTTGACGAGTTTTCTTGAAAATTGAAAAAAGGATTGTAGGTGGTCGTGCGGACGGACGTATCGGCAATTGACAATTTACAAGGACTGATAATGATTTTAAAATACCTTTTCGTAAGTTTGAAGATGTTGTTCTTATGTTTAGAAGTTATTTCAAGCTTATATCTTTTATATTACTGAGGATTAACTCATTTAACAATGAGTTAAATATTGATTTTAAAAATGCCGGTATTTTTAGAATAAAGTATCATTATTGGGAATGTGTTGTAGATAGAGAGACAGACGGACATGTGTGTAAACTCTTTTTCTTAATTCTCTGATACTTTGGCTCTATTTTAAGATTAAAACGGAGGTTGTATTGAACAAACTGATTTTTTTTTATATCTTCCGACCAATGAACCCGTATTTTGATCGAAAAAGTTTGGTGAGAAGACTGACTGGCAATGGATTAAATAATGTTATGGAAACAATTCCAGTATATTGTTATTGAAGTGTAGGAGGTGGGCAATCGGCATATGAATCAACAATAATACAGTTCGTAATATAAATGACTTTTTAGCATTTTGAAAAAGCGGGAAGTTGGAATTTGTTCGTAAGGCGTTTCAGACTGGCTTTTGAATGGAAGTACGAACAAATTGATATATATATATCTATATGACACATGAAAGGCGCGAACATGAAATGATGTTTTTCAAAACGCAGGCGCTTTAAGGCTTTATTCAAGCTAAATCGGTACGTGCATTATCAAAGATTTGTGAAAACTTTATAAAAGAGAAAAAACGGGGAAAATTCGCGGGAAAATGGTCTTTTTTGGAGATTGTGTGTCCATTAACGTGTTTCTAGGACAGACAGCAGAGTCGACAGGGATGAATTTAAGTTGTAGGAACTCTTTTCTAAAATCGCCCTTTGGGGTACATATAAAAACAACATTTGGGCGACATATAGCGGCTGTGCCCGAAAGGTTTGTCTTATTCATGAACATAGAGGCGTTTACCTTTGGGCGATACCATAAAAATATATATCTTTTATTAAACAAGTAATACTCTTGAAAATCGGTTTAAAAGTGTACCTTTACCAAAACACATTTTAGGTTTATAAACTTTATATTCATTATGAAATCATCACAAGTGAAAGACATATTGAGAAGTCACATTGGCATTTCCAGCAAAGTACCCCAAAGTTCGTATCCGTGACTATAGTCTGCGTTATTTGATAAGAAGGGCTTTTACTATTGATTCATTGGTTTGTACTGGTTTGTATGGCCGATATATATATATATTCTACCAAACGAAAAGGAGCCGATATTAATCGATATCCGCTTGACGCGCTTTTATATCGAACGCATCCAGACGTAGAGTGAAATATCTACGTCTGGATCATTCGGACTAGACGTTGTTTTGTTTTTTAAATCACGATTGTTTCTAATGTTAACCAATGACCTAATAAACACAGATAAGCAACTCCCCATAGGTAAAGACCGAACTCCCTTATCATCTCGTGGAGGATGAGATTTCGGGAGACTATGCGAGACTTCCTAATCTTGTCGGCACTGAAGTGTGTCTGCCAGCTGGACGATGTAAACAAAGGTTGAATAAAGTGTGAAAACTAACGTTTATTTTGTTAATTTTTTAATGCGTTCGATATAAAAGCGCGTCAAGCGGATATCGATTTTTCGAGGTAGTGCATGTCGGGAAATCTGTATGTATATATATCTATTTACATTTAATTCGAGATACCCTTCCCCTCATACGAATTTTGTCAATTGCCAAAGTATTGCAACAGTTGATTTCAATTGAATACGTAGATATACGTTCATTGAGTAAAGATATTTGTGACTCTATTGCGAGAATCGAGAAAACACTCAAACCATCAGAGAATTTTCTTATGGAAACTTTAGCCACACAAAAGAAGCTCGGACTGTTTGTCAACTCTATATCACGATGCTAAAAATGAAACACTTTCCCAAACAATAACGATTCTTGACCACTTTGTTGCAGACGACTCTAGAAAACATTGTGGGAAAAGGAGAAATTGCTCATGATGAGCAATTTCTCATTTTCCCGCAATTTTTTCTGCCCAATTAGAAGATTGTTTTTCAATTTCATCACTTTTTAAAATGTCGTCTACGAACTCTTTCAATTTGGGACAGTCGGAATTTGGTGTTTTGGAAAGGGTTTAAACAATGTCGTTGGTGTTGAAGGGATTTGCTTCGCCACACTTATTTCGAAATCAATCCTTTGTGGTTATTTGTGTTGGTAAAAAGATAGTCACATCTTTTTATATGTGCGCTAAATAACCGGGGATTTTGATGCACCATTAAAAAAATAGCCCATTTACCAATCTAGTGATAATCAAAATCGGTCTGTCCGACTCATTCCATGCATGAAAGCATTTGGCAATACCCTTTCCCGTAGGCCTACCATTTTAGTTTTCAAAAATATTGAATCCAAAGGTAATCAGTTTTGTTAAGATTTCAACATTTAGTTACCCTTCTGTTCCCCAGTCAAGGTCGTTACCATTCTAAAATTCAAACTGCAATTAAACACACAAACTTATCGATTAGGTAAAATACTAACTTTTACTATATCAAGAAAGTAATCGATATTGTATTGGCAAAAAGGATTTGGTTTTGACGATTACCATTTCGCTGCAAACATAAATGATATTCAGAAGAAACTTGCTCTTATATCTGTAAATTTGATTAAATTAATATACTTAAGAAATAAAAATCTATGTCAAATGCGTATTCTTTGAGGTCAAAACTATGATGCTATTAACAAGATAAAGGGTAAGGCACGTGTTGTGTGATGTACGGCGGTGTCTGGATTAGTATCTGTGTGCGACGCGCGTCGCTCCCGTCTGGGGTAATAAAACTAGGCGTTTGATATTTAGACCAACAACCCGAAAGATGTACTATTCGATACTCCCCCTTTATAACATGCCCCGAAGTTGTTTATATAGCTTTTTTTTTTGCTTTAGGAATCATTTGTTTAAAAGACATAGCTGTTATCTATATATCTGTTTTCCATTCGCGCTCGTCCAACCTGCAAATAATAAACTTTGAAATGGTTTCTAGATTTATAATTCAGATTAGACCCATAACGCCGATTTCTATAATCAAGAAAATATCAAATTGAGAGCCTATTTTCCCATAGAATCGGCCACCAGAAATAATAGGCTTAAGGCTTCTTTTGTGGCAAAAGTTTCCATAAAAAAATTCTCTGGTGGTTTGAGTGTTGTCTAGATTTTCGCTTAGAGTCACAAATATCTTTACTCAATGAATAAATATCTACGTATTCAATCGAAATCAACTGTTGCAAGACTTTGGCAATTGACAAAATTCATATGAGGGAAAGGGAATCTCGGTTTTGATGAAAATAGATTTATTCCACCAAACGAAAAGGAACCAATATTATCATTCGGAACACCTCGGCCATTTCTTAAAATAACCTCGGAGGTAATGGGGAGCCATTTTTGAAAGTAGGTCAGCAACGAAGGGCCAATCGTATCAACTCGGCAATCCCCGTCACTAGTCGGTGATTGCCGAAAAGAGCCGATTGACAAAATATGATACAAAGATGTGTTGATATGATCATCTTTAATGAAAAAGGTAAAAAAAACATTCACTTGTGATATATAACCAATTTGTGTGTATTTAAATACATATTTAGTGCCTGTGTGCATTTTGCGTTAGCCGCCGGAAATAAGGCGAATTACCCCAGGATTTCTGGTGTATTCTAACTCGGATGATCCAAGCTGAAACTACGTGACAGCTTGGAGGCGCCCTGCGATAAAAAGCATGACTATATCTCGTCGAATATAGAAACCAATAAATTTATGCCTTTTGATAATAATGATGATGATGTTTTAATTAACTACACATTTCCATCGAGATCTTCAATGGACAGTGTTGTAAATGCCTCTGGAAATAAACTTTTAGAACTGTGTTCTAGCTCAAACCTTAGAATTGTTAATGGTAGAATTGGAAATGATGCTAATGTAGGAGCATTCACCTACATGTCAGAAAATGGAAAAAGTCTGATTGATTATGTTATTTGTTCGTACGAGTTATTTCCCCTGATTTGTAATTTTGTTATTCACGATTTCCATACAGTATCACCTCATGCCCCTGTCCAGGTTGGTTTTACCACGGGTAGCGCAACGATTTCAAATGAAAATCGATCGTTTGCCCGTGATGGAATCGACTGGGACAGGGAGCGTGCAGACGATTTTAAAAACCTTATTAATTCTAGGATTGATCTTTTGAAAGATATTATAAAGAATATTGAGCTTAAAAGTATTGATCTTGACTCGGGGATAAGTAGAATCTCTGATTGTTTGTATAATTCGGCATTTTCTATTTTTGGCAAGACAACTACAACACATTAAGAACACTAAGTATACACAGTTCAAAAGTCCATGGTTTAATTCTGAGTGTTTGAACGCTCGTAAGAAACTACGAGTTGCTAATAAAACATATCGTAAAAACAAGTCTCCTCAAAATGAGGATGTTTTGTTAGCCTGCAAGCGCGATTATAAGTTGGTTAAAAGGCGTGCAAAGGCTAAATACAACTCACTTCAAAGAAACCGGTTTAGTTGTCTTGCTAAAAATAGTCCAAGGTCTTTTTGGAAAGAGTTAAAGAAATTCAAAACTAAAAATAGTACCTCGACTTCATTGAGTAAATCCGAGTTTTTTAATTACTTCAAGGACATGTATTCGATTACAAATTTATTAACTGAAACAAACTGCAATTATGATTATGACAGTAACCAAGATGCATCTGTATCAATTGATGAGCTTGATTGCGAATTCACATTAGATGAAGTTTTACAGGCGATGAAATCATTAAAGACGGGTAAAAGCAGTGGGATCGATTTGTTAACTCCCGAAATATTTATTGAGTGTAAAGATGTTTTAGCACCACTATTATGTACAATCTTTAACTTTATGTTTGTAAATTGTGTATATCCGTTAGAATGGACAAAGGGTATTATTGTTCCAGTTCCCAAAAAAGGTGACCTCGATGACGTAAATAATTACAGAGGAATAACTCTTACTAGTATTTTCGCTAAAATTTTCTCTTGTGTTTTAGATACCAGAATACGGAAATGGGCCGAAAGTAATGTTTTTAATGATTTTCAATTTGGTTTTAGAAAAGGTAAAAGTACGACTGATTGTATCTTTGTATTATCGTCTATTATAAATCATGTTATAAATGTACAAAATAGAAAATTGTATTGTGCCTTTGTTGATTTCCGCAAGGCATTTGATACAATCAAACATAATGCAATTTGGTTCAAACTTACTCAAATAGGTTCATCTACGAGAATTATCAGAATGCTGGAAACTATGTATAAGAATATTAAATCATGTATAAGAACGAATGGACAGATGACAGACTTTTTTGATATATCAAAGGGTGTTAAACAAGGTGAACCATTATCCCCTCTTTTATTCATTATTTTCATTAACGATATGTACGAGTATATGCAAGCAGATGCTCTTGATTGTTTTACTTTGGAAGATATGAAACTGTTTTTATTATTATTTGCTGATGATACTGTTCTTTTTTCGTACTCTGTTGAAGGCCTTCAATTATTACTTAATAAGTTAAACGACTACTCGAAAGAATGGGGAGTTTCAGTAAATACTGAGAAAACGTACGTTATGATTTGTCAAAAAGGTAGTCGATTTGCAGAAGTTGATTTTACATATAATGGTCAAAAGCTTAACATTGTTAAGAATTTTACATATCTAGGATGCAATTTATCCTTTAACGGAAAATTTTACAATACCCAGAAGCAGCTTTCGCTTCAAGCCTTGAAGGCGTTATTCTCATTAAACTCATTATTCGACAAGGTCTCTTTAAATGTTTCTGAAAAAGTAGAAATATTCGATTCAATGGTATTGCCCATATTAATGTACAGTGCTGGAGTTTGGGGATTTCATAAGGCAACTGATTGTGAGCGTATACAATTGAAATTTTTAAAACAAGTATTATCAGTTAACTCTAAAACCCCTAACACTGCAGTATATGGTGAACTAGGCAAATTTCCTCTTAGTGTTCTAAGGCAAATTACATTGGTTAAATATTGGGTAAAGATTTGTAAATTCCCAAACTCTCTTTTATTTAAAATATATAACATGTCTGATAATATGGGAAATCCAGTCAATGAATGGAAATTGAACATACGATCTTTATTAGACAGGATAGGATATTCGCACTTAATAAATGTAACTGATATTTCTCAAATAAATCTAAAAAGCTTAACACAGCGCATTTATGATATTTATATACAAAGTTGGTTGGCTGATTTAAATACATTTAATAAGTTAGAAAGTTATAGACTTTTCAAAAAAGCATTCGAAATGGAAAAATATTTTACAAGCATTACAAATTTTAAAAGCAGAATTACTATGACAAGGTTTAGATGTTCAGCACATTCTCTTCAAATTGAAGTAGGCAGACACAGAAACATTATCAGAGAGGATAGGAAATGCTTAATGTGCAATTTAAATGTAATTGAAAACGAATTTCACTTTTTACTTGTTTGTCCTTTTTATAGAGATATTAGAACGTTGTATTTGCCAAAATATTATTATACTTGGCCAAACATTCAGAAATTTATTGGTTTAATGGAATCAAATTCTAAGAAAACAATTTTGAACATTAGTAAATTCTTAGATAAGGCTAACAGTAGACGCAATCATCATTTCATAATGAATCCATAATTTTTTTTTTGTTTCATTACCAAGTATTTAGTATTATGTCCTTACTGTCTTATTCATCTTTCTTTTGTATTCCATGAATAAGCCTTTTTCATTCAAAAGTCACATTTTTCTCATTTATGTGTTTGTATTGCCATGTTTATGCATTTAATGAATTTGTATGTTGTACATATGTTTGACAACAAACTATGTTTTAGTTTATATGTCAATAAACTATTTGAACTTGAACTTTGAACTTGATAAAAACGCGTCAGTATTCCCCCTCTGTGTGTGAGGGGTCCAATCGGCGACGAGAAAAAATATGGGCACCAATCAGAAAGAAGGTAGGATTGACCAATAAGATTGCTTATTGCTTCCATTTCCGGTAATTTACAGAAAAAACAAAAACACTAACATATGTAGACATATGATTGACGGGGAAAAATGAATTCGTTTTAAACCAAAGCAGAGTCATTTTATGATATCCATTCTCGAAGGGAAAGACACTTAAGTTTCAATTTCGATAAAATATCTCTTACATAAAATAGGGTCATCTGTACCCTATATCTATTAAAACTTAACATTCATTCGGACTGTTTGTCAACTCTATATCACGATGCTAAAAATGAAACAACATCAACGCCTCCCTGATAAAACTGATAACCCTTTCCCAAACAATAACGATACTTGACCACTTTGTTGCAGACGACTCTGGAAAACATTGTGGGAAAAGGAGAAATTGCTCATGAAGAGCAATTTCTCATTTTCCCGCAATTTTTTCTGCCCAATTAGAAGATTGTTTTTCAATTTCATCACTTTTTAAAATGTCGTCTACGAACTCTTTCAATTTGGGACAGTCGGAATTTGGTGTTTTGGAAAGGGTTTAAACAATTTCGTTGGTGTTGAAGGGATTTGCTTCGCCACACTTATTTCGAAATCAATCCTTTGTGGTTATTTGTGTTGGTAAAAAGATAGTCACATTTTTTTATATGTGCGCTAAATAACCGTGGATTTTGATGCACCATTAAAAAATAGCCCATTTACCATTCTAGTGATAATCAAAATCGGTCTGTCCGACTCATTCCATGCATGAAAGCATTGGGCAATACCCTTTCCCGTAGGCCTACCATTTTAGTTTTCAAAATATTGAATCCAAAGGTAATCAGTTTTGTTAAGATTTCAACATTTAGTTACCCTTCTGTTCCCCAGTCAAGGTCGTGACCATTCTAAAATTCAAACTGCAATAAAACACACAAACTATTCGATTAGGTAAAATACAAACTTTTACGATATCAAGAAAGTAATCGATATTGTATTGGCAAAAAGGATTTGGTTTTGAAGATTACCATTTCGCTGCAAACATAAATGATATTCAGAAGAAACTTGCTCTTATATCTGTAAATTTGATTATATTAATATACTTAAAAAATAAAAATCTATGTCAAATGCGTATACTTTGAGGTCAAAACTATGCTGCTATTAACAAGATAAAGGGTAAGGCACGTGTTGTGTGATGTACGGCGGTGTCTGGATTAGTATCTGTGTGTGACGCGCGTCGCTCCCGTCTGGTGTAATAAAACAAGGCGTTTGATATTTAGACCAACAACCCGAAAGATGTACTATTCGATACTCCCCCTTTATAACATGCCCCGAAGTTGTTTATATAGCTTTTTTTTGCTTTAGGAATCATTTGTTTAAAAGACATAGCTGTTATCTATATATCTGTTTTCCATTCGCGCTCGTCCAACCTGCAAATAATATACTTTGAAATAGTTTCTAGATCTATAATTCAGATTAGACCCATAACGCCGATTTCTATAATCAAGAAAATATCAAATTGAGAGCCTATTTTCCCATAGAATCGGCCATCAGAAATAATAGGCTAAAGGCTTCTTTTGTGGCAAAAGTTTCCATAAAAAAAATTCTCTGATGGTTTGAGTGAAATATCTACGTCTGGATCATTCGGACTAAGGGCGCCTCCAAGCTGTCACGCAGTTACAGCTTGGATCATCCGAGTTAAGTTAGACTAGGGTTGAGAGGGCTCAATAAAAGGCAATCGGAACTACTCGGGTATTTCCGTGAGCTGTGAAATACACCTCGGATATAAGTGTAGGGTTACAATTTTTCGGGTAAATCGGCATCCGCCAATGGACACCTTTTCTAAGCGTGCATGTTAAGTAGTTCAATGTGTATGGAAGTGTTGGACATCCTTTTTAATCACTTTTGATCAGTAACTCATACCAAATGACGAACTTGTTGTTCTGACATGTATACTTGTTTCCTCAATCAAATTTAACGACTTTTTGGATTTTACATTCAAGATCTATTTTTAGAAACGAAAGAAAGTGACGTCATTCTCGCGGAAAACATTATGGCGTCATCCCTATTATTTCAGAGGTGTTTTCTATTGGTTAAACCCGATGTGTTCAGATTGAATAAAAGGGCTACCATAGCTGATCAGCGACGGCAGACGCTTTGATTAACAAAATAAAGCGTCTGTATTTACAGGAACTCGCGAACGAGATGTCAACGCAAGCAAGAACGGTTTTTTGCAGAGTTGCTTATCTGTGTTTATTAGGTCTTTGTGTTAACGGCTCAATCAGAGATAGCAAGATTTCAAAGGACATACCTTCGGTTGAATCTCCCAATAATGAAAATGGTCTATGGTGATCCGGTGAGAAGTACCACAGCGTAAAAGATACACACGTTACCACCACAAGCAACTTGAAAATCGTGTTCATCCGCGTACGCTGCAGGATCATGTTCTCTCATTCCGCGCGGCTATTCCTACAAAATAATCTTAAACGTGATTGTTCACATATTCGAAAAGTTTGAAAGTCAAAATAAAAACTGGTTTGAAACGATACATTGGTTGTATTGCTGTTTGATATACAATATATATATATATATATATATATATATATATATATATATATATATATATTAGCTATCAGAAGCTCAAGCACGATTAATTCAGGAAGCATTTGATTTTCTCTATATGTACAGTCTATATGTGGTAAATCTAAAATTGATTTAAATACATATCAATTAAGTGGTCATATTTGAAAATAGATCCATATGCTAACATGGTATTGATGCATACATGTATAAAGAATAAACCCGAAATCACACAACCAAATACCATCCTTAAACAATAGTCCCAAACATATGATCATGTCATCATTAAGTCTATGCAAGATTGATTTTGACACATACGTTTACGAAAAATAAACCCGAAATCACACAACCAAATCCCATCCTTAAACATCAGTCTCAAACATATAACCACGCCATTCGAAAGACCAATTCTTATAAGACCAACAATTAAGTGGTCGCAATTGAACGTATTTGTTAAATATAAATTAAACATCCATATCAATCAGTGATTATCCGAACAACTCCCTAAACATTGCTCTTAAACTTATGACCATAGGACCATGCTAATCTTACGACCACTTTTAAATAAGACCAACAATTTCATATATGTGTTAAATTGGTATCGATACATACATTTATAAAAATCCAAAATCCATACTCCTTGTTAACATTTCGGTGTCCGTGTTTACTTTAAGAACAAAGTGTCCGAGAGCGAGACTCCTCCTATAACTGATCATTTCATTTCCTCAGACGATAAATCTAAATGTTATCATCACTTTGTTTACGGTTTAACCCTTTACCATACGCCAAAGTTTTGACTGTCCCAAATTGAAAGAGTTTGCAGACGACATGTCAAAATGTGATGGAATTTGAAAATTGTCTTCTGATATGGTAGAAACATTGTGGGAAAAGGAGTAATTGCTCGTAACGAGCAGTTTCTACATTTTCCCACACTGTTTTCCGGAGTCGTCTGCAACAAATTGGTCAAATGTCGTTATTGTTTAGTTTAGGGATAACATAAGCGACCAACCTAACCCTTTCTACTAATATTCGAGAGGGTTTGGCAACCGAGATAAAAACAAAACACCCGAACTGCTTGAAATACCACATGCGCAAAACGATGTACCATTGGTTAGTTTTCATTGAAACATTGAGTTAAAATGTGAATTTGCTCATGATGAGCAAATTCTCATTTTGACGCCATGCTTTCAATAGTCGCTGGCTATTTCTAAATACAATGAAAGTGTAACAAAGACATGATAAAATTTCCGTATATGACCCCAATTTTTCAATATTCCGATAACAAACTGCTTACAACTAGATTAGCTTGACATATTTCCCCCGTGTAGAAAAATGTGGGTGGTCCAAATCTAAAGCGACAGCAGACGACAACCAAGTTACTATGATTTTTAGTGGAAACAACTGCACTGAAAGGAATCAATTGCATTGAAAGAACAAAACTGCATTAAAAGGAATCAATTGCATTGAAAAAACAAAAGTGTATTAAACGGAATAAACTGTATTGAAAGAACAAAACGGCATTAAAAGGAATCAATTGAATTGAAAGAATAAAACTGCATTAAAAGGAATCAATTGCATTGAAAGGAGAAAACTGCTTGTAAATGGCAATTTCTCGTTTGTGATTTCACAGTGCGTGGCCCAGTGGTAACGTTAGCGGACTTAGAACTCGGGTGTCCTGAGTTCGCGTCCCTACGACACCTCTGGTTTCGCGGGAGTGACCTTTGACAAGTCACTTAAGATCCCTAGCCTAGTGTTGGTGGATCCAAGAAAAGTCGTTACATAACTGAAAATTGTTGATATGGTGTTAAACACCATACAAACAAAGTACATTTATAAACCTATCAATAAGGTCGTTTTCGCATCAATGTAGAAGGGATAAGAATTATCTAGTGGTTTTTGCTTGTTTGTTTGTTTGTTTGTTTGTAGTGGGGTATTTTTTCAGGATGAAACTGAAGAACTTGATGTCCTCTAAGATGGCAAACAGTGTAACCCCAGACCATCCGCCACGTCAGTGAGGTCTGGGGCAACACCAGCCTGGAGTCCTGGCCCATGCTAACCCGCGGTATACGAACGGGCCAGGCTCCACCAGGCTAGGGCAACACTGTTTGCTCATTCGGAACACCTCGGTCATTTCTTAAAATAACCTCGGAGGCAATCTGAACACATCGGGTTTATCCAATAGAAAACACCTCTGAAATAATAGGGATGACGCCATATTGTTTCCCGCGAGAATGACGTCACTTTCTTTCGTTTCTAAAAATAGATCTTGAATGTAAAATCCAAAAAGTCGTTAAATTTGATTGAGGAAACAAGATACATGTCACAACAACGAGTTCGCCATTTGGTATGAGTTACTGATCAAAAGTGATTAAAAAGGATGTCCAACACTTCCATACACATTGAACTACTTAACATGCACGCTTAGAAAAGGTGTTAATCGGCGGATGCCGATTTACCCGAAAAATTGTGTAACCCTACACCTATATCCGAGTAGCCTGGTGGAGCCTGGCCCGTTCGTATACCGCGAACTAGGGACAGGTGTCAGAGAAAGTTTACCGAACACAATAGTGTTCGGTTATGCCGAGGTCTTCCGAATGAAACAACATCGACTGCGCATGCGCGTCGATTAAGAGTCTGCAAGCTTATTCGTGAGAAAATGCACCTATTTAGACACCCTACTTAGTGTTGGATCCTTTTGAGATGAAGTCTTGTTACGGGGATTGCCGAGTAGATACGATTGACTATTTGCTATGTTCGAGTGCCCCTTTTCCCGTGACGTGGCCCATATCTTCAAAAACGTGTACGATGTTTTGTCCTTAACCCTTAGAAGGCTGGGTAATTTTCTCTACTTTCCAAAACCTGAAATATCTGCTCAATTTTGATGAGGTAAGATGCTCAGATTGACAAACAGGTTAGTGATCTAACCTGTTTGCATAAGCATGAAGTTGGTTCCAGCACTATAAGGATTAAATTACGTCTGTTAGTCTTTAAACCGTCAAAACAAACAACACATTACTATGACTTTTTAAGTCTTATGTTGTCTCTTAATAATATGAAGCAGGTAAAGGTTTTTTTACTTAGTTTTTTAACTAATCGACGAATAACAATGAATTTTAAAAAGTCGTATATTTTCCATCAATATTGAGCCGTTGCTCCCTTTCATAAAACAAATCGACATTACAAGTTCCAAAAAAAAATAGAAATTTTGACTTAACCTAAATGAAATTTCAAAAAGTCGTATATCTTTCGTAAGAAACGTTCGCAATTCTTTTGTTTTAAAAGTGGCAGAGAATGTTTTATGACTTGAACATATCGTATAAATTGTATTTAGAACAGTCGTGTATCTTCATTCAAAAGTAATGGAGAATCGAAAGTTCGAGTGCCTTATAAGATGTGACAACGTCTGCACTATAAATAGCGATATACGCTTTCATTGGCTTAAACTTCGACTTGGTTTTAAAAAGACTATCTCACAGATTGGGATTTCAACTTTTTAAAATTAATTATCATCTACCGATAAAATGACAACATAAAATATCAAAGTAACATAATACTAGATTATTGAAAGCTTTTCAAACCCGTTTACAACCATACAGAAAAGATATGGATCATTTGTATTGCTGATGTAACAAACCGTTTAAACGGATTTATTTCGTAAACAACGAGCTAAACTTAGAACATGAGGGGCTATTTTTAGATACCATCATCACGCGGGTCTATGGAAACATTTAACCGCTCTAGTCACGTGAGTTTGACAAGGCGTGTGAGAAGGAATTTCTGTGTCCATTTATAAACCTGCTTTCCCATAGAAGCGCTGACAGGCGAGAATGCTCCATTCACGTTATTTAGAGTAACCACGGCATTTCAGCCGCCTAGCAGTAAATAAATTGAAAATGGTCTTTGGTTTGGTGACAGTGAGTGCTATTGTCAAATTTTTATCGTTTATCATTCCCAGAGCACAACTCTCTGACTTAGTCCCTTTAACCCATAACCAAACAATAACGGCATTTGACAACTTTGTTTCAGGCGACTCTGGAAAACACTGTGGGAAAAGGAAAAATTGCTCACAACGAGCAATTTCTCCTTTTCCCACAATGTTTTCTGTCATATCAGAAGATTATTTTTCAATTCGATTTCATTTTGAAATGTCGTCTGCAAACTCTTTCAGTTTGGGACAGTCGAAAATTTGACATTTGGTAAAGGGTTAAGGCTTACGCTATCTTCAAAAATAGGTCATTCATTATAGAAACACACTACATCTCTTATCAATATAAACCCCAGACGACCTCTCAGATCCTGCTCAACCGATTACTCCATCATTTCTTCAACCAAGTGGTTAGAGGACTGTGTGACCCAATGGTTAAGGTGTCGGACTTGTGATACGGTACGTTGGTCGCACGTTCGATCTTCAACAGAGGCACTGGGATTTTCTGTGGGGTGTCCTTTGGCAAGACACTGGAGAGCATTGCATAGTACTGGTGCAATCCAGAGAAGCCTTGAAATACCTGAAATACTGTTGACAAGGTGTTGAATTCAGTACAGTGAACCCTCGTTTATCCGGACCTCGATTATCCGGATGTCTCGCAATCCGAACAAAATTGTTAGGGAACGGAATTTTTGGACCAGTTTATTGCAGACGACTTTTCAAAACATTGTGGGTAAAGGAGAAATTGCTCGTGACGAGCAATTTCTCCTTTTCCCACAATGTTTTCTGCCATATCAGAAGATTATCTTTGAATTTCATCACGTTTTGATATGTCTTCTGCAAACTCTTTCAATTTGGGACGGTCGACAATTTGGCGTTTGCTAAAGGGTTATAACTATACACCGCTCATACAGACCGTTTATTTCTTAATGTGAATAAGAACATACTCTGCTTCATTAGTCCGGATTATTCGGTAAACCGGACATTTTGTTGGGAACGGACGTATTCGGATAAACGAGGGTTCACTGTATATATATCAACAGATGTCCAACCATTAACACATTCAATACGCTTATGGCATCAAAAAAACAATCTGTTACCAAGCACTGTCCAGTAGACCTGTGACCACACAGCCCTTGTTCGATTCCCGATGTCAGCTAATTACCTCGCTGACTAGTGTCCTTGGGCAAGACACATTTCGTATCCAAGTACAGGTTGTTTATCAAGGGAACGTATACGATTATGCTGCAGAGGTAGCCCGGTGCATTTATTGGAAAAGGGATAATATAAGTCAAGAGGGCAGCAGGGTGGCAAAATCATTTGTCCGAATTGTCCAGCTTATCCAAACACTTTAATGAAAACGTGAATGTTTACTGAATTTTACTATACAGTCAAACTTGTGTTAAGAGGCGAGGCTATGGGACTGAGAAAATTGGCTGTTTAAGACCTTCGGTACCAGAGGCCGACGCTCCACCAATGAGCCACTGTAGCTCTAAGGGAATGTGTAGATTATAACTACCCCTCTGTCACTTGTTGATGTGGGTCTTAACTCTTTCCCAGACAATAATGACATTTGACCACTTTGTAGCAGACGACTTCAGAAATCATTGTGGGAAAAGGAGAAATGGCTCGTAACAATAATTTTTTCCTTTTCCCACAATATTTTCTGCCCTATCAGAAGATAATTTCACAATTTCGTCATATTCTGAAATGTCGTCTGCAAAATCTTTCAATTTGGGACAGTCGAAAATTTGTTGTTTGGAAGAGGGTTAACTATCCGCCATATGCAGGCGTCATTCTTTCCTTGAAGCAGACGACTTGAGAAAAGCTTTGCAAATATGCAAAAATCGTTCAGTTCTGCTGTTGTGATATGTGAATAGATTGAAAAAGCACCGTGACAAAAGGCAAAAATTACTTTTGACAAGCAATTTCTCCTTTTGCCACAATGCTTTTTTTAAAGTCGTCCGCTGCAAGACGCTAAAATGTGACGTAAGGTGGTTATGAGTTAACTCTGTTTCAACAACCTTTTTTCCGGTTATATCGTAGAAAAAGTTATGATTTCCATGCTCCTTGATTCCGAACCGAATCCAGATCAGTACATCCCTTTTCTGACCAAGAACGTGCACCCCAGTCACATTTAAACAGGTTTGTCGCATATTTGGTGTTTAACACGGTATTAACAATGTTTCAGTTATGTAACGGTTTTCCTTAATACACCGGTACTAGGCTTGGGCGCTGAAGTGACTTGCCAATGTCACTAGAGGTGTCGGTGGAGCTCGAACGTTGGACCCCGAGTAATTTTTCTATGGGTTTTACATCACATCAACATCATTTCAGTTATGTCGCGATGCCCGGCTATTAATGATGGAGGAAGACCCAATACTCAACTGCCCATAAGGGCTGGTCAAGGCGGGTAGAACCGTCGGCATTCCGTAAGTCAGTCGGGAGACTGTCATGAAAATCAATATTCCTCTCAGGATTTGAACCCACGCGGAGAGGGGCCATGTGATTTCAAGTTCTGTACTCTAACCACTAGGCCACGGGGGCCCCGGGGCCCGAGTAATAAGTCCACTACCTCAACCACTGGGCCAAACAGCAACGCAACAACTACATGTACCATTGTTTTTGGTGACCCGATCCCAATCCCCCCCTTTGAAATTCTATTACTATGCTTCATGTACATGTTCACAAAAGAGAGAATTTGAAATTCATAACAAAATTTCTTTGAAAGAATATAGTTTTTGTTTTTGAAATATTGCTAAACAATTATACATTTTCTTCCTTATATCTTGCTTAGGCTGGGATCCCAACTCAGACTTAATGTAGTATATACACGAATTTAAGACAAAGAAAAGAACGAGGAAAAACAAACAAATGGTTAGAGTATAACTTGTTTTTAAAAAAAAATTGGTGAAAATCTTATAAAACATTAAAACAATGACATCCTGTCAACCAAAATAGTCGAGACGAAAAAATAAAAAAAAAAAGAAAAAGAAAATACTGCAGTAATCCTCATATAAAAAGGTTTTTCATCAAACTTAACCTTAGTCTAGAAATAAAAAATAAATAAAAAAAAAAGAATACAAACTAAAACAAATCTTATTAAACATATGTAAAATCTCAGAATATGGAATAGACGAAATGTGAATTGCATCAAAACAGTATACGACGAGATGGAAATTGCACCAAAACTTTGATAGTGAAAATCATTTTTAAACAGAAGTAAATGACATGGGAATTGCCTAAAAACAGTAGTAGAAAAAATGATAATTGGGTCAAAACAGTTGTAAACGAAATGGGAATTGCTTCAAAACAAAAGTAGATTAAATGGGAATTGCATCAAAACATTAGTAAACGAATTTGAAATTGCCTCAAAATAATAGTAGATGAAATGGGAATTGCGTCAAAACAGTTAAAGTCAAAATGAGAATTGTATTCAAACAATTGTTAAAGAAATTGGAATTTGCCTCAAAACAGTAGCAGACAAAATGGTAATTGGGTTAAAACAGTTGTAAAGGAAATGGTAATTGCCTCCTAACAATAGAAGATGAAATGGAAATTGCGTCAGAACAGTAGTTGACAAAACGGGAATTGCCTTAAACAGTAAAAGACAAAATAGGAAGTGTTTTTAAACAGTAAAAAACGAAATGGGAATTGATTAAAAAACAGTAGAAGACAAAATGGTAATAGGGTCAAAACAGAATGAAACATAAAAGGAATTGCCTAAAACAGAAGTAGACAAAATGGTAATTGGATCAAAACAGTTTTAAACAAAATGGGAAATACCTCAAAGCAGTAGTAGACGAAATGAGAATTATGTCAAAACAGTAGTAAACGAAATGACATGTATACAAAATGGGAATTGTTATTGAAGAGTACAAAAAATGGGGAGTGTATAAAAGGCACATGAAAGGAGATGAATACAAATAAATTACAGTTGTCTCCAATTCAATCATGTTTATACACATCCTGTTTGTTTACATATTCAAAATAACGAATTCTGATTGGTCGGTTAAAAAAATTGTGTATCAACTGACAAGGTCAGAGGTGAAGAATCAGCTAATCTGTGTTATTAAACTTGCTTATCTGGGTTATTTCTCGTTGGAGTTCACACTTCAATTGTGCTGATGAGTTTTTTTGGTTATAATTTTTTTAATTTGAGCAAACGTTTCCAAATATTATCGTTTTCCAAATAATATTGTTTGATATAGCTTTAATCTCCTTTTATGAGCCTACATATCCCCTATATTTAGCGAAATTTTCCGCATAACTGATTTCTTAAAAAAAATAACTAAAAATCCAAAAGTGATTCCACATGTTAAAATATTGTATATGTGTTATCATATGTACATATTTACAATAATTCATCATTTTACATGAGAAAATCTATGATAAAATCCGTCATATAACCAGATCTGATACCCAACATGATATTTGGTGGCCATTTTGGACGCCATTTTGAATTATGAGAAATGCTCAAGGGTGACAAGGTGTCATCATGCAGTTTCTGCATAACTAACACCCTGACAACAAGAAAATGCAAAAACATTTTCTATAGAAGACATTGCACGGTCCATCGCATTATCTGCCGGACTATTGGGATTGTATTTAAAAATTAGTAGACAAAACGAAAATTATTTAAACAGAAGAAGACAAGAAGGCATCATTTGGAATTGGCAGAAGTCAAAATGGGAATTGCATCAAAACAGTAGTAGACTATAGGAAATTGTATTTAAAGAGTAGTACATAAAATGGGAATTGTATTTCGAGGGTAGACAATATGGAATTGTAATAAAACAGTAGTAGACAAAAAGGTATTTTTATTTAAAAAAAAAACCCAGATGAAATGGGAATTGCATCAAAATAATAGACGAAATGGGAAATGCCTCAAAACAGTATTGAAAGAAATGGGAATTGCATCAAAACAGAAGAAGGCAATGTGAAATTGTATTCAAAGAGTAGTAGACAAAATAGAATTGTATCTAAAAAGTACACAAAATGGGAATTGTTATTAGAGGGTGGACAAAACGGGAATTGTATTTAAAGAATTGTAGACAAAATGGGAATTGTATTTAAACAGTATTAGAAAAAAGGTAACTTTATTAAAACAGCAGATGAAATGGGAATTGCTTCAAATCAGTATTGAAAGAATTTGGAATCAGTTCAAAACAGTAGCAGACAAAATGGGAATTGTATTAAAACAGTGGTAATTAAAAAGGTTATAAATATCAAAATCGCAAATAAAATGGAAGTTTGTAAACTGGAAATTTACTATTGAGCACAGCTGGATTGCTAGAGTTTGAAACCTTATCATGCCAACAAAGTGGACCACTGGTGGACCCAAACTATCCTGAGACGATGTTGTGATGCTGGATAGTCAAACGCTGGGTATGGCTTATTATTCATATGGGTTTAACGCCATGTCAACAGTAATCAGTTATTTAAGGGCTTTTCTGGATTTCACCAGTACTAGGCAGGGCTAAGCAGTGCCTTGCCCCAGGAAACTTCCGAGACCAATCCCAGTGCCACTGGTAAGGATTGAACCCAAAACCACATGCCCTACACCTGTGAGATAATCCCTTTAAACTTTGTGAGAAAATGTACTCAAGAAACACTTTGGAACGAACAACAAGTAATGACTATACATACTCGTATATGGTTTAATTCATTGGTTTAATAACATAAATTTTATACAACATTTGTCAAACTGTAAAGTGTCAAACATGAGTCCTATCTCCAATGATCGATCGATTGTCAGTTTGTCTGTCTTGTCTATGAATGTCAGTCAGTCCCCCACTGTATGTCTACCCACCCGTCTGTCTGTCTGCCTTTCTTTCTCTTTTACGTTATGTCTCTCTCATTGTCTGCCTTTTTGCCTGACTTCCTGTCTGGTTTCTCGGTATTTTAACTGTACTTTGAATGTCTGTATCTTACTGTATTTCTGTCTCTCTGTCTGTACATATGTCTGTCTCTCTCCCTGTATCTGTGCTTTTGACTCTAACTCATTTCTGTTTTTCTTTGTGTCTCATTGTATGTCTGTCTGTATGAATGTATGAATGCTACTATCTTACTCACATTATATTTCACCTTCCGTATCTTACTCCCCATCTCTTTCCATGTCTGTCTCCCCGTTTGACTGTTTATATGTCAAGTACTCACACATTTCTCTTACACTATTACCACTCCCACTCATTCACTTCATCACAAAGGGAGACAACAAACAACTTGATAATTTCCAGATTAAATGGTAATTTCCATTTACGCGAATTGGTCTGTATTCTGTTACGTAATCCAGACCACCACTCCATCACTGTATTCATAAAGGGAGACAACCAGCAAGTTTGTGATATCCGGATTAAACAATAAATTCTACCCACGCGAATTGATCTGGTTTTGTAATCCGGACTACCATCCACCACTTTGTTATCAAAAGGTACACAACCAACAAGTTTATGCTAACCGGATTAAACCGTAAAGTATATCCAAGCGGATCCATCCGGTTTTATGACCCAGACCATCACTCCATTACTTTGTTTTTAAAGGACCACAACCAGCAAATTCATGATATCCGGATTAAACCGTAAATTCTGTCTACACGGATTGATCTTGATCCGGTTTCGTAATCCGAACCGCAACTCCATCACTTTGTTATTAAAGGGAGACAACCAACAATTTATATTATCCAGCCTTGGTTCTGGCCCATGCGTATACCCCGCATAGCCTTGTGCGGGTATGCATTGGCCAGGATCCAAGGCTAAATAGTATCCGGATTAAACCGTCTTCTCACGCGGATTGATCCGGATCCGATTCCGTTATCCAAACCATCACTTTCTTATTAAAGGTACACAACCAACAAGCTCATAATATCCTGATAAAATATATTCTCATAGTCTATCCACGCGGATCGATCCGGATCCGGTTTCGTAATCCGGGCCGGGAATTCCGCCTCTCCGAACGCTTTTCCGCGACGTCTACTGCTCCAATCTGGAAAACAGGCTCCTTTTCCGGATTGCTACGTTTCCGGTTTATCCCGTGCACCGCTGTCCGATAAAGAAGATGGTCCATGAGAACCATCGCCTCGTTTGACATGTAGTGAAACGATATGCTGTACTCGCTACAACAATCCAGACCCTGTGGGATAAAGAGAAAATCATATGCGTTTGTTTGTTCGTTTGAATAATCTGTTTTACATCGATTGTGAAGGAGGCTTAATTAATCCCAAGGTGTCACTCGCGATGACTGCTTCCTCGACAATACACCAGTAATCGCGCCGGTTTGTGGGTTAGTCCCGGCAGTTTTCACCTCGCCTAACGGGAATTCGAACAGTAGTCAGACGCTCTACCACTGTGCCACTATCGGGGCTAGTCTTAGAAATAAACTGTGGAGTGAATAAAAGATGAAGCAATTCATGACTTTCATAGCTACCTGATACATAAGTTGGGTGGGTTCCCTCAATCACTTTCCGAACTTCATTAACTTCGTTAACTCATTAGAATCGTTTCAATTCGATCGATATTCTAATGAGAAACTACAACGTAGTATTTGAAGCTATGAAGAAGACAAATTATGAAAATGATGATAAATTAGTAATGTTGTTTAACGTATATCCGTGATCATAATACAAAACTTTTCTGGTTCTACATTAAGGACACATGAAAGGATATGGGTACAAATTAATTCCTGGTAAAATACATACTGATTTCCTTTATCATGTTCATAAAAGTCATGAAAATTAATTTATGAATGCTGTGAGACCCTATTTGATAATTTTCTTCAACATAAGTCATTTTGTGCTTGAAATATCGTTATATATCCAATTTAATCATTTTTATCAATAATCTGTTTGTTTACATATTTGAAATAACGAATTTTGATTGATCGGTTGTACAATTTGTGTCACCGGGTCAGAGGTGAAGAATTAGGCAATCTGAATTAGTACACTGGCTAATCTGGGTTATTTCTCGTTGGCTTTCACGTTAAAGTTGTGGTGATGGGTTTAAGGTGATAACAATTTGAATATGATCAAAAGTTTATCAAATATTATAGTTTGATATAGCATTAGTCTCCTTTCATGAGCCTTTAAAGTTACAGAGATAAACAAAAGGTTTCTAGCTTCTGAGAACAAAATGGCTCAATTCACCAGAATAATTGTTGATATCAATTGTATTTTGTACTTTGTGTACATATTCGCTATACCTAAAATTATAAAATGAAACATTTACCAACCGAAAAGGAGGTAAGCGTACATTTCACAACGTTGGTCGGATATTAATGAATATTACTTTATCCTACTTTTTACCATGCCGAATTCAGTCATTCCCTATAAAATGAAGAAACGAGGGGAAATAACCAATACCGGATGCAGATATTTCATAGATATGGCTAAACATTTTTTTAAGTAGGAGATAACATCTCACCAGTTTCGGAACGTTCATCGCTCTATCATACAGGTACGAAGGAAGATGATTACTAATGAGGTACTGTTGCATCGGGTACGGGTGGAAAGTTTCTCTACCCGAAGAGTCTAAAGAGCTCAGCACATTCACTCCGGAAATGTTCAAACATCGCCCCATCTCAATGTCCTCGCTATTCTCCGGATCGGCCGCCCGCGGCACGATCGGACAAGCCTCGTTCTGAAAACCGAACTCGATAAGCCTACGTAGAGCGCGATTACTGAATACGTAGCCCGCACCTCCGCTCATGAAACCATTCTCCGCCGCCATCTTGGCGAAGTGAAAGCCGAGGTATCCCGGTTGATCGCTGTCATAATGACTCAGCAGAAATCGTAAGTTCTCCATAATGACGTAGGTGTCATCGTCAGCTTTTATTATCCAATCAAAATCGTCGATATGGAATGAGTAGATGTATTTGAACGCGTATCTCACTTTGTACACGAGATTCTCCCTGGATTCTGCATATGGTGTATTAATAATATCGTAACCAGTTAGTGATGTGTTGAGGACGTAGAAGTGTTTATGGCAACGCGAAATCCATGTGGCGTTTACAACAGCGACTGTGGTCTCTAAGCGGTCAGGCGTTGTTAGGACCAAACATAATACACGGGTTCCCTTGGTAACATCGTTTTGTGAGTCTGTAATTCAGATGAACAAGTTTGATTTCCTTGGGTACTTACTTTCTTCAGTTACCGACTACAGCAAATGTCAGGCAATATTTTTTATTATCATTTAATAAGGGGTGGCAAAATCAATTGTCCTTGTTGGATTTCTTGTTCGAAAGCCTAAACGGACAAAAGAAGTTTTACTGTAAATAACAATGAAGCTTTCTTTACGGGCAAGCACAGAAAAAGATTTGTTTGGCATTATGGGCAAGTAAATCAATATTATATGTAATGCTATTATTTTTTTAATGTAAGGAATAGACCACTGGCGTACATGAAGTGTTCATGTAGCGAAATCCTGTGTTATTATATAACAATTTTGAATCGAGCAAATTCGATACTTTCAGCGCTTTGAATAGTCGTAATGGCTCTCTGATTCAATTTGCTTGTGTAATATGATTAGAACGTCACCAATTTCGTAGACTTGTAGTCATATGATTTAAATGTCGATCCATATCGTAGTCTTGTATCCAGACACTAGCATATTCGATACTTTCAGCGCTTTGGTGAAACAAAATCGATTCATTACATGCAATAGCCGTTGGATTGCCCTATATAACACACTTTGCTAGTGTCATATGATAAGAATGTCGATCCATATCTTAGTCTTATATCCAGACACTAGCAAATGCGATACTTTCAGCGCTTTGGTGACCAATTTCGATTCATTACATGTAATAGCCGTTGGATTGCCCTTTACCACACTTTGCTAGTGTCATATGATTAGAAAGTCGACTATTTCGTGGTCTTGTATCCAGACGCGAGCATATTCGATTCTTTCAGCGCTTTGGTGAAAAAAATCGATTCATTACATGTAAAAGCCGTTGAATAACAACCCTATAACATACTTTGCTGGTGTCATATGATTTAAATGTCGATCCATATCGTGGTCTTGTATCCAGACACTAGCATATTCGATACTTTCAGCGCTTTGGTGAAACAAAATCGATTCATTACATGTAATAGCCTTTAGATTGTCCTATATAACACACTTTGCTGGTGTCATATGATAAGAATGTCGATCCATATCTTAGTCTTATATCCAGACACTAGCAAATGCGATACTTTCAGCGCTTTGGTGACCGATTTCGATTCATTACATGTAATAGCCGTTGGATTGCCCTTTACCACACTTTGATAGTGTCATATGATTAGAAAGTCGACAATTTCGTAGTCTTGTATCCAGACGAGAGAATATTCGATTCTTTCAGCGCTTTGGTTAAAATGTTCGATTCATTACATGTAATAGCCGTTGAATAACAACCCTATAACACACTTTGCTGGTGTCATATGATTTAAAAGTCGATCCATATCGTGGTCTTGTATCCAGACGCGAGCATATTCGATACTTTCAGCGCTTTGGTGAAAAAAATCGATCCATTACATGTAATAGCCGTTGAATAACAACCCTATAGCACACTTTGCTGGTGTCATATGATTTAAATGTCGATCCATATCGTGGTCTTGTATCCAGACGCGAGCATATTCGATACTTTCAGCCCTTTGGTGAAAAAAATCGATTCATTACATGCAATAGCCGTTGGTTTGCCCTATATAACACACTTTGCTGGTGTAATATGATAAGAATGTCGATCCATATCTTAGTCTCATATCCAGACACTAGCATATTCGATACTTTCAGCGCTTTTGTGAAAAAAATCGATTCATTACATGTAATAGCCGTTGAATTGCCCTTTACCACATTTTGCCAGTGTCATGAGATTAGAACTTCGCCTATCTCTTAGTCTTATATCAAGATGTATGCTCCCATTTCAAAGGTGATCATGCATGGCAATGAAAATGGATTTTTGTTTACATAATAAAGCGTTTAAACGGATTACCATACATGCAATACAAATGTGCTGTACCATTGCTTAACCCATTACCAAACAATAAAGGCATTTGAACAATTCGTTGCAGACGCCTCTGGAAAACATTGTGGGAAAAGGGGAAATTGCTCGTGACGAGCAATTTCTCCTTTTCCCACAATGTTTTCTGCCCTTTCAGAAGATTATTTTTCAATTTCGTCACGTTTTGAAATGTCGTCTGCAAACTCTTTCAATTTGGGACAGTCGAAAGTTTGACGTTTTGTAAAGTGTAAAAGAATCCATGAGCGGGGTTGAGAAGCGTGCGTATAAATAATCCTTTTTTTTGTTTTATGTTTTTTAATAACTTTAGACATATGCGTCGTCATAATTTCGATTGGAGACACTATTTAAAAAAAACGCGCCAAATTCTGTGAGATAGCCACATTCAATTCACATTGATAAGCTAAATATATAAGAAAACCTACTTGTTTTTTGTTTTGGTAGCCTTCGAAGCTCTCTCAGATAAGAGCTTATTCCTGAAGGAAGCGATTCTGTAATAAGAAACATAGAATATCTTATTTTTAAACAGCGGTTTCTTTAGTTATAATATTGTTGATAAATCAATAAATAAATAAATCATTATAGCTCTGTGGCTTTTGTAGAATTTGTGGGTTGAATGAGAGTCAAGTCTTAATACCATTTACTACAATCTTTTATTTATTTCCGATCTGTTAAAACAGTTTAAGACACCATAAGCCATTGATCTCAAATTAAGGCATGCATACTTAAAACAATTCTGTACTTATATTGTGTGCGACATGGGTGCAGTAGTAGAGCGCCAGCTCCTTGTACCGAGGGTCCCGGGTTCGAATCCCCGTCAGGCGGGGATGAAAACTTCCGGGATTAACCAACAAAACCGGTGGGATTACTGGTTTGGTTTGTTTGATTTTGTTTGTTTGATTTTATTTGTCCACCAATATGATGATAATGTTTACAGAAAATAGAAATAATAAACAACATAAGAAAAGAAAAAAAAATGAAAATGAGAAAAGAAGATACATCAGCGACAATGAACATAATATATAAACATGTAACGCTACTGATGATAGACAAACATGCATATCAGGCAAAGATCCTTCCAAAACTATCATCCCTTTTCGGAGGAATGTAAATTTGACCAATAAGTAGAGGTTTTATTCAAACATTGCCAAAAAAGAAAATCCAGAAACGGCAACATTACATCATGATTTAAATCAGGCATGTCGACTAGGTTCCGTAATCCTGATAACAAACTTATAAATCGTTCAGACGTGCTTAATGTAATGAACATAAAACACAAAGTATCCCCACAAGAGGTATGCAAAATAGTCAAAAGGGATGTTTTTATTTCGATAGAATCTTTGCATTCAAAAATAATATGCAAGCAAATTGAAGATTTGAGTACGGTGAACATTGAATACATCTCGCAATCAAAGCGCTGAAATGACTAACATTCTAAAAATAATCACACTGTCACAGCGCTATGAGAAGGCTCCTTAATAACTTGTGGATTGCGGGTAGATTGCCGTGCACTGGTTGCCATGCACTTGGTGGACTGGTCAAAGGATGTTTAAACCCTTTCCCAAACAATATCGACATTTGACAACTCTGTTGCAGACGACTTTAGAAAACATTGTGGGAAAAGGGAAATTGCTCGAAACGACCAATTTTTCCTTTGCCGCAAGGTTTTCTACTTTATCAGAAGATTACTTACATATTTCATCGCAATTTGAGATGTCGTCTGCAAACTCTTTCAATTTGGGACAGACGAAAATGTGTTGTTTGGGAAAGGGTAAAGGTATGGTCAGTATGGTCAGTAATGTCCAAACAGAGAGATCTTTGTTCGTAATTAAGACCGTTTTTGGATGTACTAGCAGCATCGTCAACCGTATATGAACACGCCTTCAAATGGTCTCATACCTCTTACGGGGTACTTCCGGGTCGTGGTACCCAAAAGTAGTCCAATTTAGAAATTTTGAGTTTCGACTTCTGGTGCATAGTTTTGCTGGTAAGAGATGAGCTGGTAGGACATTGATGTGTTTCCTGTATAGATTATGGTCCTGCAATGCTCCCAAAGTTTGTTTTGATTGCTTTTTGAAGGACTATTTGTTTGGGATGTATGAACACAAATGCCGGTACCTCGGCTAGATTTGACACTGATTTTCGGACGGTACTAATACACTTTGCTCCGTAGAAAAAAATGAGACGATTGAGGTGTTCATTTCATTACAGTTTCTGAGAGTTTAATGGCCAAACCTGATGTTTCTGTATATAGCTAAGCGTTAAAGACACTATTCTTCACTCAGCAGAGTCTTGAAAATGCCTGATTTAAAATTGGAATTAATGGGAATTTAAGATCTCAAAATTAACAGGTGTATGACCAAATGCATCATTCATCATTATTTCGTAAATACGCCAGGAGGCTACCACAAGGCAATGCAAACGTCCAAATGCAATATATTGTAAAACTGGCACAAACAATAGACAGGTAAAGTATGTCGCCGCAGTTTAACTTCAACTTTTGTTAAGAACTTCATTATCTCTCTTAGTATACAAACAAACGGCCGTCAAGTAAGTAGTACCTTTGACCTATCGGTGCACTCCCGCTCTAAAGCCGGACTCCGTTATCAAAGACAAACCATTGCCATAAAGTTTACAACCTCCAATCACCGTTCGTTTTAACCAATTGACGAACAATAACGACATTTGACCAGTCTGTTGCAGACGACTCTAAAATATTGTGCGAAAAGGAGAAGCTGCTCTTAATGAGCAATTTCTCCTTTTCCCACAATGTTTTCCGTCCTATTTGAAGATTAATTTTCGATTACATCACATTTTGGAACTTCGTCTGCAAACTCTTTCAATTTGGGACAGTCGAACATTTGACGTTTGGTAAAGGGTTACGTGGCATCGAAAATGAAGTCAAACTGCAATGATGACAATTTGCTTTGGGTATACGCTTAAAGCTAAACCATATCTGAACTCAGGTTTATCCAATGAAAACACCTCTGAAGTAAATATGGAAGCCGCCATATTGATTATTTCGAGACTTCTTTCAATATAATTTCTTTATTACGTATGGGTAACCGATCAAAAGTAATAATTTGAACTGATGCTCAACACCTCCATATACATTGCACTACTCAACGTCGACGAATATTTGTTATTAGCCGGGAACAATTCACCCGACATATTGTAACCCTACACTTATGTACGCGGTGTATTTCTCAGATCGCGGAAATACCCGAGTAGTGGGATTGAGGAAAATCCCCATAATCCGCCATTTTGAAACTTATTATTTCGTCGGATTAGGGCCCGAACTTTTCGCTTTAATGCGAATAGTTCCGGCCCCGACCGATTTATACCGAGAACGACAGAAGTAATCCGAAGAAATAATGAGTTTCAAAATGGCGGGTCATGAGGATTCTTCTCTAAGATTAGAACATGCAAGTTAAAAATTGTCACTGACATAAGCTTATCGAATTGCCACAAACGGTCTAACCTCTTTATACATCATTGCAACACACAATCTTTTCATTTTCAAGACAAATCGATTCATTTATCGCGCCGAACTAAAAAAGAGACTTAGTGGCAACTGAAATATTTGTAAGCTTTTGAATGTATTCCTTTGATAGGGTAGACGACAAAGGAGTGTTCCATTTATCCTGCATCAATTCAAAATGCCATCTGCATTAGATAAGTAAATCAACGATTAACCATGGGGTCCGTACAAATATTTGGGAGACAAACTCCGTGCTTATACCCCCACTTGTGCAGGGTTTACGCACGGGCAAGGACCACGGGCTAGTTAAGGTTGGCGTTAGAAACAAAAACGCAAATTCACCAGTTTGAAATCAAAAGCAAATTATACGGAACAGGGGACTTACTTTAGTTTTTCAATTAGTTTTGTTAAATATTAAGTATTGGAGACATACAGTTTAACCTTTGTTTTCACATATTACGAACGGAATTAAAAGTTATTTGTGAAGGTAATTTCACAGCAGCTTCGACGTTTTGGCAATCACTGCAATCACAACCTCTCGAAAATTTACCGCTTTACGGCAGTGGTCTTTCTGACGTTGTTTAACTCGGATGATCCAAGCTGTAACTGCGTGACAGCTTGGAGGCGCCCTGCGATAAAAACGCGTCAGCATTCCCCCTCTGTGTGTGAGGGGTCCAATCGGCGTCGAGGAAAAATATGGGCACCAATCAGAAAGAAGGTGGGATTGACCAGTAAGATTGCTTATTGCTTCCACTTCCGGTGATTTACAGAAAAAACAAAAACATGAACGATTGTTAACATTTGATCGACGGGAAATATGAATTCGTTTTTAAACCAAAGCAGAGTCATTTGATGAAATCCATTGTCGAAGGAAAAGACACTTTAGATTCAATTTTGATAAAACATCTCTTACATAAAATAGATCAACTCAACATTCATTCGGACTGTTTGTCAACTCCATATCACGATGCTAAAAATGAACATCAACGCCTCCCTGATTAAATTGATAAAAACAAAATCAACATTTTTGGTTTGAAGCGATTTGCTTCGCCACACTTATTTCGAAAACAATCCTTTGTGAATATTTGTGTTAATAAAAAGATAGTCACCATCATGTTCTTCCTCCCTTCCCATTCTCTTCTTCTTCGTCTACTCAACTCCTTCTTAGTGCTATTTTAGACTTGAGAACAAATTTGATTATGTCAAATGCCAATTTTAGAAAACACTATACTGTATTTTTATTTATATGATGTAAATGTTATTGTAATTTAATTTGAATAAATGGGTTGTTGTATGACAATTCAAAGGGAAAAAAACAAAAATTTCGGACGTGAATCTTTCACGATGACTGTAAAGGTGTCCTAATAGAATCCGAATAGAATTACAGTCATCGTGAAAGATATACAGGTACGTCCGACGTATTTCGGAACCATTTAATGTGTGATACCTTAAGATTTCTTATTGTGTTGAATGTAAATTTATCATTGGTTCACGTAGATTTCTTTATATACTGAGAGAAACAACCCGGAAATTGTGAAACATTTGAATTACGCATCAAGGCCACAAAGAAGTAGACAAAACTAGGCCGTTTGGGTCATCGATTGTCAAGAAGTCTTTCTCCAGTATATTTCCTTGAATCTAATTCTTAGCTACTTGAAACCTTAATTGTTCACTGAAATGCCATTTTTAATTTTGTTGAACTTGGATAGCCACTTAAACGTTTTTAATTAAAATTGATTTATTTTCCGCACATATTTCAAGATTTGAAGAGGGACAGTGAAGCTTTTTCTTGGTTTGTTCAATACGAATGTCCTAATAATTTTCCGTCATTACCACAATTCATAAGTGGCAAATTGAAAATTTAAGTAGGTTTAAAAGTGGCGAAACATTCATAACATTTATGAGTACCTACACTTGAATCAGTTGTGATATGGCACCCAAAACGGTCTCAATTTGAACGCGTATATTCTTATTTTCATATCCATACTTATGAAATGATACATTGGGTTATGGTTGAAGTGAATATTTTGAATTGGTTTTTTTTATCTTTTTTTCTAAATGTTTTACTGGTCCAATTAAACAAACAAATAGTTCATTAACCAATCTATTCATAATCAAAATAAAATCGGTTTGTCCGACTCATTCCATGCATGAAAGCATTGGGCAATACGTTTTCCCGTACCATTTTATTTTTCAAAAAATATTGAATCCAAAGGTAAGGTTTCAAGCTGCAATAACGACCGATCTAACATCATCAGTTTTGTAAGCTTTCAACATTTAGTTACCCTTCAGTTTCCCAAACAAGGTCTTTACCATTCTAAAATTCAAACTGCAATTAAACACACAGCTTATCGATTAGGTAAAATACAAACTATTAACTCTATCAAGAAAGTAATCGATATTGTATTGGTAAAAAAGGATTTGGTTTTGACGACTACCATTTCGCTGCAAACATAGATGATATTCAGAAGAAACTTGCTCTTAAATCTGTAAATTTGATTAATATCAATGTACTTTAGAAATAAAACTCTATGTCAAATGCGTATTCTTTGAGGACAAAACTATGATGCTATTAACAGGATAAATGGTAAGGCTCGTGTTGTGTGATGTACGGCGGTGTCTGGATTAGCGTCTCTGTGTGACGCGCGTCGCTCCCGTCTGGGGTAATAAAACTTGGCGTTTCATATTTAGACCAACAACCCGAAAGATGTACTATTCGATACTCCCCCTTTATAACATGCCCAAAGCTGTTTATATAGCTTATTTAAGCTTTTGAATACTTTGTTTTACAGACATAGCTGTTATCTATGTCTCTGATTTGTTTCCATTCCCGCTCGCCCAACCTGCAAACAGTATACTTTGAAATAGTTTCTAGATTTATATTTCAGTTTAGACCCATACTGCAGATTTCTATTATTCAGGAAAATATCAAATTGAGAGTCCATTTTCCCATAGAATCGGCCATCAGAAATGATAGGCTAAAGGCTTTTTGTGTGGCTAAAGTTTCCATTAAAAAAGTCTCTGATGGTTTGAGTGTTTTCTAGATTCTCGCAATAGAGTCACAAATATCTTTACTCAATGAATGAATATATACGTATTCAATTGAAATCAACTGTTGCAATTGACAAAATTCATATGAGGGAAAGGGCATCTCGGTTTTAATCTAAATAGATATAAGGTTGGATTTATACTTATATATATATTTCCAACCTTAGGGGGAATTTTGAGGGTAACAATATATACATTAGGGCGAACTTATTTTAAGGCTGGTCGCCTTAAGTTTTAATTGTACATAATTACTAGATAAGATGTTTCACACCCCTGAAACTTATCGATGATAAAGATCACATACACGTCATTGCAAACTGAATGTTTGGTTGACTTTTAATGGTTATCATGGAAAATATAGGTCATTAAAAAATGAGGGCCTATACATCGGCTCCATAAAAGTATCACTTACGGGCATAATTTATAAAACGTTTAATTGTTTTAAAACCTGTCGATAGAATAACTCTCTTTTATCCAAAATGAATCTATTAAACGTTAACAACACATATCTTCAACGGAATAGTTTTATACTTCCTATGTCACGAGTTATAACTCATAATTTTTCTATACCTATACATTTTTAAGAATATACGTTCGTATTTATGTATGCAACAACAAAACTGCTAAGCGCTCCGATATCGTTGGTCTATAACTGATAATTGAAATGCATGTTTTAATTAAATTGTATATGGTTCAGTTTTACAAATATTTCTATTGGTTTTAATTATTAATTTTGCTATTTGTGCCTTATCTATCTATGGTTTCTCAATTTATGTTTTGATAGATAAAATGAACCTGCTGGGAGCCTCCCCGTGTTTTCTTTACAATGGTTTTGTATGTATTATTTCATTATTGTGTATTGGTATTGGTATTAAAAACCAACGTCCTACGACAGCCTCTTGCATATAAACCCATAAGCATAGACCTTCAAACAAAGATGCCATAAGTGGTACTTTTAACGGTATCGTATACCAGAATAAGACACTTAGACTTGCTGCGATTCCGCACATCCAGCAAAACATAGGTGTCTCATCATTGCAAGGCGGTGCATCATGTCATTTAACCTTCAAACAGTTGATATACTGCACAACTGTTAAATGCCGTAAATGGTAAGCCATGGCTACCTTATGTCGACCAGACAGTTAACGTATAGGACGAACTCGAGCGTAGAATGCAAAACAGAATAACTCATCGACAAGCTTTCATGTGTGCTTTTCATTATTTTCGTGAAATTCCAACGAACACGTATTCCATCATTTAAGATTTATCTGAAAGGAACGTCATTCGAGCGAAAATTGGTTTTAATGATTACTGCGATATGTTCTTTGACTGTCAAAAATAAATCGTGATTAAAGAAACTCTCTCAGAGATGGAGATCTTATTTTCTTTTTAAATGAATCGTCTTTTACCGTAAAAAGAACAACACAGATGTCTAAATAACATGGAACTAGATTGTCGACAGCTACCCAACACTGATCGTAACTATACAAAGAAGATCTAGAAGATCAGAATCGCAGGCATCTAAGACCGTTTAAACGGGTTAATTTTGGAACCAACGTCTAATCTTAGAATAAGAGGTGGTAATTTTGATACACCATTGTCACGTGGGTCTTCGGAAAGAAATACGTTTTCAACGCATGCGCATGGATGCATACATCATTTCCATCAAACGAAAATGGGTCGAGTGAGGAGGAAAATAATCAGCATAAATATTAAAAAAAAAATAGATCTTCCTTAATTAGATTATAATCATAGTTTTCAGTTTAACCTCATCGTCTAGGCATTTGCCATTCGGTGAGCAAGTAAACAAATTGATACATAGGATGTTAGGATATATCTACGCTGAAGATTAAGAAGAGGTATTTGCAGGATAACAAAATTAAAGATTCAAAGGAACAAATGCCCTATTAAAGTCAAGTTACTTATCATAAAAAATATTCGTGGATTGAAAATTTCCATGTGAAAATTAAAGATTAAAGGGAGGTAATTAATATGAAATATACATTTAGCTGTTACTAAAGCAAAGTGTGCAGACAGAGAATTCCTCCGTTTATTAACAAACGGCTTTCCAAAGAAGAACAGACAGGTGCAACGGCGCACTTCATGTTCAATAACGAAATAACCAGATTTTTGTACTTTGTAAGTAAAGAAATTGAAAATGGTCTTTGGTAAAGTGACAAGGATTGTGAATAAAAAAATGACGATTATTGCTCCAAATGCACACATCTCTGAGAAAGTATCTTTAAAAGGAAATTACAGCACCTAAGTAAATGCTCGGGCAGCAATAAGCTTTTTTTGTTTTTGGTATAGGGTTTAATGTGTGTTGAATTTTTCAGTTATATAGCGACTTTTCTTTTTTTTTGATTGACCGGTATTAGGTTAAGTCTAAGCAGTGTCTTACTTTTTTTTATTTGAATTCATTCAATGTAATCATTGTTGATATTTTCCTCTAAAATCCCCGAACAGTGGTACATGTCGTATATATCAACCCCCGCGCGCTCCAACATAATTAGATCTGTCATGGTGCTATATACACCTCTTTTAATACACGTATCCCTTTCCGCAGATTTCAACATTATTGAACCAGCCTAATATCATGGTTATACCCCCAAATTCACAGCGTTATATTGAAAAATAAATATTCATGTTAAGTATTAAATGTAGATCAAATCTTGAACATGAATGAACGGACCATAACTAAGTATCAGTTGGTATCAAATGAGTATTAAAGATAAGACTGAAATGATGTGTATAATGAATGAATGAATGAATGGTGTTTTAAGGCGCATCGACAGCTAAGGTCATTTAGCGCGCATTATGATGATGTGGATGGATGTATATTAAAAATATTAACAGTTAAAATGTATTTGTTTAAAGAAAAAATAAATAAGAATTTGTAATTAATGAACAAAAGTAGATAGAAAATTTGTAAAAAAATAATGATTGTTGATAGATTGTTTGTAATGAATGTGTGATATTAAATAAATAGTGTGTGATGAAAAAATGATATTGATAAATGTAAATATATTTAGAATGTATAAGGAATCACAATCTATTGTAAACTCCAATCTCTTTGAGAAAGGAAAGAATTAATTCAATCCTGACAGTGTCAAAAAGCTCATAAATAGTGTTGACATTGAAATATCTTGCACGAATTCTTTGAAAATCAATGCAATCTAGCAATATATGTTTGGTGGTAAAGGGTGCATTGCAAGGAATGCATTCAGGTGCATCTTCCTTAGCCAAGAGCCAGGAGTGTGTAATGTGTGAATGACTAATTCGGATTCGTGCAATTGTAACTTCCTCTCTTCGTACGGACCTGTAAGATGGGTACCATTCTCCGAGGGTAGGCTTAATTGAATGCAATTTATTAAAAACATCAGCATTCCATTTTGATTGCCAGATGGATGTGATGTAAGTTAAAATAGAAGGTTTAAAATCGGTGTATGGTACTTTAAAATCTGAAATGGGAAGGTTAAGAGCTGATTTAGCGGATCTATCCGCATGTTCATTACCCATGATACCAGTGTGGCTTGGAAGCCAACAGAACACAAGTCTGTTTGAAGACAAAATATGAGAGATCCTTTGAATAATTTGGCATACCACAGGGATCTCCAACTTTTGATTTGATAAGGCTAGCAGTACTGATAGAGAATCAGAAAATATAATAAATCGGGTGGAATTTGCACTTTCCACCAGGTTAAGGGCTAGATCAATAAATGATGTGTATAACTGCAACCAGTATTATCAAATCTGTTCACACTAACACTTTCAGTTTGATAACTGATATTTACGTTTATCTGTCACTTTCCACAAGCTATAAACCGCAAATAATTTCACCTTTTCGTACTTTGCGATATCAATCTTGATACTTCCTTAATTCAAGAAGATTGTGTTGATTTATCATACAAAAATTATGACAGCATACAATATATATCCGTAGTATGCCTCTGTAATAACAGAGCTAAATCAAATTGTTCGCAACTAATGGAGCCATCTAACTTAACCAATCCTCATTTCTATTCCAGCAAAAAGACCAACTAAAGAAACAAGCTAAGATGAGTTCGAGCAACAATACGTAATTTAATTCAAAGTTGTTTCAACATGTTCCTGTTATATTCGGCATAAATGGTAATCGTCAAAAACAGGGCTAGGAAATAGTGTCTTGCTCAAGGATACTACACTGAAGAAATATGCTACAGAAGGGAATCGAACTTGGTTCCTCTGGTCTCAGATTTATACCAAATAATCTCATATTTTTAGAGAATTGTCTTTAATAAATAAATAAAACTATAAAACAACGATGTTTTATAACATACCATAAGTTAAATTGTTCGCCCTAAATGATATATAAAAGAAAATCACTAAATCTCCATGTGTTCGCCTTAAGTGATATTGTTTTGCTAACCATTAGATTTACAACTGATATGACAATAATCTTAAACGAATTGATTCTTTTGTTGGAAATTAATAAAAAGCAATATGCCCGCCTTAATTAATGTTTTGTACATATCATGCGTTAATCATCTTATTGAGCAACAATCAGATTGTTCGCCTTAAACGATTTTCTTTTTCATACTTTGAAGTCGTGCAATTAAACCAAATAATTGTCTTATGTTAACTTTATTACTTACGGTCGTAAAGTTATCTTTGATTCCAAAAGTAATTTCAAAAGCATTCTGTTAACAAAGATAATGCAAACCTCAAATTCGCTGAGTACGTTGAAGGAGGAGTACTAAGACAGAAAATATCGCGTTTCACTACAACTCTTGCCTAGAAGTGGAAAAAGTGCCGTTCCAATTTCCCCTCTTTAATTTAATGCAAAATCGGAATCGTTTAAAAGTGATCCGATCTCGACTAAACTTGCTGGTAAGTAGAGGGGAGCGTCCCGAGACAGAAACATCGCATTTCCTGGGGACTCGTGCCTAAAAGTGGAAAAGAAGCCGTTCCAAGTTTCCTTATCTGATTAAATGCAATCGAAATCCTTTAATAATGGTTTAATCTCGCCAAAACTCGTACGGAGCGTTCAAAGACAGAAAATCCCGTTTTCTCGGGATTCTTGCCTAGAAGTGGAAAAGCAGCCTTTCAAAGTTTCAGTCTTAAATTCAATGCAAAGATTGAAGCCGTCTTTCTCCAATGAAATACAATCTATTGCGAAATAAATGCAGTTCTCTTAATCATCACCTATTTTTAAAAAATATTAAAGATTCATCGTTATGTATGTGTGGTGGTTCTGAAACAACGCATCATTATTTTCTTGAATGTCCGTTATATATTAACAACAGAAATAATTTATTTCAATCGTTGTCTCACCTACCAATTGAAATTGACCAGAATATACTACTTTTCGGAAGCGATAATTTAACCTTTAACGAGAACAAACACATTTTCATTAGTGTACAAACATTTATTAAAGATAGTAAACGATTCGATAATTAATTAGCTTTCCATATAAAAGACATATATTCCCCCAACGTGTAAAAAACCCACATCTCTCTCTCTCTCTCTCTCTCTCTCTCTCTCTCTCTCTCTCTCTCTCTCTCTCTCTCTCTCTCTCTCTCTCTCTCTCTCTCTCTCTCTCTCTCTCTCTCTCTCTCTCTCTCTCTTCTCTCTCTCTCTCTCTCTCTCTCTCTCTCTCTCTCTCTCTCTTCTCTCTGTCTCTCTCTCTCTCTCTCTCTCTCTCTCTTTCTCTCTCTCTCTCTCTCTCTCTCTCTCTCTCTCTCTCTCTCTCTCTCTCTCTCTCTCTCTCTCTCTCTCTCTTTCTCTCTCTCTCTCTCTCCACATTTTTGTAAGTAGTTATTAGTTTAATATATGTTTAATGTTTGTAAATGATGTTGTTGGAAAGTGGCAATATAAGCATTTTGCTTTCGTCACAATCCTTTTTGTACTAGTACAAATAAAATATGTTTAAACTAAATTCAATGCAAAATTGAAATCCGTCAGAAGTGGTCCGATCTCGACCAAACTTGCTGGGTACAAAGAGGAAAGCGTCCCGAGATAGATAATATTCCGTTTTCCCGGGACTCGTGTCTACAAATGGAAAATCAGCTGTCCAAATTTCGCACTATTATTCAATCCTTAAATGGAGATCTGTTAAAAGTGGTCCGATCTCGACCAAACTCGCTGGGTACAAAGAGGGATGCGTTCCGAGACAGAAAATGTCGCATTTTCCTGGGATTCTTGTCTAGAAGAGGGAAATCAGCCGTTCCGAGTATCGCTCTTTTATTCAATGCTTAATCGAAATCTGTCAAAAGCGGTCCGATCTCGACCAAACTTGCTGGGTATAAAGAAGGAAGCGTCCCGAGACAGATAATATCACGTTTCCCAGGGACTCTTTCCTAGAATCGGAAAAGCAGCCGTTCCAAGCTTCCCTATTTAACTAAATGCATAATCGAAATCCGTTAATGGTGGTTGAATCTCGACCAAACTCGTTTGATATGTAGTATGGAGCGTCCAAAGATAGAAAGTATCTCGTTTTCTCGGGACTCTTGCCTAGAAGCCGTTCGAAGTTTTGCTCTAAAACTCAGTGCAAAATTGAAATCCGTTGATAGTGGTTGGAGAGCGACCAAACTCATTGGGTACTTAAAAGGGAGCGTCCCGAGACAAGAAATATTTAGTTTCCCGGGGACTTGTGCCCAGAAGTGGTAAGACAGCCCTTTCACGTTTCCCTCTATAATTCAATGCAAAATCGAAATTTGTTAATAGAAGTCCGATCTCGACCAAACTCGCTGGGTATGTAGAGTGAAGTATCCCGAGACATAAAAAATCGCTTTTACCCGGGACTCGTGCTCAGAAGTGGAAAAGCAGCCGTTTCAAGTTTCCCACTATAATTCAATGCAAAATCGAAATCTGTAAATAAAAGTCCGATCTGGACCAAACTCGCTGGGTATATAGGTGAAGTAATCCGAGACAGAAAATATCGCGTTTCCCCAGGACTAGTGCTCAGAAGTGAAAAAGCAGCCGTTTCAAGTTTCCCTCTATAATTCATTGCTTAATCGAAATATGTTATTAGAAGACTGATCTCGACCACAATCGCTGGGTATGTAGGGGGAAGTATCCCGAGAAAGAAAATATCGCGTTTCCCCGGGACTTGTGCTTAAAAGTGGGGAAGCAGCCGTTTCAAGTTTCCCTCTATTATTCAATGCTTAATCGAAATCTGTTAATAGAAGTCCGATCTCGATCAAACTCGCTGATTAGGTAGAGGGAAGTATCTCGAGACAGAAAATATCGCGTTTCCCCGGAAATGGTGCTCAAAAGTAGACAAGCAGCCGTTCGAAGATTGCGTCTATAATTCAATGCAAAATCGAAATCTGTTAATAGAAATCCGATCTCGACCAAACTCGCTGGGTATGTAGAGGGAAGTATTTCGAGACAGAAAATATCGCGTTTCCCCGGAACTCGTACTCAGAAAAAACAGCCGTTCCAAATTTCCCTCTATGATTCAATGCAAAATCGAAATCTGTGAATAGAAGTCCGATCTCGACGACCAAAACCGCTGGGTATGTAAAGTGAAGTATCCCGAGAGAGAAATTATCGAGTTTCCCCGGGACTCGTGCTCAGAAGTGGAAAAGCAGCCGTTCCAAGTTTCCCTCAATAATTCAATGCAAATCGAAATCTGTTCAAAGCGGTCCGATCTCGTCCAAGCTTGCTAGGTATGAAAAATGGAGAGTTTTGTTTAGACATACCTGGAGTACATCTACGGACAGACACACATTTGTACATGTATGATGCAGACATAAAAGCTGAAACAAATTCTTTTAAACTTGACACTTAAAGCGTGTCCTTAACGTAAATTTCTTATCGGTCATTGCAGTACAATTGATGAGAAAAGGGTAAAAAAAAATCTCTGAAAATCACCCTTTGTCGTTCATTTCTGCACTTAAGATTTTTGTAAGACAAGCGAATAGACAAACATGGTAGGATTTAACAGAGATCTATTCGGTGGTTAACTGTTAAGACCCGTTTGGAGCTTGCAATTGACGAATTGAATTTATACTCTTTTTCTTCTGATCTGACAACTGGAGTATCCATCTCTGATCCATGCAAACCGGAAGTTCGAATAGCATTTGGTTAAGATTTGCAATTAAAATATGTCAACCATGTTTAATTCTAAGATGGGGAATCTGGTAATGATAATCTAAAGACATGTTACCATAATTTGCATCAATATTAACTTACAGTTGACTACACATGTAATACTTAACGCGATTATTTGCTTTAAATACTATAGTTACCGTTTTCATTCATCTAATGGGAATCCTAAGTTCTTCGTTCCGTCTGTACCAAAAAACTTTTATGAAAAGCATTTAACTACCAAACAGTCGATCATTTTCTCCATCTTAGCATGTTTCTAGTTTTAACATTTTCTATTAAAGTAGAACACCTCCTACTAGATCTTTATCATAAAAACATATCAATTTTTCGTCACAATGTTTAAATTTTCAAAAGGGTCTGTATTGATAATATATATTTGTCATTTCTTTTTTGTTAAAATAAATTCTAATTTAATAACCAAGCTCGTATGTATACGCTTTTGAATATAACGCTTTTCGACAATGTTGGTAGTGTTCAGTCTAACAGTTAAGACAGAAAGTCACTCCGCGCGCGCAGTCTGGGCTTTGTTTATAGAAACATCATACTTTCAGACATTTGAAAAAGCTAATCTATTAAGTGACTGCTATGATAAGTGCACGATCACATGGACCTATGTATAAAGTGTCTTATTTTTATATTTTTGCTTCTTGTTTTTCTACATACAGGTGTTTGTTTCCCAAGAAACTGTATAGTTTAAGGCAATAAAGAAGTCTTGATCTGGATCTTTTTAGTGTTTCATCTTTGATCAAGACAAACTTCTTTTCAACAAAGTTAAGTGGAAATCTGTTTTTGACATTGATGTCAAAAAGTCAATTTGATCCCTATTTTATTCAAATATCATTGATTTATAGTTGTCGAAAGGACGTTAGAAAAGAATTGGCATTACTCGATTCATTGTGAAAAAAGATGCCCCTAAAATTCAATTGATACCCAATATCAATAATTTACTTTTCAAAGTACACGAATAATTTATATAATGAGGCAATGTAAGCATGTTAAGTAGGTGGTGCCCATAAATTGAGTTAGTGTTTAAGTTTAATTTATGTATTTTTGCTTTATTTATATTGTTTTGTTATGCACATTCTTTGAATTATTCTGACTTAGCATGCATTGCCCACTCTGAGATTCCTACCTTTCTGCTAGGCACTATGTACCGGTTACGCAACGAAATCGTTACCGATAGACAATCCTGATTATGCCGTACTGAAAAGTGTTAGATATGACAAAATAATATAAATAACCCTTGTTCAAGGATTGAGCGGCCAACGAACAACGTACTTGCCAGTTATTATACTCAGTATATGGACATACAACATATATAAAGATCTGACACCAGCCGTTTCCGTTGCGGTAAGTTCTGTCTTCAGAGTTTGTTTGAAGGCCTATTTCCCTTTAATTTACGTCCCATGTTTTGAACCCCGAACAACGCTTAGCCAATACTCGTATCATAAGTATGTCAATATAACTTTGTAGTCAAGAACCATGTTTACAAAAATATGTAGTTTTCATAAGTATCTATTGATGATTAAAGGAAAGATGGGTGTTAAAAATAGTCAAAAAGTCCTATTTTCAAATGTCAATTTTAGGGGTCTTGAGCCAGCAAACTAGCCATTGCTCACGTACAAAGGGTATGACTATCAGTCTCTTTTGAGTTATAATCGAACCTACATCACGTACCTACAACATCAGACAAAAGTCTCATCAACTGCGGTTCATAATGTCTCAACAGTTTTGTTTGGCGGCCTATTTACCTTTCATTTACGGTCCATATTTGAACCCCGAACAGCGCTTAGCTAATCTTCGTGTCAAAAATGTATTTAAATGAATTTGCAGACAAGAACCGTGTCTCTAAAAATATGCAGTTTTAATAAGTCTCAATTAATGATTAAATGAAAAAAGAAGGTGCTGAAAATAGTCAGAAGGTTTTATTTTTAAGGGCTCTTTTTGAGGGAATTGAGCCTGCATACTAGCCAATGCTCACGTACTGAGGGTCTGATGATCAGCCGTTTGTGCTAGAATCCTACTAGGACAAGTCCCTACAATATATACCAATATCAGGCAATTGTCTCATCTGCCGCGGGTTGGAATTTCCCTAAAACATCGAAGGATCGCACATTTTCGACTCATTAAACCATATCCTTCTTCAGGTACCTACAACTATGACATTTTGTGTCGATCATTTGAAGTCTGTTTTATTGTAAGACCTTCTTTAAATCCATGTAGGAACAGAACGCATTGAAATATAATTTATTGGAGTTTTCAACAACTTGAAGTTTTGTTAATTGGCTAAAAGTTGATTGTCTCATTGGTACCTGGAATAGAGAATGAAAGGTGTACAACTACCCACAAACAGGCCTGTCAAATTAACAAAGACGACGTTTTTGTCTATTTCTCAGCGAAGTTTTCCTTTTTTTAGATTCTACAAGCTTGTTTTTAACATACATTCTTGTGTGAAACATATGCGGTAAGGGTTATTGTACATTTCCGCTGACCTTTGTGTGTAGAACAAGGCTCTGTTATAATGCCCAAATATTTCAATAAATGGGGGTTTATTTAGCTTACCCTTATCCATGTACTTTTTGCCTAAAAGTATAAAACTTATTCATCATATATGATAGTTCTACGAGTCTATGAATGGCATAATACAAGGGTTGAAACCATTGCAAGAAAAGTAAAGATTCTGCTATACCATAGGTGTTAACAAATCTAAACGTCGTCTGCTGCTGATGCTTTTTTCTTTCAAATTGGTCAGAAAACAGTCAATATCAAGAAATTGACCACACGCCACCTCGTACAGACGGGTATACGGACTCTTGTTCCCATATGTTTTTGTTAGTACAAAGTTTAAGTAATATTTTATATATATGTTGTGCAAAAATAATCCCATGCTCATATGGAGTTTGAATCAAAAATAAATACACAAAACCAAAGTATAGTGATGGTCCATTTTGCCTTGGTTTGATCACGCAAACTAGCCATTGCTCACGGACCAAGGGTCCAACGACCAACCATCTTGTCACGTATTATCCCCAGTGCATGTACCCACAACATATATTGAGATCAGACATCAGTCTTATCCAATGCCGTTCATACTGTTTCAAGAGTTTGCTTGACGACCTAATTCCCTTAAATTTAAGACCAAAAGTTGAACCCGAAACAGCACTTAGCCATTGCTCGTATCAAAATGTGTTTACTACTGTTTATGGATTCGTAGTCATGAACAATGTCTAAAATGATATGTACTTTCCATAAGTATCAACGTATAATAAAATGAGAAAATGGGTGCTGAAAATAGTAAAAATATCGTAGTTTGAACGCCTAAATTTAGGGGTCTTGGGGCGGCAAACTAGCAATTGCTCACTTACCGAGAGTCTGATGATCAGTCTCTTGGGCTAATATCATACCAAGGACATGTACCTACAATGTATATATATATATATCAGACAACTATCTCATCGACAATGGGTTAGAATTCCCGTACAATAACGAAAATGCATCATTATCGACTCATAAACCCAGTTTTCCAACCCAAATTCGAACATCTGCAGGCACCAAACCAGAGCTCGTATCAGAACCTATCGTTCGTTAGTCTCTACTTATGTTCCTAATCTTAATTGATATATAGAATTTTATTGAATAGAACTTCTACTTTTCTCACAATATCTTGTCAAACTTGGTCAATACCGAGAAAGTGACATGTTACCTCGCACGGACGGCTGTACGGACACATGGACACTCGTTCGACTTTGATATATATATGGTTTTGTTAAAATTAGGCTAACCTAAAATATTATAGAAAAAAAGTGCAGAAAAAATGGCATAAAAATATATTTTTTTGTACCCACCTACATATACTCTATAAGACCATTGGTAAAGTCAAAATGGTCATAACCTAGGTGCTTCTCTAAACAAAGTCACAGAAACTCTATTTTGGTCTTAAAACTTGCCTAGTAAGGTCATCATTATATATCAGACCGTATTCAACCATTTTAATCAAGTTCTTCGCTTCAGAGGCCATTTCCTATGTTCGACTTACCCTCAAAACTTGGTCCCTCACCCATATTTCTTTTATTTAACATCTTAAAACCCAAAAAGTGCCCTCGACCCTTTTTTATCCTGTTACGGCAATGTACATGCTTCTATTAAAAGAAAACTTTGTGAAAAAAACAGTTTTAGTAGAAAAGCTATGAAGGTTTTGTGAAATCATTTTTGCATTATACGCCCATTTTCTTCTATTTTCAAACACCAAAAAAATCTAAAGCAATGCAAGATTTAACATTATCTTTTCAGATTATGATAGTCTATTTCCTACTCTAAAGATTCAATATGTTTGAAACATTCACATCAAAGGTTTACAAACATTGCGAGTCGAATTTCCGACCCCTAGTCTGGGGACACAAAATATCACATATTCTGCAAACAGCAGCGAAAAAAAATCATAAAAAATAAGAATTCAACGCTTGAAATTCCAAAACCAGTCTTTGATAATACCTGTCTTTCCTGACTATCAAGACATGTTAAGCTTTACAGCGTTCATCTGGCTGTCTGCCCTAGAAACAACTTTAATTGACACGAAATCGTCTAAAGGTGCCATTTTCCCGCCAATTCTCCCCCATCCCCCGGTTTTTCCTTTTTCAAAGTCTTATCCAATCATTAATAAGGCACGTATCGACAGCAAACTAACCTTAAATACAGCCTTAAAGTGTTTGCTGTTAAAATAATTTCGTTTTTTTTCTACCTGTATCCAACATCTAGGCGTCCGTCAGTACATCGCTTCAAATCAGTCTAAAACGCCCCAGAAATGCTTTGTAAGTACCAGACGAGAGCTCATGGTACCGATCGCACGTTACTCTCTACATATGTCACTAAGCTTAATGAATATATAGGTTTTTATTGAATATACCTTCTACTTTTCTCACAATATCTTGACAAACTTGGTCAATACCGAGAAAGTGACATGTTACCTCGCACGGACGGCTGTACGGACAGATTGACACTTATTCGACTTTGATATATATTAGTATTTGTTAATATAAGGATAACCTAAAATATTGTAGAAAAAAAAGTGCAGGAAAAAATGGCATGAAAATCTTTATTTTTGTATCCACCGATATATACTCTATAAGACCATTTGTAGAAGTCAAATGGTCATACCCTAGGTGCTTCTCTAAACAAAGTCACAGAAACTCTATTTTGGTCTTAAAACTTGCCTAGTAAGATCATCATTATATCTCAGACCGTTTTTAAGCATTTAAGTCAAGTTCTTCTCTTCAGCGGCCATTTACTATGTTCGACTTACACACAAAACTTGGTCCCTCACCCATATTTCTACTATTTACCCTCTTAAAACCCAAATATTGCTCTCGACCCTTTAACATCCTGTTACAGCAGTGTACATGCTACTATTAAAAGAAAACTTCTTGACAATAACAGTTTTAGTAGAGAAGTAATTAAGGTTTTGTGAAATCATTTTTGCATTATACGCCCATTTTTGCCTATTTTCAAACACCAATTAAATATAAAACAATGCAAAATTCAACATTATTCTTTCAGATTCTGATAGTCCATATCCTACTCTAAAGATGCAATATGTTTGAAACATTCACATCAAAGGTTTAAAAACATTGCCAAGTCGAATTTTCGACGCCTGGTCTAGGGATACAAAAATATCATAAATTCTGCAAACAGCAGCGAAAAAAAAATCATAAAAAATAAGGATTCAACGCTTGAATTTACAAAACCCGTCTTTGATAATACCTGTCTATCCTGACTATCAAAACAAATGAAGCTTTATAGCGTGCATCTGCCTGTATGTCCTAGAAACAACTTTAATTGACACGAAAGTGTCTAAAACGGCCATTTTCCCGCCAATTCTCGCCATCCCCCCGTTTTCCCTTTTTCAAAGTCTTATCATATCATTAATAAGGCACGTATCGACAGCAAACTAACCTTGAATTCAGCCTTAAAGTGTTTGCTGTTAAAATAATTTCGTTTTTCTTTTACTACCTGTATCCAACATCTAGGCGTCCATCAGTACGTCGCTTTAAAATCAGTCTAAAACGCCTCAAAAATGCTTTGTAAGTACCAGACCTGAGCTCATATTAGAATCGATCGCACGTTACTCTCTACATATGTTTCTAAGCTTAATTATTATATAGGTTTTTATTGAATAGATCTTCTACTTTTCTCACAATATCTTGTCAAACTTGGTCAATACCGAGAAAGTGACATGTTACCTCGCACGGACGGCTGTACGGACAGATGGATACTTGTTCAACCTTGACATATATGTGTATTTGTTAAAATTAGGCTAACCTAAAGTATTATAGAAACAAGGTGCAGGAAAAAATGGCATGAAAAGAATTTTTTTTGTACCCACCTACATATGTACTCTATAAGACCATTTGTAGAAGTCAAAATGGTCATAACTTAGGTGCTTCTCTGAACAAAGTCACAGAAACTCTATTTTGGTCTTAAAACTTGCCTAATAAGGTCATCATTATATCTCAGACCGTTTTCAACCATTTTAGTCAAGTTTTTCTCTTCAGCAGCCATTTACTATGTTCGTCTTACCCTCAAACCTTTATCCTTCACCCATATTTCTTCTATTTAACCTCTTAAAACCCCAAACTTGCCCTAGACCCTTTTACATCCTGTTACAGCAGTGTACATGCTACTTTTAAAAGAAGATTTCTTGAAAATAACAGTTTTAGTAGAAAAGAAATTAAGGTTTTGTGAAATCATTTTTGCATTATACGTCCATTTTCGCCCATTTTTAAACACCAATTAAATATAAAGCAATGAAAAACTCAACATTATTCTTTCAGATTCTGATAGTCCATTTCCTACTCTAAAGATTCAATATGTTTGAAACATTCACATCAAAGGTTTAAAAACATCGCCAAGTCGAATTTTCGACGCCTGGTCTAGGGATACAAAAATATCATAAATTCTGCAAACAGCAGCGAAAAAAAATCATAAAAAAAAGGATTCAACGCCTGAATTTACAAAACCAGTCTTTGATAATACCCGTCTATCCTGACTATCAAGACAAATGAAGCTTTATAGCGTTCATCTGCCTGTCTGTCCTAGAAACAACTTTAATTGACACGAAATTAACTAAAATGGCCATTTTCCCGCCAATTCCCCCCAACCCCGTTTTCCCTTTTTCAAAGTCTTATCATATCATTAATAAGGAACGTATCGACAGCAAACTAACCTTAAATACAGCCTTAAAGTGTTTGCTGTTAAAATGGTATCGTTTTTCTTTTTCTACCTGTATCCAACATCTAGGCGTCCATCAGTACGTCGCTTCAAAATCAGTCTAAAACGCCTCAAAAATGCTTTGAAAGTACCAGACCTGAGCTCATATTAGAATCGATCGCACGTTACTCTCTACATATGTTTCTAAGCTTAATTATTATATAGGTTTTTATTGAATAGATCTTCTACTTTTCTCACAATATCTTGTCAAACTTGGTCAATACCGAGAAAGTAACATGCTACCTCGCACGGACGGCTGTACGGACAGATGGACACTTGTTCAACCTTGATATATATGTGTATTTGTTAAAATTAGGCTAACCTGAAATATTTTAGAAACAAGGTGCAGGAAAAAATGGCATGAAAAGAATTTTTTTTGTACCCACCTACATATGTACTCTATAAGACCATTTGTAGAAGTCAAAATGGTCATAACTTAGGTGCTTCTCTAAACAAAGTCACAGAAACTCTATTTTGGTCTTAAAACTTGCCTAGTAAGGTCATCATTATATCTCAGACCGTTTTAAAACATTTTAGTCAAGTTCTTCTCTTCAGCGGCCATTTCCTATGTTCGACTCACCCTCAAAACTTCCCTCACCTATATTTCTTCTATTCAACCTATTAAAACCCAAAACTTGCCATAGACCCTTTTACATCCTGTTACAACAGTGTACATGCTACTATTAAAAGAAAACTTCGTGAAAATAACAGTTTTAGTAGAAAAGAAATTAAGGTTTTGTGAAATTATTTTTGCATTATACGTCCATTTTCGCCAATTTTCAAACACCAATAAAATATAAATCAATGCAAAATTCAACATTATTCTTTCAGATTCTGAAGGTCCATTTCCTACTCTAAAGATTCAATATGTTTGAAACCTTCACATCAAAGGTTTACAAACATTGCGAGTCGAAGTTTCGACCCCTGGTCTAGGGACAAAAATATCACAAATTCTGCAAACAGCAGCAAAAGAATTTCATAAAAAATAAGGATTCAACGCTTGAATTTACAAAACTAGTCTTTGATAATACCCGTCTATCCTAACTATGAAGACATGTTAAGCTCTATAGCGTTCATCTGCCCGTCTGCCCTAGAAACAACTGTATTATATTTTTTTCTTTATTTTTTTCAATTGCCTTCAACAATTCATTTATTTAAGTATATTCAAACATTACATGTATAGAGACTTAACATAAGGCATTACAATATAGTAAATGGTTAGGAAAAAATGGTCAAATTCAATATAATAATGAGATATTAGCTACAGACAGCTTAAGAATGTTTTTAGAATTGGAATTTTGACCCTTTTGTTTTCAAAGTACTGTATAGTTACGATGATATCATTAAAAAGGATTAGTGTCAAATTCAAAGGTTTAGTTCTCCTTTCACTTATATAATATGTTTGTATATGCAGTAGGAGATACTTTTTAAAAGAATATTAACATGATGATATTCTACTTGTTGTATTCTATATATAAAAATCAAATTTTCTAAGTTTTTAAACGATCTATGATAGCCACATCTTCTTAATGCTTTTTCAGTGGTAGACCAAAATAAGTCAAGATATTTACAACGAATAAAAATATGTTCGTAATCTTCGAATTCGTAACAGAGGAGGCATATTCTATATGCTATTTTCCACTTAAAACAATTCTCGTTAGTGACTAAGATTATGTGAATATTTTTATATTTAAATTGCTTTATACGATTATCTTTATTCTTCATAAAGAAATAAAATGAAATCCAATTGATATTTTTGTTGAATAGTCTTTCCCAATGATCGTGCACATATGGACGTTCGAACTTATCTTTTATGTATAAGTTATATATGTATTTATTAGTTGTATCATTAATATTTATGTTATCTATGTTAATACTGATGGTGGTTTTTATTTTCGTTTTGCACGATTGGTTTGAATTCAAGAGGTGTTTCCAGGCTGTTGGTAAAGACTGTTTTAAAGTATTTAGTTCTGAGATCCAATTTGTCTTAGTTTAGTAGTATATATTCAGATCTTATTTTGCCTTTGTCGATAATATCGTCAATGAATATAAAGCCAGACTCTATCCAGGCCTTAAAAAAGAGACATTTTCCATTGTGTTTCATATAACGATTCCCCCATATATTTTGTTTACGTTTATCTCTGAAGTTAGTTGTAGTATAGATTGGTTTCAATTGTTTGATTAAAGTTTATCCATGTTTCAATCAAATTTCTATAAAATGGCGGGATTGATGACTTTGAAGAATGTACACTCTTGGGTGAATCTAGAAACAACTTTAATTGACACGAAATCGTCTAAAACAGCAATTTTCCCGACAACTCCCTTTCAAACATGTCTTTCTGTCTGTCTTGAAAAAAAAAAACAGATTTCAAAAAAGAAAAATCGCTAAATATCGGTAATTTTACACACACGTTTACCTTATTTTCAAAAGAATTGATTCTCAATAATGAATTTCAACTTAAAATAACGTTTCAATGTTTTTACAAAATCTTGTTATTTACGACAAGGTGTTTTGAAATCATCATCAATCTTTTTCCATTGTCCGTACGTCCGTACGACCAGCCCAAATCAATTTTTCAAATTTCCATAAACCACGTAAAGGACACTCTCTCGTAGGAACAGACGAACAAAGACATGGTTATATGTCTCATTTCATCGTCTTCTGCTAGGTTGTCTCTTATAGAATATATAAAAGTCTAAAGAAAACAAACCTTATAACTGACTACATATGATGCCAAACATGTAAAAAAACCACACTTTCCCCGCCATACCAATTCTTCTACGTGGGAAAATAGGGATCACGATAACCGCCTCTTACAGATGGACACACGAGCACACGTCACACGGTCATAATGATACATTTTCCTCACTGATATTGAATAAGACTTTGGAATGAAAGAGGATGTAAGTCTATTTCTTACCTTCCTTTCCTACATACTTTCCCTAACTTGGTTAATACACATTTTGGCGCTACCCAACCACGCACGGACAGATGTTTAAACGGACGAAATATTGGAAAACTACGATTCTTAGATAAAAACCATTGATTAAGGATTAACCTACAATACAATAAACAGATGTAGGAAAACGAGCCCAGCCTCGTTCTACACGTCCTGTCAAACTTTCCCAATAAATTGGGTATTTTCAAATAATTTATAGACGGAAAATAATGGTCTGCTATAATGCTCATTACATACAAATGGAAGAACACAGCTTCATTATTCTAGCTTTTGCTGATATATTTTAATAATGGAATAACGATATAAAGAGGTTTTTTTTCAATGTATATCATTTCGACTTTTCTCATATGTTTCCAAACTTGATAATACCAAAAGTTCAGAGTCTAGTCCGACCGTAGTCCGACCGAGAACACAATCAACGACCACGTTTGATGTTTTGGAATATTGATGCCAATTCTTAATATTTTTGGGACGCTATTTAATAACCCTGTCAATATGCATACTAAATTGAATACTAGGCTTTTCGTACATGTTGGAAGTGAACAGTCTATTCGATAGCACCCGTCGCTGCACAGGGGGTGTAGGTGTGGATGCAACGTTAGCTGCGGAGTATCCGGGTTATCCTTATGAAAAAAACTTACTTAAGACGTTTAACAAAAAAGCTATTTAAAAGGTTGTTTTTTTTTCATAATTATCAACATATAATAAAGCGAGAAAATCAGTGCTGAAAATAGTCAAAAAATCGTATTTTGAAGGGCTAATTTTAGGACAAGTACCTACATCATATATGAAAGTCACATGAACATTGTCTTATTCACAACGTGTTAGAGTGCCCATACAATAAAGCAAAAGCACATTTTCGACCAATGAATCCTGTTTTCCATCCCGAGTTCGAACAGCAGACTATCAACCAAAGTTTGTATCGGAACATATCGTATCTATTTTTATTTTTATTTCTTCATAAATTCATTTCATTATCGCGTCTCAGCTGTATACTTTATCATTTTGTCCGTCTGTAAATGCCTTTATAAAACACTCTGTAACGCCTTAGAAATGGGGGCTAGTACGAACAACGTCCAAAGTTCCTCCTTTATGAACGACTGTAACATTATGAATATTGCAAACTGTACAACTATGCTTTCATATTCACTTCCTAGGCTTTAATCATAATATGTTTGAATTGTTTCCATCAAAGAGTTTAACCAATTGCCAGTCAATCTTCTCACCTAACTTCTTTGCTCAAAATACCCTAGCATACGGGTTCACAAGTCGGAAAATATTCATAAAAAATCAGTTTGCTCAATACAACCTCCATTTTCATCTTATAATATTTGCAGACATAACAGAAAATTGAGAAAAAAACAATGTTCACACATGTTCGTCTGTGTGTTACTGTCTACTGAACATTAACAAAAAAGCATCGCCAAAAAAATAAATTTTCTAAATCACTCCGATACTTTTACCTCATTTTCCAAAACAGTTAAAACGTGGAAATCTAAGATTTGTCAACTGGAAATAATTTGTAAACGTCAGTGCAACATCTTGAGACTTACGAAAAGGTATTTTGAAATTATTATCAGTCCTTGTCCATTGTCCGTACGACCACCTACAATCCATTTTTCAGTTTTCCAAAACCATCGTCACGGACACTCTCTCTTACGGACAGACGAGCAAAGATATGGTAATATATCACATATGATCGTCTTCTGCTGTAGTTCTCCTAACCGAATACATAAATGTTTAAGGAAAAAAAGCATAACAACTGTCTACAGGGAGTGTCGAACATACGTCAAATATCACATTTTCCCCGCCTTTTTAAGACTTTTAGGCGGGAAAATCAGGGTCACGAATAACGCCTCATACAGACGGACATACGACTACAAAGTAACGATAAGACATCTCCCTTATCTATATTAAATTAGACCCTAAAATAACATTAATTGAAAGTTAATAGTGTACATACTTTTCCCTCAATACTTTCCCAAACTTAGTAAAAATATTGCCATATTAGCGCTTTCCGACAACGGATGGACACAAATACAGACATATGGACGATTGAAAAATAATGATTCTTGCATAGAATTATTGAGTTACGATAAAACTTTATTATCATGAAACAGTTGTAGGTAAACGAGCCTTAACTTTATCTACACATCCTGTAAAACTTATCAAAATAATCGGGTGTTTTCAACAGATTTATAGACTGAAAATAAGGGTCTGCTATAATGCTCATCACACACAGACGGACAAACACATCTTCATGAACTTTCATTCTTTTTTAGGCAAATCGATACACTAACAATACAAAAGGAGTTTTATTCGATATGTTCTCTTCTTTTCTCATAATATCTTGTCAGCTTGGTCAATATCAAGAAATTGGCCATATGCCATCTCGTACAGAAGGGTGTACGGACAAATGGAAACTTCTACGACTGTAGTTATTATACGTAATTGTCAGTATAAGGCAATCCAATTATATTTTAGAAAAATTGTGGAAGAATAAATGGTATGAAAAGATTATTTTTGTACCCTTTTATACGAGTATATTCCCTGTAACATCATTTGTAGAACTCAAAATGGACATTACTTCACTGCCTCATTTTACAAAAAATGACAGAGAAACTCTGTCTTTGGTCTTAACATCTTGCCTACTTATGCTAAAATTATATAATAGACCGTTCACAAACCTTTTAGTCAAGTTCTTTTCTTCAGCAACCTTTTTCAAGTTTTGACTCCTTGACGACAACTTGGTCCCTCACCAATTTTCCTCTTTAAAAAATCTTAAAACCCAGAAATCACTCTCGGCTTTTTACGTCTAGTTAGGATATTGCAAATGCTCCTTTTTAAAGAAAAAATCGTGAAAAAGGAGCTTTAATAGAAAGGTTATTAAGCTCTTTTGACGTCACTTTTGCACTATTCGTCAATTTTTGCCTATTTTCAATCACCAGTAAAATCGAAACTGATGCAAAATTCCACATTTCTGTTTCAGAAATTTATTCTCCTTTTCCCTATTTTAAGACACTTTGTGGTTAATAAATTCCCATCCAAGGTATTAAGACATTATGAGACAGATTTCCCACCCTCCTAAAGTGACACAAAATATCACAAATTTCGCAAATTTACGCAAAAATAAGACCATTAAAAAAGACATCTCACCGCTTAAAATTCCGAAACTGGTCTAGAATTATTACCATCTATGCTTGCTTTCCAGGTATGTTAAGATTGAGATCGTTTGTTTATCTGTCCTAGAAACAATTTACATGAACACAAAACCGCCAAAAATTATCTTTTTCCCGCCAATTTTCCAAGTTTTTTTCCATTTTCAAAATGTTATCAAATCATAAATGATGCACGCATCGCCTGTAACCCCACCTTAAATACAGCCTTGCATTACCTGATTATCTCATTTAGTTTCATTTCCGTGTCTCATTTGTATCCTTTATCAATTCGTCCGACTGTAAGTTCCTTCAAAAACCAGTCTGAAACGCCTTAGGAATGCAGTCTAAGGACGAAATACGTTCACCTTTCCTTTTTCTTTTTAAAAGGCTTTACCATTATTAATACTGCAAATTGTACAACTATGTTTTAAATTGTAATATCTCACTTCCTATGCTTCAATTACAATACATTTGAATTATTTCCACCTACACATTTAAGCTGTTGCCAGACAATAATAAGGACGCGTGCTCTGATATATACGGACGATTGAAAAAGAATGATTCTTGCATAGAATCATTGAGTTAGGACGAATTCGTATATGCATGAACTAGTTGTAGGAAAACGAGCTCTATTTTAATCTACGCATCCTGTCAAACTTACTAAATAATTCGGGTACTTTCAACAGATTTATGGACTGAACATAAAGGTCTGCTACAATGCTCATCACACGCAGACAGACAAACACATCTACTTTCATATTTTTTTAGGGGAAATAATACACTTACAATAAAAAAGGTTTTATTCGATATGTTCTCTTCTTTTCTCACAATTTCTTGTTAATCTTGGTCAAGACAATTGTCCACATGCCATCCCATCTACGTGACAACGGAATCTAAAAATACCGTTTCTTGTTCTAAGTTAAGATCGTTGTTTACAATATAAACCCGTTTAAACGGTCTTAGATATCTGCGATTTTAACGGCCAAGATCTTCTCTGTATAGTTATGATAAGGGTTGGGAAGCTGTCAAACATCTAGTTAGTTTAGAAATATGTGTTGTTATTTTTACCGTAGAAGACAATTAATTGTAAAAAGTTAAAATATGGATCTCTGAGAGAGTCTCTTTAAAGAGAACTGGTCTACAATGGGCAACTTTTTATAGAGTACGCTAAAAACAATATATTTGTAAAGGCATGCTTTTCTTATGAAAAAATAATTGATGTCAGTTGAGGTACGTGTGAGGTAATACATAAGATAATGTATGTTAAACTGAATAAATGGCTCCCGAACCTTTTATCATTGATATTTATCGAATTTCCGTAAGTGAAATTCACGGGGCAGTCAAAGTTTTCGCACACGCCCAGATCGCGTAATGTAAACAAGAGTGTCACCGGTTTTTGGTCTCTCTTTTTCTTTACTTGGCCTTAAGACTATCGGATAGAAATGCACTATAACATGCTACGCTGGGTTTATGTGTACCTACAACAAAGTTATCTCAAATGCTATTGTACAGTGAAATGAAGCGAGATGTTTGTCCATACACATGATTTAAAATATCAATGTGACCTCATTTAGACGCACTGCGACAGACGGTTTTCATACAACAATAATTTCCGATGCTAGCCGAATGGTTCGGTTCGGGCATATCCATTAAATATTCAAAAAGAATATCGTTCTGGTCATTGTCGATATATAAAAATATTTTTATGAACCCTACATGGACAATCCAGGAGTTATTCTTTCATTGTTGGTAATCATATACGACACTAAACCCCACGTACACGATTATTTTGACTATTATGGAACATTCATTGTAGATCACTTCACTTTAAGGTTGCAGTATTTAATATGAAAATAATGCTTTAAAAGCTTAAGTCTGTTAAGAATTACAAGTAAGTCATTTATAACGATCGCAACCTGATGCCACTGATTTGATATTAGGTGATGATATTAGAGCATAAAACAAAAACACACCTGAGAAAAAGAAATGGACTTTTATTGCTTTATACATAAAAAAGAGAAATCCGTTTTCACATTTTTCATGATAACTGAATATAAAGTGCTTTTAAGTCATGAGACCGAAGCCCATAATTCCTTTATTGGTTTATTGCAAACTGATCATGAAACCAAAGCATTACAATTAACATGATTGTTTCTTTGTGTTGCCATGAGAAAGGCATTTTATGCATATCTATGTTTATTTTGTGTTGCTATAATTATGAGAACTTTAACATATCTTGATATGGCATGGAATTGAAACTGTTGCTTAGAATTGTTTCTACAACACATCCATGATCGGGTTAATCCTATTTGGTTGGATACAATATAAACGTGATAAAAACCATTAATTGTCTTAACGGAAAGAGTCATTTCCTATTAACAAATTGTCAAAATAATTGTAAAATAAGTCAAAATACTGTTTCATACAAAAAATCTGTCTTAAAATTATAAGTTCTCCACTCAACATTAATCCTTCATATGTTTTCTTTTTGGTCATAGAATTTATCGAATTAAGTATCACTTAAGGCGAACAATCAGATTTCGAATCTGCTATTAAAGAGGCACAATGTGTTGTGATAATAGTGATGCGCTGGAGAAATATGCTACAAAGGGGAATTCATCTTGAATCCTCTGGTCTCAGATTCATTTAAAATAAACTTATGATTTTGAAACATTCTCTTTAATAAGGAAAAATCCTATCTAAAAACAAAACAGTTCATCTATCAAGAGCATGTATGCTTTACAATGTATCAAAAGTTAAAACGGTCGCCTTAAGTGATATCTAAACTGTAATCTAAACAAACCATTTGTTCGCCTTAAGTGATGTCTAAACTGTAATCTATACAAACCATTTGTTCGTCTTAAGTGATATATAAACTGTAATCTATAAAAACCATTTGTTCGCCTTAAGTGATGTCTAAACTGTAATCTATACAAACCATTTGTTCGCCTTAAGTGCAATTAACATGACGATACGTTAGAACGAAATAATTCTTTCGTACGAAAGAAATTAGAATAATATGCTCCCCTCAAATATGTTTTGTCTTAATAATGCTAAAACCATCTTATTGGCAAAAAACCAAATGGTTCGCCGTACATGTTATTTTTTCATACTTTGAAGTCATACAAATAAAACAGTTTGTTGTCCTAGGACATGATTATTTAACGAATGTAAATCAAAGTTTTGTATCTAAAGGCACTTTTAAAAGCGTTATGTTTATAACGATAATGCAAACCTCACATATACATACATAGTATGCCTCTCTTATAATAGTGCGGAACTCCAATAGTTCGCCTCAAGTGATACTTAATTCAATAAAGCTCAATACTAAGTCAAACAAATTTCACACAATAAAACAACATCATACAGTGTTTAAGGAATTTCAAACAAACATAACTTTAAAATATTATATAACAATAATCATGACATAGTACACTATATCTCCATATTATGCCTCTATAATAGCAGAGCATAATCAAATGTTCGCCTTAAGTGACATCTTATTTACTCAATCTTAATTTTAAGTCCAGCAAAAAGACAAAATAAAAAAACATGATCAAGCTATATTGCGTTCAAGCGATAATTCTGTTTTTTTTATTAAAAATTCGTTTTAACATGTTCTGTTATATTCAGCCTTCTTTATAATCTTCAAGAACAGAGCTGGGATATATTATTTTGCCCATAGATACTAGACATTGCAAAATATGCCACTATCGGGAGTTCAACTTCCCGATCGTCCGCCCTCATATTCATTCCGAATACACTCATGGTTTTAAAGCATAAAAAACTTTTCTTTACATTTCGCAAGAAAATACCTATCGTTAAACACATCAAAAGTGTTTTTTTTTTTCACATTAAGAAATATTTAAACTAAATTCAATAAAATTCCAGTCTTTGTCTAAAGTTTTATAACTTTGCTTATCATTACATATGTTATTAGCGATACAATATTTTACAACAAATTGACGTTTTTGCACGAAAGGAACTAGAGTGATATGCTCGCATTAATTAATGTGTTTTCTAAACCAAGCTTAACTCATCTAATTCATCACATATTTACTTGGTTGTCATACGTGATGTATGCTATTGGGGTTGAAATTGAATTGTGTTGAAAACTATCATTGAAAAACATAGTCCTAATATGAACAGTCTTATGATTTTAGGTTACAATTTTTCTTTGTGTTCTAGCAAAGGACTCTTTGTTTGAGATGAGTGCTGATCTTTGTTAGGTTAAGATTCTATTAAGCATCTTAGATTGATACCATCATGTTAAAGAATTAAAGTATTTCTCCCTGCTTTAAGATCATGAGGGTATTCGGAACGAATCTGAGACCGGATCACCGGGAAGATATTTCCCGATAGTGGCACATTTTCCCTGTGTTGTGTATATGGGCAAAATAATATTTCCTTGATCTGTTTTAGAATATTGCAAAGTAAGCCGTATATAACAGAAACATATTGAAACGTATTGTTATTTTAACTCAACTTAGCTTGATATCGTTTCTTCTATTTGTCTTTTTGATGGAATAGAAATTAAAAATTTATTAAATTAGGTGTCACTTAAGGCGAACATAAACTTGTATACCCCACAATGGTATTTTCTTTCCCTCCGAAATGTATGAAATACAGCTAGTCCTTTCTTAATATTTATCCTCATTACATGAACGTTCGCAAGGCAGATCCCGCTTCGAATCCTGTAAGAAGCGGGATCTGCCTTGCAAACTTTCATTAATCCATATTCGGCGCGATTACTGGTTATGTATCCAGGAAGCAGAATCGAGAGTTGTAAGAACTTGTTTCACAATCGATGTAAAATAAATAAGTTTAAACAAATTACATGTCTGTCACAATATTCCACAATATTAAGATTGTGACATAAGTAATGTATATTTAAAAGAATAACCTTTTACATTCGTAACACTCCTTTTGCATTCATAACACTGCATTATATGTAAAGGTACAAATAAATGATATGTTTTAGTAAAAAGGGAGGTAACTCCAATGTTAATGCTTCTAATAAATCTATGATATATTTTTCTGTTATATAGAGGGGGAATTGCGGTTCCAAGTTTTGTACTCTAACCTAGCCGTGAGAATCACGTGACCAATGTTTATGATCTCATGTCCGAAAGAAATGGCCGCGCAAAAGTTACTTTTGCTTTTTTCACCTACTCTTGCCAATGATAGCCACATTGTGTACCCCGCATGAGTTGAGTACCAGCCTTCAGTTTCTGGTGGTACATGTATATGATAACCCATACTCTATAACGGCGTTATGTCTTACACTCGGCAGAGAAATCGAAGTCGTCGGGCGAGCATATCCCAAAAAGTCCGACTTCGAAGGCAATTTTCCTTATTCGGACATAGATAATGGTCACGTAATCCCCCCTCCCGCGTGAAACCACTAGGTCAAGGATGCCCCCGGCATGATAAGTCTTCTGGCTCCAATACATAGATTCAGTAGAATCTCTTTACCTGAAAGTTCGATAAATCGCATGAAAGATGTTCGAAATCGACGTCGAGAGATCGAGATCGAGATCAAAATCATGGTCGAAAGATCGAGAAATCGAGAGATCGATATTTCGAGAAATCGAGAGATCGAGAGAGAGAGAGAGAGAGGGGAGAGAGAGAGAGAGAGAGAGAGAGAGAGAGAGAGAGAGAGAGAGAGAGAGAGAACTAGAGAGAGAGAGATATGGGTTATGCATTAATTTGAGGAAGCACCAACGTTCTGGATCAGGTACCATAACTATAGAGTTGTGAGTACTCGGTGGCTAGCACATTGCTCTGAGGAAGCACCAGCGTTCTGGATCAGGGTACAATAACTATAGAGAGTTGAGCACTCGGTGGCAAGCGCATTGCTCTGAGGAAGCCCCAAAGTTCTGGATGTGGGTACCATAACTATAGAGTTTTGAGTACGTGGTGGCTAGCACATTGCTCTGAGGAAGCCCCAACGTTCTGGATGTTGGTACCATAACTTTAGAGAGTTGAGCACTCGGTTGCTAGCACATTGCTCTGAGGAAGCCCCAACGTTCTGTATCCGTGTATAATTAATTTAAGAGTGTGGGTCACTTGGTTGCTAGCCTATTGCTCTGAGGAAGCCTCAACGTTCTGGATCAGTCTACCATAACTAACGAGAGTTGAGCACTCAGTGGCAAGCGCATTGCTCTGAGGAATCCCCAACGTTCTTGATCAGGGTACCATAACTATAGTGTTTTGAGTACGTGGTGGCTAGCACATTGCTCTGAGGAAGCCCCAACGTTCTGGATGTGGATACCATAACTATAGAGAGTTGAGCACTCGGTTGCTAGCACATTGCTCTGAGGAAGCCCCAACGTTCTGGATGTGGGTACCATAACTATAGAGTTTTGAGTACGTGGTGGCTAGCACATTGCTCTGAGGAAGCCCCAACGTTCTGGATGTGGGTACCATAACTATAGAGAGTAGTTCTGGATGTGGGTACCATAACTATAGAGAGTTTGAGTACGTGGTGGCTAGCACATTGCTCTAAGGAAGCCCCAACGTTCTGGATGTGGGTACCATAACTATAGAGTTTTGAGTACGTGGTGGCTAGCACATTGCTCTAAGGAAGTCCCAACGTTCTGGATGTGGGTACCATAACTATAGAGATTTGAGTACGTGGTGGCTAGCACATTGCTCTAAGGAAGTCCCAACGTTCTGGATGTGGGTACCATAACTATAGAGATTTGAGTACGTGGTGGCTAGCACATTGCTCTAAGGAAGCCCCAACGTTCTGGATGTGGGTACCATAACTATAGAGAGTTGAGCACTCGGTTGCTAGCACATTGCTCTGAGGAAGCCCCAACGTTCTGTATCTATGTATAATTAATTATAGAGTGTTGATCACTTGGTTGCTAGCCTATTGCTCTGAGGAAGTCCCAACGTTCTGGATCGGTCTACCATAACTAAAGAGAGTTGAGGACTCGGTGGCTAGCGTTGAGATTTATGTCATATCAAACTTTATTTTTGGTCAGATTCAAATATTTATCTCCCAAAAACCAATAAGCACAACTTAAACGTAAACGTCAACGAGAAATAACCCAGATTAGAAGAACAGAACAGAACATATCTTTTATTACACCCAGGTATTTACAGAATACAACATGGGGAAATGTCAAGAAAAACTAACATACAATTATAAATTCTATTCAATCAAGGAGGGGGTAGACTCGAGTCGCTTACCATAAAAAGGTTACATTTGAAGGTACAACACTGTTTGGGTTCTAGACAGCAAATGAAGTAAACATCACGCATGAGAGAAATATTTGCAGGCAGCGTGATATTTAATGCAATGCTGTTAAATATAACCAGAGAGGAAAGTATGCCATGTCAAAGTTTAACACTACGATGTTGCAGATTCAATTTAAGCGTGTTTACTAGATGGTAATTACTGCAGGAAGGCTAAAATAATTTAATCAATCACATGTTAGTATTTGCATATGTTTTATTTAGTTTTGATGGCGATAAACACGATGGAGCTACCCCAAAACACGATGGGGGTATAACAATGATCTACCAACCAACCACGGCCACTCTCCCAGTACGAGAATTTATCTAAAATACAGAACATTTTGTAAAGGTGATAAAAGCTTTCCTCGAAGTATCAAGTTAAATAATTCAGATTGCGTGATTTTTCACCTCTGATCTTGATAGTTGATACACAAACCTTTGAACCGACCACTCAGAATTTGTTATTTTGAATATGTAAACATAAAAGGTTGTTGATTACATGAATGAATTGGAGACAACTATATTTCAAGCACAAAATAACTTATGTTAAAGGAGTCTATTTGATGAGGTTTGTAGTGTTTCAAATGAATGGTCTAAGGGACACAACCATGTCTGCTTTATACTATTAATAAGTTAGAGTTACATCCCTTTAGTTAGGAATCGAAAACGAGGCTGTTAGAATGGAAGCCATGTGATTAAGTCAATAAAGTTTAATCCCCAACTTGAATCGTCTCTATTTATTGACCCCGAATCAGATGAGACCTAACAACAGGCGACGAGGATAGTAAACACCTGTTTAAATACGAAAAATAAGGTACCACTATCCAAATGGCTGTAGCGTTAGAGCTGAATGGTATTGAAAAGTTCAATCCGAACGTTAGCCCCACCCACCTGGGACAACAATGGGAAAGGTGGCACAGATCCTTTGAATTATTTGCCACTGGTAAGGGAGTAAGTGATCCAGACCAAAAGCGAGCACTGCTTTTACACCATGCTGGAATAGATGTGCAGGACATCTACTTCACTCTCACGGAAGAGGGAGAGGAAGGCGACGATGCTTATGTAATCTGTGTCAAAACCCTGAAAAAACATTTTTCGCCGAAAGTAAATGTCCCATATGAACGCTATGAATTTCGTAGTATAAGCCAAGATAATGGAGAAACAATAGAACAATTCATAACCAAATTAAGATCAAAGGCAGTTAATTGTAAGTTTGACAACATGGATGAGTCCATAAGAGATCAAATTATTGAGAAATGCAACTCGCATCGATTAAGAATAAAACTTCTGGAAAAAGGTGATGCTTTGACATTGGAACAGCTCCGTACTATTGCAAGCACCATGGAATTAAGCGAAATCCAGAGTAATGAGATTCGTGATATTGTTCAAGCAACAGAGAGTAAGAACACTGTCAACAAAGTAGGGGGGTTTAGTCAAAAAGGGCCTAGATTTAAAAAGAGACAACCATCACATTCAAAGAAAATTTTTTTTATGTGTGGTTCACCAAATCATTTTGCCAAAGACCCATTATGTCCAGCCAAAAACAAGAAATGTCACAAATGTCAAAATGTAGGTCATTTCCAAATACAATGCAGGAGCAAGGAGGTGAAAGGTCATGTGAGACAAGTGAATGAACCTGTAAACCAAAGGGTAGAAAAGGATGAAGTCTCAAGAGGCTATGCATTTAATATTGGAGCATGTAACTTAGAAAAGCTTCAAATAAAGATAGGCAGGATACCTTTAAAAGTTATCATTGACAGTGGGTCCACAGCTAACATCATAGACCAACAAACATGGAATGGTTTGAAGTTACAAAATATTGAGACATACTCATCAAGGAAAACTAGTCGCAAACTGTTTGTATACGGGAGTTCAGAACCATTGAACTTGCTAGGGGAGTTTGAGTCGGATATATCACTTCATGATGAATCCGTAACAGTTAGGAAAGTAACATTTTATGTTTTGAAAAACAATGCTCCTTCTATTTTAATTCGAGAAACTGCAAGAGAATTGGGAGTGTTAAAAGTTTCTGACCAGAAAAGTTCAAATGTTTACTCAATTAAGGATGAGGTTATGGGGAATTACAAAGATTGCTTTCAAGGATTAGGCAAATTGAAAGACTATGAACTTAAATGACATGTTGATCAGAATGTAACCCCTGTTGCTCAGAAAATGCACCCAATACCTTTTTCTCTGAAAGAAAAAGTCAGTGCAAAACTGGGAGAGCTCGAGAGTTTGGATGTTATTGAAAGAGTTGAAGGTCCTACTCCGTGGGTCAGTCCAGTAGTTGTGATACCCAAACCGTCGGGAGATATTCGCATTTGTGTCGATATGAGGCAAGCAAACCAAGCAATCTATTATGTTACATGGTACCAATCAAGAAGATCATGACAGGAACTTGAGAAGATGTATGGACACATTGAAATCTAAAGGTCTGACTGTCAATTTGGACAAATCATTGTTTAGCATGGATAAAGTAACTTTTATGGGTCATACAGTTTCTGGGAAAGGAATCGGTCCAACAGAAGAACGCGTACGAGATTTGATCAATGCTAAAGAGCCGAAAAATTCTTCAGAAGTTAGAAGTTTCCTTGGTTTAGTCAACTTCAGTGCCCGTAACATACCAAACTTGGCAACAATAACAGAGCCCCTTAGAAGATTGATTAAGAAAAATGAAAGTTTTGTATGGGGAAATGAACAGAAACAAGCCTTTTCTGACCTCAAGTCAAAAATGGCAAATGTCGAAACCTTAGGATTCTTCAAGCTGGGAAGCAGAACAAAGTTGGTAACAGATGCAAGTAACGTCGGACTAGGCGGTATACTTATTCAAGAGAACAATGGAATTGAGAGAATAATTAGTTATGCGAGCAGAACATTGACAGATGTTGAGAAGAGATATTCTACAACTGAAAAAGAGGCGCTTGCCATTGTGTGGGCATGTGAACGTTATCACACATATTTGTATGGAACACAGTTTGAACTATTTACAGATCATAAACCTTTAGAGGTTATCTTTTCTGCGCGATCGAAACCATGTGCGAGAATACAGAGATGGGTGCTACGTCTACTTCCATATTCATTTGTTGTGAAATACAGACCAGGTTCAGTAAACATTGCAGATTTCCTATCGAGAGTAACTGTTAAACAGAACCAATTAGTACACAAAGGTGAAGGTGATGAATTCATAAGATTTGTTGCACAGGTCTCAACACCGAGTGCACTCACAACACAACATGTTGAAAGGCTGTCATCATCTGATGAAGAAATAATGGAAATACATAAAGCTATACAAACTGATAAATGGTCCAAATGTTCAGAATACTTACCAATTCGATATGAACTTAGTACAATTGGATATTTAGTATTAAGAGGTACAAAGATAGTAGTTCCAAAGGGTCTCCGAAACAAGTGTTTAGAACTAGCTCATGAAGGTCATTTAGGGATTGTAGGGACAAAACAGAATCTCAGAACAAAGGTTTGGTGGCCAAAGATGGACAAGGATGTTGAAAACTATGTTAAATCATGTTATGGCTGTCAACTTGTGAGCCAACCACCCAAACCAGAACCAATGACTCCAACAGAATTACCTGGGGGACCATGGCAAGACCTTGCCATAGATTTGATGGGACCATTACCATCCGGTGACTATGTATTTGTTTGTGTTGATTACTACAGGCGTTTCTTCGAAATAGACATTATGAAGACAATCACATCAGAGAAGATCATCGATAGTTTAGAGAAGATGTTTATCACTCATGGATTACCTTTGACAATTACAAGTGACAATGGTAGACAGTATGTGTCAGAAGTCTTTGAACAGTATTTGGTTGAAAATGGAATTCAGCATAGCCACATAACACCTTTACATCCGAGTGCAAACGGCGAAGTGGGACGTCAAAACCGTACACTCATGAAACGCATCAGGATCTTACAGACTGAGGGTAAAGATTGGAAATGCGAAATACGAAAGTACTTAATGGCGTATAGAAATACACCTCACAGCACAACAGGAGTTTCTCCGTCTGAACTCTTGTTTAATAGAAAGATTCGAACAAAACTACCAGATGTACAATTTTCATTAAACGATGGAGAATTGAGAGACAGAGATATGTACATGAAGGGGAAGAATAGAGTGTATATAGACAATAAAAGGAAAGCTGAGGAGAGAGATATCACGATAGGTGACAAAGTACTGGTAAAGCAAGACAAAGTAAACAAATTTACCACAACATATGCACATGAACCATTTCAGGTGATCGATAAGTTCGGGAATCAAGTTACTGTTAAATCGCCGTCGGGTGTGACAAAAATCCGAAACTCAACGCATGTGAAGAAGTTCTTTGAGAATGCTCAGTTACATAATAGTGATAATGGACAATCGAGTCATCACACAAACAATGACACTATTACAAATCAAAAGATTCCAAACAACCCTGAGAGGATGATCAATCCAGAGCTCGAGATGCAAATGGACAATCCAGAACCAATTCATACTGGAGAGAAGCCCGTACCCGTACATACTGGAGAGAAGCCCGTACCTGTACATACCGGAGAGAAACAATCGATCGAACAAACGCCATTACGAAGATCTGATCGAAGACGTGCGATGCCTCAGAAGTTCAGTGCCTATGAAATGACTTGAAAATGAACAATCCTGTACAATCAATACAGATGTGTCAAGATAGTGTTTATTAGAACTCATTTTGTTAAAAGTTAGGACTTGTGAAAAGTAAATTTCATTTAATTTGTTCAATTCAGACTATAGGATGATTTATGAAAGTCTGTAAGTTAAGATTAAGATTTTAGCATTGAACATAATTATAAACACAGATATGCCTGTTTCTGAATGTTAGTTTTAAGTTTAATATTCAATTATGTTTACACCTTCATGGTTGCTTGAATTAGTTATTTTCATGAATGTGTAGTCATAATTTAAAAAGGGGAGAAGTTGTAGTGTTTCATGTGAATGGTCTAAGGGACACAACCATGTCTGCTTTATACTATTAATAAGTTAGAGTTACATCCCTTTAGTTAGGAATCGAAAACGAGGCTGTTAGAATGGAAGCCATGTGATTAAGTCAATAAAGTTTAATCCCCAACTTGAATCGTCTCTATTTATTGACCCCGAGTCAGATGAGACCTAACAAGGTTTAAATGCATTCGTAAATTTATTCTCATAACTTTTATCAGTATATCACATATTTCTTCAGTAATTTAATTAGACTCATTTCCTTTCATGTGCCTTTAAATGTGCTGAAAACATGTGCCCTCGTCAAAAAAATTTGGAGGAAACATTTAGACCTTCAGTACTTCGATTGAACAACTTGGCCTATAAGTCCATGTAGTAATGGGTAGGTCTCGGACGCACACTTCTAGCATCACGTGATAGGAGTGTCGATCCATTCAATAATCAGGGCCCAAGACAATCTTACATCCTTCAATTATTTTGCAGGACAGAAATAACTATTTGTTTACAAAATAAAACGTTTAAACGGTTTACTAAATTTGCAACATAAATTTGTCATATCTCCACTAAACGACCATGAAAGAGATGAAAATTGTCTCAATAATCTAGAATACTGTAACTTAATACGTTCGTGATGGCGTTAAATTCGTAGAAGACATTTTATTTAAAAATGATCTAAATCTCAACCCGTGAGATAGTCCTTTTAATAAAAGAGCTAGATAATGTAGAAGGATGTTTACGTGTAACTTTGAAATATAATCTATCTCAGGTGTGCATGGCTCATAACTAAAGAATTTTCCTGAAAACCGAAACGCAAATAAGGAAGAAAAATCCTCACATACCCGGATACCATTTGCAACCCAATCCTTTTAGTCGTCTTAACACTTCGAATGCTGGGTAGTTTTCTAATATTAGAATTTGTGTCGTCTGCCTTCAAAAACCTTAAATATCTGCTTACTTTTGATGACGAAAGATACCCAGAGCAGCAAACAGGTAAGATCACAGGCCAGCCGCCAATTTACTTTGCGGTTGGTCTGGATCTAACCTGTTTGCGAAAGCATAAAGTCGGTTCCAGCAAGGGTTGAAATCTGCGATACACCTTAGTTTGTGTTAGAGCGAATATTCGTCAAGGTGCATAACGTTTGTTCATGTTTTCCTGTATGTTTACATACATGTACTTTTTTCTTTTTCTTTTCATTTTATAACAGATAATAATACACTTAAAGAGGTGAACATTGTTCAAGGCCAATCTATGGGGGAAATTTACCTTATAAGCTTAAATGGATATTAATTGAGAAAAAAATGTCGGGCCTTTTCCCTAACCGAGAAAGGTTTTCACTGAAAATCACACCGTTCATGTCTCTAAGTATACGTCTAACAAAAAGTACCGCCATAACAAACTGGTGATGTTTATAAAATTATTAAGTGCTATGAATAGTAAATAGATTTTCGATGTGTTGCGGTTTTACACTCTTACATTAGGCTATTTCAGGACATGCATTATCACGTAAGGGCAAGTTTGAGACACACATACCCGATTTTAAAGCGACGGTCATATAAAAGGATGTATATTTCATCCCGAAGAATGAATTATTCTGTCTTTCGTACTTAAAACCTACCAATGTATCCAACATACATTCTGGCGCATTCATTCACGTCCCAGATATGTGAGCGTCACATTTCAGTGAGGACAAAGGACCATTGAAATCAGTTTTTTGGGGAGGGGAATTCCTATAAAAGACACTTAGCATATTCTGCTAAATATGTTGAGTTTTACGATAACGACAGTATTCGTTGAAAAAGGATGAACCATTAAAGAGTCCACGTCATATATTGAACGGCACTGCGTGAATTGTCGAGCGACCCTTTGTCAAGCTCTAAGTTTCGTCTACAAATGTGCTAACACTAAATTAGTTGTTACACTACTTAAAAGCATACAAGGGCAAAAAAAACCTGCAAATCTGCGTAAAATGAGTTATCAATTACACGTATGATAGAACATGTTGGAACGGAGTAAAAACCACAGGATCATGACAATATAACGCCTGCACTATTTATTATATATTTTTACAAATTTGGTGCCAACCAATTTAACTTCATTGTTTACACTCGAGTTACATCTAAAATTAACGAGTGGCGATCACCTGGTTAGAAAAATGACATGAAACATATAAAAAATACTGTCCTTTATCCAATATTAACAACATGGACATTCAAAATCGAGAATTTCTTTGGTTTAATTGGTTCCCAACGTTTCTCCGCTGACCTTTTTTTATCGCTAATTGTAAACGAACCTTAAAGTGTTCACTCCTTTAAAAGCATCATGAGAATGTATTACAGTCTATTATCTGTAAAAGGGATTTCAAAGTACTTCTAAATTAACTAACAACTATTCTAGAACTTTCACAATTTAAGTGTAAATGAGCACAAGTATGGCTTTAAAGGTTATATTATTGAACAAAATAAGGCTTTCAAGGTTCATGTAATGTATGATTATATAAACGCTTATTGAATTTAAGATAATCGACTTTTTAACACTTAGATAATTGCGGTCCGGGCTGGAACGACTACGACGATTCTTTACGTGCGAAAAGTTTGGCACACTTTGATATTACGCGATGTCCCAAACCGTTTTAAAAAGGCAGTATACTGATACGAATACGCCTTTGTGAGTTGAAATATGATCTATATCAGGTGCGCCGTACATCCGACGCAAAACATCCACATGATCCTTAATGTTGAAACAAACTTGATAAACAACAATGATTGCATTGGCTTCTTCTGTATAGTTACTTATATGCCCGGACAAGTCTGTTTAAATCAACGTTCGTTTGAAAATACATATGGTGATCTTCTCTACTTAAAACATTCAAAACATTCAAAGAAAGGCTTTGGCTTCAAATAAGAACAATTTGTAGTTATATTTGATGGAAGAAAAGGGTTTAACGTCATGAAGGTTTAGTCATCTAAAAACTTGCGGTTCACCTTAAACTGTGCAGGTTGATAACTGCATACAGATTGCATGCATCATATTAAAACCTCATTGATCATGTTAATTAAACAGTCTTATAAATCTTTTAATAAGCACGTTGAAAGTCACTAGCAAGTGTAGTATGGAAGGGAATGTGACTTAAAGTTACAGGCAAAGATGGATCTAAAGACTCTCATAAAAGAGCCATCTTCAGTGAGTTTATACATGCCATGCTATCTTCCTTTAGAATTTGTGTCCTTCGTTCAATTAGACGAACGTTTACCAATCGTTAAGAGCTGGTACCACGTTAACAACATATCATTTGGAGTAATATTGTACCAGCTGCAAACGTTCGCGAACGTTTACTTAACTCAACGGTTAATATTTCGAAATAACCACAATCACGTGACCATATTCGTGGCGACTTTTGATTCGATAATGACAAAAATCAATCATGGACACAGTCACGCGATGCATTCTTATTAAAGACAGTCGTTACTAGACTTATATTGCAATTTGGGACAGTCGAAAATTTGGTGTTTGGGAAAGGGTTAAAGAAATCACGGGTTCCTATCTCGCAACGAATAGCATTGAATATAACACCGTCCATGTCTGATAGAACGGCAGTCATAGAAAAAAGGAGTGACTGCTTAGATTATATACTCTAATGAGTAATGAATACACGGTGCCGTTATGCTCTATTACCTTTTTAAGCAAAATGTGCCTTTTACATAAATATATTATACTTAACTCTAGGGAATTATTTGTGAAATATGTATTCTATTAGTACACGCTGTACTATTCGTACAGTATTTGATTGAATACTTCATTGTAACGTAAGGAAAATTGTATAAATAAATGACTTTTTGTTACATTATTGAGTACCTTATCGCTTTTTATAAAAAAAAAGTTTTTTCCTGTCAAACTCTCCCAATAAATTGGGAATTTTCAAATAATTGTTGTGTATATGGGCAAAATAATATTTCGTTGCTCTGTTTTAGAATATTGCAAAGTAAGCCATATATAACAGAAACATATTGAAACGTATTATTTGAACTCAACTTAGCTTGATATCGTTTCTTCTATTTGTCTTTTTGATGGAATAGAAATTAAAAATTTATTGAGCAAGACATGTGATGTCTGTTTCTTCGGTTATCTCTCTGGAGAGCCTTATCATGTGCATGTAATGTAGCTATAAATCATTGCCTATGTAGCGCTTTTTCTGTTCGGGTGGACAGACTGTTAGACAACGGCAGATAGGGATGGGGAGGGGGACATCATACAATCCGGATCCGTGGTTTTAACCGTATACAATAAATAGGTAATACCAAGAGTTGTACATCAGTGACAACTAAACGATCCCAAAAATAGGAATATTTATGCTCATTACATGAAAGTTCGCAAGGCAGATCCCGCTTCGAATCCTGTAAGAAGCGGGATCTGCCTTGCAAACTTTAATTAATCCATATTCGGCGCGATTACTGGTTATGTATCCAGGAAGCAGAATCGAGAGTGATTAATCTAAGTTGTAAGAACTTGTTTCACAATCGATGTAAAATAAATAAGTTTAAACAACTTACATGTCTGTCACAATATTCCGCAATATTAAGATTGTGAAATAAGTAATGTATATTTTAGGGATGGGAACGAATAGTGAAATCACTATTCGAATATTCGACTAGAACTATTCGAATATATTCGAATATTCGATTTTAGAATTCGTTTTGATGTCCGAATGTCTGCATGTCCGAATACTAGTACACTAGTCCTCTGTTCAAACCTTTTGTGTATAGCCGATATCTGTATACATGTACGTGCATGCAATATCTTGCCATTCAAGTGATTCAGTAGGTTGGATGTTGTATTCTTAAATACAAAGTCCTGGTTACACAGGTTACAGGTCGCCTTCGACTTGTCGGCAGAACGAGTCAAGTAATTCCAGACACGTGATGGAGACATTGTGATGTTTATCGAATAGATGTAGAAATTAGAATGAAGATAAGTTTGACAAATTATTCTGAAGAAAAATATACTTTCTAACACATTATTTGATTGGTCTTCGTGCATATGCAATCATGATTACGATTGGTTATTGAAAGAGTAATTGTTTAATTACACGACAAACAAGTTACGTGATTGGTTGACACTGACAATTGTCAATTAGCGTGATTGACTTGTTTTGGATAAAAAGGAGCAAGTGCAGATCATTAAGGTGTTAGATTTAGCGGCTTAAAATCGACTATTTTCACACTTAGGAATTTATCGTTTTGCAAACTGTCAAAAGATGTGGTAATTTGTCACAGGTGTTTTACTGTGTGACATACGTTGTAAAACCATCGTAACTGCACCTAGGAGCTAGGCACGTTCTTCGATATTTGGGATCGGTTTAGAGGAAGAAAATGAAAATAACCAACATTATTTTTGATTAAATTTATGGTAAACATACAGTAATATGGGTTCATTAAAATCGAATATTCGAATACTATTTTGCTATTCGAATATTCGACCCGCTATTCGAATATTCGAATATTCGTTCCCATCCCTAGTATATTTAAAAGAATAACCTTTTACATTCATAACACTTCTTTTACATTGCATAATATGTAAAGGTACAAATAAATGATATGTTTTAGTAAAAAGGGAGATAACTCCAATGTTAATGCTTCTAATAAATATATGATACATTTTTCTGTTATTGCCAAAAAGGTGATTTATACACGGTTTGTTAAAGAGCAAATGCATATAATATTTGCCAATTAGTCTAAGATAATAAGCTTATCAAGCTTAGAAGTATTTCAAAAGTATAAGTAGATAGTCTTCTCCGCTGTTCTCCTTTATGTAGGTTTTATAGTTAGAGACAGTCATAAGGGGACATTTTGTGGTGATGTATTTAAGGCGAAGCACTTAGGGAGAATTTTCTCTTAAATAAGACTTTAGAAGGAAATGCACAGGTTATATCGAAAGAATGAACCACAAAAAAGGATAAAACACAATTCCCATTGATTTCCATAATACACATTCCAAAATTGGGCCTTGGAAATAATTTCGCCTTAAATGATGAGATAATGGCATTTCCCCTTAAGGTTCGATTTATACTATATATATATATATATATTATATATATATATATATATTCTACCAAACGAAAAGGAGCCGATATTATATTCCCGCCAGACTTTACCTGTAATTTTAACTCCGCCCCTTTCTACAGATTTCCCGACATGCACTACCTCGAAAAATCGATATCCGCTTGACGCGCTTTTATATCGAACGCATCCAGACGTAGAGTGAAATATCTACGTCTGGATCATTCGGACCAGACGTTGTTTGTTTTTTAAATCACGATTGTTTCTAATATTAACCAAAGACCTAATAAACACAGATAAGCAACTCCCCATAGGTAAAGACCGAACTCCCTTATCATCCCGTGGAGGATGAGATTTCGGGAGACTATGCGAGACTTCCAAATCTCGTCGGCACTGAAGTGTGTCTGCCAGCTAGACGATGTAAACGAAGGTTGAATAAAGTGTGAAAACTAACGTTTATTTTGTTAATTTTTCGATAGTTTTAACATTCCTTTATTAGTGTGTTGTTTTTATTAATAATTGCATATGAGACAATTGATTTCCTTTTACCACTGGTGAAACACGTGTTTTAAAATGTGTATCATCAATAGAACCGAAAGTGCTATATGTCTGGAATTGAATGGGATGGTAGAGTATTTGAATAACTCCTCGGAAACAAAAACAAAATATGGGTTGATTTAGACTAACTTCGATTCATTACACATATTTTTATCGACCAAGGCAAGATCAAGATCTTTTTCACATTTTTGTGATGTTGAGAGGCACTTAAATTCTCTTATGTGGTCTTGATTTTTTGAAATCGTATGGTTGCATGTTTTAGTAGTAGAGCAATCGTTTTTGTCTAACTCCTCGAAAACAAAAATAAAATATGGGTTGATTTAGACAAACTTTGATTCATTACACATGTTTTTATCGACCAAGGGAAGATCAAGGACTTTTGTACATTTTTGTGATGTTGAGAGGCATTAAAATTCTCTTATCTGGTCTTGGTTTATTGAAATCATATGGTTGCATGTTTTAGTAGTGGAGCAATAGTATTTGTCTAACACCTCGGAAACAAAAACAAAATATGGGTTGATTTAGACAAACTTTGATTCATTACACATATTATTATCAAACAAGGGAAGATCGAGAACTTTTTTCATATTTTTGTGATGTTAAGAGGCATTTAAATTCTCTAAACTGTTTTTTTTTTTTTAAATTTGAATTTATTCTTAGTACTCTCTTATTGTATATAAACTGTATACGTGGAAGATGTAACGATATGTTCTGTTTGGTTCAGCTGGAAATAATTGTCATGCATAGAAAGTGTAAACTTTGCCGCTAATGACAGCATGTTTGTGTGTGCTGGAAGTGTATGACATCAACATGCTGCAAATCAAGAGATAAAAAGCAGACTCGGACGCATATTTGTGCGCAGAAGTATATGGCTCTAGCTGAGAAGACACTCTTAAAAGATCTAATACAAAATGTAATTTTAAAGTTAGCATAGTCTTTGGAATGTCTGTTATCTTAATCCCCACGGGGTAACTCAAATTCTCAGTTGACAATACAGAACAATAGTATGCTGCAAGCTTCCTGATTATCACTTGATAAACAATGGGCGCATTAACCCTTCTTTTTCGAATCATCTAGAATTTTGATAAGGGAAAAAATGAAGTCTTCATTTTTTGAAAACAATGGTTTATATGCCAAATATTTTCTTTCTACAAATTCGTACATTAATTCCATTTATATCACATGTGAGGCTGCTTTTTGAGGTTAGGTAGCCAAGTATGTATCTCTTTAAAAAAAAGTCAGGCATACGTTCTTTCGTGTGCCATGTTGTTTTAGAAATATGACGACCCTTCACTGGAATGAGAATGTTTTACGTGACCATGATCTACTTACAGAAAATTTCTTGTTGAAACAGAAATGATGAACTTTCTTCCTGGACGTTTATCTTTATTTGAAAATTTATCCGAACGATCATTTTTCATTTATAGAAATTCACATGCATTTATTTTTTTATGTCTGGATTTTATCAAAATGGATAAAACCTTTAGCTAGTTGTTAGTTGATGTTATAATTTTAACATTGTTGATGATGATGATGATGATGATGATGATGCAGATGGTGATGATGATGGATTGAGTACATTCTTCAAACAAAATAGAACGTTCCCCATTACGAATTATTAATTCATAGAATATTGTACATGATATGCCGTAAAAAAAGATAATTCCCATTTAGAGACCCATTCCACAAAAGTATAGATTTAAGCTAATATTTTAACAGTGAATTTTGTTGCTGAAATTTTTCCCATCATAAAATTTAGTTAAACATTTCAGTTTGACACAGTGCAATATTACAATAAGTTATAATCCCCGGTAATTATCACAGCAGGGCACCACAGCTGGTGGCCATCTGTTTATTGGTTTTTAGGGTTTGGATAACTCGGATGATCCAAGCTGTAACTGCGTGACATATCATAGAGTGAAATATCTACGTCTGGATCATTCGGACTAGGGTTGGGAGGGCTCAATAAAAGGGCTACCATAGCTGATCAGCGACGGCAGACGCTTTGATTAACAAAATAAAGCGTCTGTATTTACAGGAACTCGCGAACGAGATGTCAACGCAAGCAAGAACGGTATTTTGCAGAGTTGCTTATCTGTGTTTATTAGGTCTTTGTGTTAACGGCTCAATCAGAGATAGCAAGATTTCAAAGGACATACCTTCGGTTGAATCTCCCAATAATGAAAATGGTCTATGGTGATCCGGTGAGAAGTACCACAGCGTAAAAGATACACACGTTACCACCACAAGCAACTTGAAAATCGTGTTCATCCGCGTACGCTGCAGGATCATGTTCTCTCATTCCGCGCGGCTATTCCTACAAAATAATCTTAAACGTGATTGTTCACATATTCGAAAAGTTTGAAAGTCAAAATAAAAACTGGTTTGAAAAGATACATTTGTTGTATTGCTGTTTGATATACAATATATATATATATTAGCTATCAGAAGCTCAAACACGATTAATTCAGGAAGCATTTGATTTTCTCTATATGTACAGTCTATATGTGGTAAATCTAAAATTGATTTAAATACATATCAATTAAGTGGTCATATTTGAAAATAGAGCCATATGCTAACATGGTATTGATACATACATGTACAAAGAATAAACCCGAAATCACACAACCAAATACCATCCTTAAACAATAGTCCCAAACATATGATCATGTCATCATTAAGTCTATGCAAGATTGATTTTGACACATACATTTACGAAAAATAAACCCGAAATCACACAACCAAATCCCATCCTTAAACATCAGTCTCAAACATATAACCACGCCATTCGAAAGACCAATTCTTATAAGACCAACAATTAAGTGGTCGCAATTGAACGTATTTGTTAAATATAAATTAAACATCCATATCAATCAGTGATTATCCGACCAACTCCCTTAACATTGCTCTTAAACTTATGACCATAGGACCATGCTAATCTTACGACCACTTTTAAATAAGACCAACAATTTCATATATGTGTTAAATTGGTATCGATACATACAATTATAAAAATCCAAAATCCATACTCCTTGTTAACATTTCGGTGTCCGTGTTTAATTTAAGAACAAAGTCTCCGAGAGCGAGACTCCGCCTACAACTGATCATTTCATTTCCTCAGACGATAAATCTAAATGTTATCATCACTTTGTTTACGGTTTAACCCTTTACCATACGCCAAAGTTTTGACTGTCCCAAATTGAAAGAGTTTGCAGACGACATGTCAAAATGTGATGGAATTTGAAAATTGTCTTCTGATATGGTAGAAACATTGTGGGAAAAGGAGTAATTGCTCGTAACGAGCAGTTTCTACATTTTCCCACACTGTTTTCCGGAGTCGTCTGCAACAAATTGGTCAAATGTCGTTATTGTTTAGTTTAGGAATAACATAAGCGACCAACCTAACCCTTTCTACTAATATTCGAGAGGGTTTGGCAACCGAGATAAAAACAAAACATCCGAACTGCTTGAAATACCATACGCGCAAAACGATGTACCATTGGTTAGTTTTCATTGAAACATTGAGTTAAAATGTGAATTTGCTCATGATGAGCAAATTCTCATTTTGACGCCATGCTTTCAATAGTCGCTGGCTATTTTTAAATACAATGAAAGTGTAACAAAGACATGATAAAATTTCCGTATATGACCCCAATTTTTCAATATTCCGATAACAAACTGCTTACAACTAGATTAGCTTGACATATTTCCCCCGTGTAGAAACATGTGGGTGGTCCAAAACTAAAGCGACATCAGACGACAACCAAGTTACTATGACTTTTAGTGGAAACAACTGCACTGAAAGGAATCAATTGCATTGAAAGAACAAAACTGCATTAAAAGGAATTAATTGCATTGAAAAAACAAAAGTGTATTAAACGGAATAAATTGTATTGAAAGAACAAAACGGCATTAAAAGGAATCAATTGAATTGAAAGAATAAAACTGCATTAAAAGGAATCAATTGCATTGAAAGGAGAAATCTGCTTGTTAATGGCAATTTCTCGTTTGTGATTTCACAGTGCGTGGCCCAGTGGTAACGTTAGCGGACTTAGAACTCGGGTGTCCTGAGTTCGCGTCCCTACGACACCTCTGGTTTCGCGGGAGTGACCTTTGACAAGTCACTTCAGATCCCTAGCCTAGTGCTGGTGGATCCAAGAAAAGTCGTTACATAACTGAAAATTGTTGATATGGTGTTAAACACCATACAAACAAAGTACATGTACGTTTATAAACCTATCAATAAGGTCGTTTTCGCATCAATGCGGAAGGGATAAGAATTATCTAGTGGTTTTTGCTTGTTTGTTTGTTTGTTTGTTTGTTTGTTTGTTTGTAGTGGGGTATTTTTTCAGGAAGAAACTGAAGAACTTGATGTCCTCTAAGATGGCAAACAGTGTAACCCCAGGCCAGCCGCCACGTCACTGACGTGGCGGCTGGTCTGGGGCAACACTGTTTGCTATGTCCGAGTACCCCTTTTCCCGTGACGTGGCCCATATCTTCAAAAACGTGTACGATGTTTTGTCCTTAACCCTTAGAAGGCTGGGTAATTTTCTCTACTTTCCAAAACCTGAAATATCTGCTCAATTTTGATGAGGTAAGATGCTCAGATTGGCAAACAGGTTAGATCAAAGCTCAGCCGCCACTTTACTTGGCGGATGACCTGTGATCTAACCTGTTTGCATAAACATGAAGTTGGTTCCAGCACTATAAGGATTAAATTACGTCTGTTAGTCTTTAAACCGTCAAAATAAACAACACATTACTATGACTCTTTAAGTCTTATGTTGTCTCTTAATATGAAGCAGGTAAAGGTTTTTTTACTTTAGTTTTTTAACTAATCGACGAATTACAATGAATTTTAAAAAGTCGTATATTTTCCATCAATATTGAGCCGTTGCTCCCTTTCATAAAACAAATCGACATTACAAGTTCCAAAAAAAAAATAGAAATTTTGACTTAACCTAAATGAAATTTCAAAAAGTCGTATATCTTTCGTAAGAAACGTTCGCAATTCTTTTGTTTTAAAAGTGGCAGAGAATGTTTTATGACTTGAACATATCGTATAAATTGTATTTAGAACAGTCGTGTATCTTCATTCAAAAGTAATGGAGAATCGAAAGTTCGAGTGCCTTATAAGATGTGACAACGTCTGCTCTATAAATAGCGATATACGCTTTCATTGGCTTAAACTTCGACTTGGTTTTAAAAGGACTATCTCACAGATTGGGATTTCAACTTTTTAAAATTAATTATCATCTACCGATAAAATGACAACATAAAATATCAAAGTAACATAATACTAGATTATTGAAACCTTTCAAACCCGTTTACAACCATCCAGAAAAGATATGTATCATTTGTATTGCTGATGTAACAAACCGTTTAAACGGATCATTTATTTCGTAAACAACGAGATACACTTAGAACATGAGGGGCTATTTTTAGATACCATCATCACGCGGGTCTATGGAAACATTTAACCGCTCTAGTCACGTGAGTTTGACAAGGTGTGTGAGAAGGAATTTCTGTGTCCATTTATAAACCTGCTTTCCCATAGAAGCGCTGACAGGCGAGAATGCTCCATTCACGTTATTTAGAGTAACCACGGCATTTCAGCCGCCTAGCAGTAAATAAATTGAAAATGGTCTTTGGTTTGGTGACAGTGAGTGCTATTGTCAAATTTTTATCGTTTATCATTCCCAGAGCACAACTCTCTGACTTAGTCCCTTTAACCCATAACCAAACAATAACGGCATTTGACAACTTTGTTTCAGGCGACTCTGGAAAACACCCCAGTCACATTTAAACAGGTTTGTCGCATAGTTGTTGTTTAACACGGTATTAACAATGTTTCAGTTATGTAACGGCTTTCCTTAATACATCGGTACTAGGCTTGGGCGCTGAAGTGACTTGCCAAAGTCACTAGAGGTGTCGGTGGAGCTCGAACGCTGGACCCCGAGTAATTTTTCTATGGGTTTTACATCACATCAACATCATTTCAGTTATGTAGCGATGCCCGGCTCTTAATGATGGAGGAAGATCCAATACTCAACTGCCCATAAGGGCTGGTCAAGGCGGGTAGAACCGTCGGCATTCCGTAAGTCAGTCGGGAGACTGTCTCTCATGAAAATCAATATCCCTCTCAGGATTTGAACCCACGCGGAGAGGGGCCATGTGATTTCAAGTTCTGTACTCTAACCACTAGGCCACGGGGCCCGAGTAATAAGTCCGCCACCTTAACCACTGGGCCAAACAGAACCCTACTTGTGACATTTCAACAGAACGCCAAATAGCAACGCAACAACTACATGTACCATTGTTTTTGGTGACCCGATCCCAATTCGCCCCAGCCCCCTCCCCCTTTGAAATTCTATTACTATGCTTCATGAACATGTTCACAAAAGAGAGAATTTAAAATTCATAACAAAATTTCTTTGAAAGAATATAGTTTTTGTTTTTGAAATATTGTTAGACAATTATACGTTTTCTTCTTTATACATTTTCTTCCTTATATCTTGCTGGGATCCCAACTCGCACTTAATGTAGTATATGCACGAATTTAAGACAAAGAAAAGAACAAGGAAAAACAAACAAATAGTTGTAAGAATAACTTGTTTTTATAAAAACAAAAATGGTGAAAATCTTATAAAACATTAAAACTATGACATCTTGTCAACCAAAATAGTCGAGACGAAAAAGAAAAGAAAAATAAAATACTGCAGTAATCCTCATAAAAAAATGTTTTTCATCAAACTTAACCTTAGTCTAGAAATAAAAAAAAACTTAAAAAAAAAAGAATACAAACTAAAACAAATCTTATTAAACATATATAAAATCTCAGAATATGGAATTGCTCACAAGATTTTTTCTCCTTCTCTTGTAGTATTTCCAAAACACATCAAATGTAAATTGAAGAAGCAATAATACTCTTATAATGGGGAATTATCAAAGCTATTTTTTTTTTTAGATAATTTGAGTCAAAACAGTAGATGACGAAATGGGAATTGGTTAAAAAAATGGGAATTGTATTAAAACAGTAGTAGACGAAATGTGAATTGCATCAAAACGGTATAAGATGAGATGGATATTGCATCAAAACTTTGATGGTGAAAATCATTTTTAAACAGAAGTAAATGACATGGGAATTGCCTCAAAACAAAAGTAGATTAAATGGGAATTGCATTTAAACATTAGTAAACGGAATTGAAATTGCCTAAAATAGTAGTAGATGAAATGGGAATTGCGTCAAAACAGTAAAAGACAAAATGAGAATTGTATTCAAACAATTGTTAAAGAAATGGGAATTGCCTCAAAACAGTAGCAGACAAAATGGTATTTGGGTCAAAACAGTTGTAAAGGAAATGGTAATTGCCTCCTAACAATAGAAGATGAAATGGAAATTGCGTCAAAACAGTAGTTAACAAAACGGGAATTGCCTTAAAACAGTAGAAGACAAAATGGAAAGTGGTTTTAAACAGTAAAAAACGAAATGGGAATTGATTAAAAAACAGTAGAAGACAAAATGGTAATAGGGTCAAAACAGAAGGAAACGTAAAAGGAATTGACTAAAACAGAAGTAGACAAAATGGTAATTTGGTCAAAACAGTTTTAAACAAAATGGGATATGCCTCAAAACAGTAGTAGACGAAATGAGAATTATGTCAAAACAGTAGTAAACGAAATGGGAATTGTATTTAAAGACATGTAGACAAAATGGGAATTGTTATTGAAGAGTACAAAAAATGGGAAGTGTATAAAAGGCACATGAAAGGAGATGAATACAAATAAATTACAGTTGTCTCCAATTCAATCATGTTTATCAACATCCTGTTTGTTTACATATTCAAAATAACGAATTCTGATTGGTCGGTTAAAAAAAATGTGTATCAACTAACAAGGTCAGAAGTGAAGAATCAGCTAATCTGTATTATTAAACTTGCTTATCTGGGTTATTTCTCGTTGGAGTTCACACTTCAATTGTGCTGATGAGTTTTTTTGGTTATAATTTTTTTAATTTGAGCAAACGTTTTCCAAATAGTATCGTTTTCCAAATAATATTGTTTGATATAGCCTTAATCTCCTTTTATGAGCCTTTAAACTTGGGATTGTATTTAAAAATTAGTAGACAAAACGAAAATATATTTAAACAGAAGACAAGAAGGCATCATTTTAAATTGGCACAAGTCAAAATGGGAATTGCATCATAACAGTAGTAGACAATAGGAAATAGTATTTAAAGAGTAGTACACAAAATGGGAATTGTATTTCGAGGGTAGACAATATGGAATTGTAATAAAACAGTAATAGACAAAAAGGTATTTTCATTAAAAAAAAACCAGATGAAATGGGAATTGCATCAAAATAATAGACGAAATGGGAAATGCCTCAAAACAGTATTGAAGGAAATGGGAATTGCATCAAAACAGAAGAAGACAATGTGAAATTGTATTTAAAGCGTAGTAGACAAAATAGAATTGTATCTAAAAGTACACAAAATGGGAATTGTAATTAGAGGGTGGACAAAATGGGAATTGTATTTAAACAGTGGTAGAAAAAAAAGGTAACTTTATTAAAACAGCAGATGAAATGGGAATTGCTTCAAATCAGTATTGAAAGAATTTGGAATCAGATCAAAACAGTAGCAGACAAAATGGGAATTGTATTAAAACAGTGGTAAAAAAAAGGTTTATAAATATCAAAACCACAAATGAAATGGGAGTTTGTCAACTGGAAATTTTCTATTGAGCACAGCTGGATTGCTAGAGTTTGAAACCTTATCATGCCAACAAAGTGGACCACTGGTGGACCCAAACTATCCTGAGACGATGTTGTGATGCTGGATAGTCAAACGCCCGGTATGGCTTTAAGCCTTATTATTCATATGGGTTTAACGCCATGTCAACAGTAATCAGTTATTTAAGGGCTTTTCTGGATTTCACCAGTACTAGGCAGGGCTTAGCAGTGCCTTGCCCCAGAAAACTTCCGAGGCCAATCCCAGTGCCACTGGTATGGATCGAACCCAAAACCACATGTCCTACACCTGTGAGATAATCCCTTTAAACTTCGTGAGAAAATGTACTCAAGAAACACTATGGAACAAACAACAAGTGATGACTATACATACTTGTATATGGTTTAATTTATTGGTTAAATAACATAAATTTTATACAACATTTGTCAAACTGTAAAGTGTCAAACATGAGTCCTATCTCCAATGATCGATCGATTGTCAGTTTGTCTGTCTTGTCTTTGAATGTCAGTCAGTCCCCCACTGTATGTCTACCCACCCGTCTGTCTGTCTGCCTTTCTTTCTCTTTTTCTTTATGTCTCTCTCATTGTCTGCCTTTTTGCCTGACTTCCTGTCTGGTTTCTCGGTCATTTATCTGTACTTTGAATGTCTGTATCTTGCTGTATTTCTGTCTCTCTGTCTGTACATATGTCTGTCTCTCTCCCTGTATCTGTGCCTTTGACTCTAACTCATTTCTGTTTTTCTTTGTGTCTCATTGTATGTCTGTCTGTATGAATGTATGAATGCCACTATCTTACTCACATTATATTTCACCTTCCGTATCTTACTCCCCATCTCTTTCCATGTCTGTCTCCCCGTTTGACTGTTTATGTGTCAAGTACTCACATATTTCTCTTACACTATTACCACTCCCACTCATTCACTTCATCACAAAGGGAGACAACAAACAAGTTGATAATTTCCAGATTAAATGGTAATTTCCATTTACGCGAATTGGTCTGTATCCTGTTACGTAATCCAAACCACCACTCCATCACTGTGTTCATAAAGGGAGACAACCAGCAAGTTTGTGATATCCGTATTAAACAATAAATTCTACCCACGCGAATTGATCTGGTTTTGTAATCCGGACTACCATCCACCACTTTGTTATCAAAAGGTACACAACCAACAAGTTTATGCTAACCGGATTAAACCGTAAAGTATATCCAAGCGGATCCATCCGGTTTTATGACCCAGACCATCACTCCATTACTTTGTTTTTAAAGGACCACAACCAGCAAATTCATGATATCCGGATTAAACCGTAAATTCTGTCTACACGGATTGATCTTGATCCGGTTTCGTAATCCGAACCGCAACTCCATCACTTTGTTATTAAAGGGAGACAACCAACAATTTATATTATCTAGCCTTGGTTCTGGCCCATGCGTATACCCCGCATAGCCTTGTGCGGGTATGCATTGGCCAGGATCCAAGGCTAAATAGTATCCGGATTAAACCGTCTACTCACGCGGATTGATCCGGATCCGATTCCGTTATCCAAACCATCACTTTCTTATTAAAGGTACACAATTAACAAGCTCATAATATCCTGATAAAATATATTCTCATAGTCTATCCACGCGGATCGATCCGGATCCGGTTTCGTAATCCGGGCCGGGAATTCCGCCTCTCCGAACGCTTTTCCGCGACGTCTACTGCTCCAATCTGGAAAACAGGCTCCTTTTCCGGATTGCTACGTTTTCGGTTTATCCCGTGCACCGCTGTCCGATAAAGAAGATGGTCTATGAGAAGCATCGCCTCGTTTGACATGTAGTGAAACGATATGCTGTACTCGCTACAACAATCCAGACCCTGTGGGATAAAGAGAAAATCATATGTGTTTGTTTGTTCGTTTGAATAATCTGTTTTACATCGATTGTGAAGGAGGCTTAATTAAGCCCAAGGTGTCACTCGCGATGACTGCTTCCTGGACAATACACCAGTAATCGCGCCGGTTTGTGGGTTAGTCCCGGCAATTTTCACCTCGCCTAACGGGAATTCGAACAGTAGTCCGACGCTCTACCACTGTGCCACTGTCGGGGCTAGTCTTAGAAATAAACTGTGGAGTGAATAAAAGATGAAGCAATTCATGACTTTCATAGCTACCTGATACCTAAGTTGAGTGGGTTCCCTCAATCACTTTCCGAACTTCATTAACTTCATTAACTCATTAGAATCGTTTCAATTCGATCGAGATTCTAATGAAAAACCACAACGTAGTATTTGAAGCTATGAAGAAGACAAATGATGAAAATGATGATAAATTAGTAATGTTGTTTAACGTAACGGTATATCCGTGATCATAATACAAAACTTTTCTGGTTGTACATTAAGGGCACATGAAAGGATATGGGTACAAATAGATTCCTGGTAAAATACATACTGATTTCCTTTATCATGTTCATAAAAGTCATGAAAATTAATTTATGAATGCTGTGAGACCCTATTTAATAATTTTCTTCAACATAAATCATTTTGTGCTTGAAATATCGTTGTATCCAATTTAATCATTTTTATCAATAATCTGTTTGTTTACATATTTGAAATAACGAATTTTGATTGATCGGTTGTACAATTTGTGTCACCGGGTCAGAGGTGAAGAATTAGGCAATCTGAATTAGTACACTGGCTTATCTGGGTTATTTCTCGTTGGCTTTCACGTTAAAGTTGTGATGATGTGTTTAAGGTGATAACAATTTGAATATTATCAAAAGTTTACCAAATATTACAGTTTGATATAGCATTAGTCTCCTTTCATGAGCCTTTAAAGTTACAGAGATAAACAAAAGGTTTCTAGCTTCTGAGAACAAAATGGCTCAATTCACCAGAATACTTGTTGATATCAATTGTATTTTGTACATTGTGTACATATTCGCTATACCTAAAATTATAAAATGAGACATTTACTAACCGAAAAGGAGGTAAGTGTACATTTCACAACGTTGGTCGGATATTAATGAATATTACTTTATCCTACTTTTTACCATGCCGAATTCAGTCATTCCCTATAAAATGAAGAAACAAGGGGAAAAAACCAATACGGGATGCAGATATTTCATGGATATGGCTTAACATTTCGAATACGAGTTAATATCTCACCAATTTCGGAACGTTCATAGCTCTATCGTAAAGGTACGAAGGAAGATGGTTACTAATGAGGTACTGTTGCATCGGGTACGGGTGGAAAGTTTCTTTACCCGAGGAGTCTAAAGAGCTCAACACATTCACGCCGGAAATATTCAAACACCGCCCCATCTCAATGTCTTCGCTATTCTCCGGATCGGCCGCCCGCGGCACGATCGGACAAGCCTCGTTCTGAAAACCGAACTCGATCAGCCTACGTAGAGCGTGATTACTGATGACGTAGCCCGCACCTCCGCTCATGAAACCGTTCTCCGCCGCCATCTTGGCGAAGTGAAAGCCGAGGTATCCCGGTTGATCGCTGTCATAATGACTCAGCAGAAATCGTAAGTTCTCCATAATGACGTAGGTGTCATCGTCAGCTTTTATTATCCAATCAAAATCGTCGATATGGAATGAGTAGATGTATTTGAACGCGTATCTCACTTTGTACACGAGATTCTCCCTGGATTCTTTATATGGTGTATTGATAATATCGTAACCAGTTAGTGATGTGTTGAGGATGTAGAAGTGTTTATGGCAACGCGAAATCCACGTGGCGTTTACAACAGCGACTGTGGTCTCTAAGCGGTCAGGCGTTGTTAGGACCAAACATAATACACGGGTTCCCTTGGTAACATCGTTTTGTGAGTCTGTAATTCAGAAGAACAAGTTTGATTTCCTTGGGTACTTACTTTCTTCAGTTACCGACTATTGCAAATGTCAGGCAATATTTTTTATTATCATTTAATAAGGGGTGGCAAAATCAATTGTCCTTGTTGGTTTTCTTGTTCGAAAGCCTAAACGGACAAAAGAAGTTTTATTGTAAATAACAATGAAGCTTTCTTTACGGGCAAGCACAGAAAAAGATTTGTTTGGCATTATGGACAAGTAAATCAATATTATATGTAATGCTATCATTTTTTTAATGTAAGGAATAGACAGACCACTGGCGTACATGAAGTGTTCATGTAGCGAAATCCTGTGTTATTATATAACAATTTTGAATCGAGCAAATTCGATATTTTCAGCGCTTTGAATAGTCGTAATGGCTCTCTGATTCAATTTGCTTGTGTAATATGATTAGAACGTCACCGATTTCGTAGTCTTGTAGTCATATGATTTAAATGTCGATCCATATCGTTGTCTTGTATCCAGACACTAGCATATTCGATACTTTCAGCGCTTTGGTGAAAAAAATCGATTCATTACATGTAATAGCCGTTGGATTGCCCTATATAACACACTTTGCTAGTGTCATATGATAAGAATGTCGATCCATATCTCAGTCTTATATCCAGACACTAGCAAATGCGATACTTTCAGCGCTTTGGTGACCAATTCCGATTCATTACATGTAATAACCGTTGGATTGCCCTTTACCACACTTTGCTAGTGTCATATGATTAGAAAGTCGACTATTTCGTAGTCTTGTATCCAGACGCGAGCATATTCGATTCTTTCAGCGCTTTGGTTAAAATGTTCGATTCATTACATGTAATAGCCGTTGAATAACAACCCTATAACACACTTTGCTGGTGTCATATGATTTAAATGTCGATCCATATCGTGGTCTTGTATCCAGACGCGAGCATATTCGATACTTTCAGCGCTTTGGTGAAAAAAATCGATTCATTACATGTAATAGCTGTTGAATAACAACCCTATAGCACACTTTGCTGGTGTCATATGATTTAAATGTCGATCCATATCGTGGTCTTGTATCCAGACGCGAGCATATTCGATACTTTCAGCGCTTTGGTGAAAAAAATCGATTCATTACATACAATAGCCGTTTGATTGCCCTATATAACACACTTTGCTAGTGTCATATGATAAGAATGTCGATCCATATCGTGGTCTTATATCCAGACACGAGCATATGCGATACTTTCAGCGCTTTGGTGACCAATTTCGATTCATTACATGTAATAGCCGTTGAATTGCCATATACAATGTACCACACTTTGCTGGTGTTATGAGATTAGAACTTCGCCTATCTCTTAGTCTTGTATCTGGACGCGAGCATATTCGATACTTTCAGCGCTTTGGTTAAAGAATTCAATTCATTACATGTAATAGCCGTTGAATTGCCCTTTACCACATTTTGCCAGTGTCATGAGATTAGAACTTCGCCTATCTCTTAGTCTTATATCAAGATGTATGCTCCCATTTCAAAGGTGATCATGCATGGCAATGAAAATGGATTTTTGTTTACATAATAAACCTTTTAAACGGATTACCATACATGCAATACAAATGTGCTGTACCATTGCTTAACCCATTACCAAACAATAATGGCATTTGACCAATTCGTTGCTGACGCCTCTGGAAAACATTGTGGGAAAAGGGGAAATTGCTCGTGACGAGCAATTTCTCCTTGTCCCACAATGTTTTCTGCCCTTTCAGAAGATTATTTTTCAATTTCGTCACATTTTGAAATGTCGTCTGCAAACTCTTTCAATTTGGGACAGTCGAAAATTTGACGTTTTGTAAAGTGTTAGAGTGTAAAGAATCCATGAGCGGGGTTGAGAAGCGTGCGTATAAATAATCCTTTATTTTGTTTTATCTTTTTTAATAACTTTAGACATATGCGTCATCATAATCTCGATTGGAGACAATATTTAAAAAAAACGCATCAAACTCTGTGAGATAGATACATTCAATTCACATTGATTAGCTAAATATATAAGAAAACCTACTTGTTTTTTGTTTTGGTAGCCTTCGAAGCTCTCTCAGATAAGAGCTTATTCCTGAAGGAAGCGATTCTGTAATAAAAAACATAAAATATCTTATTTTTTAAACAGCGGTTTCATTAGTTATAATGTTGTTGATATATCAATAAATAAATAAATCATTATAGCTCTGTGGCTTTTGTAGAATTTGTGGGTTGAAGGAGAGTCAAGTCTTAATACCATTTACTACAATATTTTATTTATTTCCGATCTGTTAAAACAGTTTAAGACACCATAAGCCATTGATCTCAAATTAAGGCATGAATACTTAAAACAATTCTGTACTTATATTGTGTGCGACATGGGTGTAGTAGTAGAGTGCCAGGCCCTTGTACCGGGGGTCCCGGGTTCGAATCACGTCAGGCGGGGTGAAAATTACCGGGACTAACCCGGCGCGCTTACTGGTTTGGTATCCAGGAAGCAGTCATCGAAAGTGGCTTTGAACAAGCTTTAAGCTTCCTTAACAACCGATGTAAAACAAATCCGGTGAGTACGGTGAACAGTGAATACATCTCGCAATCAAAGCGCTGAAATGACTAACATTCTAAAAATGATCACACTGTCACAGCGCTATGAGAAGGCTCCTTAATAACTTGTAGATTGCGGGTAGATTGCGGGTAGATTGCGGGTAGATTGCCGTGCACTGGTTGCCATGTACTTGGTGGACTGGTCAAAGGATGTCTAAACCCTTTCCCAAACAATATCGACATTTGACTACTCTGTTGCAGACGACTTTAGAAAACATTGTGGGAAAAGGGAAATTGCTCGAAACGACCAATTTTTCCTTTGCCGCAAGGTTTTCTACTTTATCAGAAGATTACTTACATATTTCATCGCAATTTGAGATGTCGTCTGCAAACTCTTTCAATTTGGGACAGACGAAAATTTGTTGTTTGGGAAAGGGTTAAGGTATGGTCAGTATGGTCAGTAATGTCCAAACAGAGAGATCTTTGTTCGTAATTAAGACCGTTTTTGGATGTACTAGCAGCATCGTCAACCGTATATGAACACGCCTTCAAATGGTCTCATACCTCTTACGGGGTACTTCCGGGTCGTAGTACCCAAAAGTAGTCCAATTTAGAAATTTTGAGTTTCGACTTCTTATGCATAGTTTTGCTAGTAAGAGCTGAGCTGGTAGGACATTGATGTGTTTCCTGTATAGATTATAGTCCTGCAATGCTCCCAAAGTTTGTTTTGATTGCTTTTTGAAGGACTATTTGTTTGGGATGTATAAACACAAATGCCGGTACCTCGTCTAGATTTGACACTGATTTTCGGACAGTACTAATACACTCTGCTCCGTAGAAAAAAAATGAGACGATTGAGGTGTTCATTTTATTACAGTTTCTGAGAGTTTAATGGCAAAACCTGATGTTTCTGTATATAGCTAAGTGTAAAAGACACTATTCTTCACTCAGCAGAGTGCATGATTTAAAATTGGAGTTTATGGGAATTTAAGATCTCAAAAGTAACAGGTATATGACCAAATGCATCATTCATCATTATTTCGTAAACAATCCAGGAGGCTACCACAAGGCAATGCAATAGTCCAAATGCAATATATTGTAAAACTGGCACAAACAATAGCCAGGTAAAGTATGTCGCCGCAGTTTAACTTCAACTTTTGTTAAGAACTTCATTATCTCTCTTAGTATACAAACAAACGGCCGTCAAGTAAGTAGTACCTTTGACCTATCGGTGCACTCCCGCTCTAAAGCCGGACTCCGTTATCAAAGACAAACCATTGCCATAAAGTTTACAACCTCCAATCACCGTTCGTTTTAACCAATTGACGAACAATAACGATATTTGACCAGTCTGTTGCAGACGACTCTAAAATATTGTGGGAAAAGGAGAAACTGCTCTTAATGAGCAATTTCTCCTTTTCCCACAATGTTTTCCGTCCTATTTGAAGATTAATTTTCAATTACATCACATTTTTGAACGTCGTCTGCAAACTCTTTTAATTTGGAACAGTCGAACATTTGACGTTTGGTAAAGGGTTACGTGGCATGGAAAATGAAGTCAAACTGCAATGATGGCAATTTGCATTGGGTATACGCTTAAAGCAAAATCATATCTGAACTCATCAGGTTTATCCAATGAAAACACCTCTGAAGTAAATATGGAAGCCGCCATATTGATTATTTCGAGACTTCTTTCAATATAATTTCTTTATTACGTATGGGTAACCGATCAAAAGTAATAATTTGAAATGATGTAACCCTACACTTATGTACGCGGTGTATTTCTCAGATCGCGGAAATACCCGAGTAGTGGGATTGAGGAAAAATCCCCATAATCCGCCATTTTGAAACTTATTATTTCGTCGGATTAGGACCCGAACTTTTCGCTTTAATGCGAATAGTTCCGGCCCCGACCGATTTATACCGAAAACGACAGATGTAATCCGAAGAAATAATGTGTTTCAAAATGGCGGGTCATGAATAGTCTTCTCTAAGATTAGAACATGCAAGTTAAATATTTTCACTGACATAAGCTTATCGTATTGCCACAAACGGTCTAACCTCTTTATACATCATTGCAACACACACTCTTTTCATTTTCAAGACAAATCGATTCATTTATCGCGCCGAACTAAAAAAGAGACTTAGTGGCAACTGAAATATTTGTAAGCTTTTGAATGTATTCCTTTGATAGGGTAGACGACAAAGGAGTGTTCCATTTATCCTGCATCAATTCAAAATGCCATCTGCATTAGATAAGTAAATCAACGATTAACCATGGGGTCCATACAAATATTTGGGAGACAAACTCCGTGCTTATACCCCCACTTGTGCAGGGTTTACGCACGGGCAAGGACCACGGGCTAGTTAAGGTTGGCGTTAGAAACAAAAACGCAAATTCACCAGTTTGAAATCAAAAGCAAATTATACGGAACAGGGGACTTACTTTAGTTTTTCAATTAGTTTTGTTAAATATTAAGTATTGGAGACATACAGTTTAACCTTTGTTTTCACATATTACGAACGGAATTAAAAGTTACTTGTGAAGGTAATTTCACAGTAGCTTCGACGTTTTGGCAATCACTGCAATCACAACCTCTCGAAAATTTACCGCTTTACGGCAGTGGTCTTTCTGACGTTGTTTAACTCGGATGATCCAAGCTGTAACTGCGTGACAGCTTGGAGGCGCCCTGCGTTAAAAACGCGTCAGCATTCCCCCTCTGTGTGTGAGGGGTCCAATCGGCGTCGAGGAAAAATATGGGCACCGATCAGAAAGAAGGTGGGATTGACCAATAAGATTGCTTATTGCTTCCACTTCCGGTGATTTACAGAAAAAACAAAAACATAAACGATTGTTAACATTTGATCGACGGGAAATATGAATTCGTTTTTAAACCAAAGCAGAGTCATTTGATGAAATCCATTGTCGAAGGAAAAGACACTTTAGATTCAATTTTGATAAAACATCTCTTACATAAAATAGATCAACTCAACATTCATTCGGACTGTTTGTCAACTCCATATCACGATGCTAAAAATGAACATCAACGCCTCCCTGATTAAATTGATAAAACAAAATCAACATTTTTGGTTTGAAGCGATTTGCTTCGCCACACTTATTTCGAAAACAATCCTTTGTGAATATTTGTGTTAATAAAAAGATAGTCACCATCATGTTCTTCCTCCCTTCCCATTCTCTTCTTCTTCGTCTACTCAACTCCTTCTTAGTGCTATTTTAGACTTGAGAACAAATTTGATTATGTCAAATGCCAATTTTAGAAAACACTATACTGTATTTTTATTTATATGATGTAAATGTTATTGTAATTTAATTTGAATAAATGGGTTGTTGTATGACAATTCAAAGGAAAAAACAAAACAAAAATTTCGGACGTGAATCTTTCACGATGACTGTAAAGGTGTCCTAATAGAATCCGAATAGAATTACAGTCATCGTGAAAGATATACAGGTACGTCCGACGTATTTCGGAACCATTTAATGTGTGATACCTTAAGATTTCTTATTGTGTTGAATGTAAATTTATCATTGGTTCACGTAGATTTCTTTATATACTGAGAGAAACAACCCGGAAATTGTGAAACATTTGAATTACGCATCAATGCCACAAAGAAGTAGACAAAACTAGGCCGTTTGGGTCATCGATTGTCAAGAAGTCTTTCTCCAGTATATTTCCTTGAATCTAATTCTTAGCTACTTGAAACCGTAATTGTTCACTGAAATGCCATTTTTAATTTTGTTGAACTTGGATAGCCACTTAAACGTTTTTAATTAAAATTTATTTATTTTCCGCACATATTTCAAGATTTGAAGAGGGACAGGGAAGCTTTTTCTTGGTTTGTTCAATACGAATGTCCTAATAATTTTCCGTCATTACCACAATTCATAAGTGGCAAATTGAAAATTTAAGTAGGTTTAAAAATGGCGAAACATTCATAACATTTATGAGTACCTACACTTGAATCAGTTGTGATATGGCACCCAAAACGGTCTCAATTTGAACGCGTATATTCTTATGTTCATATCCATACTTATGAAATGATACATTGGGTTATGGTTGAAGTGAATATTTTGAATTTTTTTTTTTATCTTTTTTTCTAAATGTTTTACTGGTCCAATTAAACAAACAAATAGTTCATTAACCAATGTTATCTATGTCTCTGATTTATTTCTATCTGATTATTTTGTCTCTATACATTCATGCATTTTGCCCCTGAGGCTAAAACCATATATTAAAGAAATTAAATGTGCTACTTGGACAATCACTTTTCATTGAGATAGGAACGGCCCCAGGACCATATAAAAAAAATGATAAAAAATTGAAAAACCTCAGGAGCAATATTTCATTACAATACATTATATACACAAATTTATTTATACTCATCTTGTTTTCTTTAGTTATGATAAAACTCTATTGATATATTAATTTATCTCTATACTCTATAAATATTTATTTGAAATATATTAATTAAATAATCGAATTGAAAATCTTAAATTCAATTTATTAGTCAAAGTGATTGACAAAAGATCAATCATTGTAAATGATAAAGGGTGTAAATGATATATCATGTAAAAGGGTCTATGATGATGATGGATAATGGTTCAACCCATTGTGGGTTTTATGTGTAAAGGGTGTAGAAAAGGGGTAGGGTATGGCTGGACTAGGCTTTGAGATAAAGGTATAGGTGGGCAAAGTGTTGAAAGGGTTGTTCCCAATATATCAACGATTCTCATTGGTTGATCTTCAATCCGTTTTGGAGCTCTAGGTTAGTCAGAATGATCCAGACGTAGATATTTCACTCTACTGTCACGCAGTTACAGCTTGGATCATCCGAGTTAGCTCTAAGTTAGCCTGGGGTCCTGGCCCGCATTAGTTCGCGGTATACGAACCGGCCAGGACCCCAGGCTAGCTCTAGGTCGGCACTTTTCTGGATGAATTCAACCTGAGATGGGCGACAACTGGTGCATTACAAACTTGCAATCGTATCTACTCGGCAATCCCCGTAACAAGTCGGTAGATATACCTCGTAGGCAGTACATGAATACACCAGAAATCCTGGGGTAATTCGCCTTATTTCCGGCGGATAACGCAAAATGCACACAGGCACTAAATATGTTATTGAATACACACAAATTGGTTATATATCACAATTGAATGGGTTTTTTACCCTTTTCATTAAAGATGATCATATCAACACATCTTTGTTTCATATTTTGTCAATCGGCTCTTTTCGGTAATCCCCGGCTTGTTACGGGGATTGCCGAGTAGATACGATTGGCCCTTCGTTGCTGACCTACTTTCAAAAATGGCTCCCCATTACCTCCGAGGTTATTTTTAAGAAATGGCCGAGGTGTTCCGAATGACAAACTTGATGAACTGTACGAGTTTCTCCCGTTCTACACTAAAACTAGTGAAATTGATCGTCTGCTCGCACAGTCCAGCAAGCCTGGGATGGAGGTAGGTGGGTCTCGGGACCGGACAACTAATGATGGTGTCCGATACAGAGCCGCTTCCACCTCCGCTGTAAATAGAATAAGTATCAGCTTATGTTAAAGACTGGCATGTTATCTATAATTTCCAGTTTAAACACTTTAACCTGTAGTATCATCAAAAATAGGAAAAATAGTAATCACAACCCCCTTGAGCTTACAATGTAATGATTCCACTCCAGTGAACAAGAATCTAGCTTGGTAATAAATAAATGAATTAATTAACGATATATTACAAAAGGCCTGGGAATATTTACAACAGGCAAAACTGGCAGTGGCTAGATAGGAGGGTTAAACATGTATTATCCACGCAATAAATCGCGTGGTGCAGTGGGTTAAAATTCTTAAGCCCGCTGCGACACTATATGCTCATTTTAAGGGGGTTTGTTATTATAGTCTAGATCTCCATTATGAAAAGTGGGGGTTAAAAATTAGGCATTGAGAAATTAAAAATTATCGTACCGATTCGAACCACTGGGAGGAGCACGCTGGTCGTTACATTACTATGCCGCTCGCAACTCATCGAAAAATAGATGTTAAGGTTATCCCTCTCACTTGAAAGCGAAATGGAAATAAATAGAATAAGAACGAAGACCCTCAGTATCTTCCGCCCAAATTCAATATGGGTTGTAATAATTTCTCCCATATGAGATGAGTCCGGCCCATTCCGAATGCAGACAAATTCTGGAAACCGGAAAATGGGCCACACCCGTCCGCAGATGAGGAAAAAACAAAGACTGTATTGAGTGTCCCTCCCACTTAAAAGCGAAATGGAAATAAATCGAACCAGAACGGAGATCTTTAGAATCTTCCACATAAATTCAATATGGGTTTTAATAAATTCTCCCATGTTAGATGAGTCAGGCCCATTTTGAATGCATACAAATTCTGGACACCGCGGAATGGGCCCCACCCGTCCTCATAGGAGGAAAAATCTATGTCGGTATTGCGTTACGGAAGCACAGCGTAGCATAGCGTAAACTAATTAACCCAAACCTCCCCCGAAAGAGCCCGGCATTCACTCCATCATATTTAAATGAAGGTTAGGAATCACCGAGTCCAACGGGTTAAGCAAAAATTCGATAATGCAATCGACCCGCGTAGCTCCTAAACAAACATGTATGAGCGCGTGTCGTTATAAATAGTGACTGGCCGCCTAGAGTAAAAGTTGTCTGCCGTCTAGTCGCGCGTATATAGCTGGGCCCGTAAAGCGGGCGAGAAGTGTAATTTCTCCGCTTTGTAGATAGCGCGGGTTTAGCAGTTTGGCCGGCCTATGTAAAAAGTGATTTCTCGCTCTGAGGGCCTAAATTGTGTCTGTCATTTGGCAGTCAAGTTCAAGTTCCAAGTTCCAACATTTATTCTCCGAAGTATAAACATATAGACAGTAAGGGGAAATTGCTAACCAATACAATTGGCAAGGTGCATAGTACATTTCCAATAAACAATTTCATAGCAAATCACAAAAGTTTAAATGAATATTGACAATTATAGTTTTTGATGTCAAATAGAACATCTAAAAGTCAGTTTAACAAAATTAATCACAAATAGATACAAAATGAAATAGAATAAATAACTTTCATTCGATTCAATGCTGTTAGATTCTAAATAAGATGGCATTTTTAAGTACATACAAAAAAACAATGATATGAAATTTAAATGGAGTTGGCCTCATGTGACTACTGAAATTTGCGTAATATCACCGATACAAACATTTTTTATGTTTTACAAGTTAGACAGAAGATACACCGACTTCGATTTCGTTTCTGATCGCCTTAAAATCATTTCTATATACCTTTTGCGGCTAACAAAAACTGTCCTGGTACCACCATATCAACAATGGAAGATGACAATACGAACTCGATTTATCTTTTTAAATCCCCCGACGCACAATTTTCCACGTTATTTTGCCCCCTTGTGATACATCGAACATGTACACAGGAGATGGATATATATTTCGAGCGAAAACGCCTGTAAACTACATTAGAAAAAAGTGATGGGTGTACGGCGAATAGGTCTATGTGTACGAGAGAGTGTACGGCGAATAGGTTGAAAGGTGTATGGCGTTTAGCATTGGTACATGTATTAGTGCATATGATACAAAGCTATTTTTCCTCCTTCAAGTCACCGTGAACTGTTGAAAATGTGTTCTTTTATGTTTGTATAAAGCGTTGTCCCAAATCTTCAGTTAAAAGTCATACGGACTGACCCTTGAAGACGCCTGTTGTTTCGTGCTTCAGGAATGTTTATTCTTCACGCTGATGATATGGAGGTGTAATATGTCAGCATGTAGGGACTATACACTTTCACTATGTATTCACTAACATAGAGCCCCCCTCAAATTCACTTTATGATATATTTTCCTTTTCAGTTCATCATGGACAAATCGCTCGACTTTTCGGAGATTGAGATTAACATTCACAGCCAACATGGGTGCGAGCGTTGGTATACGACCCAGGCAAAACTAATTCAACAACACTGTAAAATATTAACAATCATCTAGCCCATCAACGGATACACCGGCTAAAATTGTCACCACGCCTTCCGTTCATCATAGGACTTGTATTTGACAAGTGTTCAAATGAATATCGGGCAGGCTATGGGATTTTCGCTGCATTTTTAAGCCAGTCATGACCAGTAATATGAACATAAATTTGTTTGATACCATGAGAGTTAAACTGCTCACCAAAGCGTATGGGTCAGTCTTTGGTTAAGCATTTGCATGCAAGTCGGCATCTCAATAACAGATAATGATACCCTCACACATGTATTACTACCGAAGATGATGAATGGAAATTGCATAGATATGAGTAGAGTCACTATGTTAGGATACTGACCAATCTCGACATGTATGGCTTTGTTTAAAAGAAAATAATTTATCCGTTTTGTACGCCGAAAAATTTCCTATAAATTTTGCGTACATCTTTGAATACTAGTAGTCAAGCATATTTGTTTAATTCCTGGTAATATTTACGTAATCTTAAAGGATATGCATCGCGTAATACGTTTGGAACAAAATATATTGTTGAAGGTAGTGTTGAATTGTAGAATAACGGCACATGTTCTTTGATATTTATTCTCAGAATATGAGTCATCAGACGTTATTCCTGGAACAATTGCGACTAATTGTATCAAAAGTAGTTAGTGTTGTATGCCCTTGAAACCTTGGTACTGGAGCACGTCTAGGATTCATTCTTTTGTACACACACAAATTGCTATTTAGTTAACGTCCATTTTTTAATTATGTTGATACGAATACTCAAGAAGTAATGATATCTCAAACAAGAGACAAAATAATTATAATATTTTGTTAATCAGAAATGCACCCAAGTCGTGTATTGAAGTCATGACCCCTTTATTCCTAGACAGACACGTTAGAGCTAATGGCCCTCGGCACTATCATTCACGAACGGCTATGCAACACTTATATCTCTGAACATTGGTGCAACCGACTAGTAATCCTTACAAAATGATAATTAATGTGGTAAATTCCTCTTACGGAAAGTACCTGTCAATTCCTAGAAGAAGTAGGTACATGTATACTATTAAAATATGCAAATGTGTACTTGAAATACAGCGATGAGATATGATCTCACAGGACAGTTCAACATACTCCTAACTAAAGAAATAGGTAAGCATGTCTTCTGGAATTTATTCAAAAACATTTGATGCAATTTTTATGAAATTTAGACAACAGCGCACGCTGTCAGATTAGAGCACCTCGCATGCTCCTTGCCGTTTGACTTGTATCAAAAAGCAATTGCCTTAAATTTGTAAAATATGATTGAGTAAGTAACACAGCATAGTCCCTGTTCTTTTACGTTCGATGAAAGTCATTGAAAGGTACATTTAAAACCTGTTTTCTAAGAAATACATTTGAGCTATTCGCCGTACAGATCATTTCTCCATAAACACTATTAGCCGTACACCACTACAGCTATTCGCCGTACACCACCACAAATGCTTAAATTGTAATAAATGCTTCCATAGTCCACACGGAGTGATACTTTTACAAGGTACAAGGAATTGGACACCCATAAGCCTTAAATTGGCAGCTCAGTCGTGTTTGTATTTGTACATTTATCCATAAATAGGATCCAAATGTCAACGAAATTTGCCTTTCCATCGGTACCAGGCATTCATTTTACGTGTCAAATTCAGCGATTTTGCGACATATGCCCACATTTTGAACTTAATAACGTGCGTAAATATTCGTCGGTGCATTTAACCTTTCTACAGCAGTCAACTTTCTACTCATTTAGAAAAAAAAATGACTAAATTCCACACCTGTATCGTTTGTTTAGAGGGTATTCTTCGCTCCGCTTGGTAGCTATTTCCGGTGTCGTTGATATAGGGTGGTTTGGGAAAATGACAAAAATTTTAACCTTTCGTTATTGAAGAAGGGACAAGCGAGTAAATAATGTGATTCGGTGCCAATTTCATCGAGAGAACTAAGTGGGCATTTGCGGTTTTGGAATAATGTTCCGTCATAACGACCCGTTTCAACTGGCATTCGATGATTAGCAGTTCGAAATTTAAATAGGATTATTTGTTCTCTTGGAGGTAATATTTTTAAATAGTTCTCAAAAAGATGTTCTTCTTTGAAAGTTTTGTATATTCTTCCTTTATTTGATTGTATAAGTTGTGCATTCCATGACTGTTTAAATTGGTCAATAAGTATTTGTTTTAATTGTTTATGCATGGAAGGGTTATTTAGGAGTGGCTGTGAAATCCAGGTGTCACTCCTACCACATGAATCTAAAATTTCCTTAACTTTCTTAATCCATTTATAATCTACATTTTGGTTATACATAAATTGATAAATTTGAAAGGATAATTTTCGATTATTTCCGGTAATGAGGCGATTCCAAAATGATAACATGCGTGTTTTTATAAGAATATCAATAGGATACCGTCCTAATTCTCCGTACAACATGTATAACGGTGTGCTTTTTCTAGCAGAAGTAATTTTACGTAAAAAGTCTTTGTGGACGGTTTCTAACATATCCGTGTTTTCAAAACCAAATATCTCCGAGCCATAGAGAAGAATAGGAAGCACAGTATTGTCAAATGATTTAAGAGAGAGATCAACAGGTAATCTACATATTGAATTTTTGTGAGAAGTAAAAACATTGCCTTCTTTGCCTGTTGTACAAGATATTTCCTGGCTTCCAAAAATGAGCCGGTACGTGAAAAAGTAAGACCAAGGTAGTGATAAGTATTTGTGATTTCAATGGTCTGATCACCCAGGACGAACTCATTGTTAACATTTCTAGAACCAAATATAATAACCTTTGTTTTAGCAATGTTAACTTTTAGCTTCCATGTAACACAATAGTTATGAAATGAGTGTAAACAAGTTTGGAAGTCCTGGGCATTATCTGATACAATAATAGTGTCATCGGCGTAAAGTAAAGCTAAGAGTTTAAGCCAGCAAGATGCATCATGAGGATTTACTAGTTTAACACCGATAACTCCAGAATCTTCCAAATATAATTGAAGGTCATTAAGATATAAAGAGAATAAAACGGGTGAAAGATTTTCGCCTTGTCTTACTCCAATATCTGATGAGAAGAGATCTGATATAGACCCATTGTGTTTAACACATGACTTGATGTTTTGGTACATATCATAAATTAGTTTGAATACCTTGCCATCTACAACATTCAGGAGTTTTTGCCAAAGCCCTATTCGCCAAACCTTGTCGAAGGCTTGAGTAAAATCTATATATGCACAGTATAGCTTTTTCTTTTGTTTCTTTAAAATCTCAATTAATGAATAAAGTGTAAAAATATGATCAGAACAACTGTAATGTTTTCGAAAACCTGCTTAGTTTTCAGAAATAACGTTATTTGTTTCTAGAAAATTAGTTAATCTTAGGTTTATTACAGCAGTGAACAGTTTACCAAGACAACTTAAAATTGTTATAGGTCTATAATTACTCGGATTAGATGGGTCTCCTTTGTTTTTATATATTGGGATAATAAAACCCTTGGACCAAGAATCGGGAATAAGCCCATATTCCAAAATAATATTAAACAGATTTTTATAAATTGGTAACATAATAGTTTTAGTTGATTTTATATATTCATTAATTATGTTATCAGAAGGGCTTGATGCCTTTGCGTTATTAAGATTTTTAATACAACTATCTATTTCTGCATCCGTTATTGGAGCATCAAGACTGTCGTTGTTGAATGTTTCTCTATTTATAAAAAAAATCATCGACTTCATCCGTTTCATTGCAATTTATAGTGTGAAAAACTCATCTATTGTAGGAACTGTCGTTTCGTGGCTTTTGGGCTTGATATTTTTTAAGAAGTTTCAATACTGTTTCGGGGTTTTAGAATTTAGATTTTTCAACTTCTCAGCGTTTTTAAACTTATATTCGTTTATATAAAATTCATTGTTCGTTTATATTGTTTACTTGCATGCTTTAAATTGATTTTATTTGTATTTGTTTTATGATCACTATACACCCTTTTTGCTCTGTGATAATTACTTACTTGCTTGTTTACATTTTCTACGAAACCATGGCTTATGATTATGTACATTTCTAGAGGCTCTGTGAAATGTGTTGCTTGGGAATGTTTTCAAAGCTGCATTTTCAAAGAGAGACTGTATTTCTTTAGTAATAGTGTTGACTGTATTCATTGAGTGAGGTGAAGTGCACATTAATGAGTTTATGGATAATACATGGTTGTTGTCGATATTATTTAAGAATGTGGATGCTGAACCTTGAGTCCATTTTGGTTTGTTCGAGGCGAGATTATCAATCGGTGCACTGTCGAATTCATCATTGTTTGAACATGATTGCATCACTAATTTAAGGTCCAGTGCAGAATGCCCATCCAAAAACAATGGGTCGGTTTCGCAGACATCAAATGTTTTAATGAGTGCAAAGACGTAAGGCGAAGCAATTGCATAATCGATTGTTGATGTGTCTCGGAAAGTAAAATTACCAATATTGTCATCTGATCCACATCGGCCATTAAGAATAAACAAATTATTGTTACGACAGAGGTCAATAATACGAGAACCGTGTGCGTTGGTGGACGAGTCTTTGTTTGCTCTTTCTAAAGGGATCGACGACTGGTGTAAAAGTAATTCACTGTATTGAGAGACATCCGAATCATCGTAAATATAAAACGCGTCATTTAAAAATGGGTCAAATTCTACATAATCAGAAATACTGGACGTTCGTGCATTCATATCACCCATGAGTAAGAAGTACTTGTAGGTACTTGCATAAGTCATTAATTCGTGCTCGAAAGTACTCATTTCATCATCATTAAAAAAGCGTGAACCTTCGGGCGGTAAATACACTGCCCCAAGAAACAAGTTCTCGCTAAGTTTTGTATATGATCTATCGATTGTCAACCAAAGAACATAGTCATGATTTGAATCAATTGTTTGAACAAACTTAAACAAACTTTGGCGCACATATACGCCAATACCCCCTGATTTACGGGTGTAGTTCTGAGATCTGTGTTTTGGTAAAAGTACATATCCATCATTATCAACAATGTCAGTCGAATCTGTTTTTGTTTCAAATAGACATATTATATCGAACGATTTGACGAAATCAATGAAGTCAGGATAGTTTAAACGGTGTTTTAAGCCACAAACATTTAAAGAGCACATTTTCAAGTCAGTCAAATTCAACACACTGTCTGTACTGTTCAGTTCAGTTGCATTTCCCGGTCTGTCCTAAGCATCGTTGAAAGGTTCGGTATCTAACATTTGATTAGTTTGTGTTTGTGTATTTGTTTCCCATGGGCGCCTTATTTCGGGATAAGGTTCAGCACTTACAGATGCCTGTCTTAGGGGAGCACATCCGCGTCTTCTGTAAGCCATGCGTCGGGTAGGCGATCTCGATTCGTGATGACGCGACCCCTTTGATGATATGGCGGTCGATGTTTTCGTAGGTAGCCGTTTGGGTGACTGCGAATTGTTGATACTAGCACGTGCATCTCGATGTTCCGGTTGGGATACACAATGATCGTGCACGTGAGCTGTGTGAACCACTGGGTTAGCGGAAGGCACGTGAGATGTGGGATGCTCGTGACGTACTTGATGAGTTGAGTTGTTGGCCTTCACCTTGGTTGGAGCAATTCGATGACCTGTCATTATTTCGTCCCAGTAAGGAAAATTATTGCGCACAATTTGACCATCCTTCACTATTTTAGCCGGGTACACCAAGCTCACTTTACTTGAAGGATTTCTTTGTTTAAGGTCTTTGAACAGACAGGCGAATCGTTATCATTCGTGGCGAATCGTTATTGTGGTGAGTCCTATTTGATAAGGTTTCAATGCGTTCATAAATTAATTCTCATGACTTTTATGAACATAATAAAATAATTTCATATTTTTGATTCAGTAATTTAATTATACTCATCTTCTTTCATGTGTCTTTTAATGTGCTGAAAACATATGCTCTCGTCAAATAATTTGGGAAGAAGCATTTGGACCTTCAGTTCTTCGATTGAATAATTGGCTTTTAAGTCCATGTAGTAATGGGTAGGTCTATGACGCACATTTCTAGAATCACGTGATAGGAGTGTCGATCCATTCAAATTACATCTTTCAGTTATTTAGCAGGACAGAAATAACTATTTGTTTACAAAATAAACCGTTTGAACGGTTTACTAAATTTGCAACATAAATTTTGTCATATCTCCATTAAACGGCTATGAAAGGAAATAAAAGGTGTGTCAATAATATAGTATTCAGAAACTTAATACATCCTTGATAGCGTTTTATTCGTAGAAGAAATTTTATTTCAAAATAACTTAAAATTTAAATCTCAATCCATGAGATAGTCATTTTAACGAAAGAGCTAGATACTGCAGAAGGGTGTTTACGTGTAACTTTGAAATATTATCTGTTTCAGGTGTGCAAGGCTCATAACGAAATAATTTTCCTTAACCCTCTCCCAAACAACAAATTTTGGACTGTTCCAAATTGAAAAAGTTTGCAGATAACATTTTAAAATGAGATGAACAATATTCTTCAGATAGAGCAGAAAACCTTGTTGGAAAAGAAGAAATTGCTCGTCACGAGCAATTTCTCCTTTTCCCACAAGGTTCTCTTAAGGCGTCTGCAACAAAGTAGTAAAATGTCGTTTTTGTTTGGGAAAGGGTTAAAACCGAAACACAAATAAGGAAAATCACATACCCGAATACCATTTGCAATACAATCCTTCTTGTCGTCTTAACCCTTAGAAGGCTGGGTAATTTTCTAAAACTAGATTTTTGTGTCGTCTGCCTTCAAAAACCTTGAATTTCTGCTTAGTTTTGTTGACGAAAGATACCCAGAGCAACACACAGGTTATATCCCAGGCCAACTGCCAATTTACTTGGCGACTGGCCTGGATCTAACCTGTTTGCAAAAGCATAGAGTCGGCTCCAGCACTATAAGGGTTAAAATCTGCGATACACCATAGTTTGTGTTAGAGCGGATATTCATCAAGATGCATAACGTTTTGTTCATGTTTTCCTGCATGCTCACATGTACTTTTTCTTTTTTGTTTTTGTAGAGAATTGGTTCTTCAAAATGTTTCTTCCAAACAATTCACTCCTGTCGGTATTTATTACATATAGTTATATCCCCTATAAGTTAGGTTTTATTCTTTTTTTTCTATCTTTTATAGAAAGATCATTTCATATAAGTAAAGTTTACAGTGTCTAGTCATACAATTATTCTATAATAACATCAAGTATATATTAGTTGACGATATTTACATTTATGCACACAAGCAAGTATAAGGTAAAGTGTTTGCAATCATCAAAACCCCTACTTGTGAAGTGTTCAACCAATCTGTTTTGGCAAACGCGTTACGTCAGCCACTGTGTGAGAGAAAGGTTCACAATATGATCTCGAACGATCTTTTATCCCGTTTTGGATATTAAAGGCTTTTTTTCGAGAGAATACGTTAAATCAACGTAAAAATTGACAGTTTAATTATTTATATGAGGATACCTCGTCGAAAAGGAAATGTAAGATCGCGTAGTTTGATCCACGACGTAACCATGACAAGACAAAGGTACAAATTAAAAGGGTTTATTCATAAACGAGAAAGATTTGAAAGTCGAAATAAAATGTAGTTGAAATAATGCTATATCTTTATTGTTGTCTGATATATAATCAAACGCCTTTTTTGAAGCGTAATGAATTCGGGAAGAGTGATTAACTGATCTTCTCCTCCCATTTTATATTCAATTTGGCGTTTATGGAGACATTTTTGCAAATAGATTTTTTAGTGGAATAAAATAAATAGAATAATCAACGCCATTCGATTGATATAAAATATGTGTCATTTGAACGGGGTTGTTATCATGTAGAAAAAACTCGTTCTTCGGACTCGTTTTTTTCAACCTGATAACATCCCATTCTCGTGACATATTTTTGATATCAATCGAAAAGAGTTGATTATCCTCTATCCAGTATGCACTGTCTATATGCAGTAGATCTCGCGATGTCACGCTTTTGGTGTGAAATACATGTAAATTCGCTGTATACGCACTTTAAAGAACTTAAAATTTCTAACTGGTTCCAATGACCTTTTCACAATGCATAACATATAACTGTACAGCTGTTTTACAAATAGGTTTTGAATGCCATATTTCCCTCATATCTGTGAACAAGCACCTTTAATTTGTTGCCAACCAATTTAACTTCATTGTTTACATTCGAGTTACATCTAAAATAGCAAGGATTGGTCAGATTAACTAGTGGCCATCACCTGGTTAGAAAAATGACATGAAACACGTAAAAAAATACTGACATTTATCAAATATTAATAACATGGACATTCAAAATGGAAAATATCTTGGGTTTTAGTGGTTCCCAACGTTTCTATATATTATAGTATTCACTCTTTTAAAAGCATCATGAGACTATGTTATAGTCTTATATTTTTAAAAGGTACATTAAAGTACTTTTAAGTTAACTAACAATTATTCTATAACTTTCACAATGTCAGTGTAAATGAGCACAAGTATGGTTTTAATGGTTATATTATTGAACAAAATAAGATTTTCAAGTTGCATGTAATGTTTTATTATACAAACGCTTATTGAATTATGGATAATTGACTCTTCAACAGTTAAATGCCGTTGATAATTGCGGTCCGGGCTGGAACGACTACGACGATGCTTTACGTGCGAAAAGTTTGGCACACTTTGATATTACGCGATGTCCCGAACCGTTTTGAAAAGGCAATGTAAAGACACGAATACGCCTTTGTGAGTTTGAAATAAAATCTATATCAGGTACACCGTACACCCAACGCAAAACCTCTATACGTACCTAAATTTTGAAACATACTTAATACACAACAATGATTTAATTGGCTTCTTCTGTATTATTACTTATATGCCTGGACGAGTCCGTTTAAATCCACGTACGCTTTTTTGAAAATACATCGGGTGATATTCTTTACTTAAAACATTCAAAGAAAGGCAGTGGCTTCAAATAAGCACAGTTTGTAGTTATATTTGATCGGAGAAAAGGGTTTGACGTCATAAAAGTTTAGTCATCTAAAATCTAGCGATTCACCTTAAACTGTGCAGGTTGATAACTGCATACTGTCAGATTGCATGGATCATCTTAAAAACAACTGAATCTCATTGATCAATATGTTAATTAAACAGTTTAAAGATATTTTAATAAACACGTTGAAAGTCACTAGCAAGTGTAGAATTGAAGGGGATGTGACTTAAAGTTACAGGTCAAAATGGATCTAAAGACTCCCATAAAAGAGCCATCTTCAGTGAATTTATATATGCCATGGTATCTTCCTTTAGAATTTGTGTCCTTCGTTCAATGAGACGAACGTTTACGAAACGTATAGAGCTGGTACCACGTTAAAAAGCTATCCTATGGAGTGATATTGTACCAGCTAAAAACATTCACGAACGTTCACTTAACTCAACGGTTAATATTTCGAAATAACCAAAATCACGTGACCACGTTCGTGGCGACTTTTGATTCGATAATTACAAAAATCAATCATAGACACAGTCACGTGATGCGTTCTTATCAGAGACAGTCGTTACTAGGATCACAACATTTCCTGTTCGACCGTCTACCTTAACAAGTCAAAATAGTTCTTCTCATAAATCTGGATTGATTGCTATTCTTGAAGAGACATTTTATTACAAAGATTAAAAGTGCGAAAGCTGATCTGAGAGACTTAGTGATAATTATCTTCGACATTGAAGTTTGACCTCGGAGTGAAGGGCGTTTCCCATTAACAAGTAAGTTAATATACGTTTGAATAAGAGTGATTTAGAAGTTTGGAAAATATTGAATCATTAACCTTAAAATTATTGTGGCAAATGGAAGACTTGACTCTTAATGTGCACACACCATCTATGTAATTGGCGATCGAGAAAATTATTTAGAACACCGAACGCTTGTTAAGATTGTTTGCATCAGAGAATACACCAGTTTGACAAAATACGGATTTCATCAGATCGAGAACATTCTTATTCTCATTCTAGAATAAGGAAACTCTGTTATCGAAGGACGTCTTTTCAAAGTCGTTTGCATTAAAGAAAATTGATAGCGCAAACGATTTTTTTAATCTGTTGTGAAACTGCTATTGTTTTGTCGTTTTGTAAATTCTACGCTTCACTATTACCGTCTGTTAATATGCCGCTTTAATATCTTTTGAATTAAAACGAATAAGATAAATTGTAAATGGTTTAAATGGTATAAAAGTTTGAGAGGGCTTTGACGTGTCCTGCCAAAGAACATCATGAGAAAGCCTATTCCGACAGTGTATACAAGGTTATAGTCAATAAAGCAGTGTTATTTCTATGTATTGTTTGTTACATTGTTTAATTTTATGTATGTACATTATAGTGAATCTCCGACCGATATTGTTTTTGTCTTATCCTTGAAACTTATAATTTATCCGATAGCTGGCTCGACACTCTGTGGGTCTGATGCTATGCTTTGTCAAATGGCAATTTTCATCCAGCATGGACTATTCACTCTACATTATTTTTAAATGTTATAACCAATCACTTAACGTCTGTCGTTTGCCATCAGCTTATTTTTCCATCTGTCAGTCCGTTTGTCCGACCGTCTGTCGTTAATACTTTTTTCAATACGGGTTCAATGAACACAATATTGACCTAGGCTTTATCAAAGTTATTGAGAGGGTCAAAAGGCAGATCACTCACTTAGTAACAACAAAAAACCACTCTAGTTGACATTTCTTTTTCAGTCTTCAACAAAGTTCGTTATGCAATTGTTAGTAAAAGGGGTCAATATTTGGATTAGCAAGTCAACTTTGAGTAAAATATTGTAACCTCTCTTATAGCTGCAGTTTTTTCTAACATGCAACAAAGTTTATTAGAATATGTGTTTTCCGGGCTCGGCTTCGGCTCACGGATACTATTCCTAAGCCTTGCCCGATAAAACTTTCCGATTCACGACACCAACCGTCAATTCTATATATTTCTGCGATGCGACTGTTTGAATCCAATTTTTACCAAATGTGGTCATAATGATTGCCTTGAAAACATAAATCATGATTTAGATACAGGTAAACATCGCTGGGTCAAATACCATCAAAATACTATCATCTCTCCACAATTTACATTCAATCTTCATCTAAGTTCTTCAGAATAATCGTCTTCAATTATGTTTTCGGGGGGAAGGGGGGGCTAAAATCAAATCATGTGGTGGTCGCACTCAAAAGCAATGTTATATGGTCAATTATTCTTGAAACTCTAGCAGCAAGAGGTTTATTTAAGTCGTAAATTTTCCTCATAATAATGGTCTTCAAAGTTGTTTGGTCAAGTCAAAGCATGAGGTAATGCACTTAAAAATAATTTTATTCGGTCAAATGTTGTTAAAGTTGTCTTGTAACTCTAGCCGCACGAGTTTTAAATGCATACTAGCCCATGAAAAACTAAAAAAAAATGGGTAATATGAGTTATAAATAATGATAGAATATGTTGAAATATAGCGAAAAACCACAGGATCATGACAATATAATGCCTACTCTATTTATAATCTTTTTTTAATGTAATATTTACACAAATTTGGTGCCCACCAATTTAACTTCATTGTTTACATTCGAGTAACATCTAAAATAGCAAGGAGCGCTCGAATTAATGAGTGGCGATCACTTGGTTATAACAATTACGTTAAAGGCCTAGTTTAGTCCTTCTTTAATTGACCCCCCCCAAAACCAATAACCAGATGCCCACCCGGTGTGATGACCAGCTGTGATAATTAATTGGGATTACGTAATACCATGTATAGCACTGTGTCAAACTAATGGGTTTCTTTTGACAATGTTTTTTAAAGAGGACATTTAAGCAGCAAAATTGATTTTTTTTTCAATTAGGCTTCAATTTTTTTTTTTGGAAGTTTGAAAGGTTTTTTAGTAGGGTTTTCTTTTTTTTTCAATTTGTACCTTATATAAAGATCATTTTACGTAATTATGACTTGCAGCATAGTTATAGTTCCTCTGTAGTATCATCATCATCATCATCATCATCATCATCATTATCATCAAAATCATCATCATCATCATCAACATTATCATCAAAATCACCATCATCATCATCATCATCATCATCAACATTATCATCAAAAGCATCATCATCATCATCAATGTTATAAGTATAACGAGTGAAAATTTATGGAGTAACTAACTTATTATTTTCTTCACATTTCTTAACAGTTTATTAAGAAAAATCCACTTATCTTGTAAATCATTGTTTTAGATAAAGAAATCAAGAATTCAACATTTATTTCTTATTGATATTCCACATTATGAAATTCGAAGCAGAATGACATTTTTTTCTATGTAAGACTTGAAATATATTTTTGGAATTTTGGATAGGTTTTTAATAGGGGACTGTTTTTTTTAATTTGTACCTTGAATAAAGATTAATTTATGTAAGAATGACTTGCAGCAGGGAATGTTATAGTTCCTCTGAGGTATATCATCATCATCACCATAGTATATCATCATCATCATCCATTTTATAACTTTGACAAGTGCTAGTTCATTGAACAACTAACTCATTTTTTTTTATATTTCTTGTCAGTTTATTTAGAAAAATCTATTAATCATGTAAATCCTTGTTTTAGATAAAGAAAGCTATAACCAAACACGTATTTCTTATCAATGTTCTACATCATGAGAAACCTAAGGGTTGTGGTATTGCATAATCTGACCACCCATTCCTTATCAAGAAATATACAGGAAATTTGCTCCATGCTGTGGAACTGTATTGTTGCCCTGTAGGGTGCCCAGTGGGAGATAAGATACCAGACATTCCAAAGACTAGGCCTTTAAATACATAAAAATGCTGTCATTTATCCAATATCAACAACGTGAACATTCAAGATGGAGAATTTCTTGCATTTTATTGGTTCCCACCAGTTCTCGGCTGACCTTGTTTTATCGCTAATTGTGAACAAACCTTATCGTATTCACTCCATTAAATGCATCATGTGAATGTGTTACAGTCTCAATTCCTTTCTAAAAGGGAAAAGTATTTCTAAGTTTTTTTTTTTTTTTTTTTTTTTTTCAGTTAGAGTTCAAAGCTCTAACCCATTTATTCCCCCGTCAATTGGTATGTGAGGGTCGGGAGGGGCCACCCCTCTACATACCTTACATTATCATACAACAAGAGCAAAATGATAAATACATATTAACTTAACCCAAAATTCCCATAAATACATCAAATAAACGCAAATGATCCATAACACTACAGCTTCTTGAACAGAAAACTCTGTGGTTTATTTCGGAGAAGTCAGTCCCCATCACAGATGCTCTCTGGTCTGTCTTTTTTAGGTGAATCAGTATAAAATTAAACAGTATAAAATTAAACAGTATGAAATTTTGGGTTAAGTAAAAGAAAACTGTGTTTGTCCAAAAAATACATGTAGTATCAAAATCAATCGATCAATTTTCACCTTGAATGACAACTCTTGTCAGATGAATCTTATTTTTAAAACATCGTTTTGCTTTTTTCTTTAATATACAATCTTGTGTGCCCATTCGCCACCAGAGGTATTGGTGGGACTCAATTCGCATTGCTAAAGATCTAAATCCACCATCTTTATCATTCGGACACACAGGACCCTTTAGCTATAGAATAAGGATGATATTTGCACAACAGTATAAATATATGTTTGATTGTACAGATTTCATACAAAACAGTTTATCAACAGCCATAAATTAATATTAATTAACAGTCATGAAATGTTTCTTAATTAATGATGAATGTATAACTGTTTGACAAGGGGTTAATTTACAACAAAAATAGTTTTTCAATTTTTTAACAGAGAAAAAGAAAAACAAAAGTATTTCAATACAAGAAAAATTAGAAGAGCGAACAAAAAATAAAATAGAAAATAAAAAGGAAGAAAAAGATCAAGAACACATAATTTACTATTCACTTCCATGTTTTAAACATGAAAGGTGGACTACATACAGTGTGGGGTGCCAAAAAAAAAAACAAAAAAAACAAGTGGACGACGGAAAGGGGGCGATTTGTAATAACACATTTTAACACTTCAGTAAGAAAAAAAATATAGTATTATTCATGTATTAATTATAATGCAATATTTTTGTATTTTTCCCATGATGCTTCAAAACTATCCATGTTGAAAGACTTTTGTGCTAAATGTTGTTCTGTAGTGTAAAATAGTTTAATTTGATATTTGAAAGATTCAATAGACGGCATTTGTTTTCTTATTTTTTTTTTTAAATATATATGATATTTGGCTTGCAGCAGTATATCATTAATCACTTTGTCCATGTCAATGTTTCCAAATAATACTTCTAGCGCAGTCCAATCCACGAAATTAATTTGACATTTGTTTTTAATAAAAATAGATAACTGAGTAAAAAATTGCTGGGTTACTGGACAAGTCCAGAAGAGATAAAGTATAGTCTCTTGTTCGTTTTTGCAGAAGGTGCATTTGTCGTCAACAGAAATTTGCATTTGTTTTAGTAAATAGTTAGTTGCTAAGATTCTGTGATTAATTCTAAATTGGAACCATAGCATTATTGGGTCGCATGTAAATTTAAAGACTTCTCCATATATTGATTCATTTATATGGCTTGACATTTGTAAAGTATCAAAGTCGTCTTTCCACTTTTGAAAAGTTTGAGGATATTTTCCCTCTTTTAACATTTTCCTATATATTGCTTTACATCCTTTCCTATCCTCATTAATCACAGAAATTATTAAGGGTAAAGGTGCGTTTAGGCTTACAAGTGGTGATTGATTAATGTTATTTGCTTTCAGATAAAGACTTGTTGCTTTTAATACACCATTAAACTCTAAAAAATTAGTTTTTATATTGAAAATTTCAACAATTTCCTGATATGTATAAAATCTTCCATTTTCGTGAAAAAGGTCTCTTATGAAAACTATTCCTGTCGCAAGCCATCTTTTATAAAATATGATGGATCCTCCGACCTTAATATTTGGGTTGAACCATATTGGACTAAAAAGAAATTCTTCCTTATAAGTTGGCTGTGTTTTAGTTGCAAGGTTAAGGTAACTATTTAAAACATCTTTCCAAAATATGTTGTGTTGAAGGTCTAGTTTGGTTTTAATATAATCTGTTCCAAAAACATACATTTTTTTTATTGCGGGACACAAATATTCCACAAGGTTACTGAATTTATTATTGATATATAAAAGCCTTCTCAGCCAAGTGACTTTTAAGCTATGCATAAATATTTTAACATCAATCATTTTCAACCCACCAAATTTATAGTCCTGAATAATTATATCTCTTTTGACTTTGTCATTTGCATTGTTCCAAATAAACTTATAAAACATATTCTGCAGTGTGTTGATTTTGTCTTGAGGTGGGTTTGGTATGCCTAAAAAAGATGGTTTAATTTTGCAAGAGCCAGAGATTTAACTACAACAAGTTTCCCAAAAGGCGTTAAGACTCTTTTAGACCATACCACTAACATTTTTTCTATTTCTTCTATCTTTGAGTCATAATTTAGAGTTATCATTTCGTTCAAATATATTGAAAATTTGACTCCCAAGACGGTAAATGTGGTGTTACCCCAACATAAATTTTGCTCTGGACAGAGAATAACTTGAGAGTTTTTTCTTGAGCCAATCCATATAACATTGGTTTTGTCGTGATTGATGTTAAGGCCGGAGATAGATCCATAAAATTTTAAAACATTTAATGTGTTAACAAGAGATTCTTGTGTGCCGTCTAGAGTTAGACTAGTGTCGTCTGCATATTGTGAGACAAGGTATTCTTTCCCATTAATAGTTATGCCTTTAATTTTAGGGTTATTTCTAAACATTATAGAGAGTATTTCTGCACAAAGAATGAACAAGTAGGGTGACAAAGCATCGCCTTGACGACAGCCCCTTTGCAAGATGAACCACTCAGACATGTGACCATTTACTATAACACAAGATTCAGGATTTGTGTAAAAAAGCTTTATCCATTTCCTGATCGATGGACCAAAATTGAAAGATTCTAGAACTTTAGACATAAAACTCCAAGAGACTGTATCAAAAGCAGCTGCAAAGTCTATCAACAACAAAAGCCCTGGTATATTATATTTTTCAGTGCAATAAAGAATGTCATAAAGAAGTCTTATATTGGTTGCCATAAGTCGGCCCGGCAAAAAGCCGGTTTGATTCTCATTAATTATATTGCACAGTATGTTTTTTATTCTATAAGCAATTGATGATGATGCAATCTTGTATGTAACATTAAGAAGAGAGATTGGTCTCCAGTTTTTTAAGTAAGATTTATCTTTGCTTCCTTTAGGAATACATGTTATGACTCCTTGCTTTTGGGTAACAGAGAGTTCTCCTGCTGTAAAGGCATAATTTATTGATCTAACTAAAAATATACCAATATCATTCCAGAAGAATTTGAAAAATTCTGCAGTGAAACCATCATTACCAGGACTGGTATTATTTGACATTCGTTTAAGACTTTGCAGCGCTTCCTTGTAAGTTAATATACCTTCAATTGATTGTTTATCTTTATCGGATAGTTTTGGTATGCTGAGGTTTTTAAGAGAATCATGAATTGAACGGTCTTTGATGTTTCTTTCCTTATAGAGTTTCTCATAATGGCGTTTAGTTTCTTGTAAAATTTCAACTTGTGTTTTCAAGATGTTTCCTGATTCTGTTGTTAAAGTATTCATAAATTTTGATACATAATGTTGGTTTTCTAAATTACAAAAGAATTTGGTGGGTTTTTCCCACCAAAAGAACATTTCATAAAACATCTGTTGAAGAATGAGGGAGGAGTTGTCCTCCGAAGGGTTTCCCAAATTCAATGTATTTTTAGCAACAGTGACCATGAGCTTGACCGAATTTGTAATACTGAATATATGCGCGGGAGCACTTTGTGGATATCATTTTGTGAAAGTTTCATCGAAATCGGTTGAGAAATGTAGGAGATGTTGAGCTCAAAAGAAATTGTTCACATCTATTTAAGGATGTGCGGTCTGGACTCGGATCTTTCGCGGTTGTCCTTTTTTGAAGGGGTTTAACACAGTGACAACATTCTTTTAGTGTTATAATGGATTTCCGGGATTCATCAGTTAAAGACTGATCAATGTTTTTCTTGTTTTACCATAATGAGTTGAAGCTTATCGGCGTCTACCTCATTATGTTCAGGCTGATTAGTGTTCACCCCATTGTGTTCAGACTGATCAGTGTTCACCTCATTGTGTTCAGGCTGATCAGTGTTCACTTCATTGTGTTCAGACTGAACCGTGTTAACCTCAATATGTTCATGCTTCTCTGTGTTAACGACATTATGTTCTTGCTGATTTACATTATAACCTTATTATGTTCAGGCTGAACCGTGTTAACCTCATTATGTTCCTGCTGATCCACTTTCTCTTATTTGTTCTCATGCTGCTCTGTGTTAACCTCATTAAGTTCAGGCTGATCTGTGTTAACCTTATTATGTCTTAGAGCTTTTTCTGTTATCTATAACTCAATAAATTAAAAATCAAAGCATTTAAATTATTGACTTCATAGTAAAGAAATATGGCGCATTGCTACATGGATATATTCCCTTGTTTGGTTGTTTATGTAATGGACCGTTCCGCGACTTTTCAAATACTCGACGGCGCCTAGTTACTGTTGCTATGCTTCACAAGCTACGTCCAATATGACGGCGTCAGTCTACGATACGGCTATCGAATTGCTTGAATTTAATTTCTCAAGACATCCGTGTTCGATATACATGTATATATCTGTCATGACAACATTACCGATTTCATCTTTAATGTTGCTATTAACTACTTATCCCAAACTTACATTTACAAAACTGATTAAAAAAGATTCTTAGATACATGAAATTAGAGTCAGTGCGAGATGCCGGAAAAAACTGCGAGAGAGTGACAAATCACACTGTTTGATCCTTGTTATCATTTCGTTCATACTGATCCTTGTTTTCCTTACTTTGTTCAGGTTGATCCTTGTTCTTTCATTTCGTTCATACTGATCCTTGTTCTCCTTATTTTATTCAGGCTGACCCGTGTTCTTCTTATTTTGTTCAGGCTGATCCGTGTTCTCATTTCGTTCAGGCTGATCTGTGTTCTCCATATTTTGTTCAGGCTGATCCGTGTTCTCCTCATTTCGTTCAGATTGATCTGTGTTCTCCTTATTTTATTCAGGCTGATCCGTGTTCTTCTTATTTTGTTCAGGCTGATCCGTGTTCTCATTTCGTTCAGGCTGATCTGTGTTCTCCATATTTTGTTCAGGCTGATCCGTGTTCTCCTCATTTCGTTCAGATTGATCTGTGTTCTCCTTATTTTGCTTAGGATGATCCGTGTTCTCCTCATTTCGTTCAGGCTGATCTGTGTTCTTCTTATTTTGTTCAGGCTGATCCATGTTCTCCTTATTTCATTCAGGCTTGTCCTTGTTCTCCTTATTTCGTTCAGGCTGATCCTTATTTTCCTTATTTCATTCAAGCTGATCCGTGTTCTCCTTATTTCGTTCAGGCTTATCTGTGTTCTCCTTATTTTGTTCAGGCTGATCCATGTTCTCCTTATTTCATTCAGGCTGATCCTTGTTCTCCTTACTTCGTTCAGGCTGATCCTTATTTTTCCTTTTTTCGTTCAGGCTGATCCTTGTTTTCCTTATTTCGTTCAGGCTTATAGTTGTTCTCCTTATTTTGTACAGGCTGATCTGTGTTCACTTTATTTTGTTCAGGTTGATCCATGTTCTCCTTATTTTGTTCAGGCTGATCCATGTTCTCCTTTATTTCCTTCAGGCTGATCCCTGTTCAACTTATTTCATACAGGCTGATCTGTGTTCACTTCATTTTGTTCAGGTTGATCCATGTCCTTCTTATTTCGTTCAGGCTGGTCCTTGTTCTCCTTATTTCGTTCTAATTTCCTTCAGGCTGATTTGTGTTTTCCTCATTTCGTTCAGGCTGATCTGTGTTCTTCTTATTTCATTCATGCTGTTCCTTGTTCTACTGATTTCATTCAGGTTGATCCCTGTTCACCTTATTTCGTACAGGCCGATCTGTGTTCGCTTTATTTTGTTCAAGTTGGTCCATGTTCTCATTTTTTCGTTCAGGCTGATCCATGTTTTCCTCATTTCGTCCAGGCTGATCTGTGTTCTCCTTATTTTGTTCAGGCTGATCCATGTTCTCCTTTATTTCCTTCAGGCTGATCCCTGTTCAACTTATTTCATACAGGCTGATCTGTGTTCACTTCATTTTGTTCAGGTTGATCCATGTCCTTCTTATTTCGTTCAGGCTGGTCCTTGTTCTCCTTATTTCGTTCTAATTTCCTTCAGGCTGATTTGTGTTTTCCTCATTTCGTTCAGGCTGATCTGTGTTCTTCTTATTTCATTCATGCTGTTCCTTGTTCTACTGATTTCATTCAGGTTGATCCCTGTTCACCTTATTTCGTACAGGCCGATCTGTGTTCGCTTTATTTTGTTCAAGTTGGTCCATGTTCTCATTTTTTCGTTCAGGCTGATCCATGTTTTCCTCATTTCGTCCAGGCTGATCTGTGTTCTCCTTATTTTGTTCAGGCTGATCCGCATTCCGCTTATTTCATTCAGGTTGATCCCTGTTTCCCTTATTTCGTACAGGCTGATCTGTGTTCGCTTTATTTTGTTCAAGTTGATCTGTGTTCGCTTTAATTTGTTCAGGTTGATCCATGTTCTCCTTATTGTGTTCAGGCTGATCTGTGTTCACTTTTTTTTGTTCAGGTTGATCTGTGTTCTCCTTATTTCCTTCAGGCTTATCCATGTTCTCCTTATTTCCTTCAGGCTTATCCATGTTCTCCTTATTTTGTTCAGGCTGATCCGTGTTCTCCTAATATCATTCAGGCTGGTCTGTGTTTTCCTTATTCGGTCAGGCTAATATGTGTTCTCCTTATTACGTTCAGGCTGATCCATGTTTTACTGATTTTGTGCAGGCTGATCTGTGTTCTCCTTATTTTGTTCAGGCTGATCTGTGTTTTTCTTATATTGTTCAGGCTGGTCTGTGTTCTCCTAATATCATTCAGGCTGGTCTGTGTTTTCCTTATTCGTTCAGGCTAATATGTGTTCTCCTTATTACGTTCAGGCTGATCCATGTTTTACTGATTTTGTGCAGGCTGATCTGTGTTCTCCTTATTTTGTTCAGACTGATCTGTGTTTTTCTTATATTGTTCAGGCTGGTCTGTGTTCTCCTTTTTGTTTAGGTTGATCATTGTTTTCCTTATTTCATTAAGGCTTATCTGTGTTCTCCTTATTTTGTTCTGGCTGATCCCTGTTCTCCTTATTTTGTTCCGGTTGATCCTTGTTTTCCTTATTTTGTTCAGGCTGATCCATGTTCTCCTTATATCAATCAGGCTGATCTGTGTTTTTTTATATTCGTTCAGGCTGATCTGTGTTCTCCTTATTTTGTTCAGGTTAATCTGTGTTTTTCTTATATTGTTCAGGCTGATCCGTGTTCTCCTTATTTTGTTTTGGTTGATCCTTGTCCTCCTTATTTTGTTCATGCTGATCCATGTTCTCCATTTATCATTCAGGCTGATCTGTGTTTTCCTTATTCGTTCTGGCTGATCTGTGTTCTCCTTATTTTGTTCAGGCTGATCTGTGGTTTTTTATATTGTTCAGACTGATCCATGCTCTTTCTGTTTCTTTCAGGCTAATACGTGTTCTCGTGTGTGTTTGTAGACTTGTGTGTTTTTCTTATATTGTTCAGGCTGATCCGTGTTCTCCTTATTTTGTTTTGGTTAATCCTTGTCCTCCTTATTTTGTTCATGCTGATCCATGTTCTCCATTTATCATTCAGGCTGATCTGTGTTTTCCTTATTCATTCTGGCTGATCTGTGTTCTCCTTATTTTGTTCAGGCTGATCTGTGTTTTTTTATATTGTTCAGACTGATCCATGCTCTCTCTGTTTCTTTCAGGCTAATACGTGTTCTCGTGTGTGTTTGTAGACTAAATTGTGTAAAAATGCTGATCTGTGTTGCCCACTGTGTAAAGGCTGGTTTTTGTTCTTCGCGATACATACAGGCTGATCCGTGTTTTCCTTATTCTGATCAGGCTGGTACATGCTTATTTTGTTCACCTTTTCTGTTCATGGACAGATTGGGCATTCTTTGTTTGTTAATGTATTGTGTCAATGTCACACTTCAGTTAAATCGTTTATTTTCAATGCATCAAAATTTGTTAGGCAAAATTGGTACTACCCGTTAACAGGTGCGGCACCACAAATATAATTCGTATGACGTCATTAAAAGAATGACGTAATTTGTCTCGAGAGCGTTTACTAGAAAGTCAGTCAGTGCAGGCTAGACGGTACTACACGGAAAGCGAATTTTCATTCATGAAAGTACTTGGTGTCATCGGACAGAGTGGGTTAAAAAGGATGCTTTATAATATACTTACACGGTATCTGTTTATTAGTTGTGAATAAGTAATGGTTTAAGAGAGACTGTTTATATGCATCAATATCTGTTTAGATCTTAAACATCCGTTCTCAATGTAGCTCTATATAGATTTTAGTAATATAAAAATCTACTGTATATATCTAATTATGTCTGTAATCCGATCTCAATATATGAAATATCGTGTTCGTGATTTTAACATTCACACACTTGTATCTTATACAATATACAATAACATAGATCTAAATGTATTAGTAACTTATGTATTGGTTCAGCCTCTTTGTTGTGCTTACTTGGTCGTGACCGACATGAATCTTTTTTGGTCGACATACTTGTAATAGTATCATTTATATAAGGGAAAGTTTTTGGGCGCAGTTCACCTTAACAGATCATTTATGACGATATGAAATTGTTTAAAGACCAGAGAGTTTTACCTCGTCTAGGGGCACACAATTGAATTATCAGAACATGACTTTATTGTACATTGTCAGTGTATATTTATATCGTTTTATGTTTTTCAGTCGAAATAAATTAGAAAGGCATTGGATCTGTGAGAGAATCATTGAAGTCCAGCTCTATTGAATCAGGTAAGAAATCCAACTCTTTATATTTTGCTTTTTATTGTTTTTGCAATATATCTTATCATTAATGAAAAGCTTTAAAAGGATATGAGCAGTCTGAGAAGGAATCACTTTATATGAGGAATGGTAAGAAATAGGATAAAAGAATAAACAAATTGTACATATGTGTACATGATAACCGGCCATTTATACACACATGTACTACATGCGTGTATTGGATCAGGCTTTAACGTTACCGACTGAATATCAAGTGCAAAATCGCACAGTTTTATAACCGTTTTAGCATGTCTAACCTTGATATGATAAACGGTTCAAGTATTTGTGATATTTAAAGAATTGAGCCTCGATCAACATGAAATGTTTAACATAACATTAATAATGACATTCTACTTAAGTCGTATAAAAAGGGCTTATACAAATTTGGATATTCACCAATTCAACACACAACCCGCACACTTAGAAAGCAGCCAGGAGCTTGGAAAGAATATTTTGTTTGTGTTTAATTACTAGGAGTAAAGAAAGGTACATTGACTTTTGTTCTATATCTAATACGTTGTTGAAAACAGGGTTAAACTGTAACAGAATAAAAAGCATATTGCAAACTTAACTCAATCCTATGAAGAGAATAACATAATGTATTTGGATGATTAGGAAACCCACAATTTACTACATTAAAAAATATATCGGCCCTGTTATGATTCCTGATGGAGAAATGTTATTCTCTTTATTTCTTTATTTCAGCCATCAACTACCACGGTTTTGAAGTAACAGAGACACTGTGATTATTCTTCCAGACGAAGGTATACATTAAGGTATACATGTATTTTCTTCTTACCAATTTGTCAGAGCAGATATTTGAAAACAGATGAGATATGTAAAAGTTTAGTTACAGGTCACCCTCACTTTTGAAGAATCTTACCAGTGTGAAACAGTGGTTATGCTTGCAAACTAACTCTTAAATAAGGTATATTTCTTGAACACATTTTAAACAAATTGGTAAGAAAATCAGAAGGTTTCATGTAAAAGTGTATTTACAGATAAGTCTTCTAATCATGTCGCCACTATCAGGGCTTTTTTCTGCTTCAATTGGGAAGAGACATTTTATCGGTATATATTGCTGAATTGGGAAGCCTAAAAGCTGGTATGATTTTGAGTTTTTGGGAAAACTGAATGATTCTAAAGAAATTTCAAATTACAAAAGTACCTTTTATGGGAGTCTGTTATATAACGCAAAAGGCCCTGGCAATAAAGTATCGATGAGTCAATCTTACATGTTGCGATAAGAATTCATAAATATAATACGTGAATAATTTTATCAAACAGGAGCAACCTATACACTAGTGTCATGTGACAGGAAACTTGTTGAAACGGGGTTTAAACCCATACACAATTGTAAATGCTTGTTCGAAAGGCCATTTTTCTGAAGTTGAAATGGTTTTGGTCTTCCATGTTTAATTTGTATGGTATATGACATCTTTCGTTATTGTGTTTTTCTCTTAACATGTCTTTTCATTCTTTTTTTAATATTTCAGTAGATTGAAAAATGGCTGAAGGAAGAAACCTGGATATATCCGGCGTACCTTCCAAAGAACGGAAAATACAAGGACGGGAATTACAGTTCGATGACATCTTTGAAGAAACAATTAACACAGAGACGATAGAACAGCAAGAACAAGACAATAACCTGGCGTTTTGTGATAGGTGTTTTATTACGGATCTCACCAAAGTAATTGCACTGTATATGTGTGTTGTTTGTGAGAAATATTTTTGTGCGGCGTGTTTTAACTTGCATTTTGAGCGTAATAAGTCCCACACGGTTATCCGTGTTAAGAGTGAGAATGAGGAAAATGATGGATTCGATGACTTTATGAGTGTTGTGGAGAACGAGAGTGAGAAAGAGAGAAATGAAAGTTTACGAAAGACGAACGTTTGTGTGAGTGACTATGTGGACATTAAACATGGATTGGATGAGAATAAGAATCATTTTATATTTGGATTAACTGGATACGCGAATAAATGGTGGGTAGTCTGTGATAATTCTAATCATTGTATGAAAGTCTTTAGTTTAGGGTCTAACGTGCTACAGCGTTATATAAGGCTTGGGTCTGAACCTTGGGATGTTACGGAAATAATAGTTGAAAACAAAACGACTGAACAGGACTCAGCGTCCTGCAGTGAGACTACTATTTCCGAAACAGACAATAAACCGGATAGAAAACATTTGTTGGCAGTCTCGTTACCAGATGAACGTCACATATTAATTATAGATTTGGGTAAAAACCCGGCCGTTATACACAGTAAAATCAAAACGGAGAAACCATGTTATAGTATAGATTTTTATGACGGCAAGATTTATACCGTCTGTAGGGAACTTTCTCTCGATCCTTGCTATTCTGTATCTATATTGTCTGTAGAAGGAGTCGCGTTAAAAACATTCCAGACTGATATCACCGGGATTTGGTATTGGCCTTATCCTTACTTAACTGTTCTAAACGGGAATATTTACATGACAGATCCCGATAACCACAGAGTCGTTTGTTACAATGATGAGGGGCGAGTTCTGCACGAAATTAGAATTGACGGGTCATGGCCTGAAGGTATTTGTGTTGACCGGAGTGAAGATAAAGTTTATGTTAGTTCACTCTGGGACGGCAAAGTGTACGAACTGAAGTCTGATCTGAGTCGACATAAACTAGTCTTAGATAAGACAACACGTTATATGGAGATACCCTGGGCGATTTGTTTCTACAGTGATAAACTGTACGTCGGCCATTTGTCAGGGTCTCATGTTACTGTGGTCCGACTTCTGTAACCTCACCCTTCCACCCCCCTCTAGTATATTAACATCATATAACCTTACATCAATGATCACACATCATGTCGACAGTCATTAATGTTCTTTTGTTACCATGGTTACCGTTTATTGCAGAACTTGAATGTGTTGGTATCCAATTGAGTGTACATAGAAGGCTAAAAATGTTGATAGGTCGACCCTATTTTTTTTTTTTTTTTTTTTGCTAAATAATTAATACAGATTCATGATCGCTTTCAAGCTTTTATTAATTATGTGTCGTAAACGTTCTTCTTTTAAGTTCTCAAAATCTATCTCCGTTTTGACATGATTGTTTAATGTCCTTTTCAACATTTTATAAATAGCTTCTCAGGGCAAATCATCTGATATAAACATCATTGCTTATAATTTTTACTACTATTGAATTTATCTAAAGGCATACATTTCAAAATATATAATCAATATTTGAAACGTGACTGCAAATCGATATCATGCTGGCTGGCCATGTCGAATACAAGTGTATTTTATCCGGTAAACAATGTTACAACAGTGTTACTTATATTGCTCACCATAAATTGCTTTTGCTGTCCTTTTAGAGTAACTGCAGACTACCCGTCCATTTATGATTTAATTATTCTACTTTACTCCCCAGATATTGTAACTATTTTATGCCTTGGTAGTTACAACTTCTATGTATAATATATAACAACTTTTGATAATTCATGTTTTGTGTACATGTGTGTCAGAGAGACGGGACGTTTTTATTTGTGAGTGTGTGTGGGTGTGTGGTATAGGGTGTTGATTTCCAATTGTGTGTACATAGCTTATTTACAGTTCTCCGCCATAAGTATTCGTAAAAATCAAATGGCGTACATGTCAGAATCGGGTAAGGGTCTAAGATGGCCATTCAATGTTAAAATCTAGTACACTGACGTCATATTGTAAACATGATTACGTCACTGGGCCATAATTATGACGTCATTCGCCACCCGGGGAATTCTGTAGTTCTAGTTTGAGTTCGATTTTTTCGCAAACACATTTGAAAAGATTCACGATCGATTTAAACATTTTATCAATTATGAAGCGTAAACGTTCTTGTTCTTTTAAGTCAATATGCATACAATTTATTCTCTATAATCAATAAATATGATACGTGACTGCATATCGATATCATGCTGGCTGGCTATGTCGAGGACCAAATTGTTATCTATCCGGTTAACACTGTCACGCCAGCGTTACTGTTTATTGCTCACCATAAATTGCTATTGCGTGCTGTTCTAGAATAATTGCAGACTACTTGTCAATTTATTGTTTAATCTTCATACTTTAATGCTCAGAACTTTTAACAAATTTCTATCTTTGTAATTTTATCACAACCTTTGAAAATTCATGTTTTCTGTATGCGTGCCAGAGAGACGGGGCGAATACATGTGTGTATATTATGTTAAAGTGTGTCCGTGCTTGATTATGTTTGAGTGTGGTAAGGCTTTTGTGGGAGATTTCATTATACGTTTAATATTGATTGTAACCAATGAAAAAAACAAATGAAATAAACACAATTAAACAGTAATGTTTGCCTCTTTCGTGCACCCTTATTCACAACAATGGCTCCAAACACCATAATAATAGGCATTCATTATTTTTGACATAGAAAAAAGTGATCAAAACCACGACAGCGTACTATTGCATAAAATGAAATCTAGTGTCGAAAAAGTGTCGATCTGGATACGTTTCTGCAATCTGCAGTTCTATCCAAGTTTGTACTTTTTCCTATCATGAATATCTTTAATATGTTGGTACTTGTTTGTCCTTTGAAGATAGAAATCATGAAGAGCGTGGTTGACAAACGTCCAGCAACATTTCCGTAAACTAAAAGTGTTTGAACATATCCTCAACGAAGATGAAAACATGACCAGTATACTTAACGAGTCCCTTGTGTTTTACCCTCAGAAAGACGAATTGTCCGAATATATTCTCGTCAAAATAGGAAGCATGTCCAGTGTATGTACCCAGTTATGTCCATATCATATCCATTTGTTTACACTAAAGTCTTATTCTTCAAACATCAATTGTGAAACAAGTTCTTTCATCTCAGTTTAATCGCTCTGGATTCTGCTTCCTGAAAACATAACCAGTACTCGCTTCAAAGGTGGACGAATGAAAGGTCGCATGACGGACCTCGCAACTCACGGGATTCAAACCAACAACCCTGGTCCCGAGACCGATACTGGACCACTATACTTGAATCCATTAGATGATATAACAATCTCTCCCTTGAGTCAAGACTCGACAATATTTATCTTGGCTAGATCGAATGAACCATTCGAAAACCTACAAAGACACAGTTTTTTCCCTCGGTGGTCGAAAACCTTGACATTGCTTTTAGGCAGTCCGAGATTATTTATACAATGTGTGTATAAACTTACTAAACGCAGTCTAGGATTGATATGTAGGTAATATCAATATTATCTCTCCGTTAGGCGTAAAGTGTCAGTGTTGGTCACGAATAGGGCATTTTATACATAAACGACATTCCTAACTGGTCTCTATACGTTTATTCCCTTCACGTACAAACAGTGGGAAGCCGTTCACGTATATTATCCCAATGAGGCGGAAAACGTCAGTTTTCGTCATGAATAGGACTTCATGACGTCACACATGTGTTTAATCCCTTTGAGGCGTAAAGTGCCAGAGTAAGTCATTAATAGGAGCTTTTACCCTATATACGAAATTCCTAACTGGTGCCTGTATGTTTATTCCCTAGACTAATAACATATGAGAGTTATCTGAAAGCTGCTCACGTATTAAATCCCCATAAGGCGGAAAGAGTCAGTGCTTGCCATGGAAAGGATGATTTACTCTATATATACGACATTCCTTACTGGTCTCTTTATGTTTATTCCCTTTACTAATGACATATGAGAGTTATCTGAAGGCTGCTCAAGTATTAAATCCCCATAACGCGGAAAGTGTCAGAGTTGGTCATGAAACGGACGATCCTAGTCTATATCGTGTCTTCTTTCCTCACAATGATTATCCAAACTTGGTCAATATCACAAATACCATCACACAACGCCTCGCACAGACACCCGTACTGACAGACAGACAAACTCAAAACTCTCATTCTTACATATTCCTGTTAGGTAAGGACTAAACTAAAATCAAATATAAATATTGTAACAAAACAAACCCTTTGTGTCTGTAGAAAGCGTCTCAAACTTCCACGGAAAATTGCCAATTTTCTCCCTTCTATAAACGCAAGTGAGCTGACTGCTATACTGCTCAATACACACAGACGGAGATGTATGTCTTTTTTCTTATTTCGTTGTATTCATATGAGGTTCAACTATAATCTTATAGAAACATTTTACAAGAACAACCTCACTGCTCATCTAAAAATGGAATCAAAAATGCACAAAATACGCTTTTCTTCAACTTCTATTTTACCAAGGTTCGATCCCGGAAACAAGCCATTGCTCACAAACCGAGGGTCAAACCAACAACTTTCTGGAATAGTATGTACCCACGACATGTACATACAACATACATCAAGATGGGACACCAGTCCCATCAAATGCGATTTCTGCTGTATCGTCATATTCATTTACGGCCTATTTCCCGTTCATTTCCCACCCATGTTTCAACCCCGAACGGCGCTTAGCTAATGCTCGTATCAAAAATGTGTCTTTTTTTTCTCAAATTTCGTTTTATTTTTACGGTTTTGTTTTTTCGTTGATTCTTAGACTAGAATACTGTCTACCAGAATATAAAAAAAATCCTATATTTCTTTTATTTTCTTAATGTTTTCAGTAACCGTTTTCAAAATTGATGTTTTAAGCAGTTTCATTAGCTAATAACTTTTTCTAAAACAAAGACTTTCAAGTCTTATTTTCCTTAATGCATCATCTATTAATGCCATCTTTATTTCTACAAAGTTTCGTGGGAATCGCAGAAAATATTTCCAACTGGAAGTACCTTCGCTGCTTTTGACCAAAATGACACTTTGACTTCGATTTTCTTCAAATTCTCAGCAGTTATAGAGGAAAATAAGTCAAACATCATGGCAAAAGCAGAAATTGCACATCTCGAAACATTGCAAAAATATTCCGACATATTTCCGAATCTAAGGGACATGTTCTCCGTCGAAGGGACTTTTTCTTCAATCTGAGGGACATATTCCCCATTCGAAGGGACATTTTCCCCAATTTGAAGGACATATTCCCCATTCGAAGGGACATATTCCCAGTTTTCAGGGGCAAATCCCCCATTCGCAGGGACATATTCCCCATCTCAGGGACCAATTCCAAGTTTTCCGGGGCATATTGCCCAATCTCAGGGACATATTCCCCATGCTCAGGGACATATTCCTCCTCTCAGAGACATATTCCCCATTCTCAGGGACATATTCCCCATGCTCAGGGACATATTTCCCGTCGTAGGAACATATTCCCCAATCTCAGGGACATATTCCACGTCAAAGGAACATATTGCCCAATCTCAGGGACATATTCCCCAATCTAAGGGACATACTCCCCAATCTCAGGAACATATTCCCCAATCTCAGGGACATATTCCACGTCAAAGGAACATATTGCCCAATCTCAGGGACATATTCCCCAATCTAAGGGACATACTCCCCAATCTCAGGAACATATTTCCCATGCTCAGAGACATATTCCCCATGCTCAGGGACATATTCCCAAATCCCAGGGACATATTCCACATCTCAGGGACATATTCCCCGTCGTAGGGACATATTCCCCTATCTCAGGGACATATTCGCCGTCGTAGGAACATATTCCCCAATCTCAAGGACATCTTCCCCATTCTCAGGGACATATTCCCAAATCTCAGGGACGTAGTCCCTATTCTCAGGGACATATTCCCCATGCGCAGGGACATATTCCCCAATCTCAGTGACATATTCCCCATGCTCAGTGATATATTCCCTATGCTCAGGGACATATTCCCCAATCTCAGTGACATATTCCCCATTCTCAGGGACATATTCCCCATGCTCAGGGACATATTCCCCATGCTGAGGGACATATTCCCCATGCTCAGAGACATATTCCCCATGCTCAGAGACATATTCCCCATGCTCAGGGACATATTCCCCATGCTCAGGGACATATTCCCCAATCTCAGGGGCATATTCCCCATTCTCAGGGACATATTCCACATGCTCAGGAACATATTCCTCATGCTCAGGGACATTTTCCCCAATCGCAGGGAAATATTCCCCATGCTCAGGAACATATTCCTCATGCTCAGGGACATTTTCCCCAATCGCAGGGAAATATTCCCCATGCTCAGGGACATATTCCCCATGCTCAGGGACATATTCCACATACTCAGGGACATATTCCACATCTCAGGGACCTTTTCCCCATGCTCAGTGACATATTCCCCATGCTCAGGGACATATTCCCCATGCTCAGGGACATATTCCACATACTCAGGGACATATTCCACATCTCAGGGACATATTCCCCATGCTCAGTGACATATTCCACATACTCAGGGACATATTCCACATCTCAGAGACATATTCCCCATGCTCAGTGACATATTCCCCATGCTCAGAGACATATTCCCCATGCTCAGGGACATATTCCCAAATCTCAGGGACATATTCCACATCTCAGGGACATATTCCCCGTCGTAGGGACATATTCCCCTATCTCAGGGACATCTTCTCCATTCTCAGGGACATATTCCCAAATCTCAGGGACGTAGTCCCTATTCTCAGGGACATATTCCCCATGCGCAGGGACATATTCCGCAATCTCAGTGACATATTCCCCATGCTCAGTGATATATTCCCCATGCTCAGGGACATATTCCGCAATCTCAGTGACATATTCCCCATTCTCAAGGACATATTCCCCATACCTCAGGGACATATTCCCCATGCTCAGGGACATATCCCCCATGCTCAGAGACATATTCCCCATGCTCAGGGACATATTCCCCATGCGCAGGGACATATTCCGCAATCTCAGTGACATATTCCCCATGCTCAGTGATATATTCCCCATGCTCAGGGACATATTCCGCAATCTCAGTGACATATTCCCCATTCTCAAGGACATATTCCCCATACCTCAGGGACATATTCCCCATGCTCAGGGACATATCCCCCATGCTCAGAGACATATTCCCCATGCTCAGAGACATATTCCCCATTCTCAGGGACATATTCCCCATGCTCAGGGACATATTCCCCATGCTCAGGGACATATTCCCCATGCTCAGGGACATATTCTCCATGCTCAGGGACATATTCCAAATGCTCAGGAACATATTCCTCATGCTCAGGGACATTTTCCCCAATCGCAGGGAAATATTCCCCATGCTCAGGGACATATTCCCCATGCTCAGGGACATATTCCACATACTCAGGGACATATTCCACATCTCAGGGACATATTCCCCGTCGTAGGGACATATTCCCCTATCTCAGGGACATATTCGCCGTCGTAGGAACATATTCCCCAATCTCAAGGACATCTTCCCCATTCTCAGGGACATATTCCCAAATCTCAGGGACGTAGTCCCTATTCTCAGGGACATATTCCCCATGCGCAGGGACATATTCCCCAATCTCAGTGGCATATTCCCCATGCTCAGTGATATATTCCCCATGCTCAGGGATATATTCCCCAATCTCAGTGACATATTCCCCATTCTCAAGGACATATTCCCCATGCTCAGGGACATATTCCCCATGCTCAGGGACATATTCCCCATGCTCAAAGACATATTCCCCATGCTCAGAGACATATTCCCCATGCTCAGGGACATATTCCCCATGCTCAGGGACATATTCCCCATGCTCAGGGACATATTCCCCATGCTCAGGGACATATTCCCCATGCTCAGGGACATATTCTCCATGCTCAGGGACATATTCCACATGCTCAGGAACATATTCCTCATGCTCAGGGACATTTTCGCCAATCGCAGGGATATATTCCCCATGCTCAGGGACATATTCCCCATGCTCAGGGACATATTCCACATACTCAGGGACATATTCCACATCTCAGGGACCTTTTCCCCATGATCAATGACATATTCCCCATGCTCAGGGACATATTCCCCATGCTCAGGGACATATTCCACATACTCAGGGACATATTCCACATCTCAGGGACATATTCCACATGCTCAGTGACATATTCCACATACTCAGGGACATATTCCACATCTCAGGGACATATTCCCCATGCTCAGTGACATATTCCCCATTCGAAGGGACCTATTCCTCATGCTCAGGGACATATTCCCCATGCTCATGTAAATATTCCACATACTCAGGGACATACTCCACATCTCAGGGACATATTCCCCATGCTCAGTGACATATTCCCCTTTCGAAGGGACCTTTTCCCCATGCTCAGGGACATATTCCCCATACTCAGGGACATATTTCCAAATCTCATGTACATATTCCACATCTCTGGGACATATTCCCCGTCGTAGGAACATATTCCCCAATCTCAAGGACATATTCCCCATTCTCATGGACATATTCCCCGTCGTAGGGACCTATTCCCCATGCTCAGGGACATATTCCCCATACTCAGGGACATATTCCCAAATCTCAGGTACATATTCCACATCTCTGGGACATATTCCCCGTCGTAGGAACACATTCCCCAACCTCAGGGACATATTCCCCATTCTCATGGACATATTCCCCATTCTCAGGGACATATTCCCCAATCCCCATTCCCATGCTCAGGGACATATTCCCCATGCTCAGGGGCCTATTCTCAGGGACATATTCCCCATGCTCGGGGACATATTCCCCATGCTCAGTGACATATTCCCCATTCGAAGGGACCTTTTCCCCATGCTCAGGGACATATTCCCCATACTCAGGGACATATTCCCAAATCTCAGGTACATATTCCACATCTCTGGGACATATTCCCCATCGTAGGAACATATTCCCCAATCTCAGGGACATATTCCCCATTCTCATGGACATATTCCGTCGTAGGGACATATTCCCCATCTCAGGGTCATATTCCCGATCTCAGGGACAAATTCCTCATTCTCAGGGACATATTCCCCAATCTCAGGGACATATTCCCCATTCTCAGGGACATATTCCCCAATCTCAGGGACATATTCCCCATTCTCAGGGACATATTCCCCATTCTCAGGGACATATTCCACATGCTCAGGGACATATTCCTCATACTCAGGGACATTTTCCCCAATCGCAGGGAATTATTCCCCATGCTCAGGGACATATTCCCCATGCTCAGGGGCCTATTCCAAATACTCAGGGACATATTCCCCATGCTCAGGGACATATTCCCCATGCTCAGTGACATATTCCCCATTCGAAGGGACCTTTTCCCCATGCTCAGGGACATATTCCCCATACTCAGGGACATATTCCCAAATCTCAGGTACATATTCCACATCTCTGGGACATATTCCCCATCGTAGGAACATATTCCCCAATCTCAGGGACATATTCCCCATTCTCATGGACATATTCCCCGTCGTAGGGACATATTCCCCATTCTCAGGGACATATTCCCCATGCTCAGGGACATATTCCCCAATCTCAGTGCCATAGTCCCCATGCTCAGGGACATATTCCCCATGCTCAGGGACATATTCTCCAAGCTCAAGGACATATTCTCCATGTTCAGGGACATATTCTCCATGCTCAGAGACATATTCCCCATGCTCAGGGACATATTCCCCATGCTCAGTGACATATTCCCCATGCTCAGGGACATATTCCCCATGCTCAGGGACATATTCTCCATGCTCAGGGACATATTCTCCATGCTCAGGGACATATTCCCCATGCTCAGGGATATATTCCTCATTCGCAAGGACATATTCTCCAATCTCAGGGACATATTCCCCAATCTCAGGGATATATTCCCCATGCTCAGTGACATATTCTCCATTCTCAGGGACATATTCTCCAATCTCAGGGACATATTCCCCAATCTCAGGGACATATTCCCCTTTCTCAGTGACATATTCTCCAATCTCAGGGACATATTCCCCAATCTCAGGGACATATTCCCCATGCGCAGGGACATATTCCCCAATCTTAGAGACATATTCCCCATTCTCAGGGACATATTCCTCATTTGCAGGGACATATTCCCCAATCACAGTGACATATTCCCCATTCTCAGGGATATATTCCCCATGAGCAGGGACATATTCCCCAATCTCAGTGACATATTCCCCAATCTCAGGGACATATTCCCCATGGGCAGGGACATATTCCCCAATCTCAGAGACATATTCCCCATTCTCAGGGACATCTTCCCAATTCGCAGGGACATATTCCCCATTCTCAGGGACATATTCCCCATTTGCAGGAACATATTCCCCATCTTAGGGACAGTTTTCCCATCTCAGAGACATATTCCCAATCTCAGGGACATATTACACATCTAAGACACATATTCCCCAATCTCAGAGACATTTTTCCCGTCTCAGGGACATATTCCCCATTCTCAGGGATATATTCCCCATTCTCATGGACATATTCCCTGTTGCAGGAACCTTTTCCCCTTTCTCAGGGACATATTTCCCAATCTCAGGGACATATTCCTGATTTTCAAAGACATATTCTCCATCTCAGGGACACATTCTCCATCTTAGGGACATATTGCCCATTCTCAGGGACATATTCCCCATGCTCAGGGATGAATACAAAATACACAATGTAGTCATAAATAATACATACTAATATCATAAAATGAAAATGATGAAATTGGAGAATTGATAATACTATTCCAAATTACATATGTAGCCAAAATAACAATCCCAATTATGCAACAAAGTCATTTGATGAAACGATCGGTAGACGGAACGGCCGTGTTTATATGCATTGGTATTCAAAACGAAGCTTTACACATATGTCGGTACAGCACAGGGCTTGCGTGTAGTATAACGTATAGTACATCACTGTGCCTGCATTCACAGGGTTCTCAGTTTGAATATGAATAATAAAAATGATAAAAATATCTTATCACGACCTTGTTTTCGTGTGTCTGTCTGCATGAGGCGTTATTCGTGACCCCTATTTTCCCGCCTTAAAGACTTGAATTGGCAGGAAATGTGTGGTATTTTACATATGTTCGACACGCTCTGTAGACGATTATTATGTTTGTTTTCCTAAAACGTTTATATATTATGTTAGATTAACCCTAGCAGAAGACGATGATATGCGATGTATAACCATATCTTTGTTTGACTGTCCGTACAAAAGAGTGTCCTTGACGAGTTTTCTTGAAAATTGAAAAATGGATTGTAGGTGGTCGTGCGGACGGACGTATCGACAATTGACAATTGACAACGACTGATAATGATTTTAAAATACCTTTTCGTAAGTTTGAAGATGTTGTTCTTATGTTTAGAAGTTATTTCAAGCTTATATATTTTATATTACTGAGGATTAACTCATTTAACAATGAGTTAAATATTGATTTTAAAAATGCCGGTATTTTTAGAATAAAGTATCATTATTGGGAATGTGTTGTAGATAGAGAGACAGACGAACATGTGTGTAAACTCTTTTTCTTAATTCTCTGATACTTTGGCTCTATTTGAAGATTAAAACGGAGGTTGTATTGAACAAACTGATTTTTTTTATATCTTCCGACCAATGAACCCTTATTTTGATCGAAAAAGTTTGGTGAGAAGACTGACTGGCAATGGATTAAATAATGTTATGGAAACACTTCCAGTATATTGTTATTGAAGTGTAGGAAGTGGGCAATCGGCATATGAATTAACAATAGTACAGTTCGTAATATAAATGACTTTTTAGCATTTTGAAAAAGCGGGAAGTTGGAATTTGTTCGTAAGGCGTTTCAGACTGGCTTTTGAATGGAAGTACGAACAAATTGATATATATATCTATATGACACATGAAAGGCGCGAACATGAAATGATGTTTTTCAAAACGCAGGCGCTTTAAGGCTTTATTCAAGGTAAATCGGTACGTGCATTATCAAAGATTTGTGAAAACTTTAAAAAAGAGAAAAAACGGGGAAAATTCGCGGGAAAATGGTCTTTTTTGGAGATTGTGTGTCCATTAACGTGTTTCTAGGACAGACAGCAGAGTCGACAGGGATGAATTTAAGTTGTAGGAACTCTTTTCTAAAATCGACCTTTGGGGTACATATAAAAACAACATTTGGGCGACATATAGCGGCTGTGCCCGAAAGGTTGGTCTTATTCATGAACATAGAGGCGTTTACCTTTGGGCGACACCATAAAAATATATATATTTTATTAAACAAGTAATACTCTTGAAAATCGGTTTAAAAGTGTACCTTTACCAAAACACATTTTAGGTTTATATTCATTATGAAATCATCACAAGTGAAAGACATATTGAGAAGTCACATTGGCATTTCCAGCAAAGTACCCCAAAGTTCGTATCCGTGAATATAGTCTGCGTTATTTGATAAGAAGGGCTTTTACTATTGATTCATTGGTTTGTACTGGTTTGTATGGCCGATATATATATATTCTACCAAACGAAAAGGAGCCGATATTAATCGATATCCGCTTGACGCGCTTTTATATCGAACGCATCCAGACGTAGAGTGAAATATCTACGTCTGGATCATTCGGACTAGACGTTGAGGATGAGATTTCGGGAGACTATGCGAGACTTCCTAATCTTATCGGCACTGAAGTGTGTCTGCCAGCTGGACGATGTAAACAAAGGTTGAATAAAGTGTGAAAACTAACGTTTATTTTGTTAATTTTTTAATGCGTTCGATATAAAAGCGCGTCAAGCGGATATCGATTTTTCGAGGTAGTGCATGTCGGGAAATCTGTATGTATATATATATCGGGTGTAGGACAATTCCCCACTAGGACGATTCCCCACTAGGACAATAACCCACAGGACAATTCCCCACTAGGACGATTACCCACTAGGACAATTGCCCACTCGGACAATTACCCACTATTTGGTATAAAACATATATGCAAATAAATCATGTTTTTTTATTTATGATGTAGATTTTGCGTTGTTTACTTTATCTTTAATACTTAACAATGAAAATAATAGTGGGAAATTATCAAAATAGAGATTTGAAGCATTGTTCCTTTTTTGTCTGCAAAAATGTATACTGATAAAAGAATTGAACAATTTATTATCAGTAGTATTGCAAAAGTCAAGTTAATATCAATGACCAATTAATTGGACTGTTGATTTAAAAAATTAACTTGATATGAAATTCTTTACTTTGCAAATATCGAAGATTCTAATTAAAAGACTCTTTGTGAATTCCTATGATATTGATTTTCAAATCTTTATATATTTTAATGGATATGTAGATGGAATGTGGGGTCTAATGGGATAAAATATAAGGAAGCATAGGGATTGTAAAACAATTCAAAAGAATAAGGAATGAAGAAATACGATGTGAAAATCCAACACAGACTGAAAAACTTGTACATTATTGATATATCAAATATCAATTAAAGACCTCGTTAGCAAGGTGTAGCTAATGGATGATTAAAGGTGTGGAGCAAAGCGATTGTTTACTCAATCCAAATCCAAAATTAAAAACCTTACTAAAATATAAATGTTTCAATAAATCTGTTTTCAATTGCCTGAATCAATAAATGATTGATTATTATTGATAGGATAATTGAATTGCAATTCATTCTTTTCTACATTTACATTATGCACAAATAATATGCTTAAATCTATGATCATTGGTTTTTGATTACTTTTAACAAATTACCTCAATAGTAAAGATTCATGAACATATAAAAAGGTATATTTCATTGCTATTATTTATCAAAAGTGGGGAATTGTCCTCATTCTCATTACAAAAAGATTTGTGAATGAACCAATCTTTTGACCTTTTTTCAACCATTTGTAATTTGTTTGGCTATTGTAATATAAATATATTTTCATGTGTAAATTGAAGATAATGGTTTGAAAATATATTTTAATGCTTCTTCAATTCAGATTCTTGAAAAAAAAATGTTTTATGACCTTTTCATTTTACCAGTGGGGAATTGTCCTATTTGACACAAATGTGGGGTATTGTCCGGTGGGTAATTGTCCAGTGGGTAATTGTCCTGTGGGTTATTGTCCTAGTGGGGAATTGTCTGTACCCCATATATATCTATTTACATTTAATTCGAGATGCCCTTCCCCTCATACGAATTTTGTCAATTGCCAAAGTATTGCAACAGTTGATTTCAATTGAATACGTAGATATACGTTCATTGAGTAAAGATATTTGTGACTCTATTGCGAGAATCGAGAAAACACTCAAACCATCAGAGAATTTTTTTATGGAAACTTTAGCCACACGAAAGAAGCTCGGACTGTTTGTCAACTCTATATCACGATGCTAAAAATGAAACACTTTCCCAAACAATAACGATTCTTGACCACTTTGTTGCAGACGACTCTAGAAAACATTGTGGGGAAAGGAGAAATTGCTCATGATGAGCAATTTCTCATTTTCCCGCAATTTTTTCTGCCCAATTAGAAGATTGTTTTTCAATTTCATCACTTTTTAAAATGTCGTCTACGGGGTACAGACAATTCCCCACTAGGACAATAACCCACTAGGACAATAACCCACAGGACAATTACCCACTGGACAATTACCCACCGGACAATACCCCACATTTGTGTCAAATAGGACAATTCCCCACGGGTAAAATGGAATCGTTATAAAACATTATTTTTTTCAAGAATCTGAATTAAAGAAGTATTAAAATATATTTTCAAACCATTATCTTCAATTTACACATGAAAATATATTTATATTACAATAGCCAAACAAATAACACATGGTTGAAAAAAGGTCAAAAGATTGGTCCATTCACAAATCTTTTTGTAGTAAGAATGAAGACAATTCCCCACTCTTAATAAATAATAACAATGAAATATATCTTTTGATATGTTCATGAATCTTTACTATTGAGGCAATAGATTAAAACTAATCAAAAATCAGTGATCATGGAATTAAGCATACTATTTGTGCATAATGTAAATGTAGAAAAGAATGAATTGCAATTCAATTATCCTATCAATAATTATCAACCCATTTATTGATTTAGGCAATTGAAAACAGATTTTTTGATAAATTCATATTTTGGTAAGCTTTTTAATTTTGGATTGGGATTGAATAAATGATTGCTTTGCTCCACACCTTTAATCATCCTTTAGCTACACCTTGCTAACGAGGTCTTAAATTGATATTTGATATATCAATAATGTACATATTTTTCAGTCTGTGTTGGATTTTCACATATTAATTCTTCATTTCTTATTCTTTTAAAATTGTTTTATCATCCCTATGCTTCCTTATATTTTATCCCATTAGACCCCATATTCCATATACTTGAAATATGTAAGCATTTAAAAATCAATATCATAAGAATTCACAAAGAGTCTTTTAATAAGAATATTCAGTATTTGCAAAGTAAAGTATTTCACATTAGGTTAAAATTTTGAATCAACAGTCCAATTAATTGGTCATTGATATTAACTTGACTTTTACAATACTACTGATGATAAATTGTTACATGCATTCTGTTCAATTTTTTTAAAGGTTAAAATTTTGAATCAACGGTCCAATTAATTGGTCATTGATATTAACTTGACTTTTACAATACTACTGATAATAAATTGTTACATGCATTCTGTTCAATTCTTTTATCAGTATATATTTTTGCAGACAAAAAAGGAACAATGCTTCAAATCTCTATTTTGATGATTTTTCACTCTTATTTTCATTGTTAAATTTTACAGATAATGTAAATAACGCAAAATCTACGTTATAAATAAAAAAAAACATAATTAATTTGAATATATGTTTTATATCAAATAGTGGGTAATTGTCCCAGTGGGCAATTGTCCTAGTGGGTAATCGTCCTAGTGGGGAATTGTCCTGTGGGTAATTGTCCCAGTGGGGAATCGTCCTAGTGGGGAATTGTCCTACACCCGTCGTCTACGAACCCTTTCAATTTGGGACAGTCGGAATTTGGTGTTTTGGAAAGGGTTTAAACAATGTCGTTGGTGTTGAAGGGATTTGCTTCGCCACACTTATTTCGAAATCAATCCTTTGTGGTTATTTGTGTTGGTAAAAAGATAGTCACATCTTTTTATATGTGCGCTAAATAACCGTGGATTTTGATGCACATTAAAAAACAATAGCCCATTTATCAATCTAGTGATAATCAAAATCGGTCTGTCCGACTCATTCCATGCATGAAAGCATTTGGCAATACCCTTTCCCGTAGGCCTACCATTTTAGTTTTCAAAAATATTGAATCCAAAGGTAATCAGTTTTGTTAAGATTTCAACATTTAGTTACCCTTCTGTTCCCCAGTCAAGGTCGTTACCATTCTAAAATTCAAACTGCAATTAAACACACAAACTTATCGATTAGGTAAAATACAAACTTTTACTATATCAAGAAAGTAATCGATATTGTATTGGCAAAAAGGATTTGGTTTTGACGATTACCATTTCGCTGCAAACATAAATGATATTCAGAAGAAACTTGCTCTTATATCTGTAAATTTGATTAAATTAATATACTTAAGAAATAAAAATCTATGTCAAATGCGTATTCTTTGAGGTCAAAACTATGATGCTATTAACAAGATAAAGGGTAAGGCACGTGTTGTGTGATGTACGGCGGTGTCTGGATTAGTATCTGTGTGTGACGCGCGTCGCTCCTGTCTGGTGTAATAAAACTAGGCGTTTGATATTTAGACCAACAAACCGAAAGATGTACTATTCGATACTCCCCCTTTATAACATGCCCCGAAGTTGTTTATATAGCTTTTTTTGCTTTAGGAATCATTTGTTTAAAAGACATAGCTGTTATCTATATATCTGTTTTCCATTCGCGCTCGTCCAACCTGCAAATAATATACTTTGAAATAGTTTCTAGATTTATAATTCAGATTAGACCCATAACGCCGATTTCTATAATCAAGAAAATATCAAATTGAGAGCCTATTTTCCCATAGAATCAGAAATCAGAAATAATAGGCTTAAGGCTTCTTTTGTGGCAAAAGTTTCCATAAAAAAATTCTCTGGTGGTTTGAGTGTTGTCTAGATTTTCGCTTAGAGTCACAAATATCTTTACTCAATGAATAAATATCTACGTATTCAATCGAAATCAACTGTTGCAAGACTTTGGCAATTGACAAAATTCATATGAGGGAAAGGGAATCTCGGTTTTGATGAAAATAGATTTATTCCACCAAACGAAAATGAACCAATATTATCATTCGGAACACCTCGGCCATTTCTTAAAATAACCTCGGAGGTAATGGGGAGCCATTTTTGAAAGTAGGTCAGCAACGAAGGGCCAATCGTATCAACTCGGCAATCCCCGTCACTAGTCGGTGATTGCCGAAAAGAGCCGATTGACAAAATATGATACAAAGATGTGTTGATATGATCATCTTTAATGAAAAAGGTAAAAAAAACATTCACTTGTGATATATAACCAATTTGTGTGTATTTAAATACATATTTAGTGCCTGTGTGCATTTTGCGTTAGCCGCCGGAAATAAGGCGAATTACCCCAGGATTTCTGGTGTATTCATGTACTGCCTACGAGGTATATCTACCGACTTGTTACGGGGATTGCCGAGTAGATACGATTGCAATATTATATTCCCGCCAGAATTTACCTGTCATTTTAACTCCGCCCCTTTCTACAGATTTCCCAACATACACCACCTCGAAAAATCGATATCCGCTTGACGCGCTTTTACATTGAATGCATCCAGACGGAGAGTAACTCGGATGATCCAAGCTGTAACTGCGTGACAGCTTGGAGGCGCCCTGCGATAAAAACGCGTCAGTATTCCCCCTCTGTGTGTGAGGGGTCCAATCGGCGACGAGAAACAATATGGGCACCAATCAGAAAGAAGATAGGATTGACCAATAAGATTGCTTATTGCTTCCATTTCCGGTAATTTACAGAAAAAACAAAAAAAACACTAACATTTGTAGACATATGATTGACGGGAAAAAATGAATTCGTTTTAAACCAAAGCAGAGTCATTTGATGAAATCCATTGTCGAAGGAAAAGACACTTAAGTTTCAATTTTGATAAAATATCTCTTACATAAAATAGGGTCATCTGTACCCTATATATATATTAAAACTTAACATTCATTCGGACTGTTTGTCAACTCTATATCACGATGCTAAAAATGAAACAACATCAACGCCTCCCTGATAAAACTGATTAACCCTTTCTCAAACAATAACGATACTTGACCACTTTGTGGCAGACGACTCTGGAAAACATTGTGGGAAAAGGAGAAATTGCTCATGATGAGCAATTTCTCATTTTCCCGCAATTTTTTTCTGCCCAATTACAAGATTGTTTTTCAATTTCATCACTTTTTAAAATGTCGTCTACGAATTCTTTCAATTTGGGACAGTCGGAATTTGGTGTTTTGGAAAGGGTTTAAACAATGTCGTTGGTGTTGAAGGGATTTGCTTCGCCACACTTATTTCGAAATCAATCCTTTGCGGATATTTGTGTTGGTAAAAAGATAGTCACATCTTTTTATATGTGCGCTAAATAACCGTGGATTTTGATGCACCATTAAAACAATAGCCCATTTACCAATCTAGTGATAATCAAAATCGGTCTGTCCGACTCATTCCATGCATGAAAGCATTGGGCAATACCCTTTCCCGTAGGCCTACCATTTTAGTTTTCACAAATATTGAATCCAAAGGTAATCAGTTTTGTTAAGATTTCAACATTTAGTTACCCTTCTGTTCCCCAGTCAAGGTCGTTACCATTCTAAAATTCAAACTGCAATAAAACACACAAACTATTCGATTAGGTAAAATACAAACTTTTACTATGTCAAGAAAGTAATCGATATTGTATTGGCAAAAAGGATTTGGTTTTGACGATTACCATTTCGCTGCAAACATAAATGATATTCAGAAGAAACTTGCTCTTATATCTGTAAATTTGATTATATTAATATACTTAAAAAATAAAAATCTATGTCAAATGCGTATTCTTTGAGGTCAAAACTATGCTGCTATTAACAAGATAAAGGGTTAGGCACGTGTTGTGTGATGTACGGCGGTGTCTGGATTAGTATCTGTGTGTGACGCGCGTCGCTCCTGTCTGGTGTAATAAAACTAGGCGTTTGATATTTAGACCAACAAACCGAAAGATGTACTATTCGATACTCCCCCTTTATAACATGCCCCGAAATTGTTTATATAGCTTTTTTTTGCTTTAGGAATCATTTGTTTAAAAGACATAGCTGTTATCTATGTCTCTGTTTTCCATTCGCGCTCGTCCAACCTGCAAATAATATACTTTGAAATAGTTTCTAGATTTATAATTCAGATTAGACCCATAATGCCGATTTCTATAATCAAGAAAATATCAAATTGAGAGCCTATTTTCCCATAGAATCGGCCATCAGAAATAATGGGCTAAAGGCTTCTTTTGTGGCAAAAATTTCCATAAAAAAATTCTCTGATGGTTTTTGAGTGTTGTCTATATTTTCGCTTAGAGTCACAAATATCTTTACTCAATGAATGAATATCTACGTATTCAATTGAAATCAACTGTTGCAATACTTTGGCAATTGACGAAATTCATATGAGGGAAAGGGAATCTCGGTTTTAATGAAAATAGATCTATTCTACCAAACGAAAAGGAACCAATATTATATTCCCGCCAGAATTTACCTGTCATTTTAACTCCGCCCCTTTCTACAGATTTCCCAACATGCACTACCTCGAAAAATCGATATCCGCTTGACGCGCTTTTACATCGAATGCATCCAGACGGAGAGTGAAATATCTACGTCTGGATCATTCGGACTAGACGGAGAGTGAAATATCTACGTCTGGATCATTCGGACTAAGGGCGCCTCCAAGCTGTCAGCAGTTACAGCTTGGATCATCCGAGTTAAGTTAGACTAGGAGGGCTCAATAAAAGGGCTACCATAGCTGATCAGCGACGGCAGACACTTTGATTAACAAAATAAAGCGTCTGTATTTACAGGAACTCGCGAACGAGATGTCAACGCAAGCAAGAACGGTATTTTGCAGAGTTGCTTATCTGTGTTTATTAGGTCTTTGTGTTAACGGCTCAATCAGAGATAGCAAGATTTCAAAGGACATACCTTCGGTTGAATCTCCCAATAATGAAAATGGTATATGGTGATCCGGTGAGAAGTACCACAGCGTAAAAGATACACACGTTACCACCACAAGCAACTTGAAAATCGTGTTCATCCGCGTACGCTGCAGGATCATGTTCTCTCATTCCACGCGGCTATTCCTACAAAATAATTTTAAACGTGATTGTTCACATATTCGAAAAGTTTGAAAGTCAAAATTAAAACTGGTTTGAAAATATACATTTGTTGTATTGTTGTTTGATATACAATATATATATATATATATATATATATATATATATATATATATATATATATATATATATATATATATATATATATATATATATATATATATATATATATATATATATATATATATATATATATATATATATTTATATATATATATATATATATATATATATATATATATATATATATATATATATATATATATATATATATATATATATTAGCTATCAGAAGCTCAAGCACGATTAATTCAGGAAGCATTTGATTTTCTCAATATGTACAGTCTATATGTGGTAAATCTAAAATTGATTTAAATACATATCAATTAAGTGGTCATATTTGAAAATAGATCCATATGCTAACATGGTATTGATACATACATGTATAAAGAATAAACCCGAAATCACACAACCAAATACCATCCTTAAACAATAGTCCCAAACATATGATCATGTCATCATTAAGTCTATGCAAGATTGATTTTGACACATACATTTACGAAAAATAAACCCGAAATCACACAAACAAATCCCATCCTTAAACATCAGTCTCAAACATATAACCACGCCATTCGAAAGACCAATTCTTATAAGACCAACAATTAAGTGGTCGCAATTGAACGTATTTGTTAAATATAAATTAAACATCCATATCAATCAGTGATTATCCGACCAACTCCCTTAACATTGCTCTTAAACTTATGACCATAGGACCATGCTAATCTTACGACCACTTTTAAATAAGACCAACAATTTCATATATGTGTTAAATTGGTATCGATACATACAATTATAAAAATCCAAAATCCATACTCCTTGTTAACATTTCGGTGTCCGTGTTTAATTTAAGAACAAAGTCTCCGAGAGCGAGACTCCGCCTACAACTGATCATTTCATTTCCTCAGACGATAAATCTAAACGTTATCATCACTTTGTTTACGGTTTAACCCTTTACCATACGCCAAAGTTTTGACTGTCCCAAATTGAAAGAATTTGCAGACGACATGTCAAAATGTGATGGAATTTGAAAATTGTCTTCTGATATGGTAGAAAACATTGTGGGAAAAGGAGTAATTGCTCGTAACGAGCAGTTTCTACATTTTCCCACACTGTTTTCCGGAGTCGTCTGCAACAAATTGGTCAAATGTCGTTATTGTTTAGTTTAGGGATAACATAAGCGACCAACCTAACCCTTTCTACTAATATTCGAGAGGGTTTGGCAACCGAGATAAAAACAAAACATCCGAACTGCTTGAAATACCATACGCGCAAAACGATGTACCATTGGTTAGTTTTCATTGAAACATTGAGTTAAAATGTGAATTTGCTCATGATGAGCAAATTCTCATTTTGACGCCATGCTTTCAATAGTTGCTGGCTATTTTTAAATACAATGAAAGTGTAACAAAGACATGATAAAATTTCCGTATATGACCCCAATTTTTCAATATTCCGATAACAAACTGCTTACAACTAGATTAGCTTGACATATTTCCCCCGTGTAGAAACATGTGGGTGGTCCAAAACTAAAGCGACAGCAGACGACAACCAAGTTACTATGACTTTTAGTGGAAACAACTGCACTGAAAGGAATCAATTGCATTGAAAGAACAAAACTGCATTAAAAAGAATTAATTGCATTGAAAAAACAAAAGTGTATTAAACGGAATAAATTGTATTGAAAGAACAAAACGGCATTAAAAGGAATCAATTGAATTGAAAGAATAAAACTGCATTAAAAGGAATCAATTGCATTGAAAGGAGAAATCTGCTTGTTAATGGCAATTTCTCGTTTGTGATTTCACAGTGCGTGGCCCAGTGGTAACGTTAGCGGACTTAGAACTCGGGTGTCCTGAGTTCGCGTCCCTACGACACCTCTGGTTTCGCGGGAGTGACCTTTGACAAGTCACTTCAGATCCCTAGCCTAGTGCTGGTGGATCCAAGAAAAGTCGTTACATAACTGAAAATTGTTGATATGGTGTTAAACACCATACAAACAAAGTACATGTACGTTTATAAACCTATCAATAAGGTCGTTTTCGCATCAATGCGGAAGGGATAAGAATTATCTAGTGGTTTTTGCTTGTTTGTTTGTTTGTTTGTTTGTTTGTTTGTAGTGGGGTATTTTTTCAGGAAGAAACTGAAGAACTTGATGTCCTCTAAGATGGCAAACAGTGTAACCCCAGGCCAGCCGCCACGTCACTGACGTGGCGGCTGGTCTGGGGCAACACTGTTTGCTATGTCTGAGTACCCCTTTTCCCGTGACGTGGCCCATATCTTCAAAAACGTGTACGATGTTTTGTCCTTAACCCTTAGAAGGCTGGGTAATTTTCTCTACTTTCCAAAACCTGAAATATCTGCTCAATTTTGATGAGGTAAGATGCTCAGATTGGCAAACAGGTTAGTGATCTAACCTGTTTGCATAAGCATGAAGTTGGTTCCAGCACTATAAGGATTAAATTACGTCTGTTAGTCTTTAAACCGTCAAAATAAACAACACATTACTATGACTTTTTAAGTCTTATATTGTCTCTTAATAATATGAAGCAGGTAAAGGTTTTTTTACTTTAGTTTTTTAACTAATCGACGAATTACAATGAATTTTAAAAAGTCGTATATTTTCCATCAATATTGAGCCGTTGCTCCCCTTCATAAAACAAATCGACATTACAAGTTCCAAAAAAAAAATAGAAATTTTGACTTAACCTAAATGAAATTTCAAAAAGTCGTATATCTTTCGTAAGAAACGTTCGCAATTCTTTTGTTTTAAAAGTGGCAGAGAATGTTTTATGACTTGAACATATCGTATAAATTGTATTTAGAACAGTCGTGTATCTTCATTCAAAAGTAATGGAGAATCGAAAGTTCGAGTGCCTTATAAGATGTGACAACGTCTGCACTATAAATAGCGATATACGCTTTCATTGGCTTAAACTTCGACTTGGTTTTAAAAAGACTATCTCACAGATTGGGATTTCAACTTTTTAAAATTAATTATCATCTACCGATAAAATGACAACATAAAATATCAAAGTAACATAATACTAGATTATTGAAAGCTTTTCAAACCCGTTTACAACCATACAGAAAAGATATGGATCATTTGTATTGCTGATGTCAAAAACCGTTTAAACGGATTTATTTCGTAAACAACGAGCTAAACTTAGAACATGAGGGGCTATTTTTAGATACCATCATCACGCGGGTGTATGGAAACATTTAACCGCTCTAGTCACGTGAGTTTGACAAGGCGTGTGAGAAGGAATTTCTGTGTCCATTTATAAACCTGCTTTCCCATAGAAGCGCCGACAGGCGAGAATGCTCCATTCACGTTATTTAGAGTAACCACGGCATTTCACCCGCCTAGCAGTAAATAAATTGAAAATGGTCTTTGGTTTGGTGACAGTGAGTGCTATTGTCAAATTTTTATCGTTTATCATTCCCAGAGCACAACTCTCTGACTTAGTCCCTTTAACCCATAACCAAACAATAACGGCATTTGACAACTTTGTTGCAGGCGACTCTGGAAAACAATGTGGGAAAAGGGAAAAATGCTAACAACGAGCAATTTCTCCTTTTCCCACAATGTTTTCTGTCATATCAAAAGATTATTTCTTAATTCAATTTTATTTTGAAATGTCGTCTGCAAACTCTTTCAGTTTGGGACAGTCGAAAATTTGGCATTTGGTAAAGGGTTAAGGCTTACGCTATCTTCAAAAATAGGTCTTTCATTATAGAAACGCACTACATCTCTTATCAATATAAACCCCAGACGACCTCTCAGATCCTGCTCAACCGATTACTCCATCATTTCTTCAACCAAGTGGTTAGAGGACTGTGTGACCCAATGGTTAGGGTGTCGGACTTGTGATACGGTATGTTGGTCGCACGTTCGATCTTCAACAGAGGCACTGGGATTTTCTGTGGGGTGTCCTTTGGCAAGACACTGGAGAGCATTGCATAGTACTGGTGCAATCCAGAGAAGCCTTGAAATACCTGAAATACTGTTGACAAGGTGTTGAATTCAGTACAGTGAACCCTCGTTTATCCGGACCTCGATTATCCGGATGTCTCGCAATCCGAACAAAATTGTTAGGGAACGGAATTTTTGGACCAGTTTATTGCAGACGACTTTTGAAAACATTGTGGGTAAAGGAGAAATTGCTCGTGACGAGCAATTTCTCCTTTTCCCACAATGTTTTCTGCCATATCAGAAGATTATCTTTGAATTTCATCACGTTTTGATATGTCTTCTGCAAACTCTTTCAATTTGGGACGGTCGACAATTTGGCGTTTGCTAAAGGGTTATAACTATACACCGCTCATACAGACCGTTTATTTCTTAATGTGAATAAGAACATGCTCTGCTTCATTAGTCCGGATTATTCGGTAAACCGGACATTTTGTTGGGAACGGACGTATTCGGATAAACGAGGGTTCACTGTATATATATCAACAGATGACCAACCATTAACACATTCAATACGCTTATGGCATCAAAAAAACAATCTGTTACCAAGCACTGTTCAGTAGACCTGTGACCACACAGCCCTTGTTCGATTCCCGATGTCAGCTAATTACCTCGCTGACTAGTGTCCTTGGGCAAGACACATTTCGTATCCAAGTACAGGTTGTTTATCAAGGGAACGTATACGATTATGCTGCAGAGGTAGCCCGGTGCATTTATTGGAAAAGGGATAATATATGTCAAGAGGGCAGCAGGATGGCAAAATAATTTGTCCGAATTGTCCAGCTTATCCAAACACTTTAATGAAAACGTGAATGTTTACTGAATTTTACTATACAGTCAAACTTGTGTTTAGAGGCGAGGCTATGGGACTGAGAAAATTGGCTGTTTAAGACCTTCGGTACCAGAGGCCGACGCTCCACCAATGAGCCACTGTAGCTCTAAGGGAATGTGAAGATAATAACTACCCCGCTGTCACTTGTTGATGTGGGTTTTAACTCTTTCCCAGACAATAATGACATTTGACCACTTTGTAGCAGACGACTTCAGAAAACATTGTGGGAAAAGGAGAAATGGCTCGTAACAATAAATTTTTCCTTTTCCCACAATATTTTCTGCCCTATCAGAAGATAATTTCACAATTTCGTCATATTCTGAAATGTCGTCTGCAAACTCTTTCAATTTGGGACAGTCGAAAATTTGTTGTTTGGAAGAGGGTTAACTCTCCGCCATGTGCAGGCGTCATTCTTTCCTTGAAGCAGACGACTTGAGAAAAGCTTTGCAAATATGTAAAAATCGTTCAGATCTGCTGTTGTGATATGTGAATATATTGAAAAAGCACCGTGACAAAAGGAGAAATTACTTGTGACAAGCAATTTCTCCTTTTGCCACAATGCCTTTTTTTAAAGTCGTCCGCTGCAAGACGCTAAAATGTGACGTAAGGTGGTTATGAGTTAACTCTGTTTCAACAACCTTTTTTCCGGTTATATCGTAGAAAAAGTTATGATTTCCATGCTCCTTGATTCCGAACCGAATCCAGATCAGTACATCCCTTTTCTGACCAAGAACGTGCACCCCAGTCACATTTAAACAGGTTTGTCGCATAGTTGGTGTTTAACACGGTATTAACAATGTTTCAGTTATGTAACGGCTTTCCTTAATACATCGGTACTAGGCTTGGGCGCTGAAGTGACTTGCCAAAGTCACCAGAGGTGCCGGTGGAGCTCGAACGCTGGACCCCGAGTAATTTTTCTAATGGTTTTACATCACATCAACATCATTTCAGTTATGTAGCGATGGCCGACTCTTAACGATGGAGGAAGACCCCATACTCAAATGCCCATAAGGGCTGGTCAAGGCGGGTAGAACCGTCGGCATTCCGTAAGTCAGTCGGGAGACTGTCTCTCATGAAAATCAATATCCCTCTCAGGATTTGAACCCACGCGGAGAGGGGCCATGTGATTTCATGTTCTGTACTCTAACCACTAGGCCGGGGGGGCTGGGCCCGAGTAATAAGTCCGCCACCTTAACCACTGGGCCAAACAGAACCCTACTTGTGACATTTCAACAGAACGCCAAATAGCAACGCAACAACTACATGTACCATTGTTTTTGGTGACCCGATCCCAATTCGCCCCCCCCCCCTTTGAAATTCTATTACATTGTACTATGCTTCATGTACATGTTCACAAAAGAGAGAATTTGAAATTCATAACAAAATTTCTTTGAAAGAATATAGTTTTTGTTTTTGAAATATTGCTAGACAATAATACGCTTTCTTCTTTATACATTTTCTTTCTTATATCTTGCTTAGGCTGGGATCCCAACTCGCACTTAATGTAGTATATGCACGAATTTAAGACAAAGAAAAGAACAATGAAAAACAAACAAATAGTTGTAAGAATACCTTGTTTTTATAAAAACAAAAATGGTGAAAATCTTATAAAACATTAAAACTATGACATCTTGTCAACCAAAATAGTCGAGACGAAAAAGAAAAGAAAAATAAAATACTGCAGTAATCCTCATAAAAAAATGTTTTTCATCAAACTTAACCTTAGTCTAGAAATAAAAAAAACTTAAAAAAAAAGAATACAAACTAAAACAAATCTTATTAAACATATATAAAATCTCAGAATATGGAATTGCTCACAAGATTTTTTCTCCTTCTCTTGTAGTATTTCCAAAACACATCAAATGCAAATTGAAGAAGCAATAATGCTCTTATAATGGGGAATTATCAAAGTTGTTCATTTTTTTTTTTAGATAATTTGAGTCAAAACAGTAGATGACGAAATGGGAATTGCTTAAAAAAATGGGAATTGTATTAAAACAGTAGTAGACGATATGTGAATTGCATCAAAACAGTTTAAGACGAGATGGAAATTGCATCAAAACTTTGATAGTGAAAATCATTTTTAAACAGAAGTAAATGACATGGGAATTGCCTCAAAACAGTAGTAGAAAAAATGGTAATTGGGCCAAAACAGTTGTAAACGAAATGGGAATTGCCTCAAAACAAAAGTAGATTAAATGGGAATTGCATCAAAACATTAGTAAACGAATTTGAAATTGCCTCAAAATAATAGTAGATGAAATGGGAATTGCGTCAAAACAGTAAAAGACAAAATAAGAATTGTATTCAAACAATTGTTAAAGAAATGGGAATTGCCTCAAAACAGTAGCAGACAAAATGGTAATTGGGTTAAAACAGTTGTAAACGAAATGGTTATTGCCTCATAACAATAGAAGATGAAATGGAAATTGCGTCAGAACAGTAGTTAACAAAACGGGAATTGCCTTAAAACAGTAGGAGACAAAATAGGAAGTGTTTTTTAAAACAGTAAAAAACGAAATGGGAATTGATTAAAAAATAGTAGAAGACAAAATGGTAATAGGGTCAAAACCGAATGAAACATAAAAGGAATTGCCTAAAACAGAAGTAGACAAAATGGTAATTGGGTCAAAACAGTTTTAAACAAAATGGGAAATACCTCAAAACAGTAGTAGACGAAATGAGAATTATGTCAAAACAGTACTGTAGTAAACGAAATGACATGTATACAAAATGGGAATTGTTATTGAAGAGTACAAAAAACGGGAAGTGTATAAAAGGCACATGAAAGGAGATGAATTCAAATAAATTACAGTTGTCTCCAATTCAATCATGTTTATCAACATCCTGTTTGTTTACATATCCAAAATAACGAATTCTGATTGGTCGGTTCAAAAAATTGTGTATCAACTGACAAGGTCAGAGGTGAAGAATCAGCTAATCTGTATTATTAAACTTGCTAATCTGGGTTATTTCTCGTTGGAGTTCACACTTCAATTGTGCTGATGAGTTTTAATGGTTATAATTTTTTTAATTTGAGCCAACGTTTTCCAAATAGTATCGTTTTCCAAATAATATTGTTTGATATAGCTTTAATCTCCTTTTATGCGCCTACTTGGGATTGTATTTAAAAATTAGGAGAAAAAAACGAAAATATATTTAAACAGAAGAAGACAAGACGGCATCATTTTAAATTGGCAGAAGTCAAAAAGGGAATTGCATCATAACAGTAGTAGACAATAGGAAATAGTATTTAAAGAGTAGTACACAAAATGGGAATTGTATTTCGAGGGTAGACAATATGGAATTGTAATAAAACAGTAATAGACAAAAAGGTATTTTTATTTAAAAAAAAAACCCAGATGAAATGGGAATTGCATCAAAATAATAGACGAAATGGGAAATGCCTTAAAGCAGTATTGAAGGAAATGGGAATTGCATCAAAACAGAAGAAGACAATGTGAAATTGTATTTAAAGCGTAGTAGACAAAATAGAATTGTATCTAAAAAGTACACAAAATGGGAATTGTAATTAGAGGGTGGACAAAATGGGAATTGTATTTAAACAGTAGTAGAAAAAAAGGTAACTTTATTAAAACAGCAGATGAAATGGGAATTGCTTCAAATCAGTATTGAAAGAATTTGGAATCAGATCAAAACAGTAGCAGACAAAATGGGAATTGTATTAAAACAGTGGTAATTAAAAAGGTTATAAATATCAAAATCGCAAATGAAATGGAAGGTTGTAAACTGGAATTTTACTATTGAGCACAGCTGGATTGCTATAGTTTGAAACCTTATCATGCCAACAAAGTGGACCACTGGTGGACCCAAACTATCCTGAGACGATGTTGTGATGCTGGATAGTCAAACATTGGGTATGGCTTATTATTCATATGGGTTTAACGCCATGTCAACAGTAATCAGTTATTTATGGGCTTTTCTGGATTTCACCAGTACTATGCAGGGCTAAGCAGTGCCTTGCCCCAGAAAACTTCCGAGACCATTCCCAGTGCCACTGGTAAGGATTGAACCCAAAACCACATGTCCTACACCTACCACTGAACCACACTGGAGCCTCAGGTATTGCTGTCCCATTACAAATTCATCTCTAACATAATTGACTAGATTAAGATATATAGTTTATGGTGTTTAATGCAATATCAATAATTGTTCAGCTATCTAGCGACTTTCCTGAACCCACCAATATTAGGCTATGGCTTTGAAGTGACTTGCAAAAGATCACTCCTACAAAACCAGGGTTTTTGGAGGGGCTCAAACCCAGGACCTCAAGTTCTTAGTCTGCCACCTTAACCACTGTACCACGCAGAACTTCAATTAAAGAACTGACTAGATTTGGAAATATGAACACCCACACATGTTTGATTGTCACATCGCCATATGTTTAGTATGGTCCCATCAATGTTTCTGTGAAAGCTGCTTCTTTCTTTCCAGTAATCTCTGTATTTCTGGGCATAGATGTTCTTCCTCCTCCAATACCACAAGATGCCGGATTTCCTTAAATATAACACAGTAAAACAAAGGCATTAAAGGTGGTTGTTCACAAATGAGACAATTTGCAAAGTCAAAATAAAATGTTTTTGCGTTGCGTTAAAATAATACAGTTTTTGCATTGCGTTAAAATAATACAGTTTTTGCATTGCGGCAAAGTATTTTATGAAAAATAGCTACTGCACGCAAAATTGATTCAGAATGTGATAATATATCTATGTATGTAGAAGTTGTGCAAGTGATTTCAAACTGTTTCAACGCTGTAGGATCTGAATACATATTCATTCATTGTTTACAGACTCTTAATACTTACATGAAAACTAATTATTATATCAGATGCTTATTACCCAGAACATCTAAGATAACAATAAAGCAGCTAAACAGTTTAAAAGAAATAAAAATGGGCCACGTCACGGGAAAAGGGGCACTAGGACATAGCAAACAGTGTAGCCCCAGACCAACCGCCAAGTCACTGACGTGGCGGCTGGTCTGGGGTTACACTGTTTGCCATCTTAGAGGACATCAAGTTCTACCTTTAAATAAATACAAATGATAACTATCTAACTAGATGCTGGAATAATAGCGCTAAGAAGAGCTGAGTCAGCGGTTTTTATTTATGTCCGAGTGTCCCTTTTCGCGTGACGCAGCCCAAATATCAATATCCAACAATCCTCAAATCTGTGAACAAGCAGCTTTAACTATCGCGCGTAACAAACTGAGTTAACTTAGAAAACACACCCTGATTGGTAACAATCAAACCCATTCAGTGAAACAAGCGGGTGAGTGAGAGACCCTCACCTGTTTGCTGATCCTAGTTGTTTTGAGACAAGCCAGAGAGACATAGATAAAATGTATATCTTTGTAAGCACCTAAAAGAATATTGACATATTTTAAAACAAGAAGTAGGGAAGCCCTCCTTTATCAAAGATTTTTTTTCATTAGATGACAGGGGCCCATAAAAGGCACCTTCCCAATTTAGAATTTCTTTAAAATCATGCAGTTTTCCCAAACATTTAAACTCATAGCAGCTTTTTGGCTTCCCAATTCAGCCATATCATCGATAAAAGTTCCCAAAATCAACAGACCCAAGTTTTCCAAATTTAAGGCAAAAGGGCCCTGTTTATGGTCCATTTTCATTCCCTGCTTATAAAACAAACTTAGCCTCACCTGTCTGGTTATCTTTGTGGTTGTGTTGCCATATCTATAGAAGCACGCGTCATAATTAGAGGTATAGGTAACCCCTCGGGCTGCCTTAACATGTATCTCTGAAATAAAGGAACTTTTATTTTCACATTCCATGCAATGCATCCTTTAACATCAAACTTGTATTACTAGTCCGGCAGATAATGCGATGGACCGTGCAATGTCTTCTATAGAAAATGTTTTTGCTTTTTATTGTTGTCAGGTTGTTACTTATGCAGAAACTGCATGATGACACCTTGTCACCCTTGAGCATTTCTCATAATTCAAGATGGCGTCCAAAATGGCCGCCAAATATCATGTTTGGTATCAAATCTGGTTATATGACGGATTTTATCATAGATTTTCTCATGTAAAATGATGAATTGTTATAAATATCTACATATGATAACACATATACAAAATTTTAATATGTGGAATCACTTTTGGATTTTTAGTTATTTTTTTAAGAAATTAGTTATGCGGAAAATTTCGCTTAATATAGGGGATATGTATGAACAAATTATGTAATGAGAATGAGAATCTCTTAGAGCGCAATCTTGGAAATTATAGTGTGCATTTCAATTCTAAAAGCATATAACATCTGGTTTAAAACCCTTTAGGAAACTAAAATTTAAACATTACATTCTTTTTTACTCCTTTAAGTTAGCAGTCTCAAAGTAATGAAAGAATTACTTCCCCTAAATCAACAATATATCTATTACTTCCCCTGATTCAGCATCATTTGTATCATTGTGAACCAATCTATCTGTGCTGTTTTCAGGGTAAACCCATTACTTCTGATTGATTCAGAATATATGTCTGTTATGAAATATTGTATGCGTCTTATGCAGACAGTTATAAAAACATGTTACATTATGATGTATTGTACACTAGTATATAATTGGTCAAATGTAAAGTTTACTGAAAACATTGAAAATCTTGTATGTTGAATTTTCAGATATTATGGTTTACTTAAGCGGTCTTCATCTACAATATAGCCCACTATGTCATCTCTGATCAGTATGTGCAGTCAACAATGGCTCACTCAGAGTAGCATATCAATATTCGAATTGAATTTGAGAAGTTGTCCTCCTTATTACAAATGATCAAGGATACAGCAAAACCTGTCTTAAACAGCAAGTTTATGTGAAACCTGTCTTAAACAGCAACCTTAAAGCTGAATTAGATCTAACATGTTAGATTGAGTTGATCGCATAAAAACGGAAGCTAAGATCAGGTAGGAGCTTTCTGTATGTCTTGCCCCCTGTAATAAGCTATCACCTATTTTTACAGCTAGCCATGTTCTGTTTCAGAGTGACTGTTTTATAAAGGTTTAAGTGTATATTTTTTATCTCTTATTAGCCATAAAGAATTATGACAGAGGAATGTGTATTCCACATATACATGTCGTAGTCGTACAACAGGAAACTTGTCAATTACCGGATCTGATCGAATACAGACAATTATTCAAAATAGCAAACAGTATGATGATAAACGGTTCAATTCCCTAGAAGAACGGATGATAAGATCCGAAACTCACTATTCATGTGCATAGAGAGTGTTTGTCAATGTTTTGCTCTCATTAGCTGTCAATAAAAGGTTCCTGAAGATGGAGCAGGTTATGATGAACATGTATGGAATATGGAATATGGAATGGTATTTGTTTTCCTAAAATGATCACATAGAGACCACATTCATGAGGTACGGCCATGGTGCCTCAGGGATCATTAGGGATTACTTTAAAACCAGAAACATTAGATTTCTGGGCATTGAGTCTAAACACATGCAGTCAAATCATGCAGAACATCGAGTAACTCGGTGTTGTAGAGAGACCTAATGGGGTGGTAATAGAGACGGAAGAATCAAAAGCCAGGATAGCGTCAGAAAGAAAAGATCGGAAAGCGATCTAAAGCAAAATCGCAACTGAAAAAGATTTTATATGTTGTCACATCAGTACGACATTCATGAAAGCAAACTGAGCATGTTGCAATTGATAGTTCGGCAGTTATATACAGTATTCGCTTGCCCGCAATTGGGACCGTTCAAGATTTGGAAAATACATTGAGCGAAAATTAACTTAACTCAATGTGTACCTTGTCTTTGATAGATACAGATATTAAAGCATTAAATGAGAGACAAGAGTACTGCGAGGAACGACATCCTGTCGGATACACAAGGTCGCCACAGTTAAGAACCTGTCGCCACAAAACTCAGTACTTAATGTTCCAGAGAACAAATAGCAGTTAATTGCATTGGTTTGCGACTTGTCAGCAAACAGATCATTTTTAAATGAGGTTCACTACAAACTCGTCATGACCGGGGAAGATGATGTGCCCCTAGAGGTAAATAGGAGTGTAAGCATAAGACGTCAAGATATGCGCACATCACAGGATTCTTGCTCAGCAAATGGTTCTTATCCAGCATTAGGCGGACAGTGGCATTGCCAGTATATTGGATGACACAGACGTGTTTGTAGTAGTACTTTATCACCTCACGAATCAAATTGCTGTAAAAGTGATAATGGAATAGCTAGTTCTACGCCGTGCAGTGATTGGCATAATTACAACAGTTAATGCAAACAAGGCCATCCTCCTTAACTTACTAGGAGCACATGCCTTATCTAGATGTGACACTGAAGCATGTTGTCATGGTATTGGCAAAGAGAGTCCCAAAAAAGTCCTTAAATCTGAAAGGTGTCCTCTTACATCATTAGGTGATGAAACAGCTGCCTAACAGACTATTGTAGACGAATAAACAATAGTCATGGCTTCATGCTATCCGACATCAGATTTGCAGCATGGGCGAAGAAGGTAGGGAATTCGCCAGCATTGGCCCCAAAACTTCAGACTCTTCCCCCAACAACAGAATCATTCAAAGAGAATGTGAAACAAGCACACTATCAGACCTGTGTTTGGAAGCATACAGTAAACAGCTTATTCCATTGGAATACGGATTGACTAAAAACGAAGAAACAAAGTCAATGCTTCCCACTACAGTGCCTTTCGAAATACAGATGGCCCCGCAGGAAATACTGAAACTGATACGGTTTTCATGTTATATTCAAATGCCGTGCTCTAGTTTGAATTGCTGTTGTAACAATTCTCAATGATCGTTTACAGTTTTCTGTGCTTGTCGTGGAGAGGGTTTATGCTGCAATGAACAGAGCAAATCGTCGAATGATTAATTTCGATGTGTAGTTCATCATTAGACCTTCAAATTGTGATTCATTGACCGGACACTTCAATACACCATCTATATTACAGAACAACAAACCACCCAAGTTTGAACGGAAATAAACCTGAGAATGTGTCGAAAATCGTCCAATTACGGTGGCATCGGCGGCCATTTAATCATGTTTATTATCAATTAAGACCACGATATTTATTGCAGTGTTAGTGCTAGGTATCATGTTACTTGTGTTGTAAATTTGATTGCATTTGTGGCATTTCAATTGTTCTGAATAAAAACTAAATATTCAAATTATCAAGTGTTTTAATTTTCGGCGGCCATTTTGTCCGCCATCTTGTTTTTACGGAAATGCTCAAGGGTGACAGGGTGTCATCATGCAGATTTGTAATCTACAACGTCTGAGCTACATAAAAATACAAAAACATTTTCTATAGAAACTATTGCACGCTTATCGAAAAAATCGCTATTTATCTGCCGGACTATACTTGATTGCATTGATTTTCAAAGAACTATCTGGGGCCTCCGTGGCCTAGTGGTTAGAGTACAGAACTTGAAATCACATGGTCCCTCTCCGCATGGGTTCAAATCCTGAGAGGGATATGGATTTTCATGAGAGGCAGTCTCCCGACTGACTTACCGAATGCCGATGGTTCTACCCGCCTTGACCAGCCCTTATGGGCAGTTGAGTATGGGGTCTTCCTCCATCATTAAGAGTCGGGCATCGCTACATAACTGAAATAATGTTGATATGATGTAAAACCCATCTAAAAAACAGAACTATCTGTATCTGTGCAAAAGAGGACATTTCAACAGTGATCATAATTCATCCTTTTGTACCAAGGATTTCGATCCCTATTTATAGTGAAGATGCTTTTTTGATATGCCACTTTTATGTCATCTGCTGTTGCTTTCAATTTGAACCACAAATTCTCATATGGTAGGAAGAAATGGATGCAAACAATATCTTTCAATACTATTTTGATTGCTTTTTATAAATTCTTCTAGTCTTTTAGATGTTATAAAGCCTAAGATAAGTTAAAACATATTTGAAAATATATTATAATATACAAATTTCAAATATATTTGTGTAACATCGACTGTTTACATCTTATACAAGTCAATTTCCATTCCTATACCTAGTAACATACCCAGTAATCACATCAAATATTGATTAATGAAGACACAAGCATCAACCACTCTTACTTCTGCTCCTTGCTTCCTTGTGCTGAATGTTGGGTAATTAGAAAGTCCAAGGAAATAAATCCACAATGGTTGCGTCCCCAAGCTAACGTTCTAAGCTAGCATCAATATCCTCCAAATAAAAAAACATTACCAATTGAAAAAACATCCTCACCAATCACAAATAAATCTGGAATCGCTTCACGTGTTCCCTTCTGAAGAACAGGCAGGGCCTTGAAATCGAAGTTTGTATGGACCAGATTGGGGTTCAGTTTTCTGTGTACGATGTGATCGATGCCAATCCTGAACATGTCCTTGTCATCACGCGACATCTCCAGCCCAAACACGATCCCGTCTTTACGGATACCGCAGTATATGGTCCCTCTTCTTCCTAAGTCAACGGAATGAAAATATGACAATGGATTAACAATGTATCCCAACCTTTATCTATACAGCTGAAAAAAATTCCTGTTTTACCTAAGTAAATGCAATGATAGAAAGGACTTTGGATTAACTATATGTCCATACTTTTTCCATACATCAATACAAAATTGCTATTCTTGCTAATTTTACGAGCTTAAATAAACAACAAAGGACTCAAAATTTATACCAACTTTATCCATACAGCTAAAAGTATTCCTCTTCAACTAGAGGTACCAGTCTGGCTCAAATCCCAAGTTCAAAGACTGCCACCTTAACCACCAAGCAGGACCTAGACCCTAGTTTGAACACTGGCTGAGACTAGTGTTTTTTCTAGGCTTCTGGCCCACACTCAATCACTCCCTTTGGGGACAGTGGTGCAATGGTAGAAGGTACCCTTCTAGTAACAAGGGTACCAGGTAGGTGAAAATGTTAGGACTAACCCACAAATTGACATGAGCACTGGTATTGTATCCAGAGAGTAGTATTAATCCACAATTCAACCCATGTGCTGGATTTGTATCCAGAAAACAGTTACCGAGAGTGCAATCAATAAGCTTCAAGCTTCCATCACAATCAATGTAAAATAAAATAATAAAATCTTAACTAAAATTAAACTTTTCACTTCCATACCTGCATTCAACATTCCACAAATGATCTGCAATAAACTTGTCTCCGATATGTCGCTGGCCTTTTTAGCGGGATGAAGCTCGTTTTGTAGGTCGTCGCTAATATAGACACAGTCGCCCAAAATGTAGCAGCTTGATGTCTCCATTACACAGGACTCACTGCATGGAACATGACAACTGTTGGTCTCTGTCTTGTGGGATTCACTGGGTTGAGGAACTGAAAAATATAGAGTTAACCCATTACCAAACAATAACGACATTTAACCATTTTGTTGCAGACGACACTGGAAAACACTGTGGGAAAAAGGAGAAATTGCTCATAACAAGCAATTTCCCTTTTGCCCACAATGTTTTCTACCCTATCAGAAGATTGTTTTTCAATTGCATCACATTTTGAAATGTCGTCTGCAAACTCTTTCAATTTGGGAGAGTCAAGAATTTGGTGTTTGGGAAAGGTTAACAGTTTGTTTTGTTTATTGGAAATAATTCCCAGAATGAAACAATTGTTCATTATGAATGAGTGTATTAGCACAAGTTTGTTAAACCCAGGTAATATATGAATAAATGAATATTAATTCTTCAACGAACAAAATGTTTCTTTTTTCTTGAAAATTCTGAAATAATATGTTTTCTCTTATATGAGTTTTAAATTGCGACATCATTAATTCAGTATCTGTTATGTTGTGATAGTCAATTCATAATGATGAAAGAAGGCCTTATAGAACCTGACTGCCCAATGGGCAGGTCAAGGCGGGTAGAACCATCTGCATTGTTTATGTTTACTTTATTAGGCACACTAATTCAAAGTTTATTTCAATTTCATGAAAATTTGAGCTTCAAACTTGTGCAGGCAAACATATAAACTTGGTTTGAAAGTGTATATCAATGAAAATAGATACAGTCAAACTTGTGTTTAGAGGCCAGCCCATGGAACTGAGAAAATTGGCTGTTTAAGACAGGTTGGCTGCTTAACACAAATTCATGTACACTATAAATCCAACAATGGGACTTTCTGAAGTGGTTGTTTAAGGCAGGTTGGCAGCTTAAAAGGATGGTTGCTTAACACAAGTTGGACTGTAGATTGATTGATCATAGAAAGAATTATCATTATATATGCAAGAGTATATCAATAAAGTTGAATTGATTTTTCATGTGTGATAATACCTTGTACCATCTTAACCCTTTCCCAAACAATAACGACATTTGACAACTTTATTGCAGACGACTTTAGAAAACATTGTTGGGAAAGGAGAAATTGCTCGTAACGAGCAATTTTTCCTTTTCCTACAATGTTTTCTGCCCTATCAGAAGACTATTTTCCGATTTCATCACATTTTGAAATGTCGTCTGGAAACTCTTTCAATTTGGGACAGTCGAAAATTTGTTGTTTGGGAAAGGGTTAAGAGCGATTGAGTATACAGGTGCACTTACCCAGTCTATCATTGTCTGGAATTATCTCATCGCCTAACTTGACATCTTTGGACACCTGCAGATAAATCAAACTTAATCAAACCAATTAAATAATGTTTGTAAGACTTTATGTACAGTTTGGACTATTAATTATGATACCATTGGTATTGTTAAAGGTGCTTGTTCACAGATGTGAAGAAATTTGGAGGTTAAAAATTAATTTCTTTAAAACTGTACAACAGCTGTATTGTTAAATGATACGCACTGAAGAATAGTCATTGGCACTAATATTAGATCGTTTCAATTCTTCAATGTGTGAATACTATGAATTGACATGGCTTTTTATCCAAAAGGGTGACATTGTTTTTGCGATCTACCGCAAATAGACTGTACATTCTTAGATAAAATGACGCTTCCTGAATTAATAATGCTTTCAATATTTATAATTAAATATCTTCAACAATACAAAAACTGTATTGTATTAATGTTTCAACAATACAATACAAAAACTGTATTGTATTAATGTTTCAACAATACAAAAACTGTATTGTATTAATGTTTCAACAATACAAAAACTGTATTGTATTAATGTTTCAACAATACAAACACTGTATAGTATTAATGTTTCAACAATACAAAAACTGTATTGTATTAATGTTTCAACAATACAAAAACTGTATTGTATTAATGTTTCAACAATACAAAAACTGTATTGTATTAATGTTTCAACAATACAAAAACTGTATTGTATTAATGTTTCAACAATACAAAAACTGTATGGTATTAATGTTTCAACAATACAAAAACTGTATTGTATTAATGTTCAACAATACAAAAACTTTATTGTATTAATGTTTCAACAATGCAAAAACTGTATTGTATTAATGTTCAACAATACAAAAACTGTATTGTATTAATGTTTCAACAATACAAAAACTCCTAGAAGTATAATTAATTGAGCATATGTTTGATGTTCACAAACAAATAAGAGCATTTTTTTAGCAAGTCAAAGAACCAGTCATATTACTGCAAGAAATAAATAGAGAATAGATGGTTGGTGTCGTGAATTGGAAATGTTATCGGGCAAGGCTTAGGAATATTATCCGGTGAGCCGAAGGCGAAACGGATAATATTCCAAAGCCAAGCCCGATAACATTTCCCATTTAAAGACACCAACTATCTATTCTATTTATCCGGTTACCTTTATGTATTCTTTAAAAGAAAAAATATGAAAATAAAACACGAGAAAAAAGGACAAAAATAAGAAGAGAATGATGTAAATATGACGTCATGTCGTTCTTATGACGTCATGATTCGTCACGCGCATGTATTATATGGCTAGTGCCGGATATCACAAATGTTATACGGCACCTAGTTATCGGTCCCAAAATGCCACTAGTGACAGGATAAGATTTGAACTCAGGTCAACCCTATCTTTTAACCCCTGGAAAAGGAAAAATCCTTACCTTGTTTGTTTCTAACAGTCTAACTGGTGAAACACTATCATCACATCTGCAAACAGAAAAAGAGTCAATTTCTAGAAACATTAAAACAAAAAGGTAAAAAAATTTTTTTAAAAAAGGATACCCACAAAGGTTTGGTGTTAAAAAATGTTGCATTTTTGAGTTAAAAGTCCCGACAACAAGGAATATAATTCACCAATGTCACATTGCTTTCTTGGTGTTGTTTTTTCTACAAAAAGGTCTTTTATAGACAAATTAATAATTATTTACTGTTGGTAACAATCAAATCCAAATGAAACAATATCCTCAACAAATCATACCTTTGAGAAACTAAAATAAAATTGTACCTTCAAGAAATTTGAACAAAAAAATAATGGTATCTTTAAGAAAAAAAAATACATTCTTTTAAGAATATTAAAAGAAAGGTAACAAAACCTTAGAAGAATAAAAAAAAAAGTAATGGTACATTCGATAAATTTACAATAAAAATGAACAGAGAGACTAAAGAAAATAACACCACTATTGAGAGAAAAAAGTTATGGTAAATTCGAGAAATTATCCCTGGGCTTTTCTCTGGGGACCTAGCATTCTCAAGAGCAACCCCATTTGTCATGTTTTCAAATTTCATCAGTTGCTGACAAATTAAAAGGTACCTGGTACTCTCTGCGGTAGAGAAAGTTTACCTAAAGAAAAAGTTTTGGTACCTTCGAGTAATTATCCCTGGACTTTTCTGTGGGGATCTAGCACATGCTTTGTGCTCCAATCCCACACTCAGCACACATTTGGATCGTGTTTTATTGTTACACTCTGATGTGTCATTATCCATGTTCTCTGATGCTTCTTTATTGTTCTGTTTCCTGGCGGTTAACACTGCATTATTTTTTTCAATCACGGCTTGCCCCACAAACACTTTTAGCAGTTTCAGGGTCGTAATATACAGGGAAGAGTTCACACGCACACGTTTCCATAGAAACTGTAGTACAATGTCCAAACCTGCAAGTTTGAAGTTTATAGAAAATATTCAACTGTAATTAACACATCAACAGCAGCTGCAGACTTCATAGATACTCGTGACAAATAAAGATTTTACTTTTTGAAAATTTTGCGGGAAAAGGAAAAAAATTACTTGCATAAAGAAATTTTTCCTTTTCTTGCCATGACATCAAGCTGTTATCAATTTACTGTAGGGTATATAAATTGCACAATAGAGAAAAGATCCTTTGATAAAAAGTAAAAAAGTGTCCTGTAAAAGCCTACTGCAGTTCTATTAAAAACAACAACAACATGTAGTGATCAGCATTTCCTGTTTATGTCATAATAGTTTGTGGTAAAGCCCATCAAGTATACAATATTTTCAATCTTAATAATTACAGTCTACTGATGCTTTCATTTGTAACCAGTCACAAAATACAACAATGAGGAATAACTCTGTTGTTGCTTTCAATTTAGACCAGTCACAAAATAAAACAATGAGGAAAAGATCTGCTGTTGCTTTCAACTTGGACCACAATCACAATCAGAATAGGAAAGCAGATCAATAATCTGATACTGACCTTGGCATTGGTAGAACTTCTCTCGGCAGGTGGGACTTCGATACAAAATGTTTATAAGGCACTCTATACAGCCTTTGTAAAAACTCGTCTTATCTTCATCATTGTCAGGAACCTCTTCGTCACTGAGTTTTTCTGAAGATTTATGAAACTGCAGGGTTAGATATTCATTTAGTCTTAGACAACCTGTTTGCCTAAAGGACCAGTAACTCCATAGCCTGAGTGGTCCTTGTGACGACGAGAAATTGAGGAAAGTTCAAATGAAACCTTACCTTTCCACAGAAATTTGTCAATAAATCTTAGAAGGAAGGATATTGTTACTTATTTATCTCCCATGAGGAAATCCATCATCATATTGTTATAATATTGAAGAATTGACAACATGACATCTTAAGGTCCAGTTGAAGTTGTGTAGGACCCATAGATTGTACAAGTTACTGGTCTTGTAGACTGCCTTGGTATAAAAGTTAGTGTCGACCCCTGAAACCATGTTTTATCTTGTCACTAGTACAATTTACGGACTGATAACAGCCTTCAGCTCACCGAATAAAATTCTTACGCCTTTCCACATAAATTTTTCCCATTCCATGACATCAACCATCTATTCTCTATTTACCTGATTCATAAATCAACCAAGGTTATAACCACTTTGACCAGGTATATGAAAGAAAATGATTTCATCTGTTCAGGATCAATTGCAACTGAAGACTAAATGAAAAAATCAGGCCAGATATTTCTAGCTTGTTTCGCATAATTATACTCTAACCCGATCATCGGAATCCTAAAATTAATCAACAATTTCTTCAGACCATGCATGCTTTAGGATTTTTGTGGTTTGTATTGTATGGTGTCAATGACGAACAAATTGAGATTCGAGTAGAGAACATCAGCATTTGCTGGGTCAAATGGGAGACCATCTCTATTGAAAATCAAAATGGCATCACCTAAGTTAGAGCTCAAGCTGAGAGGGGTCATGTGATTTCAAGTTCTGTACTCAAACTTGATTAAGTTTGTGAATTGTAATTAATGATGTCAGGAAACAACAAATTGATCACGTTGAGAACATAGGCATTTCCTAAGTAAATTGGGAGACCACCTCTCATGAAATACCAAATGGCATCACGGTCCGTCACCTAAGTTAGAGCACATGCTGTGAGGGGTACATGTTTTGTACATCTAGCACTAGATCCAATCCGAACACATCGGGTTTATCCAATGAAACACCTCTGAAATAATAGGGATGACGCCATATTTGTTCCCGCGAGAATGACGTCACTTTACTTTCGTTGCTAAAAATAGATCTTAAATGTGAAATCGTAAAAGTCGTTTAATTTGATTAATGAAACAACTATATATGTCACAACTTATAATTTCGCTATTTCGTATGAGTTACCGATATCCAACTCTTCCATATACATTGAACTACTTAACTTGCACGCTTAGAAAGGGTGTTGATCGCCGGAGGCCGATTTACCCGAAAAATTGTAACCCTACACTTATATCCGAGGTGTATTTCACAGCTCACGGAAATACCCGAGTAGTTCCGATTGGCACTAGACCATCGAAGCCATTTCCAAACTACTTATTAATATGTTCTACCTTATACCACTGTATTACTGCCAGACAAAACTGCACATATTCTCCTACAGTGATTTTTTAAAAATCTGGGAATTGGTCCAGTACCAGAAAAATTGGGAAAAAACTGGGCATTTTTCTCTATAACTGGGAATTTTTCAGGAATAACTCAATTAAAACAAGCTTTATTGGAAAATTGGGGAAAATAGTCAGTTAATTCAATTGGGAATGGGTCCATTTTACAGTACTTAGCATATAAGAGAAAAAAACACTGACCTATTACCACTGTTCACACTTACCAAGCAATAAAGGGATTATATTGGACTCTATGAACTCCCCCCAAAGTTTCTTAGAATGTCCCATGTTTCCCAGGAGGGTGAATATCGGGGTAACGAGTGAGGCTTTGTTTGTAGACTTGATAAACCTCTCTATGACCGCCATACCATGTAACTGACAGATCAGTTCTCCGACTGAAAATATAGTATGAAAGAAACAGATATTGAAAAGCCAAGTTTTTCACAAATGCTTACTTTGTCTTTTTACCTTGTAAGGTTTTTAACGCTGTGTCAACAATTTTCAGTCGTGTTATGTTACGGCTTTCCTGAATCAACCAGTTCTAGGCTAGGGCTCTAAAGTGACTTGCCAAAGGTCACTTCCACGAAACCAGAGGTGTCAGTGGGGCCTCCGTGGCCTAGTGGTTAATTTACAGAACTAAAAATCACATGACCCCTCTCCACGTGGGTTCAAATCCTAAGAGGGATATGGATTTTCATGAGAGGCAGTCTCCCGACTGACTTACGGACTGCCGATGGTTCTACCCGTCTTGACCAGCCCTTGTGGGCAGTTGAGTATGGGGTCTTCCTCCATCATTAATAGTCGGGCATTGCTACATAACTGAAATAATGTTGATGTGATGTAAAACCCAAATAAATAAAAAAAAAGGTGTCACTGGGCTCAAACCTGGGAACCCTGAGGTATTAGTCCGCCAACTTTACCACTAGGCCACACAGGACCCCAAAATCTTATTACTTACTTTATTGTTTCCATGAATCAAATTCTTAATTCTAGGTAGTCATTGCAATCATTTCGTTGAGAATGGCCTCAGGAGGGACAGAAAACAGGGATCTGAGGTGACGCAATGGTTAGGGTACCAGACAACCCAGCTTCAGTCCCTGAGGGGGATCAAAATCCATGAAGTGTTCGCTGGCAAGGCACACTTCCTAGTCAAATGCTGGTAGATTATCAAGGGAATATATGTACAAAAGTGCTCAAGAGCATTGATGAAACAACTACAAAAAACCTATCATAAAGAAAATTGTACCCATTAAACTGCGAGAAATCACTACAATGTGAAATTTGCATAATTTGCATAGTCAACAATTTTTCAGTAGTGTCACTGCTTTCCTGGATTCACCAGTACTAGGCTTGGGCTCTGAACTGTCTTGCCACAGGGTACTCACAAGTAACCAGGGGTATCGGCTTAGATAAAACCCCGGACACCCAGATCAAAAGTCACCACTGAACCAAGCGGAACCCAAATTGTAGCGACACTTAACCCTTTTAGTGGTGGAACCGATTTCATGCTTATGCAAACAGGTTCAATCCAGGCATCTAACCTGCTTGCTGCTCTGAGTATCTTTCCTCATCAAAATCAAGCAGATATTCAAGATTTTGGAAAGCATACGACACAAAAATCTATTTTTAAGAAATTACCCAGCATTCAAAGGGTTAAAGACAAGCATATAAAACTTACCATCAGGGAAACCTTGTTTTGCAATATTTGCCAGGACAGCTGCAGCATTTATACACAGCTCTTCATCTTTAGGGACGGGCTGAAGACCTGCAAAATACACAGAGTACATTTATTTGTTTGTTCATATGGGGTTTATTGCTTTGTCAACAGTATTTCAGTTATGTTCATGGCTTTCCTGGATTCACCAGCAATATGCTAGGGCTCTGAAGTGTTTTGCCAAAAGACACTGCCATGAAATCAGAGGTACAAATGACAGTTTAAACCTTTCCCAAACAATAGCGACATTCGACCACTTTGTTGCATACAGCTTTAGAAAACATTGAGGGAAAAGGAGAAATTGCTTGTGACAAGCAATTTTTCCTTTTCCAACAAAGTTTTCTGACCTATGAGAGGATTTAACCCCAACTTAAGCCCCAGGCGCTGACCAATATACTACTTCAGATTCCCTTCGCTTTTGGATTATAATACATGGTTGATTTCATGTATACACACTTTAAAGAATCAAAATTATCTAATTTTGCTACCAATGACTATTCTATGGTGTGTATCATACAACAGTACAGTTGTTGTGAAGTTTTAAATAAATTACTTTCTTAAGGACATTCTCTGTAGTTTAATCTGCGCACTTCATCTGCACATCCAAGGGAGATAATAATCTGTTACCGAAGAGGTACTTGCATAGTAGTCGGATAAACTTTTTTATTCGGATGAAATTTACTGTATGCAGTTTTTTTCAAAGATTGATCATTTTATCCATACAACTTCAAAATGTTATTAATATTATTATATATTTCTAATGCATATTAAGGCCACAGCTTCTATTATTCATGTTTAAAGTTATTTTAATCGTTTTAAAAAAGTTTTTCAAATACGGTTACCATAGAAACTGTCATTTTACAGAAAAACTAATTCGTCAACATATACTTTTTTTGGCAATTTGTATTTCAAGATTAAATTTTACTTAACATACTGAAAAAAGGGAAAATTCTATGAAAGGAATTTTTAGATATTCTCATTTATTTGTAATATACATATCAATTTTCATTGTTTTTTGACGAATACACAAATTTGAAAAACTGATTTGGATTACAAAATATGTTCAGATTGTAAAAATTTGAAAAAAAAAACCCATTGAATTACAAAGTATTGAATATATGAATTCATATTTTTGTGTTAATAAACATTCCAGAAATTATTTTTTATTACCTTTGAAGATGGTATGGTCTTTTTGACATTTTTGCCCCAAACTGTTACCATGGAAACTGTCGTTTTACGAAAAAAGTAACTCATCGACCTGCATTTTTCTTTTCGTTTTTGAATTCACAATAGAATTTTGAAGAACATATCAAAAATTTAGAAAATTCTATGAAAGGATTATTTTCTTATAAAACTGTAACTGTGACACTGTAAAACATGTCCTTAACCCCCAAATTTCCTCACATTTATGAACAAGCACCTTTAAAACGATCTCATCTCTGGGCCATTCAGGGCCCCCTCATTTAAACCAGTTTCATCAGTTTTGACCATATAAGTTTAAGAGAAAGAACAAAGAACAAGCTCTTCCCCTTTTTCACAACCATTGCTGTAAACACTACTAACCGTCCAATGTGCAAAGCGAGACCTTCTTTGGCACTGCCCTAAATAATTCTTGCATTTTGAAGACTTCACCATCAGGTACTGTGACCGTGTGGCCATAATCCACCAAAAACGCGTCCACCATACATGCTAGTCCGTTCACTGAAACAACCTGAAAAAGGTTAATCCATTATGCAGTGTTAGGCAATAATCTTTGATAACTAGGCAAATATATTAAACGAAACAATCCGTAATGATGGTTCATACGTTTTGTATAAGCAATCCTCTTTTATAACCAGGCAAATACATTAACTGAAATAACCCAGAATAGACGATTCTTACATGCAGTATAACAGGGTATAATTTTTGTGGGGCCATAACCTGTGGGGCTTGAACCCAGAACCCCTGAGGTCTTAGTCCACCATCTAAACCACTGGATTGACAGGACCCTGAGACCCCCATCTCATGACTAAAACTCTAACAGGATTGGAATTCAACACAAAGAAAAGGGAATAACGACTTCAAGTCCTGTACTAATCCCACAAAAACAATCAGCCAATGAGGCCCCCTCCTGTTTGCTTCAAACATGGAAAATGAGGCTAAGAACCAAAAAAAATATAGCACCTGAGCTCTGAAAAGCGATGTGGTTCCCTGTAATTCAGCTCGCACTATCACTTGATCCCCTGAAGCAGAAACCAGGTGCCTTTCTAGCTGGGTACCGTTGTTCAGTTGTTGTTGTAACAAACACACTTCCTGTAGAGAAAAGATTTAGAAGTTTGACATTAGAGAGCATGAAATAAATTGAACACAATCATTACGCCATCTCTTCTGAATGTGAAGACGAAAAGACTTAATTTTCTTATCCCTTACCTGTAATTCTACCTATATGTAATTGAAAATTAAAAGTATGAAGAAGAAAAACCTGAATTCTCATCCCTTTACAGCTATTCTACCTATATTGACTTGAAAATACAAATTACAAAGGAAAATCCAAATGCAAATACCTTGATAGTTTCTTCACCCACTTGTGCCCAAAAGAACGTCCCATCTATCACCTTGGTTACGAGAATATCTTGCCAGTCATCGTTGGGTTCACCAATCACTTCACCAGGAATATTGGAACCTGTAAACCAATCAAATTCCTTAATTTGTTATCTGTCCATCCATTAACCAATCAAATTCATTTGTTATTTCCCAATATGCCAACAAATCAAAATTCAAGTCATAAATAACATTTTGAGTAAAGTTAATAATTGATACTAAAATGAAACTTATAGGTTTTCTTTTTGTCTGAAATTTTTTTAAAGGCTTAAGTACATAAAGATTTGTAGCAAATGCTGATGACAGACACCAAGATTACATAAATGTATATTTGAAACATGAGTAATTTAAAACAGTGATGCAGAGAAAGAGCATTGGTCTCTTGTACCAAGGGTCCAAGGTTCGAAACCCTGTAAGCCAAGGTGAAAATTTACGGGACTTACCCACAAGTTGGCATGAGTACTGGTTAAGTATCCAAGAAGCAGTAATCCAAAATGGCTTTGAACAAGCTTTAAGCTTCCTTCACAGTCAATGTAAAATAAATATGGTGAACATGATGAACATAATTATGGTGAACAAGACAAAACGAACAATGGCATCATTATGATAAAAAGCGAAAAAGCCCAGAAAAAGATGTGGCAATTACAGAAAAGTTAATCAAATTCAGATTAACCCATTACCAAACAATAACGATATTCGACCAGTTTGTTGCAGACAACTATGGAAATCATTGTGGGAAAAGGAGCAATTGCTCTCAACAAGCAATTTCTCCTTTTCCCACAATGTTTTCTGCCCTATTAAAAGATTCAATTTCATCACATTTTGAAATGTCGTCTGCAAACTCGTTCAATTTGGGATAGACCGAAAGTTGATGTTTGGTAAAGAAGTTAGCCACCCCTAAATGAAAATAACATGTATAAGTATAAACTCATCACCCATCAGGAGGTAGGGTGGTATGAAATTAACCTTTTACCAAAAGCCAAATTTTCGACTTTTGTGATGAAATTGACAAATAATCTTCTGATAGGGCAAAACACATTGTGTGAAAAGGAGAAATTGCTCGTTAATTGCTCCTTTTCCCACCATGTTTTCCAAAGTCATCTACAACAAACTTGTCAAATGTCGTTTTTGTTTGGTAATGGGTTAAACAAGGGGGCACAGAATTACCTGACCAAGCTAGCCCTTGCTGAAGAATGTCCTTTGTGAGGTCAACGTCTGTGCCTTGACTAATATCCAACAGGCTGCAAGCTTTCAGGGAAGATGGCAGTTTAGATAACCTAGTGAAAAAAGGAAAACATACACAAAAATTGTAACCAATTCTTAATACATTACATCAACAGTTTTGCATTTGGCCCTGAAAAGACACTATGGGCTGACCACATGGGTCTATAGCTATCCTGGGACAGTACTATGTAAAATTACATAATACTGACACCAGGATAACTGTAGACCCCTGTGGATGGGACTTTTTTTTAATACTTTTATCATAGGATGACCTGGAGGAAAAAAGAAAAAATACACAAAAAATTTAACTAGTTCTTAGTACAGTCCATCAGAAGTTTTTCAGTTGGCCTCAAAAAGACACTATGGGACTTGTTAAGTAAAACCCTTTCAATGATATGGGAATTTTTTTAATACTATTATCATCATTGGATAACCTAATGGAAAAAGAAAACATACATAAAAAGTTTTAACCAGTTCTTATTACTTGCATCAACAGTTGGCCCAAAATAGACACTTTGGGACTTGTTAGGTTTAACCCATTCAACCATATGGTAATTTTTTCAGGGTTTTTCTTAAGGATTGGAGTAGAAGGCCGGAAGAAATGTTTAGTGGGCAAGGGTGTCTGGGGGCCAGTTTGCTGAAAATGAATTTTACCTTTTTTTTTTTTTTTTACCATTTGGCAAATTTAAGCTGGCCAGAAAAGGATTTGAGGCAGTCAAATCTGCCTGCAGCTGCCTCTTAAGGAAAACCATGTTTTTTATTTCCTTACTGATTTCAATTGACCAGTCCAAAATACAACTTTAAATGAATTTCATAATGTACACGAATGTATATAACAGTTTAACTGAAATTTTGTTCAAAACAAATGAATGTGGATTTAGCCACTAGGACAGGAGGCTCCCCCAAGAAAAATCTTTATTGAGAACAGGAAGTGGCCTAGGCCTGTTCATTTTGGGAAGTTTTATCATTGAAATTGTTGAATTGGGAAACGAAAAGGTGGTGTGACTTTGAATTTTGGGGAAAACTGCATGATTTAAAGAAATTTTCAATTGGAAAGGTGCCTTTCAAAGACCCCTGTTATACAATACAAAAAAGCCCTCCTACACATTAGAAATGAAGGAGACAATGAGCTCAATCAACAATGAGCTGGCTCAGAGGGCTTGGGTCAGGATCTTGATAAGCACAAACCTTTTCAGTTTATTTTTTGTGTGCCTGTGGATGTATTCTATAGGTTCGGGAGCCATTCTAATAGTCTTGACCTTCCCAACCAGCCGTTTGTTTTCCAAGGTCGTCTCAATGACCTTTGTCAATTTGGGCGGGTAGACAAAGAAATCTCCTCTCACGTCAACATAAGTCAACAGTCTGCGAATCACAACTCCTGATATGAGTGGCTGAATCATGTGGGACGGTAACCGCGACAATCTGCCAAGGGTTTCCATGGCAATGCATACAAAGACGATATCTGATGGATCACATTCGGAAGACAATCCTACGTCGAGAGCGCTGGTGAGCGACGATACTAGTCCCTTCTTTAAGCAGTTTGATTGTATTTCCATGTCCTTGTCGGAATTAAAGAGTTTGTTAAGCACGGTCAATGACGCAAGCCTCGACATGTTGCTGACCTCGTCTGCCTCAATCACTCCAAGCAGGTACTGTAATATCGTGGTCATCTTCTCACTCATTTTCTGAAACAATCGGAAAAAATGAAACATATTGATCAATGGCAGTGTTGCTGTTAACTTTTGCTAAGGTTATTTTTTTTTAAAGAAAGTTTGATAGAGAAGATCAATGAATTTATTGTAAGAAAAGAAATGATGTGCTTGTTAAGATAATAAGAGTTGGTTTAAAATCACATTTGAGGAAACTCTATAGTACAGGGTTGTCATTAATCTTTTGAGTAAGATGCCAACTTTTGATTTGAGGAGGCCAATGAAGTAAACACCAAACAAATATTAGGTATTTTCATTATTTGAGCCGACCAAAAAAATCATTTGAACAAGTTAAATTGGCCGGCAGCCTGCTCTTAATGACAACCCGTAGTAAAAATAAAATGTCTTTGAAACAGTAACAATTTTGTACTGTTGTTTAATATAAAATTTTAAAAAAAAAAGCTAGTGAAATGGTTATATTCCAGTTCTAGTCATTCAACAATAAAGCTATTGTAGTTTTAAAGAATTTAAGATTTTAAATAACTAGGACACCACAAGATTATTGTTTTGGACAGATATAAATGAAATGTAGACACATTGTCAAAAATTCTTTAAAAAAAATCTACGTTAGATTTATACCTTAAACCTTTATTCAAAATAAAGTTAGATAACGGTACACTTATATTGCTCTATAAGACCTAACTCGGATGATCCAAGCTGTAACTGCGTGACAGCTTGGAGGCGCCCTGCGATAAAAACGCGTCAGCATTCCCCCTCTGTGTGTGAGGGGTCCAATCGGCGACGAGAAAAAATTTCGGCACCAATCAGAAAGAAGGTGGGATTGACCAATAAGATTGCTTATTGCTTCCATTTCCGGTAATTTTCAGAAAAAAAAAACAAAAACATAAACGATTGTTAACATTTGATTGACGGGAAATATGAATTCGTTTTAAACCATAGTAGAGTCATTTGATGAAATCCATTGTCGAAGGGAAAGACACTTAAGTTTCAATTTAAATAAAACACCTCTTACATAAAATAGGGTCATCTGTACCCTATATATTTTAACTTATATTCATTCGGACTGCTTGTCAATTCTATAACAACATCAACGCCTTCCTGATAAAACTGATTAACCCTTTCCCAAACAATAACGACATTTGACCACTTTGTTTCAGACGACTCTGGAAGACATTGTTGGAAAAGGAGAAATTGCTCATTTTCCCCGCGATGTTTTCTGCTTAAATAGAAGATTGTTTTTCAATTTCATCACTTTTGAAGATGTCGTCTGCGAACTCTTTCAATTTGGGACAGTCAAAATTTGGTGTTTGGGAAAGGGTTAAAACAATGTAGAAGCAATTTACTTCGCCACACTTATTTCGAAATCAATCCTTTGTGGTTATTTGTGTTGGTAAAAAGATAGTTACATCTTTTTATATGTGAGCTAAATAACTGTGGATTTTGATGCACCATTAAAAAAATAGCCCATTTACCAATCTAGTGATAATCAAAATCGGTCTGTCCCACTCATTCCATGCATGAAAGCATTGGGCAATACCCTTTCCCGTAGGCCTACCATTTTAGTTTTCAAAAATATTGAATTCAAAGGTAATCAGTTTTGTTAAGATTTCAACATTTTGTTACCCTTCTGTTCCCCAATCAAGGTCGTGACCATTCTAAAATTCAAACTGCAATAAAACACACAAACTATTCGATTAGGTAAAATACAAACTTTTACTATATCAAGAAAGTAATCGATATTGAATTGGCAAAAAGGATTTGGTTTTGACGATTACCATTTCGCTGCAAATATAAATGATATTCAGAAGAAACTTGCTCTTATATCTGTAAATTTGATTATATTAATATACTTAAAAAATAAAAATCTATGTCAAATGCGTATACTTTGAGGTCAAAACTATGCTGCTATCAACAAGATAAAGGGTAAGGCACGTGTTGTGTGATGTACGGCGGTGTCTGGATTAGTATCTGTGTGTGACGCGCGTCGCTCCCGTCTGCTGTAATAAAACTAGGCGTTTGATATTTAGACCAACAACCCGAAAGATGTACTATTCGATACTCCCCCTTTATAACATGCCCGAAGTTGTTTATATAGCTTTTTTTTGCTTTAGGAATCATTTGTTTAAAAGACATAGCTGTTATCTATATATCTGTTTTCCATTCGCGCTCGTCCAACCTGCAAATAATATACTTTGAAATAGTTTCTAGATTTATAATTCAGATTAGACCCATAACGCCGATTTCTATAATCAAGAAAATATCAAATTGAGAGCCTATTTTCCCATAGAATCGGCCATCAGAAATAATAGGCTAAAGGCTTCTTTTGTGGCAAAAGTTTCCATAAAAAAATTCTCTGATGGTTTGAGTGTTATCTAGATTTTCGCTTAGAGTCACAAATATCTGTACTCAATGAATGAATATCTACGTATTCAATCGAAATCAACTGTTGCAATACTTTGGCAATTGACAAAATTCATATGAGGGAAAGGGAATCTCGGTTTTAATGAAAATAGATCTAGATCTATTCTACCGAACGAAAAGGAACCAATATTATATTCCCGCCAGAATTTACCTGTCATTTTAACTCCGCCCCTTTCTACAGATTTCCCAACATGCACCACATCGAAAAAATCGATATCCGCTTGACGCGCTTTTACATCGAATGCATCCAGACGGAGAGTGAAATATCTACGTCTGGATCATTCGGACTATATAAGACCATGGTTCTTCAGCAAATAGTGTTCATTTGGTAGCGAAACAGGTGCACAGTGAAATTCATGGTAGCGAAAAATACCGCACGACCGATATCACTTTTTCAGACATTTCTATTGAATCACAGTATGAATTATCACATAGAATTATACTTAGCCTGAAATTTGATTTCGGGTTAGAAAGTTTTATACCTTAATTACTCGTATTCTTGCAAAAACATGCAATATTATTTCTTTTCCACCCAAGTATTAGTAAGTTTATCAGAGTAACCTCCCTTCAATCCCACATTGCCTGGTACCCATCCTTTAGTCACAATCAGCTGAACGCGGATACCAGCACGTCAGTTGTGAATGTAAACATTGGTCATTCTGATGACTTTTAGAAGATTTCCCATTTACCATACCTGGGAAGACTTTACATACATATGGATATTGATATGTGATGTAAACAAATTTCTACATGTTTAGAGCGCATGTTTTTTGCTCCTACATTTGTGGTTTCGTTCTTCTCTGCGCTCAAAAGACAACTTAAACGATCGGGTCCGATCAGTCTAAATAATTTCAGTCGGACATTTGTTTTCTTGACTTTCAATAGTTTTCAATATTGACTTTCAGATATTTACATTAATCTATTCATTCATTAAAGCTTGTTTTAAGTTGTCTATAACATGGAGTTAAGGAAACCAAAAGAGAGAAATTGCTCTTGATGGACAAATTCTACTTTTGTCACAATTGTTTCTTACATGATTATTTTGTACTAAGTGTTATTATTTCAATACCAGATGCTGTGAGATAAAAGCGGTTGGTAATGTTCATGCTTTTGCAGCAAAAAACCATTATTGAAATATCTTGGGTGTGTCCGTTGTTTACCTTGTCCCGAGATCAATTCTAGGCTGAGCCTCTTTCATCTGTATCGGATTGTTGTTTTGGGATTCCACTTCCGGTCCATAAAAATCGGTTAAAAATTTAATTGTGAAAGATATTTGCGCAATATATTTGAACTGGTGCTTCTTGTCAAAACCATGTTTATAACATCTGATAAAGATTTCACTCTTATGTTTCATTCTTATGTGCAGGGCCCTTTTGTATAGAACTTTAAGAACATTATACCACCATTTCAGGTGACTTTGGTGTTTCAACAAAGCACACCATGGTTTCCCCAGCTCGTCTGAGCTACACAGCAAAGCTTGTCTGCGTCAATACTTTACTCTTTGGCAATGAAGCTTGCGAACAACAAAGAACAGACAGCGGTATTGATTGGCCGAACATTGAGGAAACTGGTCAGAGTACCACCGGTTCCCTTTCCAGCGGTGAATACATGCTAAAGCTATTGGAGACCGATTGTTTCACTGCGGTGTCAGAGGAGGTTTTGAAGAGAGTTGTCGAATACTACCCGTTCAAACTCACCAACCAACTCCTCTGGGCTTTACTACCTCCATACACAAGGGAGATTACTCTGATCAACTGCAAGGAGAAACTCACGCTGATGGGTCTTGTCGAAGGATTGAAAAAGTAAGAATCTAAATAAAGCTGCCCTACATCAATAAACAATTACTTTTCATGATTGGCATATGATTTATTTTAACTTTCGTTTTTATTTTAACTATCAACTGTAATTAAGTTATACATGTTAGGCAATGATCAATGGGCTTATCATTACATCCTTTCATTTTTCTTAAATCACTAAACAAGTAGCTTACATGTTTTTACCTTTTCTGAGATTATCATGACTTGAGAAGAATTCACCCATGTTGAAGGTGTAACTACTGCAGAAGGCACAAGAACCCACAGAAACAAATTAAAGAATGCTGAATGTGAACAATATCTCATTTTGTCACAATGGTTTCTTCCAAATATTGCTATAAAAGATACCTTCTCAGATCTCCATGTTTGTCACCTGCTGGTTAATTTCACTTGGACAAATCTCAAAAGTCTCTTATGAAGTATTGGGCTAGAACATATCATAATATTCTATTACTTACTCTGATCATTTAACTTTTTTTTTTAAAATCAAACCTTTGACTCACATGAACAGTATTTCAATTACTTAAAGGCACATAAAAGGAGACAAGTACAAATATATTACTAAAAAATATATGGAGTTCTTTTATTATGTTCATATAAGTCTTGAGAATTAATTTACAAATGCATTGAATCCCTATTAAGAAGACTCCTTTAACATAAGCGATTTTGTGCTTGAAATGCAGTTGTCTCCAATTCAATCATGTTTATCAACAACCTGTTTGTATACATATTCAAAATAACAAATTTTGATTTGTCGGTTAAAGAATTTGTGTATCAACGGTCAAGGTCAGGGTGAAGAATCACACAATCTGAATTATTAAACTGGCTAATCTGGGTTATTTCTTGTTGGCGTTCACATTAAAGTTTTGGGGGTTTTAGGTGATAACTATTTGAATCTGACCCAAAGTTTACCAAATAATGTAGTTTGATAAAGCATTAATCTCCTTTTATGTGCCTTTAAGATAACAGGGGTGCTTCTTACGGAATATCATACACTTGGTTGGAATATACGCAAACTGTCTGTCTGTCATACAGTTTTGGTGATGTGATATCGAATGTCAAGGCTTTCACCTGGTATTTTTATATATTTTTGAATAAAATATGCTTTGTTTGGGTGTATGGAAATCATATGTTGATCACACAGTTTTGGAGGTGTCTTATCAAATCTCAAAGCTTTAACCTAGAATTTGTTCAATTATCTTCTAGGTGTGCCAGATTGCAGAGATTAAACCTCCAGAATTGTTCCCAGTTGTTGCATGCAGACCTTTTTACCTTGGTAGGGTTGATGAACAACAATCTGACCAGTTTGTTGCTGGAGGAAAACAGCAATGTAACAGATGAAATTGTACAGGTAGAGATAAATATTCAGATTGAATTTAAGATGAATTGTTGCAAGTTTATAAGCAGATGAATCTTGGCTGAAATTGTTCGATAAAATATTCAGATAAAATTGTACAAGAAGATATCAAGATGAAATTGTGCAAGTAAATATCCAATATTTGTTTGGAGCATAGCTAAATACCTTACACCACTCCCACATTTTACATAGTATGTATTTTTATTGTATAATGTCCGGTAACCTTAACTACTAGACAATAAAAGCCATTGTTCATGAGGAAGCTGAATTTGGAACAATATTCTATTTGTGTGTATTTTCTCGCCAGGCTGCCATACGAGCGCTTCCAAATCTTACTACCCTCAATATATCATGTTGCCCATCTGTAACCGACGATGTCTTTTTGCTGGACACCATTCTACAGCTGAGAAGGGAAACCAGCGAGAAGGTACATTTTTTCTGATGTCTTTACGTAGATAGTCTTCTTCAAAAGCTAGCAGTTGCAGTTGCAGTCTGTATGAAGTTGCAGATACATAACCATAAATTACATGGAATGAAAACTAGCAATGTCATAAGATGTTTTTTTTTTAAATGCTCTAACCATGAAAGAAATAACAATCTTCGTTGGCTTTAAACCGTTGTGACAACATGAGGAATTTCTCATTATGAGTAATTCGCCTTTTGGTTTAAGATTTTTGGCTTTTGAAATGAGGAAATGAAATCAGTTAAATGATAAAATAACATTTGGGCCACGTCACACGAAAAGGGGCACTCGGACATAGCAAATAGTGTAGCCCCAGACCAGCCACCACGTCACTGACGTGGTGGCTGGTCTGGGGCTACACTGTTTGCCATCTTAGAGGACATCAAGTTCTACCTTTAAATAAATACAAATGATATCTTTCGTGACTAGATGCTGGAATAATAGCGCTAAGATAGAGCTGAGTCAGCGCTTTTTTTATATGTCCGAGTGCCCCTTTTCGTGTGACGCGGCTCATTTGCCTTTTTGATATTAGCTGTAAACCGTAGTTGCAGAAGGGAGAATGATTCATTACTCATTGTGAGCAATTCCACATTTTGTCACAATTGTTTCTTAGGTAGGCTGTTGAAGATGCATCAATGAACATCAAAATGAAATAGTGTTTAAGGCATGAGAAGGGTTCAATGCAAGACAACAATTAGTCCTTCACATATGTGAAGCACAATGTCTATAGTTATCCTGGGGTAAAACAGCAGCCCTAATCGGTGTCTACGGTATGTCCAATGACAAAATGATCGGCTGGGACGGTCCATCTAATACTTAGCCCTTTCCCAAACAATTACGACCTTTGACCACGTTGTTGCAGACGACTTAAGTAAACATTGTGGGAAAAGGAGAAATTGCTCGTAACGAGCAATTTTTCCTTTTCCCGCACTGTTTTTGCCCTATCAGAAGATTATTTTGAAATTTCATTAAATTTCAAAATGCTGCAAACTCTTTCAATTTGGGACAGTGAAAAATTTAGTGTTTGTGAAAGGGTTAAGATAAACATACACAGACAAGCAAAGGCAATGACAGTATTGTGGTCTTATATAATCGGTGTCTACGGTGTGCCCAATGACAAAATGATCGGCGTGAACGGTGCATCTAATACTTAAGATGAACATACACTGACAACAAAGGCAATGACAGTATTGTGGTCGTATCTGATGACGACGACTAGGATTACAATAAAGAACTATGGACTCTTATGATGTGAAGCACTTACTTAATAGTATCATACTGAAACCACGATAACTATTTATATTACAGCCAGTAGCAGGTGAATATTCGTATCGACTTTCAAGCGTGGATATGTCAGGGAATTCTGGGATTACATCGGTTGCCGTGCGCCATTTGACCTCGTTGTGCGGACCTAACCTCCGACAACTAAACCTTGCATGGTCAACGGTATGGTACTATAAACTTAGCTGAATAAGTAAACCTTTCCCCTTCACCCATTACCAGACAATAACAACATTTGACCAGTTTGTTGCAGACAACTGTGAAAAATGTTGTGGGTCAAGGAGAAATTGCTCTTAATGTTTTTTTCTGCCATATCAGAGGATTTTTTTAATTTCACAACATTTTGAAATGTCGTCTGCAAACTCTTCCAATTTGGGGCAGTCAAAAATTTGGTGTTAGGTGAAGGGTTAAAGGGAACTAGATTAAATCACGAACAAAATTTAAGGTTTTCATTATGGTAGGGTTATGGGAAATAATGGACACAAAATTCAAACTTTTTTGGCCAAAATGAATTGTCTATGCTATTAAAGAGTTATTATGGCCGATGTTTGGGCCCATCATCTCATAGAATGACCCACCTGTTTTGAACAATCAGCTCATTGGGCCTGTTTGTTTTTAAAAGGATCTTTAACTCTGAAACATTTCTGTTGTAGGTCGACTCGACTGTGTTATTCTACCTGGCTGGATACAATTTTCCAGCCATGACGGACCTTGTTCTGGCCAAGGAAGGAGAACTGAGGGGGGAGAGGGAGCTACGGGAGTACATCTCAGAGTTAAAACAGATCAAGGAGCTATATTCATTAAAGGACAAAAAGGACCAAGTCGCAACGGTGGCAGGTGAGTTATGGTGAACTGGTGTACACAGTTCTTTGAAAGCTTTAGTTTAAACTTATTTATTTTACATTCATTGTGAAACAAGTTCTTGCAACTTATATAAATCACTCTTGATTCTGCTTTCTAGATACATAACCAGTAATTGTACCGTCATGTGGGTTAGTGAAAGCTTTATTTGTGATTTGGATGTTTTACAAAGATTTTGAATGTTTTACAGGGTCCTGTGTGGCCCAGTGGTTAAGGTGGCGGACTTAGAATTCAGGGGTCCTGGGTTCAAGCCCCACCGACACTTCTGCTTCGGTGGGAGTGAACTTTGCCAAGTCACTTCAGAGCCCTAGCCTAGCACTGGTGGAGCCAGGAAAGCCGTTACATAACTGAAAAATTGTTGATAGGGCGTTAAACACCATACAAATAATGTTTTACAGTGATTTACCGAAGTGGGACCTCCAAGTTCTAAGAACGCCACCTGAACCACTGGGCAACACAGGGCCCCCTACTATCATGAAAATAATATTTTGTATATCTTTTTTTTCAAGCAATAGACAAAGAAATGGACAGTACAGAACAGAAAGAATCTGCCATTCTTTCCAATACAAAAGCTGCCCCTACAGAAGAAATTAAAGCTGGCATTGTGAAAGCAAATCCTGAACACAAAACTGATTCTGGTGATGTCAATCCTACAAATGAAACACCTAACTCTTCAAATGCCTCTCTTGGTGATGCAATGGCTACGATGCAAGAGAATAGTACTAATTATGCAACTTCTAATGATGTGACTGTAAATCCAGACACATGTAAGACTACTAATGTTAAAGATCATTTGGAAAACCATTCCGTAGATGATGCAACAAAACCAAATGATGATAAAAAAGATGAATTAGTGAAACCGGAGAATGTAGGCGTTCTTGTTGATTATGATGCTGATTCATTTATGTACCAGAGCGAGATTATCAATTTAGAACTTGAAGATGATAACATTTTTTCACAAAATGATAGGTTACAAAGAGAGAATGTGACTATTAAAAACATCACAGACTGTTATGAACATACTCCAATAAGTGAATATGTTCAGAGTCTTGGAAAATCTGCACTGGATGCAGCGGAAAGAATATCTGAGATCGTGAACAAAGATCGCGAACTGGTTTGCGAAGAAACTGATGAAGATATAGAGGAAGATTCTGTTACTTCTGATCCTGATGAAGGATGCAAACATGGTGTGGAAAGTGATAAATCAGAACATTTTGTGAAGACGGCAGATACTGAAAAAGATGTTGGCGATTCTCCTGCATCTGCTTGTATTATTTGCTCCCAGTTAAGTAGACAGATTGCAATGTCTAGGATTGTGCCAAATGAATTAAGTGCCAAAGGAGCTTCTCTTGAACATACAGATGTCACAACATCATTACATGATAGTACAGAGCTTGGTACCCAGCCTAGTGGGTGTGCAGGAAGAAATTTAGGTGATAACCCTGCAGTATTTGAAGAGTTAAATGTTAAAGATGAAGAAGATCTTGAACACTTTTGGGACTATGCAAACTATGGTGTTGATGCTGCTGTTAATGAAGATTCACCTGTTAGTGAAATCAAATCAATCGGAGCTGAAAGACTGTTAGGTGATGACATTTACTTATGTGGTGATGTTAATGCAAGCAAGAGTCACACAATAGCTACTGATAAACATTATAGACTATTTCAGGGACTCAGAAATGATAAAACAAGTGTGGATGAAGATAAACATGGTGATGGTTTATCTTCTTCTTTCTGGGACTCCAATGAACAAATACTAGAGATTGATGAAGAAGGAAATGAATCTGCTCAAATTAATGTCTGTGATAAAAGCGCTGGTGATATGGTTTGTACAATTGCTGAGAAAGTTAAACTAGATATTCATTCACATATTGATACAGAAAAGAAAGTTGAATCATCTACCTCAACTGATTGCAATGAAGGCCATGATACAGTAGGTATGAAAGATAAGACAAACAGTAGAATTGAGGAATATGATAAAGCAACTCATAAAGACTTTCATAAAACTACTGATACAGTCTTTGAACATGAGAAGGTTCGTGATAACACACTTTTTGGGACTCAAGATAATGAGACCTCTGCCAAACAAGCTGTAACTCAGGCTCAAGGAATTGATATTGAGGGTGAATTAGATCAATACATCAATGATTGTGAAAGCCAACATGGAACAATTGGAGAAAATCATCCTACAGTTCCAAGTGATGAAACTAAAGTTGATGATAGAAATGGACCATACAAAAGGGATGATGAACTCCTAAGCATGACTACAAAATTGTCAGACATAACTCCAGACAATGTTAAAAGTGAGCAACAAGGAGCTTTTACTGATAACAATGTTAACTATGATGAACTTCCAGAGCTTATCCAATCAGATATAGGTTTTGAGAGCAGTGCTAAAGGAACACAGTTTCAACAGACAACAGAAGCAGGTGTTTCAGTTGGTGCGGAGAAGTCAGATAACATTTCAGCCGATACAAAAAGGTCATTTGACATGTCAGCTGATAAAGACAGGTCATGTGATGCCAAAGGAACCAGTCAGAAACAGTTCAAAACAGATTTATCAAAGAAGCCATGTGACACTAACTCCACCAATCAGAGAGTTTTCAAGCCATGTTCATCAGACAAGTCATGTGACAAGTCAGCTGATACAAAAAGGTCATGTGACATGTCAGCTGATACAGAAAGGTCATGTGACACTAAAGCAACCAATCAGAGACTATTTAAGCCTGGACTACTGAGTCTGAACATTACGAATATCAAGTTTATCAGCATGAAACTCGGTCACCTTTGTTTGAAGACGTTTCTGACGGAGAATCCTGGTCTACAGAAGCTTGAACTGTCTTGGAAAGGCTTGACGGAGGAGTTTTTAAAGGTAAATTGGATTCATTTTATCATATCGAGGCTTCAATGCTAGACTATAGTAAATGCTTTATAAATGTAAAGCGTTTACTATAACCTTGCATAAGCCTATTACCAAACAATAACGCCATTTGACCACTTTATTGCAGACTACTCTGGAAAATATTTTGGGAAAAGGAGAAATTGCTCTTAAAGAGCAATTTCTCCTTTTCCCACAATGTGTTCTGTCTTATCAGAAGATTGGTTATCAATTTCTTCACATTTTGAAATGTCGTCTGCAAACTCATTCAATTTGGGACAGTCGAATACTTGGCGTTTGGTAAAGGGTTATATCCTCGATATGCAATTATTATTAAATTCATTTTATCTGCGTCAGAAGATTTGGATCACAATTGTTTCTTCCATATGTCATAAAGAATTTTTATATTGAACTGAGTCTTTTTGCATTTGTTGTTCATTGTTGCTTTCAATTTGGGCCAGTCACAAAACCCCAAATGAGGGAATGAGTTGAAATTATTTATTTTACATTTTTTGGGTGTGGACCAGTTTCATAAATTTCTGCTGCAGGCCTTGAAAAACAAGTCAAAATAATTTAATAATATGGTCGCTTAGTTTTCTTCTGCAATTTTTTTCATGAAAGTTTATTTGAATTTGTTAATTTGAACTTGTGTTTCCCAACAGGATGTCATTGCAAATTAGGGAATGAGTTGAAATTATTTCTTCAACTTTGTTTGGATGTGAGTAGAGACTCATTTACTCAGTAGGTTAGTACCACCTGTTATTATCAGGAATGTCATAACTTTGTTCCCTCTGTGATTTCTTGAACGAATATTAATTTGAATTTGTGTGTTTCCCAACAGAATGTTATTGCAAACCTGAAGGATCTAAGAGAAGTCTCACTTGAGGAATGTACTTTCATTCAAAATGGAGGCCTGTCAACCATGCTTAAAGAATGCCAACAGTTGAGGGACATTAACCTTAGAGGTGAGTTCTGACATTTTTAGGTTTAATGCCACTTTCAACAATTTGAACATGGATTTGTGCACTTACAGTCATGTGATAAGTAAAATATTTAGAAAGCTTCATAAACCTTCTACTGGACTTGATCTATAAATACACTGTACATCTTTTAGATTTTGTTTTTGTAATTGACTTTGCAGGTATAGTATATTTCAAGTGCTGTGATATAAATAAGATATTGTTGAACATGACATAATGTATATTACAACCAATGGAGTATTAACCATGCTAAAATCTGATTTGAGGGAAAGCAGCATATTTTGCTTATTTGAATGCAGACTGGGGTCCTTTGTTGCTCAGTGGGTACAGTTGCGAACTAAGAAATTAGGGGGTCCTGGGTTAAAGCCCAACCAACACCTCTGGTTTCCTGGGAGTGAAATCTACTCTATATCCATTATACAGATAAATAAAAAAAATTGGGTTTGGTTGGAGTGACCTTTAGCAAGTGACTTCAGAGCCCTAGCCTAGTGTTGGTCCATCCAGGAAAGCTGTAACATAACTGAAAAAGTGTTGACACAATGTTAAACCCCATACAAACATTGAAAACAGACTTGACATGGCCTGTTCATCTTTCAGTTTTTAATTATTTTATTAAAACTGATGTTACAGGTGTTGTATTCATTAAAGACATGGCAATGTCACCAATGTACACAATGTCAAATCTTACGAAGTTAAACCTTGCGGAGAGCGAGATAACAGATGGAACCCTCTTTAGGATAGCGAGCAGACTTAATGAAAAGGTTTAGTTTAAACTTATCTATATTATGTTTGTTGTGATGAAAGCTAAAGTTTATTAGATTCACTCTTGATGATTGCTTCCTGGATACATGACCAGTACTCACGCAGATTAGTTTAAACATATTTTATTTCCCTTATTATACATGGAAATGGGGTTGGGCCACAAGTTATACCAACTTAGAGGACGGCTCTCCCCCTACACTGTATTATACAAATGTTCAAACAACTGTTACATACTAAGAAACAAATTCATATATACTTAAACCACCTAAGTACACATAACGAGGGCCCGGCACAAGACGGTTGCAACCACAGCTTATATAAGCTTTAGTTACAACAGTATTGCACAAAACCAGTGATAAAGTATTTGTGTGTGGGGATGGGTGGGACTCGCGCAGATTCATGGGTAAGTCCAGGCAATTTCACCTTGCTGCTAATGAGGATTTGACATGGTACCCGAAGCTGACACTGTACCTTTTTTGCAAGCAGGAAAACAAAATGACTTGAATATGAAAGATCTTACTGTTATGCTCACTTGCTACTTAAGGGTCCTGTGTGGCCGAGTGGTTAAGGTGTAGGACCTGTGACACTAGGGTCCCATGTTCAATCCTCACATTTTTTCGTTTCATGGAATTGTCCTTGGGAAAGACACTGCAGATCCTTGCCTAGTACTGGTGAAATCCAGGAAAGTTGTAAAATAATTGAAAAACTGTTGACATAGTGTTAACCCATATCTGTATATATAACTAGCTACTTGTTTGACTTTCTTCAGATGTTGTGATTGTATAAGGATTATGATAATAGAACAGTTTTCTAATATGAACTTACAGATCATGTGTGGAGAAACAGTAATGTTCATTTAGTCAAGTTGTATATAATCCGATTTGCCTTTGGCTCACTGGATAGCTCACTGGATAACATTCCTATGCCTTACCCAATAGCATTCTCTATAACTATGTGTTATTGGATATGGTAACTTAAATCTGTTTTCAGTTGACCGACATTGATCTATCTTGGTGTGAGTGTATAACAGAGAAGGGCATCAACTATGTGTGTTTGAAATGCACACAGCTTCAGGTGAATAATTCATATATACCTTTAACCCATTACCAAACAATTACAACATTTGACCAGTTTGTTGCAGACAACTCTGGAAAACATTGTGGAAAAAGGAGAAATTGATCTTAATGAGGCATAACCCTTTCACATAGAAAAGACCCATTGGTCTTCAAATAAACAAGAATTAACATCAGAAACAATATTCCTTCAAGGGTTCCTTACTTCTGTATCTTAACATCTGTTTTCAGAATTCAGTGCTGGGATTCTGTCCTGTTTCACAAACTTTATAAAAGAAAAGACCATTTGGTCTTTAAGCAAACAAACATAAACTTATATAAGAAAATTATATTTGGTATTCGAGTGTTACTTACTCCTGTACCTTAACAACTGTTTTCAGAATTTGGTGCTGCGATCCTGTCCCGTTTCCAACATTACGTTACAAGTTTTGTCAAGGAACTGTCAACAACTCACGGCCCTTATCATTGACAGCGTGGAGATGTCCAGCTCGCACGATTTCTCCGATGCGGGTCTACTGGATGTAGCAGAGAATCTCCATGAGTTACAAACCCTCGATATCAGCTGGAATCTGTGTATGTACAATTAAGCCACGATAATATGGTTGTCATATACAGTGAACCCTTGTTTATCCGGACACTGATTATCCGGATGTCTCGAAATCCGAACAAAATTGTAAGGGAACGGAATTATTGGACCAGTTTATTGCAGACGACTTTTGAAAACATTGTGGGTAAAGGAGAAATTGCTCGTGACGAGCAATTTCTCCTTTTCCCACAATGTTTTCTGCCATATCAGAAGATTATCTTTGAAGTTCATCACGTTTTGATATGTCTTCTGCGAACTCTTTCAATTTGGGACGGTCGACAATTTGGCGTTTGCTAAAGGGTTATAACTATACACCGCTCATACAGACCGTTTATGTCTTAATGTGAATAAGAACATGCTCTGCTTCATTAGTCCGGATTATTCGGTAAACCGGACATTTTGTTGGGAACGGACATGTTCGGATAAACGAGGGTTCACTGTATTCTTATTACTTACTGAATGCTCTTTTTTATCTAAGACCTAATAAGCATGATCAGTGATGGCAGAAGCTTGGATTAACAATGTAAAGCATCTGTATCAATAGAATAATCGTCCAGGCGATATCAGCTGGAATCTTTGTATGTATAATCAAGCCACAATAATAGGGTTGTCATTTTTCCTTACTACTCACTGTTCACTAAAATAATAGGGAATGGATCTTCCTTTTATCAAAGACCTAATAAACATGATCAGTGATGGCAGAAGCTTGGATAAACAATGTAAAGCATCTGTATCAATAAAATAATCGTCCAGACGAAATCTCACATAACCTCATGTTATGCTATAGGTAGTGGAATTTTCCAGAGATGCATATTTGTGGTTAATTAGGTCTTTATTTTCATGGTTGTATAACTATATACTTCACATTCGAGATCAAGGCAAAGCATTCTGGAACCATTCTTTATATTGTTTTGTAAAATGCAAAAACCACATCTGAAAATTGTCATTTATTGGAAGATTATGACTATATGTGGCTAAATCACAAACTGTTTGAAGTGTTGTAAAGATGGGCAGTGTTTAAAGAGAAACCAGGAAATAATTCCAGAGATATTGAATAGAAGCGTAACAAGTTTTTCAACAAGAAAACTTGTGATCTGCAGTGGGGAGCATCATGACTTTGAGACCAGACAACTTTTGTTCAAATCCCCACCAACACACCTCTTGTTGCATGAGAGTGACCTTTTGCAAGTCATTTCAGAGCCCTAGTTTAGTCCTGGTGGATCAAGGAAAGCCATTACATAAGTAAAAAATGGTTGATACAGCATACAACACCATACAACACCATACAACACCATACAAACAAACTGGCAATAACGCAATCCCTCTGAACAAATTACCCATAAAACTTTGTCTTCCCTTTTTAAAGCTATCACCAATGTGTCCGTCAGTGCCTTGATGGGAGGTCTACCCAAACTGAAGGAGGTTCGCATGAAAGGCCTTAAACAGATAACCTGTACTCCATTCCTGCCAATTATTTCAGGTAAAACTGCATTACACTTGATTTTAATTGTAACCATTTTTCAGTTGTATGAGCTTGACCTTTGGATGTGACCTTGAACCCAATTGGTTCAGTTGTGATTTAAAAAAAAAAGAAATGACTTTTGACCTTCATTTAAGCATATGACCTTCGTAAAGCTTTCTTATTCATTCATCTCTGGTTTAATACCAATTTAAATTGATTTAGCTGTGGCATTGATTCACCGACCTTTGATTTTCATTTACATGTGACATTGACTAAACTTTGGTTTTGGAAGAGAAATAGATTCACCTTTGATTATCAGTGTTTACAGTGTTTATGAAGTTGTTGCTGAAATGTAGGATAGGAGTTGTTTTTGTGGAGGTCAGTTGTCCAGGGGTAGAGCATCAGCCTTTGAACACAAGGGTCATGGGCAGCCTTTGAACACAAGGGTCATGGGCAGCCTTTGAACACAAGGGTCATGGGCAGCCTTTGAACACAAGGGTCATGGGCAGCCTTTGAACACAAGGGTCATGGGCAGCCTTTGAACACAAGGGTCATGGGCAGCCTTTGAACACAAGGGTCATGGGTTTTAATCGGAAAGTAGGTTCTCTTTGTGACGTTTCATTTATCCTCATTGGGCGCGTGAACTGGTTATATATCCAGGAAGCAGAATTGAGAGTGATTGAAATACATGTATAGTTGTAAGAACTTGCTTCACAAAAAAAATAAAATGAATAACTTTAAACTTAGGACTTATATTAAATATCTATTGTCGTATATTTTACAGGAGTATTAGATGAAGATGGCAAAGTAAAAGAGTTTTGTGTGAGTATGAACTGATGCAATTTCTTAACCTCTTAAGTATTATGTTGAGAAATCAATTACCACTGTGTCAGAAGAAGAAACTGATTGTAGAAAGCAGTTTATCCTTTTATCACAAAAGTTTCTATCGATTACCATGAACAACATGTCTATTAGTTGATTAGCTATATTCATTTTCTTTAGTCATATATTGCAGTTTTATAATTTGAATGTGTCATTAATTATCAATCAACCAATCAATCAATCACCCCAAAAACTTGAAAAATAAATATGCTTTATTGCTTAATTTGAATGAACTTGCAAATAGCAATTGAAACTCTGGTAAAACTGAAATAGGCCATATGAGTGATTTTTTTCCTTTTCCCAAAATGTTTTCAAAAATCATATCCAGAGTTCTTTATGGAAAAAACTAAGCTTAACAATCATTATTAGTCAATGATGTGCACTTTTGCCTTCCTCTATCATACTTTCAAAAAATCTTTGAGGAAATGGGCTTGATAATGAGCTTAGAGGTTAAACTCATTTTCTTCCGCAGGTGGATGAATACTGCGGCAACCTACAGAGGGCAGGGTCCCTGAAACGCTCGACGGCGTTCGCCTCAGAACTGAGTATCCTTGACCTTGAGTACAGTGACCTTGTCGAGGACAAACGTCTCGAACTGATCGTCAAAGTCTGCCGAGGATCGTTGGCTGTCACTGATTATTACGGCCGACAACTCGTACCTGATGATAGTAACAGCCTTGTGATTTCTTCTGCCTCCGTCCAGATTTGATCCAATTTTATATTTACTAGTGTTATATTGGGGCAATATTCCATGTTTACATGCTCACAGGAACCATTCAATTGTGGCACAGTGGTAGAGGGTGGACCAAGGGTCATGGGTTTGATCCCTGTAAGGTGCGTGGTGAAAATGCCAAGACTCACCCAAAAATCAGTGCAAGTACTGGTCATATATCCAGACAGCAGTCGTTGAGAGTGAATTTTGATAAGCTTAAAGCTTCAGTCACAATCAATTTAAAATGAATAAGTTTAAACTTCTAAAGGACTGCCTTGTGTGTTTATAGGTGTCCCAAATACACCTTTTGTATGGCTGTTACAGTAGGCATAAGGGAAATGTGTGAGGGTCAGTTTCAAAGAGGGCCCTGTGTGCTAAGAGATTAAGATGTAGGGCTTGTGACAGGGGGGTCCCGGGCTCAATTCTCACCATCTGCACTGGGACACTGGGAGTTTTTATGGGACTGTCCCTAGGCAAGTCACTGCAGTCCACGCATTTCACACATTGGTAAAATCCAGGAAAGCCATAAAATAACTGAAATATATGCTGCTGATGCGACTTTAAACTCCCTATAAACAGTGTCAAAATATGCAAAGCAAAACTTGGTTGTTCATAAGATGCCAATTTGAGGGTTCAGTGCAAGACTATAGCAAGTGCTTCATCTTGCATTGAACCCTTGAATTAATGTCATCATATATAACCCCCATAAATCTAACCCACAAATGGTAAATTTGTTGAATCATATTACAATCTATTCTGGCAAAAAGTAAATTGTTGTTAGATATTGCAATCCAGTCTTTTATACAATCCATGCAAGATTAAAATTTTGATTGAAGTATGAAATGTGTGTTAAATATTATTTTTTGCCCATTTACATTGATAAACGTAGATTTCAAAGGATCAGAGCAATACTATAGTAAGTGCTTCATGTTTATGAAGCACTTACTATAGTCTTGTGCTGAACCCTCGATTTGTACATTTTGATGGGTTTTACATCACATCAACAAGATTTCATTTATGTTACAATGCCTGGCTCAAAACGATGGGGGAAGACCCCAAACTTTGAGTGCCAAAAAGGGCTGGTCAAACCAGCTAGAACCATGAGACTGTCTCATCCCAATCCAAATGCTGTCACCAGGATTTGAACCTACTTCGACAGGTGACTTCAAGTTCTGAATTGTCACCATTGGGTCGCAGAGCCCATATTAATACGAACAATAACATTCCAGGCTTTATTTCGTCTTATTATAATAATATATGAAGGTCCAGTGACTTAATTCTGTTAGGTAAATACAAGGCCCTGGAGGCCCTATAAGTAAGAACAAACCAGATTTAATCTATTTTCATTTTGATAATAAACTGGGGTTATGTGATGTCAAGTTCTGTTCTGTTAGGAAATGGCCACAGAGGCCTTATGAAAATGAACAAACAAGATTTAAATTATTTTCATTTTTGATGATAAGTTGGGGTCATGTGACTTATGTTCTATTCTGTAACTATATTGCTACCGAGGCCCTATTAAATTGAACAAACCAGATTTAATTTATTTTCATTTTAATAATATATTACCTATTTTCATAAATACAATTTTCACAATTTGTTAATTATTTATCCCTCTCTACATGCATTGACAATAGTATAATGACATGAACAAATGTAAATGGAATCAAGTTATGTTAAATGGAAACAAATGTTAAATAAACATAAATAGACCCTTAGTTAAGTGCTCTCAAGATTTTTTTAGTCAAAAGTTTTTGTTGGAAAAGGAAAGAAATTGCTTATTTGACCTCAAACTTGAATAGTAAATGACCCCCAAATTTCTGGATAAGACCCCTAAAGATCATAATTTTCCATTCACAATTCTATATTTGAGGGGTCATAAGTCCAGACAATTAGCATTAATCAAGGGGTAAAGGGAAAATCTAACTCGGATAATCCAAGCTATAAATGCATAACAGCTTGGAGGCAGTGTGCGATAAAAACGTGTCAGCGTTCCCCCGCTGGGCCAGAGGGGACCAAACAACAAATAGAATTAAGACTGGACCAATCAGAAGGGAGATTACTGCGAATAAGCAATATTCTCTCAGACACGTTTTGATATTGAACGCATCCAAATGTAGAATGAAATATCCACATTTTGATCATTCGGACTACGGAAAACCCTGATACTTTCTCTTGTTCAATGGATTTTTATGATGTAAATTTTGAGTACATTGTATGGAAATATATTCACTTAGCAAAACACTAAATGAACCATATGGCAAAGAATCAACATATTTTCAAGTTCTCATATACAACTATTTTGAAGAGGTGAAAATCAATAACAAATAAATATCGGGATGACAAACAAATATTCAAAACAAAAAGTCTAAATCAATTTACATAAATCAAAATCATTGTAAGTAAAAAGAGACTCTGTTCACATTAACCTCATTCTCACTTCCAATGATTCCATGATGTCATTTGCTGCAAAAGCCTTTTAAGGTGCTAGTTCAAAGATGTGAGGAAATTTGGAAGTTATTTAATTAATTATTTTATTTTTTTAAAACTTCACAACAGCTGTACTTTTATATGATACATACTTAAAAATATGCATCAGAAACAAATTTAGATCGTTTTTTAGAAGTCCCGTTTTTTATTATTTAAATGTGTATATGGTGTATAAACATGTATTTTAGCGTCATGATGCTTTTTAGATCTACCACTTATAAACTGGACATAATTAGATAAACAGTTGTTTCCTTAATCAATTATGCTTTCAATAGCTACATTTAATTGTATATCAATTAACAAAAACTATTGTTTCAACAAAATTTTATTTTAAATTTCAATTTTCTCTTCTGTGAACAAGCACCCTAAAGGTATTCAGTATTATAAATATTGCAGATAAATACTCTTATAATGGAAAAAATAACAACAACCAAAAAATAAATACATGTATATTGATTAATGAGAAATAATAATTCTCAACATGCTATCAAACATATCGCAGAAAATGGGATTTCTTCAAGTCTAACTCCTTTTTTTGTAATCATGGAAACATATTCAAGGGTATCTGTGTAAGATTTGTTTTTATGGTGTTTAACCCTATCCCAAACAACATATTTCCGACTGTCCCAAATTTAAAGAGTTTGCAGACATTTCAAAATGTGATGAAATTGAAAAATAATCTCCTGGTAGGGCATAAAACATTGTGGGAAAAGGATAAATTGCTCGTCACGAGCAATTTCTCCTTTTCCCACAATGTTTTCTAAAGGCGTCTGCAACACAGTGGTTAAATGTCGTTATTGTTTGGGAAAGGGTTAAAGCCTTGTCAACAATTTTTCACTGCTTTTGTGGTTTTATAACAGTTTGCATTGGGTCCTCTCAGTGATGAAACTTAAATGACAAATGTCTCACTTTTTTAAATTCTGGGTTAAATTTCATTTTCAACCTTTTTTAAGTTATAACTGCTTCTGTGTTCTCATAACGGTTCTCAATTGATCCTCTAAGAAATAAAATGTTCATGAGAACAGACATATACATTAAATGTCCTTTTGAAATTTTGGGTTAAATTCCATTTCAACATCTTTTTAAGTTATACACTCCATATGTGGTAACAGTTCTCATCGGATTTTCTCACTTAGCGATGAAATTCTAATGAAAACAGACATATGCATCTATTCAAATATGGTTTAATGCCATTTCAACAATCTTTAAGCTATAATCTCATAGACTGCTTATGTGTTAATACACCAGTTCTCAACAGTTCTAATCTGTAAGTAATGAGATCTGAATGAGAACTATTATATATAATTTAACATTTAAAATTTGGATTAAATGTAAATTTCAAGAATTTTTCATATGGACACTGCTTATGTTTTTATGTATAAGTTCTTAACAGATTCTCTTAGCAATGACATTCTAATGAGAACAGACATATACATTAAAATTAATGCACTATTTAGACTTCGGGTTTAGTGCCATTTTCAACTTTTTCTTAGTCATATACTGCTTATATAGTAATGTAAAAAATATCATTGTATTCAACAATATTTCACATATATTCTGCTCATGTGTTACATTGGCATATAACAGTTCTTAATGGACCATCTCTCTGATCAATGAAATTCTAATGACAAAAGACATATACATCAAATTTACTATTCAAATTTTGGGCTTTGTGCCATTTTCAACAACCTTTATGTCATTTTCAACAATTTTTCTGTAATTCACTACTAGTATGTTAATAGAACAGTTCTTATCCGATCTTTCAAGTGATAAGACTCTAATGAGAACTGTCATATGACATTTTTAAACTTTTGGATTTAATTCAATTTTCAACAATACTCCAGCTATACACTTCTCACATGGTAATGTAACAGTACAATCCTAATAATTTGTGTCATGCCTAAAGACACAGCCACAGTGAAACAATGGCCAATATCAGAAACTGAACCCTTCACCCATTACCAAACAGTAACAAACTTTTTCCACTTTGTTGCAGACGACTCTGGAAAACACTGAGGGAAAAGGAGAAATTGCTCGTCACGAGCAATTTCTCCTTTTCCCCACAATGTTTTCATCTCTATCAGAAGATTACTTTCCACTTTCATCACATTTTGAAATGTCGTCTGCAAAACTCTTTCAATTTGGGACATTCGAAAATTCCGCGTTTGGTAAAGGGTTGAATCTTCACTCTGCCTTGCAATCCAAGAATCGCATAGATTTGGAAATCATGCCCACTGAAGACTCTTAGTGAGTTTCTTATCTGTAAAACTGTATGCAAAAATTGGGTGAACAAAATCGGTCCATTCAATTGTCTCTTAGCTGTAGAACTTTAGGGTTCAATGCAAGACTATAGCAAGTGCTTCACAAACGTGAAGCATTTACTATAGCATTGCACTGAATCATCGAACTGTATGCAGAAATTGGGTGAACAATATCGGTCCACCTAATCCACTGCTGCTACGTTTTCAGCTTGGTTTTTAAATGCTGTTTCGCTGAGCCATTCATCTTGGATAAATGGCCGTTGGACCCCTTCTGGTTCACAAATATCGTCTCCTCTTCGCTCGAAAAGTCCGAGTCGGATATCATGACGCTGCTGTTTTGAATTTTACCTGCAAGAAATAAAATTAAACTCAAGCTGAAAAGGTTTTTTTATTCATTAAATAGCTAATTTGTTTTCCAATAAAAGGAATTTATGATGTTGCTTTTATAGAGTTTAGCTACAAGGAATTAAGGAAACTCAAGCTGAAAAGTTTCTTTTATTTAATAATGAGCAAGCTTGTTTCCCATTTATGGGAATTTGTGGCTGGTCTTTATTGAAAGCAGTTGATGAGAATAGTATGAAGAAAATGGAGTTTTCTCTAAAATATGAGGCAGAAACCATTTTCACAAAAGGATACATTTCTCATTTAATGCATTTTTAACTATCATGTCCAGCTTGTTTTAAAATGTTTTCTGAAGCACACGAGACAAAGTGATTGATCATGGAGTAATAAATTAAGTGTTAAACTATTTGGTTGTTTGATAGATGAATTGGAATTTTAATGTATTACTTTTTTAAGTCATGCCTAAGTTTAAGAAACAAGGAACACACAAAATACTCCAAGCCATAAAAGCATTCATTTACAGTAAAATTGTTTAGGTTCTAGAATAATTGACAATTAGCACAAAAAATTCTCAGAATCTCTTTTAAAGAGTAAGTGAGACGGTAATATGTTTAAATGATGCTTTTAAGAGATAAGGTTTGTTTACAATAGGCAACAAAACGAGGTCAGCTGAGAATTGCTGGGATGATTCTCGTTAATCGCCAGCAATGAAATCAGAGAAATTCTCTATTTTGAATATTTGTGTTGTGTTGTTTTTGGATAAATGACAAAAATCTTTTATAGACATACCAGTAACTCAAGTGTTACCAATGAGGTGAAAAAAGCACTTTAAAACATTGCTAATAAATACAGCAGGCGTTGTATTGTTATGATGATGTGGTGTTTTGCTATGTTTTAACATATTGTTTCATAATTTATGACTCATTTTACCCAGTTTTGCAGTTTTTTTTGGTGTCTTACGAACAATATCCGCAATGAAGCATAGCTAGAAAAATCCACTTTGGATTAATTGTCCCCTGTGGGGATTCAATCCCCGTTGTCCAGGATGACAGTCCAAGACCATTACCACTGAGCTAAAAAGTCGGCTCAGTTCCAAAGAGGTTGCATCTTGTTCTAATTGATTGTTGCTATGCTGTAGAGAGGGAGGCGGTTACGTAACAGGTGATATTTTGTCTTTGCATAATTCTGTACAAACATCGTTAATAACTATAAGACCTGCGCACTGTCAGTAAAACAAATTCTTAATCAGTTTCTGTGGTAGTTTAGGATATAAAATATTTTCTTAAGAAGCATAGGCTGGCATGTTAAGAGCAATCTATATCAATCAAAATTTATATTTCCAATTTCATAATAAAGAAACAGTGTTTAGTTTGTTAATTAGATTAAATATTCTATGAATGAAAAACTTTTAGTATGTCCTGTTGTTACTGATCTAACCCATAACCAAAGCAAATATTGACTAATTCATCGAATCATTGAAGGGTACTGCCATAAAGTAAATATTGTGCAACTTTTAATTTACCATTTACCACTCAATCAGATTCCTCTGTTAAAAGCCCTAAAAAGATACACATTAATGTGTAAATAACAGTTAATACATTTGACGACTTTGTTGCAGACGACTTTAGAAAACATTGTGGGAAAAGGAGAAATTGCTCGTAACAAGCAATTTTTCCTTTTCCCACAATGTTTTCTGCTCTTCCTGAAGATTATGTTTCAATTTCATCACATTTTGAAATGTCGTTTTGAAACTCTTTCAATCTGGGACAGTCGAAATTTTGTTGTTTGGGAAAGGATTAAAAGATACACATAAATGTGTAAATAACAAGTTTTTGTTTTCTTGTTTGATTATCTATGCCATTACCAGCACCAAAAACAATCCTATTTCAATTTCACAAACATACATACGATGACAATATCATTTTTTATTCAATACAATTTTAAGTCTTCAATTTTTATCAAACCAGTGGATATAACACAAAAGTCAAATGCAACACATCTGAAGCCATTTAAAATCAACCAATGAAATGAAAAGTTCAGTGTCAAAATTCCTCAGACTATCAAACAAAGTCTTAAGATAGCATTTAGGGACCTACAAGCTGCATGTTTTATTGACCTAAAAAACTTGAGCATTTATAATAGTAGTGGGTCCTGCATGGCAGTGGTTATTGTGGCGTTTTAAGAACTCAGGGGGTTCCAGGTTCAAGCCCCTTCGGTACCTCTGTTTTGTGGGAGTTTCCTTTTGTAAGACATTTCAAAACCCTAGCCTAGTACGGGAAAGCCGTAACATAACAGAAATATTCTTTACACAGCGCTTAACCCTATACATGAATAAACAAAATATATGACTTGTAGCCATTTCCGTAATTCCAAGTACAACCCATATGGTGCAGACCACTCATCTGTTTATTTGTGATATGACTGAAAAACTGTTGAAAAAGGATCAAAATCCTATTCCAATCATATCTCCTAATGGTATCAAGTAACCCTAAATATTTCCTTTTTTCATGGAAAACTGTTGAAAGGGATGTAAACCACCATTCAATCATAGCTACTAAATGTTGACACATACCCCTAAATCAAACTATTTTTCATTCAAAACATTTGAAAAAGGAGCAAAACCAGATTCAGGCAATATCTACTAATGTTAACATACATCCCCAAACCATACCGTATTTCATTCAAAACTGTCGAAAAAGAACCTTAACCCTGTTTCCATCATATCTACTTATGTTAACATACATTCCTAAATCTTACCTTTTTTCATTCAAAACTATTGAAAAGGAAAAAAAAAACTTTGTTTCAATCATAGCTACTCATGTTAACATGCACCACTAAATCATACCTTTTTTCATTGGAATATTTTCATTTTCATCGTCTTCGTCTTGGAGTAACGAGTACCTGTGACGCTTTTTAGATTTAAATCTAAATCTGCACCTGAAAATTTAAAACAATTTAACTCAATTGTAACTACATGATTTAATCGTCACATGCAAATGAAATAAAATACAATTTAACTCAAATGTATATACATTCTAAAAAATCTACACATGCAAATGAAATAATATGTAGCTCAATATATCATCTACATCAATTTATGTATATCTTCAATATGAAACAATCATCCAATCTAGCTCAATCTTACCTGTGCATAGAGTCAAATGTAAACACAGGGGTCGCAAAATCAATTGTCCCAATTGCCCAGCTTGTCCAAAAAGCCTTAATGGACAAGTAATTTTTACTCATATTTACCATACAACTATTTCACGGACAAGTGTAGAAAACACCTTTTTGAACCATAATGGTATTTGCAGCAAGTAAATGAAAATCAGATTTTGAAACATGGACAAACAATGTAATAATAACACAATCTATGTTTTTCTACTTTTTAAATCTAGATATAGATGAAAAAAAAAGCAATATAATTTAGCTCAATACTTAACTCGAATCAAATAGTCTCTAAATAAAGTTTAGTTGAAACTTATTTGATTTAGATCAATTGCGAAACAAGTTCTTACAACATAGATTAAACACTTTGGAATCTGCTTCCTGGATACATAACCAGTACTCCCATCAAATATGGATTAATTGAAACGTTGCAAAGGGGGATCCTGCTACTCACAGAATTCAAACCCACAACCCTCATATCCTGAGGCTGACACTCTACCCCTGGACCACTATCTCTAAAGAAAGTCGTCTACACTATTGGGCATACTTACCTCCTCCTTTTCCAGCAACAAATGCACGCCCATATTGCACCAGTAATGAGAATAAGAATAACAAAACACACTATCACAACATACAGGATACTCCAATCTGAAATAGACACAAAAAGGCTTATCAGTTTATTGTATGTGGTAGTTAATAAAGACTTACGGTAACCTGCTTTGCAATTATATCCTAGGGCATAGTGCATCAATCAAAGTTATTTATTTAAAAGGTTTTTTATGACGATGCCACTAGCCCACAGGGCCCCCTTTGATAAAGATTTAAACTGCTTTTGTATTTATACTCAAGGGCTAGGTGCATCTATGAATGTTAAGTTGACCCTTGAATTTTCTCTCCTATACTGCACAGTGTTTTTTTTTAAAACCACTGACTGCTTTTCTTCATGAACTTCTTTGTTTTTAGTGTCGGGTTAAATGTTGTGTCTACAATTTTTGATTTATGTTACAAGTCTCATGGGATTATCAAGTCTTACGCTAGTCCAAAGAAGTGTCGTGCCCAAGGACACTTCCACAAAATCAGCAATGCCAATGGGGGCTGCAAACCAGGAACCCAGCCTACATGTTCACCACCTTCACCACTGGGCCATGTAGCACCCACTGTTCTCAATGGTTGAACCAGTCAAAGCAAAATGTGAAAAGGCCACTTGGAAGGGTGTCCTTGTTTTTTTTTTAACATCTCTGCGAATTTGAACCGGCCAAAACATAATCTGAAGCCTTCATTTTGGATGCAACCTATTCTTATTGAGAACACGGAGCACCCCATGACCTTTATAATACAGAACAGACATAAATACATCATTTTGGATTGAATTCAATAAGCATCAAATCGCTCATTAAACTTTTATCAATGACTCTTGACTCTGCTTCCTTGATACATAAAGAACAATCACTCTCTCCCTTTATGATATCAAATAATGAACTCTTATACAGTAATCTTATATCAAAAGATATGTGTTAAGTTTGAATCCATTCACAACAGTAGTCAATGAGGACACTTTATATATGGCCGCAAATGACAACTTACCACAGTTAATCTTTCAAAATTTGCTCTAAATCTAAGTCAGTTTTAATTCATTACCAACAATAATTCATGAGGTACAAACTTGCATATAAAAAACTGATCAAGATTTTTCATTAACAAAAAGGCCAAAATTTGCTTAAAATCAAAACCAGAGTTATGGAATCTGGTCAGTAATCAAACTACACGTAATCTTATATCATGATCCAAAAGACATATATGAAGTTTCAGTCCATTCATGACAGTAGTTTATGAGAACACAAGGTTGAAAATGAAGATTTACAACCTTTTCAGTACATCTACGAGAGTAGTTAAATACAAGGCTCCTAAATGAAAACTTACCACAATTGCTCTCACCCCGTACAGAGGAGAGTATAAAGTTCTGTGTCCAAAACGCCTCGCAGACACACAACTTGGTCTTCGGATCGCATACACCGTGCCCTGAACAATTATTTTGGCAAACTGGAAAATACAGATAAACATCTGTTTATAAGGGTTTTTTGATGCTGCATCAACAATATTCACTGTGCTAGGGTCTTAACCCTTTCCCAAACAATAACGACTTTTGACTACTTTGTTGCAGACGACTTTTGAAAACATTGTGGGAAATGGAGAAATTGCTCGTTACAAGCAATTTCTTCTTTTCCCATAAGGTTTTCTGCTCTTTCTGAAGAATATTTTTCAATTTCATCACATTTTGAAATGTTGTCTGCAAACTCTTTTAATTTGGGACTGTCGAAAATCTATTGTTTGGGAAAGGTTTCATAAGAAGTTAACTGTTATGGTACAAGGGTTTTTCTTGATTCTAGAATAAAGTATGATGAAAAATTAGGTTTTGCTGTTATAAGGGAGACAATTTTTTTTTTGATTGATATTTTACCTGGGGCCCGTTTTACTAAACAGTTTATGCTTAAGATTTGCATAAGTCTAAAACAACAAGTCCTTTCATTTCAATATTTGGCAAAGCAATATTGCAAAGTAACTGATCGTTGGAATCGTCTCTCCGAGACGCTTCCAATGACGCTAACATTGCAATATTGTACTTTCATTGAAGATATTATCCATGTTAATCAATTATGACTTACGCAAACATTTTCCGTAAGTTGTTTAGTAAAACGGGCTCCTGGAGTCTACTGTTTAAGCACAACTTTTAACAACATTTCTACATCCCCCCCCCACCCACATACACTACAGGTGGCGAAATCTAATTTCCCTGATAAGGGCTGGTCAAGCCTGGTAGGAAAATCATCATTCTGTAAGTCAACATGATAGATATCTGTTAAACATATACAGGGTTGACATTTAGAGCCGGCCGCCTCCTGTTTTGACTGCTTCATATGACTTTTTGGTCAGCTCAAATAACAAGAAAAAAAGATAATAAGAAACAGCTAATTTTTGTTGGGTGTTTGCTTCATTGACCTCCTCAAATCGAAAGTTTGCCTCTAAATTTAATGACAACCCTGGACAAAAATATTTGTTCATATGGGGTTTAATGCAGCATCAACTTTATTTCAGATATATTAGGGCTTTCCTCTATCCTTTTCCCAAACAACAAGTTTTGGACTGTCCCAAATTGAAAGAGTTTGCAGACGACATTTCAAAATGTGATGAAATTCGAAAATAATCTTCAGATAGAGCAGAAAACCTTGTGGGAAAAGGAGAAATTGCTCGTTACAAGCAATTTTCCCCTTTTCCAACAATGTTTTCTAAAGTTGTCTGCAACAAAGTGATCAAATGTTGTCATTGTTTGGGAAAGGGTTATGCACCAGTACGATGCTAGTGCTCTGATGTGTCAAGCCAAAGGTCACTCCCAAATGAGCAGAGGTACCAAAGGGGCTCAAACCGGGAACCCCATAGTTTTTTTCTTTCTTTGTACGGTGTTTAACGCCATATCATCATTTTTTTCAGATATATAACAGCTTTCCTGGGTTCACCAGTACTAGGCTAGGGCTATGAAGTGACTAAAGGTCACTTCCATGAAACTAGAGGAGGCATAGGGGTTCGAACCCGGGACCTCAAAGGAACCTTAGAGACACCTCTTATGAAAATCCAAATACCAGGATCAGAACTCATGTGAAGTGGGGCCAAGTGAATTTAGGTCCCATGCTTTTACTACTTGGCCACAGAGGCCCCAAAAAGGTGGTCTTTCTTTTAAATTAGATTTTAACAAGTACAGTGATGTCTCGTTAATCCGAACATGTCCGTTCCCAACAAAATGTCCGGTTTACCGAATAATCCAGACTAATGAAGCAGAGCATGTTCTTATACACATTAAGACATAAACGGTCTGCATGCACATGCATACTTATAACCCTTTAGCAAACGCCATATTGTCGACCGTCCCAAATTGAAAGAGTTTGCAGACGACATATCAAAACGTGATGAAATTCAAAGACAATCTTCTGATATGGCAGAAAACATTGTGGGAAAAGGAGAAATTGCTCATTACGAGCAATTTCTCCTTTACCCACAATGTTTTCAAAAGTCGTCTGCAACAAACTGGTTCCCTTACAATTTGGTTCGGATTGCGAGACATCCGGATAATCAGGGTCCGGATTAACGCTTCACTGTAGTTTAATGTCTTGAAAAAGGGTTTTTATAATGATATAGCCTTTCTCACCTATAGTATCAATATTGACAACTCTAAACTCTAACACGTAGGAGGAAGACATCAACTTCTTCTTCAGAATCTTCAACGACTCCACCCCAGTTCGGTACACCTTGCTGTCTCGCATCACATTCATTGCATAAAATTGAACCCTGAGCCTTTAAGAATTAAAGTATGAAAAGTAACCATCAAGTCTTATATTCATTTAGTTTAATCATACTTTTCTATATGGGTTTTACATCACATCAACATTATTTCAGTTATGTAGCGATGCCTGACTCTTAATGATGGAGGAAGACCTCTTACTCAACTGCCCATAAGGATTGGTTAAGGCCGGTAGAACCATCAGCATTCCGTAAGTCAGTCGGGAGACTGCCTCTCATGAAAATCCATATCCTTCATCAGGATTTGAACCCACGCGGAGAGGGGCCATGTGATTACATGTGTAACAAGACGTATATAAAACAAACAGATAAACATGTATTGAAGGAAGAAATGAAAAGGCAAAAGATAAATAATTGCAATTTGATTGGGCCATAAACTATTGTAACGAACCAAGCAAATGGACCTCTCAAAGACACCAATACATCTGATCAGTAAAAAACACTGTCGTACACCGAACGGTTGTGTTGTCTCCCACTTCCAAGAAGACTCGTCTTGGACCTTGGGAGACACATGGGGAAGGCAACTCTGATAGAAGTCTTAATCCCACCGCTGCTACCAATGTAACGAACCGAGCAAATGAACCTCTCAAAGACACAAACACATCCGATCAGTGAAAAACACTGACATACACTGAGCGGTTGTGTTGTCTATATATATACCTGCATGTTCTCTCAAACAATGCATTAGGTTCCTAATTTGCATAAACGTTCAATGAACGTTACACTATTACAACATTAGCGATTGGCTTTCTACTTATATTCATTTATTTATCTATATGAGTTTTAGATTGTGTCAACATTATTCCAGTTTTCTTGTGATGCCTGAGTCACCCCCAAGCAAGTTCTAAGACCGCCATTTTAACTATTGGGCCAAGCATTGTTTTTTGTGACCTTTCGAAAATGACTAGTTTTAATGTATATGTAAAACTGTCTGTGTTTAGTGCTTTTGAAATTAAAAGAAATGTGTCTATTGCTTTTGAATTGAAAAAGAAATGTGTTAAGTGCTTTTAAAATGAAAATTAAAGCAAGTTTGATAGTAACTAATAAATGTATAAGCTAAATCCATAGTCTGCTTTAATCAGCAAAAAGCTTGATAAAAAAAATACGAAACACTTACTTCCCGGTTGAAGAGTCTTCTTTCACAGATTGAATATCAATTACTGTGTCCCCCTCCTCTTCTATCTTTGGTAACAATAACGCCAACTCCCCTTCCAACTTTTTCTGAAATGAAACTTCAAAATTACTTCCACCATCCAAGGTCTATAACGAAACTTTCTAATGATCATGCCTACTCTTTTTCTTACTTTTCAATAATGTCAATGTCCCTAAATCAGTCAGCTCTCATGAACTCTCTAAACATTGTACCAGCATATGAAGAGTGACAGATATGAAGAGGGGCTGTGCGATGTTACATTCTATACTCTAACTAATCAGAGGCAGGGTGTCAGCCTCAGAGCACAAGGGTCTTAAGTTTGAATTCCGTTAGAAGTGGGTTTACTAAGGGACCTTTCATTAATCTTCATTCCGCGTGATTACTAATTATGTATCCATGAAGTAGATTCAAGAGTAATGAATCTAAGATGTAAGAACTTGTTTCACAATTGATGTAAAATAAATAAGTTAAAACTTCTCGGCAACAGAGACACATAGGACTCACCTTACTTTCCTGTGTAAAGGAATTAATGCTTGTATCCAGCAGTAGCTCCAACATTTCCTTTTTATGGGGATCTGAAATCACAAATATATTCAATAAAAAGAGAATAGATGGTTGTTGTCATGAACTGGAAATGTTATTGGGCAGGGCGTAGGAATATTATCAGGTGAGCCGAAGGCGAAACAGATATTCCGATGCCAAGCCCAATAACTTTTCCTATTCCTAATCAAAGACACCAACCTTTTCTTTTTATCCTGTAACCTTTATGTATTCTATTAAAAGAATAAAATGAAAATAAAACACGAGAAAAAAGGAAACAAAAACAAAGTAGAGAATGATGTAAACATGACGTCATGTGTCATGACGGTCGTATGACGTCATGATTCGTCATATACATGTGTTATATGGTGTCATGTACATGCGTTATATGGTGTCATGTACATGCGTTATATGGTGTCATATACATGTGTTATATGGTGTCATGTACATGTGTTATATGGTGTCATGTACATGCGTTATATGGTGTCATGTACATGTGTTATATGGTGTCATGTACATGCGTTATATGGTGTCATATACATGTGTTATATGGTGTCATGTACATGTGTTATATGGTGTCATGTACATGTGTTATATGGTGTCATATACATGTGTTATACGGTGTCATGTACCTGTGTTATATGGTGTCATGTACATGTGTTATATGGTGTCATATACATGTGTTATACAGTGTCATGTACATGTGTTATATGGTGTCATGTACATGTGTTATATGGTGTCATATACATGTGTTATATGGTGTCATGTACCTGTGTTATATGGTGTCATATACATGTGTTATATGGTGTCATATACATGTGTTATATGGTGTCATGTACATGTGTTATATGGTGTCATATACATGTGTTATATGGTGTCATGTACATGTGTTATATGGTGTCATATACATGTGTTATATGGTGTCATGTACATGTGTTATATGGTGTCATATACATGTGTTATACGGTGTCATGTACATGTGTTATATGGTGTCATGTACATGTGTTATATGGTGTCATGTACATGCGTTATATGGTGTCATATACATGTGTTATATGGTGTCATGTACATGCGTTATATGGTGTCATGTACATGTGTTATATGGTGTCATATACATGTGTTATATGGTGTCATGTACATGCGTTATATGGTGTCATATACATGTGTTATATGGTGTCATGTACATGCGTTATATGGTGTCATGTACATGCGTTATATGGTGAGTGCCATATATCACAAATTTTATACGGCACCTAGGAATTAGTCCCAAAATTGCACAAGGGACAGGATAAATAACAAATATACACCTCTCAGGGGTGGCAAAATCGATTGTCCATATTACCCAGTTTGTCCTGAAATATTTACAGACAAGTGAAATCTTACTGAAATTCACTATACAACCGTTACACAAACAAGAGTAGAAAAAGAGTTCGCATTCTAGAAATATGTGTTCCATTCATTCTTTCCTTCCATCAACCAGCCGATTAACACATTTTTGATCTGTCAAAGCATTTAATTCAGACAAAAACATATACTTATTTGCCTTTTTTTCACACAGAATGTCATGTTTTAACTGAACTGCGGTGAGCTATTCGGGTCTCATTAAATTCAATTTAATCTAATTTCCTTTTATAACGAGGCTTGGCAACAGCCAACAACAAATCATTCTGTTGATGTTTTCGTATGTAAATCTTTAATTTTGGTACATGAAGCTTATAAATTTCAAAATCAGATCGATAGCGATCGTTTTCTTTGCCTTTGCCCACATTCTTCTTTCGAAAGTAATACCCGGAAGTGGAGGTATTCCGAATGTGGCCTGATTTTTCAAAGGGAGACAAACCACGTTTCTGAAAAGGCCTATTGACAAGTAAATCAAAGTCAGCTTTTGTTATCCCTGCCTTTGCTATGAATAAGGTTTAAGCCATAACTGTGTAACACAGCTGCTTTCACTTTGGACGAGTTACAAATTCCCATATAGGAATGGTTCAAAGGTTGTCTATTTTGTTTTGTTTTGTACCTGGAGAGGGTGAAAATAAAAAGAGATCATATTAAGGGTTTTCAGATTTACGATCTTATTCGCAGATGTGAGGAAATTTGGAGTTATTAACAAATTTCTTAAAGAACTGCAGGAAAGCTGGACTTTTATGTGATACACACTGAAGAATAGTCATTGGCAGCATAATGACATCATTTCTGATTATGTATAGTGTGTATAGTTAATTAACATGTTTCTTAATCCAAAAGCTTTTTCTTGCAAAAATTTTATGTCAATTCTTTGTCAAACACACCCTGTTTTAAAGTCTACTTACCTTCTTCAACTATGTCACTACTTTAGAGCTCCTCTGTGTTGAGGTCAGTGAAAAACATAAACAACTTCCTAAGACAAATTTTCTGCTTATTCCTTGTCAAAGACACCCTGTTTTCAAGCCTGCATACCTTCTTAAACTATGACAGAAGCCCTATCGCTACTTGAGAGCCCCTCTGCATCAAGGACTGTGGAAGCATAAAACTTTTTCTGACAAATTTTCTGCTTATTCTAGGTCAAACACACCCTATTTAAAAGTCTGCTTACCCTCTTTAACAGTAACGGAAGCCCTATCGCTACTTGAGAGTCCCTCGGCGTCGAGGACGGTGAGGGTGAAAATGTACTTCCCAGCCACAAGGTTTGCTAACTGTAGTACAGCTTGGTGGTCTGAGCCATTCAACACATCCTGTAAAATTAAATCATAACTTATATTTCTACTAATTTTTTAGTTTAAACTTATTTATTTGATATTGAATGTGGAGGTCTTGAAGCTTATAGAATTCACTCTCGATAGCTGCTTCCTGGATAATTAACCAGTACTCATGCTGATTAGAGGACTAGACCGGGCAATTTTCACTTCGTCCAAACCCGGGACTTTCGATACAAGAGGCTGACGCTCACTACCTCTGCACCACTGTCTTTTTTTAAACGATGTATCTACAGTATTGTAATTATTGTATCTATATTATGGCTTTCCTGGATTTTCAAAAAAAAAATAGGCTCAGAAGGGTCTTGCCAAAGGATTCCCCCAAAAGACAAGCAGGGACATTTGGGCTTTAAAACTGGGACACTAAGGTTGAAACTTTGACGGTGCAAAGTACTTGTTGTACTGATATTTAAAAGTTTGTTGTTCATGGCTGATAATTGCTATTTCTATAGCCTTGATTGGTTTGATTATGTTTTGTATGATTAAGGTAAATAAACCAATCATAATAAACTCCTATCATTATTATCCTTCTCACTTTCTTGTTTGTAATATTAATAAATGGCATTCAATTTTCCTGAATGAAAAGTGTTGCAGGTGTTGCAGAGCCTTGGGCATGTCTAAGAAGCTACTGCTACTAATACTGACATCCAAACACTGCTGGCCTGTGGTAGGTTACTAGTTGCGTGAGTGCGCTCTTCCCTACTTTATGGGAGCAAGACTAAGGCTGCCACAGCTGCTGACCTACAGAGACTCAACAGGAATGATAAAGCCATGGTTTGCTGGATCTGTGGCGCTAAACCAAACCAAATGATGGCTCCATGTCGGACACATTCTATACCAAGTTGGGGATTCTAGAAGTAGCATCTGCCTTACATTGCAGACGACTTTGGTGGTTTGTGCACATAGAATGCTCTTCCAACTCCATAAACCAAGTTCTCAACATGGCCATTCCTGGCGTGAATAGACGGGGAAGACCCGGAAAGTTCTGGTCAGACTGCATTGTTTCTGACAGGAAAGAATGCAACCTCACCAGTGTTAGCCCAATAAACAGAATTAATAGGATATTCTGTATCAGAATATCTAGCCACCTGGGGCCCGTTTTACTAAACAACTTACGGAAAATGTTTGCGTAAGTCATAATTGATAAACATGGATAGTATCTTCAATGAAAGAACAATGTTGCAATGTGGCACTTCATTGGAAGCGTCTCGGAGAGACGATTTCAATGATGTGTCACTTTGCAATATTGCTTCGTCCAATATTGAAATAAGAGGAATTGTTGTTTTAGACTTACGCAAATCTTAAGCGTAAACTGTTTAGTAAAACGGTACCCTGCTACCCACCCAAATGACTGGGACATCCGCACCAGATGACAAAAAAAATCAGGATTGAGTAAATAAAAATGCGTAAACTTTAAACTTAACCAATCAGCATTTCTCAGCACTTTGAACCAAGCACACTTACCCCTGATGCTAGGGATTTTGGATCCCGCGTCCATTTGTAATCTGTAACTTTGTGGTCATCCGAAGACTTGGACCCATCAAGAGTGACCAGCATCTGTGGTAACTGGACAACAACATCACCACCTGCTTGGGCAACAGGGGCTTCATTGGCCACTGGAAATAATTCAACAGGTATCTTAAATGTCAGTAAGCATGTGTGTGCAAAGGCATCTGAAAAAATTATTAGTGTTACGATGAGTTAACTGGAAAAGAGCATTAGGACCATTGTTGTGACCAGTATTTTTTTTTAATGATGTACATCCTATATGTATTGATTTAAATATAATGCACATAATTTTGTTTTAAACGAGCACACTAATTTATTGGAATGATTTTTAAAAATAAAATAAAGGGTTTTACATTGCGTCAAGAGTATTTCAATCAAGTTGCCATGCCTGACTTTTAATCATGGTGGAAGACCCCAAACTTAACTGCCCATTAGAGTTGGTCGAGCCAGGTAGAACCATTGGCATTCCACAAATCAGTCAGGAGACTACCTCTCATGAAAATTCATATCCTTACATCTGGCACATTCTTTATAAGGGGCCTCCGTGGCCTAGTGGTTAGAGTACAGAACTTGAAATCACATGGCCCCTCTCCGCGTGGGTTCAAATCCTGAGAGGGATATGGATTTTCATGAGAGGCAGCCTCCCGACTGACTTACGGAATGCCGATGGTTCTACCCGCCTTGACCAGCCCTTTGGCAGTTGAGTGTGGGGTCTTCCTCCATCATTAATAGTAGGGCATCATAACTGAAATAATGTTGATGTGATGTAAAACCCATATTAAAAAAAAAAAAAAAAAAAAAATTCTTTATAAGAAAAGTACTTGTACAAGCCACAGGCAGCTTTTAGACCTATAAATAGAGAATAGATAGTTGGTGTCGTGAATCGGAAATGTTATCGGGCAAGGCGTAGGAATATTATCCGGTGAGCCGAAGGCGAAACGGATAATATTCCGATGCCGAGCCCGATAACTTTTTCTATTCAAAGGCACCAACCATCTATTCTATTTATCCTTTAACCTTTATGTATACGTTTAAACAAACAAAATGTAAATAAAACACGAGTAAACGGAAAACATAAGTAGAGAATGATGTAAACATGACTTCATATCGTTTTTATGACGTCATGATTAGTCGCGTGCATGTATTATATGGCTAGTGCCGGATATCGCAAATGTTATACGGCACCTAGTTATCGGTCTCAAAATGGCACTTATGACAGGATAAAAATGAAACATTAGGTAGTAAACGATTAAAAGATCTGGTTATGCTTATCTGAGGTTTCAAACAAAATCAATACATCATTTCAGAGTTACTTCGTTTTGTTGTTGTTAGTCTTTAATTGACATAGTGTTTTAGAGATGATCATCAGTTCAACTAAATCATCTCTCATTTTAATCCAAATACTGTGACCGTAATTTGACTCCATGCAGAGAGGGTCATGTGATTTCAAGTTCTTTACTTGAGGTGGTCATAAATTTGAGACCTATCATACTTACCCTGTTTGACATCCACAACGAGGTTAGCAGACGAGGACAGCTGCTCCTTGTCCTTGACTGTCAGTTTAAAAGTGTATTTCCCCACCTTAATGTCTCCATTGGCTGTGGCCACGCCTTTGTCAGCATCATTTATAGACAGAATTGTGGGGCCACTGCAAATAACAAAACTTGAATTCCGGAGGTCGCAGAAAAAACGGTGAAAACTTTCCTCGGATTAACATATAGTTTAATTCCTTGGTATTTATTTTTCACATGGGTTTCACTTGTGTCTACACTTTTTCAGTTATATTATATTGTATACAGTGAACCCTCGTTTATCCGAACATGTCCGTTCCTAACAAAATGTCCGGTTTACCGAATAATCCGGACTAATGAAGCAGAGCATGTTCTTATTCACATTAAGACATAAACGGTAAGTATGAGCGGTGTATAGTTATAAACCTTTAGCAAACGCCAAATTGTCGACCGTCCCAAATTGAAAGAGTTTGCAGAAGACATATCAAAACGTGATGAAATTCAAAGATAATCTTCTGATATGGCAGAAAACCTTGTGGGAAAAGGAGCTTTACCCACAATGTTTTCAAAAGTCGTCTGCAACAAACTGGTCCAATAATTCCGTTCCCTTACAACATACAAACTTGAATGCCTGTTAAGACTGGTCAAGCCAGGTAGAACCATTCTGTAAGTCAGTCGGGAGACTATCTCTCATGAAATTCCAAATGCCATGGATTTGACCCCACGCAGAAAGGGGCAATGTGATTTTAAGTTCTGTACTCTAACAACTACCCACAAAGCCCCCCCCCAACCTAAATCCAGAGGCAAAATAATAAAAAATATATATTTCCTCGCATTAACTTCTTAAATATTTTCTTATGGCACCTATATTTGTGGCGTAATAATATACATGATGTATGGATCAAAAGGATTAAACTCTCACTGACTAGCCAAGTTTATCACAGTTTGTCGTCTGTGTTCACTTTTAAAAAGGTTCAAAGTTATCTAGCTGCCCTTGTACTTCAATTCAAGTGGGTTAAATTTATTTTTTATATGGGAAATAATTCCATGTGAACAATCCTTCAGTATTACTATGACTCTCCTAGGATCCATCAGGGGGCCTCCGTGGCCTAGTGGTTAGAGTACAGAACTTGAAATCACATGGCCCCTCTCCGCGTGGGTTCAAATCCTGAGAGGGATATGGATTTTCATGAGAGGCAGTCTCCCGACTGACTTACGGAATGCCGATGGTTCTACCCGCCTTGACCAGCCCCTATGGGCAGTTGAGTATGGGGTCTTCCTCCATCATTAAGAGTCGGGCATCGCTACATAACTGAAATAATGTTGATGTGATGTAAAACCCATATAAAAAAAGGATCCATCAGTACTAGGCTAAGGATCTGAAGCTTCTAGCCCATAGACACCAACATTAACCCTACAGAGCAGGTGCCCGTTTTACTAAACAACTTACGGAAAATATGTGCGTAAGTCATAATTGATAAACATGGATAGCATCTTCAACGAAATACAATATTGCAATGTGACACGTCATTGCAAGCGTCTCGGAGAGACGATTCCAATGATGTGTCACTTTGCAATATTGCTTCGTCCAATATTGAAATAAGAGAAATTGTTGTTTTAGACTTACGCAAATCTTAAGCGTAAACTGTTTAGTAAAACGGTACCCAGGTGAACAAGCAACTTTAACCCATTACCAAACAATAACGTCATTTAACCACTCTGTTTCAGAGCAATTTCTCCTTTTCCCGCAATGTTTTCTACCCTATCAGAGGATTATTTTCCAATTTCATCACATTTTGAAATGTCGTCTGCAAACTTTGTCAATTTTGGACTGTCGAAAATTCGGCGTTTGGTAAAGTGCTTAGCAGCATGTTTCTACATACCCCTCTTGTTGCCATAGATACGAGACGACTTCACTGTCGTCTGTGCTGTTACTTCCATCCAGTAAAATGCTGTCCAAAGGGAGGGAAGCCTCGATGTTTTCTTCAGTTTTGGCGTCTGGGGGATTATTCTGCTCTGTAAACCAAAATGTTGAAAGTTGCAATCAAAAAACACATGAAGTATTTAAGGTTCATTTTGTTTAAGGGTCAACTCGATTTTCTAAATCATAAGCAAAACTACTGATTTTTTTTTTAAACTTGTTATGAATTTCCATTACTTCTATTGCTTAAAATGACAGAACAGAATTATGAGACAATTTTTTAATCATGAAGTACAAGATAAATTCTTTGCATTTAAGTATGATGTGTTTTGTGTTACAAATCCTTCCTTAGAAATCATTCATCAAATGGCAGTATTCCTAATGTACAGTGTGGGGCCTTGGATACGAGGTTGGTGAGTTTGAAACCTGTGAGTAGCGGGGCCCATTTGGAAACCTTTCATAATTTCTTTTGTCACAATATTTTCTCAATATCACAATGAAAAATGCTTTTTATCACATTTTACAAATGCCATCTGCTTTTGATTTCAATTTGGACATCTCACAAATCTCCATTATCGGGGTAAAGGTTATTTGTTTGTTTGTATGGGACAAAATGCTGTGTCAACTGTACTTAAGTTATTTCACGGCTTTCCTAGATTTAACCAGTACTAGACGGGGCTCTACAGTGTCTTGCCTAAGGAGACTGCCAAAAAAAATCCAGCTAGTGGGGATTGAACCCGCGACCCCCCAGATGTCACAAGTACTACACTTTAACCACTGGGCCAAGCAGGACCATTGGAAGGGTCATAAAAGCTCACCTGACTTGACAAAAACATGGATGACAACGATGCATTTGCTTTCAATTTGAACCAGTTACAAATTGCCATTTATGTGGGGGAAAGCTCACCTGGCTTGACATAAACATGTGCAACAACAATGAAAAATACTTTTTTTTTTACATAATATCTATTAAATGTTTTCTGCTTTTGCTTTCAATATACACCAGTTACCGATCACCATTATGGGGTGAAGCTTACCTGGCTTGACATAAACATGTACATCAGCAGTCGACACTTGATCAGACGCGTCTGTCACCTTTAGTGTGAACGTATAGTCCCCAACCTGGAGGTCTGTTAATTGTAACGCCTCCGTTAAAACACCCTGAAAATATGGAATTAAACATCATGCCACCGTCAAAATACCCTGTAATTTGAAAGTCAAAAAAACTTTTATGGCTTTATTCAAATGGGCAAATTTATCTTTTTTCAGATAGATTCTAATTATTTCTACCTGAATTCACAAAGAAGATTGTATTTTTCATTTTTTTTTATTGTTTTCTGCTAATACTTTCAATTAAGACTATATGATCATAAAGAAAACCTTTTACTTTATAAATATTGTTTTTTTTGTCCTTTCAATATGGACCTGTCACCAATTTGTGTATTGAGGTACAATGCATGGATGGCAAGATCTGGTTGTGATTTACTTGTCCATAAATGCCTAGTACTTTCCTGCACTTGTCCATAAACTGGTTAAATAGTAAATTTCAGTAAAAATTCACTTGCCCATTTAAGTTTTTGGACAAGCTGGACAAAACGGACAATTAATTTTGCCACCACGGGTTAATTCATTAAACCTTACCTGCATGTTGGCTGTGTGCTTATCCTCTGATGATTTTGTCCATTCATAGCTCACAATCCTCTTATCATCGGTGCTATGGTTCCCGTACAGCGTTACAGAGTTAACAGGTAAGTGTATCACAACATCGGAACCAGCATCCGCCTTTGGGGGATAATCCATCTCTGTAAATTAAAAAGTAATTATTTATTTGGTTAGTACATAGTTAACATAAATGGTAGAAGCAATGACATGCGCTAAGGCTCATTCCACATTATTTATTTATTTATTTATTTTTTTTTTTTATATGGGTTTTACATCACATCAACATTATTTCAGTTATGTAGCAATGCCTGACTCTTAATGATGGAGGAAGACCCCATACTCAACTGCCCATAAGGGCTGGTCAAGGCGGGTAGAACCATCGGCATTCCGTAAGTCAGTCGGGAGTTCACATTATCTAACGAAATTGCGTGATTTCAGCAACTTAAAAATAAAGACATTGAAAATGATCTTTAGTTAAGTGAAACTGATTTTCGATATTAAATTTCTAACATTAATTACATCCAGCAGGGGTGGTGAAACCTGATTTTGATTTACTTATCCATAAATGCCAAATCTTTTCCTGCATTTGTTCGTATAATGGTTATATACATAATTTCAGTAACAATTTACTTGTCCATAAAGGCTTTTTGACAAGCTGGGCAATATAGAATATTGATTTTGCCACCCCTGCCCAGAGCACAAATCTCTGAGTTAGTCCATTTAAAGAGGAAGATTTACACAGCACCTACCTTTAATTGCTGTTACATTGGCTTGTGTATAATTTGTGGCACCATCTGAATCAGTTATCGTTAATCTACACAAAAAAAATATAATAAATAATTGTGTATGTATTCATAAATCATCTTAACCCAATACTTACTTGTTTTCAAAAGTATTTGAAATATTTATTTATATTTACCAGTATATGGTTTTACATAGCGGCGACATTATTCCAGTTATGTTGCGAACCCAACTCAGAATGATAGAGGAAGACCCAATACTCAACTGCCCATATGGGCTGGTGAAGCCAGGTGGAACTATCAGCAATCTAAGTCAGTCGGGACACTTCCTCTCATGAAAATCTAAATGCCCTCACCAGGCTATGAACCCACACGGAGACGGGTCATACAATTTCTGTACTCTAACCACTAGCGCTTGGAGGCCCCCCAAAGAATTAATCAATTAACAAGTAAAGGTAATCAATGAACTCACACAGAGAGGGGCCAAGTTCTGTACTCCAACCATTAGGCCACAGAAGCCCCCCAAAGTAATCAACAAACGAGTAAAAGTAATCAATTAACGAGTAAAAGCAATCAATTAACAAGTTAAAGCAATCAACTATCAAGTACAAGTTATCAATTAACAAGTAAAAGTAATCAATTAACCATGTTTCTCTCACCTGAAGGTATAATTGCCTGGCGCCAGATTATTCAGCGTCAATATGGACTTATAACCTGTGATGGTTTTTTCCTGAATGGGACCTTTTACCACCTCCCATATGTACTTAACAATCTTATCGTCGTCTGTACTTTCTGAAATGATCCAACAAGAGAGCCATGATGGTCCTATCTATATTTCTATCTACAGAGAAATTTTGTTAACCAAGTAATGTCCATTACCGCTGAAAGCAATGAAGCAGGGCTGTGTCATGATAAGATATTCACCTTAAAGCATAAACAGTGTTAATGTACATGTATACATACAGGTAAAATCATAGATCAGTACCCTGAAATCTAAGATAGGCTCCAGAATGTGAGTTTCTGCTTTAACAGGGCACATTTGTTTCATTGCAGTTTCATCCTGATTTTAAACATTTGGATTAGCAAGGTCCAGATTAACAAAACTTCACTGTATATGGGTTTTTCATTGAGTCATCATTATTCAAGTAATGTTGTGATGCTCAGCACATAATGAAGGAGGGAGAGCCCTAACTTAACTGCCTATAGCGCAAGTCTAACCAGGATAAAACCATATGTATTCAGAAAGTCAAACTGGAGAATACCTCTCATTAAAATACACATCTACAGTCTAACTTGTGTTAAGCAGCCACCCTTTTAAGCAGCCAACCTGCCTTAAACAGCCACTACAGAAAGTCCCATTTTTAGATTTATAGTGTATACCAATTTGTGTTAAGCAGCCAACCTGTCTTAAACAGCCAATTTACTCTGTCCCATAGACTGGCCTCTTAACACAAGTTTGACTGTACTCTGGCCGTTACTTGGACTCATGCAGAGAAGGGCCATGTGATTACAAGTTCTGTCCTCTGACCACTAGGCCATAGGAAGCTCTGATCAATATACTTGTAAGAGATTTGGGTTCTGCATGGCCCTGTGATTAAAGTGGCAGAATAAGAACTTGTCCTGCTTCAAGTCCTACAACAACCTCTGGTTTGGTGGGAGTGTCTTTTGGCAAGTCACTTCAGAGACCTAGCCTAGTACTGGTGGATCCAGGAAAGCTGTAACATAACTGAAAAATTGTTGACACTGCATTAAACACCATACAAAAAAGTATGAGCTTGTTTCCCAATTGATATAAATAAACAAGTTTAAGAAAATGAGTCAAGAGAAACCATTACCTACCAGACCCATCCAAAATGGCTGAATTTGGAATCTTTATAACAAGATTTGTTGGGGTGATCTTTGCTACAGGTGGCCTGTTCTGTCTTGCAGCTGAAACATTTACAAAATAAAAATAATAATAATGACCATATTGACAGAAAGTGTTAAAACTGATATTTTCAAATAATTGTGACAAAAGTGGAAAACCCCAACTAAATGCAAGTCTTTTAACCCTTTACCAGACGCCAAATTTTCGGGTTTCCCAAGTTGAAAGACTAGCTGTCAACATTTCAAAATGTGATGAAATAGAAAAATAATCTTCTGATAGGGCAAAAAAGGGCAGCAATTACTCCTTTTCCCAAAATGTTTTCCAAAATTGTCTGCAACAAACTGGTCAATTGTCGTTATTGTTTGGTGTTGTTTATTGTTTGGTAATGGGTTAAGCCCCTGTTTCACCAATAGTTATCATTCATTGGTAAAAGCGGAACATTGCTAAACATCAATATGTTAAAAAGCTGTATTTGATTTGAAAAGTCACAAATTCCCTTTTGTTAATGTTAATGGATTTATATGGATTAATTAAACAAAAAATTTCAAAGGGATCAGACTCACGTGGATTCACCGTCACATTAACCACCGACTCTCCAAATTTATTCTGCCCTGTCACCTTGACACAAAATGTGTACAGGCCAACAATCAGCTAAATAAAAAGAAAGGGAAAAATGTCCTTAGCTGTTAAAAGTGCTTGTTCACAGAAGGGAAAATTCAAAAGTCAAAATAAAATTTCACTGAAACAATCCAGTGTTTGCATGATTTTTGCATGGTCTGTACAAATAAAAGCAGCTATTGAAACCCGAATTAATTCAGGAAGCATCAAATTATCTGAGTATCTACAGTTTATATGTGATAGATCTTCAAAACGATGTCAAGCTTTTGGACTAAAATACATGTTAATTAACTGTATACACACTTTAAAGAATCAAATGATCAAAGTTTACTTCCAATGACTATTCTTCATTGCGTAACATATAACAGTACAGCTGTTTCATTTCCCAAACCAATTTTTAATGTTGGACCCAAAAACATTTTCAATGTTGGACCCTAAACAATATTTCTAGACAAGGTTAACAGTAAAAGCTTCTTACATTTGACAGCTTTAGTGCTGGAGTTGTCTTCCCCTCCATGGCCCCAGATTCGGCCCCCTCAGGGTGGTTTTCTAGGGTCCAGTCGTAGTTGTAGGTTTCATCTGAGAAAGAAAATATATACAAACTTTGTCAGTATGGTCTACTTTATTCATTAACCCTTTACCAAACAATGATAACATTTAACCAGTTTGTTGCAGACGACTCTGAAAAACATTCTGGGAAAAGGAAAAATTGCTCATAATGAAAAATAATCCTCTGATAGGGAAGAAAACAATGTGGAAAAAGGAGAATTTGCTCTCCTTTTCCCACAATGTTTTCTGCCCTATCAGATCATTTTTCAATTTCATCACATTTTGAAACATCGTCTGCAAACTCTTTCAATTTGGGAGAGTAAAAAATGTGGCTTTTGGTAAAGGGTATATGAAAAGAAGGAAAAACGCAAAGATAAGAAATCCTATAAGATGAAAGTACTTTCTGTTGCATTTAAAAAGACAGAAGCATTCGGTGCGACATAAAAAAAACTATGCCATCGAGCCCTGTACATTTTTTTCGGAAAAATGAAACGAACAACCTTGAAATCCTATTGGATGAAAATACCTTCTGTTTTGTTCCAGAAGACAAATGCATTCCGTGTGACAGAATGAAACTAAGACCATGCGACAAAGCCCTGTACATTAACGGGATAACGTAACAAGCACTTCCGAAAAAATAGAAATCCTATTGGATGAAAATACCTTCCATTGTTTTAGAGAAGACAAAAGCATTAAGTGTGACAGTAAAAAACTAAGACCATGCGTCTGAGCACTATACATTTACAGAAAAACGAAACAAACAATCCTGGAAAGAGGAGGAAATCCTGTTGGATAAAAATAACTTTTGCTACATTTCAAAATGTGACAAAATTGGAAAATAATATTCTTGTCACAAGCAATTTCTCCTTTTCCCACAATGTTTTCCAGAGTAATAATAGGTTAAGCTCCAGTGCAGAAAGATCTCTATATAGTTTTCTAAAAGTCAACAACACTTTTTACAATAGATCAAAACATCTTAGCAACATTAAACATAGTTTACTGGTAGATAACATTCAATCAAGAGAGAAAACATGAAATACGAGAGATTCTATTGGATGAAAATTACCTTCTGTTGCCTTCGGGAAGACAAAAGCATTCAGCATGACAGAATTCTCTGGCATTTGTATCACTTTGTTCTCGCCAGCTGACACCGTCAAAAGTTGAACTGGAAAAAAAAAGAAGTATTACATATTCAGCAATTTGTTTCCTTATATGTTTGGTACCGTAAGACATACCTGTTCCCAATCAAATTAAATGGTAAATTACCCCAATTTTCCAATATAAAATTTCCAAAATGACTGTAAAATGATTCTGTTCAGAGAAAATATGTTCAGAACAGCAAATACTACTTCAAAAAGTTATTCCGCAACAACCTTCCAAAAAAAAAAAACACTTCCTCAGAACTCACTTATTCCTATGAATTCCGAATTTTAGAGACAAAGGCGGGACTTTTTATAGTACTGGACCCATTCCTAAAATTAAAAAAAAAAAAAAAAACAGAATCGCTGATATTACATCAATATTTCAGTTATGTTTACAAATTCACATGCTTGATTGAGAAGTGCAAGAGACCTGCTTGTTCCACAAAGAAATGTTGAAAGGTTCTCGCCAGCATCTGTATGCCACTGTGATTTGGAAATTTCCTGATCCCTGCTCTAAAGGATAATTAACATTTTTTAATTCGTCAAACCACTAACCTTTTGCCGTGGTAGTTACAGTCGTAGGCGGTACGCTTGGTACCTTGACGGGAATCGGTGCCGTTGTCATGGCAACACTTACATCCTGCACCAACTCTGTGGTGGTGGTCGTGGCATCCGATTTACTTGGAATCTTTGCCGTTGTTTTACCAAAATCATCCTTTTGACAAGTGTCGTCAGAATTTCTGACATAGCCTTCCTTGCATCGACAGAACCCGTATCTTTTCTTCGATGCCGGGTTTATGTAGCAGGTCTCATTTTTCTTGCAGGATAACAGCCCGTACTCACACTCCCTGGGCAAGGGAGAGACTTTCATTTGGACTTCCTGTTCATTATGAGACGTTTCGTCTATAGATGGAGTCTCCTCTGAATTTTCGTCTATAACTGCAGCAGTCTCCTCTGTAAAATTTCAAAAAAAAAAATATTCAAATTGAAATTTTATGAATGTGAAATTTTGATTTGATTTCAAATTAATTAATTATTTTACTTTTGATCGACTTCATGTTCCCCTATGATAGGCCCCCTAATCCCCCATCTGCATGGGTATGTCGGAAGTTTTAGTTGATGTTCAGGGAACACACTCAACTAGGGTTAACCCATTACCAAACAATAACGACACTTTAACCAGTTTGTTGAAGAAGACTCTGGAAAACATTGTGGGAAAAGGAGAAATTGCGCTTAACACGTAATTTCTCCTTTTCCAACAATGTTTTCTGACCTAAAAGAAGATAGTTTTTCAACTTCATCACATTTTGAAATGTCGTCTGCAAACTCTTTCAATTCAGGACAGTCGAAGATTTGGCGTTTGTATAAAGGGTTAACAGAGGCAATGAGCTATGGGAATATAATCCTTATCCAGACCTCTATTACATATGCCAGGTGTCACATTATATCATATCATAAACTATACTGTTTTAACCCTTTCCCAAATGCTAGCCTTTCGACTGTCCCAAATTGGAAGAGTTTGCAGATATCTTATGATAGGGCAGAAAATATTGTGGGAAAAAGAGAAATTGCTCATTAAGAGCAATTTCTCTTTTTCCCACAATGATTTCCAGAGCCGTCTGCAACAACCCAGTCAATTGTCGTAATTGTTTGGTAATGGGTTAAAGTTAATTTGGATCAATATTGCCAATTACATGTAGTCTGAATGGCAAGGCAGAATTGAGTTATTCACCCAAAGCATTAAAGGCACATCAAAGGAGATGAGTACAAATAAATTACTGAAAAAATATATGGAGTTCTTTTATTATGTTCATAAAAGTCATGAAAATTAGTTTAGGAATGCATTGATACCCTATTAAATAGACTCATCTAAAACAAGTTATTTTGTGCTTGAAATATAGTTGTCTCCAATTCAATCATGTTTATCAACAATCTGTTTGTTTACATATTCAAAATAACGGATTCTGATTGGTATGTTCGAAAATGTGTGTATCAACTGTCAAGGTCAGTAGTGAAGAATCAGAAAATCTGATTAATAAAACTTGCTAATCTGGGTTATTTCTGGTTTACTTTCACATTTAAGTTGTGCTCATGGTGTATTCTGGTGATAACTTTTTGAATCTGTCCAAAAGTTTATACCAATTAATATTGTTTGATAAAGCGTTAATCTCCTTTAATGGGCCTTTAAAGAACTACAAGATGAATCCTATTCTGCATGTATTCATAAGTCCATTTAAAAACATAACTACAGTCTAACTTGTGTTAAGCAGCCACCCTTTTAAGCAGCCAACCTGCCTTAAACAGCCACTACAGAAGGTCCCATTGTTAGATTAATAGTGTACATCAAATTGTGTTAAGCAGCCAACCTGTCTTAAACAGCCAATTTACTCTGTCCCAAAGGCTGGCCTCTTAACACAAGTTTGACTGTACAATATAGGGTTAATATAAGTAGTGAAGAAATTGGCTATTTGAGTATGCCTCTTGTCACAGCCTCTGTTACGAGATCATATTCACCAGGGTACCATTTCACTGAACAGTTTACGCTTAAGATTTGCGTAAGTCTAAAACAACAATTCCTCTTATTTCAATATTGGACGAAGCAATATTGCAAAGTGACACATCATTGGAAGCGTCTCTCCGAGACGCTTCCAATGATGTGTCACATTGCAATGTTGTACTTTCATTGAAGATATTATCCATGTTAATCAATTATGACTTACGCAAACATTTTCCGTAAGTTGTTTAGTAAAACGGGCCCCAGGTGTGACATTGTGTCATTAACTTGGGTCTTTTACCCGCAGTACAGTCTAACTTTTGTTAAGCAGCAACCCTTTTAAGCAGCCAACCTGCCTTAAACAACCACTGCAGAAAGTCCCATTGTTAGATTTATAGTGTACATCATCTTGTGTTAAGCAGCTAACCTGTCTTAAACAGCCAATTGACTATGTCCCATAGGCTGGCCTCTTAACACAAGTTTGACTGTATTTCAAAACTTCAAGATAAAACCTATATTGTGGGTACCCATAAGAATTGCCTTGACAAGATGCTTCTAATGTGTATCCACAATAAAGGGTTTTGATAAGCAATAAAGGAGTTAGCTAGAGGAATATACCCAATGTGTGTTTTTTTTTTCATTCTTTGCTTGGGTCTGGTAAAAGGACCCTTTCCCAATCAAATCTAGATAACATTTTTTCCCAAATTCAAGATTTTTTTCTCAAATTAGTGCTTAAATCTCTTATAAAGATTTGATAAGTTAAAATTTGCTCAAATCCCCTCAGATTATTTGTAACAGAACACAGTCACTTGAAATCAAATGCAGACTCTTGACTTATAGCATCATGTATTGACAAAGTTACTGAACTCTGTCTGCAATGTTGATAATTCAAGTTTTAAAGAAATAAGCTACTTATGAAGAGTTTTCTGTTATTTGAAAACAAACCCCAGAATTACCAATAATAACAAACTGAAACAATGCAAATTTTCCCAATTGCCTTCGTACCGGACCCTTTCCCATTTGGTGAAAAAAAAAAGCAACGCTGATATATATGCCAGGTGTCACATTATGTCATTAAATATACTGTTTTAAATCTAATTTGGATCCAAATCATCAAGCAGTCTAGATAACAAGGCAGAACTGGGTAATTTACCCGTAGTATTAAGAACTACTAGATGAAACATATATTGTGGGTATCCATAAGAATTACCTTGGCAAGATGCTTTTAATGTGTACCCACAATAAAGGGTTTTGATAAGCAATAAAAGAGATAGCTAGAGGAATTAATCTCTTATCTAGGGCCCATTTGACGAGTTTGTTGAAGAACACTCTGGAAAACATGGTGGGAAAAGGAGAAATTACTCTTAAAGAGCAATTTCTCCTCTTCCCACCATGTTTTCTGCCCTATCAGAAGATTACTTTCCAATTTCATTACATTTTGAAATGTTGCCTGCAAACACTTTTTCTTTAGTACAGTGGAAAATTTGGTGTTTGGTAAAGGGTTCAAGTTAATTTGGATCAATATCATCAAGTAAATGAGACACCATTCTAATAAGTACCTACAACATAGGGTTTAGATATGATATGCGATAGAGAAGTTAGCTATAGGAATTTACCTCTTATCAAGGGCTCTCTTACAAGTTGATGTTTGCAAGTTGTAACATTATGTCATTAAGAATACCTTTAAAAGTTAATTTGGATCAATAACATTAAGTAAATGAGACCATTCTAATAAGTACCTACAACATAGGGTTTAGATATCATATGCCATAGAGAAGTTAGCTATAGAAATACACATCTCATCTTAGGCTCTATTGCAAGTTTATATATGCCAGGTGTCATTAAGTATACTGTTTTAAAGTTCAAAATTTGGATCAACATAATCAAGAAAATGAGATCTTTGAAGAGAGAAGGCAACATTTTATCATAATATCATAATTAACCGTCAAGATCAGTAATATAGGAGACCAGCAAAACAATCATTTTCTAAAGTTTATATATGCTTTCATGAAATTGCTTACTCATGAATTTTGTCGCTCTTTGTCTGAACTGCGGGGAAAAAAGAGGATAACTTATAATTCAGTTGCGAAAACTTTGTGAGCATATGATGAACATTAACAATTTTTGTTCTTTTGTCTTTGGTTACTGCACATGAGGAAAAACATCTTGCAGAAGGGTATTCTTTAAGGTGAAACAAGGAGGGCTTGTTTGCGACACCAGTTTTGACGAGAGGGTACCTCTCCGCCACCTAAATTCTAGTAGGAGGGAAGTTCTCCGCCCAGTTTAAAATGTTCGAGGGGGCACTTCTCCGGGAGGGCACTTATCTGTGATCACATTCTAACAAATACCTACAATATAGGGTCTTGATAAGTAATAAAGGAGTGAGCTATGGGTATTCAACCCTTATCTGGGTGGCTACTGCAAGTTTATATTGGCCAGGTGGCACATTATGTCGTTAACAAGGCAGAGTTGGGTCTTTGACTTTGAGAATTTCCACAAACTACAAGACTTATCCTATTTTTAGGAAGTTCAGGAAAATCCCTATTCTAGTGAATACACACAATATATGGCTTAGATATAAAAAGAAGGAGTTAGATATTGGTTTATTCCTCTTATCTGAGCTTGGCGGCAAATTCATATTTGACACAGATCTATGTCAAATTATGTTATAAAGAATACTATTTTAAAGTATATTTGGATCATTTAAAATAAGAAGACAGAGTTGGGTCTTTTACTTCCAGTATTTCCACAACCTACAAAACTAATCCTATTTTTTGGAAGTTACAGAGAAACCTTATTTCTAATGAGTACCCACAATAAAGGGTTTAGATAAGCAATAAAAGAGTTAGCTATAGGTTTACGCCACGGTTGCAAGATTATATATGCCAGGTGTCACATTGTGTTATTAACAATACGGTTTTCAAGTTAATTTGGATCAATAGTATCTGTAAATCTCTGGTATCAAATCAACCACCATATGGCAGTAGCTTAACCCTTTCCCAAACAATAACGACATTTAACCAATTTGTTGCAGACGACTCTAGAAAACATTGTGGGAAAAAGAGAAATTGCTCTTAATGAGCAATTTCTCTTTTTCCCACAATGTTTTTTGCCCCATTAGAAGATTGTTTTTCAATTTCATCACATTTTCAAATGTCGTCTGCAAACTCTTTCAATTTGGGACAGTTGAAAATTTGCCGTTTGGTAAAGGGTTGATGGGCCTTGTTATATAAGGCGGAGAAGCCCTGACTGTTAACCCTTTCCTAAACACCAAATTTAAGACTGTACCAAATTTTTAGAGTTTACAGACGACATTTTAAATTGTGATAAAATTGGAAAATCATCTTCTGAAGGGACAGAAAACATTGTGGGAAAAGGAGAAATTGCTCGTTACGAGCAATTTCTCCTTTTCCCACAATGTTTTCCAGAGTTGTCTGCAACAAATTGGTCAAATGTCGTTATCATTTGGTAATGGGTTAGATAACCATCAAATCAAGAGAGAAAAAGTGAAATATAAAAATGGATATGAAAATTGATATCATAGGTGTGATGAATGCTATGACGGTGTCTGATATCAGTAAAAATCAAAGCCAACAAAGAAGTATGTCAACTATCCTTTGTTGTGTACTTTTCAATTGTTAGTAACAATGGCGAAAAGATGGTTTTCGAGGGAGACGCAGGGCTTTCTTTCCTTGCATAGGGAAGAAGCCTATGCATGTAAAATTGGGGAGTTGTGTGGCTGAAATTATTGTTGAATTAAGACACCCAAAAGCTGGGGTGACTTTGTACTTTTTGGGAAAAGTGCATTCTTTTTAAAAAATATTTCCAATTGGAAAGGTGCTTTTCATAGACCCTGTTATACAATTTATAACACAATAAAGCCCTGTGTCTTAACACTTACCTTACCCAAATATTTTATCTATCTTCAAAATGATTGTTACATAGGAATAAAGCCACACAATAAAAGCCTATTTTGAAGGCCTCACTTTGGTTACTCTTTACTTAGCCCTTATAGTGCTGGAACTGACTACATGCTTATGCTAACAGTTTAGATCCAGGCCAGCCGCCAAGTAAATAGGCGGCTGGCCTGTAATTTAACCTGTTTGCTACTCTGAGTATCTTTCCTTATCAAAATTATTCAGATATCTAATGTCTTGGAAAGCAGACGACACAAAAATATATATTAATAAATTACCAAGCATTCTAAGGGTAAACCAAATTAATTTAAATTCCCTTTACATTATTACAGATACAAAACATAGTCTGTTTATGGGGTTTTCATGGCTTAAACATTATTTCAGTAATGTTGCAATGTCTGACTCTTAAAATGGAGGAAAATCCTTAATGGCTGGTCAAACCTGGGAGAAATCATTTCAGTTATCTTGAAATGCCTGGCTCTAGGCGGCTCTTTACCAAAAGCCAAATTTTCGACTATCCCAAACTGAAAGAGTTTGCAGACGCCATTTCCAATTGAGATGAAATTGAAAAATAATCTTCTGACAGGGCAGAAAACATTGTAGGAAAAGGAGAAATTCCCACATTATTTTCAAGAGTTGTCTGCAACAAACTGGTCAAATGTCATTATTGTTTGGTAATGGGTTAATACTCAACCATACCCAAAGCATGTTAAAAATAACTCCACTCACCAAGACTTCTGACCTGCATTAAGATCGTACTATTAAACTCTTCCTTCGTCTGATTGACCGGGTCGCACGCATCTCTGATCACCTGACTGCACTCGATCGTGTAGCACTTGTTGTGCGTAAACCATGCGACGTTACATCGCTCGTTAGCGCAACAGTCCAAGAGACACACCGCCGGGTCGGGCTGATCCATATGAATCTCTTTGAACTTTCCAGCATCCTTTAGTCCTTTCGGAACGGCTCTCGGATGTATTATTGAACCAACGGCATCGGTGTCGTAACTCCCTGGGTTGTCACACAAGTTACAAACACAACCTGAAATGGTGGAAAACAGCATGATCACATGATTCAATGCCTTTTATGCGTTCTTTCCCAAAAGTGCCGATCTGCCAAACATTTGTACCAAGCAAATTTAACCCTTAACATGCTGAGTCATTTTCTAAAAGTAGAATTTTTGTGTCGTCAGCTTTCGAAAACCTTAAATATCTGCTTATTTTAATGAGGAAAGATACTCAGAGTAGCAAACAGATTAGATTACAGGCCAGACTTTAAAAGCATACTAGCGCTCAGAAAAACTGCAAAACTTGGTAATATGAGTTATAAATTATGACAGAATATGTAAGAACATAGTCAAAAACTACAGGATCATGAAAATATAACGCATGCACTATTCATTATCTATTTTTCGAAGTGCTATTTTCACAAATTTGGTGCCCATCAATTTAACTTCATTGTTTACAATCAAGTATCATCTACAATACCAAAGAGCGCTCGGATAAACGTGTGTCGATCAGCTGGTTAAAAAAATGAAACATATAAAAAATACTGTCATTTATCCAATTTTAACAATATAAACATTCAAAATGGAGAATTTCTTCACGACTTGGGTTTTAATGGTTCCCAGCGTTTTTTGGTTGTTTAATCTCTAATTGTAAACAAACATTATTGTATTCACACTTTTAAAAGCATCATGTAAACATGTTCCAGTCGCAACTCATTGGTAAAAAGGAATTTAAAGTACTTTTAAGTTAATTTTCAATTATTCTAGAACTTTCAAAATTTAAGGAAAAACAGCGCAAGTATGGCTTTAATTTTTGAGAGTTAATGCAAAACTTACTTACAAACATGAAGCATTGAATTGAACACTCTGTGTAAGCTTGACAGAATGAAGAAAAGACTTTCATATTTGTCAATTGAGGGTTCAATGCAAGACTATATTAAGTGCTTCACAAACATGAAGCACTTACTTTAGTATTGGATTGAACCCTCTGTATAATCTAGACAAAATGATGAAAAGACTTTATACATGTACTTGAGGGTTCAATAAGTGCTTCACTAACATGAAGTGACTCGCCAAAGGTCATTTCCACGAAACCAGAGGTGTTGGTGGTGCTCGACCTCGGGACCCAAGGATTTTAAGTCCACAAACTTAACCACTGTGGGCCGTGCAGGACCTTTTTATACTTAAGGGTTCACCGCAAGAGTAAACTATATATGGTAAGTGCTTCACAAAGCACTTTTTTACTGTACATAGTAATTCTAGTATTGAATTGAACTCTCTATAATCTATTATCTAGACAAAATGATGAAAAGATTTTAAAACTTGCAGGTTCAATAAGTGCTTTATAAACATGAAGCACATACTATAGTATTGCATTGAACGCTCTGTATAATCTAAAATGATGAAAAGACTTTCATATTAAAATAATTTGTCAATTAAGCGTTCATTGCAAGACTATACTAAGTGCTTCATGTTTGAGAAGCACTATCTAGTCTTGCACTTAGACAGTATTGCATTGAACCCTTAGTGTAATCTACATAAAATAGTATTGCATTGATTCCTCGTTACAACATAACGAGTAAAACAATGCATCAATCACTTTTGTCAACATATAATCCCAAGGCAACATAAAGGCTCTATTGATTAATTTCCTCACCCTTACTTAACCCTTAGAATGCTGGGTAATTTTTCTAAAAATAGATTATTGTGTCGTCTGCTTTCTGCAAAGTTAAATATCTGCTTAATTTTTATGAGGTAAGATACTCAGAGTAGTAAACAGGTTAGATCACAGACCAGCCGCCAATTAACTTAGCGGCTGGCCTGGATCTGACCTGTTTGCATAAGCATGAAGTTTGTTCCAGCACTATAAGGGTTAAACAACGATTAATTCTCTTGTAACTAGAAAAAATCGAGAGGCAGAGTTTTTCTCCCGACAGATAACAATCCACTTCAATACTCCAAACCCAGTTCTAGGACAATCATTCCGAGCCCAAACATTGGCTAATCCCCATTATATTCCTTAACCCTTATAGTGCTGAAACAGCCTTCATGCTCATAAATGCAAACTGGATGGATCCAGACCAGTTGCTCAGTCAACTGGCAGCTGGCCTGTGATGTAAAATGTACTGTAACCTGTTTGCTACTCTGAGTATCTTACCTCATCAAAATTAAGCAGATATTTTAGGTTTTGGAAAGCAGACAACTCAAGAATCTATTTTTAGAAAATTAACCAGCATTCTGAAGGTTAAGCAACAAATGACTCAGATTTTCAAATGTAGTATCATGATAAAGCGAATCTATGCTCATTTTGAGCAAAACTGTCCGGCTAGATTGAAAGGTTTTTCATAAAAAAATGTGTAATTGTTGCTGTAAGTTTTTATATGGTGATGAAGCTGCTCGTTAACACATGCTCAAGACAAATTGAAAGTCAAAGTGAAATGCTATTTAGACAATAGCATTTGTAGTGTTGTTAAAGATTTAATGAAAAATAGCCTCTGAACCAAAATTGATTCAATATGTGTCAATTTACTTAAAAATTTGAAACTAAAGTATGTACAGACTGTTGTGCTCACTCTCAAAAATGTTGCAATGCTTTTTTATCGTAAAACATATTAAGTCAATGTTTGCAGGCCCTAAATACTCAAATACAGACTAATTTACTTCCAATGCAGTTTTCTTTTTATTATATGAATTAAATTGGGAAGAGGCCTAGGCCTGCAAATTTTGGGAAATAGTATAGATGAAATTGCTGAATTGGGAAATAAAAAAGTCATTGTCATTTTGAATTTTTGGGAAACTGCATGACTTTAAAAAAAATCCAGTAAGAAAGGTGCCTATAACCCATTACCAAACTATAACAACTTTTGACCACTTTGTTGCAGAGGACTCCGGAAAACATTGTGAAAAAAGGAAAAATTGCTTGTAATTTCTGATTTTCCCACAAAGTTTCCTACCCGATCATGAGATCATTTTCCAATTTCATCACTTTTTTAAGTGCAAACTCTTTCAATATGGGACAGTCAAAAATTTGGAGTTCGGTAAAGGGTAAATTGGCCCCAGTTATATAACGCCAAAAAACTCCTGTTATGGCTATTCTCAACTGGTGCGTCTTGTACAACAGCCCAGCTATTATTCAAGTTTACCCCTTTACCAAACAATAACAACATTTGACCACTTTGTTGCAGAGGACTCCGGAAAACATTGTGAAAAAAGGAGAAATTGTTTGTAATTTCTCCTTTTCCCACAATGTTTTTTGGCCATCAGAAGATTATTTCCAATTTCATCACTTTTTGAAATGTCGTCTGCAAACTCTTTCAATTTGGGACAGTCGAAAATTTGGCGTTTGGTAAAGGGTTAATGGGCCCCAGTAATATATTGCAAGAAAACCCTGCTATGGATATTCTCCAGTGCGTCTTTGTGGTAATTTGGTCAGTCACAAACCTTACAAGGTATGAATCTTGACTGGTTCCCAACTTCCTAGGCATCCAGTCTGAGACTCGGCGCCAAAAAAAGAGGCTTCGGGTTTTAATTAGAACAACGATCAGATGTGTTATTTATTCGTAGACAAATCCGATTGTATTAATTATATCTTTCGCCATCTGGAGTCGGCTCAACAATATCCAGGATCGCCAAACGTAAGTTAATTACATTTATACTATATCTATTCCAATAGCACAGCTATTATTCAATTTTAAGGAAGTAGAATTTCAATATATCCAAGTTTTCAAAAATCTGTGAACAAGCAGGGTTAGAATGCAGTCTGCCCGGTTCGAAATTGTAAAGGGTTGATATTACTCACAACTTATTCAATAGTTACATTGGTAGTAATTGTTTCTGGGACAATTAATTGTTGACAGAAATGTCGCGCATGCACCACAGATGTGTTTATATTCTATAAATAGCCTACCAGGCCAATAACTACCTATCTGAGAAAGGCAAACAACATCCCATGCAGAATAACTTAACCCTTATGATGCTGGAACCGAATGCTTATGCAAACAGGTCAGATCCAGGCCAGCCGCCAATAAATTGGCGGCTGGCTTGTGATCTAACCTGTTTGCTACTTTAAGTATCTTTCCTCATCAAAATTAAGCAGATATTTAAGGTTTTGGAGAGCAAATGACACAAAAATCTGTCATTAGAAAATTACCCAGAATTTTAAGGATAAATACATTATTAGTAGATGTGTTTAACACCATTTTCAACAATCTTTCAGTCACATTGCAGTGACAGTTCACTTATTCATCCTTTCAAAGGTATTCAACCAGTTTGATCAACATTGAATTGATGAAAAAAAACAAGTACACAGATAAATTGATTAAAAAGGGAACATTTTTTGTCCTGGTTAGAGACACTCATGATTCCAGTAATGATTGCCTGGGGTGGCAAAATCTATAGTCCATATTGCCCGGCTTGTCCAAAAGCCATAATGAACAAGTCATTTGTTTGTTTTGGTTTAGAAAATACTTCAACAGTTTTTCTGCATACACTGAGCCTGCAACGCCAACCCTTTTAAAAAAAAAAAATCTTGTCTAAGTGGCGCTGAAAGCGTAATTTAAAACAACGGATTTATCAATATACTGACAAAGTCAGGGTAGAGATTCATACTCACGATGGATTACGATGCTAAGTAATATCCATTTGAGGCAGGAATTCTGGAATCCAAACGGAAAACTTTGTAGAGATCTCATTATTGAGACCTTCACATGTCGGACACTTTCAAACTCTGATCGCTGCTTTCATGAGAAACTTCCAGTCAAAAAAGTTGATAAAGCTCTATTAACAACTATTTATACACCCTTTGTGCAGTCTCGGTTTCTTGTCTTCTTTGCCTAGTCGGTACAGAATAAGTTGTAATCACTTGTTTACTTCCACTTTAAAGTGTTTCCTACTCCTAGTCTGTACAGAATAAATTGTAATCACTTGTTTACTAAGTTGTTAACACTTGTTTACTTCCCCTTTACACTGTTTCTTTTAAAACGTTAAGGGTTTGTTGCGCAAACAGCTGGTCCTGTACACTCATTGTCAATATGTATCTAAATTTGATATTTATCTTAACGTAGCCTGGAATCTATTCAAATGAAATGTGGCTGCAATAGATCTGTATGTTGATAACCAATATACATCTTCAAACTATTGTCTGCTCAGGAGCATGTATGTGAATCAATATCAAGGCCAGCATTCGGAAAATGGTGAATAGTGTTGAATCTGGTCACAGGTAGAAGAATCATCTATAGGTAAAACCTGGAAAAGAAGTCAAAAATGAAAGTAAGAATATGATGTGTCAGTTTGTTTGTTGGTATGTGATTTATAGTCATATCAACAGTATTTCATTTATATTACAGCTTTCCTAGATTTAACCAAACTTAGGCTATGGCTTTGCAGTGTCTTGCCCTGTGAAAGAACTTACTACAATGGAATCCAGTATAACGCGAGTCCACCTTGTCCCCAAATTTTATTTTTAATCATATGAATATTGTTGATATAGATGTAGATGGAGTGTAATGCAAAATAAACAACCTATGATAGTAAAATCAGTGTTTGTGTAAAAGCATGTATTCCCTTTAGACCCTGATCGCTGCACTCTACATTCCAAGGCAATTTTTTTTTAAACAAGTACAGTGAACCCTCGTTTATCCGAACACGTCCGTTCCCAACAAAATGTCCGGTTTACCGAATAATCCGGACTAATGAAGCAGAGCATGTTCTTATTCACATTAAGACATAAACAGTCTGTATGAGCGGTGTATAGTTATAACCCTTTAGCAAACGCCAAATTGACGTCCGTCCCAAATTGAAAGAGTTTGCAGAAGACATATCAAAACGTGATGAAATTCAAAGATAATCTTCTGATATGGCAGAAAACATTGTGGGAAAAGGAGAAATTGCTCGTCACGAGCAATTTCTCCTTTACCCACAATGTTTTCAAAAGTCGTCTGCAATAAACTGGTCCAATAATTCCGTTCCCTTACAATTTTGTTCGGATTGCGAGACATCCGGATAATCGGTGTCCGGATAAACGAGGGTTCACTGTACCTTGTCATAATTGAAGTTTTAATTGCTACAAATTACCCTATAAGAGGTTACAACAGTGTTTGCCAAACAATTGACATAATAATGACATACAATTGCTAATAATAACTTTGTGAATTAACCTGTAAGTATCTAATTTCTTTTAGGTAATGGACCGCGGAATCAAAGGGATAGCATCACGTTAGAATAACCATGGTTAAGGTCTGTGATTATCACAAGCAGTACATAATTACAGATCACTTAATCAGGTGTGTCGGTGGAGGAATTTGTTAGGCGGTCTCTAGTTCCTGACGCTAACTATAACACCATTACAAACCTTATGGAAGTAAAGTATGGGTCTTTCTCCTGATGTCATGAACATGTAATGAAGCTAAAGAAAAGTTGACCTGATGTAAAACCAAATCAAACAAACTAATCTAAACTTTTTAGTCCTTTATCACAATATTAAGTTGCATTCGTTATGATGCTGAATTAAATTGATAAAAAATAGACAAAAAAGGAAAAAAATAGCGATTTGTTATTGTTGTTGTGTCATCAACTTCCTCCGTTGACTTGTCGGAGAACCTAAGTGTCCTTGGTAGTAGGCCGGATAGTCTGGTTGAAGGTGCTAAGGTTCTGCTTTCACAGAATATACAAACAGCTACAATACGCAAGAATATGCCGCATGACGCTAGATAAGATGTCGTAACGTCTTGTGGCTGCTATCTGGTTGCCACTGACAGGACACGGTAGAAACAATACTTCTAGCACGACGCGAGAATCATGTCTCACTAGTTAGACATGTTTTAAAATATAGCATTCTACGTTAATGTGACTATAAAACTGTTCATAAAACGATAAAATTGAAGATATGCGGCTTACGAAACTATAAATAAGATAATAATGATGCAGCAGAATCCCTGGACGAATAAATAAGCTCGCGAAGTAGCATCATTTGACGAAATTGTCTGAATATCGACAGCTCTTGCCACTCATTAACAACACATTTAAGCAACAAGTAGGAATAAAATGCTAACAATTAAGTAAATGGGTACATGCATGCGTCCTCACTTTCCCTGTGACAATGCATTCGACACAATATCCCACGTTTTGTGTAATTCGTCGTCAAAATATAGTGGAACAGATTGTGTGTACATTCATTTTTTGTCGATATTTCCGGGATACGTCTATTAGTTTCGCATTTTCGGTTAATTTAAATGATAAAATGAATAATGTAGTTATGGATAAAATTCTTGTTCTTTTATTTTTATATCGTTAAATTCGTAAAATGTTATGGGTTACTTTCATGAGAATTCGCCCAAGACAGGTAAATGTTCGTATCTTATAGCTTTTTCCCCCCAAACTGGTGAAATCAAAGTACAAAGAGTAACCGAGTTTGCGTCAATCATATGGGACCCACACAATCTCCCATGCAGAGTTATCGTCCCCCGGATACTACCTCTGCAACGGGCTCACGTCATCTTTGCCACGAATCGTGGCAAACTCTGTAATATTGCGATCCAAACTGTTCTATGCATACAATTAAGTAAAATAATATATGAATAAGGCAAAAATACTTTTACTTTATCCATACAGTAGATTTTGAATATGTATTTCACAGATTCTTGCTAGAACTATTGTAAAGCCTTTTTACGCTATTGAAAATCAATCCGCGGAATGTTTACATCTTTGGTCTCCCGCTCGATGCATAATAAGTCTTGGTTATCGGACAGCTTGGATACCAGTGATATAAACAAACACGAGGTAGAAATTGGGAACGATGTCTTCACTTTACAACTGTGATTTTTAAAGATTTCGCTACCTGCAATTATTAACTTCAAAATACGTGATATCTTTGTCTTTTGAAAAGGCAAAAGCTTCTTAGATGGCACATTCGTATCATCTGAATGGACGCAGATCTCTTCAAATTGATGTTCAGAAAACTTACCACGAATGTATGATATCAATGAGTTGTCGCTTTTAAAAAGGTACTGTACTTCCAAATAACCCCCAAATAAGCTTCACATGCTATGAAATGAGAGATGAATGGGTTACAAAAGGGTTGCAGAGAAAACACTATGTAATGGCTGCCAGTGATTGAAACAATATGGATATTTGGATGATGTGTTCATGGTATATGGGGCCACAGGAAATGCATAAGCATAGAGATCAAGATGAGAGGAAAGAACCATGATGAATAAACTGCAAGTACCTTTTTCTAACTATGCTTGTTTTTTTAGTACATGTATATGGTTCATGATTTACTAGTAACTTTATGATGTATGTATGCTCATACTTTGTGCAAAAGATTAGACAAACCATTAATGATTATGAAGAAATAAGAAAGCTTTACACTCTTGGTTCTCCCCTTTTAAAACTGCCACAGCTGTCAATCTTTGCAGGGGGTGGGGGTGGGGGGGGGAGGACCCGGTTAAGGTTGTTTTAAATGAGGACCCAGTTATTTTAAAACAGGTCAATGGATTGTGCAAATTTATGCTCGATTACTTCGGGGATATTTTAGTAAAGTGGTAAAACCTCCAACAATAGTGAGCAAAGCGCCATAGGAATAAAACTAAAATGATTGACAGATTGTCACTTGGTATATCAAATCCCTTTATCATATAGTTCATATAGTTTTTGAGCCAGATTTTGGTTATGTTTTCCCTCTGTTAGATTATTTTAGTTGTTTACAGCTATGAGTACATCAAGTACTTTGTGGTAGACTTATTACTAATTACAATGATGCATTCGGGATGATGAGCTTTCAAACGATAGGGCATCCCCTAAACAGCCTTTAACCCATTATCCATTTTCTGACTAGTGTAATGATTATCATATTTTTATGTTTGATATTACTGACACTGAGTTCATACATTTCTATACGTATTCATTTTATCATTATCTTATTCAATAATGCTTTGGATAAGTAGGGCTCTATGACGATAGGGCTGCTCCTACACAGTCCCAGAACCCTACATCCAGTTAACATTAAATCATTTAGTACATGTTTATCACACACTAGCACAGATGAACGATAGGGCATCCCCTACACAGTTCAGACCCATATGTCATATATGTTATATAATAGTTGATTTAGTGGACAATGAATGGTGCAGTCTCTGCACAGTAGAGGCCTCTATGCTCACATGATAAAGGACAAACAGATATACTGTGAAATGTGTTACAACTTACTTTAATACTTATTAATCATCTTATTCGTCTTTTTTTCTGTTTGATGCTTATGTGTTGCAGGATGACAATAATAGTTTTTATCAAACTGATTTCTACCCTTTTCGATGTAACAAAATGTTATCTTCAGTTGCTTACTATTTGAATAAATTCACAATTCATATCTGAGAGAGTTGGTTGGTGCTGCTGTTAATTGTAATTTGAACATAACATAACATTTAGTCTTTCAATTAGTTATTATAAACCTCTCTTATGAAAAAAAAATGGTAGAAAGAATTGATAATTTGATGTTGGTCAGTTATGTGATTCTTTTCTTCTTCCCATTACTGAGCTGGTCCTCTAAGGAACATATGTAGTGTATAGGATGATCTAAAGTATACTTATTCTAATGAAATTTGATAAATGAAGAGTAACAATCCAGTTTTCATGTTAGATTTTCACTCTACTTGTTTAAATAATTTGAATTTTACATACAGATATAAGAAAGTTGAATGAACAATACTCATGCTTTGAATCAAAATTCATCATAGTTTTTATAACTGCTAAGCAATGTCAAAACAATTATGACAACAGTTTATTTCTTCAGTTTCTGTCATAAATACTAATAACAAATTCACAATAAGTGACTAAATGATGAATGCAGGGAGCATCCCCAGATATGTTTGTAATTGCTTCTTAGTTTTCAAACAGTTTGAACTGCTTGTTAATAGGAACTTAAATGACAGATTGTAAGAGTTTTCTTTTATATTTCAAATGTTCTCTATGAATAATCTTAATCTTTTAAGACAAATATATACATGTATATATCATTACAGCATACAACAATCAAATTCTTTAAAAGACAAGTTCATCATGAGAATATTACTGTTTAATGATATTATGATGAAATATTGTATTAACAAATTAGCTGATCTATTGTTTGTTAGTAACATTTTCTATTTGATTCATAAAGGTTTGCATTCATTATATTTCAAGAAAGATGATGTCAGTACAGGGTGTTCATAAAAGTTGACAGCCTTTCAACCATAAATTTATTTGCTGTATAAAATGGAAAAGTAACTAAAGCAAAATTACTCAACCAATTACAGTGCCACTTGAGGATCACCAAACAAATAGAAACAGTGTCCATTATGTGCATCATCAAAGTATGATTGAAGAATATGGTGTAGGTGAAGAGATAAGATAGGAACTGAATAAAATAACGCTTGGATCTGTTCGATGAGTTAGATCTGGTTGTTAATAATTCATTTGTTCGTTCTAAAGTCTCAAATGAGTACCCACAACATAGGATTTAAAGAATCAATAATGGCTGAATACGCCTTTTATTTGGACATCTGCTTCACCCATTCCTCTATGTAAAATTATTGACTTGATTAATTTGAAAGCAAAAGCAGATGTTAGAAAATGGTTTTAAAGCAACTAACTCAGAGAGTTGTGTTTTGGGTGAAATAAACATTAATAATTTGATATGAAAAGGACAATCTCACAGATTGGGATCTTTGACTTTTAAGAATTGTCTTCTACAATTGAAATGACAACATATTTTCTAAAGTAATATAAGACTAGATTATTGACAGCTTTCTAACCCCAATCATAATTATTTAGAAAAGATAAAAATCATTTATTTTGCAGATATGAAAAACCATTTAAATGGGTGTTTCTCTAGACAACAATCTAAACTTAAAAGACATTTAACCATTTTGTTGCAGACTACTCTGGAAACATTGTGGGAAAAGGGGCAATTGCTCTTATTGAGCAATATCCACTCTTCAAGCAATGTTTTCTGCCTTATCAGAAGATTATTTTCAATATCATCACATTTTGAAATGTAACCTGCAAACTCTTTCAATTTGGGACAGTCGAAAATTTAGCATTTGGTAAAGGGTTAATCCTTTCCCAAACAATAACGACATTTGACCACTTTGTTGCAGACGACTTTAGAAAACATTGTGGGAAAAGGAGAAATTGCTCGTAACAAGCAATTTTCCTTTTCCCACAAGGTTTTCTGCTCTTTCTGAAGAATATTTTTCAATTTCATTACATTTTGAAATGTCGTCTGCAAACGCTTTCAATTTGAAACAGTAAAAAATTTGTTGTTTGGGAAAGGTTTAAACAGTTTGCATTATCAACAATATACACTGTAAATGTTCTTTATAAACATTCTAAACAGTTTAGAAAGGTATTGGAAAGCTGTCAATAATCCAGTCTTCTGTTACTTTAGAAATTTATATTTTCATTTTATTGAAAGAAAACTTCTTATTTTAAATTGTTAAAATCACAACATGTGAGATAGTCCTTTCAAATGAGTCTATTGAGGCTTAACAGTATGATCTATGTCCACTTATCCTAATAGTATTGTCAAGGTCTGAACTGACTGAAGGAAGATTTAAACTCGAAATGAAGAGGAATGGTGCTATTTGTTGTTGAGAAGGTCGCAAATAGTCTTGATTCATTGGATTTTCTTGAGAACGTTACATTCTGACTGACGACTCATTTGTTAAACAACGTGGAGGTTTGATTTGTCTTGGAGAATGTTTTTTCTAGCTGTCATTCACTTTGTTTTGATCGAGGGGGCGGGTTTCGAGTCGTATGGAGCGTCGCCTCAATTCTACTCAATAAGCTGTTACGCTTCAAATATAAGCTACTTTGTGTGTAAATAAATGTCTTTATTCTATTTTAACTGTCCTATCTTATCTATATTATATTGTGATACGACTAAAGCGTCTAACTTCTCAATTTGATCTGAGCGTCAGTTTGGAGCTCGCTTTTTGCAAGCCGCTAGATGCAGTATACTTCTACACCCCTACACGTCAGTTTCGGCCACGTGACCATGCCGGAAAAGTGGGACTATTTTCTGAGCCCGTCACAGAGATAAATGTGGGAGCGTAGCGGGAACCAATTTACTCTGGTAGAGATTGGGACCCACATACTGCATCAGACATATATAAAGTAGAACGGGTCCAGCGGATAGCAGCTAGATGGTGTAGTAGGAGGTGGAGGAACCAGAGCCATGTTGGTGAAATGCTCCAAGATCTTTCATGGCCAACATTAGCAGAACGTAGACAGCGTTCTAGCCTCATCTTTTTCTTTAAGATACATGTGGGTCTGGTGATAATTGACAAGGACAACTATCTACATAAGTTACCACATCCCAGATCAACACGTTCTTCTACCAATCACCCTCACCAGTATCACAGACCTAATGCATATTCAGAAACACTGAAAAATTCCTTCTTTCCACGGACAATACAACTTTGCAACCGTTAGTCTCAATAATGATCCGTGAACGAAGCTTTTTTCGTCATTTGGACATTTATCGTGCTTCGCTACGTCTCAAGTCCAACGTGATTTTTATGTTACAAAATTTCGAACGACCGACTCAGTGCTTTTAACTTGCGATTTTTCGTTTTCAAAGGGACCAAAAAATAAACGGAAACTTGAAAAACATACATAAATCATTTATGAATCGTCTCAGCCCACACAAGTATCCAGTACACCTCTTATATGCGAGTTATCTATCAAGAAACTTCGACGATGCTCAAAAATAAACAATCGCCGTCCATGTTGTTTACCACCGGCCGCGAGATTCCCACGGATATCTTGCGGGTCAAAGGTCATCGCATTATGTACACAGTTTGGGATGAAGTACGCGTCTTTCACCTAAAGTCGAGTTGTACTAAGTTGAGCTCTCTTCACATACAGATTCGGAGAAGATATGCTTGGATAAGATGTCTTTTGCAAACCAGCATTTGAAGCATAGTCCGTTATGGTTCTTCTAAAATAACATCCTTGTTTTTGTTATCTATTAATTCCTTATTTTGTTTAAGTAGGCCTATTACGTGATTGTAGTGTTACCAAAAATAAAAAAAAATATATATACTTTTTTTTTCAAAATGAACGGAAATCATTTCATGTTTTGTTTTGAATCGAATCTAACAGGAATAAGGATCATTTAACCCTTTCCCAAACAACAAATTTTCGACTGTTCCAAATTGAAAGAGTTTGCAGACGACATTTCAAAATATGATGAAATTGGAAAATAATCTTCTGATAGGGCAGAAAACATTGTGGGAAAAGGACAAACTGCTCGTCATAATCAATTGCTCCTTTTCCCACAATGTTTTGCACAGTATCTGCAACAAACTGGTCAAATGTCGTTATTGTTTGGGAAAGGGTTAAAAGTTCGATTTACAAAATTGTGATTGGAGCGATATTTACGCCTAGCGTAAAACGCCTGACGTCGGACCGATAAAACTTGTAGTTGATTTCCTTGAAACTATAACAAACTATTTCCTTCACCTGTGTTGGATCGGTGATGTTCAGTCCTATGAACACCAAACATATATACTTACTGCAACTAGTGTTTAAAAAGTTATTCATGAAGTATTACGTTGGGTGTTCATCGGGTACATGCTATCAGCGACCTGCATGTGAAAACCGCGTAACCAGAGCCTATCTATCACATATTTACACAGTAGATTTAATGTCAAAGGAATAAAACCACACATTTTGACATAATGAATATTTTACTTAACACCTTCATAACAATATGTCGTTGCACAGTGTTTATAGTGCTTGAAGAAGGGGTGGGGATAAATAGTTCAAGCTTATTATCATCAATCCTTTACCAGACAACAAGAGGAATCTGTGGGTTTGTTTTGCAGACGACGTTATATACATGTGTCGTAAACCTCGCCTCGGGTAACGAGTTTTATCGGGTTCGGGCTCTGGATAAAAATTGTCCAACTCGGGTTAAACAATTAGTTAGTCAGGATCACACCACTAGCTTTTAAATTAAATGACAATTAAGGTAGCTAGAGCCTAACAAGAAAAAAAGCAAAATCTTAAAAGGAAATAATAAAGATTTTAATCCCTTAAAGTTACAAAGTCAAGTTATTAAACCAAAATGAAACAAAGTGCTTTTCTCACAATGTTTCAAGTTCGGACATAAAGTGTTCAATAAAGTTCAATCAAATTATAAAGGATAAATTCACAAAGTCAAAACGATTAACTCTGTTCAAGCCTATCCATTATCATCAATTCCTCATCAGACACCATGAACAAGGAGGATCTGGGTTTTTTTTGCAGACGACGTTATACGCATGCAATATTGGTATATTATGAGCAAGTGGTGCGCTGTGTTTCAAATGATATCAATTCTACAATTCATTCAAATTACGAACCTATAATGTCAACCTATTTACCAAATGTAGGACCTTTATACATGTACTTGAATCAGGCTTCTGTACCGAAATGAAATGTTGCTCATAAGAAGCGAATTTTCAATAAGTTACATTTATTTCAACTCCTTTTTAATTAAGAACTTTAATCTGTTGTTACAACAATTTGTTCCGCCTGTTGATCGCTGTAATTTGGACTTCTAACAGGTGTTCAATGGAAGTATTCTTTTGGAAAAACTGCTCCTTTACAGACCGTTTCCCTGTGAATTCACATAACTTCCTACAAATACTACAACGAGTACACGCAGTGCATTCACAAACGGGACACTCCATTGCAAAACAATAATTTGAACTCTGTATTTCACACTTGTCCATTCGATGCGTTAGCAATTGACTTAAATCTTTCTCTCCACAAGATCTCTCATATAGTCGTCTGTGATTGATTTCATAAGGGATCTTCCATATGGAAACATAATTCTGTCCTACACGTCCACTACGCCTAACTTCTTGCCAGTACGAAAGTACACTTTTGGAAGCCCTCAATGAACGATCACTTCAATATCGGGTACGTTGACCCCAATTACCTACAGAACACGAATGGAGGAGGCAGGCGAACAGAATTCCTTTATTATCCATTTTTTGTTTGTTTCTTAGTCCTAGAACTGTGAAACATTTCCACGATCCTTCCCCTTGTGGCCTTAATACTGTCTTTGTATACTTGAATCAACAAACACCTTTCAAAGGAGGTCACACTTACCCAATTTGTCACTCGAGGCAAACCATCCAAAACAAAGAAGACCAAAGGTATTTCAATTTGTGTCAGTATGACAATCAAAGACCATCACATTTGATTATTAAGTAAGAGAGAACAAATTTTGCCGAAAATAAGAAAATTAACGTCGAAACAAGTTTCACGGCATAATTGACCAAGTGCCATCGGCGTAATAGAGCAAAATTGACAGGTTAGTCTGATCAGAGACATAGATGTTATGATTGTAATCTATGTCTCTGGTCTGATAAAATATATTATCTCCATTTAAGTTTTTATTGAAATATAACGGAATACTATCATAATATATCAAGGTAACTTACAAAAGATTAATATGAGGGGGAAAATGTTCGCCCTCGATCTACATTACAGTGAGGGGACAAATGTGCGCCTAAACCCATAACTAAACAATAACCAAATTTACCGGTTTGTTGCAGACGACTCTAGAAAACATTGTGGAACATGGATAAATTGTTCTTAACGAGTAATTTATCCTTTTCCCACAATGTTTTCTACCTAATAGAAAGGTCATTTCCAATAACATCACATTTTGAAATGTCGTCTGCAAACCCTTTCAATTTGGGACGGTTGAATATTTAACGTTCGGTAAAGAGTTATACAAAAATGGGGGCAAATGTTCGTGGGGGGAGAGGGGGGGGGCAACTTCCCGTATATCATTTCGCAAGTTTCAGCCAATGCGTTGAACTAAGTCTGCAAGAAGCGCAATTTAACTTTCCATGTATTTGGTTTCAATTAGGAAAAATGACGGCCTCAACTTTGTCTGGACTTCTCATTTTTAAAACAAGATAGTTAACACCGTCGAATTCCATAAATGAATCCATTGTTTCAAAAGAAGTAACAAAACATATATAATCAGATGATGAAAATACTGTGGGAATTATTTTAGTCGAAGTACAGTATCAAGTGCTCACAAATAATGTACTCCCGCCAAACGCGTACAACGTTACTAACAGTGATCGAGTGTAAATCGAGTGTTGACATGTATATCGGACCGTGTAACATAACCCAGAGCGAGACTTAGCATCCGGATGTTTCGGACTTTTTCCTCAACGTTTGAAAGCAGGTTTTATGTGTGTGATTTAAATCAAAGTTTTGGATATTTACACAAAAGTGACACTTTTGAGACTTCACAAATCGACAGATAAAAGGTTGATCTCCAAATCGGTATGTTTGATTTCATAATCCATTGCATATTTATGGAATGATAGGTGGTTAAACATGCGCAGAAAATCTGTGCGCAAAAATCTAACGTAAAAATCACGATTGACTCTGGACTCGAAGGCGTCAGTCAAAATAGCAATAGCCTTCGAGACCAGTTATCTGGACTATGCAACCGTCTGCCTGTCAGTGCTGTTTCTGCTGAAACAGTGCTCGACTTTAAATCTAAAATATAAAAAACAGCGTCTGCTACTAAAAGTAATAGTAGCAGACCACAACTTCTTGTAAATAGTTTGTAACAGCATATCTCTCAAGTTTTTAATCTGTATAAAACTGGGAAGTTAAATTCCTTCCCTTTATTTTCTTTTAAATCTTGCGCTTGATTGATGCAATTTTGCGACCACCTAACCTGTCATAATGCTCCAATGGAGCGAGAACAGTACCATGAGATAGATAGATAGAACCGTGCAATCCCCCCCTCCTTCTTCTTATCCTCCATCTTCTTTTTCTTATACTCCTTATTATCTTACTTCTTTTTATCATACTTCTTCTCATCCTATTTCCTTTTCTTCTCCATCTTATTGTTCTAATGTTCTAATCCACTTTATCATTCTTCTAGTCCTGCCATGAGTCATTCAGATATATGTACCTGATATATGACATAATTTATTCAGATATATGTACCTAGGACCAGCAATGAGTCATTCAGATATATGTACCTGGGATCAGCAATAAGTCATTCAGATATATGTTCCTGGGATCTGCCATGAGTCATTTAGATATATGTTCCTGATATATGACATAATTTATTCAGATATATGTACCTGGGATCAGCAATGAGTCGTTCAGATATATGTACCTGGGATCAGCAATGAGTCATTCAGATATATGTACCTGGGATCAGCAATGAGTCGTTCAGATATATGTTCCTGGGATCTGCCATGAGTCATTTAGATATATGTACCTCAGATCAGTCATGAGTCATTCAGATATATGTTCCTGGGATCTGCCATGAGTCATTTAGATATATGTTCCTGGGATCTGCCATGAGTCATTCAGATCTATGCACATGTGATCAGTTATGAGTCATTCAGATATATGTACCTGGGATAAGCCATGAGTCTTTCAGATATGTGAACTTGGGATCAGCCATGAGTCATTCAGATATATGTGCCTGGGATCTGCCATGAGTCATTCAGATCTATGCACCTCAGATCAGTCATGAGTCATTCAGATATATGTTCCTGGGATCTGCCATGAGTCATTCAGATATATGTTCCTGGGATCTGCCATGAGTCATTCAGATCTATGCACCTGTGATCAGTTATGAGTCATTCAGATATATGTACCTGGGATAAGCCATGAGTCTTTCAGATATGTGAACTTGGGATCAGCCATGAGTCATTCAGATATATGTGCCTGGGATCTGCTATGAGTCATTCAGATCTATGCACCTGTGATCAGCTATGAGGCATTCAGATATATGTACCTGGGATAAGCCATGAGTCTTTAAGATATGTGAACCTGGTATCAGACATGAGTCATTCAGATATATGTGCATGGGATCAGCCATGAGTCATTCAGATATATGTGCCTGGGACCTGCGATGAGTCATTCAGATATATGTACCTGGGATCAGCTATGAGTCATTCAGATATATGTACCTGGGATCAGCTATGAGTCATTCAGATATGTGAACCTGGTATCAGACATGAGTCATTCAGATATATGTGCATGGGATCAGCCATGAGTCATTCAGATATATGTGCCTGGGACCTGCGATGAGTCATTCAGATATATGTACCTGGGATCAATTATGAGTCATTCAGATATATGTACCTTGGATCAGCTATAAGTGATTCAGACGTATGTACCTTGGATCAGCTATGAGTCATTCAGATATATGTACCTTGGATCAGCTATGAGTCATTCAGATATATGTACCTTGGATCAGCTATGAGTCATTTAGATATATGTACCTGGGATTAGCCATGAGTTATTCAGATATATGTACCTTGGATCAGCTATGAGTCATTCAGATATATGTACCTTGGATCAGCTTTAAGTGATTCAGATGTATGTACCTTGGATCAGTTATGAGTCATTCAGATATATGTACCTTGGATCAGCTATGAGTCATTCAGATATATGTACCTTGGATCAGCTATAAGTGATTCAGATGTATGTACCTTGGATCAGTTATGAGTCATTCAGATATATGTACCTTGGATCAGCTATGAGTCATTCAGATATATGTACCTGGGATCAGCCATGAGTCATTCAGATATATGTACCTTGGATCAGCCATGAGTCATTCAGATATATGTACCTGGGATCAGCTATGAGTCATTCAGATATGTGTACCTTGGATCAGCCATGAGTCATTCAGATATATGTGCCTGGGACCTGCGATGAGTCATTCAGATATATGTACCTGGGATCAGTTATGAGTCATTCAGATATATGTACCTTGGATCAGCCATGAGTCATTCAGATATATGTACCTGGGATCAGCAATGAGTCATTCAGATATATGTACCTGGGATCAGTTATGAGTCATTCAGATATATGTACCTTGGATCAGCTATGAGTCATTCAGATATATGTACCTTGGATCAGTTATGAGTCATTCAGATATATGTACCTGGGATCAGCAATGAGTCATTCAGATATATGTACCTGGGATCAGCAATGAGTCATTCAGATATATGTACCTTGGATCAGCTATGAGTCATTCGGATATATGTACCTGGGATCAGCTATGAGTGATTCAGACGTATGTACCTTGGATCAGCTATGCGTCATTCAGATATATGTACCTGTGATCAGCTATGAGTCATTCAGATATATGTACCTTGGATCAGCTATGAGTCATTCAGATATATGTACCTTGGATCAGCCATGAGTCATTCAGATATATGTACCTGGGATCAGCAATGAGTCATTCAGATATATGTACCTGGGATAAGCCATGAGTCTTTAAGATATATGAACCTGGGATTAGCCATGAGTCTTTAAGATACATGAACCTGGGATCAGACACGAGTCATTCAGATATATGTACCTGGGATCAGCCATGAGTCTTTCAGATCTATGTACCTGGGATCTGCCATGAGTCATTCAGATATATGTACCTGGGATCAGCTATAAGTGATTCAGATGTATGTACCTTGGATCAGCTATGAGTCATTCAGTTATATGTATCTTGGATCAGGCATGAGTCATTCAGATATTTGTATCTGGGATCAGGCATGAGTCATTCAGGTATTTGTATCTGGGATCAGCCATGACTCATTCAGATATATGTACTTGGGATCAGGCATGGGTCATTCAGAAATATGTACCTGGGATCAGCCATGTGTCATTCAGATAAATGTACCTGGGATCAGCCATGAGTCATTCAGACATAGGTCAATAACCCATTGGGACTTATTTGGAGAGCTAAGAAATACATGAATGTTTTTTTTTCATCTTTAATAGCATTATCTCATCTTTAAAATCAACATCTTTTAAATGAGAAACAACATATATAGCACATTCTTTATATTACTCTGTTTAAAACAATCTTAAATAACTCCAATAACATATCAAATCTTTAATATCATAATTATTGCTCATTGGATATGAACATCTCATCTTCAATTACATATATTCGCTTGGGTATCCTTTTGCAATTTGTAAATTCGACATCCATCTTGGATGTCAATATTTTTACTCATGTTGATAAGCTCTCATCTTAAAGACCACATTCTATTTTCTTAACATCTTGTCAAAAAAATTTACATATCATTTTTTAATGGTGACACCATACCTTTGACATCTACATCTCATCTTGAATATCTACATGACTTCTTGGAAATCAATATCCTATATAACTATGTCATATTACCCTTACAACAATCTCACTTTCCAAATTTACATCTGAATTTAAATATGTACAACTTATCTGATATATCCATATCTCATGTTAAAAGAACCTTTTTTCATTTCATATTAAATGTTAACATCTCATATGTCGTTATATCAAATAAAATCTCCTCTTCTCATAACATATATCCACATTCAATCTTAGATATCTACATCTCATATCAAATGTGAACATCCTATCATATTACTAAATATCATAAAAGATGTCTACATCTTAAATCAAATGAGAACATCCTATCATATTACTAAATACCATAAAAGATGTCTACATCTCATATCAAATGAGAACATCCTATCATATTACTAAATATCATAAAAGATGTCTACATCTTAAATCAAATGAGAACATCCTATCATATTACTAAATATCATAAAAGATGTCTACATCTCATATCAAATGAGAACATCCTATCATATTACTAAATATCATAAAAGATGTTTACATCTCATATCAAATGAGAACATCCTATCATATTACTAAATATCATAAAAGATGTATACATCTTAAATCAAATGTCAACATCTCATAGTATATACCTACATTCAACCTTAAATGTCCATGTCTCATATTAAATGACAACATTCCATCTTACATATCTACATCTCTAACTTTGTGTCTGAATCTCATATTTAATGTCCACATCTCATATTAAATGTCTACATGTTATATTGAATGTCTACATCTCATATTAAATGTCCACATCTCATATTTAATGTCCATGTCTTCATCTCTTATCAAATGTCCACATCTCCTATTAAAAGTCCACATCTCGTAGAAAACGTCAATATCTCAAATCAGATGTCAACATCTCGTATTAAATGTCCACATCTCAAATCAAATGTCCACATCTCATATTGAATGTCTACATGTCATATCGAATGTCTACATCTCATATTAAATGTCAATATCTCAAATCAAATGTCAACATCTCATATTAAATGTCTACATCTCGTCCTAGCCCACTCCATTGGTCGGGTACGGATAGAAAGTATTTTCCCATTGCATCTAAAAACCGAGTTCTATAAACTTCAGGGGAGACAACTGTTGGCATTTTTCCTGAAAATAAAACGGATTATTTCAGCATACACGTTTCTGATATTATTTTGAATTTTTGTGTGGTTAATACTGTGTCAAGAACTTTTAAATAATATAATGGCTTTCCTGGGATTCATAAGTACAAGGCTATGGCTCTTATGTGTCTTGCCAAATGACAATCCAAAGAGACACTTGACACGAGTGAGACTCAAACCCGGGATCCTGTATTTCAAGTTGACCATTTTAACCACTGAGAGGAGTACAGATCAATTAAATAGAAACATGTCTAAATATATTTATAACAGCAATATTTTGAGACAAAACATTCTTACCACATCATAGATTCACTTTATGTTATTCATCACTTTTATCTTGTCCTATGACAACATTTTAACTATTTAAAATCAATTTTTTTTTTTTTGTAATATGCAAATGAATTTATATTATTTTGCAAATAAAATCACTAAGTTGTATTGAACTGTCTAAACCTTAAATCATTTATGATTCTGAACCAAATAAAAAACAACATACTTTGACCAAAAAACTGACAGTATCTAGTGTTCTAGAGGATGTTTTTCAGGATAAGATAAGTTTCTATTTTACAATATTTTGTGTTACATGTTTGACGATCTGTAATATCCGTCTTCGTGGCCTAGTGGTTAAGGCAAAGCGTCCACCTCGGGACCTCTAGGCTGAAGGTTCGAGCCCCAAAGGAAGTGTTCCCATTTTCCCCAGAAAATGTTTCTCACAGAAATTTTCTTGTGAAATGATCGTATAGTTAGCTAATTTAATGGTTACCAACTTATATTCGCTTGGCACCTGGCATAGTGATAGAAGTTGAGGATTACTTGGTATAATCAGTAAGAAGTGTCTCATAAGTCAAATGGCTGGCCCTTGACTTGGGGTGACACTATAATAAACTAAAACCTTTACCTTTTATGAGGAGTTATACTCAAATGTAAACTAAACCAATTACCTTGACCACCAAAGTTAGATTTTAAAATGGTTTCAAGCTTTTTGTCCCAGGTAAATGTCCGGATGTAGTCTGTAAAATAAAAATATTCAAATCTTTTAAATATTGTTACATCATCACTACTTATTCAGAGGTTTAAATTTCAAGATCATTAAAGGGTCATAGCATGTAGAGTGCAAATTTCTTTGTATGAAACACTCATAAAGGACAATCTTCTTTGTATGGAAACTTTGTAAAGGGCAAATTGCGTCAACATTATTTCAGTTATGTTGCAAGCCAGACTCTAATTGATGGAGGAAGACTCCATACTCAACAGCCCATAAGACCTTGTCAAGCCAGGTAGAACCATCAGCATTCCGTAAGTCAGTTGGGAGACTGTCTCTCATAAAAATCCATAAGCTGTTACCAGGATTTGAACCCACATGGAGAGGGGTGATGTAATTTCATTGTTCAGTACTCTAACCACAAGGCCACGGGGCCCCTAATACAAAATTTCAAGTTATGACCATAAATATCTTATCAAAAGAAAGTTCCTTTGTTCAGCATAGGTTCTAATTCTTAGAAACTGCTTTCTAAATGATCATTTAATTGTTTCTACAGGATTTAAAACAGTGTCAACAGTTTTTCAGTTATTTTACTGCTTTCCTGGGTTCTACCAGTAGTAGGCAGAGGTACTACAGTGTTTTTCCCAAAGATACTCTCATGAAAGATCTCAGTGCCGCTTGTGAGGATTGAACCCTGGACCCCGTGTCACAAGTCCTACACCTTGACCAACAGGTCACGCAGGACCCCTCCACCCCACACCACCCCACTCCCCCCCCTTACCAATAATTCCAACAACCAGCTCCTTTCTCTGATCATCGATGCCCACCAAGAGGGAATAGTCCATCACTAGATTGCTGGATAAAAACTGTGAGTCGTGTCCTATGGCCATCATCAGCATGGTCTTGGAATGTGGCAACATGTACAACGGACAGTCAACACTTACTGCAATGTTAAACATGATGGTGAATCAGTCTATTTGGAATAGAGAACATGCAGGACGATCCAATATATGTATTAATGAAGAACAGAACAACTTACAGTCTTCTAAAGAATTGTAAACTCAAAAGAATCTCGGCTGCAACTGCAATTTAAGCAACCACCTTGAAAGAATGAAACTCTGCTAACCATGTGTGAATTTGTTTTAATCACAGTTACTTCTGTTCTAAGTAGAAGCATACATTCTTTTAATCTTTTTTAAGAAGATAACTTGTCCTTTAGAGTTTATATGGGTTTTATATTGCGTCAACATTATTTCGTATAAGTTGCAATGCTTGACTCTTAAAGATGGAGGAAGATCCCAAACTCGATGGCCCATGAGACATCAGTAAGTCAATCGGGAGACTACCTCTCTTGAAAATCCAAATGCAGTCACATTGATTTGAAACCAAGCAGAGAGGGCCACATGATTTCAAGTTCTGTACTATAACCACTAAGCCATGGAGGCCCACATGTCATTTAGATAAATGGCTCAAATTCCAATAACTGCAGGATATATTGAAAATTTCGACCAATCACATCCATCCGAGTTTTCTACTGCTTACCTCTTAAAAAGTTTTCATCTAATAGGACGAGCTCCTCGTCAGCTTTTCGCGTTGTTTTTACGAGTCTGTTTCTCTCCGAGCCCTTCAGGTCAAATGTCTGTATTTCGTGGAATAAAACAATTCATGGTTACACAAAAGAGTAATAAGTATTAGAGTTACTGAATAGAACATATCAAAAAATCTCCATCGTAAATAAAATATAAAAAAGTATCCAATTAATTTTAAACCTTTATTCAAATATGGGGTTTAACACCATGTCAACAGTATTCAAGTTTTTTACCAGTATCTTAAGGCTTTCTTGGAATTTTCGAGGGCTCTACACTGTCTACAGTGTCTTGCTCAAGGAATTTCCTACCAAAAATCCCAGAGTCTCTGGTGGGGATTGAACCCAGAACCCCCGGGTCACAACTCCTGGGTACCGTTTAACTAAACAACTTACGGAAAATGTTTGCGTAAGTCATATTTGATAAACATGGATAGTATCTTCAATGAAAGTACAATATTGCAATGAGGCACTTCATTGGAAGCGTCGCGGAGAGACGCTTCCAATGATGTGTCACTTTGCAATATTGCTTCGTCCAATATTGAAATAAGAGGAATTGTTGATTTAGACTTACGCAAATCTTAAGCGTAAACTGTTTAGTAAAACGGTACCCTGTACCTTAACTACTGGGCCCAAAGGAAACCAATAACTTTGAAAAAATGTTTAACATGTTTTCAAAAATTCTAAACAGGAAAACTTTTTATTGTCTATATTAAGTACCCTCTGATAACACTTCCATTTTATGAATTATATCAAAGTTTCATAAAAGGCTACTTGATAATAATACACCAAATGTTATTCATCATTCCCATTTTTTCCTATTTAGGACTGCCTGTACTTATAGGTGCTTGTTCACAGATATGAGAAAATTTGGAATTAAAAAAATAATTTCTTAAGATGCACAAAAGCTGTACAGTCTAACTTGTGTTAAGTGGTCACCCTTTTAAGCAGCCAACCTGCCTTAAACAGCCACTACAGAAAGTCCCATTGTTAGATTTATAGTGTAAATCAATTTTGTTAGATTTATAGTGTAAATCAATTTGTGTTAAGCAGTCAACCTGTCTTAAACAGCCAATTTACTCTGTCCCATAGGCTGGCCTCTTAACACAAGTTTGACTGTACTGTTATATGATACACACTGAGGATTAGTCGTTGGAAGCAAAATGGGATTGTTTTAATTCTTATATGTGAGCATACAGTTAATTAATATGCAATTTGATCAAAAAGTGTGACATTGCTTTTGAGATCTACTGCATATAAACTGTACATACTCAGAAAAATTGACTCTTCCTGAATCAATGATGCTTTCAGTAGCTACTTTAATTGCATATTAAACATCTACTTTAAAGGGGAAGACAACTCTGTATGTACCTGTGAGATGGTTCGGTTGTAAAACAAATTCTCGAGAACTATAAGGTCCTGTTTCATAGCATTATTAGTTTGCTGATTTCTGAAACCAATTCTGTATACACCGACTATCTTAGCTAATGCGGATGGCCTCTGAAAAAAGAACGAAACAATTGAAATATTAACCATTAGAATGCTGGGTAATTTTCTAAAAATAGATTTGTGTGTTGCCTGCTTTGCAAAACCTTAAATAACTCTTTAATTTTGATGAAGAAAGTTACCCAGTAATTACTCCTTTTGATGAAGAAAGTTAACCAGTAATTTCTCCTTTTGATGAAGAAAGTTACCCAGTAATTTCTCCTTTTCCCACAATGCTTTCTACCCTAAATCAAGATTATTTTCCAATTTCATCAAATTTTGAAATATCGTCTGCAAATTCTTTCCATTTTGGACAGTCAAACAGTTGGCGTTTGGTAAAGGATTAAATGGATTCTGCTGATGGTTCTCATTTATTTTATTTATATGGGTTTTACATCACATCAACATTATTTTAGTTATGTAGCGATGCCCGACTCTTAATGATGGAGGAAGACCCCATACTCAACTGCCCACAAGGGCTGGTCAAGGCGGGTAGAACCATCGGCAATCCGTAAGTCAGTCGGGAGACTGCCTCTCATGAAAATCCAAATCCCTCTCAGGATTTGAACCCACGCGGAGAGGGGCCATGTGATTTCAAGTTCCGTACTCTAACCACTAGGCCTTGGAGGCCCCCTGATGGTTCTCATCTAATCTAATTTTTTCGCTTTTCTAAAAAACAAATTTAAACAAGGACTTGAAATTATCTAGGGTATTGTTGCTAACATACCTGCTGTATTTCCGATTTGGAAATATATTGGAAATACTTTGGGCCAAACTTTTCAAACGACTCCACTTCCATACTCGACATTTGCTTCAGTATAAATCTGTCATCTGTTGAAAATGAAACAATTTATGTAAAACTTATGAAAAAGAGATCAGCGGATTGGATCTCAATGAAACAACAACAAATAAAATGCCACAACTAATTAGTAAACAAAAATAGGAAGCCATCATTACTGTTGAGAAGAAAAATATGTTGAAGACTAAGATCGCAGCTGATTTGGGAATTCCTCTAAACACTCTTTCCACATGGTTGAAAAAGACCGATGAAATAATAAAAAAAAAAGAACGCTCTGATTCGATAAACCATTGTAGCTACTAAATCATATACGGCATGTCATACATCAGGTTTTTCGTTCTCAGTTATATTCGTACCTAATCCACATACCCCAAACATCTAAGTGTTGAGGTCTCCTTGTGTCGAATTTTTTCGAGAGGTTCCTTCAATTTCGAGACAAAAAAGTTCTACTGTATTCTGTTATGAATACTTAATTTAAAGGACCACTCTTAAACAGTGCATGAAAAGTTATATTTTCTAAGGCACTATAGTGTAATAAATAGAAATAGAGAATAGATGGTTGGTGTCGTGAATTGGAAATGTTATCGGGCAAGGCTTTGGAATATTATCCGGTGAGCCAAAGGCGAAACGGATAATAATACGAAGCCGAGCCCGATAACTTTACCCATTCAAAGACACCAACTTTCTATTCTATTTATCCTGTTACCTTTATGTATTCTTTCAAACAAACAAGATGCAAATAAAACATGAGAAAAAAGGAAAAAATAAGTAGAGAATGATGTAAACATGACGTCATGTCGTTCTTATGATGTCATGATTTGTCGCGTGGATGTGTTATATGGTTAGTGCCGGATATCACAAATGTTATACGGCACCTAGTTATCGGTCCCAAAATGGCACTAGTGACAGGATAAATATAGTTATGTTATGTAAGACAATTAACAGCAAAATACAGGATGCAAGTCATTCAGAAAGCTCCTACTCTTACATGATAAATGAATAAAGAAAGGTAACTCTTTGCAACTTACCATCTGTTTTGCAGAAAGAAGACCCTGATTTACCTCCCTTAGCTTCCCATGGTTTACACCGACACAGTGACCGAATAAATCTGAAAGCATTTTAAGCATTAACAATGTATACTTTGTTTGTTAGTAATTTACATTGCATCAACAGTATTTCAGGTATTTCACAATACCCTACACATAATCAATGAAGGAAGGCCCCAAGCCTAACTGCCTATAAGAGTCGATTAACCCGCCATAAATTCGACTGTCCCAAATTGAAAGAGTTTGCAGACGACATTTCAAAATGTGATGAAATTGAACAATATTCTTCAGAAACAGCAAAAAGAATTGTGGGAAAAGGAAAAATTGCTCGTTATGAGCAATTTCTCCTTTTTCCACAATGTTTTGTAAAGTTATCTGCAACAAAGTCGTCAAATGGTGATATTGTTTGGAAAAGGGATAAGGCTTGTTAAGCTGGGTAGAGGCATTGGTGTTTGTTAAGTCATCTGTAAGACTACCTCTCATGAAAAATCCAAATCTTCCACTGATTTGACCCCTCGAAGAGTGGGGACATGTGATTTCAAGATGTGTATCACTAGGCAAGAGAGACGCCTTACATTGTATAGAGGATTGGTAATGGAAATGTTTTATATATTATGATACATACAGAGCTTATTACTAACCTTTTTGGAATATTAAGGCTAACAACTTTTTACCAAATTAGATTAAAGGCTTCTAAAGACGTCGTAAACAGATGCGCTGAGGTTTATATAGAATGAGGTCTTAATACCAATTACAGGTACCTACTATCTTCACACTTCACTATAGACAACAGCTTACCCATCTTCACCCTCAGGAAAAATCAACTTTCTCAGTTGCCGGAATTGCTCAGCAAAGTAAATCTTGCAGTAGAACCGTGCAGTGTTATCAGAAAACTCTGAAAAGAAAAAAAATCATTTAACCCTTAGAATGCTGGGTAATTTTCTCAAAATATATTATTGTGTCATCTGCTTTCCAAAACCTTAGATGCCTGCTCAATTTCGATGAGGTAGGATTGATTCTCAGAGTAGCAAACAGGTCAGATCACAGGCGAGCCGCCTATTTATGTGGCAGCTGGTCTTGATCCAACCTGTTTAAGCATAAAATCTGTTCCAGCCTTTATTTGTAATCTGGACCATGTGATATAAAGTTCTGTACTTTACCCACTAAGCCATGAAAGGCCTTAGGTGCACAGGGGTTTATAGTTATCCTTGGGTCAGTACTATGTACCAGGTAATATAATATTAATATATTACAAGTATTAACCCCAGGATAACTATAGACCCCTGTACTTTGGTGCTGATGGAGTCTAAATTCAAAACGGAGCATGACTGAGATCATCATCAAGGAAATGTGCTTTTAATAGATAAAATCTGGAATGAAACTGATTTCATCAATATTAATATTGATTCTTAGTTTAAACAAATTCTATTGCAAAGTTGACATACCTAGAAATTTATAGGTATGCAGTGCACAACATTAAGTTATACATTTTGAATTTTTCTGTTCATCTATTTATTCATAAATTACTTTTTGTTTAAGTTATTCTAAAACTTATTATGAAACTTTGCAAGAGATCAAAATTGTCCAAATTCAAATCAAATGATAACAGCAATAATAAATTAGGCTGATTTGATCAATGAACTTATTTATTCATTTATATGGATTTTACATCGTGCCAACATTATTTCAGTTTTGTTGCTATGTCCGGCTCATAATGGTGGAGGAAGACCCCAAACTTAACAGCCCAAAGAGCTGGTCAAGCTGGGTAGAACCATGTTGATTAATAGGACTTCACTGTAGTTGAGCTGAAGTCCAATGCTCTTTTTTTTCCCCAAAACCCAGCACTTACTTTACCACATTTGTCTTGCCTATCTTCAATCCTTGAAAATTACTTACGTAGCTCGATGTGAGGATTGATTGCTTGTTTCACAGATTTCGATTTATCCAGGGACTCATTTGTGCTTCTTGTAAACAGCGAGTAGTCTGCTTCATCTAAAGAAAAAGAAAGGACATATAATTAACACACACAAAAAAACGGCATTAATCTTTTCTAATAGATCTTAAATAATACAGCCATAGCATGCATTTAAATTCTGGGTTGGGTCAATTTTGCTTTATGAAGTTATGAACATCACATCCATAATATTTCACTTCTATTGCAAAGCCCGGCTTATAATCAATTTCAAAATATAAAAAATAATACCATTTCAAGTTCATTTATAATAAATTGCTTCAGTTCACCTGTTCAAGTAGAATTCAGATTAAATGATTCATTGTTATGGACAAGTAGACACATTTCTGAATGTTTGATGGATTGAGAAATCAGTTATGGCATGCAATTTCTAATTTTTGTCAAATGTTTCTACCCAACAACTTATTTACTTCATTATTTATCTGGCATTTAGCTGTTCCTTTCAATTTAGACAAGTCCAAAAAATCAGAATCACAATTTGGACCTGTCCAAAATTCATAATCATGGAATGGACTAATACAAGGCTAAAAATAGAATTACCCAAGGGGCTCTCAGGATAAGGATTATCAGGTCTCGGGACATATTTCACAACATCGGGCTCTTCCGCACGATCTTTACCCCCGCCTTTGAAAAATGAAAGTTTTCCCGAAGTGGATTTGCGAGCTGAAAAATATATATACAAAATGAAAGATTTTTATTTAACTCTCAAATGTTAACCGAAGATCACTTGCTTACTTTAAACTTGGCTTTTCCTAAAAAGCATTCATTTAAGTATTTACCTCCAAAATTGATTTCAATTTAAATCATATCATTTATCATCAAAATATTAGTATTCAATTACACAAAATTAAAAAGTTTCTTCCACAAAGAAGTATATTTTACTTACATCTCCCTGATCAATTATATTTCTCAAGCAATTAAGCACTTATTTCTCTAAATTAGGTAGTTTTCTTCCTTGTATAAGTATTACGTCTATGTGTTAAATTGTTTTCCTCAAGAAATTTAGAACTTATTTCTCTGAATTGAGAAGTTTTCTTTCTTTCAGTAACACCAATTGCCTTCTGGTTAGAATACTATGCTTTCAATTACTAGTTTTATTTGTACATCATTTGACAATACAAAAACTGTATGTTTCATCGACATTTAAATATAACCTTCAAATGTTCTCATCTGTAAACAAGCAGTTTTGAAGTGGTCCTTCTTCCATGATGAGCCTGGCATTGCAATATAACTAGAAAATTGTTGACGAAATCATTAAACCACAACAATTGAAGAACATGATACATACCAGGACTTCCTTCCTCCTTGATGGATCTCTCAGCAAAATCTTGCTCTTGTCGCGCATGTCTAGAAATAGAAAAGGAGATAACCTTTAAATCCTTTGACATTTCGGAGTAAATTTGTATTATTTCTGTAAAGCACTTAAAAGTTTGATAGAGAATAACTGTTTTCATGACTTCTTTATCAGGGCTTTGGTACCTATAAGAGGTCTAGGCCTGTTGATTTGGGGAAATTTCATAGATAAAATTTCTCAAATTGGAAACCAAAAAGCTGATTAGACTTTGATTTTCTTTTGGAAAACTACATGATTTTAAAGGAATTTTCAATTGGGAAGGTGTCTTTTATGGGCCCCTGTTATATAACAAAATAAAAGCCCTGTCTGTTAACCATCACTGAACAAAGACTTTATAGAAAATAGTTGGTTGTCTTTCCAAAAGGGATGGTTTGTTAGTTTGAAGTTTTACGTTTCATAGAGGATAATCAACTCCTTTCAATTGATATCAAAAATATGTCACGAGAATGGGTTGTTATTAGGTTTTCTACATGATAACAACCCATTTAAGTGACATATCTTTTATATCAATCGATGGAGATGATCATTCTATTTATTTCATTCCACTTCATAAAATCTATTTGCCAATATAACTCCATAAATTAATATAAAATGGGAGGAGCAAAGCAGTTTACAATGCTCATGACATCATTCACGCGTATGGATACATTTAAGAATACAAACATCTTAGTGCCTTGTGCAAAATTGCAGCCATGACTCTTAGGCAAAGGAATGGTAAAAGAAAGTAGTTACGTCAAAACTGATATCATCGCTAGTGATGATATGACATTTTTGATATCATCACTAGTGACGATATTCACAGTGACAAAATTGAAAATTAATACACTGAGAAATCCAAGTATTTCACAAATAGGAATATAATAAAATAGTTTATCAGTTACAAAAAGAGGGTCAGTACCAATATCCAGGCTACTTGTTCGTCTCATAAGTATGGCAGGATCTTAATTTTAACGCTTTCCCAAACAACAAATCTTCGACTGCCCCAAATTGAAAGAGTTTGCAGACGACATTTCAAAATGTGATGAAACTGAAAAATAATCTTCTAGGGCAGAAAACATTGTGGGAAACGGAAAAGTTGCTCATTTGTCCTTCTCCCACAATGTTTTCTAAAGTCGTCTTCAACAAAGTGGTCAAATGTTGTTATTGTTTGGGAAAGGGTTAAGTGGCTAACTTCTTTCCCAAATGAAGATAACTTACCAGTGGAAAGAGACAATTAAACCATGTCGCATTAACTTTACTAATTTAAACAAACAATGGATAATTCTATACAGGGAAATTCTGAGAGACATCATTTTTTTCATTAATCGTTCACTTACTTCTGACTCTGAGTTAAAGTTGTTTGCATTTCATGTAGTTTTGTCTGATAATCTGTACAACTGAAATAGACAATAAACAGAAGTGTAAAATATAGAAGAACTTTTTTTTTCAACTGAAGAATACACAGCTTAAAGCTCACAAAGAATAAACTAATAAGTTCATCTACCAATACAGTTAATCTGTGCATGTGTGCGTATGTATGTTTACCATTCCTACAAGTATATGCAAAGATGAATTTATTGTTAAAAAGAGAGATGAGTATTGATTACATTGAGCAAAGTTTCATGTTGTTTTTACAGGAAAGGGGCGGGGGCTAATATCCTACCCTCCAGATTTAGTGGGAGGGCACTTCTCCGCCTCCTTAAAATTAGGGAACACTTCACTGGGAGGGCACTTCTCCACCTCCTTAAAATAAGGGAACACCTCACTGGGAGGGCACTTCTCCGCCTCCTTAAAATAAGGGAACACCTCACTGGGAGGGCACTTCTCCGCCTCCTTAAAATTAGGGAACACCTCACTGGGAGGGCACTTGTCCGCCTCCTTAAAATTAGGGAACACCTTACTGGGAGGGCACTTCTCCGCCTCCTTAAAATTAGGGAACACCTCACTGGGAGGGCACTTCTCCGCCTCCTTAAAATTAGGGAACACCTCACTGGGAGGGCACTTCTCCGGATATGTGGTAGGGAGACCTTTTATCCAAATCTACACTCTGATTTGAACCAATGCAAAAAAGTGGCCGTGTGTTTGCAAGTTCTTTGCTATAATCAGTATATTTATGGAGACCCCTTCATCTCATAATTGATGGCAGAACCCCAAAGTGTAACTGCCCATAAGGGCTGGTAAAGCCAGCTAGAACCATCTGCAGGCATCACAAAATAATTCAAAAATATTTCGAGGTGATGTAAAAACCCAAAAAACAAACAGTTGTAGCTTAGAAAAAAATTCAGTAATTACCTGAGAGAGTAGGAAATAATGGAGCTTGGTTCATGATCATATACCACCACTGGTAGTCTCAGACAAGGTGGCAGTAGGTAATGTTCGCATGGATCGCTGCAAATAAAACAATAAAATAAAATAAGCAAAATATAGAAAATAATAATTCATAAGTTTGTTTGTTAAGAATTGTACATTGTGTCACTAGTATTTCATTATATTGTGATGCTCGGCTCATCATTAAAGGAGGAAACCCCCAGATCTTTAAGGCTTATAAGGGCTGGTTAAAACTGTCATTTCATCAGTAGTCTGTATTATCTTTGTAAGCAAAGTTTGGTACATCAATTCTTCCTTTCCCCCAAATGGGAATTTTATGACTGGTTCATTTTGAAAGGGAAACCAGATGACAAAAAAATAAATGCAAGAGAAAAATCTTTGGGGTTTGAGACCCACCAAGACCATTGGTTTCGTGGGAGTGGCCTTTGTCAAGTCACTTCAGAGCCCTAGCCTAGCACTGGTGCATCCAGGAAGGCCGTTCCAGAACTGAAAAATGTTGATACGACACTGACGAAGAGGACCCATATGGACTTGTGTTAGTAATACACTATAACTAAATAACTAACATTTACATGGTAAAAAAACAAACCAATACAAAATAGTCTCCTTACAATGGCATGGTTAGCTGATAGGCCCCTGAGCCCTGCCATATTGTGTTCATCAGGGTTTTCTTCAACGCCCCTATCTTGTCCCCGGTGGAAGAGTCTGATTGGTCCTCTGCTGGACCTGGGAATTAGAGACAAAACCGTCACCATGGCCTAGTGGTTAAGGCATCCGCCTCTGGACGGGGAGGTTGAAGGTTTCGAGACTCACGGAACATGTTTGTCCAGATAAGGATTTTTGTGGGGACGGGCCTCGACATTGCTTAGTGGGGCCTCAGGCACAGTTTCAAGAACTTGATGTCTTCAATGACCACATAATATGTCACATAATTACAAACATGGGACGTACAAAATGAACAATGGATTATTTGTTTAAATATCAGAGTTATAGGACTTGATCAGGGACCTCATGTAATGATCCTGAACACATGTCTACAATTTACCCCCATAGTAGTTTATGAAAAACAAGAGATTTGAAACTTGGTCTGGGACCTAAGATTATGACCCTGAACACATGAGTTAAGTATCAACCGATTACATACAGTAGTTCCAATCTGAACACATCGGGTTTATCAAATGAAAACACCTCTGAAATAATAGGGATGACGCCATATTGGTTCCCAGCGGAATGACGTCACTTCACTTTCGTGTTTAAAAATAGATCTTATATGTGAAATCGAAAAAGTCCTTAAATTTGATTGAGGAAACAACTATACATGTCATAACAACAATTTTGCCATTTGGTATGAGTTACTGATAAAAACATGATTAAAAAGGATTTCCAACACTTCCATACACATTGAACTACTTAACGTGCACGCTTAGAAAATGTGTTAACTGGCGGATGCTGATTTACCCGAAAAATTGTAACCCTACACTTATACCCGAGGTGTATTTCACAGCTCACGGAAATACCCGAGTAGTTCCGATTGACAGTAGTTCATGAGATACAAACTTCCATTTAAAACTTTAGCAAGGGGTGATGTCGACGGTCGAGTAGTAAACCTCTCCTTATTCTTCAAGTAGTCAAGCCAAAAAAACTTATTCTGTCAATAGTCAAGCTAATAAAATGTACACACTTTTACGAACAGGCATTACATCAGGTACTCCAATCTTCTCTGTCACGCCAGAAGGTGGCAGGATTGCGTCGAGAGTTTTGTCCAGGTCATCATCATCATCAATACTGTTACCACTCGCACGATCTCCGGGTATGTAACCTTTAGGGAGGTCGGTCCTTTCATCCAGTGTATCTAGGCTGCCAGCAGCACTGTTGGACAAGGTGGATGCTGAAACAAAATATTTAATTGTTTATTCTATGGATGGGAATGAATAGTCAAAGCACTTTTCGAATATTCAGTAACTTCTATTCGATTATTTAATTCTATAACCTGCTTTAATATAGGAATGTCTTGCATGTCTGAATAAAGGTACACTTATCCCATGCTTAAAGCTTTTTTCATGAAATCTCAACCTACAATCAGTCCAGTACAACCGCACTTCATCAAAAAACAACAAAAGCGGCATTTTCATAATCCCTGGGTATTACATGTTTTAAGAAATAGAAATCACCCCTTACACATTGATAGGTATTAGATACTTGAGCAATTAAGATGGTGTGGAGAAATGAAACACAAAAAATTTTCAACAGTTTTACATGTACAAAACAGTTATATTGGCTAAATAAAAACAACGTAAAACCGAATATTCAAATATTCGTTCCCATCCTAAGTTTATTCACTTCTGGAAAAAGTTAGTTTGCCAGCAGCACTATCGAACCAGGTGAATTCAACTGTTTATTCACTCAATTCAGGTCTGGAAAGTGTTTGTTTTCCAAGGCTAAATAGCTCAGTTGGTAGCATGACAGGCTTGAAATACAGCTGTCCCAAGTTTAAGAGTTGGGGCCCGTTTTACTAAACAACTTACGGAAAATGTTTGCGTAAGTCATAATTGATAAACATGGATAGTATCTTCAATGAAAGTACAATGTTGCAATGTGTCACTTTGCAATATTGCTTCGTCCAATATTGAAATAAGAGGAATTGTTGTTTTAGACTTACGCAAATCTTAAGCGTAAACTTTTTAGTAAAACTGTACCCTGATTTGGCCATCATTCTTTTAGATTTTCAGTATGGTAATGAAAGTTAATGAAGTCTCTCACAACTAATCGTATACTTTTCTGTGTCAGCATACAAGTCTGTAAGCATACAGTTATGTGTGCGCATATATTTCTGTGTGGGCATATATTTCTGTGTCCGTGTATATTTCTGTATGCGCATATATTTCTATGTCCCCATATATTTGTGTGTGCGCATATATTTCTGTGTCCCAATATATTTCTGTGTCCCAATATATTTCTGTGAGAGCATACACATCTTTCAAGGAAAAAACAAAAAGGTGTGTACGGAAATGGGTACATAGCGAATATAATTACAAAAAAAGCATTTCTTTTTTAGTTTAATGCTATTGAGGCTTGTCAACATATTTCCAAAATGGTATCTTTAATTTTTTATGGTCTTAAAGAAGCTTGTTCACAGAAGAGAAAATTTAAAGTCAAAATAAAATGTTGCGGAGACAATACAGTTTTTGTATTGTTGTTTGATATACAATTAAAAGTAGCCATTGAAAGCATAATCAATTAGGATAGCATCAATTTATGTATGCGGCAGATCTCAAAAACAATGTCATACTTTGGATTAAAACACATGTTAATTCACTGTATACACACTTTAAAGAATTAAAAACAATCTTATTTGCTTCCAATGACTATTCATCAGTGAATACCATAAAACTGTTCAGCTGTTGTGCAATTTCAAAGAAATCAATGTTTAAATTCCCTATTTCCTCACATCAGTGAACAAGCACCTTTAAAAGCAGGTCTTCTCTTATAAAGCACAGGAGTATAAGTGAAATAACCTTTGATGTGCTCATCTGTAAGAGATGGTAAACAAAGTAGATTTATACATCAAGAAGCTTGTGTGCAAAGGGTTGAGTTGGATCATCTTCAATGCCGCGTTACACAAAATTGGAGTTATAGTCACTGTTTTCAGGTTTTTTTTCTGTTCTGTTTATATGTAAAGCAGTATGTGCAGGTATGATTGTGTTGAATCACCTTCAATGCTGTGACACACAACGTACAAGTTATGGGGGCTGTTAAAGGTCTTTTAAACAGGAGTTAAAAATTCTGAAGTGGTCTTATAAGCGGGAATTCTGTTTATATGTAAAGCAGTATGTGCAGGTATGGTTGTGCAAGATCACCTTCAATGATGTGCCACACAACATACAAGAGATGGCCTTAAAAGCAGATGTTCTGTACACATATCAAAGGCCTGAAAGGCCAGACTGCGTCGCAGTGGAATTGTATTCCTTAGGCTGAAGGACTGTTTGTGTGTTTGAATTTAAAAAATATCTAGAAGATAAAATGCAGATAAACCATACAACTCTGTTGTATATCTTATTTATTAAAGAAAGAACAACTGTAAATATAAACAATGTGCAAATGCTTTTAAATGTATTCTATGAAAAACGTAATAAAAAATAAGTAAGAAATTAACTATTAAGTTTTTGTACGATGAGGCATAACAAGAGACCCATGAAGTCCTGAAATACTGACTAAATTTTCATCGATATTGACAATCTGATAAAAGTTGGTAAAGATTTCAAGAACATAATTCAACTCTTTACGTCCATCCCCATCTCTTGCATGTGAATCAAAAATGAAAAAAAATCCAAATGATAACAAATTGCTATTGCATTTCCCTTACATATAAATATGCTGTACTGAAATTCTTCTTGATTGGCAGGCAATCCAACTCCTAAAGCCATCTCAAGTTTAACAAGGGGGTAATTGTCTGTGTAATTCGAGTTCATTGCACCACTGTACGTTTTCTTTACTTTGCATACAAAATACTCACTAGACAAACAAATGTAGGGAGGCAAGTCATGTACTTCAAGAAACTCAACTGGATTGTTGTTATATTTTCTTATATCAATATACAAATCATCTCCTGCAATCAAAACTTGATCCAAATCATAATTCCTCCAAGAAAAATTATCAAATGGATGTGTAAAAAGTCTAAATATAAAAGCAAAACAGCATGGTACACACTGCTTACCTCTTGACAACAAACTAAACATCTCATTACCCTGGTGGATGTTTCCGTAAATAGGAAATTCATTCAACATTTTGTTACTCTGACTTTCTGGCCCAGGATTCGTTTCGACATCACCACATATCATCAAAAGTAACATAATAAGTAAGAGGTTTCTGCTAGCATGACAGACCATAAATAGCACTAGGATAAAATTTGGTTTACAGTCTGTGTCCTGATCTCCATCAAGTTTACCGGCTTGCAGTCGTAAACAAAAACATCCTATCCTCAACATCCACTGATTAACATTAATCCCCATTTCTTCACATAATATTGCCATGCAACTCAAAGCGGTATCTCCCTTCATTTTCAAAAGATGAACAAATCGGTAGGTTAGTAAATCCACTGTGCACGAAGTCGAGCTTTTTCAAGCATAACTTAGCACAAGATAGCCGGAAATTCGAAATCTTGAACAATGCCGCTCAGCATGCGCAAACACTAAACGCCCCGGCAAGTGAATAGATAAAACAACATGTCTCTGGATGTAAACATTGAACGTTTGGAAGTGATCATGTAATTTTCCAGACATGAAACCGTATCTCAACTCTAGGACCAAATAGTTGTATCGACTCTAGTATGTTCTCCAGAAATAAAAACAATATACTCCAAGATAACTCCAGACAGTGCAAGAGTATATATAAAGTGAGTGTGTTAGGCCCCGGCAAGAGTATATATAAAGCGAGTGTGTATTGAAGGCAAAATAAGTCCACAGCAATTATGTAAACATGGAACGTTCGAACTTGATCTTCAAGCGATCAAACCATGGATTATATGATTTTTCCTGACAAGGTAACCCAATGCTAGAATCAAATATTTGTATCCCATTCCACCGAGAATACCTAAAAAAAATAAACAAACGTTTGAATTCGCCTCTGCGGTTCAACGTGGAAAGTAGTTCGTTGGCGTTGGTATACATGCGCGAGTGCGGGAGTATTCTCCCGCCAAAATTCGCGGAGAACTACTTGATTTTTCCCGCCGAAATTCGCGTAGGACTAGTTTTATCTGAGTGATCAGCCCCCGAAGGACAAAGAACGATTCAGATTGATGACTATAAGCAGTCGCGCATACGCGACGCTTAATAAAGCAGCATGTGCATATAGGATTGTGTGTAAGGTCACCCTTCAATGCTGTGACACGACATACAAATTATCAGGGCTGTGAATGGTCTTTTAAACAGGTATTCATAATTTTGAAATGGTCTTAAAAGCGGGTGTTATGTTTAAATATAAAACTGCTTGTGCATATAGGGTTGTGTGTAAGATCACCCTTCAATGCTGTGACACACGACATATGATTTATCCAAGATGTCTTTTATGAAGGTGTTATTAATTTTTGAAATGGTCTTAAAAGCGGGTGTTATGTTTAAATCTAAAACTGCTGCATATAGGGTTGTGTGTAAGATCACCCTTCAATGCTATGACACGACATATGAGTTATCGAAGATGTCTTTTATGAAGGTGTTATTAATTTTTGAAATGGTCTTAAAAGCGGGTGTTATGTTTAAATCTAAAACTGCTGCATATAGGGTTGTGTTTAAGATCACCCTTCAATGCTATGACACGACATATGAGTTATCGAAGATGTCTTTTATGAAGGTGTTATTAATTTTTGAAATGGTCTTAAAAGCGGGTGTTATGTTTATATCTAAAACTGCTGCATATAGGGTTGTGTGTACGATCACCCTTCAATGCTGTGACACGACATATGAGTTATCGAGGATGTCTTTTATGAAGGTGTTCTTAATTTTGAAATGGTCTTAAAAGCGGGTGTTTTGTTTATAAATTAAGCAGCATGTCCATAATTATAGGGTTGTGCGAGATCACCTTCAATGCTGTGACACACGACGTACGAATTATCGGGACTGTTGATGGATTTCGGCCATACTGCGGAGATCCCAGGCGTTACTCCAAATGTGTAACTTTCCAGAGATGTGGAAGAGTGTACCCTCCCTAGATACATATACATACATATGTGTAGTTCATTTGTGTAATAAATAAGTTAAATAGGTTAATTAATGACTAGAGGAACTATCAATGAATATATTGGCGTAAGAAACAAGCAGATGCAGAATATAAACGTACATATCAATGCAGTGTAGTTATTTGGTGTAAGGAATGCGTCATACAAAGTGAAACTTGTCAAATTTCTTTGATTTGGCTTGGCATAGAAAGAAAACAACAATTCCAGCATAAATTATTTGGAAAAAATTGAGACATAAGGCAATTCACTTATGAAAAGAAGACTCCTTTTGTCACATACTTCTTAACTCTTATCAATTTTAATGTTTCTTTCTAACAAAGTTTCTCCTATATTGATTGCGTCAGTAATTTAATAATTGACAGTACCTGTGACAAAGTTTCCAAAAATGGTGAAAAAAAATTCGCAATTAACTGCAAACAAACCTGACTTACGGAGGGAGGACATTGGCAGTATATAAGCATTTCAGATTGTGAAATCCGACCCTTTGAATTAAAAAAATTAAAAAAAGAAATCGGTATATAATCGCAAAACAAACCTGACTTATGGACAGAGGATGATGGCGGTGAATTCGCGTTCTCCGATTGTAACATTCGACTCGATTGTTCGAAACCATCAGCTGACGAGGAAAGCAGACAGTTGGCTGGAGTGTCAGTATCAGAACCGAGTACCAGGGAAGATGGTGTACTCTGAAAAACAATATCAGTTTTGTTTGTTCTTTTTGACGAGGCAGATTAGCATTGCGATCAAAGAGGAACCAAATACCAGAGACGATGGTGTTCCCTGTTAAAAAGAATCCCACCCAGCATGTATTAAATGAGCTTGTTTATAGATTATGATTGTTAAAACCATACATTTTTGTATTGTTGTATGATATACATGTACCAGTAAATATAGTTATTGAAAGTATGATTTACTTAGAAAGCGTCAATATACAAAGGTGTGTGCAGTCTCTTTGCGGTAGATCTCAAAACCGATGCAACCTTTTTAGATCTTAATACTATACACATTTATTCACTTTATAAAGGCTTTATTAATATTTATATATGGGTTTTACATCACATCAACATTATTTCAGTTATGTTTCTTTGACAGGGAAGAAATGTTTTCGAATAGTAGGTGAAAAACCCTAAATTGTAGGTTTTACGACAATACCTCAAATAACTTTTTTTGTTTTTGCAAGCAGAAGTCTTAATTTCAAAGTTTTAACTTCCCAAAGACTATACCCCAAGACTACTGTCCTCCACAATGTTGTAAGCATCAAAAGTCACATAATAGAATTGTGTTTACGTGGGATCTATCTATATATATGTTTTTTTCATTGCATCAACATTATCTCAGTTATGTTGCGATACTCAACTCTTATTGATGGAGGAATACCCCATACTCAACTGTCCATAAGGGTTGGTCAAGGCGGGTAGAACCATTAGCAGGGCCTCCGTGGCCTATAGGTTAGAGTACAGAAAAATTGAAATCACATGGCCCCTCTCCGCGTGGGTTCAAATCCTGAGAGGGATATGGATTTTCATGAGAGGTAGTCTCCCGACTGACTTACGGAATGCCGATGGTTCTACCCACCTTAACCAGCCCTTAAGGGCAGTTGAGTATGGGGTCTTCCTCCATCATTAAAAGTCGGGCATCACTACATAACTGAAATAATGTTGATGTGATGTAAAACCCATATAAAAGAACCATTAGCATTCCGTAAGTGAGTCGGGAGACTAATTTCTTGTGAAAATCTAAATGCAATCTCCAGGATTTGAACCCATGTGAAGAGTGGCCATGTGTTAAAAAGTTCTGGGGCCCGTTTTGCTAAACAACTTACGGAAAATGTTTGCGTAAGTCATAGTTGATAAACATGGATAGTATCTTCAATGAAAGTACAATGTTGCAATGTGGCACTTCATCTCTCCGAGACGATTCCAATGATGTGTAACTTTGCAATAACTTCGTCCAATATTGAAATAAGAGGAATTGTTGTTTTAGACTTACGCAAATCTTAAGCGTAAACTGTTTAGTAAAACGGTACCCTGTACTCTAACCACTAGGCCATATAGGCAAAGATAAGCCAATGGCTTGCATTTACCTTGAGCTCCTTATCACCAGTTTCCGTGGTAACAGTGCTGCTAACACTGATGGCATCTTTTTCTTTCTCCTTTTTCTGCCCACTTGCCTGCTTGGACTTCTTTTGCTGCACATAGAGATCTTGGAGTCTGTAGTGACAAAAAATATAATACATTTGCAACAAGATCTGTTTGTTTCATTGGGTATTTCTATTTTAAATCTGTTTGCCTTTGTTTGTTTCATTGGGTATTTATATACATCAATAGTTTGTCTTTGTTTGCTTCATTGGGTATTCATATTTCAAACTGTTTGTCTTTGTTTCGTTGGGTATTCATATTTCAATCTGTTTGCCTTTGTTCGTTTCATTGGGTATTCATATTTCAATCTGTTTGTCTCTGTTTCATTGGGTATTTATATTTCAATCTGGTTGTCTTTTTTTGTTTCATTTGGGTATTTATATCCCAATCTGGTTGTCTTTTTTTGTTTCATTGGGTATTTATATTTCAATCTGTTTGCCTTTGTTCGTTTCATTTGGTATTCATATTTCAATCTGTTTGTCTCTGTTTCATTGGGTATTTATATTTCAATCTGGTTGTCTTTTTTTGTTTCATTGGGTATTTATATCCCAATCTGGTTGTCTTTTTTTGTTTCATTGGGTATTTATATTTCAATCTGTTTGCCTTTGTTCTTTTCATTGGGTATTCATATTTCAATCTGTTTGTCTCTGTTTCATTGGGTATTTATATTTCAATCTGGTTGTCTTTTTTTGTTTCATTGGGTATTTATATCCCAATCTGGTTGTCTTTGTTTGTTTCATTGGGTATCTATATCCCAATCTGTTTTTTTCATTGGGTATTTATATTTCATTAACAATTTTTCAGTTATACTGCCATGGCTTGCTTGTCAAGGTCATGGTTGGAGGATGACGGTTTACTTAACCGTTGGTCAATACTGGTGGAAAGATTTTCACACTGTTAGTCACCAGGGTAGTGTTTTACTAAACATTTTACGCTAAGAAATTGCGTTAGTTCAAAACAACCTTCCCTCTTATCTTAATAATGTGAAAAGCAATACAGCAGTGACACACCATTGGAATCCTGTCCCATTACAATATTTTACTTCTATATAGTGTTTATGTGTATGTCAAACAAACAAGTAACTTCTTTTTAAGCTTAATGATTCAATGCTTTTGTTAAACTACCTACTTGGTATTCCATGTTAGAACTGCTTCCGTCATTTTTCGTTTCAGCCGAGTTATGTCATCTTCTATCTCAAAATAGATTTTCTTTTGTTCTGAAAGGAGAGGAATTCATTTCATTTGGGTTTAATCCCATTTTCAACAATTTCTTACATGCCTTATGGCAACAGGTCATATCTTCAATCCTTGGCTATCTACCAGTACTTTATTTCATCTATCTATTAATATGGGCCACGTCACGCGAAAAGGGGCACTCGGACATAGCAAACAGTGTAGCCCCAGACCAGCCGCCACGTCACTGACGTGGAGGCTGGTCTGGGGCTACACTGTTTGCCATCTAAGAGGACATCCAGTTATACCTTTAAATAAATACAAATGATAACTTTCGTGACTAGATGCTGGAATAATAGTGCTAAGATAGAGCCGAGTAAGCGCTTTTTTTATATGTCCAAATGCCCCTTTTCGCGTGACGCGGCCCATACGGTTTTTACATAGCATAAACAGTATTTCAGTTATGTTGTGATGCAGAGCCCATGATGATGGAACAAGACCCAAAACATGACTGCCCATGAGGACTGGTAAAGCTTGGTAGAACATTCAGCATTCCGTTACTTAACCGGAAGACTACCTCTCATGAAACTTCAAATGCCTTAACAAAGATTCAAACCCAAGCAGGGGACCATGTGATTTCAAGTTCTGTACCTTTGCCACTAAGCCACGGAGGCCCCCTACACTAAACTACACTGCACAAGCCAACATCCCAAAAAATAAAGGAAAGGGAAAAAGCATAGTTTCTTTCTCATCTCAATTTGTTATATTTGGCAAAACTGAGATTTGTTTTTATATACCTTGGTTCAACTCCATCAGCTTTCTGTCTGCACTAGTAGCCAGTAGAACTCCGACTTTATCTCTGATTCCATGGGCAATGTCCCTCATATTTGCTTTTTCATCCTGAAAGTGATTTAAGATGTTTGCAAGGGATCGGAATCATACAAAAATATGTAATTTGTTTGTTACACACAATTTCGTAGTAGGTCCGTTTTACGGTACCAAACATATAAGGAAATAAGGAAAAAAATTGCAGTCACTTCCTATAGTCTTGCATTGAACCCTCAAAAGTTCAACAAATTTACAATTACATGCATAAACATGAACAAACACGAAAATATAAAATCAATCACATACAAATTACGGTATATTTGAGAAGTTTCAAACCATTGGTATATGTACATATTTGTGAGAGTGGATAAATTACTAACCTGTTGATGTGTGTTGCCCTCTGTAATCATATGGATCAAATTCTCACAGTTTGTCTCTGCCTTCATCCTTAACAGGAGGTCGCAAATAGAACTAAACTGCTCTGTTATTCTGTAAATCACACAAAATAATTTTTTTTATCACAATACCTCACTTTAATGCAACAAACTTGAATACAAATATTTCATTGAGACGTAAACTTACAAAGTTTCTTGTAATTACAATAATAACAAAAATATACAAACAAACAAATCAAGGTCAAATAGAAAAAGGGAGTGGAATGCAGAACTAATGTTTACATTAACACATCTGTTGAGCCTTTGTCAATCATTTAACTGACTACACAAGCAACTGATCTCTAGACAGGTGATGCCTTCGTTCATCATGTAAGTAGCCCACTCATGGGTTCAACTTTTAACTGACTGTCTGATAATGTTCATTAATCATATAACTGACATGTTGTTGTGTGTTGCTTTCTGTTTTCATATGGACCAAGTTATTGAAGTTTGACATGAAAATCTTTCATTTCTGTTCAGTTTAAAGTCTATTGCCATTTTTTCTTTCTTTACTTCATCTGTTGTAGAAGACTTTATACACCACTATGACAAACGATAAATTATTCTAATTCGAGCAATTTATCCTTTTTTAACCATGAATGACTAAAATAGCCCCTCAAGTTCCTACTAATTCATAGTAGAAGGGTCAGGGGCAAGGGCTTTCATAATTGCTTCACTCGCTGCCTAATTTTAGTTTAAACTTATTTATTTTACATCGATTGTGACGGAAGCTTGAAGCTTATTCAATTAACTCTCAATAAATGCTTCCTGGATACTACACCAGTACATGCGCCGATTCATGGGTTAGTCGCAGCCTAAAGGTGTTTTCTTAAAGACTTACTTCATTGTTAATCGTTTAACCTCGTCCTTTATTCTGTAGAGTTCTATCACTTCTAACCTGAACAACTTACAAATCACAAACGGCGGCAGCTTGATCTCCTTTAGTTTAATGGTGGAATACCTGAAAAGTATATTAAAAGTTGATTCCAGCACTATTACGGTTAAATTTCAATTATAACTTTTTCATCAGCATTTGATTATTTTTCATTGTGTAACATCACATTGACAGCACATATATTTCAGTTGTATAGTAATATCTGGTTCATAATTTGATCAAGAGCAGGACCCCCAAAAATGAATACCTTTAAGGAGGAGGGGGGGAGAGAACACAATAGGTATGTATTCCATAGTTTAGCCAAGAGACAACCTCTCATTAATTCAAATCTACCAAAACTGGGATTTGAACCAATGCCAACCAAGAGGTAACATGTGATAGCAAGTTCTTTACCATTTGCACTCCATAAGGCTTTCTTATTGGGGTCTATTGACCAATTACATATTGAATTGTGAATGGAGAATAATAATCTTTCGGGGTCATATCCAGGAATTGGGGGTCATTTACTATATAAGTTGGGGTTCAAGGAAAACCCCGATTCATAGGTCAACCAGGGTACCGTTTTACTAAACAGTTTACGCTTAAGATTTGCGTAAGTCTAAAACAACAATTCCTCTTCTTTCAATATTGGGCGAAGCAATATTGCAAAGTAACACATCATTGGAATCGTCTCTCCGAGACGCTTCCAATGATGTGCCACATTGCAACATTGTACTTTCATTGAAGATACTATACATGTTTATCAATTATGACTTGCGCAAACATTTTCCGTAAATCGTTTAGTAAAACGGGCCCCAGGAGACTATCCCTAATTAAATGCTGTCACAGGGCTTTGAACTCGGACGGAGAGGGACCATGTTTAAATAACCCAATGTCACAAGTCCTACACCTAAACCACTGGGCTTCTCAACTGGAAAACTACCTCTCATGAAAATTCAAACACAATCATGTTAAACGGAATAAGCTTAAACTAGTGCATCAAACATGCCACCTTCCCCACACTACATCTATACAAAAATGATGGAACTTACTTAAAGGAGGCAACCATGTCATCAAAACCAAAATACTGGAAGTGATCATGATGCAGGGAATGGTTGCACGGATCCACACTTGTTCTACATTTGTAACTGCTCCCGTGGAACCTGAATTCTAGGTACTTTGCAAAGGACATGTGCCATGATTCAGTGGATAAAGGGAGGACTGGAGTAACCTGGAAAAAAACAAAGTGTAATCATGTAAGCTTACAGTGATTTTATTGGCTAGAAGAAACGTGGTTATTAAAATGGAGTAAAGGCATAAGTAGTTGTGGAAGACCGAAAAGCTGTATTGCCCATAATTGTTGATAGAAAAATACTAAGATTCATTGCCCATAAGTGTAGGTAGAAGACCAAGAGCTTTATTGCCCATAGGTGATGATAGAAGAACCAAATCTTCATTGCCCATAAGTGTTGGTAGAAGAACCCAAATCTTCATTGCCCATAAGTGTTGGTAGAAAAACCCAAATCTTCATTTCCTATAAGTGTTGGTAGAAATTCCCAAATCTTCATTGCCCATAAGTGTTGGTAGAAAAACCCAAATCTTCATTACCCATAAGTGTTGGTAGAAAAACCCAAATCTTCATTGCCCATAAGTGTTCGTAGAAGAACCAAAGCTTTATTGCCCATAGGTGATGATAGAAGAACAACAGCTTTATGGCCCATAAGTGATGATAGAAAAACCCAAATCTTCATTGCCCATAAGTGTTGGTAGAAGAACCAAAGCTTTATTGCCCATAAGTGTAGGTCAAGACCCAAATCATCATTGCCCATAAGTGTTGGTAGAAGACCAATAGCTTTATTGCCCATAGTGATGATAGAAGAACCAAAGCTTTATTGCCCATAAGTGATGATAGAAGAACCAAAGCTTTAGTGCCCATAGGTGATGATAGAAGAACCAAAGCTTTATTGTCCATAAGTGTTGGTAGAAGAACCAAAGCTTTATTGCCCATTAGTGTTGGTAGAAGAACCAAAGCTTTATTGCCCATAAGTGTTGGTAGAAGAACCAAAGCTTTATTGCCAATAAGTGATGATAGAAGAACCAAAGCTTTATTGCCCATAGTGATGATAGAAGAACCAAAGCTGTATTGCCAATAAGTGATGATAGAAAAACCAAAGCCTTATTGCCCATAAGTGATGATAGAAGAACCAAAGCTGTATTGCCCATAGTGATGATAGAAGAACCAAAGCTTTATTGCCAATAAGTGATGATAGAAGAACCAAAGCTTTATTGCCCATAGTGATGATAGAAGAACCAAAGCTGTATTGCCAATAAGTGATGATAGAAAAACCAAAGCGTTATTGCCCATAAGTGATGATAGAAGAACCAAAGCTTTATTGCCCATAGTGATGATAGAAGAACCAAAGCTTTATTGCCCATAGTGATGATAGAAGAACCAAAGCTTTATTGCCCATAGTGATGATAGAAGAACCAAAGCTTTATTGCCCATATTGATGATAGAAGAACCAAAGCTTTATTGCCCATAGGTGATGATAGAAGAACCAAAGCTTTATTGCCCATAAGTGATGATAGAAGAACCAAAGCTTTATTGCCCATAAGTGATGATAGAAGACAAAGAGCTTTATTGCCCATAAGTGATGATAGAAGAACCAAAGCTTTATTGCCCATAGGTGATGATAGAAGAACCAAAGCTTTATTGCCCATAAGTGATGATAGAATAACCAAAGCTTTATTGCCCATAAGTGATAGAAGAACCAAAGCTTTATTGCCCATAGTGATGATAGAAAACCCAGAGCATTATTGCCCATAAGTGATGATAGAAGAACCAAAGCTTTGTTGCCCATAGGTAATGATAGAAGAACCAAAGCTTTATTGCCCATATTGATGATAGAAGAACCAAAGCTGTATTGCCCATAAGTGATGATAGAAGAACCAAAGCTTTATTGCCAATAAGTGATGATAGAAGAACCAAAGCTTTATTGCCCATAGTGATGATAGAAAAACCAGAGCTTTATTGCCCATAAGTGATGATAGAAGAACCAAATCTTTATTACCCATAAGTGATGATAGAAGAACCAAAGCTTTATTGCCCATAAGTGATGATAGAAGAACCAAATCTTTATTGCCCAAAAGTGATGATAGAAGAACCAAAGCTTTATTGCCCATAAGTGATGATAGAAGAACCAAATCTTTATTGCCCATAAGTGATGATAGAAGAACCAAATCTTTATTACCCATAAGTGATGATAGAAGAACCAAAGCTTTATTGCCCATAAGTGATAATAGAAGAACCAAATCTTTATTGCCCATAAGTGATGATAGAAGAACCAAAGCTTTATTGCCCATAAGTGATGATAGAAGAACCAAATCTTTATTGCCCATAAGTGATAGAAGAACCAAAGCTTTATTGCCCATAAGTGATGATAGAAGAACCAAATCTTTATTGCCCATAAGTGATGATAGAAGAACCAAAGCTTTATTGCCCATAAGTGATGATAGAAGAACCAAATCGTTATTGCCCATAGGTGATGATAGAAGACCAAATCTTTATTGCCCATAGGTGATGATAGAAGAACCAAATCTTTATTGCCCATAAGTGATGATAGAAGAACCAAATCTTTATTGCCCATATGTGATGATAGAAGAACCAAATCTGTATTGCCCATAAGTGATGATAGAAGAACCAAAGCTTTATTGCCCATAAGTGATGATAGAAGAACCAAAGCTTTATTGCCCATAGGTGATGATAGAAGAACCAAATCTTTATTGCCCATAAGTGAGAGGAAAAGACCTAAAACTATACTGCCAATAAGTGTTGGTCAAGACCCAATGGTTTATTGCCCATAACCCCGAGCCAACAAGCAAACCAATTAGTAAGCCAATCAGCATAATATACCTGTTTACACTTATGGCACCAACTCCACAACAGAATGTTTGTCTGTCCGTCCTTCAGCGGTTTGCTGACCTTCTTTAGCACCACACTCACACTGCCTTGCCCGTGGACGAACCGACGAATATGTTTCTCCATCGGTGTATTACAAGCGTCAGACGGACATAAGTATGACTGCCTGAAAGGTCAGAAACTAGATGTTGGTACAGGTAAACTGGGTGGTTACATTCCTGGGGCATGTCTTGCAAAACTTCGTAACTTAGCAAATATGTTTTTAACATTGTTGCAACCCTAGAATCTTAAATGTGATTGTGCTTCTGTGAATGAAAGATAGAAATATGTTTAAAAGCATAATAAAGATTTCACAAGTCAGACTCATTTTCTATTAACGATTTTTCTGAGTTTCTCTTTTTCTTTGTTTTAAAGAAACCTTTCCTCCTTATATTACAGTTTATGAAAAAAAAATGAACATACAAACCTTTGTGAGACAGGCATCTGATACCTTTGTTTAACTGAGGCTTTTTTTTTAATAAAAAATTTGAAGCAGACGGTTTTACCCCTTTACAAGTAGACTAAAGTGAGAATTGTGACAAAACAGAAATTATGATAGGCCATTTCTGATCTTGTCATAAGAATATCTGCCCATACATCATTGTTTTAAAGCACTTACATGGAAATTGCACAAGATAAACATATTTTCTACGCAATGTTAAAAAGAATGCGATATAATATGAAAAAAAGTGTTAAGAAAGGACAAAAACACAAACCTGAAACAGAATCTCTCAAGGAATCCTCCAAGAGTGACATCATTTTTTCCATAGAAGTCCATTGTTACAACCCTAAAAAATAAAATAAAAGCAGAAATTGCACATCATTTTTTAAATAGAAGTCCATAGTAACAACCATACCAAAGAAAACAAAAGCAGAAATTGCACACCATATTGTTTTCAACAGAAGTCCATTGTAACAACCCTAAAAAATAGAATAAATACAGAAATTGCACATCATTTTTTCCCATAGAAGTCCATAGTAACAACCATAGCAAAGAAAATAAAAGCAGAAATTGCACATCATTTTTTCCCATAGAAGTCCATAGTAACAACCATACCAAAGAAAACAAAAGCAGAAATTGCACACCATATTGTTTTCAACAGAAGTCCATTGTAACAACCCTAAAAAATAAAATAAATACAGAAATTGCACATCATTTTTTCCCATAGAAGTCCATAGTAACAACCATAGCAGAGAAAATAAAAGCAGAAATTGCACATCATTTTTTCCCATAGAAGTCCATAGTAACAACCATACCAAAGAAAACAAAAGCAGAAATTGCACACCATATTGTTTTCAACAGAAGTCCATTGTAACAACCCTAAAAAATAAAATAAATACAGAAATTGCACATCATTTTTTCCCATAGAAGTCCATAGTAACAACCATAGCAGAGAAAATAAAAGCAGAAATTGCACATCATTTTTTCCCATAGAAGTCCATAGTAACAACCATACCAAAGAAAACAAAAGCAGAAATTGCACACCATATTGTTTTCAACAGAAGTCCATTGTAACAACCCTAAAAAATAAATAAATACAGAAATTGCACATCATTTTTTCCCATAGAAGTCCATAGTAATAGCAAAGAAAATAAAAGCAGAAATTGCACATCATTTTTTCCCATAGAAGTCCATAGTAACAACCATACCAAAGAAAACAAAAGCAGAAATTGCACACCATATTGTTTTCAACAGAAGTCCATTGTAACAACCCTAAAAAATAAAATAAATACAGAAATTGCACATCATTTTTTCCCATAGAAGTCCATAGTAACAACCATACCAAAGAAAACAAAAGCAGAAATTGCACACCATATTGTTTTCAACAGAAGTCCATTGTAACAACCCTAAAAAATAAAATAAATACAGAAATTGCACATCATTTTTCCCCATAGAAGTCCATAGTAACAACCATACCAAAGAAAACAAAAGCAGAAATTGCACACCATATTGTTTTCAACAGAAGTCCATTGTAACAACCCTAAAAAATAAAATAAATACAGAAATTGCACATCATTTTTTCCCATAGAAGTCCATAGTAACAACCATAGCAAAGAAAATAAAAGCAGAAATTGCACATCATTTTTTCCCATAGAAGTCCATAGTAACAACCATACCAAAGAAAACAAAAGCAGAAATTGCACACCATATTGTTTTCAACAGAAGTCCATTGTAACAACCCTAAAAAATAAAATAAATGCAGAAATTGCACATCATTTTTTTCCAAAGAAGTACAATGTAACAACCATAGCAAAGAAAATAAAAGCAGAAATTGCACATCATTTTTTCCCATAGAAGTCCAATGTAACAACCATACCAAAGAAAATAAAAGAAGAAATTGCACATCATTTTTTCCCATAGAAGTCCAATATAAAAACCATAGCAAAGAAAATAAAAGCAGAAATTGCACATCATTTTTTCCAATAGAAGTCCAATGTAACAACTATAGCAAAGAAAGTAATCATAACCCCTTTTTCCACAATCCGTTTGATTTATTGGGTTGAATGTTTCAAATTTTCAGTAGCATGGATGTAGAATGAACCCTTACTTTATTACCCAAAGAGGCTGGTCAATTGGCTTTCTGTTAGTTGACCTGTTCTCGGAGAGACGATTCCAATGATGTGTCACTTTGCAATATTGCTTCGTCCAATATTGAAATAAGAGGAATTGTTGTTTTAGACTTACGCAAATCTTAAGCGTAAACTGTTTAGTAAAACGGTACCCTGGGATTTGAACCGATGGAGCAAGGGGTTGTGTGAAGTTAAGTTCTAACCTCACAGCACTAGCCTACCATTTCATTTTTAACATGTGACTGTGACAGTTCTTCACAAATAAAAGCAAGAGTGGAGAATGTTGTTTATCAGCCCAATCCAGCAATTACAGGAATGCATTTTGTTTTGTTTGTTAACTTCGGTTTGAACATCATCTTGGTAGTCTTACAGTTATAAAACAATGTCCTTTAAGTTTTATACTCTAGCAAAAAGGCCACGAAAGCCACATCCCTCTTATATATGTGGCAGAGAACCAAGATAAACACATAAAAGTACAGGACCCCAACCAAGTATATTGGTAGATGGGTCAGGGGTGGCTAATTCCTAATTTGATTTCCTTGTCCATGAATGCCCAATCTTTTTCTGCACTTATCCGTTTAGTGATTATAATGTGAATTTCATTAAAGATTTACCTGCCCATAAAGGCTTTTGAACCATCTGGGAAATACAAATGATTGATTTCATCACACCTGAGGGTGCTCTGTGTAAATTTCATGATAATATAACCCACAATTACCAAGGATAAACACAAGGATTGGGATGGTTCTCAGACTCATAGCTGAAACTGCTGAACAGCACAGCCAGCCGTTGGTGTCGGAATGGGTCCAGACTGTCCACCCTTTTCTCCCACAATACACCAGTCTCCCTCAGTGAGTTATCTCCCTTGACTGCTGCATCACCAGAGGGTTGCCTCCCTTTCTGTGACTGGTTCTCTTGATGCTTGGCTTTGGTTCCCCTCGTGTTGACCACATTGATTCTGCCCCCGTAGGCTCTGTATTTGGCCAGCATGTGCTGTGAGAATGAAAATATTATTGCTTTTTTAAATATAATTGATTAAGATCAGGGTACAAGCAAATTAAAAAAAGTCCGCCCCCACATTATGGCATCGGGGCCAAAGTCCTCCCTATACCAAAAGGGTGGCAAATGTCCGAGGGGAAAACATCCGTTAACTGTCTTTACTGGAATTTTTTTATGAATGATAATTTTTTTTAATGATATTGAAACGAAACCATTGCAACAAGAGTATAAATTGCTTATAAGGAGCAAATGATGCTTTTGTGAACGGGTTTGCTTAATTTTTCTGCAGCAGATGAGACAAAATGAGGTAAATTGTAGTAAGAGGTTATGACAATATAAAAGGCTCAGCAAAAGAAAATAAAAAAGTCTTGGAAACATGAACTGTTTACTTTAGTCTTCAGCTGACAAAGCAATATGATGCATATATGTGACTTATTCGAATTGGAAGCAACAGCAGATGGCAAAAATGAGTAATTTTGTTTTTCCATCTGTTATTTGTTATTTTTTTATATTATATGGGTTTTACATCACATCAACATTATTTCAGTTATGTAGCGATGCTCGACTCTTAATGATGGAGGAAGACCCCATACTCAACTGCCCATAAGGGCTGGTCAAGGTGGGTAGAACCATCGGCATTCCGTAAGTCAGTCGGGAGACTGCCTCTCATGAAAATCCATATCCCTCTCAGGATTTGAACCCACGCGGAGAGGGGCCATGTGATTTCAAGTTCTGTACTCTAACCACTAGGCCACGGAGGCCCCCCTGTTATTTGTTAGAAATCATTGTAAGATAAAAGGATCAATTTATCCTTTTTTCACATTGGACACATACATACAAATATTGATATAATACATAAGATAAAAGGATCAATTTATCCTTTTTTCACATTGGACACATACATATAAATATTGATATAATACATAAGATAAAAGGATCAATTTATCCTTTTTTCACATTGGACACATACATATAAATATTGATATAATACATAAGATAAAAGGATCAATTTATCCTTTTTTCACATTGGACACATACATACATGTATAAATATTGATGTAATACATAAGATTAAACAATAACAGGTGGCAAAAATTTAGCAAGTGAGAGGTATTTGTTATCTTTGTGGTATTTTTAGTAAAACCATTGTGTCAAAAGGAGAAATTGCTTATGACAAGCAATTGTATCCTTTTGACACAATGGTTTCTAAATTATTCTGCAGCATATGCAGTATAGTAATGCATTTTTGAGTATTGTTAACGTTTAACGGTTTAACGTTTTCACTACCAGACCTCGTTACTCTCTAGTATACCAAGAGAAAAGGTGAAAAAATGGGAAAAAGACAGAATTTAATGAAACTTGAAAAAAACTTTATCGAAATGACGTCACTGGTTCATAAAAATCGATATCAAGTTTCACAGTACATTATATACCAACCTTCTATACTCTATTGTTTACCTAGGGCTTCTTTACATACAACCATATTACGCCATTTATTAAGGGCGGATATGGTATATAAGGTGCTTAAAGTGCGCCAGATATATCCGGCCCTATAGGTAGTGAAAAGGTTGATGCCAAGTCAACATTTTTTCTACAATATATTACATTAAATGTAACCGGTATTATATTATATAATATATTATTTTCCCACTTCCCTGTATTGTGGAGTATAGGATAAAGTTAAAGGAACTAATCAAAGTACCTGAGTATCTTTATCACAGGCAGGTTTATTCAGTTGGCTCTTAATGAAAGAATGAGCTTCAGTAATTTGAATGTGCGACGGTGGCTCATACTTCCTCCCCGTGTCGTCATGGTATCTAAACCGTGATTTGGGTTGTCCGTTTTTGGCTCTACAATGAAATTGAATTATGTATGTACAATGCTAACATTACTTAATAAAGTAAAGAATATAAATGTGTTAAACAAATTCGTCAATTTTGTGCATTGTACACATTAAAAGCAACAGCCGACAAATTATCACAAACTAAAATTCTGTTGATGCAATGTAAAGAAAAAAACAGTGGTGCAGAGGTAGAGCATTGGCCTTTTCTAACAAGGATCAAAGGTTCGATCCCCGTTAGAGGTGAGGTGAAAATTAACGTGACTAACCCACATATCAGCACAAGTACTATTTTAGTATCCAGAAGCAGTAATCTAGAGTGAATATGATAAGGTTCAAGGTTCCGTCACAATCAATTTAAAATGAAAAAGTTTATAACTAAAGTAAAAAACCGATAAATCTTAATCAAAAGCAGTTATTGCTAAAAAGTACAAGAAAATGGTTCATTTGCAATAAACTTAAAGCATGCCGATAGGGAGATGGAAAACACATACCCAAAATGACTCGACCAGTAGATCTCCTCCGGGAAAAATGGGCGGAGCTCACATTTAGATCCCGCCTCCGTTTCCAAATATGGTAAATCATACTTTATGTAGGGCGAAACTGATAGAACTATATTTTCCAAACACTTCTTTAACTTGAACCTGCAAAGAAAAAAGATCAATAATGTTAATAGCATATTAAGGGGCTTATTGAAAATGGCATATTGAACAAAATTGTATGACAAGAAGTGTATTAAAGAAAAATCGAAAGAAAGGGTTAAGAGAGAGGGTGTCAACTAAAACTATTCAATATTAGCTATATGGAATATCTAAATATTGCTCTAAAATTTCTCCTGTAATGCCTATGTAAATACACATATAATTAAGAGTAATTAAGTTTAACAAAACTAAACAAAACAATATTGTCAAAAACATGATTTATCTATGGATCTAAAATTACTCATATATAGCCAACATAAGTAAACATAGGATTGAGTGAGGTGTTTTAACAATATTTACAAATTGCTCTTAAATTGATCCTGTAATGCCAACAAAAAGAAACTAAGGATTGTAAGAGCGTAAACCAAAAGTTTCTGATATTAACTCAATCAATATGTACATATTGCTCTTAAATTGCTCAAGAAATGCTTACTGAATAACACATAGGATTGAAAATAGTATTTACCTATGGCTTTGAAACAGCTCCTGTAACGCCAACGAAGATTGGAAAATAGACTCGTCTTGGTTTTTCTGGTAGTTATGAAGCGGGTCTGAATGATCTGTCAGTTGAACAACCTCCGACTGGCGTTTCTGAGAGCTGTTACGATCAACCTTCTGTGCAAGAGGGATTTCGTTAGTCTTCCCATGTTCATGTCTTCGCAAAACCACAGGAGAAGTGTCAATGTCTGTTAATTTATTATCAGTGTCTACATTTATTGTTTGAACTGCATTGGAAGCACTTGTAACTGGATCTAGACATGGCACATTTTCATCAGATTTAAGATGATCTGATTGGTCAGAAGGCTTGTTGTCATGGGTGACAGTTTGTTCCTGAGGCATTTCTGATTGGATAGCTATATCACAAGTGGTATCAGTTGATTGGTTATCACAGACTGAATTTGATTGGTCCGTTTGACCAGATATCGAATCTGATTGGCCAACTATTTGTCCTTTTAATTGACCCTGCTCATTCCCCCCTTTATTTTCAACTCCTTCAATAGGATCACATCTTATAAATGTTGAAGTTCTCTCCACTTTGTTGGTCCCAGACTTCGAACTCTCAATTGAAACAGACTTATCAGCGTCAACTAATTCACCCATAGCTGTACCCTCAACATCCTTAGAACCTGAAAATCTTTCAGACTCTTTCAATAATTGTCTATTAACGACACTGGAATCCTTTCTCTCACCATCTCTATTTTGAGAATTCCGAACAAAATTCAAATTTATACCATCCTCAAAATTTCCCTCATCACTCGCTACTTGTACTCTACCCTTCCTATCTTCCTTATGATTACTCTTGTAGTCAATTTCTAGCTCGTTCTGTTTGACATCGAGGGTGAATTCTATCGGGGATTCAGACAAGGATGTGGGTTTCAAGAATTCGTCCATGCAGAATGCCGTCTCCAATCGGGAATGATAGGATGCGTAGATCATGAAGTTCATTATCTTCTTCACCTGTAACAAACATTTGGAATTGAGAGATTTTGGGTGATTTAAAATCTTTACCTTGTGACTGCCTTGCTGTCCTGCATTTTCTTTTTTTTTTTTTATATATGGGTTTTACATCACATCAACATTATTTCAGTTATGTAGCGATGCCCGACTCTTAATGATGGAGGAAGACCAAATACTCAACTGCCCATAAGGGCTGGTCAAGGTGGGTAGAGCCATCGGCATTCCGTAAGTCAGTCGGGAGACTGCCTCTCATGAAAATCCATATCCCTCTCAGGATTTGAACCCACGTGGAGAGGGGCCATGTGATTTCAAGTTCTGTACTCTAACCACTAGGCCATGGAAGCCCCTGCATTTTCTTAGAAAGAGTCTTTAGGATAATGGATAAAACAATACCTATGAATATCTTATTTTCATCTGAACATAGTCAATGACTTGTAAAGAATATTGAAAGTGATTATTCACAGATGTGAGGAAATTTGGAAGTTGAATAATTTCTTACATACCATCTTATCTACACCTCCTTTTTAACAGGTTTTAATGCTGTAGTAACCATTTTTCATTTAAATTCGGCTTTCATGAATGAATGAAACAGTGTTTTAAAGTGCAAACAACAGCTTAGGTTATTTAGCATGAATTAAGCCAGCATACCTGGGATTCATCTTTATTAGGCTAGGGTTTTGAAAGTGTATTGCTAAAGGAAACTTTGAGGGAACCGGTAGCGTCGGTAGGGATCAAACCTGAGTTCCCAGGGTTACAAGTCCCTTATAAAGAAAAATGACCAAGCCAGGTCTCAAACTTAGGACCCCCTATACTCTGTGTTAAACATCTTACCCACTGAGTCAGGTGGTAACCCTGGCAAACCTTCACTTACCCGTTTAAGTTCTGCCATTGGTCCCCCGCGTAGAATGATTGCGCAACCCAGGTGTGTGGCGCACCCGTCAAAACAAATCATGTTCTTGGTGTCTCCTGACGGCAGTTTGTAGCTCCGCACGGAGAACGTGTGACAGAAACCAAGCATCTGCTGATCAGATGGTCCACGCATCAGACTGTCGACCGACGTTGCGATGTTTGTTTGTAAGAACCTCGATAATCGCTCCATAACACTCTGAAATATTTTTAACAAAGATTTTAGGGTTTTATATTGCGTTAATTTTTTATCAATAATGTTGCCATGACTGACTTATACTATTGAACCTCTGCAGGAACCTCGACAATCGTTCCATAACACCCTGTAATTTTCTCTTGTTGGTTTTACATCACATCAACATTATTTCAATTATGTTCCAATACACAGCTTATAATGATGGAGGAAGACCCCAAATATGGCTACCTTTATGGGTTTAATGCCATATCAACAATATCTTAGTTATTTTACAAATTTCATCTGTACAGAGCTCTGCAGCGTATTGCGAAGAACAAATATATCCCAGTGCCACTGGTGTGGATTGAACCTGGGACATCCATGTCACATGTCCTACACCTTAACCACTGGACCAAGCAGGACCCTTCTAAGGGCTTAACATCACTTCAACGTTATTTCAGTTATGTTGCAATGATTACCTCATATTGATGGAGGAAGAACCTGTCTGCCTACCTATAAAGGCTGGTCTAGCCAGGTAAAGAAAAAAATTATATCCTTTGTATTGCAGATATTGCAAAACGTTTAAACCGCTTTATTTCGTAACAAAAAAAATAAACGATACAAAAATGAATTACCCTTTTAACATTATAAACAAGTGTGATCCCATGTTTTAAGAGGTAATCCTGAGCTAGACGCGACACAGATTTCTCCACCAACAATACATCAGGTTTCGGCTTCAAGGCTGCGATCTTTGCAACGGTTTTCCGTAGGAACTCTTCTTCCTGTGGAGATAAATATTAATAAAATATTAATAGAGCAGTATAAATATACTATCCCCAATAGAGCAATGACTAATTTGACAAACTGGTAGATAGATAAAACCTTTTTACATCAAATTTTGGTTGGTAATGAAAACCCGGGTACATTGTAGTGGCGCAAGGTATGTTCAAGTACTTTTAATCATACCAAGTATATTTCAGACCGGCGTACATTGAAGAAGTACCACCTTGACAACAACTAATTAATGTTATGTAAAAACCGCTCATTTAAAAATATGCAGAGGATCTTACAGTAGAATTAGACAATGAGAATATTTTGTTTTCTAATTTGTTCATAACAAAAATAAACAAATTAACCTATACAGTCAAACTTGTGTTAAGAGGCCAGTCTTTGGGACAGAGTAAATTGGCTGTTTAAGACAGGTTGGCTGCTTAACACAAATTGATGTACACTATAAATCTAACAATGGGACTTTCTGTAGTGGCTGTTTAAGGCAGGTTGGCTGCTTAAAAGGGTGGCTGCTTAACACAAGTTAGACTGTAGTTTGTTTGGTGGTGTTTGACATCACAACAACAGTATTTTTTACTTATGTTGCACAGCCCGGCACATTATAGATGGAGGAATACCTCAAGCTTAACAGCCCCTTATGGCTGGTCAAGCTAGGTAGAACAATTGTCATTCCATTAGCCAAGCAAGAGACAGCATCTTGCAGTAATCCAATTTAAACAGCTACCATGATTTGAATCTTCACATAGAGGAGCCATGTGATTTTTGCACGTCCCTTACCTGCAGAATTTGAGGTTGTAGTGAGGACATTTTGTTTTCCACTCTCTGATATTCGATGGTCCCTTCTAGCAGAAGAACACCGGGGTTCTGGATAGTGTCCGCCATTTTCTTGTGCGCCACATTTTTGTTGAAAATTACACCGTGAACTATGCTGGTCTGACCTCTTCTATCTCCAGGTACCTGAAAAATATTTCATTTTAGTTTTAATATCATTTTTATCTATTTATCAATTTATTTAATTTGAATTTATTTATTTTACATCATTTGTGATGGCTTCTACATATAAATAAATTCAAATTAAAGATTATTGAATTCACTCTTGATGACTGCTTCCTGGATACAGAACCTGTTAACTCGCTAATTTGAGGGCTTATCCCGGCAATGTTTCCTCGCCTAACATGGATCATAACCGGGACCCTTGGTACAAGAGGCCGACACTCTACCTCGAACCATTACTATCAACAACCAAAAATTTTAAATCAAAGCACAAGGACCTTATGCTTGTTTCACAATTATTCAATGAAAACATAGCTTTTCAGCATCTTTGAAATGTATTGAAAATAGTCATCTTCTTAATGATATGGTTTGTCTAATTTGTCTTTGTTCACATCTTTGAGTCACATAACTCATTCTGTGTTGAAACGAAGCTAACTTTGATTCATCCATATAAAATAGCTTCATGTAGAACATTTTGGGTAAAATTGCACTCTAGGTAACAAAGCTCTCTGGGAAATTGGTAAGCTCTCTGGGAAATTGGTAAGCTCTCTGGGAAATTAGTAAGCTCTCTGGGAAATTGGTAGGCCAATAACAGAAGCCTTTTTTGTGTACAACCATTGGTTTTCTGTCTTTCCTGAAAATAATTGACATTTTTACTTATTCCCTATGTATGACAGGGGACAGTTTCATAGAACCATTACCCCAATCTACTGTAGAACTTATGTCAACCAAGAATAACCCACCTTTTTGATATGCACATACTTCCCTATATCAGCATGATCCGAACTTATTCGCACATCAGGCTTCACAAAAAGACTGACCTAATCTTCTGAAGATGTAATGTCAATATAAAACCCCACCTTTTCCATATGCACATTTTTTCTTATATCTGCATCGTCCAAACTTATTTGTAAATTGAAATCAACAAAGAGGCTAACTAAGTATACTACAAATATGAATACATACCTAGGATAAATAGAGAATAGATGGTTGGTGTCGTGAATCGGAAATGTTATCGGGCAAGGCGTAGGAATATTATTCGGTGAGCCAAAGGGGAAACGGATAATATTCCGATGCCGAGCCCGATAACTTTTCCTATTCAAAGGCACCAAACATCTATTCTATTTATCCTGTTACCATTATGTATACGTTTAAACAAACAAAATGAAAACAAAATACTTGAAAAAAAGCAGAGAATGATGTAAATATGACGTCATGTGTCATTGCGTTCTTATGACGTCATGATTTGTCACGTGGATGTGTTATATGGTTAGTGCCGGATATCACAAATGTTATACCGCACCTAGTTATCGGTCCCAAAATGGCACTAGTGACAGGATAAAACTTACCTTTTTGATATGCACATATTTCCTTATATCAGCATCATCAGAACTTATTCGTACATCAGGCTTCACAAAGAGGCTGACTCTATCAACTGTAGATATAATGATGTCCACCCATGCAGCCGTCAGTCCCTCCTCGCTCAACAACTGCTTCGTTAACATTGTCAGGTGATCGTGATGATCTAATCTGTAATAATGATATAAATTGTGATGTACAATCGAGCCTCGATAATTCGGTCGTCGTGAATCCGGATTATTTGCCATCATGACAAAATTTGTAGGGAACGGTTTTTACATTTATTAATTGTACTGTTTAATCTGGAAAATCTGTGTTCCGGCTCTGGACAATTAAATTCAGGAACCAAACCTATTCTTTAATAGTATATGTGTATGGCTGATCCGTAAACCAGTATAATCTTTTATTTTGCGGTTACCCTCACAAATTGACAATACGTTTATCCACTGATGTAACACACGATATTTACACATTTTGTAAACTGGCATGAATGATTGATCATAACATGTCACCCAGTGTAGTGTATTGAAAGCTTTTGATTGTTTGAAAATTGGTCATTCTATCAGTTAATTGGTCTTACCTAATTGTTATTTTAGTCGGGTGTAAAAAGTCGAGTTTGTAAAAGGTGCTAATAAGCTGCACAGACAGCGATCAGCAGACAATGTCTGACAATCAGTGGCGTTATTTCAACTACATAGTAATTCTTATGATAAAAAATGTATAGGTAAACATTTCACTGAAAATTCGCTGATTTTTTATTCCGTTTTTTTTTCGTTAATATGGACATTAATCCTGGGAACGTAAATATCCAGATAAACGAGGCTCAACTGTATATAGTGATCAAACTAAAGTTAATGATGATAATGACAATAATGAAGGTGTTCAAGATAATGACCTTATACAATTGAAATATTCTTGAAAATGCCATTATTTTAAACTTATTCATTTTACATCAATTGTGAAGGAAGTTCTAACAACCTATACCAAACACTCTCGATTCTGCTTCCTGGATACATAACCAGTTCACCCGCTAAATATGGAAAATATTCTCACAGGATTCGAACCCAGGACTCATATGTTCTGAGGCTGACGCTCTACTCCTGGACTACTTTTTTTTTAAAATTAAACACCTTTAAACCTGAATTGAATAAACGATAAAACAACCCAGCTCACTGTATTTGATTGAAGATGGTTTTCTCCTCTGTGTTGTCGGTGGCAATACTCAGCGTTCTCCACGAAGCCGAAGAAGCCCGGCCTTTGGTCGCGCCCAGAACTTCTGGTACCTCTCCGAACATCGGCTCCGTTATGTCCTCAACTAGGTCCAGGTCAATACGAGGCATTAAGTTGGCAAAATATGTGTCGTCAACTGGAATGATTGAGGTTTTTAAATGTTTAGTTTAAACGTATTTATTGTACATCGATTGTGAAACAATTTCTTACAACTTAGATTAACCTCTCTCGATTCTGCTTCCTGGATACATAACCAGTAATTGCACTGAATGTGGATTAATGAATGTTCACAAGGCAGATCCCGCTTTTCACAGGATTCGAACCCAAGACCCTCGTGTCCAGAAGTGTTTACCCTTTTCCAAACGCTAAATTTTAGACTGTCCCAAATTGAAAGAGTTTGCAGACGACATTTCAAAATGTGATTAAATTAGAAAAAATAATCTTCAAATAGGGTAAAAACATTGTGGGAAAAGGAGAAATTGCTCGCAATGAGTGTTTTTCCTGAGTCGTCTGCAAAATACTGGTGAAATGTTGTTATTGTTTGGGAAAGGGTTAAAGGTGCTGGTTCACAGATGGGGAAAAATTTGGAAGTAATGAATTAATTTCTTTTAAACTGCGCGACAGCTGTACTGCTATATGATATGCACTGAAAGATAGTCATTTGGAGAAAAAAATACATCCTTTTTTAATTCTTTAAAGGAGTGTATGAAGTGAATTAACATGTATTTCAATCAAAAAGATTGATTTTTGAAGTACCATTTTAACTAAAGCTAGATCAAATACTATAAAAAGACAAGTTTAACCACAGCTTCATATGTTTACCTTTAATAATTCCTGTCGAGTCCTGAGAGATATCACTGTGACTGTTGCTCGTTAACATTCCTGATTCAATATTTTCATTCACCTCATTCACATGCCCTATTTGGAAAGATAAATAAAATTCTTTATCAATATCTTTATTTTATGTAAAGGATTAAACCCAATCCCAACAATGTTCAAGTCATTTTTCACCAGAGACTAGGCAAATGTTCTGTAGAATCTTGCAAAAGTGAAATCAAAGTATTTCAGAGGTACTGTATAAGTACTATTATTTGCGGGGGTTTAATTTTCGCACGATTCGCGGTCGGTCTGACAGTGAGAATTCTAATAAATGCCTCTTCGACATAATTCTGTGTGCCATGCCAGGTCGCCATTTTATCAGGATCTCACTTTGTTATCCCTTCTACCTAGCTATGTATATTTTTTTGTTATGCACTGTTATTGTATTTGATTTTGTAGATGAATTCTTTTCAATTCTGTTGTTTTCGTTTATTTCGAAATTTAAGTCACCGATTGCGAGGTAAGATTTGATGAATAATCGATCTGTATGTAAGACACACCTTTACACACCTTACAATATCTCCGGAAACAACAAGTTAATCCGTTAAATTGTTATCCCCTTGTCAAACAATGCCCGAGGCGTGTATCAATTGGGGTTTAATTGCAAACAAATTCGGCATGCTTGCTTGAGAAGAAGTACATATGACACCCTTGTTCTACGAACTGATTTCTGTCACAAGTATCAATTAAACATGTGTTACCCTTATCAATCATTTACGTTGACTTTATATAAAACACATTTGATTTCAAAAATTTCAAGCAATGCATTTAATCATAAGTATTTTTTACAATCATTTGATTCCCATGTTGATCGAAAAAACAGTGATCCTTGCTGTAAAATAAGCACAGGTATTTCAAAGTATGTTGATGTGGACGATCTTTGATGATGGGGTTTTAATTTCGCGGCACCCTCAATCATCGCGAAATATAAACCCTGCGAATTTAGGAGCCCTTAAAAAACGCGAAATATTGGCACCATGAATATCAAGCACTATACAGTACCCAAGTTCAGTGTGTTTTCCTGTAATTCTCAAAATCAGTTCTGAGCACATATGTATAGTGATATCTCGTTAATCCGAACACATCCGTTCCGAACAAAATGTCCGGATATCCGAATCATCCGGACTAATGAAGCAGATAATGTTCTTATACACATTAAGACATACACGGTCTGTATGCACGTATATACTTATAACCCTTTAACAAAAGCAAAATTGTCGACCATCCCAAATTGAAAGAATTTGCAGACGACATTTCAAAACGTGTAGAAGTTCAAGAGTAATCTTCTAATATGGCAGTTTCTCCTTTACCCACAATGTTTTCAAAGGTCGTCTGCAACAAACTGGTCAAATAATTCCGTTCCCTTACAATTTCGTTCGGATTGCGAGACATCCAGATAATCGGGGTCCGGATAAACGAGGCTTCACTGTATAGTAACATAACTAAGTATAAATAATGTAAGAAGTGCTTAAAGGCATTGCGAAAAAACCACAGGATCATGACAAAATAATGCCTGCACTATTCGTTATCTATTTTTCAAAGTGATATTTTTAAAAGTTTGGTGCCCACCAGGTTAACTTCATTGTTTACATTCGAGTAACATCTAAAATAGCAAGGAGCACTCTGATAAATAAGTGGTGATCACCTGGTTAGAAAAATCATGTGAAAAACATAAAAAATACTGTCATTTATCCAATATTAACAACATGAACATTTGAAATAAAGAATTTCTAGGATAATTGGTTCTTGATGTTTCTCGACTGACCTTGTTCTATCGCTAATTGTAAACAAACCTTATTGTATTCACTCTTTTAAAGGCACATCAAAGGAGAGGAGTACAAATAAATTACTATAAAAATATATGGAGTTCTTTTATTATGTTCATAAAAGTCATGAGAATTAGTTAATGAATGCATTTAGACCCTACTAATAAGACTCATTTAAAATAAGTTATTTTGTGCTTGAAATATAGTTGTCTCCAATTCAATCATGTTTATCAACAACCTCTTTGTTTACATATTCAAAATAACGATTTTGATTGGTCGGTTAAAAAAATTTGTGTATCAACTGTCAAGGTCACAGGTGAAGAGTCAGGAAATCTGAATTACAAAACTTGCTCATCTGGGTTATTTCTGGTTTAATTTCACATTTAAGTTGTGCTGATGGTGTTTTCTGGTGATAACTATTTGAATCTGTCCAAAATTTTATCAAATAGTATAGTTTGCAATGGCATTAATCTCCTTTAATGGGCCTTTAAGTTATGCATGTTCTTATGTAGTTCTAGGAACCACTTATATGCAAATAAGTAAAACAACACAACTTTATCTGTTTTCTTGTTATTTTTTAGCCCACTTCGGGACACATAAGTAAAGCAACACAATGAAAGTGAAAACAAACCATTTCAGAGGTGCCTAATTTCAGTGTGTTTTCCTGTATTTTTTTAAACCACTCCCAAGCACATGAGTAGAGAAACACAACTTCATATGAATAATTCAAGAAGGACCCGAATCCTCCATGTTTTCTTGTAAATCTTTGAACCATCTCTGTGCCCGTGAGTAAAATAACACAAATCAGTATCTATGATCTTAGAAATACTCAAGTCCTGCATGTTTTCTTGTATTTCTCTGAGCCACTTCAGTGCACATAAGCAAAACAACACAAATTAAGCAAAGAATTATAATATCAGAGGTATCTGAATTCTCTATGTTTTCTTGTATTTCTTGAACCACTTCAGTACACATAAGTATAGAAACACAACTAAAGAGAAATCAAAGTAGTTCAGAGGTATCCGCGGCCTGTGTATTTTCCGGAATTTCCTGGAACAAATTATGTACACATACCTATAGTAACACAACTTAGTATGAAGAAACTGATTAAGTCAAGTTCTAAATGTTTTTTATATTATTTTTAGGAACCGATTCTGTGTGCATAAGTAGAGTAACTTAAATGAAATCAAAGTACTTAAGAATTACCTGAGTCCTGTGTATTTTCCTGTATTTCTTGGAACCATTTGGGAGCGCTATCCTCGCTTATTGAATCCTCCATCATATCTAATATGGGCAGGGTGGAGTCCAACACAGCCATCTAAAAATCAGTACATTTTATGGTTAATGATAATTTTGTTTGGTAAAATTCAACAACAACACCTTTTTTGTCAAATCGTTATAATATTATTTCAACGTTTCGGCTTACGCCTTCATCAGGATATATGGTAAATGATAATTATCTTTGTGTGTTCATCTCAGGTTCTTTATTCAAACTGATTTTATTCAAACTGGTAACAAGAGCTGTCCATATGACAGCACACTTGACTTTTCCACAAACTTCAGAGAGGGATATAGGTTGGTGAACATTACTTGTTTGACATACGAAGATGCACAGAAAACTTAAACCCATATGTTCTGTGTACAGAAGCCGGTATAACTTGCTTCAAATCAATAGCCGCGCACAGCAGATGTAATGCATATTCCCGGCAATACACGACCAAAGGTGCAAGGAATTAACAGCACATACAGTCTAACTTATCTTAAGCAGCCACCCTTTTAAGCAGCCAACCTGCCTTAAACAGCCACTAGAAAAAGTTCCATTGTTAGATTTATAGTGTAAATCAATTTGTGTCAAGCAGCCAACCTGTCTTAAGCAGCCAATTTACTCTGTCCCATAGGCTGGCCTCTTAACTCAAGTTTGACTGTATATTTCATTTTATTGTCCAATTTTCTGATTATAGTTTATTGTTTTATTTTGGTTTTTACATGGTGTCAGCAGTTTTTCCATTGTTTCACAGAGCACAACTATTCAAAATTCATTGCTTTATTTGGTTAAAGAATTGCGTTGAAAGAATGTCACTTATTTCAAAGACATAGCTACTCATGGTGTATTGTTATAGTGGTATTACATCACATGAATAATAGCATTATTTTTATCATTTTTTTTTTTTATATGGGTTTTACATCACATCAACATTATTTCAGTTATGTAGCGATGCCCGACTCTTTATGATGGAGGAAGACCCCATACTCAACAGCCCATACGGGCTGGTAAAGGTGGGTAGAACCATCGGCATTCCGCAAGTCAGTCGGGAGACTGCCTCTCATGAAAATCCATATCCCTCTCAGGATTTGAACAAATAATAGCATTAACTCTATTATTTTGAGAAGCTAGTAAATGACTGTTTATCATATAAACAACATAATTCTCGTAGGTAACTTAAATATCATTAGACTGTAATGTTTTGGTTTGAGCTTGAACATATGAACTCATGCTGCAAAATAACTGGAAATTTGTTGAAAATGACATTAAAAAAGAACAAACAAAAATCATACTAACGTCTGTTGGCTTGTACAATGTGAAATCATCCCTGAACGGTGTCGTAACGTTCAAGACAGGGTCTAAATAATCTGCATCTATCAATGCTTGACCAATGGCAACTGCTTGAATTCTGAGGAAATAAAAAAAAAAACATTTAACAAGTCGACAAATCCACATATCATTGTTTGTGTGAGTTTTTTTTAATGGGTTTATCCACATGCCAACAGTTTTTTTAATGGGTTTATCCACATGCCAACAGTTTTTTAATGGGTTTATCCACATGCCAACAGGTTTTTTTTAATGGGTTTATCCACATGCCAACAGTTTTTGCAGTTATCTAACCCATTACCAAACGGTTATTTGGCCAGTTTGTTGCAGACCACTCTGTAAAACATTGTCCAATTTTCTGATTATAGTTTGTTTTATTTTGGTATTTACATGGTGTCAACAGTTTTTCCACTGTTTCACAGAGGGCAACTATTCAAAATTCATTGCTTTATTTAACAAGTCAACAAATCCACATATCATTGTTTGTGTGAGTTTTTTTAATGGGTTTATCCACATGCCAACAGTATTTGCAGTTATCTAGTTATCTAACCCATTACCAAACAGTTATTTGGCCAGTTTGTTGCAGACCACTCTGGAAAACATTGCGCGAAACAATATTTTCTGCCCTTTCAGAAGATTTTCGTTCAATTTCATCACATTTAAATGCTGTCTGCAAACTCTTTCAATTTGGGACAGTATCAAATTTGGCGTTTGGTAAAGGGTTAAAGGATTACCTTCACCAGTCCTTGGCTAGTGCTCTGAATTGCCTTGCCAAAGGAAACCCTCACAAAACTGGCAGCGCAGGTGGGGCAAGAATCTGGGACTTCTGAGAGTTCACAATCGAAACCACTTGGCCATGCATGAGGTATTTTCACAATAAGTGCTACAGAAAGCAATGATGATGTGAATTTGTTTGGAGAGTTGAAAAGCATGAATCTAATGAGCACCAACAATAAAAGATCTATCAGTTTGTTTTGAAATGTTACATGCAAAAGAACTCCCCTCATTTCTTGTTCAATATAAAATGCTGTAAATACCGAGTAGTTTAAAAAGATAAAAAATAATAATCAAAAGATAAAAAAATAATGATAATAACAAAAATGACAACAACAGAAATCCTATTTAAATGAATCTGTACCTATTGGCTACTTTGTCTTGTTTCAGCAGCCAATCAACAAGCCTGTTTCCTGCAATGCATTTTGGGTAGGTGCGTAGTCTAAACCGGTAGCTCTGAAACTCAACACCGTTTTCCGAGTCCAAAATCATCGACCACAGATTGCGTAACTGCATTGAATCCTGGGAAAAAATATCGCAATTTTAAGAATAAGGCATACCGTAATAAATAATTACTTTTATTTTAGATAAATTGGGAAAATATCCTTAGCAAAATGCTACTTACACACGGTTTAAGCCAGGTCGTAAAGTACATTCCAGACAAGTTGGTGAATGGGTGGAGTAAAGGCTGGGATAGGCGGGATAAAAAATAAAATGCAATTTTGAATTGCATAGTCTCATAGACAAAACAATTTTAAATAATTACAATGACAACAAAGGACTTCAACTTCTAACGTGTTTATTGCCGCTTTTGCCTCTTCATCCAAGTGGAACAACATTTGCGCCTCCATCTTGAAAGTTTAAGAAGTCATAGGGAGGAGCCAATTATTTGATTGAAACCCGACTTGTTTATGTCTTTCAACAAGCAGCTTTAAGCAAACAATAAATATAACAAAGAAAATTCTTTCAATAACCAAATAAGTACCACCTGCCGATGCTTTCAATTCTGACCAGTCCAAAATTCACATTAAGGGGGAAAACGTTAATGAAGACTATTAAAGGCACATCAAAGGAGAGGAGTACAAATAAGTTACTGTAAAAATATATGGAGTTCTTTTATTATGTTCATAAAAGTCATGAAAATTAGTTTAGAGATGCATTGAGACCCTATTAATGAGACTTGTTTAGAATAAGTTATTTTGTGCTTGAAATATAGTTGTCTCCAATTCAATCATGTTTATCACCAACCTGTTTGTTTACATATTCAAAAAACGAATTTTAATTGGTCGGTTCAAAAATGTGTGTGTGTGTCAACTGTCAAGGTCAGAGGTGAAGAATCAGGAAATCTGAATAGAAAAACTTGCTAATCTGGGTTAAATCTGGTTTACTTTCACATTTAAGTTGTGCTGATGGTGTTTTCTGGTGATCACTATTTGAATCTGTCCAAAAGTCTACAAAATAATATATACAGTCATGTCTCGTTAATCCGAACATGGCTGGTCCAAACAAAATGTCCAGATTACCGAATCATCCGGACTAATGAAGCAGAGCATGTTCTTATACACATTAAGACATAAACGGTCTGTATGCACGTGTATACTATAACCCTTTAGCAAACGCCAAATGTTCAACTGTCCCAAATTGAAAGAGTTTGCAGACGACATTTCAAAATGTGATGAAATTGTGAAATAATCTTCTGATAGGGCAGAAATCATTGTGGGAAAAGGAGAAATTGCTTGTTAAAAGCAATCTCTCCTTTTCCCACAATGTTTTCCAGAGTCGTCTGCAACAAACTGGTCAAATGTCATTATTGTTTGGTAAAGGGTTAAGGCTCACCTGAATTAATAGCCTCCTCTCTGATGTAAAATTGTCCGCCACAAATTCCGACTGGGGGGTGAGGTCAAAGGGCGCGGCCAACACCAGACCTGTCTCCGACTCACTGGGTGACCTATTAAAGCATAATCAACTCTTTACCACCTGCAAACGACATTTTTTTTTTTTTAAAGGAAGCAGACGACTAAAAAAAAACTTTGCAAACATGGGAAAAAACTTTCAGTTCTGCTGTTTTGATTGGAATTGATTTGAAAAAGCAATGTGGCAAAAGGAGAAATTGCTTGTGACAAGCAATTTCTCCTTTTGCCACAATGCTTTTTGAAAGACGTCTAATGCAAGATGAAAAAATATGGCGTTTGATGGTTAATGAGAAAAGAAGCAAGTTGAGCAATTCTTGATTTTCAATATCCTTTAATTTCTCGTTATCTTGTATTGACCACTTGTACTAACTCAATAAACGGTAGGCATAAGTAATTTAGCTTTATTTGGTACTAACCTCATAAACTTAGGTTTATTTTTGCAATGCTGAAGTTACCACATCAAATTATGACAATTAAATAGTTATGACAGACTTTTCAAATTTGGTCGGTCAAATGGGATAAACATGTACAGTGTGTATATATATAGAAATAAATTTTCTATAAATTTCAATAATTTTTTAACAAATCTTCATAAAAAAGGATAAATCAAATATATGTACACAGTTGGTGCAGAGATGAAGAATTTTTAACATGTTCTGTTGGAACACTGAGAAATACTCCCTAAGGCTCGGTCAATACTTAGGTCATCAAGGGATGAAATGGCAGAAACAGTACTATGTGAGAGACGAATTTTTCATGAACTTGTAAATAAAGATCAAAGTAAACAATGTTGAGCATTTTTAAGCCTAAAAAATACAGATGGAAAAGATATTCTTAATGTAAGGAAGAAAATATTTCTAAAAGGAAGCAATTTTAAAAGAATATCTTCAACCATATCTCTTAGTGATCAGTATATACAATACAAGCAAGATAAAAAGATTCACACAAAAAAAAGGATCTTATCTTATCACAAAACTTCCTCATCCATACGTTTAGACATATTCCCCTGACTGACTTCTTTAAAACTTCTCTAAATCCTTTACCATGGGTACTCAAAGGTTGAGGTAAGGTATATATTCCCATAGCTAACTTCTATATAACTTCTCCAAACCCTATATTGTGGGTACTAATATGTCCAGATTAAAGATGTATTCCCCTACCTAACTTCTTTATACCTTCTCCAAACCCTATATTGTGGGTACTCATATGTCTAGATTAAAGATGTATTCCCCTACCTAACTTCTTTATACCTTCTCCAAACCCTATATTGTGGGTACTCATATGTCCAGATTAAAGATGTATTCCCCTACCTAACTTCTTTATACCTTCTCCAAACCCTATATTGTGGGTACTCATATGTCAGATTAAAGATGTATTCCCCTACCTAACTTCTTTATACCTTCTCCAAACCCTATATTGTGGGTACTCATATGTCTAGATTAAAGATGTATTCCCCTACCTAACTTCTATATAACTTCTCCAAACCCTATATTGTGGGTACTCATATGTCCAGATTAAAGATGTATTCCCCTACCTAACTTCTTTATACCTTCTCCAAACCCTATATTGTGGGTACTCATATGTCCAGATTAAAGATGTATTCCGCTACCTAACTTCTTTATACCTTCTCCAAACCCTATATTGTGGGTACTCATATGTCCAGATTAAAGATGTATTCCCCTACCTAACTTCTTTATACCTTCTCCAAACCCTATATTGTGGGTACTCATATGTCTAGATTAAAGATGTATTCCCCTACCTAACTTCTTTATACCTTCTCCAAACCCTATATTGTGGGTACTCATATGTCCAGATTAAAGATGTATTCCGCTACCTAACTTCTTTATACCTTCTCCAAACCCTATATTGTGGGTACTCATATGTCCAGATTAAAGATGTATTCCCCTACCTAACTTCTTTATACCTTCTCCAAACCCTCATATTGTGGGTATCATATGTCCAGATTAAAGATGTATTCCCCTACCTAACTTCTTTATACCTTCTCCAAACCCTATATTGTGGGTACTCATATGTCCAGATTAAAGATGTATTCCCCTACCTAACTTCTTTGTACCTTCTCCAAACCCTATATTGTGGGTACTCATATGTCTAGATTAAAGATGTATTCCCCTACCTAACTTCTTTATACCTTCTCCAAACCCTATATTGTGGGTACTCATATGTCCAGATTAAAGATGTATTCCCCTACCTAACTTCTTTATACCTTCTCCAAACCCTATATTGTGGGTACTCATATGTCCAGATTAAAGATGTATTCCCCTACCTAACTTCTTTATACCTTCTCCAAACCCTATATTGTGGATACAGTAAAACTTGTGTTAAGAGGCCAGCCTATCGGACAGAGTAAATTGGCTGTTTAAGACAGGTTGGCTGCTTAACACAATTTGATTTACACCATAAATCTAACAATGGGACTTTCTGTAGTGGCTGTTTAAGGCAGGTTGGCTGCTTAAAAGGATGGCTGCTTAACACAAGTTATACTGTACTTAGAAATTTGGATAGGATGTATGATAAGATATATATACTCCCTTAGCTTACTTATTCATTGCTTCCCTAAACCCTATATTGTGGGTACGTAAAGTTTGGATAAGATGTATATTCCCCAAGCTAACTTCTCTATAGCTTCTCTAAACCCTATATTGTGGGTACTTAGAAATTTGGATAGGATGTATATTCCCTAAGCTTACTTCTCTATAACTTCTCTAAACCCTATATTGTGGGTACTTAGAAATTTGGATAGGATGTATATTCCCTAAGCTTACTTCTCTATAACTTCTCTAAACCCTATATTGTGGGTACTTAGAAATTTGGATAGGATGTATATTCCCTAAGCTTACTTCTCTATAACTTCTCTAAACCCTATATTGTGGGTACTTAGAAATTTGGATAGGATGTATATTCCCTAAGCTTACTTCTCTATAACTTCTCTAAACCCTATATTGTGGGTACTTAGAAATTTGGATAGGATGTATATTCCCTAATCTTACTTCTTTATACCTTCTCTAAACCCTATATTGTGGGTACTTAGAAATTTGGATAGGATGTATATTCCCTAAGCTTACTTCTTTATAACTTCTCCAAACCCTATATTGTGGGTACTTAGAAATTTGGATAGGATGTATATTCCCTAAGCTTACTTCTTTATACCTTCTCCAAACCCTATATTGTGGGTATTTAGAAATTTGGATAGGATGTATATTCCCTAAGCTTACTTGTTTATACCTTCTTTAAACCCTATATTGTGGGTACTTAGAAATTTGGATAGGATGTATATTCCCTAAGCTTACTTCTCTATAACTTCTCTAAACCCTATATTGTGGGTACTTAGAAATTTGGATAGGATGTATATTCCCTAAGGTTACTTCTTTATAACTTCTCTAAACCCTATATTGTGGGTACTTAGAAATTTGGATAGGATGTATATTCCCTAAGCTTACTTCTCTATACCTTCTCTAAACCCTATATTGTGGGTACTTAGAAATTTGGATAGGATGCATATTCCCTAAGCTTACTTCTCTATAACTTCTCTAAACCCTATATTGTGGGTACTCATATGTCCAAAAAAAAGATGTATTCCCCTACCTAACTTCTTTATACCTTCGCCAAACCCTATATTGTGGATACAGTCAAACTTGTGTTAAGAGGCCAGCCTATCGGACAGAGTAAATTGGCTGTTTAAGACAGGTTGGCTGCTTAACACAATTTGATTTACACCATAAATCTAACAATGGGACTTTCTGTAGTGGCTATTTAAGGCAGGTTGGCTGCTTAAAAGGGTGGCTGCTTAACACAAGTTATACTGTACTTAGAAATTTGGATGAGATATATGATAAGATATATATATTCCCTTAGCTTACTTATTCATTGCTTCCCTAAACCCTATATTGTGGGTACGTAAAGTTTGGATAGGATGTATATTCCCTTAGCTTACTTATTCATTGCTTCCCTAAACCCTATATTGTGGGTACGTAAAGTTTGGATAGATGTATATTCCCTTAGCTTACTTATTCATTGCTTCCCTAAACCCCATATTGTGGGTACGTAAAGTTTGGATAGGATGTATATTCCCTTAGCTTACTTATTCATTGCTTCCCTAAACCCCATATTGTGGGTACGTAAAGTTTGGATAGGATGTATATTCCCTTAGCTTACTTATTCATTGCTTCCCTAAACCCCATATTGTGGGTACGTAAAGTTTGGATAGGATGTATATTCCCTTAGCTTACTTATTCATTGCTTCCCTAAACCCCATATTGTGGGTACGTAAAGTTTGGATAGGATGTATATTCCCTTAGCTTACTTATTCATTGCTTCCCTAAACCCCATATTGTGGGTACGTAAAGTTTGGATAGGATGTATATTCCCTTAGCTTACTTATTCATTGCTTCCCTAAACCCCATATTGTGGGTACGTAAAGTTTGGATAGGATGTATATTCCCTAAGCTTACTTATTCATTGCTTCCCTAAACCCCATATTGTGGGTACGTAAAGTTTGGATAGGATGTATATTCCCTTAGCTTACTTATTCATTGCTTCCCTAAACCCCATATTGTGGGTACGTAAAGTTTGGATAGGATGTATATTCCCTTAGCTTACTTATTCATTGCTTCCCTAAACCCTATATTGTGGGTACGTAAAGTTTGGATAGGATGTATATTCCCTTAGCTTACTTATTCATTGCTTCCCTAAACCCTATATTGTGGGTACGTAAAGTTTGGATAGATGTATATTCCCTTAGCTTACTTATTCATTGCTTCCCTAAACCCCATATTGTGGGTACGTAAAGTTTGGATAGGATGTATATTCCCTTAGCTTACTTATTCATTGCTTCCCTAAACCCTATATTGTGGGTACTTAGAAATTTGGATAGGATGTATATTCCCTTAGCTTACTTATTCATTGCTTCCCTAAACCCTATATTGTGGGTACGTAAAGTTTGGATAGATGTATATTCCCATAGCTTACTTCTTTATAGCTTCTCTAAACCCTATACTGTTGGTAATTAGAAATGTTGATAAGATATATATTCCCCTGACTAACTTTTTTATTACTTTGTCAAACCCTATATTGTTGGTAGTCATTTGAATCGTCTCAATGAGACTTTTCAAGTGACTACCAACAATAAAGGGTTTTGTTAAAAAAACATTTGAAAAAACTGCTTGAAAAAGACCCATATATGCAGCGTTATTAAGACCACTAATTGTCTCCCTCACCTCAAGTTCAGCGAGCTATTAAGGTCCAGAGGGGATTTCTTCTTGGAGGCCTGCTCGGGGGACAAAAGTTCGGCCGTCCGCAAACATCTATCAAGGGACTCCTTCGTCACTTTTGGATCACCCAGCGGGCTCGCTTTCTGGGCGTAGTTGTTGACAATCTGATGGCAGTATGTACAGACTCTGATGCTGCCTAAGGTAAAATGGAAATGTTTAAGATTTAACCCATTACCAAACAATAACCACATTCAACTACTTTGTTGCAGACCACTCTTGAAAACATTGTGGGAAAAGGAGAAATTGCTCGTAACGAGCAATTTCTCCTTTTCCAACAATGTTCTCTACTCTATCAGAAGATAACTTCCCAATTTCATCACATTTTGAAATGTCGTCTGCAAACTCTTTCAATTTGGGACAGTCAAAAACTTGGCGTATGGTAAAGGGTTAACAACCTTTTCAACATTTTTCCAGTTATAGTGTTGACCTTTCAGGAAGCATGGATAGATGTACACACTTTCATGCTGCCTAAGATAGATGGAAGTGTTGAAAATTTAAAGCCTTGTTCAACAATGTTTCATTTAAATAGTGGTCCTGCCAGGAAGCGGTCTGCATAGATAGATGCCACTAATCTCAAATCAATTGACCCATCCCCTAATAACAGGATTCAAATATGAATGAAAATATATACTTCCCAGGGGCCCGTTTTACTAAACAGTTTACGCTTAAGATTTGCGTATGTCTAAAACAACATGTCCTTTTATTTCAATATTTGGCAAAGCAATATTGCAAAGTAACACATCATTGGAATCGTCTCTCCGAGACGCTTCCAATGACGTGTCACATTGCAATATTGTACTTTCATTGAAGATATTATCCATGTTAATCAATTATGACTTACGCAAACATTTTTCGTAAGTTGTTTAGTAAAACGGGCCCCTGTTGTCACTTTAGTCAAATTTAGATGCGGGAAAACATACACTGAATTCTCATAGACCTTTCCCCTGCTTATGATGAAAAATTTTGGATAAACCGTCAGGTGCACTGCTACTGTAATATCAGTTATCTACCTTTATAGCCTATATTTTTCCCTGAAAGTTCCCTGTCCAAACATCCTTTACAGAAAATCTGATCAATAATAGGCAAATGCACTGCAATTGTAACATAAGTTATCTACCTTTATAGCCGATAATTTTCCCAGAAAGTTCCCTGTCACAACATCCCTTACAGAAAATCTGATCAATAATACGCAAATGCACTGCAATTGTAATAAAAGTTATCTACCTTTATAGCCGATGATTTTCCCTGAAAGTTCCCTGTCACAACAGCCCTTACAGAAAATCTGTCCGCAGATACGACAGTGGTGGCGACGTCGAAACGTCGTAAACTGGTCCCCACAGTCATAGCACTCCTTACAGCTGCTGTCCGGCATCCAATACTGTTTGAAATCACTGTCACGGTACACCTGGGGTACCTGTAACCAAATTGATATATGGTTTACATTGGTTTTCAACAATTTCTACAGCTACCAGGCTTTTTTCAATCTGATTATATATCTGTTCTATTATAATATTTAGAATCCAAAAGGTATGGCTTTTACCCGCCAACTTAAATGAGCTTGTGACAAGCTTTTGGTACATTTAACAGGTTTGTTTGATTGTGGTGAAAAATAGTTTTCAACAATTCTTATATCATCTGGCTTTTTTAACTGATTTGTTATGTGTTCTTTGGTCATATTCCAAATCACAAAATATATGCTTTTCCTCAGAGAACCTCTGACAAACTTGTATGTTTATGGTTTAACAGCATTTTCAGCAATCATTACCATTTTCAAACTTTTTATAACTGATTTTATAGGCATTCTTTGAAAATATTTCCAATCACAAAAGGTTATTTCAATCCCCAAAAATTTTAGGAAAGTTTCCTTATACAATGAATTAAAAATACATCAGAAAAAGAAGACCGGCATATTTCTTTTTAATAAGTTAAACCATCCATACATACTGGTGCTCTGCGTTCAAGTATAGTTGAAAGTCGCGTTATGACGCTGCTAAATGTCCTCTTCGTCTCATCCTGAACCCCGTGTTGGTCCGTTTCCTTGGTATTGGTTGTCAATGACGACGGGTCGGCGTTCTCGTCCTTGCTTCCCGACCTTGACCTAGACTGGTTGTCAGACTTTCTGGTCAAGGACGCTGAAAATGAAGAAGTTAAGGGTTCAATGCAAGACTATAGTAAGTGCTTCATAAACATGAAGCACTTACTATAGTATTGCACTGAACCCTTGACTTAGTGTAGTATGGTTTGCTTGTTTGTATGGTATTTTTCTTGAGAACTGCATTATTTTAAAACGTACCTGCACTGTATTCAAAGTTTGTAAAATTAAATCTTATTCAAATTCAGCAGATCCTTATTTTATTCAAAGTCTGTCCACTTATATGTGTTTGTAAACACACTTTATACGTAGAAACAGTAGATTCATATTGTACATATTTAAAGCCAACAGACCACCTTCAAAAATAAACTGCAGATCCATAGCAAAAAAAAACAGTATACCTGACCCCATCAATTGAAATGTGGAGGACAGACTGTATTATATTCAAAGTCAACAGTATTCAAAGGCAGCATATCAAGGAATGATTCCAGTACAGCATTTGATTCAAATAGTGTTGACATTTGTAAGCCAAAGAATGCTTGACCAAAGAAAATGCGTGCTAAGTATTCACCTTTCCGTGGCAGCTTTCTTGGGGAACCTGCTTGTGCCCTTGACGAGTCCTCGTCTAACTTTAATTTCTTGTCTGCCGAGCCCTGGTCTGGCCCTGTCCTCTCAACAGATATCTCCCGGCTCGACGGGACGCTTCCCTCTGACGAATGGTCGGAGTCATCTGGTATGGAATATGATTTGTTTATTTTGGGTAAACCAGTTACCAAACAATAACAACATTTGACCAGTTTGTTGCAGACTACTTTGGAAAACATTGTGGGAAAAGGAAAAATTGCTCTTGATGAGCAAGTTCTCCATTTCCCACAATGTTCTCTACTCTATCAGGAGATAACTTCCCAATTTCATCACATTTTGAAATGTCATCTGCAAACTCTTTTAATTTGGGACAGTCTAAAATCTGGCATTCGGTAAAGGGTTAAGGGGACCAACTCTGAGATTTATGCTCTGGGAGTAATCAATTTCAACAGTTTGATATTAACAATCATTGTCACTAAACTAAAGACCATTTTCAATTACTTTACTTCCAAGTTGGTGAAGTTGCTTGATTTCATTAAATATTGTATATAGTGAGCCTTAACGCCTTTCAGGGCTTCTATTGAAAAGCTGGTTTATAAATTAACGCAGGAATTCCTTCTTGTGCATCTTGCAAGTATCACGACACAAGAGGGGTCAAACTTTTCTAAAGGCCAATTCTATGATGGTATCTAAAAATAGCACCTCTTAATCTAAATTAAGTTTGTAGTTTACCAAATGAACCTGTTTAAAACGTTTGCAATATCTGCAATACAAATGATCTGTATCTTTTCTCTACAGTTATTTGTGAGAGGTTGTCTTCCAAACTGACTTGTAGAATGACTTTTATTATGCTGATGGTTTTACCTGCAAGGCCCAGAAAGACAATTAAGCTAGGGATCTTCCTACATCAATAATGATTCAAGCATCACAATTTAACTGAAATGTAAAATCTTGGCAAACAAGGAAACCAATAATAACAATTTCTTTGTGCAAAATAATTTTAGCTCTCAGAGTTTTCCCTTGACCCTTCACCCCTTCATTTATTATTTTTTGAGGGACTTTTGACCCATTGTATATAAAATTGTGAAAAATAAAGATCTTTAGGGGTCATATCCAGGGGCCCGTTTTACTAAACAACTTACGGAAAATGTTTCGTAAGTCATAATTGATTAACATGGATAATATCTTCAATGAAAGTACAATATTGCAATGTGACACGTCATTGGAAGGGTCTCGGAGAGACGATTCCAATGATGTGTTACTTTGCAATATTGCTTTGCTAAATATTTAAATAAAAGGACTTGTTGTTTTAGACTTACGCAAATCTTAAGCGTAAACTGTTTAGTAAAACGGGCCCCAGGGTTGTAATTAAGAGCCTGCTGTCGGCCAATTTGACCACTTCAAATGACTTTTTGGTTGGCTCAAATAACAAAATATATGATAGATCGGTACCCTGATAGATGGTTAAAAGTAGCACATAATTTTTTGTTAAAAGTTTGTTTTAGGAGCCTGCTCAAATCGAAAGGTTTGCATGCGTCATTTCAAAATATGATGAAATTGAAAAATAATGTTCTGATAGGACAGAAAACATTGAGGGAAAAGGAGAAATTGCTCATTAAGAGCAATTTCTCCTTTTCCCACAATGTTTTCCAGAGTCATCTGCAACAAAGTGGTCAAATGTTGCTATTGTTTGAGAAAGGGTTAAGAGCGGTCTTCCGGCCAAACTTAACCGCTTCAAATGACTTTATTGTCGGCTCAAATAACAAAAAAAGTAATATGTAAATTTTTGTTTGCTTCACAGGCCTCCTCAACTCAAAAGGTGGCCTCTTACTCCAAAAATTAATGACAGCCCTGGTCATATACCGGAATCGGGGTCATTAACTATACAAGTTGCTACACACTCACCTTTGCCCCGTTTGAAGAGCCTTGAAAACAGGCCATTAGAGGACTGACTCTCTGAGCTAAGGGGAGGTAATGAAGTGTAGGTCACTGGCCTATTGTCCCATAGTGACATCTGGACTTCAGCGCGAGGCACTGTAAAGAAGATATTTAATTTGGTATGGTTAGAATAATCTTGGTAGTGAAAACAATAGTGCCTCTCATAAAATGAAGGTTGAGTCATACAACACAAAACAAAAACCGCACAACGACATTGGTGCAGGGGTAGAGCATCGGCCTCTTGTACAGAGGGTACTGGGTTCGAATCCCCGTTAGGCGGGGTGAAAATTTCCGGGACTAACCAACAAAACCGCCGTGATTACTGGTTTAGTATCCAGGAAGCAGTCATCGAGAGTGGCTTTGAACAAGCTTTAAGCTTCCTTCACAATTGATGTAAAACGAATACGGTGAAAAATTAACTACCTTTTAAAGGCCAACCACCAAGGCATTCATGGAAACAGCTAAATCACGTCAGGAAACTAGTTTAACGTTGAAAAAGAGTTTCAATCCAGAGAAAACCACTATATAACTGAAAATCTATTTAAATCAACACTGTTTTAACAAACATCACCAAAACCAATGTCAGGTGAATTAAAATGGATCAACTCTAATATTTATCCCCTTTAAATGTGACTCAAGAGTATGTCCCTAATCTAAATATCATAGAAAGAACTTTGACTGCAAAGCGTTTGCAATTCTATGAACTGTTTGGCTACATATAAACACAATTGTTGAAAACTGATAACATACTAAAATGCGATTCAATAAAAAGGTGAGTTTTCAAACATAAACATCTAATACGTTTCCTCGTATACATTGCCTCTATATCTTCTCAAAGATTTACAAACCAAAATAATTATCCGAAATATGTAGTATCCGGATACTAGTTACAATATAATAACACTAGAAACCGACCCCGATTTATAGCGATTTTACAACACTGTCACGAGATGATTTGCAACAAAAACGAAACCGTGTCGTTGGGTAAATTGTCCATGTTTGATTTCAATACATACGTGATTTTAGCAATTGTTAACTATCCGCTAAACATTCCTGATCTATTTTCTGAAAATGCTAATTTTAGACAGTTATCCACCCTTCCTCGAAGGAAAATGAGATCCAATTTATGTCGTCTACTAGTTTTTTTTAATCAATTGAACTAAGCGAGACAACTCTTACTTATCTAAAAATTGAAATGTAACAGTTATATCCCTTGACATTGTAGCGTACTTGTTCAAAATCGGTGCTGATTTTGATTTCTTGAAAACCCATTCAGTCATAGAATATAAAAGATCCATTTGTTTGAGCCAGCAACGTGCACGTTAAAACCAAGCCATTTTCTGTACTGAGTGTTTGGGAGTAAAATGTTGTTGTTCTATATTACCATTCAGGGGCGTAGTCAGCATCCAGACCAATCGGAACTACTCGGGTATTTCCGTGAGCTGTGAAATACACCTCGGATATAAGTGTAGGGTTACAATTTTTCGGGTAAATCGGCATCCGCCAATTAACACCTTTTCTAAGCGTGCACGTTAAGTAGTTCAATGTGTATGGAAGTGTTGGACATCCTTTTTAATCACTTTCGATCAGTAACTCATACCAAATGGCGAACTTGTTGTTGTGACATGTATACTTGTTCCCTCAATCAAATTTTACGACTTTTTGGATTTACATTCAAGATCTAATTTTAGAAACGAAAGAAAGCGACGTCATTCTCGCGGGAAACAATATGGCGTCATCCCTATTATTTCAGAGGTGTTTTCTATTGGATAAACCCGATGTGTTCAGATTGCATCCAGACGAGAGAGGCTGCGTGAAGGGGCAATCGTATTTACTCGGCAACCCCCGTAACAAGTCGGTAGATTGGCCGAGGTGTTCCGAATGCGTGAAGGGGCTGTATCCCCTCCCTTGGGGGGAGAAGGGAGGGGAGGGGTCTTTGGAAGTAGAAGTGAAAATAAGATGAGCTTATCTCTTTAGATTAGAGTCATTAACTGACACAGGTCCCATATGGGTCCTCTTCGTCAGTGCCGTAGCTACATTTTTCAGTTTTTGAACGGCTTTCCTGGATGCACCAGTACTTGGCTAGGGCTCTGAAGTGACTTGCAAAAGGCCATTCCCACGAAACCAGAGGTCTCGGTGGGGCTCGAACCCGGGTTCCCGTGTCCTGAGTCCACCACCTAACCACTGAGCCACAAGTGGTGATGTCTGGCGTATATTTGGATATTAAGGACAATGCATAATATCTTTTGTCGTTCTCTTTTGAAATTAAATTTATGCACGTGCGTCAATCTGAACACATCGGATTTATCCACAGGTCACGGGTGCTTGAAACAATCTTCGATAATATCCCAATATACGCAGTATATACTATTCTCTTATATAGTATATAGTGCATATATTGGGATATTATCGAAGATTGTTTCAAGCACCTTGGGATTTATCAAATGAAAACGTGTATTTCTCAGCTCACGGAAATACCCGAGTAGTTCCTATTGGCACGTGCGTATATACCATACGTATCGCTGGCTATGCCCCTGTCGTCGTATGAGATATAACTTAACAGCGTGGACCTCTTTTCTGTGTACCCTTTCCCATGTAGCAAATTGTTTGACATGTCCAAATTGAAAGCGAATGCAAACAGCAAACTTTTTTAAAATATAAAAAAGGAAAACTATTTTTTTTATAACGTTAAATCCATTGTAAGAATATGTACACATTGCTCCTACAGAGCAATTCATCCTCTTGCCATAGCAGTATTGTTCACCAACATGCACCGTCTGATGCCATCTATGCATGAATAATTATGACGCGGTATATTTAATACTCGACAGTCTTTCTAACACAGTCAATAAACAAAAGAGCTATACGCCTTCAGGGGTCGACTCTAACTTCTATACCAAGGCGGTTTACAGGACTAGTAACTTGTCCAATCAATCGATCCTACACAACGTCAACTGGACCTTAATATGGCATGTTGTCAATTTTCACTCATTTAATCCAATTTATGGCAATATCTTAACATTTCGAGCATTGGCAACACCCAAAAACAAATTTTTATACCTAAAAGACCAGATAAAACACACTGGACACAAAATAAACGTCTTCTTATATTGATTTTTATGTAACGAATAAGGGGCTCGCTTCTGCGACAAAGCGTTGCTAGGCAGTTGTACCTCCCTGATTTTTACTTCCGGTTGAGATGACGTCACGTCGAAAGCGAGAATTATAAAATAAGGATTTTGAATTTATCATGGGAGATGAAGCAAATAAGTTACAATATCCTTCTTTCTTTAAATATTTGTTAACAAATTTCTGTAAACAAGTTAGATTACATGTGAACTTTCCTCAATTTTTCGTGGTCTCAAGGACCACCCAGGCTATGAAGACGTTGGTCCCACAGGCGAAACAGGTGGTCAAGGACCTAAGGACTTGAATGAAAATCTAACTCTGGCATTATACGAGTATCAGCAGGTAAGCTTGGTAGCATTAATCAAATAATGCATGTGGACAAACCACGTGGTCGAACATTACGGACGGCTCCGAAGATATTTTTAGATACTCAGTATAGCGTGTAATTCATGCGTATCACGCAGGTCAACAGACGGGGAATGTTGGTGAACAATACCAAATGAATTTCTGCATGTGATGTGACAAAGGGCGATGACTAATGTTAATAAAGGATGGTAATTAATTGGATGCACATCACTGTAAATCGAATTCGAAAACATCGTGCAACAATGAAGATACATAGGCGTGGGAGCGTTTTCAACATTGGGGGGCCAACTTCAGATGAGGACCGGTCTAAGAATAAATGTTCCTAAACTTTTTCATGAATATTCATTCATTTACAAATTCAATAACATTATAAGAATTAAAAGAAAGCGTATGAAAATGAGTATCTTAGTTAAGACAAAGTAACCAAAAGAAAAAGAAAACAGGATTGGCCAAGTCTCGATCTTACGCGGAAAGCATATTGTATTTTGATATGGATTTCAAGTGACAGCCACCATGCTGTCACAGCCACGAGCTCGTCTAATTTTGCAAATAAAAAATAAGTCTATATTTAAATACAATATAGGGTCTGACTGCTTAGAGCATGTGTTGCATCACTGTTTTCGTTAGTCGAAACTGCTTTCTGTGAGCTGAGATTTCATTGGATAAACCTGATGTATTCAGATTGCCATTTGCGATGATGACGTCAAAATGATTTGGTTATTGTTCGTTACAAAAGGCGAATTGGTATTAAATAAAGCACAAAATACACTTTTATATTAATTCTGCTGTTAAATTTCATTTCTTTCATTTTTTCTTTCCAAAAATCTTCATCTTCCATTGTGATTATTGGGGGGGGGCCAAAGTATACTCTGGCCCCCCAGGCTCCTACGCCTATGAGATATGCTCATCATCAGGGAATCTCTTAAAATAACAACTCTCTCACATTAATAGTAATTCTTCCAACGAACATTTAACCCATTACCAAACAATAACGACATTTTACCACTTTGTTTCTGACGACTCTGGAAAACAATGTGGGAAAAGGAGAAATTGCTCGTGATGAGCAATTTTATCCCTTTTCCCCAATATTTTCTGCCTTATCAGAAGATTACTTTCCAACTTTATCCCATTTTGAAATGTTCTCTGTAAACTCTTTCAATTTGGGACAGTCGACAATTTGGCGTTTGGTAAAGGGTTAAACCATATACTTCCAGATGTCAGATCGGCTTAGTTGTATTGAGGGGTCTTGCGTGGCCCTGTGGTTAAGGTGTAGGACATGTGACACGGGGTCTCGAATTCAAGCCTCACCAGCGGCATTTTGGATTTTTCTCTGGAACGTCCATGGGCAAGACATTGCAGATCCCTTCCCAGAACTGATAAAATCCAAGAAAGTCGTTAAATAACTGAAATATATGAAAAACAGTTTTCTTGGTGCCTTCCTAACCTCGGGTCTTGGAGCATGTACCACAAATATTCATAATTTCGTTTACATTTACAAATAGTTGTAAGCCTTAAATCTTAACTTTTTTTAAAATGCAAAATATCCATGTGTTTAAAAGTACAAACCTATTTCACAGGTAGGTAGGACTGACGTTTCGTTCAAATCTTAATTAATGGTCGTTTTTCTAACGTACTATTTTTCTCTTTGTATTTACCATACTTGTTAGCCTAGTTGAGACTTGACATTGTGCAGGGCCACGAGCACAGGCTAGATGTCTTATGTGGCGAACTAGGCACTCTGTGTGCATGCACATAGCTAATGTTGCCTACTGCGTACATATTAAGTGTCCATAGGAAATGAAAATCTAAAATCTACATTGAGCGCCGTATATCAATTTCGAGACTTTGCCCCAAGGTGTTTTATGTATACATATACAGTGAAGCCTCGTTTATCCGGACCCCGATTATCCGGATGTCTCGCAATCCGAACGAAATTGTAAGGGAACGGAATTATTTGACCAGTTTGTTGCAGACGACTTTTGAAAACATTGTGGGTAAAGGAGAAATTGCTCGTGACGAGCAATTTCTCCTTTTCCCACAATGTTTTCTGCCATATCAGAAGATTATCTTTAAATTTCATCACGTTTTGATATGTCGTCTGCAAACTCTTTCAATTTGGGACGGTCGACAATTTGGCGTTTGCTAAAGGGTTATAAGTATACACGTGCATACAGACCGTTTATGTCTTAATGTGAATAAGAACATGCTCTGCTTCATTAGTCCGGATTATTCGGTAAACCGGACATTTTGTTGGGAACGGACATGTTCGGATTAACGAGACATCACTGTAGCTCGTTGTTCGAAACATCCTTAGTTTGCACCAGATTGAGGAAAAGAAATGAAATAGTGTCTTTCGGGAGTATATCCCAGACCCCACCCCACTGACCCTCCGTATATTACTAAATGCCTTAGCTACGCATCTGCCGTGTCTTTAGTTTTCTTGCATTCTTCATACTCTCCTTATTTTGCCCATTGCACGTCTAGTTTGGCTCCCGGCTCTTCCTAGGCCGGCCTTTGCAGTGCAGTGATATGCACGGGCCTGCATAGCCTGGGATACTTGCCCGTGCGTATACCCCGTACAAGGGCCTATGTTTATGTAGGAAAGAAGCGGGAAATCACTAGCTACGGTCATGAAAGAAGACAACCGCCTAACCGGTAAAATAGCTCGGGTCCTTGTACGTGCATATCCCCGTTCAAGATAAAAAAAAGAAACACTTTTAAGGTCTTTAATAGAATGCACATGAAAAAGATTCTCTTAGTGTCAGAGACATAGATAACACTGTTATCTATGTCTCTGTTAGTGTCAATGACGGCTCTAATGAATGTCATTTAAACATAAAAAACATCAAAATGGTTTGGTCTAGAAATAAGTACCTATTTTATTACCTAAAACTTACCCACGCTTATATTACCTTAAATAAAACGACCTATACCTACCTACTTCCGCTCAATCAGGGGCGTAGCCAGCGATACGTACGTACGCACTCATGTAACATTAACTTAAAAAGTGAAAAAAATGCATTGCTCTAAATCTCCAACTATACGCCAAATCTTACAAGTTTCCCTTATACTTATTAAGAATTCGCGAGGGAGGGGGCACACCCTTTTCCACAGCCTCCCCTGAGGGAGGGGGGAGGTCTTGATTTGTAAATGCTTTTTCTACAGTACGTGATTTTGTAAAACCGCGACAAGGATACTTTACTTTTTGGTATGTCTCTCTAGTGTTCACTATGTCTGTGTCTCAAGCTTTAACCTTGCTCATGAAAAAGCATTTTGGCTTTAGATTTTAAATCTTCATAAGTTTATGTATCTCAATATAATCCCATATAGTCGGTGCGTAGCATTGATTTTAGGCTGGCTACGCCCCTGTCAATAATGGACTCGCCCATTCATCGTAGAAAGGTAAACGACAGAAATGTGACCTGTGTCATGTTCATGAACGTCATTGGTGACATTTATAAATAAAACAAAGAGCTTAAACATGTTCATTAGCTCTTTGTGTAAAAGCAAAACTAATTGTTCAATTATTTTCTTTTACATATCTAACGTTAAGAAAAAGTATCGTCTGACGCAGAAACGATAGAATTAAGACATTTTTCACGAAACGTTGAAACGTGTAAATGGCTTAACCGGAAAACACTTGACCTAATTTTAACTCGGGGATTTTCCAAACTTTGATTTTCCCGCAGTCTGACGTCACTCGTCTGAAGGATTTTACCCACAATGCTTTTTGAAGACAAAATGTCTACCTAAATGAAAATATAGGGTATAAATGGGTTAGCAGAATCCGCAACCATCACGGTAAATAGCTTCATTGTCTGTTCTTTTAAATGTTATTTTCGTATTCTACAATCTTTCCTTTTCTCACAATGACCACAATTTTAATCATATCATTCTTTAAGCAATGAGAAATGAAGAAAAAACATCACCAATCAAACGATTCTTTCTCTCCCGCCATTACTCCTGTAACGTTCAAGGGGCTGGACTAAATTTCTTTCATTTTCTCACGGTTAGGTCGCGTTTACAAGAATGAGTGTTAAATGCCTGTACCAAGCATGAACGAAACTTCGTGGGATGATAGTCGGGCGATGTTGTCAAACGGTAATATGGCAAACATGCGACAAAATACGAACATTTCTAAAGACGATGCTGCAGTGAGCTACTTTTTCCAGAGACCCCAGGAACAAAACGACCCTGGGAACTACACGAACAAGAAATGGGCGGTTGGGGACGACACCGTATTGGAGCAGGTATGTGGGGAGCCATTGCACGTGTTGTCATGCAGGTTCGATGCCGTTTCGAGGCCACACTTCTGGGTTTGTTTTGGTCGTGAGCCCTCCACTCTTATTGATCCCCAGAGGTTTTTATGAATGACCATGACCTTTGCATAGTCTTTGTTCATTGAGGTACATTTTTTGTAAACAATAAACAAAACATCTGCAATAGTCATTGTTCCTCCGATTGTATTGCGTTGAAAGATGCATCCTTGTTTGGGATTTGACAGATACATGCATGGTAATCTGATATCAATTTTTTGACATGTCATGGAAATGTCAGAATTGCATTGCAGCATATGAGTCATTGCATTGCAGATCTCAATGTTGCAATGATGCTGACCTGTTTAAATACTGCACATAGGATTTTGATTATCTTGTTATGTTATGAAGGTGAAGTGAAAATAAAATGACAAAAGTTAATTATTACATGTATTAGTACATGTTTCGACCTCGTTCCACCATTCCGTGACATCAATGTTTTTTATTTAAAATGAAAGTTGAATTTTAGATTGATTTTTCTAATGGGCTTTATCAACTATAGTGAGCACAAACGAGTCTGTATTTTTACTATGGCTAAAAGGAAAAATAAGCTATTAGCTACTGGCATGACCCCACCTTTTTGATACCATCACAATTTTTAAGGTATGAGGGCCAATCCCAACTTGTTTTCAAATTCTTGAAGAATTACTGGACCTAATGCAAAATTGTCAAATCCTAATCTAGTATTCCTTTGATAAAGCCCAGTCACTGATGTTTATGTAATCTACTGAATGCAAAAAAGCAGGGGTGGCAAAATCTATTGTCCACATTGCCAAGCTAATCCAAAAGCCTTTATGAACTTTTATATTTACTGAAATTGACCTTTAAACCATTACCTAGACAAGAGCAGGAAAAGATAATGCATTTATGGGAAAAAAAAGTCAGATTCAGATTTTGCCACACCTGAAATGTTTTAGGAAGCAGGTTCTTCCCTTTACCCCTTAATTTTGGGGACTTTTGACTCCTTATATATATGTGGAATTGTGAATGGAAAATATTGATCATTAGGGCTCGTATGAAGAAATTGGGGGTCAATTACTGTAAGTCTTGGATCAAGGTAAACCTGAAATACAGTGTTCTCAGTAAGAAAAGACTGCAGGTCAAAAAGACCTCTTCAATTTATATTTTGGTCAATTCAAATTCGCGGTGATGTTAAGAACGCCCATGGAATCCCCTTCCAAGTGGTCTGCTCAGATTTTGTTTTGGCCTATTCAACCAATTCTTATTGAGAACACTGGTATAACCCTTTACCAAACGCCAACTTTTCGACCATCCGAAATTGAAAGAATCTTCGTGATGAAATGGGAAAATAATCTTCTGATGGGGCAGAAAACATTGTGGGAAAAGGAGAAATTGCTCGGTATGAGAAGTTCTCCTTTTCCCACAGTGTTTTTCATAGTTGTCTGCAACAAATTCTCCTTTTCCCACAGAGTTTTCCATAGTTGTCTGCAACAAACTGGTCAAATGTCGTTATTGTTTGGTATAGGGATAAGAGGGAAACTATCATTAGCATCTTTGGTGTTCATTTTTCAGTCCCAATCAAGGGGAATGACGGTCCAAGAGCTGGAGAGGAATTTTCATGGGATGGCTATTGATGGACGTGAGGTATGAAACTAGATATATATTTTTCAGATTTATAGATATTTCTCGTTCCAAACTTCCAATATATCATTATAAAAGATGTATTTCCCAGTAAAGATATCTTATTATTGTACAATACTTGTGAATCCAGGAAAGAAAGGCTGAAGCGCATCTTTAGAATTGCTGACATGGCTTTAAAGGTCATATGTACAGGTTGGGTTTATTTCATAAAATTAAAATATGAAGTAAAAGAATCACATTGAAATTATTTGCAACATTTTAGCATAACGCATTACGTCATAAATCACCGTCATAGCGCACCGATTAATAAAAGTTCGTATGACTTACTTCCCTTTGCTGTGACGTCACTCGTGATCCACTGAATTCGCCATGTAAAGGGCGTGAAGAGCGATCGCTGATTAGAATTGGTGTTTTTCTTCAAATAAACGATCCTAAAGTCATTGTTTGGATTGACAGCGCATTTTCTTTATTGAATATGATTCATTTTATAAGAATATCAATTTGATAAAAGATGAATTAATAACTTAACCCGTGAATTTGCATGGATTTGTCATTGCGTAAACCTGTTCATATGAAAGGAACGGCTTGAAATTTGGACGATTTTCCTTGAAATAAATGATTCTTAAGTCATTGTTTGGATTGACAGTGAATTTTCTATACTGGATATTTTTCATATTATAAGAATATCCATTTGAAAAAAAATAAATTAGTGACTTAACGCGTGAATTTACAAGGATATGTCAATGCATTCATATGAAAGGAACGGCTTGAAATTGGGACGATTTTCCTCGAAATAGCAATCCTTAAGTCAATGTTTGGATTGACAGTGCATTTTCTTTATTGAATATGTTTCATATTATAAGAATATTCTTCTGAAAAAAACAGTAAGTGGCGTAACGCGTAAATTTGAAAGGATTTGTAAATGTTTTCATATGTAAGAATCGGCTTGAAAGTTTGACGATATTTGTGAAAACGGCTATTTTTATTAATATATGTTGGAAAAAAACCAAGAGTAGGTACTACTTTTTGGTCAATGATCGTGTTTAGCATTAAGGTTTTAATTGAGTAGTAAACAAAGACATAGATCTGAATAAACGAATTGTCTTAAAACCGTACATCGTATAACTATTGACTGTCAAATTCACCCTTCATTGTCTTATCAATACATGAAATGAAACGGGAGAAGATCATAAATTGCGAACAAAAAAAACGTATTATAACCCAACTTACTTGTGATACGAAGGTTATCCTTTAACTCACATTTTCACCACACATCCAAATTTCAAAACTAAACACTGGCACATTCAAGAGTATTTGTTAAAATCTTCCGACAACTTTCCAGTAACTCCACCCCCAGTAAGAGGTCTATGATTTCGAAATTGATTCCGATGTCGTCTTGTTAGATCAACTGTTTTGACTTAAGAATTGTTCTTCATATTCACTTTACATTTATGTTCGTTTTCTCTCGTGTAAGTAGCCTTGACATATTGAGCATTTAACATTCGGACAGGTTTAATAATTAACAGCTAAAACAAAAAAATCGTCATAGTTTATTTTACTATTAACCTTAAATAAACATATTTGAATTTATTTTTTTATGATATTGGAATTAAAATATCAATTTGACAAAACTTGATTTTGATGTTAAAACGGTTTTTTGTTGAAAACATATAGTTAATACCGTTTTGGTGAATACTGATTATCATATACTTATTGAAGTGTCAAACTATTCTAATAGAAAAGACAACATGTTTACTTCTTTGAATATCATAACGACAAAGTATCAGACGTAAGTCACATTGAGAGATAAATATGTCCTGACACCTTATCAATCCAAACATCCTGTGAGAGTTTGGTCTTAATTGGTTTTATCTTAACAATGGATTTTTTAGATAAATTTAATTGCCGCGCATTGAAAGTGTGAGATTTGCCGCTTGTTATTTCATGTCTGGAATAGCAGAACGTGTCAGACCTGTTAATTAACAACAGAGATATTTAAGAGATTAACGCCAGAGGCTATCTTTCGCCTAAACAATAAAGGACTTGAGACTTGAAACGTACTGTGCAAATGTGGCAGATTGGTGTTAATTTGCATCACGACCCTTAATCCTTGTAATGTCCGATGTTTGTTGATTGACCCTTTGTATGTGAGGTAAATTGACAATAATCAATTAAATTGTAAACAAAGAGATTATGTTCAAATGTGTAAATTATATTTAGTGATCTTATTACTAAATTATCAATATAAATTTGTAATAATCATGTTTGAACACCTGCATTTCAGTGTTACATACGTCATTTAAACCAATATTAGCATTGGCAAAAAAATGAGGTGTGTGATTTAAATAATTCCGAAAAGCAGACGCTTAAGTTAAGATCGAACCCATTGTCATTTGCGTTGATGAGTTCAGAGACAGTTTGCGGATATCAAATATTCATTATAATTTGAATTTTCATTCAAAGACAACGGCAGATAAAAGAAACTTGCTTGTTTTAATCGGTTTGTTATCATAGCAATCAACGTACATTTTTCATGTTGTCTCATTTATGTACAATGGCAACGTTTCTACGATTATGTTAAAACATAAAACAAAGTTTTTCAAATAAGAACAAGATTCATTTAAGCGTTTAAAACCCAAAGACATGGCAATACAATAACTTATGATGTTGGATGAAATTAACATATTCTTGCAACCCTTTGAATTCTTACGTAATATAATCGTAAAGCAGCCTAATTAAGTATTCCTGACTAAGTATGTAGCATAGTTAATCTGTTCCAAACAAAACTAGCTTGGCGATTAAGAGAGTCATTCAAGGAAATTAACTTTAAAAAAGGTGTAATCAACGTGATTTATCCTTTTCTTGAATTTATCTACATTTACACAGTGCAAATTCTATATAAAGTTCTAGCAAGACTACATGAGGCTCTAACACCCCAAACTAACAGTCAGGAATTGTTTTGATCACAAACATCAGTTCAGGGAAATATAACGGTTACTCAATAAGTAGAATGAATTTGAAGGGTCTTCACCTGTATAAATTACTTTGAATTGAGTCCGATCATTTAAAGATCAATAAAATCAATTCTCTGGAAACGCCTAACAATGCGTAAACTTGCCGTCTTCGAAGTGAAAGTAACACAGCCTACTGTTATTGTTTGGGGAATATATCTTTTGCTTATTTGTAAAGTAAACACGGTCCAGTTTACTAATCGAAACTTTTTGCAGCTTTTATGTTCGTCGGACAACGGGAGAAACTCGCATCCCTGCGACCAAAAGCAGAATAACACCAGAAGACCTGTCAAAATACCATATTCAATATCCAATTTACGTTTCCCAAAACACAATTCAACACTTAAAATGTCCGAAATTTGTGCAAAAACACCGTCGTTACTGAGAACTAGATTCTTCTAACTGATACTTCATATGACTTTGAAGCACAGATGACGTCACAACAAGGGAGATAAGTCATTCACAAAAATCGATAAAGGTGAATAAAAGTAGTCAAAAACAACATTTTTCGCTTCTGTATGAGAAAAAATCATTACCTCCGTCATAACGAAACCATAACCTAATTCAAAAACCATAATTAAAGAAAATTTTGTTTATCGGGAAATATGACCTTTAAGCCCCATATAAAGTAAACAAAAAGTGGGTTCTCAGAGGTCTATTATTGAAGAGATGATTCCAATGTGAAAATTATTTGTCTTTCCACTATAGAACTGTTGAAGTATTTGTTTTGTTTTCCGCAGCCTCCAAAGAATCATTTTTCCAGATTGATAGATATTTATTTTTCCAGATTTATAGATATTTATTTTTCCAGATTTATAGATATTCCTTGTTCCTATGTCAGAACAAAAGAAGACATATTTCCTGTTTATATCTTAATTGTATAGTGTCTTTTTGACCTTGTGGTTACTTGTAAAGGACTGTGGTCAGAAGTCTTGGGTTCTGATTCTCTGAGTAGTGGAATCCACCTTGTGACCTTGCATTACAATATTTTAAGTTATTCTAAGTAAACGATCAATTAAGAAGGTTTTAATATATCCCTTCTCTCTTTGATCATTTGGTGCCATTGGAGTTATTGTAGAATGGTTAAAATTGAATTGTTTTTATTAATTGTATGTGGTATGTTAAGCATATTACCTTTTTTGTTGAAAGTCATCCTACGTTATGTTGTTTTCGGCAGCCTCCAAAGAAACTCTGGGATATGGGGCCAGCCGGGGATGCCAACAAGCAGGACCCGAATCAAGTGATGTTTCAGAACAACCCCTGGAATCGTCCGCGGGACGATGGGGGATGGAACCCAGCAGCCCAAGGCGGTAAGTAGATACACCCTTCTTAAAAAGGGGGTCACCATAGCTTTATACCATGTGTTTTTCTCTTGAAATTGGGATGAAGCCTAGATGATATGTTATTGCTGTCAAGGCCTTTTTTCCTTAAAGTGGGAAGAGGCCTCGGTGTCATGAATGTGGGAAATTGTATCAATAAAATTGCTTGTGATAAAAATTGTATGGTTCCAATGAAATTAACAATTTGAGAAGATGCCTGTTATAGGCCCCATATTATAATCTAACTTAATGTGAAAACCCATATTTACAAACTTTAAACATTTATATTTTCAGTAAATGTTAATATTGTTTTCTGATCTCTCTATCTAGATGCAGGTGGCAGTTCACTGGGAGTCAACATGGTGGAGTATGTGCTAGGCGGAGGATCGCCCGCGGGTGTGAAGCCCATGGGTTTGAGGCCTGGATATAACCCTGCCTACGTCAATGTGAGTGTATTGCTGGGATATCGGATAAGGAATAGATTCTTTATTGTTGATCTTAAACCTTAAAAAGGCCTTCTCACATATTGAGGATTTCATTCATGTATTTAAATTGAAATGTCTTTTTAGTTAAAATAACATCACAGATATAAAGACTTATATTAATTTAGATTATTGATACCCTTATCACTTCCTGTCATTATCATGAGGTGGAAATTGAGCACATTTATCATGCAGATGTAGTAAACTGTTTAAAAGGTTTATTTTGTAATTAGTTGTCTATATTTGAATTTACCATTGGCAAATGGTGATATTTTAGATACCATCACTTTGTTGGTCTCGCAAATAGTTGACTTTGCATGCCTTAACTTTATATCTGTCATGCTTAACAATCAAAATGGGTAAGAATTTGCCATCAAAGTACTTGGAGGCATTGAAGCTGCTCGATTAACTTTGTGAAATAAAAACAATGATGATTAATAACTTAAGAAGAATGAATAAATGTAGCTCTTTGGTTGGGGTGTCTTTTGGCAAGACACTACAGAGCCCTGCCTAGGAAAGCCTTAAAATGACTGAAATCATGTTGACATGGCGTAAAACACCATATGAACAAGTATTTGTTTGATTGTTTTTCAAAGATGCACATAATTAACACAGCTCTGCCAAGGAAAGCTGTAAAATAGGTGAAATACTGTTGACACGGTGATAAACCCCACAATGAGAATGTCTTTTTACTTGTTCTTCAAAGATAATGAACACAGCTCTGCCAAGGAAAGCTGTAAAATAAGTGAAATACTGTTGAGACAACCCATAATGAGAATATATGAAATTCTTCATTTCTTTTTTACTCGTTCTTCAAAGATGCACAAAATGAACATGGCACAGCAGGAGGATTTAGAAAAGAAGACCAAGACCCCGTCGCCATTCGACAAGGGGGATAATCAGGCCTCGATTGATCCCAAAGACGATATACAATCCAACGGGATGATGCAGAACGGCCTGAAAGATGACCAAAACATGTATGGGTAGGTAGAACATACGCTTGCATATCTTCGGATTCGTTAAGCAGGTCAATATACGTTTATCCATATCATCATTATACACACTAAATGACCTTAGATGTCGATGCACCATAAAACACCATTCTTTCATTCATTTTTTAGAATATTTTTCTTTACCCCCAACTTGCATATTAAATGACTCCCAATTCCTGGATATGATCCCTATATCAGAGATTTCTTTCTTTTAATTGGGAAGAGGCCCAAGCCTGTTGAATTTGGGAAATTTCATCACTATAATTGCTGAATGGAGAAGCCTTAAAGCTGGTATGACTTTGATTTTTTGGGAAAACTGCATGATTTTAAAGAATTTTCCAATTGGGAAGGTGCCTTTTATGGGAGTCTGTTATATATTGTAAAATAGCCCTGTATATATCATTATTTTCCATTCACAATTCCATATATAAGGGGTCAATAGTCCTCCAAATTAGCATAAATTAAGGGGCACAAGGGAAAATCCTGTTACAGGTAAGGGATCGTCTAATTGGCCCATAGTGCAAAAAAAGAATGGTGGGCCATTTTTTCTGAAATGATGGGTTAAAACCTAGTACTACTGTAGGTGATTTTCTTGATATAAAATGACCTACCAGCAGGCCTGACTCGGTAGAAAGTATCAGTCATTTTGATTAGGCCCCTCTAGCGTGAAAGTTCTATTGGACAAATCCTAGTTTGTGGCTTCTCAATGAAATTTTCCAATTTAGAGGAATGAACGCTGCAATTGTTGACATGGGAACCAAAAGTTATTCATACGTTTATGTTGAAAACTGCATAATTTTTAAGAAATTACTCGCCCCAGTCTATGGAAATCATTGTCACTTGGATTGCAACCAATGAGATAGTTCTAATTGGACATATTCTTTTTTGTGTCCTCTCATTAGAATTTTCCTTTTAAGAATTAATACCGCAATTGTTGACATCAGAACCAAAAGTTATGTTGAAAACTGCATGATTTTTAAAGAATTATTGCCTCCTCTCTTAGGGATTCATTGTCAACCTGTCAGATTGAACCCATTTTTAGGCGACGAGGCGGAAGTCGACCAAACTCCCCATCAGTCGAGGACAAGATGGCTCACCTGAATAAAGACGAGAACGATTTCCTGAACCAGCAGGGCCTTATGCAGCAGCCCATGCCTGGTTTCCCTCTCGACACGGCACAGCTGGGGCTCAGCGACTCGACGATGGGCATCGACCCGGCACAATTTGACTACAACAATCAAATGAACCAGGTCCCCTCGATGGATAGTCCCAACTATAACATGGACTATAATCAGGTGGGTGGCTGAGTTTGATCTAGTAATATTTATTAGGGGCCTCAGTGGCCTAGTGGTTAGAGTACAGAACTTGAAATCACATGGCTTACGGAATGCCGATGGTTCTACCTGCCTTGACCAGCCATTATAGGCAGTTGAGTATGGGTTCTTCCTCCATCATTAAGATTTGGGCATTGCTACATAACTGAAATAATGTTGATGTGATGTTAAACCCATATATAAAAAAAAAAAAAAAAAAAAATTATTATGCTATTCTAGTTTAAATATATTTATTTTGTATTGATTGTGACAGGAGATTGAAGTTGATTACAGGGCTTTTTTGCGTTATATAACAGACTACCATAAAAGGCACCTTCCCCATTGGAAGTTTCTTTAAAATCATGCTGTTTTCCCAAAAATTCAAAGTCATACCAGCTTTTAGGCTTCCCAATTCAGCAATTTTAGCAATAAAAATTCCCAAATTGAACAGGTTTGGGCCTCTGCCCAATTTAAGGAAAAAAAGCCCTGGATTAAATTCACTCTTGATGACTGCTTCCTTGATACTAACCAGGACTCATGCTGATTTGTGGGCTTGTCCCGGCAATTTTCATCTTGCCAAAAACAGGGATCATACCCAGGACCCTTGGTACAAGAGGCTGAAGCTGTACCACTGTTTGTAAATGAAATGCTGTTGTCGCATAGTTAAACTCTCAATATGTTAAGTGGGTTTTGTTTTGTTCTCTGTTTACAGATGCGTCAACAACAGCCAATTGCTGTGCTGACCCAACAACATTGTGTATGGGTTTGTTCATATGTGAAATGCTTTACTCACATAGTTAAACTCTATCAAATATATTAGTTATGTTTTGCTGTCTGTTTACAGATGCGTCAGCAGCAGCCAATTGCTGTTCTGACTCAATAACATCTTGTGTTAGTCTCGTTTCGTAACCGATTAATTGTTAGCAAAGTGTTAAATGATGATTGTTTTGCTGTCTGCTTACTGATGAGTCAACAACAGCAAGGTACTGTTGTGACTCCACAACATCGTGTATGAGTCTGACTACATAACTGATATACTGTTGGTGTAGTGTTGAACTCTTATCAAACTATTTTGGGGGCCTAGTGGTTAGAGTACAGCACTTGAAATCACATGGCCCCTCTCTGCGTGGGTTCAAATCCTGAGAGGGATATGGATTTTCATGAGGGGCAGTCTCCAGACTGACTTGCGGAATGCCGATGGTTCTACCCGCCTTGACCAGTCCTTATGGGCAGTTGAGTATGGGGTCTTCCTCCATCATTAAGAGTCGGGCATCGCTACATAACTGAAATAATGTTGATGTGATGTAAAACCCATATAAAAAAAATCGAACTATTTAAATGGTATTTGTTTTTTTGCTGTTGGTTTACAGATGCATCAACAACAGCAAAGTACTGTACTGGCTCTACAACATTGTGTTTGAGTCTGGCTATCTGACAGATAAATTATTCTTGCTATGTTTATACTCTTACAATTCATTAAAATGATGTTTGTTTTGTTCTTTGTTTACAGATGCGTCAACAGCAGCCAATTGCTGTACTGACTCAGCAACAGTATGCCCTGGCCGCACAACAGCAATTGGGTAAGACTTCATCCTCACCTTCCTGATTTTTGGATTTTATAACTACAGAGTTTAAGATAAGAGGCGTTTTTTTATTGCTTACTTAATTTTCTCGAAACCCTGTATGGTTGGTACTCATTTGAATCGTCTCGATGAGACGATTCTATTGAGTACCAACAAAATAGGGTTTGGGAAATTATTTTTATTACCAAATTCTGTAGCGAAGTCTTAATTACATCTCTTGTCTTGACCTCTGAAACTTTCACTGAATATTTTTGTTGTAAACTTCCCCACCTAGTGTTGTCCCATGTATTATTAAAAAGCCTTTTCAACCCTTTCTCTAATACTGGCACACCTTCCATATTATTTTCCATACACTAATTATAGGATATAGTAATGCAGAGGTCTTTATAGTCTGGGATGGGTGGATGATAAATCAAGATATAAAAACAGGCTGATCATTATAAAGATGGGGGAATTGAGATTTAAACAGAACACAACCTCAGATTTTTAGATTCATCGAGCAAACTTATTTATTGCTTCTCTAAACCCTATATTGATGGTATGAGAAGAACCAAACATTTTATGTATTGCTTCTCAAAATGATATATTGTTGATATGGGACAGTTTAAACATGTACCAACAAAACTGGGTTTTAGATGTAGAGGTGTGTCTTAACTTTCCCTGCAGTGGTCAGAAAAAAACAACATTCAATGAAATAGATAGATGATATTTATAAGAATTTGAGGGGGAAATTTCCTAACTAATGAGTTTTTGTTGGATGACGTCGTTCATCTAACAAGGCTATAATTCCGAAGCTGTTTGGTAACCTTATTACAAAATGAACCGCCATGGGAGAAACTGACATCTGAACTTGTTCCTGCACTCGTCAATATTTAAATTAAATCCTTTTTCTGTAAATATTTGTGGAATTAGGACATCAGGGTTGTTAGTTTGTTTATGGACCATCCTTGGTACTTTCACTTATCAATATTATGGTCCAAGAACTTGTTAAATATCGGGAAGCAGAATAAAAATTTATGAATTCAAGTTGTAATATATTGCTTCACAATCATAAGATGAAGAAATTTGACTTGATTATGACTGCTTTTGTCTGGAAATCAAACTGGCTAGACCTAGTCACATGGTGAAGTATTAATCAATAATAAACATAACGCATATCGTGAGCCTAGAGCGCCTTACTTAGGGGTCTTGGTCAGGGAGTAAATATGGGTAGTTCTTCTACACAGAACTTAAAGAACCATTAGTGATGAGAATTGTTAGACTTCAGAACTTGAAATCACATGGCCCCTCTTAATGGGAGCAAATCCAGGCTTTTTACAAGAGGCCTGACTGACTTACCATATCCCCATTTTTCTACCCTACTTCACCAACTCATATGAGCAGTTAAGTTAGGAGTCTTTCTCAATGTTGATTTCATGTAAAACCCATATAACGAAATCAATTCAAGACGAATTTAAAGATTTCCCACAACATAGGAGTTAGGAAAGCATTAAAGAAGGTTGAAAGGGGAAAACATCTTTAGCTGAACTTGTTGACATTTTTTGCGATTGCTTGAAGTTCTTTTCTGCTTGCTATGGCTTATTTATGGCTACAGGCAATGCTTGATATGAATTTACACTATTTAATTTCTGATTTGAAACTCTTGCTGTTTGTAGAAGTAATCAAGGACCTGGATAGAAATTTATAATTTATTCATTTTTGGAAAACATTAATAACTGTTCTTTTTTCATCTTCAATTTGGGTTTTTGTCACAATGGTTTCTACCAAACATTACAATGTAAATTTAAAAGAGACAAGCCAAGGGTTGAAAGTATGCGACAGGATAATTGTTGAAGATGCTGTTAAACTACACGAAAGTAAAAAAATAAATATTTCAAAATATTTCTTTTGTTGTAGGCCAATGAAAGAATTTAAGTTTTGACTTAGCCTCATTTGTTAAAGACTGCTTATCAAAGTCCTGACTAGGCTTTAAATATCATGAAATTAAATCCCCTGGGAGTGTTTTGAAGAAAAAGTAGTTCCATTGAAAAGAGAAACAGACCATAACACTCCCTTAACATTGGAAAGGAAGGAACAAATGTTGATTTGGAATGTATATTGTATTTGTTGACTTTTATCCCCACCAATATTGCGATTTTATTTTATATATCACTGATATATAAATTAGTTTATGCAAAAAATCTTTCTTTGACTTTGAGAGAGTTAAGTCCATGTGAAGAAATGAGAATAAAGGTGCCATTACCAAAGTTAACATTAGAAAATATGGTTTATGGATTATGAAAGAAATATAGGCTAGCAGGAAAGATTGCCTGTTAACCCTTATAGTGTTGGAACTTATTTCATGACTAAGCAAACAGGTTGGATCGAGGCCAGCCGCCAAGTAAATTAGTTAAGCAAACAGGTTGGATCCAGGTCAGCCGCCAAGTAAATCGGCGGCAGGCCTGTGATCTGACCTGTTTGCTACTCTAAGTACCTTCATAAAAATTAGGTAGATGATTGAGGTTTTGGAGAGCAGATGACATTAAAATTTAATTCAAGAAAATTACCCAGCATTCCAAGGGTCAAAACTTTTGAAAAAGTGGAAGGGTTGAAAAGGTTTTCCAATATAACATATAATAATTTTTGTATCTGATTTGTCACAACATTTGGCTTCTTATCTTGTTAGAATTTAATTTCAAAGGCGACCATTTACTTCGCAGGCTTATTAACCCTTTCCCAAACAATAACGACATTTGACCACTTTGTTGCAGACGACTTCAGAAAACATTGTGGGAAAAGGAGAAACTGCTCGTAACGAGCAATTTTTCCTTTTCCCACAAAATTTTCTGCCCTATCAGTAAATTATTTTCCAATGTCATCACCTTTTGAAATGTCGTCTGCAAACTCTTTCAATTTGGGACATTCGAAAATTTGTTGTTTGGGAAAGGGTTAATGGCCCAGTTGTTCATGTGTCAGTCTTAACTTGAGGGTTTGAGACCCACTGGTACCTCACGGTTTCAATGGGAATTTTCCTGTGGCAGGACACTTCAGAGCCTTAGCCTTGTACTGGTGAATCCAGGAAAGCTGTAACATAACTGAAAAATTGTTGACACCGTGTTAAATTCCATTATATAATACTGGTGAGAAAATATCAGGGGCCCGTTTTACTAAACAACTTACGGAAAATGTTTGCGTAAGTCATAATTGATTAACATGGATAATATCTTCAATGAAAGTACAATATTGCAATGTGACACGTCATTGGAAGCGTCTCGGAGAGACGATTCCAATGATGTGTTACTTTGCAATATTGCTTTGCCAAATATTGAAATAAAAGGACTTGTTGTTTTAGACTTACGCAAATCTTAAGCGTAAACTGTTTAGTAAAACGGGCCCCAGGAGCATGGAAAGTTGCGCTGACCATTGAGATATGACTGAAGTGTTGTTGAAAAAAATGGAGGAAAAAACAGAAAATTTACAGGTTATAAATAGTAACATGCATATTTTGGACTTTCATGGGGAAAAGTAACATGGCTGACTGGCTTTGTTAAAGGTGGCCCACCAAAGATTGTGTAAATTTAGCCCCTCTTTAGAAGATGGCTATAGTAACAGTTGATAGGAAAGGAAAAAAATGCTCCTCGACTTCTTGCTAGTAATTGGTTTAATTGGGGTCCTGAGTGGACCAGTGTTTGTCATGGCGGTTTTTATAACTTGTGGGTCCCAGGTGCAAGCCTCGCCGGTACCTCTGGTTTTGTTGGAGTGCTCTGAGTGTTCTTTGGCAAGACGCACCAGAACTGATGAAATCCAGGAAAACATTACTAAAAAGGTGTTGAAACAGAGTTAAGATCCACATATGATTGTCACAAAAATTTAGTTGTTTATTTCTTTCTTTATAATTGATGTCTGCTGTTGCTTTCAATTCAACTTTGAAAACAAAGCAAAAAAAAAACAAAATGAGGGAGGGACCTTAACAATCCTTGTGGGGGGGAAAATGTGGTGCATGTATTTTGATGTTTATTTTGATGTTTTATTTTTTATTATTTTCGAGTAAAATAAAACACAACCTTTTTCTTTTATTATTTGGTGCATGGCTTTCAGTGACTGTTTATTTTTTGCTACTATTTTTCTTTAGGGTTGAATGGCGCAACTCCCTACGTTGTCAGTCAGGACCCCTACACCGTGGGCATACAACTTGCAGGTCAGCTTCTATCTCCATGACTACTAGTTTCCATAGAAACAGAATGTTTACGGAAATATATACATATTTTTTTCACTAAGAAATCATATCTCCTTGACTACTTGTTTTCAAAGAAACAGAATGTTTACGGAAATATTATTAAGAAATTTTATATCCATGACAACTACAGTCAAACTTGTGTTAAGAGGCCAGCCTATGGGACAGAGTAAATTGGCTGTTTAAGACAGGTTGGCTGCTTAACACAAATTGAAGTTCAATATAAATCTAACAATGGGACTTTCTGTAGTGGTTGTTTAAGGCAGGTTGGCTGCTTAAAAGGGTGGTTGCTTAACACAAGTTGGACTGTAGTTTCCATAGAAACAAGATGTTAACAGAAATATTTTTTCTGTTTGAAAAGATAGCTCCATGACTAGTCACTATTAGTTTCCATAGAAACAGAGTGTTTATTGAAGAGATTTTTCCTCTTAGAAATCATACATTCATGACATCCAGTTTCCATAGAAAAGGAATGTTCATGGAAATATTCTTCTTTCTCTTAGAAACATTCTGTTGAGTTATCATGAACCTTATCAAACATGTTACACATTGGGTTTTTTTCTTTTTGGGGTTTTTCTTTTTGAAATATTCTACTAAACATAGGTGTTTCTTTGCAAAGGAATGCTACAAAATGCTTTTAATTTACGGAAAAGATTTTCTTTGATACAATCTATTGGATAAGCCAATGAATGCTACAGAATTACTTTTGGTCTGTTAATAACCTATAGGAATGTTCTGTTGAATCTACATTTCTTGGTAAAGGAATGGTTGGGCATGTCTAGAAAAGTTCTTTTCCCGCAACAGAAACATTCTGGTCAGTTATCTTGTTTTGTAAACGAATTTAGTTGGCAGAATAATTCTTGTTTTAAAAGAAAATAAAGGATAAGTGACATTCTTCCTCAGTAAATAAAGCTCTTAGGAGTTTTAAATATTTCCTGGTAGAAACATTCTGTTATATGGTCAAAGTTCAAGTAAATTTACATCATTAATAAGTATAGTCCTGGTGGTGGTAGTAAAATAGATTAACTAAGGTCCAGAAAAAGGCATATCTCCCATGCTGACTTCTTTGTTCTCTCTAAACCCTATATTGTGGGTACGCATAGGTTCTGATCATAAGCATGTGTCCCTTGCTTACTGCTTTAATGTTTCTCTAAACCCTATGTTGTTGGTAAATAGTTGTTCTGATCAGAGCTATATTTGCCTTGCTAATTTCTTTGTTTCTCTAAACCCTATATTGTTGGTAAACAGTTGTTCAGATCAGAGCTATATTAGCCTACTGCCTAGGTAACTTTATTTGATCAGGGGTTACGAAATCTGATATTGGTTGACTTGTCCTTAAATACCAAACCTCTTTCTGCACTTGTCTGCATACTGGTTATGTAGTAAATTTTAGCTCCGTGGCCTAGTGGTTAGAGTACAGAACTTGAAATCACATGGCCCCTCTCCGCGTGGGTTCAAATCCTGAGAGGGATATGGATTTTCATGAGAGGCAGTCTCCCGACTGACTTACGAAATGCCGATGGTTCTACCCGCCTTGACCAGCCCTTATGGGCAGTTGAGTGTGGGGTCTTCCTCCATCATTAAGAGTATGACATTGCTGCATAATTGAAATAATGTTAATGTGATGTAAAACCGATATAAAAAAAAAAAAAGTAAATTTTAGAAAAAATTACTTGTCTGGTAAGGCTTTTGGACAAGCTTGGCAATACGCACCATTGATTTACCCCCAAAAGCTTTTTGAAATGGGGAAATAGGCTACTTCGTAAGAAGAAATTATGTGGTGGTGAAAATAGTGTCATTGGTCTCATAAACACTGAAATGATGTTAAATGGTGGGGGGAAAAAGGATCTAAAGCAATCTTAGTTTTGCATTGGGGCATTTGTGTTTAGGCAAGAAATTTACTTCCTAACCATGGTAAAAATCATGCATGCAAGCTTTTATGTTATTTATGTTATCGGCTCAAAGGAGGTTGTTACTGCTAGATACATTTACTTTATTATTATGCCTCCCACTATATAGGTGAGGAGAAAGACATTTTGGTTTTTCTCCAGTTAGTCTGTCACAAACCACTGAGACCGTTCTAGCCCTGCTGGTACCTCTGGTTTGTCACAAACCACTGAGACCATTCTAGCCCTACTGGTACCTCTGGTTTTGTTGGTGTGTCCTTTGGCAAGACATTTTAGAGCCCAAGCCTTGTACTGGCACATCCAGGAAAGCTTCAACATAAACTGAAAAATTTCTGACACAGGGTTAAAGGCCACATTAACAAATAAAGTGCTATCTGCAATAGATTTTATTTGCATTGATAAAAGTTATTTCAAAATACAGTCAAACTTGTGTTAAGAGGCCAGCCTATGGGACAGAGCAAATTGGCTGTTTAAGACAGGTTGGCTGCTTAACACAAGTTGATGTACACTATAAATCTAACAATGGGACTTTCTGTAGTGGTTGTTTAAGGCAGGTTGGCTGCTTAAAAGGGTGGCTGCTTAACACAAGTTAGACTGTACTATCTTTTTAGCAAGCTTTATCTATAGGCTTGTTTGTAATGGCGAAACAATTGTATAGAGTGTATTAATATATTATTTGATTTTTCTATGTGTGAAGGGATTTGGGGTACAAAGCTTCTATCAGTCCGTGTAACGAGCCAGTTTCTGTTTTGTAATTCATTTAAACTGTGTAGTAGTCAGTGCTTTCGAGGTGCTTGTTCATAGATGTGAGGAAATTTGGAAGTTAAAAATTAATTTCTTTATAACTGTTCAACAACTCTACTGTTATAGGATACGCACTGAAGAATAGGTATAAGAAGCAAACTTGTTTTTAATTCTTTAAATTGTGTATACAGTGAATTAACATGTGTTTTGATAAAAAAAAAACCAAAAAAAAAACATGGTATCACTTACAAAATCTACCGCATAAAAACTGTACATACTTGGATGAATTGATGCTTCCTGAATTAATCATGCTTTTTGTAGGTACTTTAAATTGTTTACAAACAACAATACAAAAACTGTTTTGTTTCAATAACATTTCATTTCAACTTTCAAATTTTCTCTTCTGTAAGTGAGCACCTTTATCCCTAGCTTGTAGAGCTAAGTTCTTGCATACACCCTTAGGTTTTTCTTGGGTGTTTCTCTTGGCTAACATCTGTTGTTCATCTCTTAAGCTCCTCTTTACATCTCATTGTGTGACCGCAATAGAAACACAATTCTAGTTGCTCAGTGGTATAGGTGTTAGGCTTGTGGCATGGGTGTTGCAGGTTCAATCCTCACCAGCAGTACTGGGTCTTTTGTGCAGTTTGTGTGTCCCTGCGCAAGACTGCAGAGTCCTGCCTAGTACTGGTGAAATCCAGGAAAGTCCCAAGATAACTGAAATGAACTGAATCTCATAAACTAACAGCTGTGATAATTTTTGGCACAAACATTTCCAAAGAACTCATTACTTTCATTCATTTTTATAGAAAAACGAATTGATTTTTAAGTATAGAAAAACGAATTGATTTTTTAAGTTTTAGTAGAAAAAAAAAGCCCATTGATTTAATTTAGAATTGCGGGAGTAACAAGATTCTGTTAATCATGTAGCCTCCATGGTTAGAGTACAGAACTTGGAATCACATTGCCCCTTACCTCTTGTGTTCGAATCCAATTGATGGCCTTTGGGTTTTCATAAGAGGTGGTCAACCGACTTACTTAAGGAGGGCAGTTGTATAAGGTAGTCCTCCATTATTTAAAGGTTGGCATTGTAAAATAATAGGAATTATGATTCTGATGATAATCCACAATATAGGATTTTCTTTTTTCTTTTTTTTTTTTCCGTTTTTGTTATATTGCACCAAACATTGCCCCCAAAGCACCCACATCTGGACCTTCACTAATTCACCTACCTCTGTACACTCACAACCTATCCCTTAAGAACTTTTGTGATATAAGTTTGAATTGTATTGAACTTCAAAAACTTCGAAATTGAAATAGTTATTTTTTAAACATGAAGCACTTACTATAGTCTTGCATTAAACCCTTGAATTATTGCATTAGCTTGAGCATTTTAAAGATTGAAATTAGAAAAAAAAATGGTTGCAGAATCATATTTGAGGTTGGGACTTCTTGACAGTACAAAATGTGTATGGTTCTTATAGAGGTTGTTCTCTTGGTGATTGGTTCTAAAATATGAACATTTCATATTGCAAAGAATGGCATTCAGAGCATAATCGTGTTATCTGCAATAATATTACTGAAATACTGTTAATAACAGTTAAAAACCCAATTTCCTTGAAAATTGTTTCGGCTGTTTCAAAAATAAATCGATTAGATGTAACCATATTTAGTGGTTACTCAAATCAGGCCAGTTCTTATGGGTAACTGAGACGTAGGGTTTAGAGAATGATAAAGACATGACCAAGGAAACTATCCTCTTTTTTTACCCCCTTTATAGGTAAAGCAATTTTCTTGTGCTTTGATTTGTCCATATCTCAGTAGGGCATATCTAATGATAGATAACATTTAATAAAGAAGTAAGCAGAAATTCAGAATGTATAATAAGCCTCTATTTATTTGGCATCTTCTAATTTTCTTCTGAAAACCCTTTTTTGTCATTAATCATTAAAACTGTTTTGCCGAGTTAATTCTACACATGATATTGGACCATGCATGACCAAGTAGTTTTTTAGGTGGTCTTAGATCTTGGGGGTTCTTGGTTCAAGCCTTACGGTACCGCTGGCTTTGTGGGTGAATCCTTTGGTAAGACACTTGAGTCCCTAGCTTAGTACCGGTGAATCCAGTAAAGTGATAACGTATCTGAAAAACTGATGACACACGTTAAAAACACCATATAACATGGTATTTAGTTTTTAAAGTGTTTAAGGCTTTATCAACTATTTTTAGTTGTGTAACATTGCTCCTGGATCCCACAGTACTAGGCTAGGGCTCTGAAGTGACTTCCGAAAGGTCACTCCCACGAAACCAGAGCTGTCGGTAGGGCTCGAGCCCGAAACCCCCAAGTTCTAAGTCCGCCAACTTAACCACTGTGCCATGCAGGACTCACAGTATTTTCTAAATAAACTTTAAAATACTAATTTCTCTATTCCCCCTGTACTACAGGTCATGTGATACACCCTCAGTACTACGGGGTACAGGCACCGTGGGGGCTCTATCCAGCCAGCATAATACAGCAGGGGCAGCAGACCCCCCAGGGTCACATGAGGGGTGGGGGTTCCGGGCGCCTCACCCCCTCGGGCTCACAGCAAGGGGACAGTAACCAGATGCAACAGCTGCCTTCCCAAGGTGAGGTGATTTTAGTCAGTCCTTGTTTAATTAAGTTTTTAACTCTTTTTTTTTTTTTCTCTCTCTCTCTCTCTCTCTCTCTTTTTTCTTCAGGTATATTGTACTGAGCCCTGGTTCTATTTTTCCAGCAACCTCCCTTTGTCACATTGGTTTAGAAGAAAAGAAATACACTTGACTTAAGACTTCTTTTTATCATAACATCTTTATAATTTCTTTTGTTGATTCCAACACTTGCCTCTGGTATTGTGAGAGTGTCCTGTGGCAAGACACTTCAAAGCTGAAGCTAAGTACGGATGAATTCCAGAAAAACTATAATACAAATATATTAGTAAATCGTTGACATGACAAACAACATATACAGAAAAGAAATTAGAATTCGGAATAATATGGTACTTTACTATTTCTTTTATTATTTTCTTTTCAGCGCCCCAATATCAGATCATAACACCTGCCTATTATGATCAGAACGGACAGCTTGTGATGGGAAACCCACGCGGCCTGCCAGCTGGTGCCTCCATGAGGCTGGTTCCACCTGCACCAGTATTGGTGACGGCAGGGAACCAACAAGGTAGGTCATGTGACTTTGTTTATTTGATTCTGATTGGCTTAAGAATGTGGGATTGTGTAAATTTTGCTGAACTATTGATGATGGGACAATAATGAATTCTCATGCGGTGACAGTTGATGATATTGCAATTTTGATAGGTTAGCATGATTTTTATGCTTAATTAATTGTGATCGACCAGTGAACGTTCATTTGAAAATGTAATTTACATTTTGACCATCCATAAGAGGGATAAAGAAGTTTTTATTTTAGGTCACCTTATCATGAAGTTCTCATTTTGAACTTTTGTGATGGCCCGTTGTTTGTTGTGCGCCTTCATCTTACTAAGATGGCCTGTTGTTTGTTGTGCACCTTCATCTCACTAAGTTGGCCCGTTGTTTGTTGTGCGCCTTCATCTCACTAAGCTGGCCTGTTGTTTGTTGTGCACCTTCATCTCACTAAGTTGGCCTGTTGTTTGTTGTGCGCCTTCATCTCACTAAGTTGGCCCGTTGTTTGTTGTGCGCCTTCATCTCACTAAGTTGGCCCGTTGTTTGTTGTGCGCCTTCATCTCACTAAGATGGCCCGTTGTTTGTTGTGTGCCTTCATCTCACTAAGTTGGCCCGTTGTTTGTTGTGCGCCTTCATCTCACTAAGTTGGCCCGTTGTTTGTTGTGCGCCTTCATCTCACTAAGATGGCCCGTTGTTTGTTGTGCGCCTTCATCTCACTAAGATGTTGGCCTTGTTTGTTGTGTGCCTTCATCTCACTAAGTGGCCCGTTGTTTGTTGTGCGCCATCTCACTAAGTTGGCCCGTTGTTTGTTGTGCCCTCTCACTAAGTTGGCCGTTGTTTGTTGTGCCTTCCTCTCACTAAGATGGCCCGTTTGTTGTGCTCTTCATCTCACTAAGTTGGCCCGTTGTTTGTTGTGCCTTCATCTCACTAAGTTGGCTGTGTTTGTTGTGCGCCTGTTGGCGTTTTTGTGCTTTCATCTCACTAAGATGGCCCGTTGTTTGTTGTGCACCTTCATCTCACTAAGTTGGCCCGTTGTTTGTTGTGCGCCTTCATCTCACTAAGTTGGCCCGTTGTTTGTTGTGCACCTTCATCTCACTAAGTTGGCCCGTTGTTTTTTGTGCGCCTTCATCTTACTAAGATGGCCCGTTGTTTGTTGTGCGCCTTCATCTCACTAAGATGGCCCGTTGTTTGTTGTGCACCTTCATCTCACTAAGTTGGCCCGTTGTTTTTTGTGCGCCTTCATCTCACTAAGTTTGCCCGTTGTTTGTTGTGTGCCTTCATCTCACTTAGTTGGCCCGTTGTTTGTTGTGCACCTTCATCTCACTAAGTTGGCCCGTTGTTTGTTGTGCGCCTTCATGTCACTAAGTTGGCCCGTTGTTTGTTGTGCGCCTTCATCTCACTAAGTTGGCCCGTTGTTTGTTGTGCGCCTTCATCTCACTAAGTTGGCCCGTTGTTTGTTGTGCGCCTTCATCTCACTAAGTTGGCCCGTTGTTTGTTGTGCGCCTTCATCTCACTAAGTTGGCCCGTTGTTTGTTGTGCGCCTTCATCTCACTAAGTTGGCCCGTTGTTTGTTGTGCGCCTTCATGTCACTAAGTTGGCCCGTTGTTTGTTGTGCGCCTTCATCTCACTAAGTTGGCCCGTTGTTTGTTGTGCGCCTTCATCTCACTAAGTTGGTTTGTTGTGCGCCTTCATCTCACTAAGTTGGCCCGTTGTTTGTTGTGCCCCTTCATCTCACTAAGTTGGCCCGTTGTTTGTTGTGCGCCTCCATCTCACTAAGTTGGCCCGTTGTTTGTTGTGCGCCTTCATCTCACTAAGTTGCTTTATTGGTAAGATTTCAACTATCAACACTGCAGAGCCCAGCCTAGTACTTGACAAATCGCAGAAAGCTGTATAATAACCAAAATAGTGTTGACACAGCATAAAACCCCATATAAACAAACAAATTGTTTCTTTCAAATTGTCGCTGATGCAAAATGAAAGTAATGGCAAGATCTCATTACAATAATTTTTTTGTCTGTGTTTCTTAAGTCTATTCCAGAAGTTCCTTTAAAGGTGGTGCATTAGAATATTATTATTATTTATTAAACAATTTGGCACAAACTATTTGAAAAACATTAACAAATTAATCTGACTAACAGCTTAACACATTGATCTTTTTTTATGAACTTACACATGGTCCCAGACAAAGGATGTACTAACAAATCAACTTATCCTATACCAAATGCAAAATTTGCAACCGTCCCAAATTGAATGAGTTTGCAGACGATATTTCAAAGTGTGATGAAATTGAAGAATAATCTTCTGACAGGGCTGAATACATTGTGGGAAAAGGAGAAATTGCTTGTTAAGATCAATTTCTCTTTTTGCCACAATGATTTTCATAGTCGTCTGCAACAAATCAGTGTTCTCAGTAAGAATTGGTTGAATAGGCCAAAACAAAATCTGATCAGGCCACTCGGAGGGGGGTTCCATGGGGGCTCTTAACATCTCCACCAATTTGAACAGGGAAAAAATGATTTGAAGCATTCATTTTGGCCTGCGGCCTGTTCTTATTGACCAACAAACTGGTCAAATGTCGTTATTGTGTGTTAAAGTACTAACATATTGATCTATTTATATACTAACAGGTGGTGCGCCCAACATGGGAAGTAACCCCCTGCGATTGTTGACGACCCAACCCCAACAGATGGCCACCACCCCACCCATTTTCTCAAGCAGTAACGGCAACACGGCCCAAAACTCCCTTGGTAAGCGGGCAGTAAATAAATCGTTGCTCAATTCTACGCATTTGGGGCTTACTTGTTTTTAACATGGCAGAGGTGCTATAGCTTGTTTTTTTGGCAGGAGTAACAAAGCTTACTGTTTTTAACCTGGAAGAGTGACCAATACGTTAACAAACAATTGGTGTATCTTGAGACTTGTGAGAACTGCATTATTTTGATGAAGATTTTAAATGTTTTGGTGCCTTGTATAGGCCAAGCACTTGAATCTTGATCAAAATCAACTGTAGGGGTTGGGTTGTTGGGTAGTTTTTCTGTAGCTTAGTAGTTGGAGTACAAAATGTGACATAATAGTATTGTCCCTTTCTGTGAGGGTTCAAATGAAGGTAGCAATAGATTGAACTCATTGCATAATTTTGCTCCAAGACACAGTAACCCTTTTCAATTGTTTTACAGGAAAGAAATACAATTTTGTTTGCAAAATAAACCGTTCAAATGGTTTATTAAATCTGTAACATGTATGTGCTGTATCCCCACCGCATGATTGTGAAAGGGGGTGGTAGGTGTATCAATGATATAGTTTTATGTAGCTATATAGATCTGTGAGGTCATTTAATTGATGGAACACATATTATCTGAGAAATATTAAAATCTTGATCTGTGAGAAAGTCGTTTAAAGGCTCATGAAAGGAGACTAGTGCTATACACTGCAGCCTCATTATAACACAGTCGTCGGGAGCCATGATGCTAGATCCGCGTTAATAGTGGGGTTGACAAATATTACGCGGGGTCCCTTACGCGCTATATGCCAGACCATAACCACTTAAAGAAACAATCAGATTCAAGAAGAAGTCTATTCATATTTCAAGATTGTGTCGAGTTACGGACTTATCATTGAATTTATTGTGAATAAAGGAAAAGCAAATAAAAAACATAATCAAAACTTACATGTTTAACTATATATTCCTTTTTATTTGTTTCATTACGATTCAAGTTAAGGATAATTGATAGAGGCACGTGCAGTTTAAATACACACTACAGAAAAAGGAGGGTGGATTCAGTTAACCCATGTTCTATTTATAGATTTAAACTCCAAGTAAGGAGTGAGTAAATTCTATCGATAGCTCTCCCAGCATGTGTACCTAATGCTTTACCATTTAAACTAGGTGTGTGTATACATATGATGGAAACAAAGAAGTTAAAGCTCCATGTGTTAGTGATATTTGTTTGGGGAAAAGCATGGGTGCACGAGGGGATTTATGCATCTGTGTCCGGTAAAAACCTGTAGTTGCTCTAAGTTTTGAGTCAATCAGGCATTAAACACTCACCTGAATAAGCGTGTACAAACTAATGATATTATGTAATTTATCGACACTATGTACACAGATTTAAATCATCCCTTGTCACGGATTGTGTACGTATAAAGGCCACGCGCTTTGTTTAAAAGACCGTGACAAACAATGGGGATTACCCAGGGAGTTATTGATTTTTACGCCTTCGGAGTGTAATTGTAGGTAGACTTTCTATTTAGGATGCCGACCGCGTCATTTTGCAGAAAGGGGGAGATTTAGGCTATTGTTTAAGCCTAATGTGTTTGAAATATTGAGAGCCATAGGAGACCCGCGTTATAATGAATATCGCGATATAACGGATCACGTAATAAAGGAGCTGCAGTGTATCAAACTTTATTATTTGGTAAACCTTTGATTAGATTCTAATACATGTAGTTTTCATCAAAAGAACTTTAAACGTGAAAGCCAACGAGAAATAACCCAGAGTTTGCCAGTATAATAATTCAGATTGCCTGATTTTTCACCTCAGATCTGGTCACATTTTTTTAACCGACCAATCAGAATCCGTTATTTTAAATATGTAACCAAACAGATTGGTGATAAACATGATTGAAATGGAGACAACTATAATTCAAGCATGAAATAACTTACATTTAGGAGTCTTATTAATAGGGTCTCAAAGCATTCATTAATTTATAGTCATGACTTTTATGAACATGATAAAGGAATTCAATATATTTTTTCAGTAATTTATTTGTAATCATATCCTTTCATGTGCCTTTAAAACCCCCTATATAAAACCTTGTAGGTTACAGTCAGTCCTCGAGTATGGGCTACTCCCAAGCCTCTTCTTGTCTTTGAGCAAGACACTGCAGAGCCATGCATAGTATTGTTGAAATCCTGGAAAGCAGTAACATAACTCAATGTAAACAAACATTAATATAACAGAAAAATTGTTGACACCATATTGAACCCTATATAACACATTTCAGGCTACAGTCAGTCCTCGAGTATGGGCTACTCCCAAGCCTCATCTAGTCTATTCACGCCCATCACAGCTGGCCTCAATCAGCAGAGTAACTATGGTAACTCCGGAATAGGGAACCTCGGGTCCAGTTTACAGGGAAGTCTGGGCGGATCCTCGGAGCCTTTTGGTGAGTGAAATGTCCCTTCTCTTTTCTTTGAGGCCTAGGATGTGGCTTATAGATCTAGTGTACTAAAATTGAAATCGCTTTGCCCCACTCTGTGTGGCTTTATGTCTGTGGCCTAGTGGTCAGGATGCAGAACTTGAAACCACATTGCCCCATTTGTACGATGCAGCAGGAAAACTGTAACATAACTGAAATATTGTTGACACGGTATTAAACAGTATACAATCAAACAATGCGGCAGAGGTGGAAAAGAGGGGCCTCCGTGACCTAGTGGTTAGAGTACAAAACTTGAAATCACATGGCCCCTCTCCGCGTGGGTTCAAATCCTGAGAGGGATATGGATTTTCATGAGAGGCAGTCTCCCGACTGACTTACGGAATGCCGATGGTTCTACCCGCCTTGACCAGCCCTTATGGGCAGTTGAGTATGGGGTCTTCCTCTATTAAGCGTCGGGCATTGCTACATAACTGAAATAATGTTGATGTGATGTTAAACCCATATATGAAAAAAAAAAAGAGGGAAAAATCAATTATCTGTATTGACCAGCTTAATGGACAAGCGAATATTTACTATTTAACCATTATAGGGACAAGTAGACACTTGAAATCACTTTGACCCACTCTTTGTGGCTTTGCATCATTGTTGGATAGATTTTGATTTAAATAAAAGGAAGATTCTTTGTTTTCGTGGAATTGTCCTTTAGTTTAAACATATTTTATTGTAAAATGTTTTTACAATACGATTAGGACGGAAGCTATAAGCTTATTGAGTCCCTCTCCTTAATAACATTACAACATGACAGCAATACTATACAAAAAATATGTAACATATAATTGTAAATTCCCCGATAGAGAGAAGGGGACAAGTAGAGAAAGAGTTAAATTGTCCTTTGGCACGTCACTTCATAGCCTTAGCCTTGTACTGGTGGATCCAGGAAAGTCGTGAAATAACTGAATCTGTTGACACAGCATTTTACACCTTTACAAACCCATTGAACAAAACTAGTTTTAACCTTTTTTTACCTTGCAGGTATTGGGAGTGGCCAGAGAAGAGATTCGCTGGACTTTAAAGCCCGCCAGATGACACCCATCAATCAGTATTACGGTTCCCTAGGTAACCTGGGCTCGCCCCTTTCTGGTCCCATGGGGCTGGTTCAGCCTGGACAATCCATGACGCCCCCTCTAGCAGGTTGGTCTATTTTGTGTTTAATAGTTATATCAGATTTTACATCGTGTCAACATTTCTCTGTTACGTTGCGATGCCTGACTCCATACTCAACCATCAAGCCAGGTAAAACCATTGCATGGTTGAAAGTGTTCAGGATTATTCCTGAATTTCAGGTTTTTGAGACCTTCTGTCCCAACATAATGCTATAGCAAACATGCCTTTTCAGGATAATGAACTACAGGTTTCAGGTTTTTGAAATTCTTCAACTTTTACCCATGCCATTGGCATTTGGTAAGTGTGTCAGGAGACTACCTCTCATGATAAATCAAATGCTGTCACCAGGATTATCATATGGGATTCACATACATACAGAATAACACATACATATTCCTTTACAAGATTCATTGTATACATAGTACCATATATCTGGCCATTGAAAAAGAATCATGTCTGTAACAACCCAGTGCAACCAAGCACCTGGAAGAAACAAGTCAAGTTTAGTGTTGCTGGTTATAGATGTGTTAATGCGATAACATGATGTCTCACAACAGCAAATACTATGCGAAAAAGCTTATGTTTGAATCAAGTTAGTCCTGAAAGATTCTTTATTTATGAGAAAACGCTGCCATGTTTCCCAATTTGTCTGGTATGGGACCCAATCCTAAAATTAAAAAAAAAAGTCACTGATACTAATTTCCCATTACAGGGCTAGGAAATGGAGGAAGGCTGTACAACCCAGCGCCAGGGTCGGAGGCTAAATTCAGAAGCGGCTCCGTTGGAACCACAGGCGGCATTTTCGGTTCCCTGTTTCCAGGACGAACGATGCAGTCTAGAAGGTTTGTAGAGATATCTTGCATGGCTTCAGATAAGTGTGTGTATTGGAGGCTTTTATCACAAAAGAAAATTTCAAAATCTATTCAGTAATCCTGTGGAGTATTCTAAAGAAATATGTGTGGGTGATAATTTTATTGACTATTCACAATATGGGGTTAAAGAAGTAATAGAGGAATTTAAATGTAATATAGGAATTAAAATGGGAAATAATCCTCTCACTGTTTGCCTCTGGTAGTGGGGTGCTTAGATAAGTGGGGTTAAGGTATCCTAAGTTAGAGTCTTGCGCATGCCACTGGTTTGATAGGAGTGTCCTTTGGCAAGACACTTCAGAGCCCTTGCCTACTACTAGTGAATCCAGGGAAGCTGCTACATAATCCTGAGTTTATTTGTCATCTACTGCTGGTGTCTCGGTCACTAGGGTGAGCAGCAGGCGACTCTTCTCTCCGGGAATGGCCGAGTTGAGGGCTTGGTTTATAGAGGGGGAATAGTGCTCTACAAGCTGAAACCCATATAAAGAATACCATGTTGCTAAAGTTTGTCTTTTATCCGTTGCTCCAGTAGCAGTCTATCAAAAGAGGTGACAGGTCGCAGTCGGTTGTTGGAAGACTTTCGAAACAATCGAATCCCGAATCTCCAATTAAAGGACCTAGTTAACCATGTGGTGGAGTTCTCGCAGGATCAGCATGGTTCACGGTAATTATAACCATTACTTTACATTACAGACATGTATCACAAAGGTTCATGCAATAGATTTCCTATTAGATGTTATCATATAAAGAGGATGGTCCTGCAAGGCCCAGTGGTTAAGATTGCGGACTTGGAACTCAGGGGTCCCGGGTTTGAGCCTCACCGACATCTCTTGCTATTTGGGAATAACCTTTGGCATATCATTCCAGACCCCTAGCTTGGTACTGGTAGATCCAGGAAAGCCGTTAGATAACTGAAACATTGTTGATACTGCATTTTACACCATACAAAAATAAAATAATGTGAAGAGGAAGAGTTCTTCACAATGGTTTTAACTTAAGACGTAAATGGAACACGACTCCTACCTGTGTTATCTTTGTCATACTGTAATGTATGTCCTTATGTTACCTATTGAATTTAAGGGCAATGGCAATTTTGAAGACATAATGCTACAAATCTTTGTGAGAATGGTCAAAGGGACTCAAATTAATGATCATTACAAATTCTTATCTACCATAATTCACTCATTTGAGGGTACCAATAAGAACTTTGTCGACATTAGAAATGAAAAGCAAGACCCATTGTAGATTGGAATCAAGGGATATCGGGTGTTTAGACAAGATATTATTTAATAGCCATGGAACTCGAAGCATACAACTTTTCCTATCAATTTACTGTGAAATCTTAAATAAATGATAACATCTATGTTTGCAGTTTCATTCAACAAAAATTAGAGCGTGCCACGCCTCAGGAAAAGTCGATGGTCTTCACGGAGATCTTGTCGTCGGCATATGGTCTCATGACGGACGTGTTCGGGAATTACGTCATTCAGAAATTCTTTGAGTTTGGTACCCCAGACCAGAAGCAGACTTTGGCCCAGCGACTGAGGGGCCATGTGCTGCCGTTAGCGCTACAGATGTACGGTTGCCGTGTGATACAGAAGGCTCTGGAGTCTATTCCATCTGATATGCAGGTAAATATTATTGTTTTAAGTATTTAATTGCCAATTAAGCTTGTTGTTTACACGATTTAAGATATTTAGACTTCTAGAACTTCAAGGCGCCAGTCTTGTACTGGTGAATCCATATAAAGGAAACATTATTGATTCTGTGTTAACAACAACCCGCCCATAACATAAAAAATTCTTTGGGGTGGTAAGAAATTTGCCCTGCAAACATTGGTGCTTCTCTTAAATCTTAATTGTTGTTTCTTATTTTGGTATTGCAATGAAAGAAAACGACTTAACCTAATCATTTTCAGACGGAGATTGTGAAAGAGTTGGACGGCCATGTCTCAAAGTGTGTGAAGGATCAGAATGGGAACCATGTTGTACAGAAATGTATCGAGTGCGTGGAACCGAAGCATCTACAGTTTATCATAGAGGCCTTCAAAGGACAGGTAAGGATTTAATATTGGGGTGTTCCGCTGACCCCTTGATTAATGTTAATTTGGTGGACTTTTGACCCCTTCTATTTGGAATTGTGAAGGGAAAATGGTCGTTTCAAGGAATTGAGGGTCATTTACTATAGAAGTTGGGGGTCAAGGAAAACCCACAGGGATAAATGTCATAATACTTGTAATAACACTATATATACACAAGAGAAACAACTTCAAAGAGAAACCAGTTATGACGATCCGCACTTATCAGTCCGTAATTTTTTATACGATCGCCAGAGAAATCTGCAACGACACGCAATATTTTTTTCGAATTTGGGTCATTGGGAATAGATCGTTGAGAACAGAACCAGCCGATGTTTCGGCACTAAATCATCTCAATGAACATTTTTTCAGCGATGACACTTTAGATGTATTTTGTATTGTCCTGCATGACTCGGTGGTCAACACAACACGACTTGTTATCTAGTAATAGTGAAACCCAGGAAAGCTGTTATATAACTGAAAAATTGCTGACATGACATGTTATTGGAAAGAAAAGTAATGAAATCAAGTAAACCGTTGCGTTCTTCTTCATTTATCAATATCCTTTGTTCGAAAAACACGGTTATACCTCAATATAACCATCCAATACCTTGTGATACAACATGACAATTTTCTCTCCTACAGGTATACACACTGTCAACACATCTGTGAGGTTGTCGAGTAATACAAGTCAATTATTTATTCTACAGGTATACACACTGTCAACACATCCGTACGGTTGTCGCGTAATACAGCGAATACTGGAGCACTGCATGCTGGATCAAACCCAGCCGATTCTTGACGAGCTACATGAGCATACGGAGCGACTGGTACAGGATCAGTACGGCAACTACGTCATTCAACACGTTCTGGAGCATGGACGTCCCGAGGACAAGAGTAAAATTGTCAGTGAGTTGCGAGGGAAAGTTCTTGTACTGAGTCAACACAAGTTTGCAAGGTATAGTGTCTTTACAAATGTTTGTATGATGGTTTTTTTAGTATGCCTAAACAGTTAGTGGCGAATGAGTACCTTAGATAAGTGTTTAACTTAAGGGAATTGAATGTTTACTATTGAGCGTAACCATGAACTGGCAAAGTCTACCTTTTAAAAACATGAAATTACACATGATTGGAACATTGGTCTTTACTGTTAAATCTTTCTCATAAATTTAAACCCATCTCAACTTTTTGATTTATAACAACCAATGATTCTTAAGGTTTTTTTTTTGTTTTTTTACATGTTTTAATTGAAGAACTGTTTTGGGATTGAGGATAAGGTAAAGTTTGTATCTAATCAGACATAACGGCAGATGATTATTGATATGACACCTCTTATGGGAGTGCATTGTACAGTGAATAAAATCTAGCTCTGCTAAGTATAAATATGATGCCATTATAGAGATATACATGGGTGCAAGTTTTCAGGATTATTCCTGAATTTCAGGTTTTTGAGACTTTTTGTCCCTATATAATGCTATAGCAAACATGCCTTTTCAGGATAATGAACTACAGATTTCAGGTTTTTGAAATTCTTTAACTTTCACCCATGGATATATAACCTGGGTAAAAAAATAGTGGCTTGAGTCAAACATTGTGTATGCTTAGCCAAATCCTTATTTCATTGAGGGGCCTCCGTGGCCTAGTGGTTAGAGTACAGAACTTGAAATCACATGGCCCCTCTCCGCGTGGGTTCAAATCCTGAGAGGGATATGGATTTTCATGAGAGGCAGTCTCCCGACTGACTTACGGAATGCCGATGGTTCTACCCGCCTTGACCAGCCCTTATGGGCAGTTGAGTGTGGGGTCTTCCTCCATCATTAAGAGTCGGGCATCGCTACATAACTGAAATAATGTTGATGTGATGTAAAACCCATGAAAATAAATAATTATTTCATTGAATGGTGTTTACTGATGGAATTTAATTTGATCTTCTTCAAAATGTTTGAAGAAAGGATAGATAGTATTCTGTTATGCAATTTCTATTCAAATAAATAAATACAAAGTAAAAGATTCTTTTGTGTGTAAAATTTATATTGTGCAATAGTAAGTTATGATGTGTAGACAAACAAGTTATAACCTTTTTCAAACATATTTCTTTTTGGTATTGGCTAATGATAATTGTAGTGATATGAGAAATGGCTTATTATTGAAATTTCTAAATCTTCTGTATCAATATGATGTAATAGTTTGTAGCCATTATTGCTTATTTAGATTTGTAGCTAATCCAAATTGAGAGTTGGATATATCTTGTTTTATTCCGAGCCCATTTCAGTTGTCATTTGTATACTCGATTTCGACTGTCAGAAGTTGTTATTGATAGTATTATTAATACAAATACAGTGGAAAATAAGATGTGAAAATTTACCAAAGCTTGTTTAATGGCAGATGATTATTTGTATGACACCTCTTATGGGAGTACTAGGTACAGTGAATAAAATCTAGCTTTGCTTAGTATGGATATGATGCCATCTGTAGAAGTATAAATCTAACTTGCTAGATCATTTCTCATTAAGATTGCGATTTCTTTCCTTTTGACACAATGGTTTGTTCAGTTGACTGCTGCAAGAGGGGGTAAATACAAGCATATTTAACCTGTTGCCTAACAAGGACGACATTTGACCAGTTTGTTGCAGAAGACTTGAAAACATTGTTAGGAAAGGAGAAATGCTCTTAACAAGCAATTTCTCCTTTTTCCCACAATGATTTCTGTCCTATTGGAAGATTATCTTTCAATATCATCACATTTAGAAATGTCGTCTCCAATCTCTTTCAATTTGGGAAAGTTGGAAATTTGGCGTTTGGAAAGGGTTAAAGGGGGGAGTTAAATAAAGACTATTGAATTATTTTATTTACATAACAATTATTGCAGCTTTGTATGAAGAAAAAAAAGAAAGTAAAATCTTCTTTTCATTCAATTTGCCTACACGTTTGTTATAATTTTTAGACAAGGGCTAGAAATTCACGATTCAATTAATCGAACCAAATATTCTATTATTTGTTCCCATCCATACTTATAACACCAACTTGCATGGGTGAAAGTGTTCAGGACAATTCTTGAGGCTTTTTGTCCCTATTTAATGCTCTAGCAAACATGCCTTTTCAGGATGATGAAGTACAGATTTCAGGTTTTTGAAATTTGTCAACTTTCACCCATAAACTTGTTGTATTTACAGTAATGTGGTGGAGAAATGCGTGTCCCATTCTTCTAGAGCTGAAAAAGCCTGCCTCATTGAAGAAGTGTGTTCAATGAATGATGGGTAAGTTTTCTGGTTATCTCTATTATAAAGTAAAATATGAATACGAAAAGGGGCCTCCGTGGCCTAGTGGTTAGAGTACAGAACTTGAAACCACTTTGCCCCTCTCCGCGTGGGTTCAAATCCTGAGAGGGATATGGATTTTCATGAGAGGCAGTCTCCTGACTGACTTACGGAATGCCGATAATTCTACCCACCTTGACCAGCCCCTATGGGCAGTTGAGTATGGGGTCTTCCTCCATCATTAAGAGTCGGGCATCGCTACATAACTGAAATAATGTTGATGTGATGTAAAACCCATATAAAAAAAAATGAATACGAAAACAAATGCTTTATTCAGAAGTAAGTTTAGAAAGTTTCTTGTCATGAACAATTCTTGTACTTAACATGTCTTATTGAAGAAGTGTGTTCAATGAATGATAGGTAAGGTGTCTGTTTATCTACATCTTAAGTCAGAATAGGAATACGAAAACAAATACTTTATTCAGATGTAAGGTTAGAAAGTTTCTTTTCATGACAATTTTTGTACTTAACATGTCTTATTGAAGAAGTGTGTTCAATGAATGATGGGTAAGTTGTCTGGTTATCTACGTCATAAAGTAAAATATGAATACGAAAATGAATTCTTTATTCAGAAGTAAATTTAGAAAGTTTCTTGTCATGACAATTTTTGTACTTAACATGTCTTATTGTAGAAGTGTGTTCAATGAATGATAGGTAAGGTGTCTGTTTATCTACATCATAAAGTATAATATGAGTACAAATGCTTTATTCAAACATAAGATTATACAGTTGCTTGTCATGACAATTAACAACAATCCAAGGTCCATATTAGTTAACAATGCTTGTTCACATAAGATAAGTTTGTGTTGTTTAGGTGATGGGAAAGAGAGATTTTTTTTTTTTTTTTTTTTCTTTTTCCTTCCTCATTTGGTTTATAGTGGTCTGTGTACATAGATTTTGTACTGTATTTGATTTTGTTTTAATAATGTGGATTTTGCTTTCCGAAGGCCACATTGTAATAAAGAACTTTGTATTTTGTCCATGTCTTAATGTGTATACCTTCTTTAAATAAAGTTATTATTATTATTATTACAGGGCACTTTACACGATGATGAAAGACCAATTTGCCAACTATGTCGTCCAGAAGATGATTGACGTTGCGGAGCCTCCCCAACGAAAAATTCTGATGCACAAGATCCGGCCGCACATCAGTACTTTGCGGAAGTACACCTACGGAAAACATATCTTAGCGAAACTTGAGAAATTCTTCCTTAAGAACAGCTCAGACCTAGGACCAATTGGTATGCCGCCAAACGGAGCCCTGCAGTAGTCTGTCCGCGCGCGGGACCCAGCTTTCGGAGATTTTGTTATCACATCAAGGGTTTAGTGCGGTACTATAGTAAGTGCTTTACTAACGTAAAGCACTTACTATTGTACCGCACTGAACCCTCAACATATGTAATAAAGATTGGGGGTAAAACACTGTGTATATGTTTGAAAAGTTAAGTAGAGGGTACACATTTTTTTGTATAACGGTGTTAAGACACTGTATATTAACACATGGCTTCATGGTTTCTTGTTTAAACAGATCAACAATAACAATACCTGCTTTAGAATGCTTGAAAACTGCAATATAAGAAGAGAAGAACTGCTTGTAACAAGCAATTTCTCCTTTTGTCAGAATTATTTCTATCAGATTTCTGAACTTATCATTCTTGGTATAGTATAGTATGATGTCCTTAACCAATCTCATAACTACCATTAGTTCAGACTTCATGAAACTTTGTAGGCTCTTGGCCATTGACTGACTGAAATCCCTGAGGTCTGATAGAGACCCTTTTTGTTCTGACAGATTTTTACATAGGCAAAGAAGAAAGTGTTAAGTTCGGTACTACTGGGGCTCTCAAGAGTTTCGGGAAGTCTGTTAGTTGAAAACTTCAAAAGGGTTGAGTGATAGTGCTATTGTATAAACAGAGAATACATGATCCTTTGTAGACCTTGTAGATGTATAGTGTAAAAATGGTGTACATATGTTTATTTGTATGTCATGATGTTGAGTGAATCAAACATAAATTTACGTAAGCATGTGTATTATGTTTATATTGAAATGTGGTTAACTTGTTTATGATTAAACATTTTACATGTTTGTGCGAAGACTTAAGCATGTATACTATGTTTATGTTAAAATATTGTTAACTTGTTCATGATTAAACATTTTACATGTTTGTGCTAAAACCGTAAACATGTTTATAACAGATTACATGCCCTACGTATCCAACAGTGTTTACGTTTAAACATTTAACATGTTTTAAGCAATTAATGTGTACTTAGTTTTAAACATATACATGTCTGTTATAGAATACTGTAAACATGTTTATGCTATAAACATGTTTATTTTATAGAATAATGTAAAAAATGTTTATGCTATAAACATGTTTATTTTATAGAATACTGTAAAAATGTTTATGCCATAAACATGTTTATGTTTTAAGCAGATCACATGCCCTTTGTATCGAATAGTGTACATGTGGACATTCATGTATAAAACAGTGTATATATATATCATGTATAAAATGAAACATAAGTGTTTGTGTACTGGTATATGATACATGTACATATGTACCACATATCACACATAAAGTGGTCAAGTTAAGAGGCGTTCTAGAGCATTACGCATTCGGTTTTTCAAAATCTTCGTTAAATCCCCTTTTAGGCATTACTCATTTGAATCGTCTCAATTGGACGATTCTAATGAGTACCCACAATAATGGGTTTAAGGTAGGATACCCATAATCCGCCATTTTGAAACGGTTTCTTTCATCTGATTTCTTTAGTCGTTCTCTGCATAACCTGTAAGGCGGGAACTAAACAGTTTGTTATGAATAGTTCCAGCTCAGAACGATGAATACCGATCACGATCAAAGAAATCTGACGAAAGAATATGTTTTCCAAATGGATTTTCATGAGAGGCAGTCTCCCGACTGACTTACGGAATGCCGATGGTTCTACCTGCCTTGACCAGCCCTTGTGGGCAGTTGAGTATGGGGTCTTCCTCCATCATTAAGAGTCAGGCATCACTACATAACTGAAATAATGTTGATGTGATGTAAAAACCATATAAATAAACCAAATGGCGGATTATGGGTATTTTACATTAAAGAAGAAATGAAAAAGTTAGTATGGGGGGAAAAAAACACCTTTTACCTGGACATGAGTTTGTACAGAATAGATGTACATAGACGTAGTGTAAAGATCCTGTAGTGTAAACTTGCCAACATGTGCATGTTTTATGTATGATATTGTGTACATATATGCAAAGGACCAGGTTGGTGTGTGGGGGGCTATCCAAGGTTAGGTAAAAAAAAGATTTGTTATATTACATTTCTTAACTAAGGTGAAACAAAGGTTTAATCGTCATGAATTATAAGAATTGGGAAACAACTAATACAATTTATAACAGATTTTGAAAGAGATTCTCGGATTGGGTACTGATATGGAGGAGTGGTAGGGGTTGTTGTAAGAATAATTTTAAAGTTTACAATCAAATTAAAATGCTTTGATAGAATTTGAAGGTAAAAAGATGAAGGAGGAATTGCTCTTACAAGATCTTACAATGCTTCCTGTAAGTAGGGGGATCGACTTTGCAATCTTTCATTTCAATCCACATTCAGGGTGAGTACTGGTTATGTATCTGTGAAGCAGAATTAAGAGTGATTGATCTCTAAGTTTGAAGAACATGTTTCATAATCAATGTAAAATAAAATGGTTCCAATTGGTATGATTTCGGTTTAAAATTGATTAGCCTTTTTCTCATTTTGGATTTCTTGATTTGTCAATTTTGTAGCAACAGAAGACATAAATAAAGTAATATTGACTCAATTTAAAACCGATATAAATTTATAAATGAAATAATGTCATAATTTTAGAATGGTCTGCACAGGTCCAATGGTGACCACTTCATACTATCTTGTCCATAGGCAAGACATCGCTTCCTTGCTTAGAAATGGAAACTCCCATGAAACATTTATTGGTGCAATGAAACTTCATTGTAACTGAAAAGTTTTAAGTCCTGATAAAATGGTATATCAGTCATCATGGTTTTTTTTACCCCCTCCTTAACCATTAGCAAATAGAAGTAGACATATTTTGAGCAATTAAAACTTGAAAATGTATAGATAATTCATAACTAAAAGAGTGATCTTAAAGTAGGTAAAATAAAATCGTATGAGGAGAAACTGCATGTGTCAAGAAAAGTTTCCTTATTCACCATTTGTTCCTTCGATTTTGTAAGGTTCATCGTATTGTAAACTTGTTTTTTCATTGAAGGACAGAGATGTCCTATTTTGTCATGCAGGAGTCGGTGAGGGCACAAAAATGTATCATTTGAAGTTTGTTTGTTGGATATTGTGCATTTTCTTCTTATACTCCCTTTTCTTAAGATCTTTTGGCTGAAATGTTTGTTTAACCCTTTCCCAAACAACAAATTTTGACTTTCCCAAATTGAAAGAGTTTGCAGACGACATTTCAAAATGTGACGAAATTGAACAATATTCTTCAGGGGGAAAAAACAGAAAACCGTGTGGGAAAAGGAAAAAAGAGCTCGTTACGAGCAGTTTCTCCTTTTTCAACAATGTTTTCTAAAGGCGTCTGCAACAAAGTCGTCAAATGTGGTTGTTTGGGAAAGGGTTAAAAAGGGACACAAGGCCATTTCATGGGTCTTTTCCCTGTATTGTTATTAACACTTGGCAAGCTCTTGTGAATATTGATTCCGAGAAAGTGGGAGTAAACTTTGCCACTGCTTTGTAATGTGTATTAATTGATGTTGCGGTTATATTGATTTTTGTTTTGTTTTTGTTGTTGCACTGTGTTAATTGAATGTATATCATTGGTCATTTGCTTGGAGAAATTGGATATTGCCTACCACCTGCCGTGTATTAGGTTGTCTATAAATGCTTGGTCAAGTTTCGGCATCTATCTTGGTGTACAAAATAAACACATTCCCTCTCTGTGCAGGCCTGCTATTGGCTTTGATTGGTGCAGACCTGTCTTATCTGTGCCTAGCTGTTTTATTTGTGAAGATCATTGTCTTTTAGATGCTTACTTTCTAACTCTTTACACAGTCAGAAGACAATTTTTTGGTGTTTGATTGAGATTATCACCATGAAGCTTGGATGTAAAGATGGAGTACCTTGCAGATTGAAGAAATATTTGTATAAAAATGAAGAAAAAGTACTGAAAGGCCTTTGAACCCTGGCCTAGAAAAATAATTTCAGGTCAGGCTGTAAACTGAGAAAGGCAGGCCTGTATATGGGGTTTTGTGATTGTTCAAACTATAAGCATCGAAAAGTCACGAAGCAGTCATACAGTGTTAAAGACGGAAAAATGAAGAAGCCAAAAATCTCGATATTTGGTAGAAACCCCTGTGAGAAAAGGAGAAATTGCTTGTCACAAGCAATTTCTCCTTTCCTCACAGGGGTTTCTTAAGAAGGGTATACTAATGTGTGTTGGAAACAAGGTCAGAGTTTTAACTTGTATGGACAGCACGGGTTGATTGCATGGGCTTGGAGAGGCAGGTGGGTGTTGTTATTTGGAAAGATGGCCTGTTTTGCAAACATCTGCGATCAATGATATATAGCCACATTGTATTAAATTTTGTTGAGCAAAATGCACTTGCTGTATATATATATAAATATATAATTTTTTTTGATAAGTTTTTTTTTTCTTTTCCATCTCTCATTACTTTGCTCTCCTGATTGTACATGCTTGTTTTTCTTTTTTATGTTTGTTTATTTTTGCATTATTTTGTTGATATATTGTAAAATATGTAATTTAGACCTTTGAGAAAGTAGACTACTCGATCCCTTCCGAGCTAGCTCATGTATAGAAGTGTAATTTCTGTAACTTGTTTATTTGTTCTCTAAACTCTATATTGTTGGTACTCATTTGTTGAGATCTCCTGGCTTACTTTATAAATGCCTCTTTGTCCATTACTGGATGATCCAGGAAAGCTCTAACATCTGAAATATTGTTGACACTGGGAATCATAAATGCCCAAGGCATACTAGCTGGCTTAGCCAGCTTATGAGCCTTTGCAACAGTGGAGAAGTGGTAGAGTGTAGGCCACTGGTACTGAGGGTTCTGGGTTTGTTCCCAATGGCAGCAAGACAAAAAATGCTGGGACCAACCCACAAATTGAAGCAAGTGCTGGTCAATATCCAGGATGCAGTCATTTGAGAGTGCATTTGACAACCTTCAAGCTACCATCACAATCAATGTTAAAGGAATGAATCTAAATTCTGCCATCTATGATGAGCTTGGCATTATTTCAGATAAGGTGTGTTTCAAGAATAATTTGAATTTTTCAAACTTGATTTGTTTGAAGTCATAAGAATCGTCATGTTGAGTACCCAACCAGGAGGGTTTAGAGAAGAAATATGCAAGAGAAAATAATAGCAAGGAAATTTTCCCATATCTGGACATTTGCTTATTATGACCTAAAGACAATATGTTTGAAATCTAGCAGGTGACTTACAACTTTATCTTGCCACGATGTACAGGGTTTTATTTGGTGAAGGCATCTGACAATGGTATAAAGGGTAGAAAAACTCAATAGAGGGTAGTTTCAAGGAAAATATTCATATTTTGCACGAATAAAAAGCCTTGTTTAAATGGTCAGGCCATTTTGATTTTCACACCCAATGTAAAAAGCCATACTTATAGCATTAGCTTGTTATATCGACCATTTTAAACTTTAGGAAGGGCACACAGAGCAGAACAATCGGAACTATTCGGGTATTTCCGTGAGCTGTGAAATACACCTCGGATATAAGTGTAGGGTTACAATTTTTCGGGTAAATCGGCATCCGCAATTAACACATTTTCTAAGCGTGCACGTTAAGTAGTTCAATGTGTATGGAAGTGTTGGATATCCTTTTAAATCATTTTTATCAGTAACTCATACCAAATGGTGAAATTGTAGTTGTAACATGTATTAGTGGTTTCCTCAATCAAACTTACAGAATTTTTAGATTTCACATTTAAGATCTATTTTTAAAAACGAAAGTAAAGTGACGTCATTCTCGCGTGAAACAATATGGCGTCATCCCTATTATTTCAGAGGTGTTTTCATTGGATAAACCCGATGTGTTCAGATTGAAAGCAGAATCAAATATACAGGCCTTATCTAACCCATTCCTCCATAATGCTATATGCTGAAGACCCAAACTAAAAAGCAACAGCAGATGATTAACCCTTTCCCAAACAACAAATTTTCGGCTGTCCCAATTTGAAAGAGTTTGCAGACAACATTTCAAAATGTTATGAATTTGGAACATAATCTTCTGATAGGGCAGAAAACATTGTGGGAAAAGCAATTTTTCCTTTTTCCACAATGTTTTCTAAAGTCGTCTGCAACAAACTGGTCAAATGTCGTTATTGTTTGGGAAAGGGTTAAAGGGCATTAACAATAAACATTCTCTATGGTATTGCTTGGAAACCATTGTGGTGAAATACGAAATTGTTTTATGTGAGCATTTCTGTCTTATGACATAATTGTTTCATTACTTGTCTAAAATAGGTCTGGTCAAATGTGTTTTTATACGGGAAGGTGTTGAATTATGTTTATAGTTGTAGAAAAAAAAATATGAAAGTTTAATCGCATAATCTTATACATACATATAGAGTTCATTTTATGAAAACCTTTTTTTTCCTTCCCTCTTTGCATATTTTGTAAAAAGTCACAGCACATTTTTCCCTCTTGTATGCCTCAAAGGTTGTATTATTTGTAAAAACTGTAAAAAGTTAAGAAAAACAAAACACTGATTCTCACTGTTAATACGCAAACATTGTGAATAGATAGACAAAATATTTGATCTTCACTAGAGAGATAGACATCATAAGCTGTATAGGTCATATGTATTTCATATATGCATACTCCCTGTAAATGCATTTGTATCTAAAGTTTTTAAGATATCATTGTAAGAAAATTCCATGCAAGCAACTTTTCCTAAAACCATTTCAAAAAAAAATGGAGGAATTGTTCACTTTATTGTTTTCTTTCCTTTCTTACAATGCTTCAAAAGTTTATTATAACAAACCAACATAATCACAGGATTATTTGTTAAACATTAAACATTGTAAATTTGTATATGCAATCCACCGTCTTTGTATATACTAAAATTGTATATTCCCTTTTAGCTAGACCCACTGAACAAAATGTAAAGAAACAAATCATTCAAAACATCCTGTTATTATTCAGACACTTATTTTAGTTTGTAAATTAGGAAATCATTCCATCATTCTTGTAAAGAAAAATACAATGGGGTTATTATTTCCCCTCTTAATTGTAAAAAGTTGACATATCTTTTTCCCTCCTACCTAATCATTTTGTATAAAGTTTGATCAGAATTTCTTCAACTTGGAAATGTACAAAGTTTTCAGAAACCAAACAACTCCCTTCTTAAGCTGTGTATAAATTGAATTACTCTTTTTAGGTGTACAAAGTTGTTGGGAGTTTTTCTAACATTCATTTTTTTTACAGTAGAAAAGGCGTAAATTCTTCTGCATTATTGGGAAATATTACCAATCTTTGTGTTTGCCTAGATGTCCGCAAAGTTTCTCTGACATCATTGCAAGGGTCTTGAGGGGCTTTATATCTGAAGTATTGCATAAACATAACTAATACTCTCTAACTTACTAGTTCTATTTCAACATTTATGTCCTACTTGTGTAATTTTCTTGTAACCTTGAGATTTCATTCTATTATTGTACTGAAAACAGTGTCATAGTGAGGGCTGAAATAAATATGCATGATTTGTAATGTCTCGAAGAATAATTTGGTTATGGCAATATTTCGCAGTTTCTAAAGATAGAACCCCTGAAATGTTTCCTTAATATTTAAGACATACAATCGCTCACAAAGATTGCAGTAATTCGTAAATGTTAAACACACATCAGCTTCTTGTGGAATGGACACTTGCCATTATGTAGTTGTAATAGAGATGGTCTGTTTCCTGCTTGATAATTGTACTTTTTTCATGCTAACCCTGTTAATTTCTTTTTTGAAAATACTCATTTTAACTGTCTCCCTATGATTACGTTAAGATACCTATGCAGCAAAAGTCACTTTGGAGAATATATCAAAACAGTACTAATTTTGGGCACAATTCTTCTGATATCATGGTTTCAATGTGAAAAAGGGTTTTCTTTGTAGATTTTTGGTCATTTTGGAGAACTTGCTTTTCTTTTTACTCATGAAATATTTTTTTGCCATAAGAAAGTGTTTAATGCTCTTAATGATGCCGATCTGAAGACAATGTTGTTTCTAAAGATAATATTGCTTGATATGAGCATTTTTTAACTTGAACACAATGAATACCCAACGTTAAGGTAGACTTTCATTGTGTGAAGGATTATTGGAGGTTTTTGGTTCAATATCTGGGAGTGTCCTAGGGCGAGACAATGCAAAGTCTAGTTTAGTACTGCTGAATTCTAAGAATTACTGAAAATTTCATGACATTGTTTTCAACCCTATTTAAACTAAATCGATAGCAAATTACAAGTAAAAATAAGGTTCCAAGTCAAACTATGGTTGTACTAGGTTTGAATACTGTAAAGATGTAAATGAAACAAACTGTTGAAAATAATTAAACAGCAGAAAACACATAATTGACTTCAAAGTTGTAATGAATTTAATTATCAATTGGTAATTATTGATTATGGGTTTTACCTTTTTTCTATCATGTTTAAAGGCTTATCAGTTAATGTACAAAAATAGACGGAATGACTTTGAAAGGATCTCAATTCACATAATGTGAAGTAATGTATAAAGAACAAAGTTGTAAATACTGTCATACTTCTTCATAGTACCCCATTGTTCATCCAAACGATTATTGACAAGTTAAGAAAGTGTTTGCTTTTTTCTCTTTTTTAATCCTTTGCCAATGATTACTTCTGTTCCTTTGTGGCATAGTGGTTAATATACCCAGATTTCATACCAGTAGCCCAAGAATAGGTCCAGTCTCATTGTGAAATTATTGCATAGTCAGTGTCTTTGGGCATACAACTATTAGCTAGCTGTGTACTGGTAAACTATACAGAAAGCATGAATAAATGTTTAAAGCTTCAAGCAGACAAAGCTGGTGTCAGGTTCTTTATTGAACATATTGATTAAGGAATTGGAACCATTTACGCTTCGATCTTTCAAATTATGTTGGTGGTTGTTTTTTCTCCAGTAATATATCTCTTTTAAAAAAGACACATGAGTGGAGGTGTATTGTGTATTATCCACAACAAAAATTGCTTTAGAAGTTGTTGTTTCTCTTCTGCTTGATATGATTAATTATGACTTAAGTGCTTTTCAGTTTGTTAATGTTTTTGACTGCTTTAGCTTAATATTAGATCTCCATTGCCTGTATAAAAATACTTCTCCCAAATACAACTGATATGTATTTGCTGCAGACATTGAGGGGAAATGAGTTTGTTTGTTTTCAGACCCTTGTTCCTTTTGAAACAATGCTACAACTGATATGTATTTGCTGCAGACATTGAGGGGAAATGAGTTTGTTTGTTTTCAGACCCTTGTTCCTTTTGAAACAATGCTACAACTGATATGTATTTGCTGCAGACATTGAGGGGAAATAAGTTTGTTTATTTTCAGACCTTTGTTCCTTTTGAAACAATGCTTGTAATTAAATTAACCGCTTAGGGTCCTGCATGGTCAAGTGGTTAAGTTAGCAGCCTTAGAACTCAGGATCGAGTTGAACACCATACAAACTGACAAAGCCTCTTTCTGTTTGTTGGAATGTTACCTATAGATTGCATTCAACATAGTTACAGCTTGAATTATCTGAGTTTAATATCCTTGTGGGATCGAATTGCAGTTTCAGATCATGGAAGTTTTAGCTTTGGGTTACTATACTAAGTTAATCTTTAGGCTGACTTGGAAATGCCAATGGTTCCTGTATTGTCTTTAACAACCCTTGTGGAAGGGGGTCTGTATTTATGATAAACTAGGTATCCAATATGACTGATAAATTGTTGATGTGATGTAAAATCTAAATAAAAATAAAACGCATGCTGCAAATTAGGCTTAAAAAGGGGCAATGGTTAATGTGTATAGTGCTTTGCTTGCAGTGTTTGTGTTTTTCACATGTTGTATCTTATCAAATATATTCACATTTTGTTCTTTTTGTCAATAGACTTTTTTAGTGGGATTTCGAAAAAACGCTTATTTTTCAGCTAGGTAATGATTGTACAAAGACGAAGACGTAACCAAAAAACCGTGTTCTGTATATTTTGGGGGGAAAGCACTGTGAAATAATTTCATCTGTACATGTATCATTATGTAACATAGAAAATCATTTGACTATATTAACCTTGTCTGCAGAGATACTGTGTTGGCAAGCATCAAATAAATTTCTTGTACTTAACACCTGTCTTTTTTATATGTAAAACCCTTGTTGGACTAAGGGTGCGTCAGCACCTTAGTCCATTGAATTTACATACCACATTTTGAGGGACGGTACTTTATCGATACACAAACAGCGGTCTGACCCCAATTACTCATTAAACATCCGCCTTCACTGTGCGGACTAATAGTAAATACCTTCTTGGAACTAGGAATGTAGTCCGGATTTACTCGCTTTGTTTTGCTCTATATTATTATAACTGTTGCCTCATGGGAAATCGTAAAATGTCCAGATGTTCAAAAAAAGACTATCGTTCAGTCTCTGTTCACAGAAATAATAATTATAGTAATGGTAAAAGGAGAAGCTGTTTTCCTCAAGATGTTGCCCAAAGAAATTCAAATGTATCATCAATCATCTTGCTTTAAACGCACCTTAGTCCTTCAGCGCTTTGATTTTTATATTGAAGTCGTTTTTCCTGCTGGTGGCCTAGTGGTTGGAGTACAGAACTTAACATCACAATGCCCCTTTGTCTGGGTTCAAATCCTGGTCCTGGCATTTGGATTTTCATGAGAGACAGTCTCCAGACTGACTTCTGGAACACCTATGCTTTTAAGAGTCTGGCATCGCAACATATCTGAAGTAATATTGACACGATATAAATACTTTTATCCTGTCACTAGTGCCATTTTGGGACCGATAACTAGCTGCCGTATAACATTTGTGATATCCGGCACTAGCCATGTAACACATGCACGTGAAGAATCATGACGTCATATGAACGACATGACGTCATGTTTACATCATTCTTTACTTGTTTTTTGTCCTTTTTTCTCTTGTTTTATTTTCATCTCTTTCCTTTCAAAGAAAACATAAAGGTAACGGGATAAATAGAATAGATAGTTGGTGTCTTTGAATGGGACATGTTATCGGGCTCGGCTTCGGATTATTATCCGTTTCGCCTTCGGCTCACCGGATAATGTTCCTAAGCCTTGCCCGATAACATTTCCGATTCACGACACCAACCATCTATTCTCTATATAAATGATCTCTCGATTGACTTGTTTGTCTGTGGTTCTACCCGGCTTGACCAGCCTTATTGGCAGTTGAGTATGGGGTCTTCTACATCATTAAGAGTTTGGCATCTTAACATAACTGAAATAATGTCGGTGTGATGTTAAAACCCATATAAATAAATTATCCCAACTGACTTGCGAAATGCTGATGGTTCAACTTGGCATGTTCAGCCTTTAATGGTAGTTATGTAAGGGGTTTCTTCTATCATTTAGAGTCGTGCATCGCAAAATGATTGAAATAATTTTGATGTGATGTTAAACCCATTTACAAAAAAAACTATCCCTTCTGACTTCCGATGGTTCAACTTGGCTTGGCCAGCCTTTATGTGTAGTTATGTGAAGGGTTTCCTTCATACATAGTGAACAATGCATCACAATAGTGTGTCAACACTGTTCACATGGTTTGAAGTCAATTTTAGTGAAGGCAATAGGGGCCTCCGTGGCCTAGTGGTTAGAGTACAGAACTTGAAATCACATTGCCCCTCTCCGCGTGGATTCAAATCCTGAGAGGGATATGGATTTTCATGAGAGGCAGTCTCCTGACTGACTTACGGAATGCCGATTGTTCTACCCAGCTTGACCAGCCCTTATGGGCAGTTGAGTATGGGGTCTTCCTCCATCATTAAGAGTCGGGCATCGCTACATAACTGAAATAATGTTGATGTGATGTAAAACCCATATTAAAATAGTGACGTTATTGCCATATGAGTGATAACCTCGTCTTGAAATACTGATAGTTTGTTTTCAATGGGAAAGCAGTTAATCGTATGAAGAAAAAAAGATGTTTTGAGATATTGTTCAGAAGTGGCAGCAAAATCTGATTTTGATTGAATTGTCTGCAAGTGCCGAGTCTTATCGTATTTGTCCGTGAAATGTTTTTATAATATATTTCAGAAATAATTCTCTTGTCGCAAGTTGGGCAAAACGGAAAATGAATTTTAACACCCCTGTTGTTGGATGCACCAAAAAACTGTTGAATGATTTCACTAACTTTCGTTCGGAAATTTGTCCTTGTTTGATACCAATAATCAAATAAAAATGACGGTTTGGGATTTCATTTTCGACGAAGGAGACGGAATTACGGCTGAAACATGTTAAACAATCCTAGCTTAGCACTGATGAATTCCCCCGAAAGCCGTAAAATCATTGAAAAAAATGGTAACACGGCATTTAAAAAGTTCCAATACAAAAAAAAAGAATAAAAAGGTTTGAAATTAAGATGCTGGTCAGAAATGTGAATGTGACCTGATCATAATATTGTTTAAAACATTCAACTACACATAAGCGGAATTGGTTGATGTATAGATTCTGCTTAAAGGCATCTGTATACTCAAGTTGTGCTACTCGCCTTAACCAAATACCTAATGATTGTTTGTTGCCTGCCCAAAGATATCTTTATACTCAAGTTGTGTAATTGGCCTTAACCAAAAACCTAATGATAGTTCGTTGCCTGCGCAAAGGTATCTTTATACCCAAGTTGTGTGACTGGCCTTAACCAAAAACCTAATGATAGTTTGTTGCCTGCCCAAAGATATCTTTATACTCAAGTATTGTGACTGGCCTTAACCAAAAACCTAATGATAGTTTGTTGCCTGCCCAAAGATATCTTTATACTCAAGTATTGTGACTGGCTTTAACCAAAAACCTAATGATAGTTTGTTGCCTGCCCAAAGATATCTTTATATTCAAGTTGTATGACTGGCCTTAACCAAAAACCTAATGATAGTTTGTTGCCTGCGCAAAGGTATCTTTATACTCAAGTATTGTGACTGGCCTTAACCCAAAACCTAATGATAGTTTGTTGCCTGCCCAAAGATATCTTTATACTCAAGTATTGTGACTGGCCTTAACCAAAAACCTAATGATAGTTTGTTGCCTGCCCAAAGATATCTTTATACTCAAGTATTTTGACTGGCTTTAACCAAAAACCTAATGATAGTTTGTTGCCTGCCCAAAGATATCTTTATATTCAAGTTGTATGACTGGCCTTAACCAAAAACCTAATGATAGTTTGTTGCCTGCGCAAAGGTATCTTTATACTCAAGTATTGTGACTGGCCTTAACCCAAAACCTAATGATAGTTTGTTGCCTGCGCAAAGATATCTTTATACTCAAGTTGTGTGACTGGCCTTAACCAAAAACCTAATGATAGTTTGTTGCCTGCCCAAAGATATCTTTATACTCAAGTATTGTGACTGGCCTTAACCAAAAACCTAATGATAGTTTGTTGCCTGCCCAAAGATATCTTTATATTCAAGTTGTATGACTGGCCTTAACCAAAAACCTAATGATAGTTTGTTGCCTGCGCAAAGGTATCTTTATACTCAAGTATTGTGACTGGCCTTAACCAAAAACCTAATGATAGTTTGTTGCCTGCCCAAAGATATCTTTATATTCAAGTTGTATGACTGGCCTTAACCAAAAACCTAATGATAGTTTGTTGCCTGCGCAAAGGTATCTTTATACTCAAGTTGTGTGACTGGCCTTAATCAAATACCTAATGATAGTTTGTTGCTTGCGCAAAGGTATCTTTATACTCAAGTTGTGTGATTGGCCTTAATCAAAAGACATAATGATAGTTTGTTGCCTGCGCAAAGATATCTTTATACTCAAGTTGAGTGACTGGCCTTAATCAAATACCTAATGATAGTTTGTTGCTTGCGCAAAGGTATCTTTATACTCAAGTTGAGTCACTGGCCTTAACCAAATGCCTAGTGATAGTTTGTTGCCTGCCCAAAGATATCTTTATACTCAAGTTGTGTGACTGGCCTTAACCAAAAAACCTAATGATAGTTTGTTGCCTGGGCAAAGGTATCTTTATACTCAAGTTGAGTGACTGGCCTTAACCAAATGCCTAATGATAGTTTGTTGCCTGCGCAAAGGTATCTTTATACTCAAGTTGAGTGACTGGCCTCAACCAAAAGACCTAATGATAGTTTGTTGTCTGGGCAAAGGTGTCTATATACTCAAGTTGTGTGATTGGCCTTAACCAAAAACCTAATGATAGTTTGTTGTCTGCGCAAAAGTGTCTTTATACTCAAGTATTGTGACTGGCCTTAACCAAAAACCTAATGATAGTTTGTTGCCTGCACAAAGGTATCTTTATACTCAAGTTGAGTGACTGGCCTTAATCAAAAGACATAATGATAGTTTGTTGTCTGCGCAAAAGTGTCTTTATACTCAAGTTGACCGACTGGCCTTAATCAAAAACCTAATGATAGTTTGTTGTTTGCGCAAAGGTATCTTTATACTCAAGTTGTGTGACTGGCCTTAACCAAAAACCTAATTATAGTTTATTGTCTGGGCAAAGGTGTCTTTATACTCACGTTGTGTGACTGACCTTAACCAAAAACCTAATGATAGTTCGTTGTCTACCTGGTGAAATTGAATAAATTGTTATGGACAAATGAAAGGATACATTTTTTTCTCTCATTGTTGCTTTCAATTTTAGTCATCAACTTAGCGGAGAAAAATGAAAATAAAACTAACGAAACAAAGTTTTATATTTCAATAATATATAATTATTCTATCTAATAAAGTCAACATGTACAAACATTTAATAATCTATAAATAGGTTACATACTAATCAGGGTTACGTATGCATGTGTTCTGATATATGTATGCTTTACAGCCACCAGCCACTCTGTCTTGAAAGTGTGTCAAAATTTAACAAAACAACAGAACACATGCGTGCACTTTGTCTCATGAACATGAACAATTTGAAAGTGTTTCAAAATGGCGTAATATCCGATTTGAACAAAAAAAAAAACGATCTTCACAAATTATCTTTATCGTTAAAGGTTATTGAAAAAAAAATCGTTAAAAATGCAAGAAGACATTTTAAGAACTGGATGTTGATGAAATAAAGAAAATATTTGACTTAAACACTTTAAGAGCGAAAAGAGCCACACAAACAACGTTCATGTAAAACAACACATTACAGATAGGAACAACACCGGCTTTAAATATGATTTGATAACAGTTGCAAAAGAAATGCGTAGTTTTCCAGTTCTCCAGACATCAATCTTTGCTTGGTCCAAATGATTGGATTCTGCAGAATTCTGGATGTATATAATCTTTTACGAAGCCAGCAAATGCATCCGAACGATTTTTTGGACAACTCTGTAAATATCTTGAGCGGTTCTGCGTCATAAAAGTCTCGAAACCAGTATGAATCATGAAGTAATAAGAGTTCTACTTTCTGTCGGTCGTTGCTTAGAATTTGAGCCAGTCCAAAATTCGAATTGGGTGGGCTTGGGATGATGGATTGAATATCACAGGCGGTCACGTACTAATTATTCCGTTTTTATTTGTCCGTCTCCTGTTCGTTACTGTTCTCAGTATCTTTCTGACCTTCGTTATTGTCTTTATTACTTTCTTCGGTTTCTTTAGAATTATCTACACTTTGTTCAGCGTCAACTTTTGTTTCATCTCCATTGTTTTGTTCTGTAGACTCTTCTTGCGTTTCTTGTTTAGATCCTTCCTGTTCTTCCGTTTCCTGGGTCTTTTCAGATTCTTCCTGCTTTTCGTTTCCAGTGTCACCTTCGTTATTTTGGTTTTCCTGTTCGGGCTCATCTAGCTGTGGTTTTTCACCACTATCTTCTGGGTTATTTTGTTCACTGGCTTCAACTTGTTCTTTATTATCGTCACTGTTGTCTTCATTTGTCTTGTCGACAGGAGATTGATCATCGGCGTCATTTGTTTCTTGAACATCATCCTTTTCTCCTCCAGCTTCTTCTTGGTTTTCGTCTGTTTCTGCTTGCTGACCTTCACTCACTTCCGGTTGTTGATCTTCCTTCACTTCCGGTTCTTGGCCTTCGTTAGTTTCTGACTGCTGTGGGTCATTTTCCTCCGACTGTTGCGGCTCCTCTTGTGCTTCCGCTTGCTGACCTCCCTGGTCAACGTCGTCTGCGTTTTGTGTTTGGCGCGACTGAGCGCGAGATTGCGCACGTGATTGTGCACGTGACTGGGCTCGTTCTATCACCTGTTCTATCTGGAACAAAGCTGTGACCAATTCTGTAAATAGAGAGATGGATAATCGTAGCATTGTCTAGAATTTAATGCTTTCGATTCATATTAACAGTGAAACCTCTGTTATTTTTTTATCTTTGCACAGAAGAAAAGTTTTGAATAATTATTATTTTCGAATAAACCATGTATACTCTTTAAGCCACATTATACATAGTCAAATCTCTGTTTTTCGAAGTCTTCAGTAGAAAAGTAAAACTTTAAACAACGTATATCCTTTAAACTAACGTTATTTCGTTTTCATTTCTGTACGACTTTCTGACACGTTCATATTTGTATAAAGGAAGTAGCTATATAATGATTTGATTAAGATTAAGAACCTTTTCATCCACATTATTACGCTAGGGGAAGGAAATCAACGATAGATATACGTCAAGCAATTTGAACGGGTGAACTTTTGTCATTATGTAAATAAGGAAATTTAAAAAATTGTGATTTATGTTGTACATATCTGAAAGTATTGAAGCATTTCCGTCTTATTTTTTTTTTTTTTTTTATATGGGTTTTACATCACATCAACATTATTTCAGTTATGTAGAGATGCCCGACTCTTAATGATGGAGGAAGACCCCATACTCAACTGCCCATAAGGGCTGGTCAAGGTGGGTAGAACCATCGGCATTCCGTAAGTCAGTCGGGAGACTGCCTCTCATGAAAATTCATATCCCTCTCAGGATTTGAACCCACATGGAGAGGGGCCATGTGATTTCAAGTTCTGTACTCTAACCACTAGGCCACGGAGGCCCCTGCTCCCGTCTTATTATAAGCTAATTCATGGTGGAGAGTGCCTCTTTGTTAAAACGGCATAATTTGCCTAGTAGATCTATTGATATATTCAAATTACCCAAGGAGGTTGAAACCAAAACGCTTTCGTTGCGACACAACTAAAATAAATAGTTGAAAACGTAGTTCAAAACAACATTTGAAAAACTTGTACCAACCATCTTCGTCGATTTGTGCATCGCCATTCAAATCAAGTTGTTTGCAGATGTACTCGAGGTCATCTTCCGAAAGTCGGTCAGACGCTTGCGAATCGCCAAGCGTTAAAATGTATCGGAGTTCCTTCCGGGAAATCGGTCCTGAAATAATAAATTAATGGTTGGTAGACTTTGAACCGTTCTCCCTTCTTTGTTGTGGAACATAGTGGAGCCAGTAGACAGCAGGGGGACCAGTTTAAATGGTTGTAGGTTGGTTGGATTTTTTTTACATTCATCTACAGAGCACAGTTTTTGAGCGTTGTAGTACATGTTCTCTAGATACCACGACAGTACTTGACTAGGAAACGTGTTTTGTCAAAGGATACACGACATTGTTATATTTGATCGCCATCAGGAATCGAACCCTGGTTAACCGGTCAATAGTCCCTGAGGCTAACCAATACGCCATGCAGCTCGCAATTGTGTTGCCATGCATCACCATAGCGATTATAGAGTTTTCAGACATGTTGAACGAATTCTTTGAACACCTCAAAATACGTACGTTCAATACTACTACTACTACTACAACAGTAAAACGCATACTCAAATAACCAACATTTTTATTGGGATGTTGGATTTGTAATATGTTAAATATTTTACATTAAAGGACATTTAAGTGTAAGCACTACCCGGTTCTAGTATGCGCCTTGTCTGTTACTGTAGAATGTTTGTTTGGTTTTTTGTTTGCATAAATTGTTTACATTGATTGTGAAGGAGGCTTAATTAAGCCCATTGTGTCACTTTCGATGACTGCTTCCTGGACAAAACACCAGTAATCGCGCCGATTTTTGGGTTAGTCCCGGCAGTTTCCACCCGGCATCACGGGGATTCGAACCCGGGACCCTCGGTATGCCGACGCTCTACCACTGTGTCACTGTCGCCCAGGTTCGATCAACAGATCGGGCCATGAATACCTCAGACCAGAGAACAATTCATCTGAAGCAGATGCCATATAATGTGGTATTTTGGAGTAGGTGGTTAATGCAAATTACACTGGCAGTGACATATGATCAGAATACGTTTCACTTATGAGTGATAGATCAATACTTACCTATAAATATGTGTACTGTGTCTTGTGTTTAATTATGTTCATCCTCTATATGTTTATGTTAATGTGCTCGTAACTGCTTATGTTAATTCTACCTGACCTTTAGAAATGTAAATATGTTTATTTTTGTACGTAACTAGAAACTTTGCAGAGTTTATGTTACTTAATAAAAGATTTATCTTTCTTTCTATAATCAAAAGTGTTGCACTTATAAGATTGTCTTACCTGTGTTCCCTTTCCTACAGATGCGCAGGTCGGACAGGAATTTTGTTTTCCTTTCGGGAAGGGGCTCCCAGAGTTGATCCTCAATTAAGGTCGAAACTTCAGCGAAATCGATTTCTGCATTACCTTGAATTTTGAAAAAAAAGTGATGATAACAAAAGAAGACAGCATGATGATGATGGCGATGAGTGTCAAATGATAATGATAGTATTGATACATGTACTTATAGTAATAATGGTGATGAAGATAGAACTTGAAATAAAAGCCATGATACTTATCATAGTACAAGTGAAAATGTTAATGATTGATTTTAAGGATGCTTATAACAAGAAGCGATCGAAAAATGAATTTTATTAATGTTACGGTGCAAGGTTATCCTTTCATACATCAATTTTTTTTAATAATGTCACAACTATGTGCTCATAGGAATAAATAAAGAAGTTTTTAAAGAAAATAGCGCAAAGTTGTGGTGAAAAAGTCAGAAGCATTACTTATTCCAATTGGCATCGCGTTAAAACGAAACTTCTAGTAAAATTATTTTACTAATGCAATTTCAAACGAGCTTTACTTACTGTCTTTGTCGAGTAGAGCGAACAGAGTGTCGACTTGTTTTGAGGTTGGCGTCAAGAAGAGTCGGTAGCAAAATGCCTGGAACTGTGTGGCAGATAGTCGTTCGCTTCCTTCTGAACACTCGTTAAAGAGAACTGTAAATACAAAAAATATAGAATCACTCATTAGCCATGTTAAGCGTATAAGCCTCTTGTAAGGCAGTGCTTATGATGTCATTTAATACCATTATGTTTTATATGGAAGGATTACAATGAGGACCTTTACTAAACATTTTATGTAAAATATGTTCTTAAGTTAAAAAAAAACCCGGTCTCTCTTATTTCAATATAAGGCTTAGCAAAATTGCAAAGAAACGCCTCATTTGAATCGTCCGAGAAGCTTCCAATAAAGTGTCATATTGCAATATTGTATTTGACAAAACGGTAATCTGGACGCTTATTCGGATAAGGCACGAATTTCGGATAACGCGTATTGGAATTATCGGGACTCGACCGTGTAAAGTTTGAAAGAAATGTTAAAGAATGTTGTTTTTTCTTAGATAAAACATTATTTAAAGGTATTTTTAACGCGTTGCAGTTATTCAGATGCTATAAAGTAAACTCTGTGTATTGTGGATATTCATTTAATTATTGTGAATACACACAGTATATGGTTAATATACAAGTCAGCAAGAGACTCAAGACCCCTTATATAGATAGGGCTGTAAATGAACTGAAATTAATGTTATCTTTCTACAAAATATACTTTAAGCACAGTTTGTTTTAATGGAGCCGAAATACGGATCAATTCAATTCCTATAGTATGGTGCCATTAACAACGGGACATAAAACGTTAATAAAAATATTATAAATACTTAACAATGGCGTCAGCCCTTTGATAACGCGCAAGAATATTAAAAGTAGTTCCGGTACAGTAATTCATTACAGATTCGTGAATCTTTTATTGGGTATATATATTGAGAATATATAAAGCTTATTATTTAACCAATGGAAACTTATCAATATTAATGAATAAGGGTCATATAACTATAATGGTGATACAAAATAATTAGAGAATAAAAGTATTGTACCTTGCTACTTTTTATATACATTTTAGTCATAAAATAAGTTAAACATGTGACACGCATCATCACCGTCTATGTAAAAGGTCGAACATGTATTTCCTTCACCAAAATGAATGCTATTCGACCTTTGTGATGATATCGATTTTATTGCTTCTTTTGGTTGGTAATTTGAAATTTTACTTATTTTTTACACGAAATTTATGAATTATTAAATACTTTCATTTACCTTCAAGTTCATCTCTGCTCGGCAAAGTATCGCACTGTGGAATAGAAAATAGACTAATTTAACAAATGATTCCAAAGAAATCAATACTCCGAATTTGCTTTTAGAAAAAAAGACAAGTTCATGCAATTCTAAAACCCCTCATTTGTTGTTAAGCCCGGACCAATACGAATTACGAGGTTACATTTTCGCATGGTGTTGATGCTTTTAGAAAAAGGCATTTTCATACAATTTAACAATCCTTCATTGGTTGTAAAGCTGGGACCAATACGAATTACGAGGTTACATTTTCGCATGGTGTTGATGCTTTTAGAAAAAGACATTTTTTTTGCAATTTTACAATCCTTCATTTGTTGTAAAGCCCGGACCAAAACGAACTACGAGATTACATTTTCGCATGGTGTTGATGCTTTTAGAAAAAGACATTTTTATGCAATTTTACAATCCTTCATTTGTTGTAAAGCCCGGACCAAAACGAACTACGAGATTACATTTTCGCATGGTGTTGATGCTTTTAGAAAAAGACATTTTTATGCAATTTTACAATCCTTCATTGGTTGTAAAGCTGGTACCAATACGAATTACGAGGTTACATTTTCGCATGGTGTTGATGCTTTTAGAAAAAGACATTTTTATGCAATTTTACAATCCTTCATTGGTTGTAAAGCCGGGACCAATACGAATTACGAGGTTACATTTTCGCATGGTGTTGATGCTTTTAGAAAAAGACATTTTTATGCAATTTTACAATCCTTCATTTGTTGTAAAGCCCGGACCAAAACGAACTACGAGATTACATTTTCGCATGGTGTTGATGCTTTTAGAAAAAGACATTTTTATGCAATTTTACAATCCTTCATTTGTTGTAAAGCCCGGACCAAAACGAACTACGAGGTTACATTTTCGGATGGTGTTGATGCTTTTAGAAAAATACATTTTTATGCAATTTTACAATCCTTCATTTGTTGTAAAGCCCGGACCAAAACGAACTACGAGATTACATTTTCGCATGGTGTTGATGCTTTTAGAAAAAGACATTTTTATGCAATTTTACAATCCTTCATTTGTTGTAAAGCCCGGACCAATACGAACTACGAGATTACATTTTCGCATGGTGTTGATGCTTTTAGAAAAAGACATTTTTATGCAATTTTACAATCCTTCATTTGTTGTAAAGCCCGGACCAAAACGAACTACGAGGTTACATTTTCGGATGGTGTTGATGCTTTTAGAAAAAGACATTTTTATGCAATTTTACAATCCTTCATTTGTTGTAAAGCTGGGACCAAAACGAACTACGAGGTTACATTTTCGCATGGTGTTGATGCTTTTAGAAAAAGACATTTTTATGCAATTTTACAATCCTTCATTTGTTGTAAAGCTGGGACCAGTACGAATTACGAGGTTACATTTTCGCATGGTGTTGATGCTTTTAGAAAAAGACATTTTTATGCAATTTTACAATCCTTCATTTGTTGTAAAGCCCGGACCAAAACGAACTACGAGGTTACATTTTCGGATGGTGTTGATGCTTTTAGAAAAATACATTTTTATGCAATTTTACAATCCTTCATTTGTTGTAAAGCTGGGACCAATACGAATTACGAGGGTACATTTTCGGATGGTGTTGATGCTTTTAGAAAAAGACATTTTTATGCAATTTTACAATCCTTCATTTGTTGTAAAGCTGGGACCAGTACGAATTACGAGGTTACATTTTCGCATGGTGTTGATGCTTTTAGAAAAAGACATTTTTATGCAATTTTACAATCCTTCATTTGTTGTAAAGCCCGGACCAAAACGAACTACGAGGTTACATTTTCGGATGGTGTTGATGCTTTTAGAAAAATACATTTTTATGCAATTTTACAATCCTTCATTTGTTGTAAAGCTGGGACCAATACGAATTACGAGGGTACATTTTCGGATGGTGTTGATGCTTTTAGAAAAAGACATTTTTATGCAATTTTACAATCCTTCATTGGTTGTAAAGCTGGGACCAGTACGAATTACGAGGTTACATTTTCGCATGGTGTTGATGCTTTTAGAAAATTGCGTTTAGATTATATATAATAGCCAAAGGTGAATGAGTCGAAGTGAACGTTCTTTTACTTCTATTTAGTCATATACGACATGGTGCAGGGGTAGAGCGTCGGGCTCTTGTACCGAGGGTCCCGGGTTCGAATCCCCGTTAGGCGGGGTGAGAATTTCCGGGACTAACCCACAAACCGGCGCGATTACTGGTTTAGTATCCAGGAAGCAGTCATCGAGAGTGGCTTTGAACAAGCTTTAATTAGCTTCCTTCACAATCGATGTAAAACAAATACGGAAAACATATGTATGTATAGAACAGAACAGAACAGAGCAAAGTTTACTAGAACCTAAGCATATCAGCTCATTGTCCTTTACCAAACAATAACGACATTTGACGACTTTGTTACAGGCGACTTTAGAAAACATTGTGGAAAAAGGAGAAATTGCTCTTAACGAGGAATTTTTCCTTTTCCCACAAGGGTTTTCTGCTCTTTCTGAAGAATATTTTTCAATTTCATCACATTTTGAAACCGCGTCTGCAAACTCTTTCAATTCGGGACAGTCGAAAATTTGTTGTTTGGGAAAGGGTTAAACATACAACTAACTGTAGTACAGATAATGAAAACAGAGCAATTTCGTATATATTACTAGACTTAACAAAAAAGAATAATCCTGAACAAGTCAACAACACCTAATACACTTCTGTATATAACTAGAAGCTTTATGATAGACTTACGCCAATATATCAACAATTTTTTCTTCAAAGAAGGATCGAAAGATACCGTACTTGCATGATGTAAGCATGCTATGAATAGAATAGTTGGAATTGTTAAGCTCGCTTTGTGTGTATTCAGTATTTTTGTTTGGATAATCGCTTAAATGCGAATCGATCCGAATTTCTCTTTCACGCTGGAAGCTAGAGTTTTATTCACGGATTTGTATAATTTATACCTGAGCACCGTCCCGTATGATATATTACCCCCTGCAGAGACGGATTTTTGTTATTTACCCCCACAAACCAGCTTGTTTGTCCGTTACCCTTTACTCTTGTTTGTAATCTTGGGGACTTGTATCTCTTGTACCTCGCCTTTTCCTTTTACTCCATAAAACATTACAAAATTAGCGATATACAGTAAATTGTGATACTTTGTTACAAAAATTTAAAATGGTTTTTACCACTGTTTCTGCCTGTCATATTGTTTCTGCTTTAGAAACCATTGAGACAAAATGATGCAATGCTCCTCTTGAGCAATTCACCATATTGTCAGTTTGTCACAGTGGTTATCAAGGACAAACATGTAACATAAGGCAAATATTTTCTTTTTGTTTTGTTTCATGCTGTTTATAATATTACAAATCACAAATTTCTATATTGAGGGAAATGGTTGCCGGACGATTCATCAATTGCGGCTGCGCAGAGGTAAAGTGTAAGTCCGGATGATCCAGACGTAGATATTGAGAATAGATGGTTGGTGTCGTGAACCGGAAATGTTATCGGGCAAGGCTTAGGAATATTACCCGGGGAGCCGAAGGCGAAAAGGATAATAATCCGAAGCCGAGCCCGATAATTTTTCCCATTCAAAGACACCAACCATCTATTCTATTTATCCTGTTACCTTCATGATTGTATTCTTTCAAACAAACAATATGTAAATAAAACACGAGAAAAAAAGAAAAAAATAAGTAGAGAATGATGTAAATATGACGTCATTTCGTTCTTATGACGTCATGATTCGTCACGTGCGTGTGTTATATGGTTAGTGCTGGATATCACAAATGTTATACGGCACCTAGTTATCGGTCCCAAGAAACACTAGTGATAGGATAAATTCAAATCTAATTTAATGCAATGAGTGCTTCGGTCTTCCGAGTTAGCAATATGTCAATCGTACAAATGAGTTTAATGAGGTTTGGGGGATATGAAGACCAAGCGTCTAGATGATCTTGACCGAACAAAACGCTTTCAGCATGCATCATGCCAATCTCCTATGCAGAGTAATCGTTCGTAACTCACGGATAATGATGTGGGAGCAAAGCGGGAACCAATTTACTCGGGTAGAGATTAACTCGGATGACCCAAGCTGTAGCTGTGTGACAATGAATGAAATATCTACGTCTGGATCATTCGGACTAGGTAGAGATTGGCATCATGCGTCTGGATCATTCGGACTAGGTAGAGATTGGCACCATGCGTCTGGATCATTCGGACTAGGTAGAGATTGGCACCATGCGTCTGTATGAAGTACTTCCGGGGTGGTGTATTCTGACTTTTGAGGGTGAGGAGTATTTCGGATATCACTTTTATACATAGGGACCTTAGGAAACACAAATTTGTGGAAACCCCACACACTTGGCACATAACCTTCACAATTTCCCGTAGGGGGTGGGGGGGGGGTGGGGTCGGGGATTCTGGGTGTCGGAACAGGGCCCTTTCTGGCTGAATGTCTATATAATTGGGGTTCAGGGTAGGCCTACCGTTTTACTTAACGAGTTACAGACAATATTTGTTTAAGTAAAAACTTTTATCGATAGCATCATAGATAAAAGTAAAATATCGTTATGTGACACGTCATTGGATTCAAATGATGTTTTACTTTGCAATAGTGCTTTTTTCACTATTGAAATCAGGGGAAGGTTGTTGTAAACCTACGCAGATTCTTAGCATAAAATGCTCAGTATACTTCTACCCATTGTACTGTCTCACAAAGATTGACAATTTTACGTCGACGTTTACAAAATTATCGTAAACATCGAATCTATAAAGGTAACTTTGTTTTTGTGAATGCAATATTGACATGTGTTTAAAAAGAACGATATATATACCATAGGTTGGACTCGTTTTCCGCTCACGTCTAAATTAACGTTTTTTCTGGGGCATGGATGACAACATTGATTGTCCGTATTGCCCAGCTCGTCCAAAAGCATTGACGGACAAGTTAATTTTGTCTGAAAAAAATACTATATACTCAATATACGCACAAGTGCAGAAAATGGTTTGGAAAATATGGGCGCGTAAATTAAAATCAGATTTCGCCTACCCTGTGAGGTCGTTGTTTCCTCTGTTTATTTACGTTTACAAGGAAATGTTTTAGGCAAGCCCAAGTATGGCTTTGTTTTGGAAAAAGGGTTAGCATATATGAGACATATCATTCCTAGAGTTAATAACGGCGAGCGAATAAAGGACTGGACAAATGTAATGAAATGAAAATATTTCGTTGTTGGGGTATTCAATCATTAATTTTAGAGGCCGATATATCAATATTTCTGAACAATGGTTGACGAACGCAGGTAAGCGAGTCTTAACGTAAATATTTACTCCATAATAACTTGCTTTGTAATACATACTGAAGGATAGTTTAGAAAAATGATAAATTGCTCTTTCAGTGACATATATCTTTTTGCCACAATATTTCTTATCAAATATCATCAAGAAGTATTAAATATCGTTGTTTTTGTCTATCAACTATTCTTTCATTAACTATGCGATAGTTTGTAATAATTCATATCAAAGGTTTACCGTTTATCGTTTACTACATTATACTGCGCTTTCTAATCTTTATATTGAAGGATATTTTAGAAACCAATGTGACACAGGGATAAACTGCTCTTTCTTTTGGTCACTTTCATTCGGAACACCTCGGCCATTTCTTAAAATAACCTCGGAGGTAATGGGAAGCCATTTTTGAAAGTAGGTCAGCAACGAAGGGCATGTCCGTTTGCAATCGTATCTATTCGGAAATCCCCGGCACAAGCCGGGGATTACCGAAAAGAGCCGATTGACAAAATTTGAAACAAACATGTGTTGATATGATTATCTTTAATGAAAAGGGTAAAAAACATATAACTGTGATATATAACCAATGTGTGTGTATTTAAACACATATTTAGTGCCTGTGTGCATTTTGCGTTATCCGCCGGAAATAAGGCGAATAACCCCAGGATTTCTGGTGTATTCATGTACTCGAGGTGTATCTACCGACTTGTTACGGGGATTGCCGAGTAAATACGATTGGGTCACTATTAAACATCACAGAGTAGATGTGTATGAAGTTGTATTTTCAAAATTAACCATGAGGTATTTTGCAATAACTTTTATCAAAAGTTAAATCTTTACTCCATACATCCTCCATACATCCTCCATACATCCTCCATACATCCTCCATACATCCTCCATACATACTCCATACATCCTCCATACATCCTCCATACATCCTTTAATACAGGAGACTTTAGAAACCATTGATTCAAAAGAATAACTTGCTCATTCATAGCAATTTCCTAATTTGGTAATAATTGTTTCTATCAAATATCGTAGAGTAAGTTGTGTATAGTTTAAAAATAGTTGATTCATCGAAATATACACAATTTACATAAATATCAAGTTAAACAATACAGATGAAATGGATAAGAACGAAAGCAAAAGCTTATAAGTTTCTTTTCCAGTACCCTTAAGTTGTTAATGGTTTTGTCTTTTTCTTATGAGATATTTTACGATAACTTGTATCAAACATTAACACCTTACTAGATAACCCCTTGCCTCGTTAAAAGAGACTTTGAAAACATCTAAAAAAAGAATAAATGACACTTTCAGAGGGATTTGTTCTTCTGGTCACAATGGTTTCTATAAAAGATCATAGAGTATAATTGTACATCATTGTCTTTTTGTTATTAACACTGAGATATTTTGTAATAATCAAAAGTTAAAGCTTACCCCTTACTTCATTAAACCTCGCTTCGTTATATGCGTTGAATAAGACTTTAGAAACCATTATGACAAAACAAAACTGAATTGCTGTTTCAGAATTGTTTCTATCAAATATCATAGAGTAGAATTGTAGGATAATACTGTCTTTTTGTAATTGACTATGAGAAACTTTGCAACAACATATCTGTACCCCTTAGAATGCTGGGTAATTTTCTAAAAATATATTTTTGTGTCGTCTGCTTTCCAAAACCTTAAAAAGCTGATTAATTTCGATGAGGAAAGTCACTCAGCATAGCTTACAGGTTAGATCATAGGCCAGCTGCCAATTTACTTGGCGGCTGGCCTGGATCTAGCCTGCTTGCATAAACATGAAGTCGGTTCCAGCGGTATAAAGGTTAAATAGTAGATTTTCTTTATGTTTCGATGTCGCCTGTTATTGCCTTCCATTTTGACCAGTCATAAATCCAAATGTCGAAGACTCAACTTTAAGCGGTTGCAACTCAATGTCTTTAAATAACGAGATATGACAATTTTCCCTTTAGCCTTCGATATGGGGTTTCTGTACTTTTGTTTCGCGTATTTTGACAACGGCTCGACTATGAACCGCGGGCGTTCTTTTTACGATTCTTTTGTTTACATATAAAACCGAGTGGGAACTGTTATAAACAACGTTTTCTGACAATTGTTGAAGTATGTGTGCGATTAACCCTTGCAGTGCTGGGACCGAGTTCATGCTTATGCAAACAGGTTAGATCCAGGCCAGCCGCCAAGTACATTGGCGGCTGGCCTGCGATCTGACCTGTTAGCTACCCTGAGTGTTTTTCCTCATCAGAATTAAGCAGACATTTAAGATTTTGGAAAGCAGACGACGCCAAAATATATGTTTAAAAATGACTCTGTATTCTAAGGGTTATAGATTACAAATGTAGGTTACAAATATCGTATACATATATACTTGATCCGTTACGATTACTTGGATTTGTTTAAGCGAATCTTTTATTTGAATTATAAGCATCGGCAGACGACATAAAATCTGATGAAATATTCGGATGTATCTTCTTGGTGGCCGATCGGAATTGATATTCATTACAGACGACTTGACAATCTGTTAACGAAAACTTTGGAATCCGCTTAATATTTTATGAACCTGCTGTTTTTTATTCAAAGCAGTTGACAAGGAATCCGATATAACTTTCGATTTTATCCTTTTTTTTTTTTCATATGGGTTTTACATCACATCAACATTATTTCAGTTATGTAGCGATGCCCGACTCTTAATGATGGAGGAAGACCCCATACTCAACTGCCCATAAGGGCTGGTCAAGGCGGGTAGAACCATCGGCATTCCGTAAGTCAGTCGGGAGACTGCCTCTCATGAAAATCCATATCCCTCTCAGGATTTGAACCCACGCGGAGAGGGGCCATGTGACTGTACTCTAACCACTAGGCCACGGAGGCCCCGATTTTATCCCTTTGATGGCCGAACTAAATTGATATTCAAGGAAGACAATTTGGCAATTTTCTAACAAAAGCTTTGGCATCTGCTTAAACTTTGTGAACCAATTAGTCCTTATTCAAAGCAATGGACAGGAAATCCAGTAAAATATTCGTATTCATATTTTCATGACCTGTCTGAATTGAAAATTTAGATAGACGACCTAGCAATCTGTTGAGAAAGTGCTATCCGATTAAGGATATGTGAACCTGTTTGTCTGTGGTCTGGAAAATCCAGACGAAAATATTCAATCCTGTGTAAAATTTCACTTACAGCTTTGTTGATATGTCTGATTTGAAAAGAACAATCAGACGAGAAATGATTCAATGACTTTTTTTAATTTACTTTTTTTTGTGACTGGTCCAAATTGGAAGCATCAAAATAGGACAGGATATCGAATGGCATACTCAGATGTTTTTAAGACTGGTCGAAACGGAAATTCATCGCCAGACCAAATTGTGATCAGCAACGAAAAAAAAAAAAAAAGAATTAAAAAAGAAATAAGACAAAATGAAATAAAGAAAATAAAGAAGAAACGGTTACATTATTACTGCTGAAAGATACTTGACTGATTATTTGTTAAGTAAAAAAATATTTATTTAACATCGAAAGCAAGTATTCATTACTAAGATAAATCATTCTCAATTCTGCTTCATGTTAACCCATTACCAAATAATTACAACGTTTTACCAGATTGTTGCAGACGGCCCTTGAAGACATTGTGGGAAAAGGAAAAATTGCTCTTAACGACATTTTTCCAACAATGATTTCTGCCCTATCAGACGATATTTTTTCTAATTTCATCACATTTGAAATGTCGTCAGCAAACTCTTTCAATTTGGGACAGTTGATAAAGGATTAAAACAACCAGTACTCGCGCCGAAGTGGACTCTAGCATTCACGGGACTCGAACCCACAACCGACTAGCTATGACTGGTCAAAGTTCAAAGCCAAGACAGACGATAAAGTAATCTGTAAAAATAATTAAAAATCATATGATCGGTCCCAAACTGAAAGATTCGACATGTATTTATCAATTCCTTATTTCAGCATTAAAAGTGGTCAAAAACTGAAAGCCCATGCGTAATGTCTTCATAAACTGCAAACACTTTAGAGAAAGTTTATTGCTTTAACGTACTTGAAAAGTTGTAAAAGCCTATCTTTTTTTTGGTTTTATATAAATCTTATGTCGCACATACTTAGAGATTGCGTTTGTATTTATCGTCACCACACCTTTCTTCAACAAACAATGACTCTTTAAATGTAACTTGTCATTTCTGAAAAAACATTGTAGGAAAATGAGAAATCGCTTGCAGTGAGAGGCAGATGACTCATGTAACTTTATAAATCAGCGCTCAATAAAGAAGAGTGTCCAAACAGTTTTCTTTCCCAGAAGGGTCTCTATTCAGGAACGTTGTCGATGAAGTTTATTTCAAAATGCTTTTATCTGTACTATATTGTACCAAATTTTCTGCACTAAAAGTTTTCGTTACAAAGAGTCTAGAAAGCACACTTTACATAAAGTCATAAACGGCGTGGAAAAGGCATCTTAATTGGGGATTCGAACCCTGTGGGTCTTTATCCCTCATGTCAGGCAAGCTACCCATGGTGTCTACATAAACATATTCTTTTTTTTTTCGAATCGATAATTATTTATTTAGAGTTTTCAGTGCAAAAGGTCTCAAACGCACTAACTAATACAAAACTTCATAAAACACCGGAAAACAACTGCTTTTAACTCTTTACCAAACGCCAAACTGTCGACTGTACCAAAGTAGAAAGGGTTTGCAGAGGACATTTAAAAATATGATCAAATTGGAAAAGAATCTTCTGATAGGCCAAAAACATTGTGGGGAAAAGGAGAAATTGCTCTTCAAGAGCAATTTCTCCTTCCCCCACAAAGTTTTTCAGAGTCGTTTGCAAGAAACTGGTCACAATGTTTGATAATGGGTTAAACGAGTGTTTCAGACCCAGGGAAGCTGCATTCAGCAAGCCAAACTCTTTACAAAGCTTTTTAACATAGACATTTTTTCCAAATCGATAACTATATACGGTGAGGTTTCGCTACAAAGGGTCTGGAAAAGCGCAAACAACAAACCGTTGCGGGTGGTATCGACCTAGCTACCTCTATTGAATGGATTTTATTAATAAGCTCATGTTAACTTAGAGCTTTGATATTAGTTGACTGTAAAACCCCGCTTTAAAGACCACAATGTCTCTTTAGCTCTTCAGAAATACGACCATCGCCTAAGATATAATGCTTGGGCTTTAGTTAATAATAAAAAATCGTTTTGGAGACAAGCAGCAATATTACAAATATGACCTTTGCGATGATGTAATATAGGACCAAAAGTAGAGAAACAAACCCGCTTTTAGGACCAGACATCACATCAGAAATACGATTATTATTATACTATATCACAAAAATAACTGTTAATAGTATAAACCCGCTTTAAAGACCAGATAACTACACCAGAAATAGGACCGTTGCTATACTATAACAGAGGAACAAGAGAAGATAGTACAATCTCTCTTTAAAGACCAGACAACCACACCAGAAATAGGACCGTTGCTAAACTATAACAGAGGAACAAGAGAAGAGAGTACAACCTCGCTTTAAAGACCAGGCAGCCACATTAGAAATAGGACCGTTGCTAAACTATAACAGAGGAACAAGAGAAGAGATTACAACCTCGCTTTAAAGACCAGGCAGCCACATAAGAAATAGGACCGTTGCTATACTATAACAGAGGAACAAGAAAGGATAGTACAATCCCGCTTTAAATACCAGAAAACCACGCCAGAAACAGGACCGTTGCTATTCTATAACAGAGGAACAAGAAAGGATAGTACAATCCCGCTTTAAATACCAGAAAACCACACCAGAAACAAGACCGTTGCTATACTATAACAGAGGAACAAGAAAGGATAGTACAACCTCGCTTTAAAGACCAGACAACCACATTAGAAATAGAAACGTTGCTATACTATAACAGAGGAACAAGAAAGGATAGTACAATCCCGCTTTAAATACCAGAAAACCACGCCAGAAACAGGACCGTTGCTATACTACAACAGAGGAACAAGAGAAGATAGTACAATCCCAATTTAAAGACCTGACAACCACATTAGAAATAGGACCGTTGCTGTACTATAACAGAGGAACAAGAAAGGATAGTACAATCCCGCTTTAAATACCAGAAAACCACGCCAGAAACAAGACCGTTGCTATACTACAACAGAGGAACAAGAGAAGATAGTACAATCCCAATTTAAAGACCTGACAACCACATTAGAAATAGGACCGTTGCTATACTATAACAGAGGAACAAGAAAGGATAGTACAATCCCGCTTTAAATACCAGAAAACCACGCCAGAAACAGGACCGTTGCTGTACTATAACAGAGGAACAAGAAAGGATAGTACAATCCCGCCTTGAAGACCAGAAAACCACGCCAGAAATAAGACCGTTGCTATACTATAACAGAGGAACAAGAGAAGAAAGTACAATCCCAATTTAAAGACCTGACAACCACATTAGAAATAGGACCGTTGAGATACCATAATAGAGGAATAGCGGTTGATAGTACACCCCACATTAAAGACCCGACAACAACATCGGAAATACGACTATTGCGATAACAAAACACAGGAATAACAGTCGATAGTTCAATCCCACATTAAAGACCAGACAACAACACCAGAAATACGACCATTGCGATAACATAACACCGAATCATCTGTTTATAGTACAATCTCGTTTAAAAGACCACAACTCAATTTCATAAATACATTCAACGCCGTACCCTTTAATATATTAACCTTTCTGTATATTCAATCATATGTAGTCCAATTAAGGTGTATTCTTGTCTATCAGAGGCATTCCTTTGGTGTACTTAAAAACTGAATTGCATAGCGATCTTTTCTGACCTTGGTGTGTGATTTGGCTAATGGGTCTTTCAGATACCATTTTATTACATGGTGACCGTACTAATTATAATTGTATAAGAGAAAAACACGAGCGTACTTTGATTTACTGTTTTCTGAACACATATATTCAACTGGGTACCGTTTTACTAAACAACTTACGATAGATATTTGCGTAAGTCATATCTGATACACATGGATAGTATCGACAATGAAAGTACATTATTGCAATGTGACATGTCATTGGAAGCGTCTCGGAGAGACGATTCCAATAATGTGTCAATTTGCAATATTTCTCGCCGGATATTGAAATAACAGGAATTGTTCTTTTAGACTTACGCAAATCTTAAGCGTAAACTGTTTAGTAAAACGGTACCCATGTGGCCAATAGCTACATAAAATTGAAATATATCCCAACTATGCATAGATATAAGATTTTCGAGGCAATTGATTGAAAAAGAAATACGATATTTCCTAGGGAGTCGGGCTTCGAACTTTGGTTGCCGGAACGACCACGGAACCCATATTCAGCGTGATAACGACTTGGGTACCAACACCATAGCGTGAATTCGTATCGTTATTGAAAATTAATCAGCGTTTTACAAAATAAATGTATTTCATAATAATTTTTGTTTAGCAATCATGTTGGTTTCCGTGGCATAGCAATACAATTGGGATGATTATTGTAATGGTGTAACTATGCTAAGAAAATGATAAAGAAATAGTTTGCGCCCACGTGGAATAATGTGTATGTCATTAAATGTTTAGAAGGGAATCACTAATTAAGAAAACAGTGTCGTTTATTTCGTAGCGAAGATAATTTAAAAAGAAAAATGTCATATACAATCAGTCAATATCCGAAAGGAAAATAAGAAAACGTAATAAAACGATCAAAAACGATCAAAAAGGAGTACAAATAAAAAAGATAAATAAATAAAGATAAACAAACGAGTTGAAAGAATATAGACGAGTATAGAGATAGTAAACGAAATATAACATACCATTTTTCACTTCTTTTGAATACCACACGGAATAAAAGAATAAATCAGTGATAATTAATTTTCCCTTTTTACCCTCTCCAAATACTCGCCCACTGTGTTCTCCGCTTTGTATTTGAGTTAGATATGTATATTTCCGCTTCTATCTAATAAGGTATCCAAGTTTGATGTGACGTCGCTACTGAAAATGTTTACGCGTTGCCAAGGGGGACTGGGAAAACGGATGATCGCTTTTATTTTTGAACCGGGTGTTTTTAATTTTAAAAGTCTCTCTCTATACACTTTTCACTCGAGAAATTTTAATGCTTTACCCTTGCTTTTATTTCTCGCTCTCTTTCTCTCTTTCCCTCCCTTTAAGATTATCTTACTCGATATAAAATAGAATTAAAATTGATTAAAAAGAATTGATCTACAGAAAATCTTGAGAGTTTAATTAATAGTTGAATCGATTTTGAAAGGTTACTTAAAACAAGGATACTAAATGCGAAGAAATGTTGTACAAAAACTTTACGAGTTTAATTATTTCTCTGCAAAGGCAAATGTCCCCTTTTTTCTTTCACCATATCCTTAAATCGATTAGAATTGATGAATATATACTTTTATTGATTATGAAGGGGTGGGCACCAAAACTAAACACTTCATAAAATATATTAGCGTTTAAACGTACTCACATTAGAAGATTCAAACCAAACCAATGTGACAATTGGAGAAATTGCTCACAAAGAGTAATTTCTCCAATTGTCACAAAGGATTGTTTAGCAATAACACAAAACTGAAATTTAACGGTCCGTATTTTAGATGTCGTTAAAACTCGTCAGTTTTTCCATTTGTCACAACGGTTTGCTTTACAAAAACACCAAACGGAAATTCATCGCTCCGTATCTTAAGATTGTCGTTTAAACTTTTCCATTTGTCGCAATGGTTTCCTACCCACAAGATTTTTGCGTTCGATCTTTTAAACTTGCCAGTAGCAATTCCTCCATACAGTATTTACTACCCAATACTACTAGACGGACTAAGTTTAATTTTCGTCTTTTAAACTTGCTTAAATCTGCTACGAGCGATATCTCCATTTATTCACAGTGCTCTAATACCCAATAATACAGAAGAGGCTGAATTTTCAGGCATTCAAACTTGTCGTTCAAACTTTCGATGAGAAAAACTCTCCATTTTCAAAGTGATTTCTGTCTCAAAACACTAAGAAAGTGTTTCGTTCGATACTTCGAAATAAACGACTTGGTTAAATTCGAATTTGGATTACTAGTACTGGAATTATTCGTATAGCGAGGAAAGGTGTTATATTGAAAACCAGTGTGTGCGTGGGCTTTGGGTGTAAATATCTGTAATCTATTTTAAAAGAGAAGCTTTAACTTTCCATCTTTAAAAATTGTCGTTTAAACCTTTCCATGAGAAATATTCTCCGTTTTTCAAAATGATTTCTATCGCAAAAAGAACTCAAAAAGAAATTGTTACGTTCAAAATTCAAAATAAAAGATTATCCTTATTCGAATTCTGATTACTCGAAGTAATCGTATGCCGAAGGGATATGTTTGATAGCAAACTAGTGCGTGGGTTTCGGGTGCAGATATATGTAACTTATTATAAGAGAAGTTTTAACTTTCCATTTTTTTTTTTATATTATCGTTCAAACTTTCCATGAGAAATAGTTTCCAATTGTCACAATTTCAAAACACAGAAACAATTTTACGTTCCATACTACAAAATGAAGGAGTACCCTTAATTCGAATTTGAGTCATTCGAAAATATTGTATGTTGAGGGATTGGGTTTGATTACAAACCTGTGCGTGAGTTTCGGGTGCAGATATCTGTATTCTATTTTAAGAGAAGATTTAACTTTCCATCTTTTTAAATTATCGTACACTTTCCATGAGAAATATTCACCATTTCTCAAAATGATTTCTATCGCACAGAGAACTAAAAATAATTGTTACAGTAGTTTCTATTCAAACTAAGTAAACGATTACTCTTAATTCGAATTCTGATAACTCGAAACAATCGTATGTCAAGGGAATGGGTTTAATTTCAAAAAGCGTCGTTTAAACTCGCAACGATGTTTTTTCTTTTTTCTTTTTACATTTCGTTACAGTAATTTCTATCTCGAATCACACATAAAAATGTTACGTTCGCTACTTCAAATGAACATTTATTCTTAATTCGAATTTGGATTACTCGAAATATTCAATAATTCGCCTTTCGAATATCGAAGAAATGGGTCCGATTGAAAATCAGCGCGTGTGGTTCGGGTGTAGGTTTCTGTATTTCTCTCCATTCAATCCTACAATTGAGAGGGGGCATAAATACATACCCGAGCCTTTCAATAACATTCCATCGAATTAATCCATTAGTTTAGACGTATTTATATTACTCAAACAACTAAAGACTAGTAGATGTAATGTATGACTACCATGCAAGGCATTTGTTTGCTTGTTTGTTTGTTTACATTATTTTTTCATCAATTATCTAGTTAAAACGGGGTGATATTAAAACTATATTCACGATTTCTGTGTTTTTTTATAGGTTTAAACTTATTTATTTTACATTGATTGTGCCGAAAGCTTGAAGCTTGTTGAATCAACTTTCCATGACTGCTTCCTGGATACTGAACCGGTACTCGTGCCGATTTGTTTGTTAGTCCCGGCATTGTTTAACAATGAATTCCTTTCCTACAGTGATTTCGATGTTCATGAATCCTTTAAGCAGCGGAAAGACATTCGCTTTAGGGACGTCCTAGGCTTAGCTCTTGTGTTATGACTTAACGTCGAACAATATTTCAGTTATAGTGTGCAAAGCTATTGCACTGCGCTTAATATGTGCTTTCGATGACTGTTCAAATTTTGTCTGCCACAAATAAATAAAAGGAAGAAAAGTGTAGAAGCAAATCTCGCAATGTGTATTCAAATATAAGTACTGCTAATATAAATAGATCGAGAAGGGCAAATTGAATCGATGCTGTAGACAAAAACAACCCCTTATAAGTAATTCCCTTAAGTTAACTCTTCATAGTAGAATTTGAATGGTAAAGTGTTTACACTTACAAAAGACAACGACAATTTCATTGAGATAACGGAAATGTTCGATATCTTGTAACCGTTTGTAAGCTTCAAACATGTTTAAATATTTAATACTGAATAAATATATAGAGAATAGATGGTTGGTGTCGTGAATCGGAAATGTTATCGGGCAAGGCTTAGGAATATTATCCGGTGAGCCGAAGGCGAAACGGATAATATTCCGATGCCGAGCCCGATAATTTTTCTTATTCAAAGACACCAATCATCTATTCTATTTATCCTGTTACCCTTATGTATACTTTTAAACAAACAAAATGAAAATAAAACACGTGAAAAAAAGCAGAGAATGATGTAATCATGACGTCATGTACTATGTCGTTCTTATGACGTCATGATTTGTCACGCGGATGCGTTATATGGTTAGTGCCGGATATCACAAATGTTATACGGCACCTAGTTATCGGTCCCAAAATGGCACTATTGACAGGATAAATGTAAAATCCAGTAATATTTATGTTATAAGAGTGTTGTATGTAGTAATAGAGACGAAAACCCTAAAAAATTGATAAATACACCCATGTGCGCTATATGATTGATATATTGTTGAAAAGGTGTAGGACCCAAAAGTCAGCCAACCCATTATAACCGTTAGGCCTCGATATGTCATCTTTCGGATTGATAGACTTATTACACTGAATCATTTGTTGACTACCCATGTCAATTAATGGCGATAATACTATAGATAACAAAGCATAAGATCAGCGAGGACTAATTTGGTAATAATGATATTATTTCCATAGAAACATAATCACAAATAATAATAATAATCGCGATAAATAGAAAACCCGCCCGCGTAATGAATATGTTGCCTTGGAAACATTGACGCGTCGGGGTTTGACACTGTTTAGGAATCGACTTTGATATATTTTAGGCATTTTATCAACGAACAACATTGGCATAACAACTCAGAACACATGTGAAGGACAGTGGTCCAGGGGTAGAGCGACGGCTTCTGGAGACAAGGGTCTCGGGTTCGAAGCCTGTGAGTTGCGGGATCTGTATTGCGATTTTTTCATTAATCCACCTTCGGCGCGATTACTGTTTATGTATCCAGGACGCAGAATCGAGAGTGATTAATCTAAGTTGTAAGAACTTGTTTCACAATTGAAGAAAAACAAATAAGTTTAACTAACTTAAAACACATACTCAATGGTGAGGAAATACCAGGAGTTCGGGAGCATGGATAGGTGCACTTCCCACTGCGTTATATGTGAAATACTGTTATAATCGTTTATGTCAAGTCACACATTAAGTTCGTTCGGGGGTGGGGGTGTGACTCCGTGTTTGCTAATTATGACGATAAAAGATAGTAGGAGTGGTCCAGACATAGAAGTTTCATTATTAAGATAGAATACCCATAATCCACCCGTGAAACTACATGTAATACTTTCGTCTGATTACTTTGTTCGTTCTCTGTATACAACGGTCCTGGCCGAAACCAAACCGAAAGATTCCGGACCCAGACCGATGTATGCCGAGAACGACCGAAGTGATCGGACGCAAGAAAATGTGTCACATTGTTGGATTATGGGTATTCTACCTTAACCTAATTACAGTTTGGATCATCCGAGTTAGATAAAGGGTGGAAACCTTTCAGGAGCAGTAAGCCTTTATACCAACAATCGGTAATAATACAACCGGGCGCGGGTCGCAAAATCTCACCACTCAAGTTTGGTGTAAACTAGCACACCGGATGAGTTTTTACGAAGTATGTTAACTGTTCACAGCCTCATCTTGAACGTCACTTTTCCGCCCAATTGCGATTTCGTGTTTAACCCAGGGCATGCTGGGGAATTTTCTGAAAATAGATATTTGTGTCGTGTGCTTTCCACAACCCAAAAATATCAGCTTAATTTTAATGAGGAAAGATTCTCAGAGAAGCAAACAGGTTAGATCACAGGGCAGCCGCCAATTTACTTGGCGGCTGGCCTCGATCCAACCTGTTTGCATAAGCATGAAGTCGGTTCCAGCACTACAAGGGTTAAGTTGTAGTAGTATCAGACGAAACAGCACATATTTTATATGGTGAACTGAGAAATTAATAGGTCGCTTCATTGAATGGATATCAAAGGCCGTTGCTTTAACGGCATTTCGGTCACTGGCTGAAAGTTATTTGTTGATGATGAGCAACTTCGTCTGTTATTGAAATGTTTTTCAACAGCATTTCAGTCACTGGCTGTTTTAGGCTCTTGTCTGCTGTTTGTGTTTTCGTGTTTTAGATCTAGAAATATCAGGCAAAACAGCACAGATAGTATATGGTGGACTGAAATAATAATTGGTCGCTTCATTGAATGGATTTCAAAGACCGTAGCTTCAGCGGTATTTCAGTCACTGACTGATCCAATTGTAACTACTCGGATTTATCCGTGACCTGAGAGATGCATGTTAACCCGTTCCCAAACAACACATTTTCGACTGTCCCAAATTGAAAGAGTTTGCAGACGACATTTCAAAATATGATGAAATTGGAAAGTAATCTTCTGATAGGGCAGAAAACATTGAGGGGAAAAAGGAAAAATAGCTCATTAAGAGCAATTACTCCTTTTCCCACAATGTCTCCTCAAGTCGTCTGCAACAAAGTGGTAAAATGGCGTTATCGTTTGGGAAAGGGATAAATATAAGTGAAGGGTTACAAATTCTAGGTCACTCTATCTCTGCTTGCGGGAGAAAAGAAAGGGTTGGTTGATTAATTTTGGGTTTAACGCGATTTCAACAGTATTGCGATTGTATCGGCCAAGCTGATCTGGGCCGTTACTCTGTCCCTGAGTTTATAGTAGAGAATGGCTCAAAAGATTCGCATCGGATTAGCTTGTACAGTTTTCTAGAATAATAGATGTGAGATGTGAGATTTGGTCGTTTGACTGAATCGGAGTTAATCCTCATTTTAATAGTATTTCAAACATATCGAAGAAAAAGGTCGTATCGAATTCGTAACCGATAACCCTTTTCTTAGACCAAGAGGCAGACTTCTAAAAAAACCTGGGTAACGTTTTACTAAACAACTTAAGGAAATATTTGCGTAAGTCAAACTGATAAAGATGGATAGTATCGTCAATGAAAGTACAATATTGTAATATGACACGTCATTGGAAGCGTCTCGAAGAGACGATTCCAATGATGCGTTACATTGCAATATTGCTTCGCGCAATATTGAAATATGAAGAATTGTTGAGAAAGAGATTACTATTGGGCCAAGTACAGACATGGGCGAGGTACCAACTACATTGGCGAACTCTTGTAATGGCATCATGCGCAAATCAGCGAGATGAGGACTAGAAAGATAGAAAGATAAGCATTTTGTTAGAATAAAAATAGTTGAAATTATTGCGCCAAAAAAAAAAAAAAAAAAAAAAAACTTGTTCATGATGAGCAACTTATACTTTTCGTGTGCCGAAATAAAGCAAATCTAAGTCTAATGGTGAGCAATTTCGCCTGTTGTTAAAATATTGTCTTGTATATTAGAGTCAATCTGAATCGGTTGTGTTATTCCAAAAAGCATTACAAAGATCTCTTAACGTGCTTGTTTTTAATAATGGAAATGCGTTGTTTCTTGCATCAGCCAATCACAGCTTAGAACAGAATGGAATCAACTAATTAGAGAGCGGCATCGTATCTGTACAACGGTTCGTGAACTCCTTCGCTTGTCGTGAAGTACGATCGTCCATCTGGGCTGAACGCCACACTTTCTCCTTGATGCTCTCGCTTGTATGGAACAATATCGGGTGTGCCTTGTAATACACCTGAAGTTAATGCAGACTTCATAATTTTTTTGTTTTGTGTGTATTGGCATTTCTTACATCACATTATGTATAAGTTATAAAGCGTTTCCTGGCATATCTTTATGTATAACTTTATTGCCAAAAAAGGCCTTCAAAGACGAACAGAAAGAAGAACCAAGGTTGTTCTGATAGTCATCCAGGAGACTTCGTCTCATGAATATTCAAACATATCGTCAATGTGCTTTGAACAATCCTTTGTAGCGGTCTAGTGAAACAAGTTCAGTCTTTAACCACTACGTCAACGAAGCTACTTATAGAATGAGAAACTTTACGTGTTTGTAACTGACTATCTTGCATTAGGTGACCCAATTGTATATTGGCATACAACATCGAAATAACACATATTCGTATTGATACAGAATCGGTTAGTTATTTTTAGTAGGTTACATTTTATAATGTTCTGTTATCTAACACAATACCATACCCTTACTTATATTATACAGTGAACCCTCGTTTATCCGAACATGTCCGTTCCCAACAAAATGTCCGGTTTACCGAATAATCCGGACTTATGAAGCAGAGCATGTTCTTATTTACATTGAGACATAAACGGTCTGTATGAGCGGTATATACTTATAACCTTTAAGCAAACGCAAAATTGTCGACCGTCCCAAATTGAAAGAGTTTGCAGAAGACATATCAAAACGTGATGAAATTCAAAGATAATCTTCTGATATGGCAGAAAACATTGTGGGAAAAGGAGAAATTGCTCGTCACGAGCAATTTCTCCTTTACCCACAATGTTTTCTAAAGTCGTCTGCAACAAACTGGTCCAATAATTCCGTTCCCTTACAATTTCGTTCGGATTGCGAGACATCCGGATAATCGGGGTCCGGTTAAACGAGGGTTCACTGTAGTTATTTCATGTCAACTCTTGAATCACTAGCTCTACGAAGCTACCTATAGAATGAGAAACTTTACGTGTGAGTAACCTACTGTCTTGCATTATGTTATACAAACATTCATTTGCATACAAAATACAACACATATACTTACTATTGCAGAATTGTTCAATTATTTTCAGCAGGTAACATTATACAATGTTCATTTATCCAACCAGATTTCTTATACTTACTAATATAGTCCGTCCCTCCGTTCATTGAATAGTGGAACATATTCTCATGGGTCTTTATAAGAATTTCCTGACCGTCGGGCGAAATGTCCCCACCCACGGGATCATGGCGCGTTGTCGTTATGCCCGACAGGGGACCCGTCTGGGTGATTGGCACATGACCGCTCTGAGACCACGCTTCTGTGGGGAGCAGTCCAATTTTAGAGTCGGCGTTGTCCACCTTCGATATGATGTAGAGGTCGGCGTTTGGCGTCACCATCAGCGTTTCGGCATCCGGTTGGTTCCAACTGAAATTTGTTGGAGTATTTGATTGTTAAAGAGAATAGATGGTTGGTGTCTTTCATTCTCGGATGTTTTCGGGTAAGGCGCAGGAATATCATCCGACGAGCGTAAGACGAATCGGATAATAATCTGAACCCGAACCCGATTACCTTTCACATTTAAGAAATCAATAATGCATTCTATTATAATGTTACGTAAATGTACTGAAATAAAAATGAAATGAAAATAAAAATGCAAAATAAAAAAAAGAGAAAACAAACGGACAACAATACTGACAGGTGCGCGAAGCAGGCATGTGATCTAGTGAAGGATAACACTAATGTTAAACAGCATCTTGTTGCAGGTCCGAGATTTACGGATTGACACTGGTGATGGGATAAAGCAATCTGAGCACATCGGGTTTATCCAATAGAAAACACCTCTGAAATAATAGGGATGACGCCATATTGTTTCCCGCGAGAATGACGTCACTTTCTTTCGTTTCTAAAAATAGATCTTGACTGTAAAATCCAAAAAGTCGTTAAATTTGATAAGGGAAACAAGTATACATGTCACAACAATAAGTTCGCAATTTGGTATGAGTTACTGATCAAAAGTGATTAAAAAGGATGTCCAACACTTCCATACACATTGAACTACTTAACGTGCACGCTTAGAAATGGTGTTCATCGGCGGATGCCGATTTACCCGAAAAATTGTAACCCTACACTTATATCCGAGGTGTATTTCACAGCTCACGGAAATACCCGAAGAGTTCCGATTGGGGATAAAGGAGTTTTTAATTGTGTCAACAGTGATTGTGTTATACTGCGGTTTCTCATGATGAATGAAAGGAGACCCCAAGCGTATTCGTTGAATAAGATCTGGTCAAGCCGGGTAAAGCATCAGCGTTGTAAGTTAGTCGGTAGAATACCCCTCATGAAATGTAAATCTATCCCTACCGAAAGTTGAACTTTCGGGATTTTAAGTTCGTTACTCTAACCACTACATGTAGGCCAAGGAGTCATCGCTTAGGTTGATTGAAATAGAATGTTAGCTTATTCAACCAGATGGGTATTTGTGATATAAAGCCTAAGTAAAATCAATAACACACGATAAAAGCATCGAGATGTAAATACGTTTTGTTTGTGACATTGGGTCGATGACAAAGGCATGGATTGCTCTTTGGGGATAATTCTCTCTTTTTCAAAATCGTTTATGAAGGATCAATTCGGCTAAGTTTGGTATTGGAGGTAAGGCATTAATTGTTTAAAACTGTTTCAAGTGTTTGTTTAAACCAAAATAATGATATAAAGATAAAACAGATGTATTAAACTATTGATATCTAGCAATTGTATTTCAGTTTAGATAATATTATTTAAGTTTGGTACTGCTTTGATATCCTACTGCTATTTAAGGTTTATTCAATGTGATAAGGATTCTAACAGGGGAATAGCAAAACGGTTCCTAATTTTCATTTCTATTTTAAATAAAAATCAGATATAAGACCACAAGCAAAAGGGGAAGAAACCGCCGATTCTTTGATATTTCGTCGTTCAAGCTTATTTCCCTTTACTCTGGAACATACACATTGAATAAACTCTTTTAAATCGTTTTAAAATTCTGGATGCACATTAAAGCACTGAATTCACACAAGAATCAAATTCATGGTTAGTTTGTTATGTGGTCTGACGTGCTTTCAAGAATTTTTAGTTTTATGGTGGCTTTTCCGTAATTCTGTACTGTTCAAGGGTTTCGATATATATTGCCAAAAGAATGGCACGAAACAAGCAAGCCCTTATTTATTGCAGGCGTTTAAAAAAAAGTCGAGTTTTATCTGAAACATTGTAGAAAGGGCGTTAACCATCTATTTGGTCAACTAAGTCTTTATAACAACTTGTTAATTTCGTAATAAGGACTTAATTATGTTGTCATAACGAGTTACTTACATACTTGAACGACTTACCAACACAATATAACCACTCAAAATAAACATACGACTTTAGACGTGGCTTTCTTTTGGATGATACAATTTGGCAGTTAGTACAAAGAAGACGACGGGTGAGTGAAACTGAACTTTGCAGGCCGTATTCTCACCAAGGTATCATTCCTACGCACAGAACTAATTTTGATGAGGATGAATACATGAGTAAATAGGCGTTGGTGCAATTTTTTTCGATAAACAGATAATTGGAACGACTCGGGCATTTCCGTGATTTGTGAAATACACCTCTGATATAAGTGTAGGGTTACATTTTTTCGGGTAAATTGGCATCCGGCGTCTAACACATTTTCTAGGCGTGCACGTTAAGTAGTTCAATGTGTATGGAACTGTTGGACATCCTTTTAAATCATTTTTTATCAGTAACTCATACGAAATGGCGAAATTGTTGTTGTGACATGTATAGTTGTTTCATCAATCAAATTTAACGACTTTTTAGATTTCACATTTAAGATCTAATTTTAAAAACGAAAGTAAAGTGACGTCATTCTCGCGGGAAACAATATGGCGTCATTCCTATTATTTCAGAGGTGATTTCATTGGATAAACCCGATGTGTTCAGATTGATAAACAGGCAAGCATCAAGAAATAGTATGAATGGCCCTAATGAACCAGAATGCTGAGGCATCCAATCCAAAAATGCACATATTTCACCTCTACATTTCATTCTTCTAAACATAAGCTATTAGCGACTTGCAGGTTTAGTTTTAGCAATTGCTTTATGTATTGACCTTATATTAACCAGAACCGTGCTAAACACTAATGAAGTTTTCATTTTATAAAAGACTACAGGCCTAACATTGCTTGTGCTTTCATATCTATAGTGAATACTTTAAATGACAACTTGATATATTACAACTATATCCTACACTAAGGCTTAGCACGATACTGGTTTGTCTCTTGTATGTTAACTTCTTGTGTACTGAAGGGCATGTGGTCTTATGTATCAATAAAGTATATATGTATGCTAACGAAAATATCAGTATATTACCTGTACTTTAGGGTACCATCCACACTTATCGTCAATGTATCCACCAATATAGTCGGTTCCACAACCCGATACACGGTCTGTACTGAGCCACCACCACCATTACCTATATCTCCTGTAAACACAACATTACATGTAGTGTCCATTTGAAAACAAAGATTGCCAAACAACTGGTAGATGCAATACAGAAATCTGTGTTACCTTTGTAGATACAGAAGTCATTGAGGCGAAGTCTTGTATCGAAACAAAGGTAACAGCCACAGACAATCTAAAATGGAGAAACTTTTCGGCCAAATGCTCCGCAACGAGTGAGAACGACTATGTAAGTAAGAAAAAGGTACAAGACAAGAGACAATTTTTTAAATCAAAGATTGTTTAACAACAATAAAGATCTTCTTGGATACCTAGGTAGATACAGAAGTCATTGAGGTGAAGTCTTGGATCGAAGCAAAGGCATCGGTCACAGATCGCCTAAAATGGAGAGCCTTGATTTCGGCCCTATGCTCCTCAATGAGAGAAGAACAACAAGTAAGTAAGTAAGTAATGGGTACATGACTAGAGTCCATTTTCAAAGAAAGATTATCAAATCACTTATAGATACAACAAAGCACTTCAGTGTTACCTATATAGATACAGAAGTCATCGAGATGTCCGTAACATTTCCCACAGGCCACATCTTCCCAGTCATTGTTGTTGGCGCCATTTATGGTGATCACGGAGATTACCTGAATCAAATTGATATTGAAGATGAGTTTCATTTTATTAACTAATGTAGCTACAGTCAAGCATAGTTGATTCACACAAATTGACAGTTATTGTCGCACTTTGCCGAACATGAGAACATTGAAAATTCATTTTTTTTACTCTAAAAGTTTGTTTTGATTGATTATTCGTGACTATTTGCTTGGGATGTATGAACAGAAATGTAGGTTTCTCGCCAAGATTTGACAGATTGTGCACTGGTTTACCGACGGTACTAGTGCACATGGCTCCGTAGAAAAAATAAATTAGATGATTTAGTCCATCTTTTAACAGTTTTAGGGAGATTAATGGATCAATTTCATGTTTCAGTATATGACTAAGGGGAGTAAACACTATATTTAACTCAGCAGAGGCTTGATAAAGGGATCTTGTGTGGCCCAGTGGTTTAGGTGGCGGATTTAGAACCGGGTTTCAGCTCCATCGAGACTTCTGCCTTTGTGGTAGTAACATTTGGCAAGTCATTTCAGAGCCCATGCCTCTCTGGTGGATCCAGAAAAGCCGTGACATAACTGAATAATTGTTGATACGGTGTTAAACACCATACAAACAAACCTTGAAAATACATGGTATAACCTTTGAGTCAAAGGGAATTCGAAATCTCAAAAAGTAACAGGCGTATGACATCAATCTGTTGTTGACACTGACTTTCTTACACCACCAACCGTTCAGAGAATAACATTAAAGAAAATGCCTTGCCCAAGCCACGTATAATATTTACGTTTCCGTTTCTTCCATCAATGGCGTACAATCTGTTATGGCCGCCATGGTCGTTATGAGAATACAGGATGCCCGGATGTACCCGACTCGCGCATAAACCGGAAGCTTCGTCAAGGTGCTTGTTGTCAATGGTGCCGACCTTGACACCGTCGTTAACTTAAAAATAGAACAAGCGTGATTTTACTTTAACCCTTAGAATGCTGGGTAATTTTCTGAAATAAGATTTTTGAGTTGTCGGCTTTTCAAAACCTTCAATATTTGCTCAATTTTAATGAGGAAAGATACTCAGAGAAGCAAACAGGTTAGATGACAGGCCAGCCGCCAATTTACTTGGCGCTGACCTGGATCTAATCAGTTTGCGTAAGCATGAAGTCGGTCCCAGCCCTATAAGGGTTAAACACATTTTTATTGCCAAAGTACTTTACGAAATAAACTCGTACATTCAATCATGCAGATGAATTATTGAGCAAAAGAGTTTGGCCACAAGTTCTTCTACCAAATTAGAGTCGGTCATCCTCTTGGTAGCTATTTACATCTTGTAGTCATCAATATTATGTTCGCATGTCTATCAAGCGAAATATATGTAGAAACGCAATATAAAGACGTTTGAAATGTATAGATAACTGTGTAAAATGCAAAAATGTAACGGAAAAGAAATATAACGAGCAAGGTGCAATCGTCTGTCTGGCTCATTTTCGTTCTTAAACCTTAACAATACAGTCATTGAAATCTGATTATCATCTTAAACCCTTTTCACAAAATAAATATCATAAAAAGATTCAAAGATTCTACAGACAAAGCTTAAAATCAAGTATGAAATGTATACTATCTATTTTATTCGATCGAGAGCACAGAAATTATAGCTGGAAACTGAGAATTTATTCAAATGAAAAATTTCTCCTTTTCCTACAATAATTCCAAACTAAGTCTGAGCTCAATTCGGTCACGAACTCCGGTTTAATGTAAAGGTAAAATCGTGACTCAATAAAGATAAGACGAACTGATTTAAGCTTCAACATTTTCCCCCATATCAGAGTTTGCGAATAGCCAAACTTGAAAGCGATACCACTCGAAAAAGAATAGAATAGCAAAAAAAAAAAAAAAAAAAAAATAATAATAATAAATAAATGAATAAAAAAAGATTTTGATAGCGAAGGAATGTTGAAATAACGATATAATGCTCACCATGGGTAGCTAATCCGTTGATCACAATTATTTCTAAAGACTTTTTCTTTGGCATTTAGTTAGTTCAAGTAATGGGTAAAAAGAAGAATGACCATCCTGTTGTCTATCAATGTGATTTCAACAGTGACAGTTATTCGGTCATCAGAACCTGCGAAAAATGTCCTCTCAGATTTGACTTTGTTGTTCGATATGTCAATTCACGAGTTTGAAACCCTAGCTTTGCCGAAATTCCTTCCTGATGTTTGATTAAGTCATCGCAACATATTTCATTCGACGATTATCCTTGCACACGCGTCCCCAAATGGGTCCTGATTTAAACGGAGTTTAACTCTGCTTTCACCACTATTTCATCTATATTGCAGTAATTACGGTAGAACATGTTAATCGATGTATAACTATATCAAACCATAGACGAAAATGTACGACAATAAACGACAATTTATGGCAATGTACGACAAATAACGATAATGTATCATGAACGGTTACCTTACACAATTTACAACGACGTGAGGCAAATTTAAACAATATACGACAGTATAAGACAATGTACTAAATTGTTGAACATTGAACGACGACACAAAACAGTGTTCACAAATGAACGGCTATATACGCTAACGATTGGCAATATACGCCAAAGATCGATAAATGTAAGCCAATGACTGGCAATGTACGCCAATGGACGACAATGTACTCAAGTGAATGACAATATGGGCCAATGAACGACAACATACGCCAATGAACAGCAACACACGCCAATGAACAGCAATATACGCCAATGGACGGCAATATACGCCAATGAAAGGCCATATACGCCAATGAACGACAATGTTCGCCAATTAACGACAATACACGCCAATAAACGAATAAGTACGCCAATGAACGACAATTTACGTCAATGAACGACAATATATGCCAATGAACGACAATATACGCCAATGAACGACAATAAACGCCAATGAACGGCAATATACGCCAATGAAAGGCAATATACGCCAATGAACGGCAATATACGCCAATGAACGACAATGTTCGCCAATGAACGGCAATATACGCCAACGAACGGCAATATCCGCCAATGAACGAAAAAGTAAGCCAATGAACGACAATTTATGCCAATGAACGACAATATTCGCCAATGAACGGCAATATACGCTAATGAACGACTATATACGCCAATAACGACAATATACGCCTTTGAACGGCAATATACGCCAAAGAACGGCAATGTACGCCAATGAATGACAATTTACGCTAATGAACGACAATATACGCCAATGAACGGCAATGTACGCCAATGAATGACAATGTACGCCAATGAACGACAATGTACTCCAGTTAGAGACAATAAAGGTCAATGAACGACAATATACGCCAATGAACGACAATATACGCCAATGAACGACAATATACGCCAATGAACGATAATATACGCCAATGAACCACAATATACGCCAATGAACCACAATATACGCCAATGAACCACAATATACGCCAATGAACCACAATATACGCCAATGAACGCTAATATACGCCAATGAACGGCAATATACGCCAATGAACGGCAATATCCGCCAATGAACGAAAAATTAAGCCAATGAACGACAATTTATGCCAATGAATGACAATATATGCCAATGAACGGCAATATACGCCAATGAACTGAAATATACGCCAATGAACGACAATATACGCCAATGAACGGCATTATACGCCAATGAACTGCAATATACGCCAATGAACGACAATATACGCCAATGAACGGCCATATACGCCAATGAACGGCAATATACGCCAATGAACGGCCATATAGGCCAATGAACGGCAATATACGCCAATGAACGTCAATACACGCCAATGAACGGCAATGTACGCCAATGAACGGCAATTTACGACAATGAACGGCAATGTACGCCAATGAACGACAATGTACACCAATGAACGACAATGTACTCCAGTGAAGAAATCACTTATATATTGCGCCCTTTGTCGCCAGACACTATCAAATAATACGTACGGTTCAGCAAAAGGCGTTTGTCAATCACTGCCGGTGATCCTGCGGCAACCCACAAGGCATGCACCAATAAAACCAAAGCTAACCACATTGTCCTAGAGGCGGGCATGTGCTAGGGCAGAAGTGACGAGGAGTGTCGAATTAGAAATAGAAATTATTGTATCTTGTTAAAAACTGGGTCAAGTCTCTTGTCGCATGGAACCCTTTGCAAAATAGTTTCTTGGAACCAGCACACATGCGTATTGGCAATCGGAAACCTTCGGCACCTTCCGGTAATTTCATTGAAGGACCCTTATTGACGAAGAGATAGAACAGACTAGAACAGATTTTTATTTTACGACTCGTACATAGTAAATCGTCATACATACATACATAGCATGAAAAACAAATACATCACATGGTGTATGAAAAAAGATACATATCATAAGGATGCATTTAAAAGAAAAAAACCAAAACAACAACTATACAATTGAATTTGTGAGTGAAAATGCTTCCTTTGCGTATTTTGCAACTCTTAATAGTGTATTTTTATCTGTTGATTTCATGAGTTCAATAAATCTTAACATATTTGGTCTGTTATAGTAAAATTTCTTCAAATACTTAGAGTGTCGATGTTTGATTGCTTGTCAGTACTCCAACCAATCAGCATACAGGCGCCCTGGGTTCATGCGTTAACCCTTTACCAAACAAAACATTTTCGACTGTCCCAAATTGAAAGAGTTTGCAGACGACATTCAAAAATGTGATGAAATTGAACAATATTCTTCAGAAAGAGCAGAAAACCTTGTGGGAAAAGGAAAAATTGCTTGTTACGTGCAATTTCTCCCTCTCCAACAATGGTTTATAAAGTCGTCTGCAACAAAGTCGTCAAATGTCGTTATTGTTTGGTAAAGGGTTGAAGGACGCTGGTCCGAACTACGACGGGACATACAAAAGAGTCCAAAAACCGATTCAGTTTTTTCCCGCTCTGGTAATGGAGACAGCATTTGGGCTGAAAAACTAGTTACGGTGTAGAAAACCCATAATCCGCCGTTCTCGGCATACATCGGTCGGGTCCGGTACTTTTCGGCTTGACCGATGTTTACCGAGATCCTCCGAAGTAAATCGACTAAAGAATGGGTTTCAAAATGGCGGATTATGGGCATTCTACATTAGTGGTTAAGAAAAAGAAACGGTTGTTTGCAAGGCCGCAAACTCTCGGGTTGATCTCGCGAAGCATTAAACGTACATCAGCCAAAAACTTGAAATCATGAGATCAATATGTTTTACTATTCAGTATGATGATACGAATTGTCAAACTAATGTTAAGTGTAACGAACCGAGCAAAGAAAGACACAATCACATCCGACCAGTGAAAAAAACACTGTGGTTTACTAGTTAGTTATGCGGTCTATTTATTTACCCGCATGTTCTCTATAAGAATTCATTCGATTCCCAAAGTCCTTAAACAGTCCGAAAACATTACATCAAATAGAGGTACTCTTTAAGATATTTGTGTTTAGACATATGATAGAAAAAAGGTAATAGAGATAACCCCCAAATCCCTACCGTGAGGACTATTATTATATCTGCTGTCTCTTAGATTTTAACGTTATACAGCTGACAATGACGTTTTACCAGGCAGCTTTAATCATGAGTTCAAACGCCAATTCAATTATAATTCTCAAAGAATTGTCAATACAAAACATTATCAATGAAAAACGAAGATAAGCACTGCCATTCTTAAACTATTCATGTCCTTTTGACACACAGTCTAGCAAATGAGCGTCAAGAGCTTAATCTCGCGAGATAGGTGCCGATCAAACGAGATTTTGACATCATGCGATCACACGATGCACTCGTGATTCTGGTATTACTTTGTCCATGGCCTTGAACCGTCAAGGTTCGAACTCTTTTGACTCAAATAGATTGAATTATTTAGTGAAAGAACATTAGGATTTATTTCCAAACTCATTGCAAAACAACATGTTTGAACGGTCAAATAACTCAAGATGTTTCAGTGTATTTCGAAGTAAGTCAATTATCATTGGGACAAATTGGTCGATTGTAGGGAAAAATGAGTAATTAAAAAAATCCAGATTATCCCTTCCATTGAATTGAAAAATGAACGATCAGTTTTGAACTTTAAACGATAAGGATACTATGCAGTATATGTCTGACCTTAGTGGACTTGATTCGAATCAAAGCGTCCCGGACAATGTCGGAGTACGCTACATGCCAAAAACACTGCAATGTCTCAGACAATATCGGAGATCACAAAATTCACCATCTCAACAACACAACTTCTCGGTCAATGTTGAATACCGCTACATGCCCACAACATCGCACTGTCTCGGACATTGTCAGAGATCACAACATTCGTCATCTCAACAACCTTTGTGCATTCAATTCAAATCGCTGCGTCTCGAACACTCTCGACAAATGAAAGCATGTTACTCAAAATCGTAATGTCTTGGACAATGTCGGAGTCCTTTACATGCAGCGCAACACCGCAATGTTTCGGACGTACATGGTGTTTAGTCTCGATTGGTGACCCTCAAAATCAGGACACTACAAGGTCACTTATACGTGATTGTGCAATACTCCCCAAAGCATATCTGACGACCACGCCCCTTTTCCAATGTCATTCAGTCTCACGGGTTTCGAGTTATAGAAAAACAGGCCCATGATCATAGTATATCATTTTGTCAATCGTATCTACTCGGCAATTCCCGTAACAAGTCGGTAGATATACCTCGTAGGCAGTACATGAATACACCAGAAATCCTGGGGTAATTCGCCTTATTTCCGGCGGCTAACGAAAAATGCACACAGGCACTAAATATGTATTTAAATACACACAAATTGGTTATATATCACAATTGAATGTTTGGTTTTACCCTTTTCATTAAAGATGACCATATCAACACATCTTTGATTCATATTTTGTCAATCGTATCTACTCGGCAATCCCCGGCTTGTGCCGGGGATTTCCGAGTAGGTACGATTGCAAACGGGCATGCCCTTCGTTGCTGACCTACTTTCAAAAATGGCTCCCCATTGCCTCCGAGGTTATTTTAAGAAATGGCCGAGGTGTTCCGAATGTCATTTTGTTTGACCATGTTTACTCAATAAAGAAAGAAACACATTTATGATTCTTCATTTTAAACAATTTAGTGAAACAAATTGGACAGTGAGCTTATTAATTTCCTCTTCTTGATTGCGACATACCGATAAATAACAACATGAAAATAAGAATATCATTTAACAATGCATTACGCCATATTTGAGATTGTAACCGTTCCAAATTCAAAGCAACAGCAAATAACAAAAATGAAGCAAACGAAATAACAGTTTCTTTGAGATATAGGGTAGAAACCATTGTAACAAAAAGATATATAAATAATTGGTGAGTGCGCTTTGCATAAGATTCGGTAAAATTGGGTGTTGTTTTGCTTTCGTAAATCTGTTAGATCCAGGCCAGCCGCCAATTTATTTATCGGCTGGCCTGTGATCTTACCTGTTTGCTACTATTAGTATCTTTCCTCATCAAAATTAAGCAGATAAATAAGGTTTTGAAAAGCAGACGACACCAAAAATCTATTTTTAGAAACGTACCAAGCATACTTGGGGTTAACAACGACTTGCGCAATGCAAGGGTTTTCTTCTCAAATGCGGCTACCAGTATTGTTTACCAGTACAAGGGCACGAAACAGTGTCTTACACAAGGACCGCCAACAGTGAATCATGTCACGTCATGTCATCTTTCTGGGATAAAGATTATTTTTCATGATTGACATTTCACATAGCATCAAAGGCAATTCACCATTTTTTTTAAACTTATTTATTTAACATCGATTGAAATGCAAGTTTGAAGCATATTAAATTCCGTGACTGCTTTCTGGATATTGAACCAGTACTCGCGCCGATTTGTGGACTAGTCCCGGCAATTTTCACCTCGCATAACGGGGATACGGACCCGGTGTACCGTTTTACTAAACAGTTTACGCTTAAGATTTGCGTAAGTCTAAAACAACAATTCCTCTTATTTCAATATTTGACGAAGCAATATTGCAAAGTGACACATCATTGGAATCGTCTCTCCGAGACGCTTCCAATGAAGTGCCACATTGCAACATTGTACTTTCATTGAAGATACTATCCATGTTTATCAAGTATGACTTACGCACATATTTTCCGTAAGTTGTTTAGTAAAACGGGCCCCGGGACCCTTGGTACAAGAGCCTGACGCTCTACCACTGCCCCACTGTCGCCCACAATTCAGTAATTTTGCGTTGTCCTTTTCAAAGTCGGTGTAGAAAACTCATAGGAGTTATTGCCAGTAAAAAGCCTGGTAAAGCTGGTTAGAACTTAGAACCATTGTTTTTCCATGAACAATGCAATCGAATCCCTCTGATTTTAGATCTTAACTATTCCAATTTCACTTCGATTTAAATATTCATTTTAAATGCTTTCAAACACTACCCAAATCATCGTCGTCAACATCTTTCATATATGCGATAATGCTCGACAGTAGTGATTTGTTAGAATAAACAAGGTTTGTAGCAAAATAAATGACAATATTCATTTAAAATGCTTTCAAACACTACACAAATTATCATCGTCAACGTTTATCCTATAGGCGATAATGCTCGACAGAAGTGATTTGTTAGAATAAACAAGGTTTGTAGCAAAATAAATGACAATATTCATTTAAAATGCTTTCAAACACTACACAAAATTATCATCGTCAACGTTTATCCTATAGGCGATAATGCTCGACAGAAGTGATTTGTTAGAATAAACAAGGTTTGTAGCAAAATAAATGACAATATTCATTTAAAAGCATTGAATCACAATCAACTCATCACCAACATTACTCCGAACGACATCTGACCAGTTTAATGCAGACGACTCTGGAGAATATTGTGAGAAAAGTAGAAATTGCTTAATTTCTTATATTTCATTAATTTATGTTTATTTGTATTTTGTTTTATTTTTTAAATTCTACTCCTTTTCCCACAATGTTTTTCAGAATCGTCTGCAAAAAACTGCTCAAATGTCGTTACTATTTAGTAATGGGTTGAAACGTCTTGAAACGCCACCATAACAACACAACACCGTCAAATAATTCCCAAAGGGGATAAGTGTTAACGATCACTCGTGATTTGTCTGTATATAAGGACGAAGCAAGCGCTTAGTCCATGACATTGCTCCCAAGGTCAGCCGCCCGCCCGCCACAATGAAACTTGCCATTCTAGTATTGGTGAACGTTTTGTACATATACACCGTCACTGGATTGCCTAAGTCAATCGACAAGAGGCTTCTATTGCAAAGTTTGTTTTATTTTATTTGTTTTTTCTTATCTTTTTTTTTATCTTTATTTGTATTTTGTTTTGATTTTTTTTTAATTTTTTATGTTGAATACTTCATAAAATTATTTTTGTTTTTTCGTAATGCAGGCCTGAGACCGCCTTCCAATAGTACACAATTTATGTTCAATATACATACATTCATGAGTGACAACAAACTGATTTATTTTCTGTATGTCTGATAATGGAGAAAAAAATGCGTTTGGCTCCTGTTATTTGATTTTCATCAAGGAACGATTTTTCTGGTTTTAAAGGTTTCCAAAAAATATTTTACAAGGGGATTCACTTAAATGCGACTGCAAGAAGCCATTATCTTGTTAAATAAAACGGTATTTGGATGCAACTGTTTCCATTTCTTCGCGCAATACAATTTGCGTAGTTCCTCATACGTAGGACAGACTAGAAGAAAATGAAATTCGTCTTCCACAACATCAATATTTCTTTTCAAACAAAAGTCACGTTTTCAATGTGGCTTTGCGAGCCTTTTCCTTCTGGTGAGCAAATCAGTTTCAAGTCAAACTAATTTCATTGCCATTTTCTACATTTCATTTGTTTGTTGTTTGCATGTACATTAGATAGAAAGTGTGCTAATGTTCCACTAGAATGTGGAGTGTGATATGATGTATTGCCCACAAAGTTTACAGAGGTGTCCGATTTATTTGTCTTATATGTTCATATTTGTCTAAAATAGCGATGAGGCATTTTTGAAAATTATTGATTTTTCTTTTTATATCTTATCAATTTCTCGTTAATCATTGATTGAGTAAGCATTGGGTCCTTGCCCGTGCATATACCCCGCGCTAGTGGTTAACGCCCGGGCCAGGACCCCAGGCTATGTTTAAAGAAGATTCCTTACTTACCTGCCCACGCAAATTAGTCTTTTCCGGTTGAACCATTGGAAGTCAGTCGGGAAAATACTCTTCTAAAAATTCGATTCTATCTACCGCTGCCCGTTATTTGAATCACCGCTATCGTTATCTAAATCAATGCGGTTAACCCTTTACCAAACGCCAAATTTTGGACTGCCCCAAATTGAAATAGTTTGCAGACGACATTTCAAAATGTGATGAATTGAAAAACAATCTTCCGATAGGGCAGAAAGCCTTGTGGAAAAAGGAGAAATTGCTCGTAAAGAGCAATTTCTCCTTTTCCCACAATCTTTCCCAGAGTCGTCTGCAACAAACTGGTCAAGTGTCGTTATTGTTTGGCAATGGGTTAGGGGGTTTTGTGCCTTCAAGTTCATATCTATAACCATAAGGCCATGGAGGTCATTGCAAAATTGACGTAACATTGACTTAATCTGCCAATTCCATTTAAGGCCTTTGAATCTAACTAAAAAAGGGACTCAACCTAGACAAAATTGCAAAAGAATTTCTGATTGTTATGTGCGTAACTAGACATACATACTACACTGTATTTAATTGCAAAAATTGCGAATCTAATGAGTGGCCTTAACGGTTAAGAAGTATATAAATTGAAAATGATCTTTGATTTAATGACATTGATTGTTAACCCTTGAAATGCTGGGTGATTTTCTAAAGACAGAATCGTGTGTCGTCCCCTTTTCAAAACCTTAAATATCTGCTTAAGTTTGATGAGGAAAGGTTCCTAGAGTATCAAACAAGTTTGACCACAGACCAGTCTCCAATTTACTTGGCGGCTGGCCTGGATCCAACATATTTGCATAAGCATGAAGTCGTGGGTTCGACTCTCGCTGACCGCAATGGATTTTTTTTGTACTAGACGTTAGATATTGATAATTGTTCAATGCATTATAATCTTTATAATCTTATACGTGAATCAACAATGATTTTGACACCTGTCCCTATAGCTCAGAGGTTAGAGCAATGCTTCACCAAGGCAGGGGTCCTGGGTTCGATTCTCACTGGTGGAAACGATATTTTTCTTAGTTCTTATACCTAAATCAATGAGGAAATTAATATCTTCCTTCATAGCTCAGTGGTAAAAGCAATGTTCTCAAGAAGCAGTGGTTGTGAGTTCGAGTCTCACTGAGAACAAGAGAGAGACAGACATTGGCATGTAAAAAGGAGGGTACCGTGACATGTCAAAGGGTGTGTAGCTTGACATGGCTAGCGTAGCATGTCTAAAAGGTAGATAGCGTGACATGGCTAGCGTGGCATGTCGAAAGAGGGGTAGCATGGCATGGCTAGCGTGGCATGTCAAAAGAAGGGTAGCGTGACATGTAAAGCGTTGCATGTCGAAAGAGGGGTAGCATGGCATGGCTAGCGTGGCATGTCAAAAGAAGGGTAGCATGACATGGCTAGCGTGACATGTCAAAAGAAGGGTCGCGTGACATTAAACGCGTGGCATGTCAAAAGAGGGGTAGCATGACATGGCTAGCGTGGCATGTCAAAAGAAGGTAGCCTGACTAGCGTGGCATATCAAAAGATGGATAGCGTGACATGGCTTGTGTGGATAGGGCTGAGGCAAAGTGTACTAGTACCGGCCGAAATCAGTGAACAAACTGTCAAATCGGGCCGAGGTATCGGCATTTGTGTTATACATCCCAAACAAATGATCCTGCAATAGGCAATCAAAACAAACTTTGAGTACATTACAGCACGCTCATCTACACGTATACAGGAAACATACCAGTGAACTACCAGCTCATCTTTTACTAGCAAAAATATGAACCAGAAGTCAAAGCTCAATATTTCTAAATGATTACTTTTGGAGTAAGAGGTGCAAAACCGTAGATAGCGAAGTTAACAAATGTTTGCATTCTTTGTCAGCGAGCGTACACTATTCGGAACAATATAAAACCAATTTAACCCCAAAAATCTCAAGAAAAAAAGGAATGAAACGTCCGAAACAATGCGAAATTATAACAATTATTCTACTTCCAGTAAACGATCCGGTTCAAGTCGGCACTATTGACGACAGACATCTGGACGAAGCTTCCGGTTTATGCGCGAGTCGGGTTCATTCGGATATCCTCTACTCCCATAATGATCATGGCGGCCATAACAGATTGTACGCGATAAACAGCACCAACGGAAATGTAAGGCATTAAAGTAGTGCCTGTGTTATGTTTTCGCAGTATTTCCGATAAGTAACCGCCTGCGACGTTTGCAGAGCTGTCCGAATTCGAAATGCATTCGGAAACCCTGCGAACTTTGTGCGTATTTGTTCGTAAGAAACGCTCAACATTAATTACATGTGTTTGAAGTGGGGTCCTTTATTTGGTTTAGTTTTTAGCTCGTTTTAACAACGATTTTTGAACTTTGATCGTCCATCATCTTCTATCTCATCTTTCGACGATTTTTCGACGTTTTAACAAATACAATGTATTGCCAAACGTGATCTTCTCCATTATGTTTAATATTTTGTACTCTTATACTTTTGATGTTCATCATGTTTCATTAACTTAGCATTCAACGTTAATGTCATGTTTTCTTTGATATTTCTCAAGGTCCATACATTGAATTCTGATGATTTTGATCTTGATTATGGTCATTAAATGAACACTATGTGAGTAACTTTTTCATGATTCATATATAATGAACTATCGAGGGAAATGTCTTATTTATTTTGCATATTTCGTAGTGAAATTTCATAACATTTACCTTAATCATGTAAAATTTATTGAATTATCAACGTTGTTATTGTCATATTTCTTTTTTAACGTGATTATGTTTCCTTTATTGTATTTTTCAGGTCGTTTCGGTAATTACTATACATGGCGCACATAACAACGATTGGGAAGACGTAGCTTGCGGGAAGTGTTTTGGACATCTCAACGACTTCTGTATCTATATAGGTAAATAGAAATGGACGCAATGTGGATCCCCCTACTTAACCCATTTCCAAACAATAACGACATTTGACACGTTTGTTGCACACGACTCTGGAAAACTTTGAGGGAAAATGAGACATTGCTCTTAATGAGCAATTCCTCCTTTTCCCACAATGCTTTCTGCTCCATCAGACGATCATTTTCCAATTGCTTCAGTTTTTGAAAAGCTGTTTGCAAACTCTTTCAATTTGGGACAGTCGAAAAGTTGGCGTTTGGTAAAGGGTTAAGGATTCAAACCCACGGCCATTGTGTCCCTAAATCGACACTTTACCCAAGGTCTGTCCTTCAACATGTCTTCGAACAAGACACTTTTCGTAGTGCAGTGCTGGTAAAGCAGAGATCATATACAGTGATGTCACGTTAATCCGAACACGCCCGTTCCCAACAAAATGTCCAGTTTACCGAATAATCCGGACTAATGACGTAGCGCATGTTCTTATACACACCAAGACATAAACGGTCTGTATGCACGTGTATACTAATAACACTTTAGCAAACGCCAAATTGTCGACCGTCCCAAAAATAATCTTCTAATATGGCAGAAAACATATTGGGAAAAGGAGAAATTGCTCGTCACGAGCAATTTCTCCTTTTCCAACAATGTTTTCAAAAGTTGTCTGCAACAAACTGGACAAATAATTCCGTACCCTTACAATTTCGTTCGGATTGCGAGACATTCGGATAATCGGGGTCCGCATAAACGAGGCTTCACTGTACATGTTTTACGGAGGGGTGTCCACGGGCAAGACTCTTGGGGAAATATTTCCTAGCTTTGTACAGGTATAGAAGAACATGATGAACGTATAAAGTATATTTCCATTGCGCTATGGCTTAGATATTGTTGAAAACGATGTGCACCAACCAATAAACAAACAAACAATTATAGTGTATCGAGACCGACGCTATCGAAACTCCAGTACATACACCATATCCCTATCCCTTCTTCTTTTCTTGTGTTTGTGAAGGGGTGGGGTTATAAAAGAACAATCAGTCTCCGAGTTATAAAAACCTACTTGTTGGAAAACAAAATAAAGTAATAAGTCGATAAAAAATACCAAAAAATACCAATGTATTGTAACGAAGCACTAGTTGAAATCAGCATTAAAACTTATAAGTAAACAAAACTTCTCCAACTTTCCAGGAGACATGGGTGACGGGGGACCAGGTTCAGCTCAGACAGTTTATCGCGTTGTGGAACCAGCCAGCTTAGCGCCAACGTTAACCATTAACGTGGATGGTACCCTAAAATATAGGTAAAAACAGTGTGTTACTGTTTTATATGTTTATCGCGTTGTGGAACCAGCCAGCTTAGCACCGACGTTAATCATTTACGTGGATGGTACCCTGAAATACAGATAAAAACAGTGTGTTATTGTTTAATATGTTTATCGCGTTGTGGAACCAGCCAGCTTAACGCCAACGTTAACCATTAACGTGGATGGTACCCTGAAATACAGGTAAAAACAGTGTGTTACTGTTTTATAGGTTTATCGCGTTGTGGAACCAGCTAGCTTAGCGCCGACGTTAACCATTAACGTGGATGGTACCCTGAAATACAGGTAAAAACAGTGTGTTATTGTTTAATGTGTCTATCGCGCGGTGGAACCAGCCAGTTGAGCATTCAAAGATAACCATAAACGTGGATGGTACCCTGAAATACAGGTAAAACAGTGTGTTATTGCTTAATGTGTCTATCGCGCGGTGGAATCAGCATGCTTAGCATCCACGTTAACCATTAACGTGGATGGTACCCTGAAATACAGGTAAAAACAGTGTGTTATTGTTTAATGTGTCTATCGCGCGGTTGAACCAGCCAGCTGAGCATTCAAAGATAACCATTAACGTGGATGGTACCCTGAAACACAGGTAAAACAGTGTGTTATTGTTTAATGTGTCTATCGCGCGGTGGAACCAGCATGCTTAGCACCCACGTTAACCATTAACGTGGATGGTACCCTGAAATACAGGTAAAAACAGTGTGTTATTCTTTAATGTGTCTATCGCGCGGTTGAACCAGCCAGCTGAGCATTCAAAGATAACCATAAACGTGGATGGTACCCTGAAATACAGGTAAAACAGTGTTTTATTGTTTAATGTGTCTATCGCGCGGTGGAACCAGCATGCTTAGCACCCACGTTAACCATTAACGTGGATGGTACCCTGAAATACAGGTAAAAACAGTGTGTTATTCTTTAATGTGTCTATCGCGCGGTGGAACCAGCCAGCTGAGCATTCAAAGATAACCATCAACGTGGATGGTACCCTGAAATACAGGTTACCTTTGGAACTTCCTTTTAGATGGTATCTTTAAAGGTCGTATTCAACGGTTTTTTAAATCAAAATATTATACTTTAATACTGTAACATTCTGTTTTACAAAGACTAAAAACTGAATGCATGTGACCTTTATTTTTTCTTTAATGTGTCTATCGCGTCTTGGAACCAGCCAGCTTTGCATCGACGTTAACGATTAACGTAGGTGGTACCATGCAATACAGGTAGCCTTCCAACTCTTTTTTTTTCTTTAATATCTTTAAAGTTCGTATTCAACGTTTTTTCCTGATTTGCAACGAAATACAGGTGACAACAGTGTGTTATTGTTAATGTGTTTAAGGTCGTATTCAAGTTTTTTTTCCTGATTCATTGCAACGACATTTTTAACGTGGTGGTACACTGAAATAGAGGTGACCACCTTATATTTTTGTAAATGTCTTTAAAGCTCGTATCTAACATTTTTGCGCTTTATCCACCGTTTTATTTTACAACTAACTACAGGTGATAACTAAGTGTTTTGTTTTATATGTGTTTAAAGGTCGCATGACACTTTTTCGAAGGAATCAATTTTACTTGGCATTGACGGTACACTGATACAGGTGACAACACTGTTATTCTTGTAGTTTCTTTTTCATCTTCATCATTGACAAGTGAGGAAGCGTTTACTAAAGTATTATGAATATTCATTTTGAGTTAATTTCATCAACTGGTCCATTTCAGTTGGAACCAGCCCGATGCTGAAACGCTGATGGTGACGCCAAACGCCGACCTCTACATCATATCGAAGGTGGACAACGCCGACTCTAAAATAGGACTCCTCCCCACGGAGGCGTGGTCTCAGAGCGGTCACGTGTCAATCACACAGATGGGGCCCCTATCGGGCATAACGACGACGCATCATGATCCCGTGGGTGGGGATATTTCGCCCGACGGTCAGGAAATTCTTATAAAGACCCATGAGAATATGTTCCACTATTCGATGAACGGAGGGACGGACTATATTAGTAAGTATAAGGAATCTGGTTGGATAACAGAAAAGTCTATAATGTACCTTGTTGAAAATTATTAACCAATTCCATTAATGTAAGTTTATTTGCTCTTTTACGTTGGTGTGCAAACGTGTAATTGTGTAAGCTAATGCAAGATAATGAGTAACCGACTCGTTAAGGTTGACGTAGTGGTTTTAGACAAGACTTGTTTCACTAGGCCGCTACCAACGAAAGTTCAAAGCACATTGACGATATTTGAATATTTATGAGAGGAAGCCTCCTGAATTACTTATATAATGACCTTTGTTCTTCTTCGTTTTCGTCTTTTAGGGCCTGTTTTGGCAATAAAGTTGTACATAAAGATATGACAGGAAACGCTTTATAACTAAAACATAATGTAATGTAAGAAATACCAATTCACACAAAACAAACAAATGATGAAGTCTACATTAACTTCAGGTGTATTACAAGGCACGCCCGATATTGTACCATGAATTCTACATTAACTTCAGGTATATTACAAGGCACACCCGATATTGTACCATACAAGCGAGAACATCAAGGAGAAAGTGTGGCGTTCAGCCCAGATGGACGATCGTACTTTACGACAAGCGAAGGAGTTCACGAACCGTTGTACAGATACGATGCCGCTTTCTGATTGGTTGAATGAGTTCCCATCTTAGTCGTAATTGGCTGATGCAAAAAATAAAATTTACATTAAAAGCAAACACATTAAGAACTGTATGTGATGTGTTTATATTTTGAACTTTCGCTTTCTGATTTGTTGGACGAAATCTGTTGCAATTGCAGATTTGTAGGACAGCATTACATGCAGTTTGTCTGAATAAACTGGAAACTGTATCATTGTGCTGGGCCGTTTCTTGTATTCTTTATTTTTCATGTTTTTGCTGTAAGGCATTGTCTATATAGTATATAGAATGAAATAAGACAGAATTGTTTGACTGAATTCTTAGTAAAAGTTGTTTGTAACGTTATTATTTTGTCTTTTGACTTTTAATCATTTGATACACCTTTTGATATCTTCAAACAACAAAGACTTATGACAACAATTTAAATTGTCCTAAATATTTTACAAATGTATATTGTTCCATAAAAATGGGGAAAATGAAGGAAAGAGAATAAAGATAACTGTGAGATTTGCAAAATATGTAATGATCTCTATCGTTTTAACGTGGTGCATTTATATTTCATAGTTAGCTGCAATACCAATTATTTGTCTACTCCAAGACGAATGAAAGAATGATATAACTTGAAAGTCAGAAACATCGGTTTTGTTTTGTTTTATTGCTTTTATCGTCAAATGTATTAAATGCATCTGTATACTTGTCAAATTTTCTTGTCTTTTCCCGAATTCTAAACGATAATCAATGAATAAAAATTAACATTTTGTCAATATTCTGAATTATGCATCAGTTGTTTGTTTGCTCATTATAGCAAATACTTGTCCTTCAGTACTTTCAGCGCTTTGATTTTACATCTCACATGTACATGTATTAAATACATGTGTATAATTATCAAATGTTAACAACAAGTAAGTCTTTGCTCGAATTCTGAACGATTATCAATGAATAAAATGTAACCCAGACTTATGCATCAGTTTTTGTGCTATTTATTGCAAATACTTGTTATTCAGTGCTTTCGGCGCTTTGATTTTACATCTCACAATTACATTATTATATTAAAATCATCGGATCGACAGGCTACACCCATATAACGCGGTCTCCTGTAGAACAGCCATTTTGTGAATCTTTTAATTATTGGTGGCTTTGTTGACACTTGAGTCGATCTTGTATGAAAGGCATTCACTTAACAGACCCTTTTAAAATCCCTTATTGAATCATTTATTAACAATGTACATGTATACTCATCTTACGGTGGCCATAGCAAAAGACAAAATGAAATCACTTGTGATAAATGGTTATACTGCTTGTTGCGGGAAATGTCTTCGTCTTCCACAATTGTTTCTATAACATATTGTAAAGTATGTCGTTTGCAAATCCTTTCAATTTAAATCCAGCAACGACCTTCACCCCCCCCCACCCACACACACACATTAGGTTATCAATTTAACCAGGTCTGGACAATGGGTCTAAATTAGTCTGAACGTCGAACAGAAGGCATGTGTATTAAAGATGACCATTAATATCTTGATTGTTTGGATAAGGATGGAATTTCATTTATCTTTTATTTTGTTTCATGTTCAAAACGTGTCTGTTCAGATGATTATTTTTTTCGGACTCTTTTAATGTTCAAAGAGTACAAGAGCTAGGGTTAAAGATACGAAGTTTTTTATTTCAGATTTAAAAAAATCGTCCTTTCAACTTATTTTTCGGTATATATCAAAATCTAAAGAAAACAAAGCCTTTTTGTGTCATATATTTTGTTTCGTGCTCAAAAATAATTATATTTTAGGACTACCTTAATGACCAAAGAGTTAAAGAGATAAGGGTTGTTTAAGATACAAAGCCTTTTTGTGTCGCATAATCCGTCTGGCGCCTAAGAGCTTAAAGTAATGAATATTGTAATATTAAAGATGCAAAAATAAATTGTGTTTAATCATGTTTTCATTGAAATTTTATATTAAGATGGCACTTTGCATTTCTTTCACACCGTCCTCTATTATCTTCCTCCTCTCCCTACTCTTTCACATGATTTATATTCTACCTTGATACAAATGAATCTTATTGCATGAATTGCAGACGAACGAAAAAGCATTTTTTTCTTTAATTTTGATGATATTGCCCGAAGCAAGCAAACTATCCTCTTTTCACGAACGACTCCATAAAGCCATGATCGTTTTCGTATGTTTGACGCAATAGTTTATACCCAATATCACAACAAAAAAAAAAAAAAAGACCCGTAAATCATTTTGCTTTATAATTATCAGTTGCTTTTAATTTGGACCATTAAAAATATCATTCAGGTTGAAAATGGGGGGTTGGGGGGGGGGGGTATTATCATTTTGAGATATGTATGACGTCATCCTAAATGGATACCGGGCTGATATTATTTCATTTTGAAGAACATCCAAAGCAGACGACATTGACCCATGAATCTATTTTTGAACGTATGAGTGGTCCAAATTGAAAGCAACAACAGACAATATAAATATAAAAAACGAAATGCATTTTTTCCTAATGGACCTGGGTTAAAAGCTATTGTTAAAGGGATAAATTGACCAATGTGATGCATTCATCATTTTGCAACCATTGATTATGTAGCCTTTTGCAGCACATGCAGTAAAGTGAGGTATTGTTGGGTAGATGGTGAGAAGAACATTGAGTTTACCAAAGTCGATTTTGATTATTGCTGTTTTAGAGATGTTTATTTACAGAAAATTTGCTCAATAAGATTGATTCATCATTTTGCAACCATTGATTCTGTAGCCTTCTGCAGCACATGCAGTACAGTGAGGAATTGTGAAGAAGGTGGTTAGAAAAAAACAGTACGTTAAGTAATCAAAAGTCAATTTTGATTAAAGCTTTAAATAACATGCTTTAAAGGTGCTTGTTACAGAAAGGAAAATTTGAAAATAAAAAAGACACACAAAAAAAACCCACATTGAGTAAATCAAAATCGATTTTGATGAAAGCTAATGTAGAAAATGCTTCAAATGTGCATGTTTGTAGAAAAGAAAATTTGGAAGTAAAAATAAAATTTCGTTGAAACGAAAAAGGTTTTGTATTGTTTTGTATTGTTGTTTGCTATATATTTAAGAGTACATATTGAAAGCATAATTAATTCAGGAAGTGTCAACATATCTAAGTATGTACAGTCTGCATGCGTTATATCTCAAAAACGATGTCACGCTTTTTGATTAAAATACATGTTTATTCACTGTATAACACTTTAAAGAATAAAAACGATATAACGTTGCTTCCAATGACTAGTCTTTGGTGCGTTTTATATAACAGCACAGCTTTTGTGCAGTTTGAAAGAAATTAATTTTTGTCTCCCAAATTTCATCACATAAGTGAACAAGTACCTTTAAAGAGAACCATGCAAGAAGGTATTACGTAATGATAAAATAATTACTTTTTAACTTACGACACAATGTCACAGATCATATCATTTCTTCAATTAATTCTATTCGAACAATACAGTCTCACTTGTGTTAAGCAACCAACCTTTTAAGCAGCCAACCTGCCTTTTAAACAACCACTACAGAAAGTCACATTGATAGATTTATAGTGTTTATCAATTTGTGTTAAGCAGCCAACCTGCCTTAAACAACCACTACAGAAAGTCCCATTGATAGATTTATAGTGTACATCAATTTGTGTTAAGCAGCCAACCTGTCTTAAACAGCCATCTTACTCTGTCCCAAATGCTGGCCTCTTAACACAAGTTTGACTATACTTCCCTTTTTTTACATTCTTTATCATTTTTACTATGATATCCGTCTTATGAAAATGTGTTTAATCAGTAATTACGACTTTTAAAAGATCTCTACCAAGTACTAACACTTTAAACGGTTATCAATCTTTTACGAAAATATTGTGAAAGATTAACTTTTTCGGGCGGCGCAAACAGCTTTAAAAAATCGTCCTCGTTTTTTTTATAAGTTGAAATACCTTATTAATACAATACCACTTAACTCCACATTTTTGCGTCTTGCAGCAGACGACTTTTCAAAAGCATTGTGGCAAAAGGAGAAATTGCTTGTCACAAGCAATTTCTCCTTTCACCACCATGCTATTTCAATCTTTTCACATATAACAACACCAGAACTGAACGTTTTTCACATGTTTACAAAGCTTTTCTAAAGTCGCCTGTTTCAAGTCAACAAAATCGTCTGCAGGTGGTAAAGAGTAAATAAGTACCCTTTGTTGGTCAAATAGTCTCAAATATCTCCTTCAACGTCATAGATTTATCGATCCGTTACAACTTACGACAATTTCCAGGCTTAAATTCCGAACTGACAAAATTAACCCTTAGAATGCTGTGCAATTTTCTTTAAATAGATTTTTGTGTCGTCTGCTTTCCAAAACCTTGAATATCTGCTTAATTTTGATGAGGAAAGATAATCAGAGTAGCAAACATGTAAGATAACCGGCCAGCCGCCAATTTACTCGACGGCTGGCTTGTGATCTAACCTGATTTCATAAGCATAAGCATACGTGCCTCCCCTTTAAATCGAAAATTTTCAAGTATATGAGTTCGAGTCTTTAAAAGAATTGAAATCGATATCTTTGATGGTATATGGACTATAGCCAGCTTACATGGTTCATCTGATACTGCTGTATATACAATCAATGATCTTACCCACTCATAACAAAGAAATCCCAACACTGTGGAGGACAGTGGTTCAGGGGTAGAGCGTCGGCTTCTGAATACGAGAGTCGTGGGTTCGAATCCCGTGAGTGGCGAGATCTTCCTTGCGAACTTTCATTAATCCACATTTGGCGCGAGTACTGGTTATGTATCCAGGAAGTAGAATCGAGAGTGATTTATCTAAGTTGTATGAACTTGTTTCACAATCGGTGTAAAATTGATAAGTTTAAACGAAACCAAACTAAACTAACCAAATCACAACAACCTCAGGATTCTCAAGGTTATAAAATTGTCAATCGGAACTACTCGGGTATTTCCGTAAGCTGAGAAATATACCATTTGAAAAACCTGCTGGGAATTGTATTATCACTAGACAGTCAAGGTCGAAAGATACTGGATCATGAAATCGTTGCTGTGTTGCTGCTTTTTTGCAGAGAAATAACTGTAAGACTGATGGAATGCATCATTCAATAAGTTCGTGATACCGCATTGCAACGCAACTGCTAAAGAATAAAAAAGTTTATTTCAAAGGACTTGGACAAAAAGATAGATTGCTTCATACGATAATGCTGCTGCTGCTACTGCTGCTGATGCTGATGATGGTTATGATGATGACACTGATAAAGACGAAGGTGGTGCTGCTGCTGCTGATGCTGATGATGGTTATGATGATGACGTTGATAAAGACGAAGGTGATGCTGCTGCTGCTGCTGCTGATGATTACGATGGTTATGATGATGACGCTGATAAAGACGAAGGTGGTGCTGCTGCTGCTGATGCTGATGATGGTTATGATGATGACGCTAATAAAGACGAAGGTGGTGCTGCTGCTGATGATGATTACGATGGTTATGATGATGACGCTGATAAAGACGAAGGTGGTGCTGCTACTGCTGATGCTGATGATGGTTATGATGATGACGCTGATAAAGACAAAGGTAATGCTGCTGCTGCTGCTGATGATGATGATGATGGTTATGATGATGACGCTGATAAAGACAAAGGTAATGCTGCTGCTGCTGCTGCTGCTGCTGCTGATGCTGATGATGGTTATGATGATGACGCTGATAAAGACGAAGGTGGTGGTGCTGCTGCTGCTGATGATGATGGTTATGATGATGACGCTGATAAAGACGAAGGTGGTGCTGCTGCTGCTGATGCTGATGATGGTTATGATGATGACGCTGATAAAGACAAAGGTAATGCTGCTGCTGCTGATGATGATGGTTATGATGGTTATGATGATGACGCTGATAAAGACAAAGGTAATGCTGCTGCTGCTGCTGATGATTATGATGGTTATGATGATGACGCTGATAAAGACGAAGGTAATGCTGCTGCTGATGCTGATGATGGTTATGATGATGACGCTGATAAAGACAAAGGTAATGCTGCTGCTGATGATGATGATGGTTATGATGGTTATGATGATGACGCTGATAAAGACAAAGGTAATGCTGCTGCTGATGATGATGATGGTTATGATGGTTATGATGATGACGCTGATAAAGACAAAGGTAATGCTGCTGCTGCTGATGATGATGATTATGATGGTTATGATGATGACGCTGATAAAGACGAAGGTAATGCTGATGCTGCTGATGATTATGATGGTTATGACGATGACGCTGATAAAGACGAAGGTGGTGCTGCTACTGCTGATGCTGATGATGGTTATGATGATGACGCTGATAAAGACGAAGGTAATGCTGCTGCTGCTGATGATGATGATGGTTATGATGATGACGCTGATAAAGACGCAGGTAATGCTGCTGCTGATGCTGATGATGGTTATGATGATGACGCTGATAAAGACGAAGGTAATGCTGCTGCTGCTGCTGCTGATGATGATGATGGTTATGATGATGACGTTGATAAAGACAAAGGTAATGCTGCTGCTGCTGCTGCTGATGATGATGATGGTTATGATGATGACGCTGATAAAGACAAAGGTAATGCTGCTGCTGCTGATGATGATGATGGTTATGATGATGACGCTGATAAAGACAAAGGTGGTGGTGCTGCTGCTGCTGATGATGGTTATGATGATGACGCTGATAAAGACAAAGGTGGTGGTGCTGCTGCTGCTGATGATGATGATGATGGTTATGATGATGACGCTGATAAAGACAAAGGTAATGCTGCTGCTGCTGATGATTACGATGGTTATGATGATGACGCTGATAAAGACAAAGGTAATGCTGCTGCTGCTGCTGCTGATGATTACGATGGTTATGATGATGACGCTGATAAAGACGAAGGTGGTGCTGCTGCTGCTGATGATGATGGTTATGATGATGACGCTGATAAAGACGAAGGTGGTGCTGCTGCTGCTGATGATTATGATGGTTATGATGATGACGCTGATAAAGACGAAGGTGGTGGTGGTGCTGCTGCTGCTGCTGCTGCTGCTGCTGCTGCTGCTGCTGCTGATGATGGTTATGATGATGACGCTGATAAAGACGAAGGTGGTGCTGCTGCTGCTGATGATTATGATGGTTATGATGATGACGCTGATAAAGACGAAGGTGGTGGTGGTGCTGCTGCTGCTGCTGCTGCTGCTGCTGATGATGATGGTTATGATGATGACGCTGATAAAGACAAAGGTAATGCTGCTGCTGCTGATGATGGTTATGATGATGACGCTGATAAAGACAAAGGTAATGCTGCTGCTGCTGCTGCTGATGATGATGGTTATGATGATGACGCTGATAAAGACGAAGGTAATGCTGCTGCTGCTGCTGCTGCTGCTGCTGATGATGATGATGATGATGATGATGCTGATGATGATACTGGTGCTGGTTATGATGATGACGATGATAAAGACGAAGATGATGATGCTGCTGCTGCCGCTGATGATGATAATGATGATGCTGGTGCTGCTGGTGGTTATGACGATGACGATGATAAAGACGATGGTGATGCTGCTGATGATGCTGACGATGATAACGACGATGGTGACGCTGCTGCTGCTGCTGCTGCTGCTGCTGCTGCTGCTGCTGCTGCTGCTGCTGCTGCTGCTGATGATGATGATGATGATGATGACGATGTGTATGATGATAATCAAGAAAACGATGACGCTTTTCATGAAGATAACAAAGTAAACTATCATTATGGTGACGATAATTATATTAACAATGACGATGATAAGTACGATGTTGAAGATGACCATAATAAAGACAACGAAGATGTTTTGTCTGATAACAACGGATTTTTACACAGGTACTGGATGGTCCTTTTTTGCGCGTACTTGGCCCTTGAACACAAATATGCTAAAAACAGGTTTTGGCGTAAATGTCATCTCAGATGTCGAAACATGAGTAATATCATTGTTTTAATTGATTGCCTATACAATCAGGTTTATAGGCCCTTAACATTATAACCTCTTGGAAGAAAGATGTGGGAACTTTTCTCATTTGCTTGCAAATGCTTTGATCGTTTTAGTTGATAGTTATTAACTTTTTGTGTAAATGCACATGTGTAGACCTACTCAACAACACATGCATCAAATGGTCGTTTGAGAGATCGAGGGTTCTATGCAATACTATAGTAAGTGCTTCATGATTTGAGCAGTTTGGAACGAAAATTGTGCAACACTGTGAGGAAATGTCAGGAGCAAAAATAGGTGCGCTGAGCGCCGCTATATGACTGAAATAATGTTGAAATCGGTTTAAAGCCTCAATCCAACCAGTCAATCAAATAATTGATGAATCGAGCAATAAATTATTTAACGTTCTCACCAATCATTTTATCAACCAATTTACAAACCAAACCAAGTAACTAAATCAACCAACCAATAACCAAACCAACCAACCAATTGATTAATCAATTCATTAGTTAACCAAAGAAACAATTAGTCAATACATTTGCCAACAAACCAAACCAAACAATCAATGGGGCAAAGTGCTGGCGATGCCTCACCCTTGTCTGTCTATCAAAATACGGTTTAATCGAGGGAAGGGATTTTATCTATACATTCAATATGAATGACCCGCGCCATTAGAAAAAGGTACACTTAAATCTACAGATATTGGAGTTTTTTTGTTGAAGTGTTTAAAGCCGTTTTAAACACTTTTAAGCTTTATCACGATGGTACTTTTTTTTTAACATTGTGCATGTAAATTTAATGCTTGTGATCTATGTTAATACCAGTGAAGAAACAGATCTTGGGTAGAGCGTCCGGCTCGGGATACGAGGGCCATGAGTACGAGTCACAGGGATTCATAGGGACCAATTTGCAACTTTTCATCAGTCAACATCCGGCGCGAGACTGGTTATGTATCCTGGAAGAAGAATCGAGAGTGGTTCATTGTTTTAATTAGACGATGACATTTTATTTTATTCAAGACGTAATCTATACACTGTCTTGTCACAATTGAGATACAAATGAACAATAATGAACAATAATGTAAAATACATGCAATATTAACAAACACAGTTTTACCATCGAATTCATTTTTGAACTTTCAATGTAATGTATAAGACATTGTTTCAAAATCGATGTAAAATGAATAATTTCTAGATAAAAAACAAATCTCACATTTGTAATGTATAAGTAACTGTTTCAATGTCGATGTAAATTAACTTAATTTTAGATAACACTGTCATATACAGTACGGCCGTTGTTTAGATGGGGCGCCCATTGTTCGATCAGCGTTGACTATTGGTTATAGCTTTAATCAATTTTAAGCTTGTGAACTATTAAAAAGCCGTGTGTATCTAATTATTCAGAGATTGGAATTACTCGGGGAAGAGAACGGAATATTAACAATAACATTTGTGGGTGAGGAATAAATAGTTTCCGTAATATCCTTGTTAGGTGGAATGTGTCGCTCCTTGCCAAACCCATGCAAGGATCAGCCCGTGCATGTATATATGCTGATCCCCAGCGATACTTTTTGAATCATTGATATGATAAGAAATGTGTTGGTTTAGTAGTGTTTGATAGATTTTTTAAAGGATTTGATTTGTTTCTATTTCATTAAATTTGATATGGTTGATTTACTTTGATTTCATTCATTAAGTTGTTTATATCCTCTTTTCATGCATTATATCTGTTTTTCCGCCATTCCGTGTATTCTGTCGTATTTCTATTTGTCTGCCAAGTCGTCCGTCTGTTTTTCATAACCTATATTCGTCTTCGTTCGTCCATTCTGTCTAATGTATATTTGTATGTCTGTCCGTATGTCCGTCTGTTTGGCATTTATTCTGTTTATCTGCCGTCCTTTCTCTCTTATACCTGTTTATATGTCCGTCTGTTTTTCATTTCCGCTACCTGTCTTCGCCCTTTTGTTATGACGTATATTTGTCTGTCTGTCTGTCTGTCTGTCTGTCTGTCTGTCTGTCTGTCTGTCTGTCTGTCTGTCTGTCTGTCTGTCTGTCTGTCTGTCTGTCTGTCTGTCTGTCTGTCTGTCTGTCTGTCTGTCTGTCTGTCTGTCTGTCTGTCTGTCTGTCTGTCTGTCTTTCTGTCTGTCTGTCTCTGTCTGTCTGTCTGTCTGTCTGTCTGTCTGTCTGTCTGTCTGCCTGTCTGTCTGTCTGTCTGTCTGTCTGTCTGTCTGTCTGTCTGTCTGTCTGTCTGTCTTGTTGTCTGTCTGTCTGTCTGTCTGTCTGTCTGTCTGTCTGTCTGTCTGTCTGTCTGTCTGTCTGTCTGTCTGTCTGTCTGTCTGTCTGTCTGTCTGTCCGTGTCTGTCTGTCTGTCTGTCTGTCTGTCTGTCTGTCTGTCTGTCTGTCTGTCTGTCTGTCTGTCTGTCTGTCTGTCTATTTTTCATGTCGACTGCATGATTTCGCCCATCCATTCTGTCGCATATCTGTCTGAATGTCTTTCTTTATGTCCTTCCGTCAGTTTTCCATTTTTTCTCTTTGTCTTCACCCGTCTGTTCTGTGATTTGTCTGTTTGTATGTGCATGTATGTTTATATGTCTGTCTGTCTGTTTTAATTTCTTCTGATTGTTTCCATTCGTCTGTTCTGCTGTATATCTTTTTATGTGTATGCTGGTATGCCGCACTATATCCACCTTGCTGTCAGAGGACAGTGGTCCAGGGATAGATCGTCGGTTTCTAGACACGAGGGTCGTGGGTTAGAATCCCGTGAAAAGCGGGATCTGCCTTGCGAACTTTCATTAATCCACATTCGGTGCGAGATCTGTTTATGTATCCAGGAAGCAGAATCGAGAGTGATTAATCCAAGTTGTAAGAACTTGTTTCACAATCGATGTGAAATCGATAAGTTTAAACTAAACCTTGCTGTAGACTGGGGGACAATCTCTCAAAGATGTGTATTGACACGTGAAACAATTAGACAGTCGACTGAGTTAAATGTCGTTGAAACAATACAGTTTTTACATTACGGTATAATTTCAATGAAAAAAAAATAGATATCGAACGCGGAATCGATTCAGAATGTTTCTACATATCTAACTATGTACCGATGGTATGTGAACGATTTCAAAACCATTACATGGCTTTTGGATCGGATTACGTGTCCATTCATTATACAGTGAATTCCTCGTTTATCCGGACCCCGATAATCCGGATGTCTCGCAATCCGAACGAAATTGTAAGGGAACGGAATTATTTGACCAGTGTGTTGCAGACGACTTTTGAAAACATTGTGGGTAAAGGAGAAATTGCTCTATCAATTTGGGACGGTCGACAATTTGCCATTTGCTAAAGGGTTATAAGTATACACGTGCATACAGACCTTTTATGTCTTAATGTGTATAAGGACATGCTCTGCTTCATCAGTCCGGATGATTCGGTAATCCGGACATTTTGTTGGGAACGGGCGTGCTCGGATTAACGAGACATACAGATTCTTGATACTTAAAAGTACCTCTCATACAAT